>JARIHR010000032.1:0-1279454 GCA_029281495.1 Mycena filopes | reverse complement strand
AGCAATCCTTCCGGAAACCATGCTTGCCGACATCTCTTCACTTTGATGCGCCTCTCGGCCATCTCGCCGGAGTGATCGTTTCCCACTCGGACTTGGTTTATTTTATGGTATGGTCACTCGTTCCTGGAAGCCTGGCTTCTGGAAGCATGGCTTTTGTTGCTGTGGAGAGCTAGGTCTGGCTGGCGCTTCTGAACTATCTTCCGGACCTTGTTACATGCCCTTCCGAACCGCGCACTTAGTATTCAGCGACACGCTCTCCAGTGGTATCTCCAGCTTTGTTGAAGCTAGAAACACTTGTTGAGGGTCTGCTTAGCCATCTGGACCAATGTCGCTTCAAGCCTTTCCGGAAGCATATGCTTTCAGAGTGTCGTCCTGTAAGCTTTCTACCCTTCCGGAGCGTGCTCTATCCAAAACCTGCTAAGTTGAAATCGAAAAGATTCCCGCTTTTCAGACGTGGCTTTCTGCACGGCTTATCAGCGCCTCAGTTCTTAGCTGCAGTAAAATGGTTGAACGCCAAATACGGGATTGAAGGAATCCGGATTTCACCTTACAATTCGAAGGCCAATGGGATAGTTGAACGCGGACACTGGGACATTCGTCAGTCTCTAGTTAAGGCGACCGGGGGCAATCCAAAGAAATGGTATTGGTTTTTCCCGCAAGTCTTATGGGCAGACCGAATCACCGTAAGACGCGGTCTAGGGTGTTCCCCATTCTTCGCAGTATGCGGGGCTCATCCAATAATCCCTCTGGACGTTGAAGAAGCCACTTGGTTGGTAGAATATCCGGGAGAACCAATCTCGACTGGTGACTTAATAGGTTTACGGGCAAGGGCACTAGCAAAACATACCGTCCATGTTGATGAAATGAAGCATCGGGTGAACGAGGAGAAGCGGAAAGCAGTCCGGCGGTATGAGGAGGAAAACAAGTATACCATTAAGGACTACAATTTCCAACCCGGGGACTTAGTACTAGTCCGGAATACCTCTGTCGAGAAATCTTTGAATAGCAAGATGGAAACCCGATATATGGGCCCGATGGTAGTGGTACGACGCACTACAGGAGGATCATACCTCTGCTGTGAAATGGATGGTGCCATGTATCATGGTAAAATTGCCCAGTTCAGGGTGATACCGTTCGAACAGCGCAAGTCCATACAACTTCCGGGAAACATCTTGGACTTGATAGATTTATCGAAAGAAAAGCTAGACGAGATGGCCGCTGAGGATGAAGTCAAGGACGAGTATTCGGGAAAAGACCTGCAGTTCGAAAAGGTTCGAATCGAGCCTTCTCGAGGTATTCGGGAAAAGTCCCAAGTCCAAGACTCGGACGATGAGAGCGACACCGAGAGTTACCAGAGTGATGACGCACCCGACCTAGACTTAGATGAGATAGAAGCAGGTTGGAATGCTGATATGGGCCCTCGAAGGTCGACCAGAGGCAAAATGAACCAAGTTGAACCAAACGCGAAAAAGTGAATTGCATAAATCATACAAAGAATGTGGCATATGCAAGGAGCGGCGAGGAGTTAAACTAAGGAAGTGAGCCCTGGAACGACGGAAGTAGGAGTTGGACGATAGAAATGGATCCGGAAAGGACAGGAGTAGGAGTTAGACGGAGGGTTTGCATACGGGAGAAGCAATTTAGAAGCCAGGAGAGAAACGGGCAGGGCGATGAGGGACAGTGCCACAATAGTGGCAGAAGGGAACAGAAACCTGAGCTCCAGCGTCGTATATGACCCGGTTCTGGCTCTCGTAAGTGCTGAAGAATAAACGTCAGTATGCATTCCCGAGAAGTCTAGAAGGCAGACTCACGCCTTGTGTCGGAGGTTAGAGTGCTCCCGCTCCTTTGGACCGTTGGTGTTGCGCCTCCATGACTCGTTTGAGGTCTTGGAGGAGGTATTCGCGATGGTCGAGTTGGTATCGGAGTTGAGCGTTAGCGAAGGCGACTCGACTCCGGAGTTCGGCTTCTTGAAGTCGGAGAGAACCAATACTATCTTCGAAGGGAGATGAGGCGAGAGCGGCCTGGGCGGCTGCGACGGTTCGTTTGACCGTAGAGGAGTTGGTTGCAAGCTCGGCAGCTATACGGGAAAAGTGAGGACTCAGCACACTATACCCGAGAAGTCTGCGCACCTGCGATTTGTTCTTCCGAGTCTTCATGCGCATGGGCATGGGACCGTTTGGCACGCTTGCGGGTTGAGGGAGGAGAAAATTCCTCGGCGACAACTTGTTGTTCTACTTCGGGGTCAGTACGACGAAGGATGTTCATAGCCTTGACATAAGGACGAGAACGTCGGTGAAAGCCTTTGATTCGAGCAAAAGAAATGCGCACCGATGAAGCACGCTTACTGTCTTTCGAGGAGGAAGTCTAGGCTGAGTAATCAGACGAGCGGACTGTTCATTCGGGAATAGTCTGCGAAATATGAAAACTCACAAGGGCGCGCTCATCGAGGGACTGGGTGTAGCGAGCAGGGGTAGGCTCAGGTGCGGGAGTCAAGGCCTGGAGTTGGGCGAATGCCAAACGAAGGTTCTTTAGTTCGAGGATACATTTAACGATTTCGGCTGGACGCACCGGGTTAGGACCGTCGATGATCATAGGGTCGTCCACCTCACCGTTGCCCTCCACAGGGAAATCAGTGTCGTCGAAAGGGGACTCATCGCCGTCCTCCACTGTAGGACGGCTTTTGACCTTTTTCTGGAGAAGTATTCAGGAAAGGTACTATTCGGGAGAAGTTGAACATACCTTAGACTTGGTCTTCTTCGAGATTTTGGAGGACTGCGCGGCCTCCTTCGTGGCCTGAAGCTCGGCCGCCAAGGTCTCGGCGGACGGATTGCGAGCCTCGTCAAGTTCGGCGCGATGAACCTGCTGACCGAGGAGGGCGGCGTTCTTGATGCGATCGCGCTCGGTCTTGATACGAGAGATGAAGTCCATAATAACAGGGTAGCGACCAGCGATGACGCCGCTGGGACCAACGGCAGTCTGGTGGTAGGAGTTCTTGATTCCATACGCAACGTCGTACAAGACTTTGTCGGAGGCGATGTGGGCAATATAAGGAAGGAAGGCTTCCTAAGGAATTCGGGAAAAGTCAGAAATCTCGCACAACTAGAATTCCGGAGAAGTACGCACGAGAGCGGTGGTCTTCTCATCGAGAAAAGACCGCTGCTTGTCGCGGCTGTCATAACGGGTGGCGCGGACGGACTCGCCAAGGGCGAGGACGGCGTCGAACTGAGCTTGGTTAAGCTTCTTGTGCGAAGGAGAGGAACCCATGGTAAGGAGGCCAGGGTAGTCGAGGAATAAACTGGAGTATGGTGTAAATTGTCCGTCGCTTTTATACGGTTCACGGCATGCCTCGGACGAGAGTTGAATTGGACTCCCCAGCATCAGTGTATGATTATTCATGAACGGCATAACTGGGGACAGTTATAATTTATGAAAAGGGGAGGGAGCCAGTGCATGATTCAGCAAGAAATTTGCGAATCTAAGCATTCGAGCCAAGTCAAGACAATCGGAGCCAAGCCGAGACAGTTGAAGTGCACGACTAAGCATTCGGGATAAGTCGAATGCGCATCAAACCTGTCAGTACAAGTCCGAAAATCCTTAACCGAGTCGGAAGACGACATCACGGCGCCTAAGCGAGCCCAATATCGACATCTTCCGAATAAAGCACTGATTCAGCCGAGGCCAGCGCTTACTGAGTCAACTTCGGTCCGAGTTGTGTCGGATGCAATTCTAAATTATTGAACCAAGCACATGACGGACTTGTACGATTGGATGGTACCTAGATAACCAAAATGGCACCATTCGGGAATTCAATACAAGTCCCGCGGATGGATCGAACTTCTCGGGAAAAGCAAATTGGTGATTATCATTGACTTTACGGGAAAAGACACACCAGTACGACGAAGGTACATAGAAGTTAAATAAAGCTAGAGAAAGGCTTGGTAGTCTATAACGGCGCTACACTCGTCAACTTGATCCAAAATCCTCTTGATCATGATATCGTCGCACTGATACTTGTATGCTAAAAGAAGTATCGAGCTAAGCAAGGCAGAATCAGAAATACAGTGGAGGAAGGCGAAGTATCCGGCAGCGATAGTAGTCTCAGGACCGCTACGCTCGCAGTCGAACATCAGGAAAGCTAGCTGACAATCTGCGTAAAACTGGTCCTTGAAATTGTTCTTTGCGACTAGAATGAGGTTTAGAGATTTGGAACGTCAACGAGAAAGGGACGCACATTGGCTATACAAGTTTGCGAGTCGACCATCCCGGTAGAGTCGGATGACCTGGACGAAATGGCTGCGGAGAGCCCAACTGCATTCGGGTTTGTCCTTGAGCAGGCAGACAGGGCAAGAGTGCCCGTGTTGACCGAAGAGACACACGGCGTGCGCTCTGCTGCAGTTGTTACAGGAGTCTCCGATCTACAGGAACCAGTCAAAAGAAGTCCCGAATACGTATTCGGGAATAGTACTCACAGCGGGTAGCTGCAAAAGCAGAGAAGCTCCGTCGTGAGTAGGCAAAATTCCGGCTGGTGTTGGTGGAAGGGGAGGCCATTCGTCGCGAGGACATTTGGCTTTAGCAAAGCAGTCAGGCGCGGGCATCGCAGGGCGAGGTGCAGGACGTACAATGTATATTTGTGAAGCCGCAATTTATATTTCGCCAAAACGGGGTAAGAACCCAGCAACCTGAGCTAGGAAGCGACTTACAAAACACGTTTTGATGCGCAAGAGAGGCCGGATACGCTTCGCTCTATCTTAGAAATCTGCGTTTGAAATAAAAAAAACACGGATCGAAGAGGAGCCCATATCGGGTAATCAATGATGCGCGCGATAACGGAACAGCCGAGCTCGAAATTCAACCGTGAGAATAAGTCAGGCCGACGTGCCGAAGTCTAGAGTTTTCATTAAACAAGCACCTTTGGGATAAGACTTTTCCCGAAAAGTCCCTCATTCGGACTTAGAAAACTTTGGCTCAAGTCCAAGACTATTCCCGAAAAGTTTTACGGGTATTCGAAGGGACTTGGAAAATCTTTCGGGACTTGGCTCAGGTTCTTGAGGGATTTGACTTAGGGTTCACGCGTTAAGACTCAAAGCGGAGTTCATTCAGAGCAAGGTAAAAGCAAGCCTAAGTACATGAGCGTAGGTACTTGAAGGCAGGAGAGCGACACGATACAGCAGTAGATAAAAATATTCGCATAAAAAGAGATATGTAAAACGAGGGTCCGAATGGTCCAAAATGGTTAGAAGCAAGAAGGAGAATACGCTACTTGCGAAAGCTAACCACGGCCTCAACGGTCATCCTGGTCCTCGTCCATCCCAACCCCCCCGTCATCGTCCGAGTCCTCACCCGCGGGGCCTGCTGGAGACGACGGTTGGTTGTCGATGTCCATCAGCTGCGGACTAACACGACGACTTGGGGAGGAGGCGCGCGAAACGCTCGACGACTCGAGTTCGGCCTGTTCCCGGCGCTGCGAGGCAAAGGCCTTGTTAAGCTCCTCGTCGGTCCGGTCGGAGTCGATGAAGCGAATAAAGGCGGCGCGCTGGAAGACGGGATCGTCGACGGGGACGTACGACTCATACTCGGACTTGGTCGCCTCGAAGTTTTCCTCGATAACAGCGGAGAAGTCTTCGTCGATCTGCTCCAAGGCATCCATGTAGCGTTCACGGAACGGCTTGGGAATGCGGTGAACGAGGGGGAGCGCCTTCTCGCCGTAGAGGTCGCGGAGTTGGCGGAGATGGACAACAAGACGCGCCTTGGAGACCAAGGAGCGTTTGAACGAACGCTCCTCGTTGGCACGCGAGTCGATGTAGTTGTCGTGGTCGCGGACGGCGGCGTCGATGTAGACATTGAACACTATATATTATATATATGGTCAGTAGAGGAATACGGGAGAAGTCCTAAAAACTTACTCTTGTTGGAAAATTCGAGGCGGTCGGTGTCCTCGTTGATGGAATCGAACGTCTCCTGCGCGGTAGCAGCGTGCTCACACCACTCCCGGTGTTTCTTGGAGCACTGCTCGCAGCGCGTGGAAACACCGTTGGCCCCGCAGATAACGTTGCGCTTGCGGCAACTCATGCAACGGAAACGAGCCTGGTTTTGGGATCAGACGAGGTTTAGGCTACAAGGAAAAGGACGCACGACGAGGCCGGTAGAGTTGTCGGCGAGACGGACGAACCCCTGGTAGTTCATCGTCGGCGCAAAAAGGCGAAGCTCGGGTGTTCCCTCGAGAGTGGGATCGAAGGAGGGACCACGGGTACGACGTTTGATGAGCGGGTGGAGAACAGACTCGACGGCCTCCTGCTTGCGCTTGGAGGGCTTGAGCGCCTTGTCATCCTCGTCGTCCTCGTCGTCGTCCTCCTCCTCGTCGTCGTCGTCGTTCTCGAAAGTAGGGTCGTTGTCCTGGGTAACCTCGGATTCGGAAGCGGATGCGGCACTAGAGAAGAGGTTAATCACCGGACGACCAAGTCCATAAACGTCAACGGACGGGGCGGGGACTCGTTTGGGTGATGACTAAACAAGCTGAGTAAGCATGTTGAAAACGAACCAAAGTCCAAAAACTTACCTTGGAGGCGGCCTTTTCCTTCCTCTCGGCGCGTTCCTTCTCGGCCTTGTCACGGGCCTGGCGTTTGGGAAGTGTTCGAAGCTTAGTATAAGTGAATCAACCCGAAAATAAAACAAAAAGGCATAGACGTACCGTTGGAGTCGATGCTTCGGTAGCGGAGACAGAGCCCTTCGACAAAGTCGTGATGGACGGCGGCGGCGAAAGGGCAGGAGCCTTGCCCTTTGCCTTCATTCGAGAAGGACCGGGAGGAACCTGCACGTAGACTAAATCAAACATTAGACGAGTCGTTGAAAAGTGTGAGAAAAACATACCTTTCGACGGAGACGGCGACTTGTTCGACGCGAGGACCTGTGGCCAGAATCGCGGGCAAGCGGCCTTCCACGAATTGGCAAGGGAATCGGGGAACGCCGCAGGCTTGCGCAACGTGTACGCGCCCTCGGGGTAGACGTCCAAATAAATCATCGCGGCATCTGGGATGAAGAACCCCGCAGGAACAAGGGACCGCTGAACGAGGGAGTCAGCCAGCGAGTAAGAAGGGGTTGGGGCGCGCACGTACCGTAGTTGGGTCCTTCGGCGCCTCCGTTAAAACCTCCTCCAAGGGCGAGAGGTCGTCCACCGCTGTGGAGTAGTACTTGATAGAATTAAAAACGCGGTACATGGTACCCTTGTACTTCTCCGGGGTCCTGGACACCATTAAGACCTGAGGTGATGATTAGGACAGTCAAAAGAGAAAAACGGAGACGTACCAGAGGAACCGAAGCCGCGGTAATCTTCGCAGTCAAGGAAGGGGACATGTTTTGAGCGGGATCTGCCAATGCGGCGATGAGCTTGCGAATCGGCTCGCCCTTGAGGTTCTGAAGGTAGGAGAAGAGGCCGGGAGTCATCGGGTAGGGTTCCAGAGGCTCCTGGAACTCGAACTCAGTCCAATTCGGAAGGCAGAGGCCGAGTGGAAGTGCGGGCGCCTGGAAAAAGATATTAGTAAAGGAGCAAACAACTGGAAAAGAGCGTAAAACGCGCCTTTTCTAGCTCGGCAGTCGTGAGGGGGAACACAGATAAAAATTTGGCCCGCTTGTCGGCGGCCAGGGAAAGGACGACGCGAAACAGCGCCCCGAAGAACGCCAGTTGAACGCGCGTGTGGGGAATGATGTCGTAGTAGCGTTGGAATGTTGTCTGGAAAAGTTAGTACAAGCCGGGTGGCGCGAGTTGAGTAAACGCACCAGCACGATCATGGACTTCTCCAGCATATACTCCAGCCACTCCACCGGCACGGAACGTAGGCGCCGCGCAATGCGCAGCACCGGCATGAGGCGGATGATTGGTGGCCAGCCAAAAAGGTAGATTGAGGCAAAGTCCTTGGGCGAGAATTCGGTGGCCGAGGGGCGGATTTCCTCCAAAGTGGGACGAAAGTCGGGGACTGCTGAGGGCTGCGAGAAAGAAGCAACGGTGGGCAGGAACGGCGGAATGCGTCGGTCAAAGACAAGGGCGCCATCGGAGTCGAAAGCCTGGCGACCGAGGATTCTAATGGCCTCCAGGCCGAAGTCCTCGTGTTCGAGCTTCTTGGCGAGGTTGGGATCAAGGCCCTCGACGTTGGTGACGATGGGCATAGTGGGGGTTGTGGTGGCAGGAAGAGAAATGGAAAAGAACTTGATGGAAAATTTTCGTTTACCCTTATTGACGCCTCGGCAGCACCAGAGCGGAGTTTGATTTTATCAGGCCGAAACTGATGCAATTTCGTGCGAGCGACGCAAGGGGGGTAAAAATGCCTTGAAAATTGGCGAAAAATCGCGAAAAATAGGGGCACTATCCTTTTCGAGAAGTTCCGCCTCAAGCGCCACTACGCCAACGTCAGCATCATTACGTGTCACGAACTTGACACAATTATGTCAAGTTCGGTCCGAAGAAGGACGGCGCCACGGCCAGAAAGTGAAGCAAATAAGGCGAAGGGTGGTTGGGATACCTTACAATAGGTATCCGGACACATCCTGTCAATCAGGGAATTTAGTTCCGCGAAAATCACGGAAGCGGGACCAAACGGGAAAAGTCCTCAACGGACTTAGCAAAATTTTGGTCCAGCTAACGAACCATACGGGAGAAGTCTAAAGTGGACTTGTAGGCACAGAAAACGTCGATGATTGACTGGGGACAGTCAATATTTATGAAAAGGGGAGATGATGAGCCTGGAAAACGGCTACCAGTGAAATTTATCAATTTTGCTTCCAGCTGCACTCGTTACAGGGAGCTTACGGGTATTCCCATATAGTTCCTGGGCTCTTGTTCTCAGCAGACTAAGGCGACTCCGCGCTGTTAGTATACTTGTGAAGCAACACAAGCAAGACTTAAGCACCTATGATTGGATATTCACAACCTAGCAACGGCGTCGGCAAGACGTGGGCGCTCACGTTGAATATCCACCTATTCCAAACAACTCTCCAACCAGTCTAGACTAGACTTGGGATATGTTGGCGAAGGTTGAACCAGGAGACAGTAGTAAGGGATCCATCTGTGGTATACAATTAAAGGTCCAACGAAGTCGGACTTAGCGAAGTTGGGAACCAAGCGGTGACTATTCCCGAATAGTCTTTGAGCAACAGAATTACTGCGAGCTTGCGGAATTGAACTCGGATCACGGAATGCGGATGATTCCCACGAGTTCGGCGGTCTCGGCAGTCGGCTGTGAGAGATCGCAGCCGATCGGATCCAGCGATAATGCTTCTCGGGAATTCCCGAATAACTAAGCATTCGAGCTAAGCGTGAATAGAGTCATGCTGGTAGAATGATGACTCGTCCAAGAGGATGAGAGGTATCAATAAGCATCTGGTGGAAGTGGACCTCGCTCAACCAATCAGAATCAAGTATTCGGGTATTCTATTATTGGGCTCTCCCAAATGTATAACTAATCCATTCGAGCTAAGCTCGAACCCGTATTTATCATCTCGCGTATGTCCATATCTAGTCTATTAGTTCCGATCCGTTCATGTATAAATTAGAGAGCTCTCCTAGTGTTAAGGCAGTGGATCCCCTCCTTCCTTGCGAGTCATTACGAGAGAACCTCGTATTGACGATTACGGAACGAGTAGGCTTCCCCTCGGCGTATCACTTGGAACTCTAGTTCCTTTGTTATTCCTGTTTGCAATATATTGAGTGTTGGTTGATATCTATACGTGTCGCAAGTTCGTTTCGCAAGTTCGTGTCGCAAACTCGTGTCGCAAGATTAGTTCGCAAGTTCGTTTCGCAAGGGATACCTAAACGCTTCGCAAATACGTGTCGCAAGGGTTTTCCGGAGAAGTCAGATTTGGGAACTAGACGTATAAGTCAACCTGAAGCAAGCAATTAAAGTGAACGAGTCAACAAAGAATCTACTAACCAAGCCCTCTGAGCCTAGCTTAGAGTGAAACCGAGTCAGAACCGTCCCAAATTACATTCTCCGAAAGCTTCGGTCGTTCATACGGCTGAGACAGACGTGGATTGTCATCTCCAACAGTATTCCCGAAAACACAAGTACCTACAGAACGAGTCGGATTGCCACAGTTATATACTTTAACTGGAACCCCGAACTCACAAAACGAGACGTCGAGAGTGGTAGTGAGTGTGTGTGTGTGTGTAGTTGGGTTTTCTTGGATTTATCCTCGAGAGCTTTTCCTGCATAGTATTTCACTGCCAGCCCCGTAGTCAGCGTTTCAACGCGTTGGTTGGCGTCCCGCTGTCGGCTCGCATATAGGATGACATGACACCTCCCGTCAGCTTCCTCTTCCGCGGCTGCACACCTTGGCCATCGGTTGCAGATTTGAAAGAGAGGGGGAAGGGGAGGAGAAAGGGACATGGGCGGGGATTTGGAGGAATATAGGCGCAGTCCACGTCACAAGATTTTGGCGGGGGCGCGGCACCAACAAAACGGGACTTTGGTTGGACTGCTGTTAGTGCCCTGTGCCCGATGGTGCGCCGGCGCGTGAGGCCGCCATTTCTCGAGTAGGTCAGGCGCAGGGGTATGGATGATTGTCTGCAGGAGGCACGCACCGTACCCGTGTTGGGCCGCATCGACGGGGAGGTGGTTGCAGGGCGTGTAGCGGCAAGTGCGGTGGAATATACCCTACATGGGTCTTGGAGTCTGGCCCACCACCAGCAGCCTCGATGTTGTTGGTGCGCTACGATCTTGAAATCATCGGAGAAGTGGGTGGGGGTAGTGCATGGGTTGTAATTGGGAGGTGGGGAAGGAAGTTGGGCCATTGGGTGAAGTTTTTGGGCGCGGTCATGGTGGTTAAGGAGAGGAAGTGACGCGGAAGTCACAATGGTCACAATGGCCCGCAACGTCACGGACACATCGAATACGAAGCTCACCTATAGATAGAGTACTTCAATACATGAACAAAATTTTGACAAGGTATTCAGGAGTCCAAAGATAGGCCTCAGTTATTTTAATCTGATTTTATCACAATTTTCCGCCTATTTTTCATCGAGATCATGGTCAGCATCGCCAGCGACAGCGAGCGCGACGGCACATGATGGCGCGCAGAGACAGGCAGAGTCAAATTATTATTCCGGAGTTTATTCTGATTTTACTATGATTTTACAGCTATTTTCCATTGAGAACAATGTCGACACCGTCGCCGACGACGAGCGCACGGGCGTGCCCGACACCGCCACATGCATCACTTGAAGACTTGAGTCCGGTGGTGTGAGGTATTGAAGATATTTCTTGGAGATATTGGAGGGTTTCTTGGAGGTAGCCCTGTACCGCTATTTTTTTTTTTTTTTTTTTTTTTTTGAGTGTTTAGCCCACAGCTTTGTTATGCTGTGCTGACTTAGCTACCTCTCCTCTGCAGAAGCATTGGAGAGGGGCCCACTTTGGACACATGATTATTAGTCATGCTAGTTGACTAGGACATCCGACTCCAGGTAGGGAATGCATTGACGCAGACGCGTGACAGATCAAGTCACGGTACTGTGGGACTCGGCAACCGGGATTTCAACCGAAAGAATACCCACTAAACCCTCCTACGGTTTTTGTGGGGATTGAACCCACGGCCACAATCGTTTTCGATTATGGCAGCTGCGTGACTCTTGCAGCTGGGACGTGGGCACACCCGTTTAACCACGCGACCTTCATCCAGCAGCTCCAGCTTCGACTGGCGGATATTCCCAGCCCTGTACCGCTAAATTTCCCTCTAACTAGAGAGTCATCTGACATCCAATGGCTCTCTTATTAGAGAGGTTATGTGGGATTATTAGGTGGGGTGTACTCATGAGGAAGAGGCGATGTCGAGGAAGACACGTTGTTAGTCAGTTGCACCGCTATTACAGCTATTTGCGGAACATAGGGCGCGGATCAAATTTTTATCAAAAAGTGTTGATTTGACTATTGCCCCTCTACCAGCAGCAATTCTTGTTCGTTTGCTTCAGAACCATTGCCAATCAATTTGCTCAGTTGTACCACAGTGCATAGTAATTTTCTATGAAGGAAAACGGTCCATAGTGGGACAATCTGCAATATTCCATCCTTTTTGGTTGTAACCCCCAGAACAATGCAAGATGAGGCCAGAAAGACTCCAAAAATTGGCCGTGGACTGCTTACCATGATCCCAAGTGCACTGTATGGTTTATGTTGGTGGGAAGTCAACAGACAGATCAGAATAAATTCCTTAAATGGGGTGAATCTATATGTGTCCTTTTTCATGTGCTTGGAGACTACCCTGCGGTACAGAAGGTCTCCGATACAATGTGACCTATGTCTGAGAGTATACAGGCAAAATTGTGGACACCTGGACTAGTTTACTGCCTTATTATCGGGGCATTTAGCTGAAATCCCGAAATTTGGCTTATAAATCATTTTCCGTAGACAATGCCAGTTATGAACATGCCAAACACTGGAACATGTTTGTAACAGTTGAGTGGTTCATTCCTGGGGCACTCGATTCAGAGTTGAAGTCGCTAGAGGGGCGCTAGTCAAATCAACACTTTTTGATAAAAAATTGATCCGCGCCCTATGTTCCGCAAATAGCTGTAAAAGGTCCGAAAAGAAGAAAAAGAAGATTATGGCAAGTATTACGAATGTCCATGGGTAAGACTGAGTCCCTGTGCATGTGTCCGTAGTCTGAGACATCTCGTCGATGCTCCCCAAGCCCATCGCGGAAAGGCAAGCCGCATCAACGTCTGCGCGCTTCCCCGCCTTGTATCGACGATGTGACTGCGCGGAACTAAGATCCGAGCCCAATCAGCGGGACTATAATACATCTACCACGTCCTCCGGGCAAACGCGAGCGTGCGTTCGACTATGTCAAGTGCCAAATACGCAGACGTCCGATATTGACCGTGTCCAGACCCGACGACCCAAGGATCGGTGCACGCGCCAACGAATATGTCCGTGAAGGATGGATGGCTGAGCGAGGGCAGAATTGTCGAATTGTATGGCGATGGAGCAATGATCCAGCGGGGAGAGTATCCCGAAGATGTGGCAGTGGGGACCGGGTCGGCGTAATCGCAAGGCATCTTGGGTGAGGTACAGTACCGTGGAGTAAGAATTCCGGGGAGGACACAGACAGCTCTGAAGCGGAGACGATCCGGTCGTCGGGCCCCGGATGTATATGCACCTCATCGTGCGCCGCCTCTAGCTCGGAGGAAGAGCGCGGCGCACCATCTCGTAGGCGATCCAAGTATGTCCAAGGCCTCCGAGGCGTCGAGAGGAATCCGGGGGAGCTTCCCGCACTCCGTAAATAAGGACAACTTGGGTCGAGCGAAGTAGCGGTTGCGGGGCACTGACATGAGCCTGGAAGCAATGCAAGGGTCACCGCAGCGCGGATAGAGCATCCATCCACCCTTCATCCGAATGTATATCTATACTGCTCTTTCGCAGACACCGTAGCAGGCTCGACCGCAGCGGCACGACCCATCGAGTCGGTGAGGCTTGGGTCGGGTGTGGTAGCATCCAACGCGGAAGCATCCATCGAAATCCGGCGAAGATGAAAACGACCCAGAGTCGATATGTCGTGCATCGCCCGTGCATCTCGGCGGCGATGCGTCGAGGTCGGGCGTCAACTGTGCAGCTCGGATGGAGGGTGAGGCATCGCTACGCATGCGCACGAAGTAACCACGGACTCGCCCATAGTAGATCCCCATACTTCCATCGGACCACGTTCGCAGCCACTGCAGTTGGCTGGCGGTGAATCTCGAGTACGATGTTCCCCAGGAGAGCAAGCAGGGGCTGATTTACAGCGCGCGCGGACGATGTGGGGTCAAGAGCTGGACGTGCACCGTGCGGTCGTCGACGTCTACAAGGAGGAGGAGTAGACCGATGCCAAGGCGGCGAGTGTGTATGTGAAAGTGTTGCGCAGATGACTCGGACCGGTACACCACCATCCACATCCGCGTCTTGACCGTCAACGGTCCATGATGGGGATGAAGGGCACGGGCGCTGGTGGTTGAGGATGAACACGGACCTTATCGTGGCGATGTATTGGTGGGAGCGGATGGCGCGGAGGCGTATGTCGACGGCGGCGATCCAGACTGCGCGGCAGGGTGCGGTGGACACGGCGTGAGGTCGCGGGGGTACGACGTGTGAAGCGCCGGGCTCGATGATTGTGTGGAGAGAGATCCCCGATGACCGGCGCCGGCGAGTCTGCCGCGTTGGTACCCGCGCAACGCGCCCCCACCCGGCCTTGGCAACGTCGCCGCATCCCGCCGGTTGTGCACCCGCTTCTCCATGACCGGCAGCGGGCAGCGGGCAGCGGGCACTGGGACATGCGTGAGCAAACATGCCACCATCGAAGAGAGGAACTCACCGATTGCTCAGTCACCGTGTGAGGAAGAAACAGCGGCCGCATGAGAGCCAGTGGCTCGACGACGAGGTCCTCGTCGGCAGAAACATGGATACGTTGTCGTGCGACACCATCGCCGCTAACTGAGCATGGGATCGAAAAACAGTCTCATTCCCCACACCATCGCATCGACCCCACGTTCGCAGTCACTGCAGAGGGCGGTGAATCCAAGCCGGGCGCAGTTGCAAGCGGGTGACGACGAGTACGACGTCCAGACTGTCGGTCCGTGAATGCGCGCGAGCAGCGGCAGCTCTTCCGAAGCCACGTGGAAAAGAAAGGCGCGCCGTGACATGCCCCCCACAGGAAGAGGAGCAGGACTCTGTGCGAGAAGCCTCGTCGTGCGGACAGGCGCGAGGTCATTTGGAGCGCGCACGGAGATGTCGACGGCGCGCGATCGAGAGGTGGACGCGTCGGGGTGGATGTCGACGAGGAGCAGAACGAGATGAAGGCGACAGAGGGCGGTGATGGTGTGAAGAAGTCAAGCTGTACCCCTTCGGCTCTACGACCGCGAGTACTATGCCGAGCGGTGGTGGAGCGCAAGGACGAGTGCGCGCTTGGTCGTATCGACGTACTGGCGGGAGCGGACGGCGCGGACGCGCATGTCGGCGGCGCGTGATCCGGCGGGGGAAACTCGACGTCTGGGCGGAGGTGGGGCAGAGCGTGGAGTGTGGCGACTACATGGGCAGCGCAGTGACGGCGGTGGACGTGGACCTCTCGTGGAGCCGAGTGGCGACACGACAATACGTATACGGAGAAGCTCGCCGAAACGGCGTCAAGCTGGGCGGGAACATCGTGCTCCTCGACGGCGCCCGCACACAGGCGCATGCGCACGGGTGTAGCGCTCAGCATATACCGCTCGTCGGGCAATTCCCCCCCAAACATATAGGCGCCGGTGCATGTGCTTCGAAGACGAGCATCGGGTCGACAACGTGCTCTCGAGCTCGCTAGACAATCAGGAGATATTTGCCATGAGGCGCTGCTAGCAGCTGTAATGGGTGGAGGCCTGGATGAGCAAGGAAGGCATACGAAAAGGAGGAAACTTACCCAGGGCTTCGTCACCGCGCGGTACTAACAAGACGCAGCAGTATTGTGACCCCACTCTAGAATTGTTCCTATCCGAAGGATATCAGCGTACGTTCATCGGGAGAAATATACCCACAGCAGTACTACGATGCAATTCGGATGCTCGTGAGCGACGGGGGGGGACTCGTGTAGCCCAACGAGGGACGTGGCAAGGAAGAGCGGGTCAAGGCACTCCTATTGAAGCAGCACGACCAGGGATGGCTCTGGTGCCTCAAGAAATCTCTGGTGAGGCACGGGGGAAAAGCTATCTTGGAATCGGTTTCTTCCAAGATCCAGCGGAAAGTGGGGGTGGGACGTCCTGACTGAGATTATTGCAGTGTCCGTCCTGTGTACGCTGGTAGATGTTTTCCTTCGTTCCGCCTATTTGCTGATCATTCTGGTTTCTTCGGGCTCTGGGTGTGAATTAGGAGGAGCCAGAAATCACGGATTGGATTGGAAAGAGCAGGTTGAAGCCAGGTTCGCCGCTCGAGTTTGTGGTCGGGAAGAGTGAGGGAGTTTGATCGCCGATTTGAATGCCGCGTTCTGGCTCGTACTCTCATCCTGGAATTTCCTGCTCCTTCCTGTCCCCTAGGTCGAAGCAACCGGTCACCTCGACGAAACCTAACTGCTTCAGAGGTTAAGCTCGAGCGAGCTTCCCTTTTCCTGGTCAGCAACGGCGAGACAAATATTTTACTGGTTACAGTGGCAAACTGCGCATAGAGAAAAATTGTCGCTCTTGCTTGCCACGTCCGCCTGCGGTCGGTGTGGTCGTTCCCTGGGGCTCCTGTCGGTTTGCCGTCGCAAATAAATCGCATCGAGCCTTCAAGGTTGATTGTCGGCAACCGAAAGTGTCTGGGATCCCCACTGGTCGTTCTTACTTGGCAACGCTCCCTCTTAACTAGCGGTCCCAGCCTTTCTGTTTGTGGCAGCTCAATTTTCGCTCTCCGTCCAATAACGGTTTAATTGCCACCAGCTTGAAGCCGATCTCGGGCCGATACGACATCTTCCACCACGCAGCTTCCTTACAGCTTCCTGCCCTGTTTCGTCCACCACTGCTGTGGAGTCCTCTTTAACCATCACCGACCTCGCCTCTGTGCGGTCTTCAACGCTGGGTAGCCACTGGAATAAGTTTGTCTCGTTGCGGCCTCGACGAAAGAACTCATCAGTGAGATGGAGTTTCCGAGAGCATCGATCAACGTTGAAACTGACCTTGTCTCGAAGCGGGTGTTTTCAGCCCCTTGTGTTGAACGAACGAAATCCATCGAGGCGCACTCAAGTCATCGCGCCCGCCCGCCAGCTATGGAACCTTCAAAAATCTCCACCCGATGTGCGTTGTTGTTTTCCTCCCACAGATTCGCCAATTAACTCCCTTCCTTCTCAGTCTGCTTCCCAGATTCAGACCTCACCATCGTCTCCTCCGACAACGTGCTCTTCAAAATACACCACAAGCACCTTTCCGTCCACTCCGATGCCTTCGCCAGTGCGGAAAGCGCAACCAGACCGGAAAACGGGGACGAAGTTGTTCACCTCTGCGAGACCGCGGACGTCTTAGAATTGCTCTTCCAGTACATGTACCGCCAACCGCAGCCCGATCTCAGCGCGGTGGAGTTTGCGGTGCTCGCGGGTCTGGCGGAGGCGGCGGAGAAGTATGTGGTATATTCTGCGCTGGGGTGGTGTCGCATCAAAATGAAGTGAGTTTGTTTTACATCCAAGTTGTGTGTTGGGTTAACTCTTTGGGTAGGGAGTTGGCTGCAGAGCATCCCCTGCAGGTCCTTGAATATGCCGTGAAGCATGGCCATGCCGACCTCGCAAGTGAGTCCGCCCAACACAGCATGGGCATGTCGTGCGCCGAGGCGATGAACATCCTCACACCCAGCACGTTCGCAAAATGGGTCTGTTCCGATTTCCCCCTTTTTTCACAGTCCATATGGGTTACTAAATTCAACCTCAGGTCCTATTCCAAGAACGCTACACAAGAGAAAAACTCCACTTCTTCAGTGTCATGACCAAATACGCCGACGACATCCCGCTGCTCGCGAAGTGCCTTGTTGTCCCGACCCCGTTTCACACTTACAGTAGGGAGCTAGAGGCAGCTGGGTATAGGGAAAGGATGGGGAGGTTGAGAGCGGGGTTGAAGTTTGTTGTGGATTCTCCTGAAGAGGATGTGAAGTGTGAGCTGGTTCTCGCTGTTGTGGGCAGCATAAAGACTGAGTTCATTTCAGAGTATGCATAATGGAGGGTAACATTTATCTATTTTCCTGGCTTGATCATGTGGTGTCACTCCGAAAAATGTAATGTTTCGGGGTGTCTCCTTCCACAACTAGGGGGACCATCAGAGTTGCACTTATTTCCTACCCCAACTCGGCATCCTTTAACTAGCAGTAAGGAGCCAACCGACTCGGATATAAACAATGCTCAGACTATGGAACATCGGAACATTCTGAATCGTGCTCACATGGTCGATTCTGGCCAGACTCATATAAGCTAAAGCACCAAGAACTAAGTATCCACCTATTCCTCGAAGCTGTTCAGACCAGGTTTCTGGACCTAGCAGTTATGGCGGGCCCTGTATCGGTCGAAAGCTGTTGGGTTCAGAGTGAGTGCAATTATTGCGATTATAATGCAAGAGGCGGACTTTTTTTAGTTTGCCATGAGCACAGGCTCATCGTTGAAGATTCATATATACATCGACTCCGCGAACAAGACCGTCTATGTACGTACCGAACGCTCTCCCCAGAAATTAATTAGAAATTCCCGTTATGGTAATTGCATTTCCTAATCCGGACAGGCCGACATTACAGTCTACAGAGAATGCCCTGCGCTCGACAACACGCAGGACCCAGCGCAACCCTACATCCCATACCATTAGAAGAACAGCCGGCGCGGTTAAGTATATTGAAAGACACTATTGAGACCGACAGACCGCCAGACATCGAGATATTGAGATTGACGACGTTCGGAGTTTGAATTCGACACAGAGATATGGACGACAGACAGGACAGGCGTATGAAGAACAGAGGACAGGTGAGGGGAGGCCGAGTAGTCGCTGGTGCTAAGGTAAGCTATGGGATCTGTATCTTCTTCCCATTACGATTTGGGATTTGTGTGTCGGTGTCGGTGTCGACCGATCGAGGACCATTGAGACACAGAGAGAGGGAAGTGAACGCGAGCGAGCGCAAACGGTCCGTTAGGGAAACGCACACGTATAAATGGACATAATTAAGTGAGCGGACGGCGGGCGCGGGGTCCGCGCCGACCAATAACACTTGTTAAACAAAGACGAAATCGAAAGAAGTAAAGGGAAAGGGAAAAGGGAACGAGTAAAGGAAGGGGGGTTTGTATCGTATCGTAGTTGCGTAGCGTATAGAGTATAATCGATCAATCGGACGGACATCGAGAACGAGAAACAAGAAGCGGCGGACGCAGCAAGCAAGCAATTGGAAGTGAACAAAAAGCCCAAAAAGCGGAGCGTGTCACACGCAGGGGTGCGCGCGGGGAGAGGCCGACGAGCGAACGGGACGAGTTGGAGGAGAAGGGTACAAGAAGACGAAGGATGGGTCCCGGGCCCGCGCAAAGTGCAAAAAGCGCAAATAGGCGGGCCCGGTATCGGTAATCGTTTTATCGTCCCGTCGCGCGCCAGCGGGTTTTTCGTGCGCTCCCTCGCCGCGCATTATGTACGTGGGCGGAGGAGCAGACGAGCGGAGGCGAGGTGTGTCGGTGTACGCGTGTGTGTGAGGGTGTGGGTGTGGTGCTTTTATCGTTCGTGGTGTGCAAAATGTTGTTCCAGTCCGTTGCCGAGAGAGAGAGAGAGACGAAGCCGAGGTCGAGGTCGAGGTCGAAAAGAATGAAGTGAAGTGAAGAAACGGAAACGGGGTATCGGGGGATCTGAACGAGTGATGGGCGAGCGAGGGTCCGCCACCTTATTGTGTGCGCAAGCGCGCGTTAATTCAGGCAGCCGCCGCGACGGCAGCGCCCTCCGCCTCGTGCTGCTCCTGCTTCACCCCATCCGCCGCCTCCGCCTCCGCCTGCACCGCCTCGACGTCAAAGTCCATTTCCTCAGGCGCCTCAATCGCACTGAGCGGCTCCGCCGAGTTCGGCCCCCCATTCCCGCTCGCACTGCGCCTCGCGCCGCCAGCACCCTGTGGCCCCGAGCGGGGCGGGTTCGCACACCGGTCCTTCCCGTGCGCGATACGCAGGTTCGCGTACTCTGGCCGGTTCTTGATCGAGTCGATAGCCTTGATCGCGTTCGAGATGTTGGTAAAGTTCACGAACGCGCAGTTCCTGCCGGGCTCCGTTAACACCATGCGCAAGACAAGAAGAACACGACGACGCACTTCTCCTTCAAAAAATTGACGAGCTCAATATCCCCAAACTCGCCAAAATCAGCCTTGAGCCGCTCCTCGCTAAACACCTCAAAGTCCTCCACATTCCCAATGTACACGTTGCGCGTCGCCCCGGCGTGCACCGCGAGCGCCAGCGTCGGCGCCAACGGGCCCGAGTTCTTCCCCCAGCCGATCTTGAGACGTCGGTTATTGAGCGTGAGCCCCTGGTACGACGACACCTGGAAGAACGTGAACGCAGCCGCGGGGTCGATGAAGGTGATGAACTGAAAGGATGTGAGTACTAGCGGAAAGCCAAGGGGAGGCGCTACTGACAGCAATGTGCTTGTCGGCCATGTACCGCACGCTCTGGAGTACGCCGCCGCGGATAGCGTTGCACAGGTCCTCCGTGCTGGTCTCAGGGTGGATGTTGCCGAGGTAGACGGTGCGGTTGCCACCGGCCATGCCAAGACCGGGCAGGGCGCCTGAAAGAGGAGTCGTCAGCGTCGGTTAAGATTTGGCATAAAGGCGGGGAGGGGGGAGATGCAGCATAAAGGAGCGAAGCAGAACAACGATCACGACGACGAGAAACCCGCTCCAAGCGAGACAAAAAAACGACCACGCACCCAACATCCCCATCCCGCCCGGGCTCATCGGGCTCATCATGCCGCCCATACCGCCCATCGCGCCAAACATGCCCATCCCCATCATCGCGCTGAGCGCATCGGGGCTGAAGGGCGCGGGCGTGTACGGCGCGTAGCCGGCGCTCGGGGATCCTTGCGGCTGCTGTGCGGAGGTCGGGGTTTGAGTGGCGTTCTGGGAACGGTGTGAGTACGGGTGTCGTCAAGGCGAGGAGAGGGACCGAAGGAAGGAGGAGGCGTGAAGGGAAGGGAAGGAGGACGGGGAAGATGAGATGTACGAAGGGGAAAGGAAGTAATGCGTGAAAGGAAGACGTCGATCCCGTAGACGACCAAAGAAAAAGAAAAAAACCACACACCCCAGTAAACGGATTCGCCCCTCCCCCACTCGGATGCGCGCTCGCCGGGCTATTCTGGTAGTTGTTGTTATTGTTATTCCCACCACCATTCGCGTTGCCGTTGCCATTCCCCGCATTGCCGCCGCCGTTCGCATTCGCAGGCGACGAGAACGAGTTGGGGTTCGAGGTCGCGATGGGGGAGGAGAACCTGCAAACACAATGCCGGTCAGCTCACTTCTTCTTTTCCCCTCCTTTTTTCCCGAAGGAAGCAAGGAAAGAGAGGAAAGAGTGGAAAGGAAGGGAAGGAGACTCACGCCCCCATCCCCACAACCGGACTCATCCCCATCCCGCCCATCCCGCCCATCCCCCCCATCCCCATCATCCCCATATTCATATTCATCCCGGCCATCGAGTTGAACCCCATAAGGCTCTGCGCGGCGGCCGCCTGCGCCTGGTGCGCCGCCGCCTGCTGCGACTTGGGCACGTACGCGCAGCGGTCCTTGCCGTAGTTGACGCGCTTGCCTGCCCATGCTGGGTCCGTTGGGAGGGTGTTCACGACCTGCGGGTGAGCGTCAGCGAGTTCGCCGTTTTTTCCGCAGACAAGAAAGCGAAGGTGGGGGGAGGGTGAAAACGCCAGTTTTCACGTCGCAAGAACGAGGGACGACGGTCGCAAACAGGGGAAAGACAAACCACACACCTTCGTAGCCACACTAATACTCAAAAAATGCACAAACCCAATATTCTTATCCCGCACAATCTTGACCTGGTCGATCAGCCCAAAGCGCCCCAGCTCGTCGCGCAGAGCCTCCTCCGTCATGCCCTCCTCGAGGCCGCCGAGGTAGACGTTGCGGGAGGCGCCGCTGGGTGGGTGGGGAGGGGTGGGGGGGGAGGGGGAGAAGGGTCAAGTCGTTAGCATTCGGTATTCAATATGCAAAGAGTATAGATGGCGGGGGAGGGAAAGGGAGGAGGCAAAGCCACACACCTCTGCGCAATCGCCTGCATCACCTGCGCCGGGACCGGACTCGGCTTGCCCCACCCGACCTTGAGCTCCTGCCCGTGCAGGGAGAGTTTCCTGTGGACGCGCGCAAGTCAGCATCGTATCCACCTTAACACGACGAAGATAGCGAAGCGAGGGAAAGAGTACGTGGGGGTAGAAAACGAAGGAAAACGCAGCAATACGTGGGGGTAGAAACGAAAGGACGCGGGGGAAGGGGGAGGAAGGAAAGTGGAAGCAAGGAAAGCAAGGACCCGCACGCACCTCAAACTCGCATCCGCAAAAAAAGCCGCCGCAGTCGGCGCGTCCAAAAACGATAGGAAGACACACGACTTTTCGGGCAGGACCCGGATCGACTCGAGTGGGCCGAAGTGGACTGCATAGTTTTTTTTTTTTAGCAGTAGTAAAGGAAAGTAGGCAGCACACACGCACCCAAATTCAACAACTCATCAACACTCGCACTCGGCGGCAAATTCCCAATATACACCGTCCGCCCCCCCGCCGTCGTCCCCGCCACGCCGCCGGGGCTCATCATCATCCCGCCCATACCCATGCCCCCCATCCCCATGGCGGACATGGGCCCCATCATGGAGGAGAGGGGCTGCGCGTTGGTGGGGTTTTGGTTGGCGTAGACCGCCTAAAGGTGGGCGTTAGCGTTAGCGGGAGTCGTAGGTAGATAGGTAGGTAGATAGGTGGGGGTGAAAAGGGTGGGAGCAAGCACGAACCTGCGCAGCCGGAATATTAAGGTTAAGCGAGGGCAGGCGCTGTAGCGGCGATTGGGCCGATTGCTGTTGCTGCTGTTGTTGCTGCTGGGATTGTTGCTGGGGCGAGTGCGCGGAGGGGTTGGGGGCCTGGGTGGGGTGGGGTGGGGGGTCGGTTAGTTATTAGTTTCATGGCAAACAAGGTAGGACGAGGCGCTCATGATGAGAAAAGGAAGGAAGTAAAGGACGCCACGCAAGGCGGAAGGACGAGGAGCGAGCTACACGCGCCCGTACATACAGTACGGAAATGCGACGCCGCCATCGCCCCCGACCCCATCCCGAGGCCAAAAGAAAAATGTGACGGAGGCAAGGAAAGACGCCGGCGCATGGAGCATCAGCTCAGCTGATCATCCATCGCCCACGAACATGCATGCATGCTCAAGCGCAAACGGAAACGAAAAGAAAGCCGGAGTGCAGCAACGAAAAGAAAAGAAATAAAAAACGCGTGGTGCGATAAGGCGACCCCCAAGATGCAAGATGCACCCGGTCCCAGTAGGATAGATGCCTACACCTCGTACGCGGGCGGACACTGAAGGCGTAGGCGCAGGACGGGCGTGGGCAGGCGGACACTGAGCATGTCCATCGCAGTGACAGAATCAAAACAAGAAAACATCCAGGCCCACGCACGGACGGCGACATCAAAAGCCCTGCTGCCCTGCCCAGTTTTGCCAGCGCGATCACGGAGCGGAGCGGCGTTTGCGTACATCCGTCTCTGTGTGGGTATCGACATGGACACCGGGCAATCCGGGCTCGGCGGAGCGCCCGAGAAAAAAAAGAAAGGTGGGGATGGGCGCCCGCGAAACAACAACAACGAAAAAAAGAGAGGGATGGGCAGGGGTGGAATGGAGAGGGGAGGAAGATGCGTATACAGCGCCAAGGGAGATAGGCAATCAGGGATGGATGGACGGATGGGCGCGCGTGATGCGCGTGCTAGTGGCAACACCCCCGCCCGAAAAGCGTCGAACGCACGAAGGAGTGAAGGTCGAAAGCGAAAGGAATCCCAAAAACAAAAGGGAAGGCAAGGCAACCGCACACACACCTGGAATCCGCCCTGTCCCCACATCCCATACGGGTTAAACTGCGCATACGGTGACCCAGGCGCGCCGCCCTGCCCCACCACGGGGCTCTGCTGCTGCTGTTGCTGCTGCTGCTGCTGAGCCTGCGCCTGCTGGAACGCCGCCATCGCATCCTGCTGCTGTGCGCCATTGAGGGACGCGGTGTTGATGCTGAGCTGCGGCGTCGCATAGAGCTGCTGCTGCTGGCCGTACTGCGCCTGGGCCTGCGCCGCGGCGGGGCCGTAGCCGTAGTTCGCGTACGCGTTGCCGGCGTTGGCGGTGTTTGGGGAGGAGGATGCGGCGTTGGGGTTAGAGTTGGAGGCGTTGGGGGAGGAGCCGGAGGTGGGGGACCATCTGGCCTTTTTTGAGTCGGGGCCCGCGGGGGTGTCCATCGAGCGCTGGCGTTTTGGGGGAATTTCGACGGGGGCGGGGAGGAAGAAGGAATGCAAAGGTCGGCGAAGCAAGGGACCCAAGCAAGGCGGCGGCAATGAAGGAAAGCGGCCGGGGTGAACAACGAAGGGGCGGAGGCGGAGAAGGGGAATCGTGGAAGGAGGATGGATGGATTCAAGGGGGAAAGGAGAACGAGGAACCAAACAAAGGACAGAAAACAAGCGAGCGAATGGGAGTGAGCGAAGGCAATATGGGACATGGCAACCGATAATCGCACCTTCATCATGTCGATATCAAACGAGTACGGCGGGTACGGCGCGCTGAACCCAGCCCCACCCGTGCCAGTGTGGTGAGACATACACGGTTTAAATAATACACGGCGCAGAGAGGGTGGTGGAATGGTGGAGGAGAGCAAAGTCAACGAGTGTCGAGCCGGAAACAACAACGAGTGTGTGGGGGTGGTGCAATAAAAAGACACGCACAAAGGACGGGAGGAGGGAAGGATAACGAAGGATGCGCAGAGGCCACGTCAAAGAACCACTGATCACAGAAGGGTCCTTGATGCGCACGGGCCTCTCCTTGTATTCTGGTCAGTCTATTTCAAGGCCAAGTATCTACAGGACTACAGTACAGGGAGCAGGGGGAGCAGCCTTGCATCCATCCTCAATCCATCCACAAGACCCAACGCCAGGGCCAACAACAGCGATGCGCTGGCAGGAACAACTTCAAAAGATACGCGCGCGACTGATCGGTGTTGGCGCTCCAGGCTTCTCGTTGTTCCGCGAGCGGACAGGCGAGGTACACATCCATCTCGTCACTCACACAAAACTCCCCACGGCGGCCGCACCCAGCCTCGGGTCCCCGGTAAATATCCTTGAATTACAACGACGAATTTGAATCAAAGACGACAAGACCTCTCGAGTCTTTTATCGGCACAACTGCAATCTCGTACAACCTCTCCGACTCCACATCGGACTGGACTCACTTACTCCGATGGAAGAAAGGGGGAAAAAAACCAGAAGCTAGCATATGCCCCCGGTGGGATTCGAACCCACATCTCCTCATGTAGGGCTAAGGGAGTGACTACAGTTGGACAACACTGAGGTGATCCAACCTTGATCCACAGAGGCTGGCTCCCTTCTATTCAAGTCCTTATGCAGAAGAACAGCTGGCTACATGGGCTGCTGCACCTTTACGAACATGGTATGTTCTGACACCCAGGTAATAAACTTATGCAAGAGAAAAAATACCAAGTATCAACTTTCCACTGGCAGGAGGCTTATTACCCATTTATTCAGCAGCCCTACTTATGCAGGAGGAATCCACATCTGCTTGAGTCAGTTCATGCTCCCTCACAAACACTGTTACACCATAAGACATCTCGTAGAAACAAGACCAGACTCTTCTCTGCCAAGTACTTATTCTTCTGGATCCGCCACAATTCACACACCCTTACGCGACCAGGACAGCACTTTTGCATGCAACAAAAATTGTCCATTTCCTAAATACCCATGCCTCTGGTGAGATTTGAACCCACATCTCTTCATGTGTAAGATTTCAACCCTCCCTAGATCTACCTTGATCCACAGAGGCTAGTTCCCCTTTATTCAATGGTTCTACTTACAGCTGTACGAGATCACCCTCAATTAATACTAGACAAGTTGCTCCGAACCGCCTCCGGCAAAAGTGGCACTCGCCGCACATCCAACAAAAAATTCTGAGCTAATTCAGATTCACTGACCATAACTTCAAGTCTTCAACTCCGAGGAAAACAAAAGAAAAATGCAGAAGGGTCCAGCTGATGCCTCTGGTAGGATTCGAACCCACATCTCCTCGTGTAGAGTGAAGAAGACAACACCGGACTGAGGTGATCTGACCTTGATCCACAGAGGCTGGTTGCCTTCTATTCAACAGGTTACTTACACAGGAATCACTCACTACTTGAAAAGTGACTCAGAACCACCTGCGGCAAAAGTGGTGGCACTCTTACATCCAATCCAACAAAATTCTGAGCTGATTCTGATTCACTGGCCACAGAATTCAACGCCGAGGAAAGCAAAAGAAAAATGCACTCCTCATGGCGGCCGCACTCAGCGTTCAGGTCCGGTAAATATTCTTGGGTTGAATGAACAACAACAAATTTGAATCAATACAACAGGAATTCTCTAGTCTCTTATCGGCACAACTGCAATCTCGTACGACCTCTCCGACTCCACATCGGACTATGTACATAGGCCAACGGCAAGGAAAAATACTGGCATATGGCCTCACTATGGCCTCCAGTGGGATTCGAACCCACATCTCCTCATGCCAGGGCTAAGAAGGCAACACAGTACCGAGGTGATCTAACCTTGATCCACAGAGGCTGATTCCCTCCTGTTCAACGGCTCTACTTACAGCTGCACGGGAATCAGCTGCACGGGAATCACCCACTACTAGACAAATTACTCAGAACCACCTTCGGCCAAAGCGGTGGTGCTCTCACATCCAATCCAACAAAAAAATCTGAACTGATTCAGATTCACTGACCACAACTCCAACTCCGAGGAAAACAAGAAGAAAAAAGTGCAAGAACTTTCAAGAAAGCTGATGCCTCTGGTAGGATTTGAACCCACATCACCTCATGGATACTCAGGTTCGGAGCCTCCATAATTCTGAGGTGATCTACCTTGATCCACAGAAGCTTGTTTCTAGTCTATTAGTTACCACGCCGTCACTAGAGGCGTCCTGCCTTATTATATAAGCATCCATTTTGGGATATGCTCCGGACGCGACTTGACACGTCGTCCATCTCGCCAGAGTCCTTCAGTGACCACAAATACCTGAGACAGTATTATTAGCCTTCTAAACATATCAAGATGTCTCAGAATCCTCTCCCTGGGTGAGGGTAGAATATAATTGACAAAAGCCCCTGTTTTCACAGGCCAACAGTCCCTCACCCACATTTAGAAAGGATTTCGCCCAGAACCACCGCAGATTGGAGTGGAATCCTTGAGCAGCGGCTAAGGAATCACCTCCCTTGAGGCTTCACGTCGAACGGCGTCAAAACGCGTCGACATGAACGCGTTGTTTGGCTCTGCATCCCCATCAATCACTGATAGCGCAAGACGCCGCTTAATCGACGCGGTAACTAACAGACTATAAACTAGCGAGGAACGAGCTCAACTGTTTATAGCGTCTGTCTTGGAGAGACTAGCTTGTTTCCCTTTTATTCAACAGGTGGTCTACTTACAGTTACGGGGAATCAACAGCTATGATAAGTGATTCAGAACCACCTTCGACAAAAGTGGCACCCTTGCATCCAACAAAAATCCGAACTGAACCAAACTCCGAGCAAAGCAAAAAAAAGACGTTGGAAGCAGTTGATGCCTCTGGTGGGATTTGAACCCACATCTCCTCATACACAATCTCGTTAGACGAACAATTCTGAGGTGATCTACCTTGATCCACAGAAGCTGCTTTTGTCTGTTCAACAGCTCTACTTATGCCAAAGAACAGCTGGCTACATCGGGGTGTTAGCTGCTTGCTGCCTTTACAAACACGGTGGGCACTGGGCTTTGAGACCCAGGTTACTTGTTATGCAACAGAAAGAAAGATTGACCAATTGACAAGGAAGAGGCTTGTTTCCCTTTTGTTCAGCAGCCACAGTACTTATGCAGAAATCAACAGCTCTTTGGGTCAATGGATGACAAACACCATAGCACAGGACAACCTTCTCGTTGAAAGGAAATGAGGCTCCTTCTCTGTCAAGTAAGTACTTATTTCTCTGGAGCTGCGACAATGCACCCCCCCGAGTTTCCGCGATCAGGATGACACATTCGCAGGCGACAAAAATTGTTAAACCTCTTTGACCCACCCCTCTGGTGGGATTTGAACCCACATCTCCTCGTGTAGTGCTACTAGCAGTGACCCGTGCAATGCTACGGGGTCTGCAAAACTCATGTGTGCAGATTACCTGCTTCAAACACTGCACTCAATAAACTTGTTGAAATCTACACTTCCTGTTTACAGAGCTGTTTACAGTTTTCGCCGCGGCCACTCGTCGCCAATCTTTGATTGGCTCCTTGTGGCCCAGTGTGCAAGGGTTAGCAGTGACCAAACTACATGTAACCCTACCCTTAAAGCGTTCAACTTACCTGCGTTCCCGTTTTCTTGAACCAGTTCAATTTTCCATCTCCTCAAATAAATAGGTATCAGTCCCAGAGAGGTTGGAGGACTCCAGGGAGCGCCCTCAGTCCTCAAATACACCTAAATCCACTTTACGGAGTCCAAAGTGAGCTGAGGAAACGGCGTACGGTTTGCCATCAAAAATATGCGTTATTGATATCTATTTACGGGACCCATCCCTTTTGTTATATAGATATTGGGACAATACTGACTCGGAGGTGATCTAACCTTGATCCACAGAGGACTACTCAATGGCTCTACTTACAGCTACATGGGAATCAACAGCCACTAGAAAGTTATTCATTCGGCAAAGTGGCGCCCCCACATCCAATCCAACAAAAAAATCTGAACTGATTCTGAATCACTGGCCACAGACTCGCAATTCAACACCGAGGACCAGGCCAGCACCCCTGCATGCAACAAAAATCCTGTATATCTACCCATACCTCTGGTGGGATTCGGGGATTCGAACCCACATCTCCTCATGTAGTGCTACATTGAGACAATACGGTAATCTAACCTTGATCCACAGATGGCTACTCAATGGCTCTACTTACAGCTACACGGGAATCAACAGCTACTAGAAAGTTATTCATTCCGCAAAGTGGCGCCCTCACATCCAATCCAACAAAAAATCTGAACTGATTCTGAATCACTGGCCACAGACTCGCCATCAGGAAGCAATGGGACTTGTTGCAGTAGCGCAGGAAGCACTCAGTAGCTGTGGTAGTCTCTGGTAGACTGGTAGACAAGTCCCTACCAGAGCTACTGAGCTCTCCAGAGATTGGTAGCAAATCCGTTTTTCCTGATGGCAATTCAACACCGAGGAAAGCAAAAGAAAAATGCACTCCTCACGGCGGGCGCACTCAGCATTTAGGTCCCTGGTACATATTCTTGGGTTGAATGACAACGAATTTGAACCAATACAACAGGAATTCTCTAGTCTTTTATCGGCACAACTGCAATCTCGTACGACCTCTCCGACTCCACATCGGACTATGTATATAGGCCAGCGGCAAAAGAAAATACTGGCACATGCCTCCGGTGGGATTCGAACCCACATCTCCTCACATATATTCTAGGCGAGCTCTTCCGAACAACACTGAGGTGATCTCCCATAGATCCACAGAGGCTAATTCCCTTTTATTCAACAGGTCTACTGATGCAAAAGAATCACTGGCTACATGGGGCCGCTGCACCTGTACAAACTTGGTAGGCATTTTTATTCAGGGCGACAAGGCTTGTTTCCCTTTTATTCAGCAGCCCTACTTATACAGAAATCAACAGCTACTTACTTGAGTCAGTTCATGCTCCCTCACAATTTACAAACACCATAACACCACAACACAGCTTCTTGTTAAAACAAGACCAGGCTTCCTCTCTGTCAAGTACTTATATGCCCGACAGTTCAGCATTTCCGGTGAATATTTTCAGTTGGGAATGTCCCAGATGTTTCCAGAGACCCAAAAACCCATAGACACCTGGCACAGGAAGGCACAGAATAATGATTGGATTTCAGGTGAGATTATTGCAATTTTCATAAATAATGGCACTCACCAAAAAAAAAAAAAAATGAGTTGGCCAAGGTCAAGGGTTCGAGCCGCGATGCCGACATCATTTCTAAAAGAAACACGGCACAACAACGCGTTAATCTTTGGCGACCTGGCACATCCTGACTTCGGAGGAGTTTATAAGGCCTAGGGGGCGCGCTGAATACGTATTGGACATGGTCTAGAGCTATTTGACGCGTCATAGTTTCATTGATCAGTAGTTATTCATCATCTACTTATTTGCCTTTCCGACACACAGGAGACTATGTGGGACAGCGCCGACAGGACTAAAATCCAAGCAGGCAACGAGGAATGTCCTAAAAATGATTCGCAAGATGTCCCACTCACCTGCAATGCACTCGATTGGGTGTAATGACTTCAACTGTGTTTTCTGCAAACAAGATAGGAAACACTCTTTGTAAAGCATGTGTGAGGTCTAAAAAATGCGGAGAGCAGTCTACTGCTGTGTTAGTATGCACCCAGGTCCCAATGAGTGTGCTACACACACTCGTTGGTTCCCACTGGGCACTTTTCAGCCAGGTTCCTCATTTACTTCTTTGACATCAGGGAAAATTAGCCACAGCCCCCGCAGCTCGCTGTAAGGCCTCATTAGTCATTTAGGGAGGAAGGGATCTTATTTTTGTGTCAAGAGCACTTGCAAATCCCTCAAGAATCGTCGACGCGAAGAAATCAACGCGTTGTTGTGCTGTGTTTCTTTTAGAAATGATACCGGCATCGCGGCTCGAACTTGCGCCCTCCCCAACTCATTTTTTTTTTTTTTTCAGGGAGTACCATTATTTATGAAAATTGCAATAAAACAATGTGGTATCGACACAAAGGTGAGGAGTTCTCTGGGCTCTCAGGGTGTTTTTGCGCAAATCCTGTTGTCATCTGGCTCATATGATGTCATTGAGTGTTTGAAAATTCATTTGGATTTTTTGGAACGCCGGAAAGTTTCGAACAACTTGATCTTGCTGTGCCCTGCGTGGGCCCGTAGGCATTAACTTAACTTAACTTAACTTGTGTTGCACTTCTACGTTATGGCACACTTCCTGTATATTTTTAAACAGCTTTATGAACAGCCTGTTTATGAACCCAAGTTTTTTAAACTGGTTTGTAATCTGTCGGGAATGATAAACAGTGCCCTAAAGCAAAACATCCTTAGAAGGAGAACATCACCCTGTTCAATGCCTTTGACCTGATGGATCGGGACAAATCTTCAGGGCTTGTTCATAAACTCTTCCTCGCAAGGGAAATTGGTATGAATACTTGTACTACTTAGGTGCAGTTCAAGTCCTTGTGTTTTTTCGGTACTAAAACTGGGGGCCAGTCTGGACTCTGGAGGAACTACTAATAGGGAAGGATCAAAACACTTTGAACATGTGCCTCAGGTCCAAGGAACATCATTCCGGAAGAATCCACATGACCTATTTATGAGATTGGGTGTCGTAACTTGCCTCCCACACCTTGTCCCCTCCCACCATCTCGGTGACCATCTCTCAGTGGTATGGCAGCACCAAAGACATCCGAGCGATGTAAGGACCTTTTTCATGTGCCTCACCTTCCTTTGTTCAACTTTGTTCCAGTCTGTGCAGCCGATGCGGATCTCACCATCTCCTCATCGGATGGTGTCCTTTTCAAGGTCTACCGCCGGAATTTGGAGGCTCATTCTCCTGTTTTTGCCGGTGCTGGAAGTTCAACACAACCTGAGAATGGCCAGGACATTGTGGAGCTCTCGGAAAGCTCTGAAACCCTTGAACTGCTGTTCCAGTTCATGTATCCTCAGCCGCAGCCGAATTTGCAAGTCCTGGAATTTGCATTGATCGCAGGGTTGGCTGAAGCTGCTGAGAAGTACGAGGTCTATTCAGCACTGACACTCTGCCGAATGAGGATGAAGTGTGTAGTTATTTTGATTTGTGTTTATATGGGCCTCACACCGAGCAGGGACTTTACCTCCATACATCCATTGGAGGTCCTTCGCTATGCGGCACAACACAACCATGTTGAACTGGCCAACCAGTCTGCCCAGTACAGTATGAGATGCGGTGTCGCAGCGGCAATGGAAATCCTCCCAATCAATATCTTCGAAACCTGGGTAAGTGTTAAATCACCTGGCCTGCAAACTGCCCAATGTTCATGTAGATTCTCTTCCATGAGCGGTGGCATCAGCAAACTTCTGAGATCCTTGCTGTGCTAGCAGGGAGGACTATTGGTCCAGGGCTTATACAGCAGAGCCTTCGGGATCCCAATCCTATCTACACATACCGTGAAGATTTTCCTCCATCGCATGTCACGAGAATGATGGAGATGGAGTTCATGTCGACTTCAAAATGACCAACATTCTGTCCTGGCATTCAGGGATTTACATCCTCCATGATAAAAATGACTTGTAAAAGGGAAATATCCATGTACTATGATACTTGTATCCTGGAAAAGAAATCATCAGCCTTCCTACACAAGCATCCGCATACTTAAAACACAACTCACACTTGACATCCTCCTCAGGAGGAGCATCCGCAACAAACTTCAACCCCACTCTCAACCTCCCCAACCTCTCCCTATACCCGGCTGCCTCCAAATCCGTGCTGTAAGTGTGAAACGGATTCGGGACAACAAGGCACTTTGCAAGCAGCGGGATGTCATCGGGGTATTTGGTCATGATACGGAAGAAGTGAAGTTTTTCTTTCGTGTAGCGTTCTTGGAATAAGACCTTGGATTTGTTAGATATGGTTCAAAGGTGAAGTGCAATTGGAACGGACCCATTTTTCAAACGTGCTGGGTGTGAGGACATTCATGGCCTCGGCGACCGAGATTCCCATGCTGTGTTGGGCGGACTCGCTGGCGAGGTCAGGATGGCCATGCTTCACAGCGTACTCGAGAATTTGCAAGGGATGCTCTGCAGCCAACTCCCTACCCAAAGAGTTAACACAACAGCCAACTCAAATATAAAACAAACTCACTTCATTTTGGCACGACACCACCCCAGCGCAGAATAGACCACATACTTCTCTGCCGCCTCCGCCAAGCCCGCGAGCACCGCAAACTCCACCGTGTTGAGATCGGGCTGGGGCTGTCGGTACATGTATTGGAATAGCAGCTCTAGCACGTCGGCAGTCTCGCAGAGGTGCACAACCTCGCCCCCGTTTTCCGGTCTGGTTGCGCTTTCCGCACTGGCGAAGGCATCGGAGTGGACGGAGAGGTGCTTGTGGTGCACTTTGAAGAGGATGTTGTCGGAGGAGGCAATGGTGAGGTCTGAATCTGGGAAGCAGACTGAGGAAGAGATATATAAGTAATGGGAGGTATCTGGGAAACTCAAAGGACGCACATCGGGTTGAGATTGTTGCAGGTTCCATAGCTGACGGGCGGGCGCGATGACTTGAGTGCGCCTCGATGGATTTCGCTGGTTGAATACAAGGGGCTGAAGACACCCGCTTCGAGACAGGGTCAGTTTCAGCTTTCTCCGACCGGGAATTCCATCTCACTGATGACTTCTTTCGCCGCGGCTTCAACGAGACGAACTTGTTCCAGTGGCTACCCAGTGTTAAGGACCCTAGAAAAACGGACTCGGTGGTGGTGGAAGAGGACTCCACAGCAGTGGTGGACGCAGCAGGGCAGGAAGCTGTAAGGAAGCTGCGTGGTGGAAGATGTCGTATCGGCCCGAGATCGGCTTCAAGCTGGTCGCAATTAAACCGTTAGGGGAAAGACAGAAAGAATTGAACTGCCACAAACAGAATGGTTGGGACCGCTAGGTAGGACGGAGCGCCGCTAAAAGAACGACTGGAGACCTCAGAGACTTTCGGTTGCCGATAATTAACCTTACATAAAGGCTCGAGCGCTCGAAGCGCGATTTATTTGCAACGGCAAACCGACAGCCTGAGCCCCAGGGAGCCAGCACACCGACCGCAGGCGAAAGTGGCAAGCAAGAGCGACGATTTTCCTCGATGCGCAGATTGCCAGCAGTAAAATATTGGTGATCTCGCCGTTGCTGATTGGAAAAAAGTCAAGATCACTCGAGCTTGGCCACTGAACCAGTTAGAGTTTGTAGAGTCTACCAGTTGCTTCGGCCTAAAGGAACAGGAAGGAGCAGGAATTCCAGGATGAGAGTGCGAGCCAGAACGCGGCATTCAAATCGGCGATCAAACTCCCTCACTCTTCCCGACTCGACCACAAACTTGAGCGACGAACTTCAACCTGCTCTTTCCGATCCAATCCACGATTTCTCGCTCCTTCTACTACACACAGAGCCCGAAGAAACTAGAATGATCAGCAAATAGGCGGAACGAAGAAATAAATCTACCAGCGCACGACTACATACTAGGACCGACACGGCAATCGTTAATCTCATTCTTGGACGTCCCATCCCACTGCCCGCTGGATCTTGTCCGAAACCGATTCCAAGATAGCTTTCCCCCGTGTCTCACCGTGGATATCTTCCGGCACCAGAGCCGTCCAACACTATCCTTGGTCGTGCTGCTTTCACCCGCACCTCCTTGCCACGTCCCTCGTTGAACTGCACGAGTCCGTCCCCGTCGCTCACGAGCATCTGGATCGCATCAGAGTACTGCTGTGGGCAAGTATATTCGTTTTTCCGCCAATGAATGTGCGCTGATATATTCCGGATAGGAAATGATTCTAGGTGTCGTTTCAATACTACCGCGTCTTGCGCGGTGACGAACCTCTAGGTAAGTTTCCTCCTTTGCGTATGCCCTCCTTTGTCATCCAGGCCTCCACCCATTACAGCTGATATCAGCGCCTCCTGATGAAAGTCGACGCGATCCTCGTCTTCAAAGCACATGCACTGGCGCCGATATTTGTGGAGGAGCAATTGCCCGACGAGCGGTATATGCTGAGCGTTGCAGCCGTGGGCTTGCGTCTGTTTGCGGGCGCCGTTGAGGAACACGATGTTCCCGCCCAGCTTGACGGCGTTCCCCAGTATTAGCACGGAGAGATCCACGTCCACCGCCGTCACTGCGCTGTCCAGGTAGTCCACGCTCTGCCCCGCCGTCCACTTGCCCCCGCTGGATCACACGCCGATTCGCGTCCGCGCCGTCCGCTCCTGCCAGTACATCGACACGCCCAAGCCCGCACTCGTCCTTGCGCTCCCCCAGCGCTCCGCATGGTACTCGCGGTCGTTGAGCCGATGGGGGTACAGCTCGACTTCTTCACACCATCACCGCCCTCTACCGCCTTCGCATCGTGCTCCTCGTCGACATCCACCCCGACGCGTCCACCTCTCGATCCCGCGCCGTCGACATCGACGCCCTCGCGCTTATCCGTAGGACGAGTCTACCTTGCGCGCGGGTCGTGCTCGAGATCCACGGTCGCGCTGCGCGCCTTCCAGACGCCCATCGCGCCCTGCAAACAGCGCCGCCCGCTTGTAAGCTCGTGTGCTCCACACACCGCGTCCGCACGCAACTGCATAGCGAGGCCCGCCGCCCGCGTCGGTGGAACCAGACCTACCTCTGCTTCCTCCTTGGTCCAAGCAGCGTGCGGTATCGACAATAGGCGAGGGGATGGAGGCGATACGATGCGGCTGGATAACGAGCCGCAACTCTCAATTCACTGCAACAACGGCCTGGATGTCGTGGATACCCCGCTTACCTCTGCACGTCACGGCATCCTGGATCCGCCGCCCTCTGCAGTGGCTGCGAACGTGTACCGAAAGCATAAGCGCACCGTAAATCACCGCACCGATCCACCGCGCTACCAAGGCCGAGTGCGTGGCGACGCTGCAAGACGACGTGTCCATCGTGCGCTGCCTCTCATAAGGATGCCGGCTGGATATGGCGAGCGCCGACCGAGGTTCGCGTGCGTGTCGCTGTGCAATTCGCCGAGTGTCTCGGTAAGTATCTTTGTCCTTCGCTCAATGAATGTACGCTAATCCGTGCCACTGTGTCTTTCTAGAAGCTATCGGTGATATCCCTCTTCTCTGTTTTCTTCTTCTTCCACGTCCCCCACAAACTGCAGCTGACCTTGGCGCAACGCAGTAAACGCTCGTTCGGCGGAGAAACCTCTGTCGTGGATCGTGTAGTGAAAGCGACCTCTCTCGTCTTGTCCTTTTTTTCTTTATACATCTGAATCTGTCCCGCCTTCGTATCTCTGTCGAGTCCGCATCGTCGGCAATCTTAATATTTTTCTGGTCTCGATAGTGTCCATCAATATAACTGGCCCCGCTGTTCTTCTACGATATGGGCGTTTATATAAGGCCTATTCTGCGTGCTGTCTCCTGGCCGGATATGGAAATGCAATCACCATAACGGGAATTTTCGCTTATTTTCTGCAAGGATTCAGAGAGAGCGCTCGGTAGTATCGAGGTGGTTAGTCGAGGTAGCGATATATAAATACGACTTTCAGACTGAGTTCCCCGAGCATGCTCATGGCAAACGAAAAAAGTCCTCCTGCAGTAATTGCAATAACTGCATTCACTCTGAACCTAACGGCTTTCGACCAATACAAGGCTCGGCGTAGCTACTAGTCGGTCCAGAAATCTGGCCTCAGCGGCCTCTAGGCGAGCTGAATAGTAGTAGAATACACAGCGAAAAAGCCTGTAATGCCGTAACGCCTGTCTTTTGAGACGCGACCGCCACCACCAGCTGGCTCAATCGTCGTGGCACACGCAACACTCTCAGAGCTCCTCGCGGTCGCCCGTCGCGCGCGGGCCGTCACAACTCGGCGCGCATCCACGGTCTCAAACGGCGCGAATGTGCCAGTGGATAATGGGAGCAAAGTTCGTGTGGGGAGCCAAACACCAGCGCAGCATCTAGCGCAGCAATACCTCAGAAAGAAACATGTCCCTCTCGACGACGTTGTACCGCTTGTTCCGTCCCCGAAAGCGACATTCCCGGTCATCTATACGCGAAACGCGTTGCCTTCGAGGCTGGTGCCGCCGCGTACTCACGCAGTGCGGGGCGGGTTCCCGGCCAGGTTTCCGGTCACGTCTGACCCTCTGCCACCGTTTCAAGTCACGTATGGCCCTCCGCCCAAAGACCGTACGCGGAAGGAGGCTCTGCCGAAGCAACCGCCGTCGAAGGAAGCGGCGGAGGTTGCAGATTCAGATTTGGCCTCGACTGGAGATTGGGCCTTACCTGTGAGTCTCGAAATTTGGATAGTGGTCCCGCAATTAATGAAACGGGTCTCTGTCGTGTTAGACCGCACTGCCGCCCTCCACATCCGCAGACAGCGCCTGGCGAAAGGTGTATATTGGAAAATTTCCGCGTGATGTGGCGCCGAGTGTGCTGATAGATATGGGTGCGTTTCTATACTTTGCCACTTCCTGTTGGCTCCTTTCAGGACCATCCCCATGTTAATTCCACCACCAGTGCATTTCGGCCCCCTCGAGTCCATCCGCGTCAACCCCAAGAGGGCGTCCGTCTTTCTGACGTTTTTGGACGCGCCGACGGCGGCGGCGTTTGTCGCCTATGCGCGTACAACGTGCGTTTATCAGTCTTAGAATCGTATTCGTTCTTACCGGGTGGGACGGCCGCCTGCCCGTCATCCCGCGTTTCCTTCTGAGGTCCTGATTTTCCACACGAATGCTAAACAGCGCTCCTTACAGGAAACTTTTCTTACAAGGACGAGAGCTTGAGATAGGCTGGGCCAATCCCCGCCCGAAGGTCCCTTTGCGCAGGTACGTCGCGGGCTTCCCTGCGTTTTTTCACCCTGCGCCTCTTCCCTTTCTCAACCCCACCCTCCTCAGCGGCGCCTCCCGTAGCGTCCTTGTTCACGGTCTCGCGCCAGGCACGACCAGGCAGGCGCTTCGCAACGAGTTTCGTCGCTTCGGCCCGATTGAGAAGGTCCAATTGATACCGGATAAGGATATGGCGTGTCTGCATTTTTATAATATCGATGCTGCTACAAAGGTGTGTGTAGTCTAGTCTGCCGCTCTTCTTTTGGGGAAGGAGCAGGAGGTTATTGCAGAGGCGGGAGGCGCACCACGCCTAGCTCTTCCTTCCTTCCGTCGTACCTCCAGACTCATTTCCCCCCCGCAGGCCGTCGATCAACTTGACGCGCCGAGGCGCGTCACCTATGGCAAGGACCGCTGTGCGCGGCGCGCACGACCCTCCCCGCAGCAGAGTACGTTGCTTGTCCTCTCGCGGGCATTGTTCTGTGTCTCTGCTCCTTCCCCGTGGCCCTCTCAGTCCCTCCTCTCCTTGATGCCAAATCTTCACCCATACTTATTTTCCTTCAGGCGCCGACCTCAACCGCACCATCTGCCTCAGCGACATTTCCGCCAAGACCAACACGAAGGATTTGTGCGATGTTATCCACGGGGGCGTATTGCAGAGCCTGCGGTACATGCCTGACCTGCACACGGCTGTGAGTAGCGCCTGCCCCTTGTCTTCACGATAATACTGACATCATTCCAGATTATCACCTTCGTTGACCCCGCAGCCGCGTTCACGTTTTACCAGCTCGCGATGGGCCAGGGCCTCGTCATCCACCACCACTCTCCCATGATCGCATGGGGTGAGAACCCGGGCCCGTTGGCACCATCGCTCGCGCTCGCAGTGAAGGCCGGTGCGACGCGCAGCGTGTATATCGAGCACGTGGAGGACTTTGAGGTGTTCAGCGAGGAGCGGCTCAAAGCTGACTTTGGCCGGTTTGGAGACATTGAGCGTGTTGAGCTTGTGAAGGAGGAGTGGGTCGCTTTATTATCTTCATATGGCGCGAGATGCTAGCGGCGACCGACAGGGGCGCCGTGTTTGTGGACTTTACCGACATCTCAAACGCTATCAAGGCTGTCGACTCGATCAAGGACCGGCCAGAGTACGCGAACCTGCGTGTTACGTACGGGGAAGACCGATGTGCGAGCCTACCGGACGCTCAGCGCAGTACGGACGCTGAGCGCAGGGCATATGCAGTGCCGGACCTACGGCAAAGTGCGTTGCTCCTCTTCTCGCTAACGCCCTTCGGTGTCTGTCGCTCTTTCTCCATTCCTGCGCGCCTCTCAATCCCATCCCTTCTCCGATACCAAAATTTAGCTCACACTTACTCCTCGTTCAGACCCTGGCTGCAACCGCACCGTTTGCCTCAGCAACCTCCATCCCGAGACCACCGCTGTGGCCGTGAGCAATGTGATCCATGGCGGCGCATTGCAGAGCGTGCGGTACATGCCTGACATGCACAGTGCTGTAAGTAGCACCCCTGCCTTTACGCTGATACTCACATCCTTTCAGGTCATCACCTTCATCGACGCCGCAGCCGCTTCAGCCTTTTTCGAGTCCTCGTGGGACCGAGGCATCCTCCTCAACGGCCGTCGTCTCGATATCGCTTGGGGGGAGAATCCGGGTCCGTTGCCGTCCACGCTCGCACTGGCGGTGGCGGCTGGTGCGACGCGCCGCGTGCGCATTGCAAACCTGCCAGTGGACGACAACTTGAAGGTGTTCAACGGAAATCCGCTCAGAGCCGCCTTTGGCGAGTTTGGGGACATTGACTTTGTCAAACGCTTTTGGAACACGTGCGTCGTCCTGTTTTCACTGGATAAGGCGGGATGCTGACGGCACTTGGCAGCCGCACCACCATATTTGTGACCTTTACAGACATCACGAACGCGATCAAGGCTATGGACTCGATCAAGAACCGGTCAGAGTACGCGAACTTGAATATCCTGTACGCGACGGACATGTCCACAAGAGATCAGTTCTCCCGCAAGCTGTTGGGAGCGTCCGACAGTGTGAGCAGGGACAGAGGCCTGACCTCTGGGGAGCCGCTCAGCGCGCACGCAGTGCTTGGGGAATCGCAGGAGAGCAACCGTACCATTCGCCTCAGCAACCTTTCCGCTGAGACCAGCACGGAGGCCCTGTCCTGGATGATCAATGGCTGGGCGCTGCAGAGCGTGCGGTACATGCCTGAAAAGCACATCGCTGTGAGTGACGCCTTCCGCCTGCCTTGACGCTGATACTGACATCGTTTCAGTTAATCACCTTCCTCGACCCCGCAGCCGCCTTAACGTTCTTCCAGGCCTCGTTATCCCAAGGCATCGTCATCCACAGGCGCCGCCTCGAGATCACCTGGGGGGACAACCCTGGCCCGTTGCCGCCACCGCTCGCACTCGCGGTAGAGGCTGGCGCGACGCGCGACCTATGCATCTCGGACGCGGACCTGAATGTGCTTCACGAGAGGCGGCTCAGGGACGACTTCGGCCAGTTTGGTGAAATTGGGCGTGTCATCATTGACGAGAACCAGTGGGTCGCCGTGTCGTCCTCATATGACGCAAAAATGCTAACGGTGCCCGGCAGAAACCGCGTATTTGTGACATTTACTGACATTTCGAGCGCGATCGATGCGCTCAAGTCGATTAAGAACCGGCCAGACTATGCGAACCTGGACATCACGTACGGGAACTTGTCTGCGAACGCGCGTCGTCCGATCCCTCAACGCCGTGTGAGAAAGAAGAAAGGTTCCCTCCTCGGCGATCCGTCTCTTCCGTGTCCGGACTCGACGGGCCCGCTTAACGCGATTGAATCCCCCTGGGAGGGGCCGCTGCGCGTGGTTACCAGCGACAAAGACACGCTCCTGGAGGCATTTAACGACCTACTTGGCAGAAAGAGCACAAGCATCGAAGGCGCTCTCGAGACTGAAGCGGCGGATGACGTGAAGCACGAGCAGGAGCAGGAGGGAGTGGTGACCGAGGGCGCTGTCGACGCGGACCGGGCGGAGGCTGAGGCAGATGACCGCGTGATGCAGGAGCAGCAGGACGGAATGGCGACTGAGGGCGCTGTCGTGGAAGCTGAGGCAGTGGATAGCGTGGAGCAGAAGCAACAGGAGGGAATGGCGACCGAGGACGCTGTCGAGGCGAGCGAGGGCGCTGTCGACCTGTCGCTCGCGCAGGACGATGTGAAACAGGCGCAGCAAGGGGGGATGGCGTCCGACGGCGCTGTAGAGTCGGAGTTGCCGAAGGCTGAGGCGGTGAAGCACGACGGGGAGCCGCAGCGGGACCGCGACTGAGCAGACGGAGGCCGCTGTCCGATGTCGAGGTGGAGCTGAGGCGGCGGATAGTGTGGGGCAGGGCCAACAGGAGGGGATGGCGACCGAGGACGCTGTCGACGCGAAGATTGAGGTGGACGCTCCGGTGGCGAACGGCGTAGGGCAGGAGGGAACGGCGAGGGATGGCGCTGTAGATCCTCTGCTAACAAAGAAAAATGGTGACTAGGGGGGGGCTGCGCCAATATTCAAGCTATCTATACATATCTCAACCATATCCCTTAATGTAATGGCTTGCTCTGTGCTGCTGCGATATGTTTGTGATGATGTGCTATAACTCGCCTGTATAATGGCCCTGTCCAGGTATGGAAATGCAATTACCATAGTGGGAAGTATTGACCGTTCTTCGACCCCAGATGCCGACATTTCCAGGAGGATCCTTCGCATTCCATTGCAGTCTGAAGTAGAACATAAAGAACGAGAGAACGCGGGGCAGACGGTGGTTTGCGATACAAGGATGGCCGGTGATTGCCGCGGTACTTTCCCACCACCGTCTGCTCTCCTCCACAATGGCAACTTACACTAGTTCCACCTTTGAAGGCTCCTCTCTTCTTCCCGACTCTGCTCGAATTGACGAGCTTCGCCATATCTTGCGCTCTAATGCCGTGCCACCTGAAATGTCTCGTTTTCGTCGCGTCGCGGAGGAGGCACCAATTGAGCTCGCTCGATACGATGCCGAGATTGAGAGCCTCAGGGAATCCATGGATAAAATTACGTCGGAGCGGGCCACCCTCGCGTGGTACAGCGATGGATGTCGAAGTGTTGCTGCGCCTGTTCGGCGCCTCCCTAATGAGTTATTGGCCGAGATATTCGACATGTGCGCTCCGGAGGGCCAGGAAGTCGTCTCAGCTACAACACCGAATCAAGAGGTCGAGCGCGTCACCAAGAGATACCTGCTGCAGTTCGCTGAGGTGTGTCATTTTTGACTTTGCTCAATCGCGGCTTCTGATCGTTGTATTAGGTCTGCTCTCATTGGCACTCCGTGGCATTGGGGACACCGAACCTTTGGTCGCTTATCGTGCTTAATACAGTCATGTGGCGCGACTCTGGCCAATCATTTAAGACACTACTTAACGTCCTCACCTCTTCACTCCAACGCGGAGGGGAGTGCGCACTCACTTTACAGGTTGCGGTCAGGCACCGAGACGACGAGCACTCAATTCTCAGGCTGCTTAGCGAGCATTCCCGCCGCTGGAGCCGGGTGTCTCTGTGGATTGACCCTCAATCTTTCCCACATCTCTCACGAGCAAAGGGAGCCCTGGACCGTCTAGGCTTTCTTCAGCTCGTCAGCAGAACTCCCCGCGGTGAAATCCATACCGCAAGTAATATCTTTCAAATCGCCCCTCACTTGAGCGAGGTCTGGCTCGCCGCGTGGCGTGCTCCACTCCCGATACTTCCCTGGAACCAGCTCTCTTTTGCATCCCTGGGACTCTACGCCGGATGGGCACCGGAGAATATGCAAATTCTACGTCTTCTGCCAAAATCGGCTACACTTTCGATCAGAACCAGCACGCTTTCCACCCCGCAGCCACCGATCTTCTCCAATATCGACAAGTTGACTGTCGAATTGGTCACAGCTGCCCGCTCGCGTCCAATCCTCGGTGTCCTCTTCCAATCACTCACCCTTCCCCGGCTGGGTGTGTTTTGCCTCGTTCGCAGCGGCTTCTTTCCTCGGTGGGAGCAGGGACCATTTCTGGACTTCGCTTCGCGTTCGTCGTTGCAAACCACTCTGACATCGCTGCGAATCGACGTCGTTATCATCACGACCCACGAGCTGCTTGAATGCCTCGCAGCTTTACCTTCGTTAGAGGAGCTGTTTATCGCAGACTGCGACGACGACTCTGACCCAGCGCTGCTATCCGATCATCTCCTGCAGATGCTTACTGATGGATCCGACGACACCTGCCTGGTCCCCTCGCTCTCCTTCTTGCAATTCACATCCCGGTTCACATTCGACAATAACCTCTTTTGGGATTTCATCGCTTCGCGGGTTCGCCATCGGCCCTTTGAGCACGATTTCAGAGTCGTCGCATACTGGTGCGGGTCCCGAGAGCATGGGTTTTCTGCAGAGTTTGAGGAGCGGCTAGAGGATTTACAAGATAAAGGGGGTTTCATGTTCAAGACCGGGCCAAATCCCGACCTCTTCGCTTGAGAGCGAAAGTATGTTTCGTTTGCCGTTGCACTCAGCTTTCACTCACTAACCCATTTTCAGTGCGGCCAAAATGACGAAGCTGTCATAACTCAAGTCAGCTGCCGATTAATTTCCTTTTCTACCATCGCAATCCCGTGTCTGCACCTAAGTAGTATAGATTCTGTTGTGGATAAGAACAGAGGTTTCCAAAATGACGGCTCACTTTGGATTTGTTTCAATCCAATTCTTGTAAAAATTCTGTCAGTGTTTATCAAAATTCCTCATCGTAGCTGCCAGTCAAAGAGTCCTTGGATGCAGAGGTAACCCTCCACAGTCTGGGTTTCAACCGAGAGACGGGAAGTGGCATCGTCGGTGATTGCCGCGGTACTTTCCCACCACCCTTTGCTCTCAACCACGATGGCAACTCGCAACAGCTACCACAGTTCCACGTTTGAAGGCTCCTCTCTTCTTCCCGACTCTGCTCGAATCGACGACCTTCGCCATATCTTACGCTCTAATGCGATGCCACCCGAAATATCCAGTTTCCGTCGCGTCGCGGAGGAGGCACCAATCGAGCTCGCTCGATACGACGCCGAAATTAAACGGCTAGAGGAACTCACGGCGAGGCTTATGTCGGAGCGGGCCACTCTCTCCTGGTACAACGATGGATGTCGAAGTGTATCTTCACCTGTCCGGCGCCTCCCGACCGAGCTATTGGCCGAAATATTCCCTCGCTCTTCTGCCTACATGTCACGTCGCGTTTCACATTCCACGACAACGTCTTTTGGGATCTCGTCACTTCGCGGACTCGCCATCGACGCTTTGAGCACCCTTTCGAGCTGGAGGCATACTGGTGCGGGTCCCGAGAGCATGGGTTTTCTGCAGAGTTTGAGGAGCGGCTGGAGGAATTGGAGGCCAACGACGGGTTTTATTTTACGACAGGCCTAGGCCGAGATCCTGGCGCGTAGGCTGCTATCGTTGTTTCGTCTTGGGCGTAGGTGACGTCCGTCATTTGCCGCTGAGCTCTGTTTATTCACGGAGGCATTTCCAGGGACGAATCTACTGGAGGTGCAACAGCAGTCGGGTATACATGTTTTTTTCACGTCAAGCTCTGCTTTAACACAAGCCGTCTTTAATGGACCTACAATAGCTCTCAGCAGTGGGCCCTGCCTATATTCGTTCAGCCGTAAAATACTCTCGTAGTCGTTCCCTGCACAGACAATATTTCTGAATTCTGCAGTCATTGATGGCCGAAGGGGAGAAATGAATACAGCAACAAATCAAGAACTATTGCCTCTCCATCAATGTCGAAAGACGCGGTCGTTCGTGCTGCTGTGGAACCTATAGTCCCGGGACTGGGATAGGTGCGGGTGCGCGAAATATACAAGGAGGTCAGCGAGCCGGGCGTGTTCGTCTCCAGAGCCGTCCTTCGCGCGCGTGCTGAGGCACTCTACACCGCCAAAAGACTTGATAGACCGATCCCCGCGGCCCCTACCCGGACGGTGGAACTATGGTATGCCCACCCGTACACTGCGACTTGTAGACGCTCAACGGTCGTAAAGCCTCTGCGCCTGGTGTGTGGCTTCTCCGCTCTTTCACCCTCTGTCCGGTCTCGTAGAATGGTGGTGCACGCGTCCTGGCACTCCATGAGTTCTGAGGAATCCTTCTCTCGCGGCTTCTTCGCATCCGGTGCCTTCTTTTTTTTTTACCCGTATTCACTCCCCGCAGCGCGATCGCTCACCCCCTCATTCCAGCATGGTCCAACATACATCAATGCGTTCAATTGGCCCGTCTCGGAGGAAATCGGTAACTGACGGTGTACATGTCTTCAAGAACACATCACAGAAGAGATAGAGCCAGGAGTAACAGGCGGCCTGAAAGTGGACGCCCAGAGCGCGCCCCTGAACGCGAAAAACGTCGTTGGATAACCTGGACGGACGGTCCGCGTTGGGCCCTTGCCTCGAGGGATGCCCATTTTTCCGTTGTGCTGGATTCGAGTGCGTGCTTCTGTCTCTGTTCAAGAAACGCGCTTACTGCGCTCGTTTTCTATCGATAGTGCAATTCGGACCCCTTCAAATCCATCCGTCTGGACCCAGACCCCGCCGCGTTGAGACGCCAGGAGTCAGACGTAGAGCCGTCAGATGCAGCACATCCACCATTGACTGGAGTGCGGTGGTGGATGCACGAAGCCAAACTCCAATCCATCCGCCCGTCGCTCATGCTGTCCTTCCTCAATACGCAAACTGCACTCCGATTCTCCAGACATCCTGGAAAGAATTAGGCTCAAGTTGCCCGAAAGGGACCGCCACAAGTTGAAGGCTACGTGGCCGCACACCGAGACGGCGGGCGTGCAGGATTGGGTGGCGCGGGCACTCACACATAGGTGCGCACTCCGCTGGCAACGGCCCCGCCCCGACTGTAAAACCGACCCGTCTTCCCTTTAGCGCCACCTCCTGCACGTTATCCCTCACACCCCTTCCTTCGCACCTCAGATCCCCCGCTCAACTGCGCGCCGCGCTCGAGTCCCGATTCGGCTTCATCGGGAAATGCGTCGTCAATCAAGGTGTGCCTCTCTACTCATGTTGCCCACGACACCACACCGGCATCGACATTGACTACCCAATAGGCCCTCAGCATGCTGCCGAATCTTTCTGAGTGGACCGGTGCAGAGGTCAGCTTCGTTGCGGACCGTTGCTGCCCGCGCAAAGCAGCCGATATTGAATTTAGCCTCGCACTTGGTCGTACGTCCTCCCACCCCAATTCTACTTCTGTCTTGCGTTGCTTATGATTCCAATTTACGCTTCCCAGTCGGCGCCGAAGCGCGTTGCCAGCGCGCAAGATAGAAATACCGATATGGTGCCGAACGAATTGAGTCCCTGGACCGTGGTGCGTACGCCTCCTTCACTTCACTCGGCTTTGGCGGCATAGCTAACGACGACGGATAGAATAGGACCCCAATTTGTCGCCGAGAAGGTAGAGGCGGACTTTAAGGGCATCGAGAGACGAAGGCGCGGCGACTATCATATGGCCACACAAGGACGACAGCCACGGGACGAATGGGAAGCGCGGAGGTGGCAAATAATCCCGGGCCAAGGCGCCCTCTTTGGCTCGGGTTATTTCGCGCCGGAACCTGAGGATCCTGAGGATAGATCACTTCCAGTACGTTCTCTGCTCAAAGAAGAAGACGTTAATGACTAAATGAACGAATTGCGCAGCCGCATCTCATGTTACCCCAGCGCAGCACGAGGTACGTCCTCCACTTCCTGGAGAGGATACGAATGAATGAATGAATGACCTGCCAGACGGAACCGCCACTTGATGACGGGCCCACTCCGTCTGTGCCCCCTCCACCCGCGCCCGGTAACCGCGCGCTCTACCTCGGCCCCCTACACCCCGCCATCACGCACCGCGAGCTTTGCGATGTCGGCTTCCTCAGCCAGACGAACCTCCAGACCATGTACGGCACGCGCTTCGCTGTGAGCCGTTTCCCTCTTCCCTCCTCCTGCTTCGCGCCCCGCGCTGACGCACGCGCCCCGCCGCAGGTCGTGACCTTTGTCGACCCCGTCGCGGCGCAGGCCTTCCTCGACATGGCCATCGAGTACTGGCTGTATGTGCACGAGCAGCCGCTCGAGATCGGGTGGGCGCCCGACCCGGGCTCGCTTGCGCCTCAGCTCACCATTGCGGTGAGGCGCGGCGCCACACGCACCCTCTTCATTGGCTTGCGGCCCTTGAAAGACGGCACGATACTCGATCGCCCCCGCAAGGGCTTCACCATAAAGAGGATCGAGAGCGACTTTGCGACCTATTCGATTGAGCGGGCGAGCATTGTGCAGCACATGTAAGGATCTCCCTCTATGCTCTGTTAACGCGCGCCCACCATTTCGATAGGAATTGTGCGATAATAAGCTTCACCTCGCTCAAGGGGGCGGTCAGGGCGTTCAGCTCGACATTCGAGCGGGAGGAGTGTAGGGACCTTTTGGTCAGGTTTTTGGACGACCGGTGTGCGGGACCGCTCGCCCCTGCTGGGGCTGAGTTCTTGGAAGGCCGGGCTCAACTGGATAATGGGATGATAGCATTACTATATCGGGGCGCTCCATCTCATTGCATTCACATCCACCTAACGAGAGCAATCGATGTGTCCTCCTCTTCACCATAAAGACATCCACAGAACTTTGCCAGAATTCAGAAGCGGGGGAAATTCGGCCGCAGCACTTGCATCTGCGCTTGATCCGCGACGCGTCCAATTGTAACCCTTGTTTCTCGCCAGCGGACGCGACCACTGTACCGCGCTGCAGCTGTACCTTCAAAACTCCTCCTTTGACACAGAATCTACGGGCTGCAGCACATTTTGGACTCTTGGCTCCGCTCTTCAGGCTGGATTCATCGGGATTCGTGCACTCCAAGCTAGTCACAGTCTGCGAATCGAAGACAGACGCTATAACGCCTCGACCAACACTCGCACCTCGCTGGTCGCTAGTCTTGCCAGGCGACTGTGCCAAGATAGTCGTTCACTAGCGTTCACTTAGCCCATTGCAGTCTCGAGCAGAGTCTGACATGCGCCACTCAAAATTCACGCGACCTTTCGTCTCGCTCGCCCACTCGACGCTCTCCCAGCGCAGACCCGGAGTCTCACCGGTCCCACCGGACGCAGTTCTCCCTATAGAAATATGGGACTACATCTTCCGCTATTGTTCTGGAAACCCCACTTCCGACTCCGACTCCTCTTTTCCCGACGATGACGACCGCCTGCTCAGTCTCGCGGCGAGCTGTAGCGCGTTCAACGACCTCTGTGTCCCACTATACCTCCTCCGCCACAGTGTCTCCTCCGCGTCCCTGACATCCGGAACTCTCGTCGTGCAGGGCCCTCTCACCTTGAAAGCCCTGCGACTGGGCTTCTTCCTCCCCCCAATCACGTCCCTTTCCTGGCGGGCCACAACGTCCAGGGCCAAAGCACCCCTCCTCTCCTTGCGCGATCTGACCCACCGCGCCAAATCGCTGCAAAGATTGGAAGTCGCGTTCGAGGAGGACCTTTTCTACTGCAGAGACGGATCGTCCAGATCGCTAGGGACGGGCAAGAACTCGCTCGCGGACGTGACGACCCCCTTCCGCGACATCCTCCACTCAATGGCGGCGCGATTTAACGGGCCCGTCGTCGTTGTTACCCCGCTGAACGTCTTCACCACGCGTCCCGGCGACATCCGCCACTGGAGCCTCCACCAGTATCACTTTGGCTTTGGCCTTGTCGGCCTCGGGAGCTATTTCCGCAGGCCGACGACTGGCGCCCCCACCGTCAACGCAGGCGTGCGCCTCCACGACGGCACATCCGCCAAAATCCCGCCCATCACATCCTTAACATCCGTCCTCATCCACGCCATTCCCGCCATCGCGGGTACGGGGTCGTCGACGCTGATCGTACTGAATCACCGCGAGATGATGAACCTCGTCCTGGGCTGCTTCGGGAGAAGCGACGACCGCGGGTTCTCCATGCCCGGGCGCGAGCTGTCCGCGGTGCTCCCCCACCTCACCCTCCCCGCGCTCAGCATGCTCTCGCTGACCGCGGACGACATCGACCCCGGCGTCCTCGCAGGCTTCCTCGCCCGGCACCAGCACACGCTCTCGATCCTCCACTACAACCCCCCGCCTCCGCCCCCTCCTACCCAGACTGAGCGCGGCCCACTCGTGACGCACGCCGTCGCCCTCCCGCACCTGCGCATCCTCCGGTCAAAGGACCCCGCGAACATGCTCCGCCTCCTCGCCGCCCTCGAGGTGCCTGCGACGCGCAAGTTCCCCGTGCTCAACTTCCACTTTAACCGCACCACCCCCGCCGAAATCGCCAAGCTCACAGCGCTGCTGCGGCGGCTTGCGAGTGTTGCTGGGGCGTCGATGCACCTGGATCTGGTGCTGGTGGTGGGGGCCGCTCGGGAGCGGCCGTTGTCGGATGAGGAGGTGCGGGTGGCGGCGTCGCTGGCGGGGGTGCGGTCTGTCAGGTTGACGCTCCCGCATGGGGTGACGGAGTCGAAGGAGCTGCTGCAGTGGCTCGGCCTTTTGCCGCAGTTGCAGTCGCTGACGTATGGGGGATTCGAGTAGGGACACGGCGCGCTGATTCATACCTCGTCTTGCCTGAGCCCCCACAAGGGAACGAGCACTCTCAGCAAAATCAATGTCCGCCTGATTTACAGTGTCATTGGATGGTTCACTCTTTTCTGGTGTACTTCGACGTTTTGTCGCACGCACATGCACCTCAAAATAGCTATTCGCGGTGAATCCGATAATGGTAAGAAAATTCAAATAGTAGCCTGCGTTAAATGACGTTTTACTGTGCTAGGTGGAATTGATGGCGGGCGGACGACGACGACGAGGTACTCGTCGAGAAATCACCAATTACTCCACATGTTGGACTGGCTGAACTTGATCTCCTTTAGACCCGCCAAACTAGACTCAAAGCGGGCGCCTGCTAGTTCTGTCATTTCTGCACGGCGGTTGTGGCAGGGGTTGATGTCAGAAATGCATATCTGCACGGTCGTATTCTTGACTTGAGGTATTCTGCCGGAGCCGCAGTAGACAGCGACCAGTTGTCGGGAAAATGCGTGCCAGCGGTCGTAGAAGTCTGCCTGTCGCACGTAGCTGCAATGAGGTCAAAGTGCCGGAGATGAAGGGTCAGACTGACCCATTTGACGAGAGTGTCCGGCGCAAGAATCCCGACGGCTTGAGCCACTGGGAGGCCCATGCTCAGCGCTGCCGCTTCGTCGGCGAGCTCCGTATGATTGTGTCGGGCCGCATAGTCCAATACCTCGAGTGGATGTTCGACCACCGAGGCTCTGTCAAGTAGCCAGATGAGCACGCGAGATAAAACACTCCTAGGATAGGTATTCGGTAGGACGCACTGCATTCTCAACTTCGTCGGCGGCATGGCAGAATACAAGAGGTACTTCTCCGCCGCTTCGGCGAGTTTTGCGCAGAGCTCGAAACTAACATCCTTGAGAACCGGCTGCGGCTGCCGATACATGTACTGGAACAGCAGATCGAGCACATCGGCGGGCTCGGTTAGATGCACGACGTCCTGGACGGCAACCTTGTTTTCCGTGGTGTCCCCAGCGTTTGCAAATATGTCGGAGTGCAGTTCGAGATTCTTGCGATGGAGCTTGAAATATACATTGTCCGATGAGGCGACCACGATATCAGCGTCGGCGGCGCAGACTGGAGGGAGTCAAGGTCAAACGGGACTCGGGGAATGAGCTGCACGCAGCGTACATCGCTTGGATATCTCAGCGACGTTCGCCGTTTGCATGGGTGAAAGGCGGGCACGTTGTGTTCGAGTCAGCAGTTCACACAGTCAGGTGCGGCGTAGGTGCATCGGTTTCAAAAATAAGTTGTAGCTGCCGTATATCTGCCTTGGGACGTGCTGTGGACGTTCAGAGGAGCAAATTCGCAGGGTCCATCCGGGAAAAGACCCCTGCACTGCGACTTCGATACTGACGAAAAATTCAGCGAATTTTGCTTTTTCAACCAATTTTCAACGTTGTCGTGAACCGTGAGACATCTTTATTTGGCCATGTTGGTCAACGTCCTCTTTTTCGCCTTTCACACTCAACACACAATGGATTCGTCCCCTCGTCTGGATCTCTCATTCGCAAAAAATCCTTGCATACCAGACCCTCTGACCCCGAATTACTGCCCCACCGACGCCGAGGCACTCCACATCCAGTTGTTCATATCTGATGCTCCAACAGAAATTCATCGATACGACGACGAGATCGCGAGACTCCAGTCGGCCCTGGAGCAGGCCACAAACGAGCGCGCCGCGGTCATCCGCGCATACGATATTTGCCGCAGTGTCGTATCCCCCATTCGCAAAATGTCAGATGAAATCCTCACGGAAATATTTCATCTATCCGCCCCGTTCGACGACTCGGAAGGGCTTCCAGAAATCGAAGGTCTCGCTCGCGATCCGCTCCTCCAGCTATCCAAAGTCTGTTCCCACTGGCACTCGGTGGCACTGGGAACTCCAGCGCTGTGGTCCACGATTAAAGTGAACATGTTCAGGTGGCCCGCATCCTCAGGCGATGCTGCGATGGTGGGCCTCTTAAAATCGGCTGTTGAGCGTGGGGGCGCTTCCGCCCTCACACTCGATGTTCGATGGAACAACCGCGCTCCAAATGATGCGCTGCAGATCCTCACCAGCTGCACTGAACGCTGGTACCGCGTTACTTTCAACGGCGACTTGCATCCAATCATGGACAGTCTGTCGAGGAAACAAGGCAGTTTTCCTCGCCTCCACAGCTTGACCTTGGAGTCGGGCAGACATGGCCCCGAGGTCTTCACCATCTTCCAGGACTCCCCGCACTTGACAGAGTTCTCCTGTGTCGGCCCAGTCGGCAGTGTCCTACCCTTGTCGCAACTGAAGCTCGTCATCTCCCGGGCTAATCCCCTCTCGACCATGGTTGAGGCCATGTCGATTATGCCCCAGCTACCACACACCTCACGTTTCCAACTCCAGTGCGATATCCAGCTGCTTTCGCCGTTCGCCTTTCTTCCCTATTCCCTCCCGTCAGTATCTGCCAACATCGCCACCCTTGTCGTCCAGATCGTTCCGAGCTTGGCGCCTGCGCTGAACGACTCCGTTCTCGCCATGATATTGAACTGCCTCACTGTGCCCGCCCTCCATGCTCTGGATTTATCGTCAGGTCGGTACCCACATCGGCGTCTGGCGTGGCCACACGCCGCATTCCTTAGCCTTTCCAGTCGCTCGTCATTCGGCGCGCATCTCCGAGTCCTCAATATCTCAGATGCGGTGATTACCGCGGACGAGCTCATCCAATGCTTCTCCGAGCTGCCCAGCTTGGTTGAGACGACATTCGGAGACCAGCAGCTTATCGACCGCGACTCCATCTACGGCGGTGGGCACCGTATCTTCGTCTTCGGCGGCGGCGCTGGGAGGCTAAGCGAGAATCAAGACGAGCTGCTCGTCGTCACTGACGCTTTCCTCCGGCGACTCGCATGGGTGCCCGACTCGGCTGAGGCGTGTTTACTCCCAAACCTAGCCTCCTTCCGCATCGCGTCCCTGTTGCAATTCGACGACGCGGTCATGCTTGAGATGGTACTGTCCCGCATGGAGCAGCGGAAGGCTGGTGGTCATGAGCAGTTCAGCTTCCAGCTTCGCAGCCTGCCGGAGTACCATCGGAAATTGAACTCTGGGGTCCACGCGCAGCTGAAGAAACACCAGAAAGCAGGGGAGCTTTTGTTCTCATTCCAGCCGGTCGAGTATACGCTCGAAGGTTCGTTTCAATCTTTTTCTGCGTCATTTATGTGGGCTCGTGTCGATCGCAGGATAGTATAGTATTTTGAAGGATCATTTCTTGGACAAAATCTGTCGTTGAACATAACAGACCACATCGAATAGCATTCAGTTCACCCTTCTTTCTCATTCTGTTAGCGTACAAGCCCGCCCGTTGACGCATCGATCTCCGTCGGTGCCTCCGCTTTACCGCATGAATATTCACCTCGGTTAGAATGTCCTTTTGCACATAATACATCACAATTACAAGTTCAAATATTCGAAAGTATTGTCCTGGCGTCTAGCGCCGAGTCCAGATACAACGCACAGCAACCTGGCATATGGTTGCGCGCCCCAGCCACGGCGACTCGTTCAATGGGTCCAAGAACGTCGTCCCTTCTCGATATCGTCCGTCGACCCATTCCGGTCGAGTTTGCTCTGTAAGACTGATCACCATGTATTTGAGACGTTTTTCGTTCGAGACACGTACCGCCGTATCGTACGTCCCCACTGCGCCTGCGCCCAGTCCCACCCGCACGATGATCAAGGTCGGCGCGATTCCCTTCGTGGTGCAACGCGTCGGATTTAAGCACAATAGCTGCAGCTACGACTCACCATGATCTGCGTGAGCATCTGGTAAATCGGGCCCTTGAAGATGTGCGCGGCCGGGATTGCGCTCACGATTAGCCAGGCGAGAACGGTCGCGGAGTACAGAGCGCCGGATTCAACCCTGAGTAAAGAAAGTTGAGTTCGAAATTCGATCTACATTGGGCTGGACATATGTGTTTGCGTACAGGATCGCCATGGCGGAGAGGTATCGACGTTGAACGTCCGCCTTGAGGTACACGCGCGCTTTCCTATAGAGCCACCAGATCCGTCCGGCTAGTAGAAAAGAGTCAGTGGGACTCAACTCAGCGATAAATTCGGAATGAGCATGAGGTACCTGTGAGGGCGGTGACAAGGACATTCGTGGTCAGAGAAAGCGCAAAGAATGGGCTTGAAGGGAGGCGTAGATCCACGCCGAACACTGCGATATATTTGAACGTGAGGTTCGAGAAATAGACTCAATAGCAACTGACCGCTGGTGATGATGAGTAGAATTATGGGCAGGATGACGACGTAGATGTTGTTCTCCCATATTGAGTAGCAGCGGTAAATCTGGGCTTGAATTTATGATCAGTCGGTTGTGGTTCGGAAGACTCACGACCAAGCCATCCGCTATGACACTGCGTGCACGTCAATCTCGCGAGGTAGCTGTAAATGAATGGCCGTACTTATTGACCCCATATATTATATCTTCTGCGTCCTCTAATCTGTCGAACGGGATATCCAAATCGTCGATCTCCGCAGAGCCGAGGATAAGGTTGATGACGGCCTCGACGGAAGAAAGGGTGAAGAGGGCGACGGCGGTGACCAGAAGGACGGTGTTGCCTAAATTGTGCGGCCGGCGGAGGAGGATGTAAATGCAGATGCAGAAGAGGACAACGTAGATGCCTGAATGGGATTACAGGGTTTCCTGAAAATAATGGCAATCACCGAATTTTTCTTGGCCCGATTCCCAAATAGGAAATCACCCTTCTTTCTTTCTCCCTCCCTTCCTATTGCCTCTTTTTCGTCCCTATATCCTGGAATGCAGCCATTTGGCGGGTTCTCGAAGCCGCCTGGGACTGAGATGACATGTCGCGCTCAACAGATGGCGAGGATTTAGTTCTTGAAGTTGCCCAGTTCGCCCCACTTCGTAGCGCTTCTTCTACGCAAAACGCCTCCAATGTATGGCTGGGTTCCCACCGCAGCCGGGAACACTCACGAGGAGCAGGAAGGGGTCCGCGATCAAGGTGCGTGTTCAAGTCCTCCCGCACTGCGCCCAACTCAAATGGCGCGTGCTGTACTATGCCTACAGGCACCACGGGCTCTCACTGCTGTTTCAGTAACACCTTCCACCTCGTTGGGAATCGGCTGAGCGCTCGCGCCTCGCCCGTCCGCCGTCTCCCTCACCTCGCCCGCCTTATCGTCTGTCAGTCCCATCTTCGTTGTCGACCAGCGCAAGAAGATGCCAAAGCTCATGTACCGGAGGGGCTGCCGCGCTCGTCCTCCTCGTTCGACATCCCGCGCCGCGGGCGCGCGAGCAGCGGCGTGAGCAGCATGCTCACCCGCCTATGCACGAGGCCACCCGCACCGACTCGCAGTCGGACTCGGACGACGGGTGGGTCGGCATTGCCGTGCGTTGCTGCACTACGCCAAAGCGCGCGCTGGTGTCCTCCTTTGTGGCCAACAGGCCCGCGTCGCAGCCCGCGAACCCGGCGACGTTCTCGCGCTCCAGAGACCACCCACGGTCCTCCGCACTCGCAGCCGTCCCTCCTGTGCGCCGAAGTAGCCCGCGCCCATCGGCCATGGCGCTATTGGGACAAGTGCAGGCTGTCAGTGGGGGGCGGCCCTTTTGTGATTGTACCCCGCGCCTCTCCGTTCCTTCCTCCAGCCTTCCGTCTTTTCAGCTTTCGCACTTGAGGAGCATTCCGTACGGTGGAGTCTGTTTTTTTGTCGTGCTCTGCTCAGTGCTTTGGTTCGCGCTCTCTGTTCGTCGTGTACGCTTTTACTTGAATTCTGATGCATGTAAAATACACAATTTATGCCCCTCTGACCCTCCCCAGTCCAACATATGACCTTAGTACACTTTAGGATGTTGGAACCAGCGTCGCAAAGGCAGGCAAGGCGAAACAAGACCGATTTCCTTTTTGGGATCCGGCCAAAAAAAAATCGGTGTTTGCCATTATTTTCAGGATTTCCTGTAAAATTCAGTTGATATGTTGGTGCAGTGTTGGAGGTTCGATACCGTAAAAGAAGGTCGCAAGCTGCGAAGTGGGGATCAGCGTTGAGTAGCGCGAGTTGTGAGAGACCCACCCAGAGCTCGCTGATGTCAAACCAGAAGTCTGTCTGCAGGAATACTTAGTTGTGTGAAGGGAGGCAAATGCATAAGGGCATAATACCATGGTGAGGACTGAACCCGAAAAAAGAAGAAAAACAAAAAACGGTCTTAGACCGGGAGAAATTGAAGAGGAGCGAGCTGCCGTGTCCTCGATGTTGAGTTGCTGAGTTTTATACATGGGTACATCTGGCTTCTGAAAGATGAGACGCCCAGTAACGAGGACGGAAGTGAAGTGGGCCGGATATCGAGGTTACCAACGAGACAAGACGACATCTAGCGTTCCATCAAGAAAGTTAGACCGGAAGGATGATATTGAGTTGAACGATACCATTAATAGTTGACAGGCAGAATATGTTGAGTGCCAATGATTTGCAGCCGCATAATCATGGGTGGCGTTCCCAACTCGAGTGCTGAAGAGAGCCTTCGGCCGATTAACGGTTTCGTATCACCTGCAAATGGTTTAACTTTGCAGAATGAACTCGAATACCAACCCACGATACCAAGTGCCAGAGTTGACCGCAAGAAGACCGTTTTGTTGGAATGGAAGCCCAGAGAAGCATTCCGTTGCGGTCAAGTGGGACGTGGAGCAGTTTCAACCAAACGTGGGTAGTTTCAACTTTCAACCATCAAGCGGGACTTGCCGAACTGTGGAGTTCAGGCGGTGATGTCAGTTATTTGTCGCTCATCTTGAACCTCAACCACCATGGTCGCCACAACACGCAAACGCGCCGCAGAAAAGGATGTAGCAAAGTCGCCAGATAACCTCACCAAACGCGCGGCGCCCGAGAACTCGAGCTTGAAGCCCACCAGTCCGTCTCCAGAAGAGCAAGTTGAAGTTGAACATGACGACAACAGCGACGGGGAGCCACCGGCCAAGAAAGTGAAGATAGAAACCCCAGAGGAAGAGGTCGAGCGGAAAGATGAGGAGGCTCCTCGCCAGCCAGGTGGGCTTTGTATCGGATGAGATCTCTGGAAAGCAGAATGTTCAACACGCCTGCAGGAACTATCGAACGCGGTCACATCTATTTCTTCTTCCGCCCGCGCGTCGAGACCGACGCGCCGGAAGACCTGGACGACGTGAAGAACCTGCACATGCTACTCGTCCCGGGCCCGCCAAAGTTCAGCGTCGACGCGCCTACTGACGACGGGAAGGTGGGCGAGGATTTGGAGATGGAGGTGTTGACGCGGGGTGCAGACGCCGTGCCTGCCGCGGCGGAGTTGGACTCGTCGGGCAAGCACTACCGCTTGGTGACACTAGGGAAGAAGACGCTTCCGGACCCCGAGACGCGGGGCGGCCGTAAAGAGACGTTTTGGGCTACGGTCACGGCGGTAGGCGATGATCTCGACGCGCTGGAGCGAGGCATGGGTGAGAAAACGTACGAGACCAAGACGCGCGGTGGGTATTGCTTCACGGTTGCTTGAATTTGAGGTTGAAGGTGCTCATGTGAATCCACGGCAGGCACGCGTCACGACCCGCCCGCACGCCTGGCCGCCCGCGGGTGCTACGCGCTCGTCAATAACGATGCTGACAAGGCGTCCCAAGAACGCACATACCTCGGGTACAGCCTCTCTCACCCTGCGCCGGACTCCGACTTCGGGCCCGTGCAGACTGCGCTGGGGATTGCGCGCGCGGCGGCGTTCGTGCTGCAGGTGAAGAACCCGCAGGCGACGGGCGGGCTGGGCACGAAAGATGTCCACTACCCGGACGCGATTATGGAGGGGGTGTTTGGGCGGGGGACCAAGGGTCGGGAGCCGGCGGGGTTGAAGTTTGCGCCGTGTGCGAAGCCGACGATGCTCGATTACGTTGGGGTCGAACTGCTGCTTGTTGCGGTTCGAGGGGGTGAGGCTGGTCTGGAGGAGAGTTTGGGGGAGGGGCGGGGAGAGGGTGAGTGCTAGCCTGCTAACCTGCTGGACAGGCTTTACTGACATAGAGAATGCTCGACAGCGCTGACTGAGGCTGGTGAGTCGGATGAAGTTTTGAGCGCGGAGGAGATCTTCAGAGAGTTGTGGGGCGAGCATGGGGAGGTTCCAGAGGCATTGGGTGGAGAGTGGATTTAGGTATAGTATTGCGAAGCTGCAATTTCTTGGACCAACTTGAAGTTACTTTGTAAAATACGTATGGCTGCCGATATAACTAAGTATGTGGATAAGTGCCGGCCGCAGGGCTGACATCTTGAGGACGATTCTTTGCAAATCGCATTGTCCTGGTATTAGAGCGTAAGGCATGGGAGAGCGGGCAAGGTTGGCGGTGGTTTGGCGGTGGTTTCGAGGATCACCGGTGATTGCCGGGGTACTTTCCCACCACCGTCTGCTTTCATCCTCGATGGCCACTTGCGACATTTGCCACAACCTTACCTTTGGAGGCTCCTCTCTCCTTCCCGACTCTTCTCAACTCAATGAACTGCGCGATATCTTGCGCTCTAATCGCATGCCACCTGAAATATCCAGTTTTCGTCGCGTCGCGGAGGACGCACCAGTCGAGCTCGCTCGATACGACGCCGAGATTAAACGGCTGGAGGAACTCACGGCGAGAATTCTGTCGGAGCGTGCCACCCTCGCTTGGTATAGCGATGGATGTCGCAGTGTGGTTTCGCCTGTTCGGCGCCTCCCCACCGAGTTATTGGCCGAAATATTCGACATGTGCGCTCCCGAGGACCAAGAGGCCATGGCAGAAGCCACACCAACGCAGGAGATTGAGCGGCTGTCCAAAAAATACCTACTGCAGCTGGCTCAGGTATCTTATTTCTCGCCACTGCTGGCTCGCCGCTTATCAGCTTTGAAGGTGTGCTCCCACTGGCACTCGGTAGCAATGGGGACGCCGAAGCTTTGGTCCTTTATCGTGTTCGATACGGCTTTGTGGATTCAGCTTCCCCACTCTTCTCCGACGCTGCTCAACTTCGTCGCCTCCTCACTCCAACGGGGAGGGAAGTGCCCACTTAGGTTACGGATTGCGGTCGACCACGGAAATCGCGATGAACACTCCGTTCTCCAACTGATAAGCGAGCACTCTCACCGCTGGAGACGCGTGGCTCTGTGGATCGACCCTCCGTCTTTCTCACACCTCGCACGAGCAAAGGGAAACCTCGGTCATCTACGTTTTCTCCGGCTTGCTAGCGATACGACCGGGAACGACATTCATCCTGCTAGTTATATCTTCCAAATCGCTCCGCTGCTGAGCGAGGTCCGGCTCGCCGATTGGGAAAACTCAGTCCCGGTACTTCCCTGGAACCAGCTCTCTTTTACAGCCCTTAGACTCGTTGCCGGAGTGCCGCCGGCGGGGACTTTGAAAGCCCTGCATCTTCTGTCGAACTCGGCCAGGCTTTCGATCAAACCTAACACGCTTCTCACGCCGTTGCAACCGCCAGTCCTCTCCAACATCGACAAGTTGACCGTCGAACTGATGGGAGAGTATTCCGCGAGGCACCCAATTCTCGGAACTCTATTCCAGTCACTCACCCTTTCTCGGGTGAATTCCTTTCGCCTAATTCGCAGGGGCTTGTTTCCTCGATGGGAACAGAGTCCGTTCCTGGACTTCGCTTCGCGTTCATCACTGCAAACTACTCTGACGTTGCTGCGGATCGACGTCGTTATCACGGACCACGAGCTCCTTGAATGCCTTGCCGCTTTACCTTTGTTAGAGCAGCTGTATATCGCGGACTCCGACGACGATTCTGACCCAGTGCTCCTTACCAACCATCTCCTGCAGATGCTCAAAGGAGGATCCGACGACACCTGCCTGGTACCCGCGCTCTTCTACCTACAATTTACGTCCCGTTTCACATTCCGAGAGGACGTCTTCTACGATTTCATCGCTTCGCGGGTTCGCCATCGACGCTTCGAGCACGATTTCCAGGTTGTCGCATACTGGTGCAAGGCGCGAGACTATGGGTTCTCCCCAGAGTTCAATGCACGTCGGTTGCGCAATTTGGAAGCCGCAGGCGGGTTTTTTTTTCAAAACAGGTCGAGGTCATGGCGTATGGTGAGCCTTCTTTGCCGTCCCGCGTCGTGTTTATGCACTGAACCATTTCCAGAGGCGAATCTGACGAACGGTTGGTACGCGGAAAGCCGCAGCCGAAGACGTATTTCCTCATTTGAAGCTCTGTTTAACATACATACACGTCGTTTACATCGCTGCGCAAACCTAATTGTTGATATATCCCAAAATGAAGCCTCGAGGCGAAGTTGAGTCCAAGGTCCGTCTTTCTTGCCCAGTGCGATAGACATAACGTGAGTTCAAGTGATTGTTCGAAAACTGGTTTATGATTACAACCTCAACGAAGTTAGCGCCCCCCAATCGGGTCCGTTCTCTCCCCGAGTTTGGTCGGGAGCGTACTCCTTTCCGCCTTTGTCGGAAAAGAGGGATTGCCAGGTGAACCCTGCAGAGAAATATAGCCTTTCAACTTGCCGGAACCTCTACTTCGACATAAATTGACCCAATGCGATCCATTTAGATCACACGGATCCGGGATAGGGCGGTCAAAGCTATTTAAGTATTTCATCAAATCAAATAAGGTTGGGGTCAAGTATCAGAAAGTTTCTTTCAAGAAAATCGGCCGGTCTTTTTCGTGAGCACATACGACCCAAAAAACGCGTAGAATTTATACTCTCTGAGACCTCGCCGTGTTTGTCCCTGCTGAGCACAGGCTTCTCTGTATTTGTCTGTGTTGAAGCTGGAGGACGGTCAAAGCCCAGACCTGAACCACTGTGTCGAAGTCTAGCGCGGGCGTGGAATGAATGGGTGGCTGAGAGCTGCGCCATATATTTGCCGTCCACCGACTGCGCGTCCCCTCCTCCTCGTCCGACGCCACACTATCCAAGTTGCTGCTCGACCTCGACGACTTCCCTTGCGGCTTTCCCCACCTCGGAAAGCGCCCCTGCCAACAGCCAGCCTAGATGAACACCCTCTCATCCCCCGCGCCCTCTTGCTCGCGCGAATACCACCCGGGGTGACGCCCCAGCGCATCCAGCAAATTCTAGACCGCATAGACGCAGGCCCGCTTGAATACTTCAAATTTTCCCCCGAAAGCTGCACCGCGGAGGTTTCCTTCCTGGACAGCGGCAGCGCCACACGCTTCTTTGCGGCCAAACCGCCCTTCATCGCTCGCCGCCCCGTGAGATGGACCTGGCTCCCCCCGCGCCCGCTCGATCCAGCCATTGCAGCTGCCGTGGAGAACGAACGTGCCCGGCGCGTTTTGTGCATCTTCAGCTCCCTGTCGGCGGTGGAATTTCTGTCGGGAGACCGCTTCGAAGGCTATTTTGACGACGTAGAGAGGGTTACGCGACCGGGGGATGGCTCCGCGGTGGCCGCCATGGTGCGCTTCACCAGCATCGCCAGCGCGATTCGGGTACGGATTTATGAACCCCTGTTCCGCCTCCAAGCTGATTCTCGCGTTCCAGGCGCGCGACAAGATTTTCGCGGACCCCGCCATGACCGGAATCCGCCTCACATATGGGACGGATAGACTGAACCTTCAGCGGCATGATGTGCAGCCACCGCTGATGACCGGGCTGCCCTTCCCGATGGCCTACCCTCCCCCTCAAACGCAATCCCAGCATTTCACGACGCTCACGCTAACAAACCTCCACCCCGAGACCACCATCCGCGACCTGTGCAAACGCATATTCGGCGGTGCCCTCCACTCTATCAACGTCTACCCCAACTGCACTGCGGTGCGTATTCTTTACTGCTTGGTTCTCCGCATCCGCCTCTGACACGCACCCCAGGAGGTCACCTTCCAGCACCCCGCCGCGGCGCAGCGCTTCTACGCGCGCCACACCGCCGAGGGCCTCACCATCCACGGCCACGCGCTCAGGATCACGGCGCGGCCCGAGCGCGCGCAGCCCTCCGCCACCGAGCGCGCCTACTCGCGCATCATCCGAGTCCGCACCTTCCACGCGCACCGGAACCCGCTCGTGCACCACGTGCTGCGGAAGGACTTTGAGCTCTTTGGGACGCTGGAGCACGTTGGCGTCCATCCGTGGGTCCTCCTCCCTCTACCTCTATTTAATGCTGACCCCCATTCTTCTCTAGCCGCGACCCCGGCCGGGCGCGCATCTCCTTCGCTCACGCCACCGACGCCAACCGCGCGCTGCGCCGGCTCCCCGTCGTCCGCCCCGAGTACCGCACCTACGACATGCGCTTTGGAGGCGACCCCTGCGCACGCCTTTTCGAGCAGGCGCGCGCGCCGGAGCGTCCACTGCGCAACGTGGAACAGGAGGAGAAGGCGCGGATCCTACTGGCGGAGGGGAGCCGCGTCGGCCTGGGCTTCGTGCCAAAGCTGACGGACCTCCTGGCGCGCGCGCAGGCGGGGCGCGAGGCGACGCGTGTTGGGGAAGTGGAGGAGTCCGCAGACGTCGTTGCGCAAAGGCTGGCGCACGTTCTGGGGCGTGCGCAGGCGGAGCGCGAGGCGCAGCGGCTTGCCTCGACGCGCCAGCTGGGGGAGCTCGAGGAGGCGGCTGCGCAGAGGCGCGAAACGCTGATGGCGCGACAGGAGCTCGCGGCGGCCGCTGCCCGGAATCGTGCAGCGCGGCTGGCGGTCAGGCGGCTGACGAGTAGGACCGTGAGGGCAAGGCTGCGGGAGGATGCTCACAAGAGGAGGTGGGAGGAGTTGAGGGCAACGCGGGCGAGTTATCTTGCGAGGGTGCGACTAGCTCGGGCGGCGCTGAGAGTGCCGCCCCCCGCTGAAGCACAGGGTCTCTTGCCGTACCGCTCGTTATTGTAGACCGTATAATATTTACCAAGTCCATTCTTGTCCGACTCCAAATGGCGCTGCCAAACACATAACCACTCGATGCCTTATTGTCCCTTTGCAGTCTACCTCGATGCTGGACGCGCTGTAGGACGGCTCCCGCGCTGGCTCCGATGAACACCACGCGTACGCTGCAAGAACTCCGCGCCCACATCAAGGCCGCCGGCTTCGAGAGCCCCGCCTCCACCACCAAGATCTCCGGTTCGCGCCCTGGTCCCTCCCTGAAGCATTTCTTACCCAGCGCAGCATACATAGAGACGAACATCATCAACCACCCCAACTCGCTCTTTAAGCACCATGTCCCGCCGCTCGACATCATCCTCTACGCGATCCGCAGCCTGTTGGCGAAGGCCCCTGCGGCGGGCGCCCCGCGACTGCGCGATATCCCGGATCTGCTCGATTTTGCGACGACGGTCGAGTTTTTCCGCAAACTTGCGCTGCAGAAGGCGGGGGAGGCGTTGACATTTCATGAATACTATTACCTCAAAGACGATGGCCGGCGGATGCTCACTGAGGAGGAGGTGCTCAGGCTGCAGATGTACAAGGCGGAGGGTGGCCATCTGCGGAAGGTGTACCTCGAGATGGTCATGCAGTACTGCCTCATCGTGCGTTGCTCTCCTCTCCCCTTCTCTTTGCTCAAGAAGTCTGCATTCATTTATTGACGCTGTGGAGCAGGACATCTACTACCTCTGGACGAGCGACCCGCCGCGCACGGCCGAGGTGACGCTGCGGCTGTCCGAGTACTTCCCCATGCTGAACAAGTACTACGGCGGTGCCTCGCCGCGGCTCTTCCTCAACGACCTCTCCGACGAGGAGCGCGAACACGTCCGTGCGCGGGGGGTCGACTGCTGTCGGTTCGTCGCCGCGACGTGCGAGTGGGCCCAGGTGCGCCGGAAACCCGAGTGCGTTTGCGTTTCTGCCCTCCTTTCTCTTTGTTTGAGCGACCGCTGATTTCGATTTCAGGCAGACGCTCGCGACGGTGTTCCAGACGCGCGAGTTCGCGGAGGTACACCCGTGTACAGTCGAGATCCCCCAGCTGCGGCATAGCATGGAGCTGTACATGGACGCCGTGGAGAAGATGGTCAAGGAGCTGCAGGATATGTTCCAGCAGGACGAGGAGGCGGCTGGATGAGTCGCCCGAGTGAGGAGGAGGGAGGAGGGTACCCCAGAATGAGTCCCGGAATCTTTTAACGCCGTATACATACTTACTACTACTTGTCTTTGTTCCGCATTTTGTATCTTTATCTGTAGATGATCTGAAGTCTGGGTTCTCGTGTCCTTGACTTCCTCGTTTTTTTCACGGGCTCAGATTGTCCGATACTTTGCAGCCCGATAGCCAGGTCGACAACTCGAAGCAAGCGTTCACCCCAGGGCATCCCCGCTATGCTCCCGCGCACGTATGGTTCCTCGGAATCATCCAACGCACGGTTGCTCTCACTCTCCACTCGCTGGTTGGTTGGCATCGAATATCTCGTCCTGACCTGAATTGAAGCACAGTTGGTCACAAAGTTGAGCGTCGACGATCTTGGTTTTGTGTGAAGGATTTCGAATGTTAGAACGACGACTTGTGCCAATTCACATAAAAATCACACAAAAAGATATGTACAGTACATGTACATATGTGTACGACTGCGTTAATATTGAATCTTGTCCCTGGAAATGCCTCAGAGAATGAAACCGGAGCAGGACGGTAAAGGACACACCCTCAGATACAAGAAATAAATGATGGCTCCGCCACCTACACGCTAGGATCTCGGCCTGTCGTGAAATGGAAACCACCGTCTGTAGCTTCCAATTCCTTCAACCGCGCAGTGAACTCTGGAGAAAACCCATGGTCTTGGGACCCGCCCCAGTATGCCCCCAGTCGGAAACCGTTTCGAAGGCGCTGATGATTGACCCGCGAAGTGATAAGATCCCAAACGACGTCGTCGTGAGATGTGAAACGCGACTTGACTTGCAGGCGGAAGAGCGAGGGGACGAGGCAGGTATCATCAGGTCGCACCATGAGCGACCGCAGGAGGTTGTCGGTCACAAGGGCAGGATGGGAATCGTCGTCGGAGTCCGTGATATACAATTCCTTCAACAGAGGTAGAACTGCGAGGCATTCAAGAAGCTCGCGGTCCTCGATGATGACATAGAGCGCGAGTCTCGTCAGCCCGGCGTGAAGGGACGAGCGGGAGGCAAAATCCAGGAACGGGCCGTGTATCCAACGAGGGAGTGAGGCTTGGCGCGGAAGCGAAAACACCTTCAATCGGGGAAGGGTGAGAGATTGGAGGAAAAGACCAACGGCCCCGGGGTGCTCTCCGTTCAGATCCAGCACCAGAGTGGTGATCTGTGAGGACACTGGCTGAGGCACGATGAGAGGGAGGTCAGGTGGGAGTATGATCCTGGCCCTCTTCGACAGAAGAGGGAGGATTCCCCCCAGTCCTATGGCGCCCAAGCCTGCGTTGCGGAGCTGTTTCCAGGGGAGCACGGGGATTGGACCGCGCCAGTTGATGAGCCGAACCACGTTCAACCGCGGAGCAAGCTCGAAAATATCGTTGGATGAACCACTTTGTGAAGCTGAGTCACGGTTTAGGAGATCCAGGGAGCGCAGGCGACCCAGGTTTCCTTTTGCTCGTAGGAGATGTGAAAGAGAGGGAGGGTTAATCCACAGAGACACGCATTTCCAGCGGTGAGAGTGCTCGGCAAGCAGCTGTAGAACCGCAGCTTCACCGCGATCTCCGTGGTTGACCGCAATTCGCAATGTGAGTGGACACTCCCCTCCGCGTCGAAGCGAGGAGGTTACGAGGTCGAGTAGCGTCTGAGAGCAGCAGCAATGTTGGGTCCACACGGCTGTATCGAACACGATAAGGGACCAAAGCTTCGGCGTCCCCATTGCTACAGAGTGCCAGCGGGAGCACACCTTCAAAGCGGATAAGCGGCGAGCCAGCAGTGGGGAGAAATAAGATACCTGAGCCAGCTGTAACAGGTAGTTCTTGGCGACTCTCTCGAGCTCTGGAGTCATTGTATCTGTCTGTATGATGGCCTCTCGCCCTGCCGGAGCACACAGGTCGAATATTTTGGCCAATAACTCAGTGGGGAGGCGTCGAACGGGTGAAGCCACACTTCGACATCCATCGCTGTAACACGCGAGGGTGGCTCGCTCCGACAGCAGTTTAGCCGTGAGTTTCTTCAGCCGTTCAATCTCGGCGTCGTATCGAGCGAGCTCGAGGGGTGCCTCATCCGCCACCCGACGAAAACTGGATAATTTGGGTGGCACGGCGTTAGAGCGCAAGATATCGCGCAACTCGTCGATTCGAGCAGAGTCGGGAAGGAGAGAGGAGCCTTTGAAGGTTGAACCGTGGCAAGTGTCCGAAGTGGCCATTGTGGATGAGAGCAGACGGTACCGCGGCAATCACCGACGGCAGCGCACTGCCGAGCCCTCACAAAAATGGTTCTATCCGGCCACTCCCTCGCAATTGAACGTCGCAGATGGAAGGAACGCGGCAAGAAAATCGTACCTCGTGAATGGCGGCTCTGCCGCTTCTGTTACATCTACATTGAAGATCCCGCCCATGCTATGTTCAAGTGCGAGCACGCCGAACTGCTGCCTATTCGCGAAGCCTTTCTTCTCAAATCACGGGCAGAGTTGCCTGACCTGGCCAACACCTTCGACCCAAACAACTCCTTCAAATTCTTTCACGACCTGCTACCACGCCGGGAAATCACTCCGCTGCTCGCAAAGCTGGCCCACGACGTCCTGAAAATATTCGACGCTACTCCTATACTCTGTGTGGATCCACCTGTGGTTCCCACCTGATATTTGGCGGCCTCTCGCATACACCGTGCAAAGGGACGACATGCGACAGCGCTCCGTGAACTGGTGGACTCCGGGGAATTAATCCCTGGGAGGAGGGAACTCCTCCCGTACTCCAGCATTGTTTTGCTGGAGGTTTGGGCCCGCGAGGTTATAGCTGGAGTTCAGCCTTTATAAAAAGGCCGGCCAGTCCACGGTGTGCCAGCGTCTTGCGTGCTCTAACCCCTGGAATCCGTGTGTGCTCGGTTAGGGTCTTGTGGAATTCTGTGCGGATAGACACCCATACAGTACCACATGTATCCTTCCCGTAGACTCGTTGTTCATGTCGTGGACCTGACGAGTATAATACAACCCCCCCCCCTCCCCCCGACGATCTCCTCACCTTTGTCATTTGCGCATAAAAACCAGACTGGGTTCCTTTTACACACCAGCCTGGTTGACTCGACTGACAAGTGCAATGAGGACTTCTAATGGGTCCCGACCAAGTTCGTGCAAGAATTGGAGCGAGGTAATCTAAGTATATATGGCTCGAAAATTCTGGTAAGTTGAAAGGCCATATTTCGCTTCAAGCGTTCACTCAATCCCTCACTTCTACTCAGTTTTTTCAACAAGCGCGGAAAGGAGTCCTGGAATTACCTTCCCGACCGAACGTCTCCTCGACAGGAGAGAACGGACCCGATCGGTGTGCTGACTTCGTTGTGGTTGCAATCATAGACCATTGTTCGAACATTCACTTGAACTCACTTTGTGCCTATTGCACTGGGCTAGGAAGACGGACCTTGGACTCAACTTCCCAACTGGATTCGCGCGTAGCGACTCGGACGCAAACGACGTGTGTGTTAAAACAGAGCTTCATATGAAAGGATATGTATACGGCTGCGGCTTTTCGCGTACCAACCGTTCGTTAGATTCGCCTCTGGAAATGGCTCAGTGCATGAACACGGCGCGGGACGGCAAATAATGCTCATCATACGTACCTCAGGAGCTCGACCTGTTTCGAACACAAACCCGCCTGCGGCTTCCAATTTGCGCAACCGACGTGCATTGAACTCTGGGGAGAACCCGTAATCTCGCGACTTGCACCAGTATGCGACGACCTGGAAATCGTGCTCAAAGCGCCGATGGCGAACCCGCGAAGCGATGAAATCCCAAAAGAGGGTGTTGTTGAATGTGAAACGCGACGTAAATTGCAGGTAGAAGAGCGCGGGTGCCAGGTAGGTGTCGTCGGATCCCCCTTTAAGCATTTGCAGGAGATGGTCGGTTAGGACCGCTGGGTGGGAGTCGTCGTCGGAGTCCGCGATACGCAGCTTCTCTAACAGAGGTAAAGCGGCGAGGCATTCAAGGAGCTCGTGGTCCGTGATAACGACTTCGATCCTCAGCGACGTTAGAGTGGTTCGCAATGATGAACGCGAAACGAAATCCAGGAACGGGCTCTGTTCCCACCGAGGAAACAAGCCCTTGCGAATGAGCCGAAACGACTGCAACCGAGGAAGGGTGAGCGACTGGAATAGAGTTCCGAGGATTGGATGCGTCCGGGGAGCTCCCACCAGATCGACAGTCAACTTGTCGATGTTGGAGAGGATGGGTAGCTGCAATGGGGTGGAAACCGTGTTAGGTTCGATCAAAAGCGCAACCGACTTCGGCAGAAGACGTAGGATTTGCATAGTCCCTGCCGGCGGCACTCCGTCAACGAGTCTAAGGGCTGCAAAAGAGAGCTGGTTCCAGGGAAGTACCGGGACTGGGTCTTCCCAATCGGCGAGCCAGACCTCGCTCAGCCGCGGAGCGATGTGGAAGATGTCGCTAGCAGGATGAACCTCGTTCTGGGTCCGGGCAGTATCGCCAGCAAGCCGGAGAGAACCTAGATGACCGAGGTTTCCCTTTGCTCGTGCGAGATGTGAGAAAGACGGAGGGTCGATCCACAGAGCCACGCGTCTCCAGCGGTGAGAGTGCTCGCTGAGGAGGTTGAGAACCGAGCGCTCATTGCGATTCCCGTGGTCGACCGCAATCTGTAACGTGAGTGGGCACTCCCCTCCCCGTTGGAGTGAGGAGGCGAGGAGGTCGAGTAGGGTCGGAGAGTAGTGGGGAATCCGGCTCCAGACGGCGGTGTCAAGCACGATCTGCGACCAAAGGGTCGACGTTCCCATTGCTACAGAGCGCCAGTGGGAGCAAACCTACAAAATAAAGACCATAAACGGAGAGATTCAAGTCGGTGGGACAAATACGACAGTACCTGAGCCAATTGTAGCAGGTATTTCTTGGCGAGCCGCTCGATTTCTTCCGTCAGTGTAGTCATATCTGAGATGACGTCCTGGCCCTCCGGAGCGCACATGTCGAATATTTCGGCCAATAATTCGGTAGGGAGGCGCCGCACAGGCGAAGTCACACTTCGGCATCCATCGCTGTACCACGCGAGGGTGGCGCGCTCCGACGAAAGTTTCGCTGTGAGTTCCCCGAGCCTTTCAATCTCGGCGTCGTATCGAGCGAGCTCGACTGGTGCCTCCTCCGCGACGCGACGAAAACCGGATATGTCAGGTGGCACGGCATTAGAGCGCAAGGTATCGTGGATCTGCTTGACCTGAGTAGAGTCGGGAAGGAGAGAGCTTCCTTTAAAGGTAGAATTGTGCCAAATGTCGCAAGTCGCCATGAGGGATGAGAGCAAACCGTGAGGCGGCAATCACCGTGATTGGTGATCCCTTAAATTCCACATCCCGCACGCTACTCTCCTCAAATCAAAGAATCCTCCTCAAGATATCCGTCTTGCGGCCGACAATTCATGAGTAACCTCATTCGATGTTCTTACATACATACAACAAAGGGATGTGGTCACACAGAGGCCTATGGCCACCAAGTCCATGCAAGATTTGAATGAAGTCAAAATGAAGTAGGTAAATTCGCACATGCTCGTTTTATTTCAAAAAGAAGGCTGAATTCATTGGAATACAACGTCCTCGGTGTCGGCTTCAGCTCTAGTCTCATGTAAACAGACGCTCCAATAAAACAATCTCGCACCTCGAGTGTTTTACTCCAGCTCTCCACTCTCCTCGCACATCGTGTTCTCCTCAGCATCAGTCATTTTGGCCCCACCGATGTCTCCTTCACACGCGACATTTTCAACGCCGCTCCGCGGTTGGAATCTACCGGCATTCTAGCGAGAAAGAATGGACCCGATCGGCGGCGCCCTGCCGCGCGCGCGCGTCGCTGACTTCCTTGGAGTTCGACGGTTGGTTTTCCGGATATTTGCGGTGTGATCAATCTGAATTCACTTTTTCGCCTGTGACACTGCGCAGGAAGCAAACCTTGGACTCAACTTCGCCTCCGTCTGCCGGCTTCATGTGGCAATACAGAAAGAATAATCAAGTTGATTGATATACGCACAGCGATGCAAACGACTTGTGTGTTAGAACAGAGCTTCATATGGAAATATATGTATACGGTTGCGGCTTTTCGCGTACGAACCGTTCGTCAGTTTCGCCTCTGAAAACGGCTCAGTGCATGAACACGGCGCGGGACGGCAAATAATGCTCACCATACGTACCTCAGGAGCTCGACCTGTTTCGAACACAAACCCGCCTGCGGCTTCCAATCTGCGCAACCGACGTGCATTGAACTCTGGGGAGAACCCATAATCTCGCGACTTGCACCAGTATGCGACGATCTTGAAATTGTGCTTAAAGCGCCGATGGCGAACCCGCGAAGCGACGAAATCCCAAAAGAGGGCGTTGTTGAATGTGAAACGCGACGTGAATTGCAGGGAGAAGAGCGCCGGTACCAGGCAGGTGTTGTCGGATCCCCCTTTAAGCATCTGCAGGAGATGGTCGGTTAGGACCGCGGGGTGATGATCTTCGTCGGAGTCCGCGATATATAGCTTTTCTAACAGAGGTAAAGCGGCAAGGCATTCAAGGAGCTCGTGGTCCGTGATAACGACGTCGATCCGCAGCGACGTCAGAGTGGTTTGCAATGCTGAACGCGAAACGAAATCCAGGAACGGGCTCTGTTCCCACCGAGGAAACAATCCCTTGCGAACGAGTCGAAACAACTTTAACCGAGGAAGGGTGAGCGACTGGAATAGAGTTCCGAGATTTGGATGCGTCCGGGGAGCTCCGACCAGATCGACAGTCAACTTGTCGATGTTGGAGAGGATCGGTAGCTGTATTGGGGTGGAAAGCGTGTTAGGTTCGATCAAAAGCGCAACCGACTTCGGCAGAAGACGTAGGATTTGCATAGTCCCTGCCGGCGGCACTCCGTCAAAGAGTCTAAGGGCTACAAAAGAGAGCTGGTTCCAGGGAAGTACCGGGACCGGGTCTTCCCAATTGACGAGCCAGACCTCGCTCAGCCGTGGAGCGATTTGAAAGATGTCACTGGCAGTATGAATCTGGTCCCCGGTAGTAACGCTGGCAAGCCCGAGAAAACCTAAACGACCCAGGTTTCCCTTCGCTCGTGAGAGATGTGGGAAAGATAGAGGGTGAATCCACAGAAACATGCGTCTCCAGCGGCGGGAATGCTCGCTAAGCAGCTCGAGAACCGAGCGCTCAGCGGGGTCTCCGTGGCCGACCGCAATTCGTAACGTGAGTGAGCACCCCCCTCCGCGTTGAAGTGAGGAGGCGACGAGGTTGAGTAGTGTCTGGGAGGAGTAGTCAGAGTCATCCCACACGGCTGTATCAAGCACGATGAGCGACCAAAGGTTCGGTGTTCCCATTGCTACCGAGCGCCAACGGGAGCAGACCTAGAAAGACCATAAACGGAGAGATCCAAGTCGGTGGGACAAATACGACAGTACCTGAGCCAACTGTAGCAGGTACTTTTTGGCGAGCCGCTCGACCTCTTCCGTCGATGTAGTTGTTTCTGACATAACCTCTTGGCCCTCCGGAGCGCACATATCGAATACTTCAGCCAATAACTCGGTGGGGAGGCGCCGAACAGGCGACGCCACACTCCGACATCCATCGCTGTACCACGCGAGGGTAGCGCGCTCCGATGAAAGTTGGTCTATGGATTCCTTGAGCCTTTCAATCTCAGCGTCGTATCGAGCGAGCTCGGCTGGTGCCTCCTCTGCGACGCGACGAAAACTGGAGATTTCGGGTGGCACGACATTAGAGCGCAGGATATCGCGAAGCTCGTCGATTCGAGTAGAGTCAGGAAGGAGAGAGGATCGCTTAAAGCCGCTGGCAGAATCGACGCCACAGGCCATGATGATGGTGGTGGATGAGAGCAGAAGGTGGGAAAGCGGTGCGGCAATCACCGGTGATCTATTCACCTGTACTTACCACCAACTTACCACCAGCATACTGTTCCCAATGTCGAAGGTCCCCATCCAAGAACCTCGTTGACTACTGCATCAAAACTCTGCATGGCTCCGCTGGAGATTTGGGCGCGCCGGTGTGCTCTGGTCACTTCATGGGGGACACTGAGACAGTGCCGATACAGCCTTTTCAGCACCACGTCGTAAACTTCTATGGAGACTCAACGGTTTTGACCATGACTCGAGTCGCTTTAACTGACATGCCAGCTTCCTCGCCCCGACTCCCCAGACTCGTCGAGGGGCTGCGATACATCATCTGTACGCTTGAAAACTTTGCATCTCCGGCGGTTCGTCGTTTCACACAATTGGATGTACGCAGCTCCGCCCGCAAATGAACAACTACTCAGTCACCAAGTGGTACTCACGAGTCACAAGAAGTTAAACTCAGGCTCAGACCCTAAATTTCTACAAGTTCCTTTCTTCCTTGCATTCGGCGAATACTCACCCACTCACACAACCTCGAAAGCATCGAAGCCCTCATCGACATCCTCGCCGCGTATGGAACACTCTCCGTGCTCTCAGCGCAGTTCAATCGCATAGAGACGACTCGGTTCCGTCTCACACACACGGCAGGCTCCCGCATATTGACCGCGCCGCGGATCTGGTGTATATATCATCGGTCCGACTATGACTCTTAACACTCCTACATGGTTCTCCATTCGTTTTTGAAGTTGCATCTCGGTAAGAGCATCCGTCCTCTGCTGTACTATACTACTCCCTAATTATTTGCCAAGGCATTCATTTCCATACGGCTTCGACGATAAACGGACGACGCCGCTGTGGTCACACAACTAAGTACCTGGATCAGCCCTCTCAAACACTTGCCTCGTATTCATGGTACGTACGCGGTACGCCTCCAACGTAGCCTGATCCCAAGTATTCTGGATCCCGGCAACCCGTCGGAAGTCCGTGTTGATTTTTGGGCGGGTGCCCGTTTATCCATCCCACAACTACGAAGATAAATCACTGAACGGACTGCCTCGGTCAAGTTCCGTTCCATTCCGACCAACTTTATGATTAGACATGGACTGGATTCCATTGCGGTCTTCCGTCGTAAAGCGCGTCTCGGTCGGGATCGGGGTCAGCGTCAACGCAACGAACTAGCCCAGCAAGGGAATTGAAAAACAAACTGACCGCGACATTGGAGCCCACCCACCCACGGTTAGCTAAGTCTCCGCCCTACTAGAAGTCGAATGTGAAGGTGTAAGGGTAGGAAACCCAAACGGAATGCAACGCTCAAGCCCTGAGGGGCAAGAAATATGTTGGCTATGTTGAGAAAGGTCGACAGATAATCTTGCCAAAGCTAACGCGGAATAATACATGATCTACCCGCCCATGATTTTATTTTTGCAACTCCCAAAGTCGAGAGTCAATACAAGGTCCAAAAAACCACACAAGGAATCAGAGTCTCATAAATCGCGAGAGCTGAACTTCTGTGAGTTTCTCTGCTACTGCGGCCTTGACTGTGAGTTTATTCCAAAACTTCCTTTTTCGAGACCAAAGCGGTTGTTTGCGCCTGCGTCCCCTGCTTAGGTAACCCTCCTACGACAAACTTCCATCACCTTCGAGAGCGCTCTCTCTAGGACTTACGTTCATTCACCTTGCCTTCATGTCGCTGCTGCGCGATGTCGTATACCTCACCGAGAACCCCGCCGACCCCGCCAACCCCGACGCACCCCAATAAAATGGCTGCGCTGCACCAACGCGCCGCATCATGATGGTCCCTCCAGTCTACATATGTTCCCCGGTTCCAACGTGTCCCATCGCCCACGATGACTATCTTCATTTGCGAACGACATCGGTCCCCTCCATCCGCCGAGTGCGCAGGCGCCGCTACCCAGTGCATATTTTACTTGCAGTATACTTACACCTCGCCGTTGACTCGCATGCACGGAAGTGCGGACTCCGACGGAGTCGGGTGGCTCTGAGGGTCAACGTTGAGGCGGGCATGAAGTACATGGTAAGCAATATATCCGTACGCGCGTCGAAGTTCGACGCGCGTACGCGCATAGCATCTTCTGCTGCCGCGGCGCGTTTCAGCCAGTTAATATTACTTGCTCAGTGAGACCTTTACTCAGTTCCAATGGGTCGATATGACGTCGTCAAGTACGGCCTGCCTCGGTTACACTACCGAGGGAATCTTGGGCCCGACGTTCCTTCGGGCTTACTCCTCACCGCGTCACCGAGGAGCGGGCGGCTGTGCGCCCGAGGTCCGTGCGCCTCCTTCCGGGAACTTCCGTGCGGGGCGGTCCCGAACAGCTGCCATGTGCTTTACCGGCCACTGATCCGTTGTTTGGCAGGATCCACACGGAGGCTTTCGTTCGTTGTCTAAACTTGGAACGGAAGAACGAGTGCGCGAAAATTTCAGTGCGACTCTCACTCGGACCTTGAGCCCCCCCAAAAGTTTTATCCCCCCATGTTCGCTTCTCTCAATTGAACAGACAAAAAACTAAACGAGAACGCAGATCTCGCTCATTGATCTCACCCGCCGCCTTTTCGGATCTTCCTGACAATCACGGTAAACTTCTTGGCCTGTGTCAATCCCGACAAAAATTTCCCAACTGGAAATTTTCAATCCCGACAAAGTGGCCCAACCGCGACACAGGCATTTGGTGGGATAATCCGGGGTCCTACCGCACCCGGTTACTTTTCACAGGTCACCGTCATTGCCTGCACCGCTATGCACCGAACCGCTATATGTGCATACTCACTCCACAACGCAGCATCGTTCACCACCAAAGACCAACGTCGAAGCCCAAGGTAAAAGCCATCCTCCGTGATAGCGGTGAGTCAGTCTGCATCATGATCATTCGACAAGGCACTGAAGTTCGTTCTATGAGCAACTTATGTATATTTGGATGGCGCGATTTGCCTCGAGGAGGGCTGCGCTATTTCCTCGCGGCTCCAACGAGCATGTGGTGCTTGGTATGCTACACGTGCGTCCTAACGCTAATACCAATGTAGCCGAATGCAGTTTGATTCTTCCTGAAAATGCTACTGGTTCGCTCACGTTTTTGAACAACAACCTGAAGCAACAATAGGGCTCTGCCTTCCCTTCCATTCTGCTCAGGGCCGGAGATCCTCTGTGTGATAGAGGAGCTTCGCAGCAACCGCGCTCTTCGGACGGAATGGATTGGTACATTTTTTCGATATCCATCCATCGCGCGCGCGGGTTGAATGTGATGAATGAGGAGTCATTTATTCTTACCTCTGGCAACCCCTCAGTGCAAGCTGTTTCAGTGTATGTGCCACTATCCATATCCCTCGCGATGGGATGGCCACGATCGCGCGCGCCCAAGTTCGAGTCGCTTTACCCATATTGAGAAATGCCGCCCAAAATTTTATGATCCCCGATTCCGGTACCTGAAGGTCGGCGCTAAAAGCAGCGGTACCGCTCGGCGTCATTTGGCGCTGCCGCGGCGGAAGGCCATCTAGGCGCCAGCGCCGAGCGGAACGAACGATTGGCGCTTTCGAGATCAGTGCCATCGCGGCGTTGAGACTCTGAACGGATCGCAATGCGGATCGACATCAGCGGAGGTATCTTGCGTGCCATTGGTTGGCTCAGGTTATCAGATTGTAATGAATCGTTGGAATGGAGATATGTAGTAAGGAGTTGCCATCTCCAGGGACGAAGAGTTCACTTTCAACTGACCCCGGCAACCTCGCAACTCTGCAGGAATGCCAATCATTTGGGGTTGCCCTGGAGCCGTCTATGATAGCGGGATGATAAATTAGCCAAGAATAATACAGATCCAGCTGCCGTTGATTTTCTTTCTGCAACTGACTTACCACAGAGTCGAGATCTAGAGCTGAAAGAGTCAATAGCTGGTCCCAAACCCATAGGAGTGGCCAATAAACCAGTGCGAAGACCTACCGAAGGTCTTCACCCAGTTTTCCTGTCAGAGCGGCCCTCACTGTGATTTCTTTCCTCTTTGAGACCAAAGCGGTTGTTTGTTTGCGCCTGTGTTATCCCGCTTAGGTAACCCTCCTACGACAAACTTCCATCACCCGCTCTCCACAAAAACTCTCCAAAACTCTCCCGTTCGCTCGCCTTGCCTTCACCCTGTGCGCAATGTCGTATACCTCCCTCCGAGAACCCCGCCATCCCCGCCATCCCCGACTCACGCTTGAAATGAATGGCTAGGTGGGCGCGCCGCATGGTCCCTCATTCGTCCCCCGATTTCACCGTGTCCCTATCGCCCACGATGACTCAGTTCATTTACGAACGACATCGGTGGCCTACATTCACCGACCGAGTGCGCATGGCGCGCCGCTACTCAGTGCATATGCGTAGGCATACAGTACCTGCACAAAGTTCGCCGTTGACTCGCATGCGGGATGTGCGGACGGACTCCGACGGAGTCGGGTGGCCCTTAGGGTGAAGGTTGAGGCATGAGTGCATGAGTACCTGGTAAGCAATATATCTATCTCGACGCGCGTACGCGTATAGCATCGTCTGCCTCCGCTGCCGCGCGTTTCAGCCCGGCAAGTTTTAATTTTACTTGCTCAGCAAGACCTTTACTCAGTCCCCGCGGGCCGCCGTGACGTAGTTCTGCTCTTCAAGTACGGCCCGCCTCGGTTACACTACCGAGGGAATCTTGGGCCCGACGTTCCTTCGGGCTTACTCCTCACCGCGTCACTGGCTGTGCGCCCGAGGTCCGTGCGGCGCGCCTCGTTCCTTCCGGGATCTCCCGTGCGGCTCCGCGGTCCATGATCCGTTGTTTACCGAACGGACTGATCCGCTGTTTGGCAGGCGGGGATCCACGTCTAAATTTGGTTTGGGGTGCGCGAAAAATTTCACCGCGACGCGACTCGGACAGACTCGGACCTTGCGCCCGGTGGCGGCCCATGGGCATTGCATGAATCGCCTGAACCCCAAAGTTTCATACCCTCTTGTTCACTTTTTTTTCAAGAAACTAAACCAGACTAAACCTGAACGCGGACGCAGATCTCCCCCCGCCGCCTTCCCGGGTCTTGAGATCCTCCCGCGACATTCGACTGTCAATCCCAATCACGGCTTCTCAAGCGTCTTCTCGTGTCAGTCAACAAGATTGATGCCCACGGAAAGACCCCGCCTGGGCTACACCGCTCTACATATACGCGTCCCACTCCACAACGCAGCATCGTCCAGTAACGACGATTTCGAAGTTGGGAGCCAAGGCGAAAATCATTCTCCGTGATAGTGAGTCAGTTTGCGTCATTCATTCAAGTTCTATGAACAGCGCAGCGTATCTATACAGTGCAGGATGGCGCGATTCTTTCGAGCTGCCGTGAGGAGGCTCCAAGAGCATGTGGAGGTACACTGCACTGCGTGGGTCCCAACGCTAGCTAATTCTGAACTCAATCTATGATAGGTAGGAGTAGCCGAATGAATGCATTTTGATACTTCTTCGGACCGATAAAATAATAGACGCACTCGAAAAAAAATCCCTCATGGTACGATTCGGTTCCTCATGATTCCCAAGGTGCCCGTCCGAAGAGTGCGGTCGCGAGGAGGTTTATCTCTCATCAATCATACTGAGGGGAATGGAATGCAGAGCGAAGCTATTGTTATCCTTGTTCAAACAAACAAAAAAGGTTGATCAACAAGTTGAACTTAGCGCAAATCAGTACTCAAGATCGCGCCGGTTAAAAGTGATGAATGGGGAGTCACCTACCGCAACACTCCCTCAGTGCAAGCTGTAAGTCTGTATCTACGCCACTCACTCACTCATGTCGATGTCCCTCGCGAGGGCGCGATCACGATCACGATCGCGCTTTCAGTTTTCAAGTCCAAATTGAGTAAACGCCGCCCAAATTTCTATGATCCCCGATTTCGGGGGTGCCTGAAGTTCAGCGCTAAACCCAGCGCTTGGCGTCAATTGGCGCGGCGCCGGAAGGGCATCTTAGCGCCAGCGCCGGAACGATGATTGGCTTGCGCGGTCGGCGCTGTCGAGATCAGAATCGCGGTGTTCAAAGGATTGCGGATCGACATCAACGGAGGTTGGTTGCGCGGCGCGCGCTATTGGTTCGACTTATCAGATTGGATCGTTTCGAGGGACGACCTTGAACTTTCAACCCCGAGAACCTCGCAATGCCAATCTGTAGCACTTCAATTTTTGGGCCCTCGATGGCGCCCTGGACGTGTCCTGTCCAAGAGCCTCTATCCATTCATTGCCCAAGTAAACCGAGACGCACCAAGAGCACACAGCCTGCTTGGCCTGGAGGCCCGTCGATTGGTGGCGCGACGTCGCGCACACGAGTGCAGCTGCCTGCTGCGCAATAAACAGCGAGCCTCGTTCCTTGGTGTGCCAATAGGGCGGTGCAAAATTCGAAATCGTAAGTTTTGGGGAAGAATTTGCATGTGGGAGCACGCGCATGCAGTGGTCGAATCACGGAAATGAAAAATCGGGCACCACAGTTGTGAGTTGGTTCACGGATGGATCATCTTCTTTGGTGGGGAGTCGAGTCACTATGACAATGGTACGATTTCTGGAATGTTCTTCGAAGTGCAGAGGTGGTGCGCAGATCGTAAAGGGAAACGAAGCTTGTTTTTTGGCTTTGGGTTTCCGAGATTTTCGAGATTTTCGAGTCAAGAGCTAATTCAAGGACGAGGGTGACTCGAGTGAGCCTACGCGGTAAAACGGGAAGACGGAAAATGCGTTTTTACACTGCGTAGGGCCGTCCAGAGCTGGGAGCTGCTTTGGATTCCGCAGCAGTAAGGCAGTGCGCGGAGCATCCAGGCTCTAGCTCGCTCCACAACGTCCATATCTTCTCCAAGAGTAGAGGAATTCAGGTACAGGCAGGGGGCGAGTGCAGCGGAATTGAAAGCAGGGGCCAAGGAGTTCCTGTTGTACGCCACCGGCGACGGCAGGAGCGGGGATGGGAGGATGGGACACGTCGGACTCGGACAAGATCGGACTTGGGGGCTGTGCGCGGCCTTCCGGGCGTAAAGAATAGCCGCCCGGCCAGACACTGCCACACTTCTTCTGGCAGGATCTCGATAGCTCCACTGAGTCGCTCAATAAACTTTTGCGACCATTGTTGGGGGTATATAATGGGCTCCAGGTTTGTCGCCGATCCCTTTTTTTAACGCCCACCTTTCATTCACTCCATCTGTGCTATCCATGATCACAGACATCAACCTCTCAAGTTATGCCACCTCCCGTCCGAGCCCAATGTCGAGGCCGTTGAAGCGGGGACGCGCATGTATGAATTGCAGGTACGCAAACTACCTTGTCGTCGTCGTGCATTTTACTGACTCGCCACCCGACGCCACTTAGATTTCTCAAAATCGTGCGTCCTTGCGTTCAGCCCCCTTACCGTTCACTAACTCAACCTCATCCCCACAGAAATGCGACGGCGTAAAGCCAGTATGCGGGCCTTGTCGCAAGCACCCGAAAGATGACGAGTGCGAGTACTCGGATGGTCCGGCGCGGTCACGCACCAAGGCCCTCGAAGACACGGTCCAGCGTCTGGAGGCCAGACTGCACGAGCTGGAGCATCCCGAAGACTCTACACCCTCAGTCATGCTCTACGATCCATACCCGCAGCCCAATCTCAATCCCTCATCGCCAGAGCACAGCTACCAGTCGTCCACCAGGTCGCTCCCGAATACGCCGTTCCAGCAGCTACCCCGGCTGCTCTCGCCCATGTCCATGTCCAACATGAACGGCTCGCCCGGCTCACAAGGGTTCACACCGTTGTCCCCGTTCTCGCCGCCGCCCTCGTCGGCGGCTACGACACCGCCCTTTGGGACCCTCAGCCACGGATCCAGCCACGGATCCAGCCCGCCACTTGGCATCTTCGACTCGCGAGGGTCCAACACGACTCCCGAACCCTCGTCGATCCTCGAGTTTGACGTGCGTCTCCCACCTTCTTCATGTGCTTCCATTACGTCTAACATGTCTTTCGCTCAAAAGGCAAATATTTGCGACGGATTGTAAGCGCTCGATCGGTACAGTCTTTGTACGTTTCTCACTCATCATACTTTCTAGTGTGCAAACCTTCCGCCCGCACGCCTCAGAATTTGGGTTTTTCCTCGACTGGCAGCGATTCCTCCTGCTGGCGAGGCATTCCCTTTCGCCGGGCTCAATGCGGACCTCTTCTGCGCTATTAAATGCGATATACATGTGGGGCGCCCACCTGTCGCACGACCAGCAGCGCGAGATGCACTTCAAGCACAAGGCGCTCCAATCGGCGGCGACGGAGCTCTCCCCGCTGTCGTTCCTCTACACGATCCAAGCGGAGGTCCTCCTCTCATACTACTTCTTCCGCACCGGCCACTTCCTCGAGGCGCGTGCGCATACCGCCACCGCAGTCGCACTAGCGCTCGGTGGCGGCCTGCACCAAATACGGAGCCTCACCAACCCCGACTTTCCCGTCATCGGGATTACAGAGGAGGATCCCGAGCGGGGGATCCACCTCCGGGCGCCGGCAGACTCCATCGAGGAGGGCGAGCGGATAAACGGCTTCTGGGCTGTGTTTATGTTACAGAAGAACCTCTCCGTCGCGCTGGAGCCCGCCGCGCGCGTCAACGGCGTGTTCGAGGCGAGCGGCATGGCGATCGACACGCCCTGGCCACTCGAGATGAACGAGTATAAACAGGTAATTTATTGTTTTAATCTATTTGCTTTCCGTTGTAATCTCGCCGGACGCTGACATTGCTTTCAGGGGCTTTTAACGGCCGACATGCACGGGGACTCGACGGTTTGCAATTACCTCCATCGAACGGGGGTGCCGAGCTATCACGGCCACCGCGACTCCGGCATCGCAATGAACGTCAAGGCGTGCATCCTGCTTCACCGCGCAGTCCTGTTAAGCGGGCAGTGGAGACCGAGTGCGTATCTTTCCCTCATGTTTCGTTGGGTTGTTCGTCGATGCTGACACGACTTGCTTAGATTTTCCCGAACGAGAAGCGCAGTCCTGGGGGACAGCCTTCAACGCGGTCGACCAGCTCATCAAGTCGCTGCGGCTCCAGCTGCCCGCGCCCGCGCACGCACAGCCCGAGTCTGGCCGCCCCGCGCGCACAATCCTGCTGACGCACTCGCTGCTCAACGCCGCGACGATCAAACTGCACAGTATATTCTACGCCGACCCGACGTCGCACCAGACGTGTCTCGACGCGGCGCGGGATATGTTCCGTTTCGGCGGGGGCACGGGCACGGATCCGCGGGGGTTGGGGTTGGGCGGCGGACAGGGATATCTGAATCCTATGATGGGGGTGCGTTCGTCTTTCTCTCTCCGTACTGCAATTGAACCTGAATGCTGATGGGTTGTTGTTTTTAGACGTTGTGGATGACTGCGTGCAGCGTGTTCATCGACGAGCTGCGGCGCATACGCTCCGCGCCGTGGGGGGACGCGACGGCGGCGGCGACGGAGAAGGAGATGCTCGAGGGCTTGCAAGACGGGCTTGATGCGCTCGAGGCGTTCGCGAGTGAGAGTTTGCTTATGCGTGAGTTCAATTTCTATGATTTGGGAGGTGGTGTACTTACTTATTCATGCGTTGTTGTTGCAGGTCATCACTTTGGGAAGGCGAGGGAGGCGGCTGGGATGCAGTAACCACCCCACCGACACGACACACGCCGGCTCGCGTTGAGGGCGTACCTACCTACCTAACTATTATAGGTACCTTGGGATCGACCTTGGGATACCCCCGGCGGACCACCTCAACCATCGATACCCGCACGCGCTCCCTTCGTGATACCCAAGAGACGATTCTTCAATTCCATCGCACGGGGGATGGTTGGTTCTTCACTGTATCCCTACCACGGTTATGCCAGTCTGTATAAACCTTTTTGTATCATGCTACATACTCATTCCTGCTTGCTTGTTGTACATTCCATTCCCGGACATTCCACCTAGACATACACATACTACGTTCTCTCGTTCCTACATACATACATTCTTTCTCACTCGGGTTCGGGTTCGGTTTCTGGGCTTGGACATCATCTCATTTTCAACTTCTCCTCCTGTTGTATTTATACGAACGGACGACGCTACCTACATTATTGTACATCACACTGCTACATACTAATCGCGCGCACAGACACGGCGACGCAAAAGTACTTACCGCTCCTAACTATCCGTAGACTAACTCCCTACGCTATCATCCGCTTTACCTATGTACTCGCTATTTCTATGCTATTTCCAGGCTGCTGCGCAGTCTTGTTCTCGTTTTGGACTGGAAGCTGTTGAAATTGCATAACGAACCGTGGTAAACTTCATTTAAGCCGCTGCGCAGTCGACCGATGCCGCGCGGACGAAGCAAGTCTTAGGGCCATCCACTTTGCCTTTGCGACCACGGGAAGATCTGGTCTCGCTTTCCTTGGCCATGAACTCCCCAATCCGGACTGGAAGCTGTTGTAATTCCATAACTAATCAACCGTGGGAACTTCGGTTACTCACTTCATTCATTTTCAGCCGTTGCGCAGTCGACCCTGACGAAGCCAAGGCGTGGCCGTGGGTCGACCCACTTTGGCTTTGTCTTTGCGACGACGGGAAGATCTCTGAGTGATACAGTGATAGAGCGAGCGATCGCGCGATAGAGCACGACCCACCGTCACGAACAAAATTGAACCAAGCGGCCAGGCGGTGCAAGACCGCAGCAGGAGAGCGTGCATGGACAAACGGTACGCGCCGTGATAGCGTGAAATTATCAATGACCCACAATCACGAAGTTGAACCAAGGAGGCAGGCAGTGCAACTGACCGCAGCAGGGCGAGGTGAATTCTCAGTGGGGACGCAATGGATAAACGGTACACGCCGCATTAACGCCGGTGCTCGGAGAATTTCAACACTGAGCTGAGTGGGGATGCGGACGTCCGCATACTACTGACCGACATTGCACAGCGTCCTCGGAGGTTGAATTTGCATTCCTTGATTAGCTGCGCTGCGAGAGCGGTGCATGCATGATGAACACGCGCTGTACTGCAACGAGGTGGGTTTCCTCATAATGAATCAAGCTTCGAGTGGCAGTCGTGAGTATGGGTATGGGTTGGCGGTTGCTCGTTGCCGTCCGCATAACGGACACAACGGATTCCTTGTTCCTTGAATAGCTGCCAGAGCAATGCCGCGCAGAGAGGCTCGGTGCATGTACTGCAATGATGTGGGTTTATTTGGAGTAAATCAAGCCTTGAGTGGCAGTTGTGGGTTGGCGGTTGCTCGTTGCGAGCCCGGATGCGGTTGTTGAGAGAAGCAGAGAAGGAAATGAATGAACCAGATTCTTGGTCCATTTTGGCGAACAAAGGGATGGGTCGTTTAGGCCGAAGGGACTACAACCGAAATAGAGACGTACCCAAGGTGATATTTTGGCGACTGGAACAGGGAGGAGGAAGCTTTTTGGACAGAACGCGACAAGAAAACCATAAGGTACATTGTCAGAGGTTTTGGATGCAAAACTTAACCTATGTATCCCAACGCAACCTCCGCGTTTTTTCCATAAAAATAACCGCGCTGTTCAACCTACACAGCCACAGGCGGCTGCAGATATTGATGATCGGAAGTTCAACTTCCGACTCCGCGCACGGCGGTTGAATTTCTTCGGGATGGCCCGCAACGGCCCAAGAATGCCAATGTCGGCTCCAGGCCCGGATTCGTAGTCCCTAGTGTGGTCGATCCCTTCCGCAACTCAAAATGACCTTGATTTTGCAATCGGCACCATGTGCTCAGGAACTTGTTCGAGCTAATGAACGCCATGAGCGGAACATAAACTGCATTTTCGACATACAATCACTCTGTGTGCATCACGTTGAAGTGAAACAACGAATTTGAACGTGGTTTGCATTATCTATGATGTGCGGTTGAAGGCCTCCGAGCTCCACGGGTGCGATGTATATGCATCCACGGAGTTTCGGGCCTGAGCGCTGAGCGTTAGTCGAGAGGAAAGTATTTCGGGTGGCGATTCTCTCTCGCAGCCCACATACTAACTATGTCGCCTAAATTTGGCCTATCCTGATTTAATCGTGCGAGTAATGACGCAGAGTGACTTAACTTCGTCGAGTGGACTGTCACGGAGGGTGAACTCGCCCTGCATGGTGCAGTGTGAGTACCGGGGTTCCCGCACCGTGTGGGACTCGGAGGTTGTTTTACAACCTGATAGCGGCGCCAGAATTGTGATTAAAATTCTCGACGGTCCGCATTCCCGAGAAACGCCGGATTTTTTCTGCGAGTTTCAAGTTGAAAATCAACACTGCTCGTCGGAACCCATCTTCGCCGTGTGGGAGGTTGAATTCCATTAAAAGCGTGGTGCGCGGCACCTCCGTTCGGCCCAATCTGAAACAAGCGCGCAGGCGTTTGGAAATTCGGATATCTTTGCGGGTTGAACTTCTCGATATCCGTCGGACGCGGTCGACGGGGTATGTATTTAGAATAGAGGCGGCAGTCGCTTACTACGCGGACGGAGAATGATGACCCCCGAAGTTGCTCTTGGTCGAGTCTGGACGACGTGGACAAATTATGCCGCCGAATGTTCTTTTATACGTCGCCATCTATAAATTGCATGAGTACGCAGGGCAACGAACACGAGCTCGCTCGCTCCCGGCCACGGTATATAACAGGGCCAATGGCCAAAGGAGTCAATTGGAACTGGAAAGCAAAGTTCACGAGTGGCAGAAATATTTACGTCTTGTCTTCCACAGTCTGGAAACGAGTTGGTCAGTAAACTCGGAGCAGGACAGTAGACGGTGTACGCTACCTCAGCTGACAGGGACAACCCTGCGACCTAGGCGTCGGGATCCCGACCTGTTGTAAACTTGAAATCCTTTCCGGCCAGCTCCTTCAAGCGTGCATTAAACTCTGCAGCAAACCCATGCTCCCGTGACTTGCACCAGTATGCCTCCACCTGGAAGGCGTATGAGAAGTGCCGATGGAGAACCCGTGAAGTGATGAACGCCCAAAAAACGTCGTCACGGAATGTGAAGCGGGACGTTAACTGGAAGAAGAAGAGCGACGGAACCAGGCACGTCTCGTCAGGTCGCCGCGTGAGTGTCTGCAGGAGGTTGTCGGTGAGAAGTGCGGGGTGAGAAGGGTCGTCGGAGTCGGCGATGTACAACTCGTCCAACAATGGTAAAACAGAGAGACATTGGAGGAGTTCGTGGTCCTCGATGACGACGTCGATCCGGAACACCGTCAGAGTGTTTTGTAGCGATGAACGCGACGCGAACTCGAGAAACGGCCCCTGGTCCCAACGGGGGAACACGCCCTTCCGAAAAAGCTTGAACGCGTCCAATCGGGGAAGAGTGAGGGATTGGAATAGAGGACCGAGGATCGAAGTCGCCAAAGGGAATTCCTCGACGAGCCGTACAATCAGAGTCTGGAGTTCGGAGCAGACCCGCCCTTGTAACGGGCGCGATAGGTTGCGAACGGTGTGGCGTGTGATAAAAAGTGTACCCACGGTCGACAAGAAAGGTAGGATTTCTCCCAGTCCTCTGGTGCCGAAGGTTACATGGAGAAGCTGGCGCCAGGGAAGTATCGGAACTTGGTCATGCCAATCGCAAAGCGTGATAGCGCTCAACCGCGGAGCGATCTGGAAGGTATCGTTCGTGGATGCATCATTTTGTGAACCTGGGCCGGGGCTCATGAGTTTGAGGGAGCGTAGACGACCAAGGTTTCCTTTCGCTCGCGCGAGAAATTGGAAAGAGCGGGAGTCAATCCACATATGAGCACGGCGCCACCGGTGAGAGTGCTCGCTTATCAGCTTGAGAACCGAAGCTTCATTGGGATCTCCGTGGTCTACCGCAACTCGTAAGGTGAGTGGGCATTCCGCCCCACGTTGGAGGGAGGAGGCAACGAGCTTGAGTAGCGTTTGGGAGGAGAGGCTAGACGAACTCCAGACACCGGTGTCAATCACAACGGAAGACCAAAGGTCTGGCGTCCCCATTGCTACAGAGTGCCAGTGGGAGCAGACCTGCACAAACGATAAACGAAGAGACAGAAATGGCAGGAGAAACAGCATACCTGAGCCAGCTGGAGCAGGTATTTTTTGGCGAGTCGCTCGACCTCATCCGTCGGTGTGGTGGTATCTGAGACAACTTCTTGGCCCAGTGGAACGCATAGGTCAAATATTTCGGCCAATAACTCGGTGGGGAGGCGCCGAAAAAGGGAAGCCGTGGATTTTTTGGCGGCGGACATTGTGGAAGAGAACAAGGCGCAGTTTGATCGCCGCGGCCGAGTCTGGCCGAGTTCCGACGCATTCGATTGACACGCGTCTCTCCTCGCTCCCACCGCAGCCGGCTCAACGTTGGCTTGAAGTCCGCCATGAACGAGGCCGCAGAGCCTGAACATGAGAGGTGTGACAGTTCAACTCCTGGGATAATCCTCATCCATGCTCTCAGTCTGGTCAAAACTTTCCAAGCTTTGGTCTCCGAGTTGGCACACAGCCGGGAACTGCAGGCCAACGGGTGCGTATTAACCTCGACGGTCCAAGCTTCGTGCCAACAACTCTCGAGGCTCCAGCAGCTGCTCGACGTGCTGAAGTCCAAACCGCCTATGACGGACAGGAAGACAGCGTTTTGGAATGCCTATAGCACACTTGCGGACGAGCATGACAAGAATTTCCAGCAAAGATACAGCACAGACCTCGACGTGTCGCTCATCTTCGTGCGTTCTTTGTGTCTTCCTGGACCATATCTTGATTTTCACCGTAATGAAGGCCGGGCTTTTCTCTGCCGTCGACTCTGCCTTCATCATCCAAATCCAACCCGAAATTCAGTCCGGCTCCAGTCAGCATATCATTGTGGTGGCACAAAGCCTTCTCTACATCAGTCTATGCTCGACGCTCCTCACTGCACTCTTAGCCGTCCTCGGGAAGCAGTGGATCTTGGCATACACCTCTGCAGGCGAACATGGTCCCATTTCGACTCGTGGCCTCGAACGCCAGCGCAAATTCGATGGTCTCCGAAAATGGCACTTCGAAACGGTCATACAGATGTTCCCTTTACTCCTGCAGTTCGGGTTATTCGTCTTCGCAGCCGGCCTCTCGGTGTACCTTTGGACAGTCAGTCTTCCTCTGGCACTTGTGGTCTTCAGTTTCACAGCTGCTGGACTCACCACGTATATTGCCCTTCTGGTATCCGCCGTCATGGCCCCGGACTCGCCGTTCCAAACACCCCTTGCGCCGCTTGCAGCTCGGTCGATCTCGCATTTGGCGACTTTAGGGATGACACAGCTCCGCCGCTTTTTTTTGTTCGGTTCAGCATCTGCCTCCAGACATTCACAGTCAATGATGGTTCCCCCGGCATCTCCGCCACCAACTACAGTCTCAATTATTGACGTAGAGTTCGCAGCTTCCTCACCCGAGGTTCCTGCTGTGATGTGGGTCCTCGAAACCTCGACTGACCCATCGACAATTACTTCTGCGGCCGATATCACCCTCGACCTGCAGTGGCCACTCGGCATTGATTTCACACCTCAAACTACTCGTTTGCGAGAAACGCTCCTGGCATGTTTTGAATACAGTCGAGACAGCCGAAGCCATTGGCCAAAGACATTTTGGCTGAAGAAGGTTCGTGATGGGATGGAGCAGCGCGCCATTCAATGCATCCACGCCTATTGCCTACTTCGGGCCTTCAGCGCACAGACAACTCTCTATATTTTCGATGCCAAATATCGCTATGAAGATGGGCGAGCCCACATCAGGAAAACACAGATTTGATAATTGTTCAACAATTATCCTCAAATTGTTGACAATCTCGCAATCTGCGACAATTGCACACATTCTTCGACAAGGGCCCACAAACCCATGCAATCCGAGCCATTGATACCTTTCTCGCGTTCTTTGGGCTGAATATCTACCAATACACCTTTCGTTCTGCTCTGGACGTGTTCGATCCACCACGGCAAGTTGGTCATGTGACCGTGATTTCCGAACCTTGGACCGGGAAGTCAAGTTGAACTTGAAGTTTGGAGGACAGATTAAATTGGGTGGAAGACCATGCCAAGGGTCCATATTGAATCAGTAATGTACCATCTGTGTCAACGTATTGTAACATAAGAATGACGGTCCGACCATGGACTAACATAAAATTTTCGACAACGCTCCAGGACGTTCTGGCTGGTCCAGTCCCGGGGTGCGATCGGCCCAAACTCCGGGAACAGTTGCACGCTACGGCGGATGTTGATCACTGGAATAATTGTTGCGGAGTGTTCCGCTGGGCGCGAAATTTTGTACATGGCGTGGTTCGGCTCTGGAGCGCTGGGGAATTTCGAAAACCATTCGATGTATGCCAGATGCTGGGCAGGCCGTTCGTTTGGAAATAGATGCTTCAGAGTACGCTCAGTGAGCGAAAAAACCACCCGAACTTGCCCGACACGATAGCCTATTGAAGAGCCCGCCCATTAAACCCTCTGCATCGGTCGAGACAGTGATGCAAGCACATTACCTTTGACTCCAGAGTGCTTACCAGTCCCATCGTTCACGATTACCGTGTCGAATCGACCACCCACGACGCGCCCCTGTTTGTTGACGTACCCAGGCTTCACATGGACAACATCCAGTGCGTCGCTTTGATCCTCCCGCCCGAGGGGGTCTTCGTTCCAGAATTTGATGCTATGGTACACCGAAACCGACTGGAAGGGGAGGAAGAAATTATCGGCGGCTAACTCACGCTGCCGTTTCGAAAAATCAGGGTTTTTGAACCCGACAACAAAGTACGCAAAGGCGTCGCGAAAATCGATTGCACCATACTGAGCAATGAGCGTCGGAATCTTCACAGCATAAACAGACGGGAACTTGGTCATCTGGAGATGGCGATGCTGGACATGGTCCGCAGGACGCCAATCTGTGTTCTTGATGGTCGGCGGCGGGGAGCCAGCAGAGCGCCAGCGGATGAACTTTTCGTGGCGGAGAATCTTTTCCTTGCGCTCGAGCCATAAGGTCATCTGCAGGTATTCATCCTTGCGGTTTGTGGCACGGTATGCGTCCTTCGCGAAATCGATATGAAGCCGTTCTGTGTGCTCCGTATTACAGTTGTCGAGAGTGCCGACCAGTTTGATGAACATGGGATAATGCGAGATGTTGTGGAGTTTGGGAATGTTGAAGTTATCGCGGATGCCGAGGTCGACGAAGATTGATTTGTTGTCGTGGAAGCGCTGGAGATCGTCGCCGAGCTCTTGCAGCGTCTCGGTTGAATGGAGGGGGTACTGCGCCTGATATAGAAAATCCAGAGCAGCGCGAACGGCGCGGATAAGGCGCGCGGTAGATTGCCGATTTGGTAGTCGCAAATCGACGATGAGTCCCATGAGGATGCGACAGATTTGACTGTGCTCGGTCCCCGATATACGCGAGAGCGTCGTGATGCCCTTGAGGAATAACCGCGTGTTGTGGTTGGGAGGAAGACGGCGGCACCGCGCATCGATCTCGACAGGCCCGAATGCCTCCTTGATCCACGCTACCACATGCTTGATGACGCCCTGGTAAAGCTGGTGGAGAATATCGGGAGTGATGGAGAGGTAGATGTTAACGTAGGGAAGGTCCTCCCAGAACGGGCGGTAGATGGGCTTGATTCCCGCCTCGGTACACGCGCGCGTGAACTCTGCGGCGTTCCCATCCGCTTTCGCAAGTGCCGCCAGGATCGCCTCGAGGTCCCGGATCTCATATACGTCCAATAGATTCCCCAGCTCGTCGCGTGGAACAGGACAAGTCGGACATTCACCTGTCTTAACACAAGCCGCCAGAAGCTGCTCAGGGTAGTCCCCCGCAAAAACTGCGAGGAGTGGATGGCAGCGCCGCACGGCACCGTCCCCGCTAGCCATCTTGACACCGGCGAGACCAGCGTCTCTGAGCGGGCTCAGTATCTTCCGCATGCAGGCATGGTACAGGTTTGCAACCGCACGACGCCGCGCAGCAGCCACTTGAATGTGGTCGAGACGCGTGGTGGGCAAGTAGCCTATGAGGATGTAGGCCTGGCGCGAAGGCTTGCGGCGAATATCCTTCGGGATGTTGCCGATGGTCATATAGACCGGAGACGCGGCTTTATTGCGGAACATCGTCGTCTGTGTCTTGTCGGTGGAGATGATGACGGGGACGACCGTAGCACCCGGCCGAAGCTTCTCGAGTTTTTTCTGCCGCGGAGCTTGAATAAGTCATGAACAAGTTTGGCTTGAAGGTGGCGACGAACCTGTGTCTTCCACCACCACTCAGCCGTATGAATATCATGGTAGAGGCGGATGGTTTTATCCGCATCGGCGTAATGCCTCTCAGGTGCAAAAATAAGGTCTTGGGCAAACTCTGGATCACCGTAGAGCGCGCGCACACAGTCTATAATTGGGCGAAAATAGACGTCGAAGGCCTCCCCGCCAACAACAATCTCTTGGCGCTGGAAGACGGGGCGGCCGTTCGGAAGATGGTCGTCGATTATCTGGTTAAGCTCATTGGAGCTCTTGTATGAAAGCCCCAAGGACTCCGTGACCTGGTAGTTCTTGATTCAGCGTTGTTGCGGCTCGAAAAATGCGTTAAAATTTACCCCGTTGATAGCGAGCAAGTCCGAGAACGCGGTTGAGGTGGAGCCCCGAACCTTGGCCCAGCGCGCGATCTGCCAATCGATCTGGGATTTGAAGGGAGCCCAAGGATTATTGTCGATGTCAGCGAGGGTGTTCTGATATTTTGTATATGCAGGAACCTCCGCCTGCGGCAGAGGAGCACCGGCCTGGCCACCGAATAGTGTAACATGCGGCTTCTGTACAAATCGATCATCTGCGGCGGGTTTTGGTGCAGGCGCGCCCCCCTCTGGAGGCGGTGGATCTACATCCATATCGAGATCTGGGTCGTCCTGCGGGGGCTGTTCCCACTGAGGCGGAGGCTCATCCCCGTCGTCTGATTCGGGAGCGGGTGGGGGATGATCACCAGAATCGGAGTCGCTGTCGACATAGATAAAATCGTTGGGGCCCGGCAAGGCTCGCGAGCCCCCAGCTGGTGCGTCCATTTCGCCAGCAGCATCGTCTAATTGTTGCTGGTACAGCGCGATGCAGCGGGGATTGCGACTCTGTTTGTAATGGCGTTCCAAACCACCGCGAGCTTTACTGACGAGCTTGAAGCAGCCGTTGCACACAACCTGAACAACGTCCATCGCGCAAGGAGAACGAGGTGGGGATCAAATTAGAGGCGATGATACGACCGGCTAACTAGCGAAATAAATGTGCGGTCAGTCAAGCCCGCCCGACGAACGGACTCTGAAACTTACCGAAGGGAAAATTACGGCTCTCTGAATCATCGCCACGTCAGCCCATTCCTTGTCTCTTCCGCCCACTTCCTACTTTCCTTCAGTCCCCCACACTCACTACCATGGCCCTGAGAAACCGTCCACGACCCAGGGCGCTCAACGCCCCCGATCCTACGCATTCTGACCGTCAGTAATCATCCCGCTGTGCGCATACAAAATTACCACTTACGAATTTTCCAGAAGATGAAGGGTCGGAGAGCGAAGAGGACCCTACGGGGCGTCGTGAGTCTCCTCAATCTCCATGCACGACCGGCTCTTACCTTCCCCCCAGCTAAGCGCAAGGCGAAGAGCAAGGCCAAGAGAAATAAAAGTAAGTCCCCCTTTGTGCCCTGATCCCCGCCGGGCTAACGCCGTTCCACGAGTCTGGGAAGGAGCGGCGCCTGCGGGTCCCAAGCCGAAAGCTGCTCCGGATGTTCAAGACCCAGAGCCAGTCCCAGAAGCGCCGAGAAAGCGGGCTGCCTCCAGCGCACAGCAGTCAGTTAAAACCAAGGCACAAAAAAGTAAGTCTCGTCGCCTTCGGTGCATAAAACCAGCTGATGTATGACCCCTAGTCCGCCAGTCGGAGGACGCGGATTACCACGACGAGCAGTGTTGTCCTCAACGGCGTTTGATGGGCGTTTGACGAAGAGTTATCAAAAGTGTTCAGCCTTGACGCGTTTAGCTTGACGCCAGCCTAGCCGCGGTCCGAAGTCGCCGCGCCAACATCCGGAATCTCCCGATCGTTCCGAATTTTTTTAAAAAACGGGTCAGCACATTTCGTCAGCCTTAACCAGCCCTTGACCGGTTCAGATCGGATTGATTGACGCGTCAAACGGCCACGACGTCAACGCTCTTGACGTTTTGTCAAGCCCTTGACTTGAGTCGGACAACACTGACGACGAGGACGTGGTCTCGCACCGTCGTAACCCACCCAAAAAACGTGAGTCTTCGTCGTTCGACTGAGCCCGGAATACTTGACGGCTGATTTGATTTTTTAGGTGTTTCCAAGACCGTTGTAGACTCAGACGACAACGGCGAGACCGATATTGCGCCCACTCCGGCCCAGCCCAAGACGAAAGCACAGACGACGACAAGATCCAGAGCCCAGCCGGCATCGACACCAGTCCACGTCAACGCCGAAGATTCTGGCTTTGCCGAGGAGGAAGACAACCATTCCGACCCGGCGGCTGGTTCTGACGTGGAGGACGAGGTAGACGAGGGCGCTGACGATCTGCAGGGTCTATCGGCGGAGGACGTGGAGCGGAGACTCGCAGATTCGGTAAAGTTCCCGAATTGATACGAGTTACGTGATTGACAGCGGCGCCTTTTCTTTAGCGGCCGCAGTGGTCGTCGACCAACTACGACGACGAGGATGTGCCAATGGTGTCCAGGCCCTCCAGTCGTGCCTCTTTTAGCTCTGGCCATCACAGTGTCCCCGAATCCACCTTCGACGGCGACCCCATCGAGGTGAGTTCAGATTCGGATTCCGACTCGGATCCGGGGATGCGTGGAGCTCTTTCCGGCATGAGGGCAGCGCACGATCGTCTCCCTGCTGCCACGAAGGTTCGTTTCCTCTGCTCCTCATTCTCTCTCCGAGCACTGATTGGTTGTGGTAGATCATCGCCACCTCCCACCAGAAGCCCGCGACGGTCAGTATCTCAATTCGTTGGGGTTCGCTCACTGACGAGATATACTCTAGTTGTCATCGGCGCGGAGGCAGGAGGCCCATGATCATCCCAGGCTAGATCTCACCCAGGTAATATGTTGGCGTGGTTCATTATTCTTTCACTGATCCGGTATCACAGGTTTCCGCCTCGCGAGGTCGGGCATCGGCACCGCCAAAGCCCGTCGGGAAACGCGAAGCGCGAAGTGCACACGAGGTATGTATTATTGAATTAACTGCGCGATTATTTTCTCCCTCACAACTCGTGCAGCGGCCGGAGTGGAATGAGCCTCAGCCTTCGGTGTCCCGCGCATCCAGTCAACGCTCTCGGTCACGCCATCCTGCGACCGCAATCAAGCAGGAGCACGTCGACTCGGCTCTCGACATCAAGATGGAGCCTCAAGACGGTAACCTGACCAACGCCGACTCTCACGACATTAGCTTGCGAAGGAATAATCGGGGCGCCGTTAATCTCACTCAACAGCATCCCGATGTTCAGAGCCTCCTCGGCCTCGCGCTTGATTACTTCCTCGGCTTCTATCTCCTCAAGTGTGCTTACCCGGACATACGCCTGAAGACCACCTTTTATCAAGATGCTCTAACGCTGTCCGCGCGTGACTTGAACCTGCCGCTTATAGAGGCTCGTTTGCGACAGGATGCGGAGTACCGCAGCGGACTCGCCACGGTGGTTAGTCTCACAGTTTAACATTGAATTTCGCTCAATTGCCGTTTCAGCTTTCCGGTCGCGTCAGCCTCTGGCGTGGCAAAGTCAAGGGCGCTGCCCTTCAAGTTGTCCACGGTCACTACCACGTTCAGCACGACTGTGCTGGCTTGGTAAGCCGTCTTCTCGACAAGCAAGGATTCATCTACCCCCACAAACCCGATGTGTGCTCGTTCCTCTGCGTCCCTACTCTGGCTAACCCTCCTTCAGAAAATTGATCCCAGGACACAGACAATCACGGTGAGTTATGTCTTGCGCATCTTAGACTCGATCTTATCACATTCCAGTTCGGTAAGCCGGACAACAGACGGCCCTACGAACATCCGGCCATCCCGGCGGTGGTCAGTTGTTTCTTCAAGGGTCCGAACTCCATCGCGGAACGCGTGGAAGCGATGTTCGTCCGCAACCCAGCCGGCAATCTCGAAGCGTCGCAAGCGATGGTCGCGCTTGCCTGCGCGGGTGTAAGTCCATATCAATTTTCCGCTCCCTCTCAAGACTCACCGCCTTTTTTTTTCAGGTTCATAGTACCCTCGAAGACTTCTCCACCGGCGAGTACAAGCAGAGCGACTTCGAGGGCAGCCGGGTTCAAGACATCTACGAGGTGCATATCATGATCCTCCAGAAACTGGAAACCAAGCACAACGAGCAGTATCATTCGCTGATGGAGGACATTTTTAACGTCGCTTCGTATGTTTCATCCCGCTTATCCTCCCGTTCGGAGTCGTAACTCAACTCTACATCAGGCGCGGATCCTCGTTCGCCAAGGGCACGAACGCCCCACTCAACACCCTACAGCAGGAGGCGCTCTCCATGCTCGACTGGTCCGATTAATCAATTTCTCCTAACTCCTCTCATTCTCTCTTCCCGACGCTCGTTTTAATGTGTCTATAATCTCTACATTACTTATTTCATATCCACCATTATAATGCACGATAGTTTTTCTTGTAAACTGGCGTGAAATAGCGATCGGAAGCCGCATAATGCACCCATAATGGCGGAATATCCAGCCGTAACCGTCCGTAATGTCCGATAATTGTGTATAATTGGTCGCGATTTAGGGGGGGCATAAATAATCCAACAAAATCTGACAACAGCTCACAATCTGACAATTGTGCAAAGTTATGGATAGCTGTTAGCAGTTGGGACTTTCGGGTTTTCCTGATGCAGTCACATGCACTCCATAATGCACTCCGTATTTTGGAAGAAGCTCCGGGTCTACGGTTGACATCAACCACTCTGCCTGACATGAAGTGGGCACTGAAGGCTATTCCTCTACTGGCACGACGGAACTGTAACGACCATGATGGACTGGAGGACTTCATCCGCCAATTTCAGGGGGATCAAATGCCGATTTTGGACCCACAAAGTTTCACCGACTTCTTGTGCTGCATCACCACCTTTATCTCTCCAATCAGCACTGCAGACATTCTCCGAGTGGATAAAAGGTGCGAAGACAAACCAACATTATTTTTATTCCCTCTCATCCCTATTTTGCAGTCAATTCCAGGGACAGTTTTTCAAACATCTGCTTGAAAGTCTGGTCGAAAACCTGCATAGGCACCAGATATCTAGGGAAACTGCACCGGATATCCTGCAGACCATCAGCGGTTTGGTCAGCACATCTGGACAAGATGTATGGCATGTCAGCCTCCCCATCCAAGTGCGCCGATCAATGATATTCCAGTTCTGCAGTTCGCTTAGAACTCGCTCTGCTGGGTGGGCTGATGTTACACTGGGAGCCTGTGCCCTAGTAGCAAAGCATGATCATTCCCGTGCCTCTCCCAGCCTCTACATATCGGATGGGTCCCCCAGGTCCTTGCTATTGTCGAGACGGAGCACCGAGACTCATGGGATGAGCGCACAATTACTGGAGTCGCTGGACTATTAGAGGCCCACTTCTATTATGGGATTTCTCCTGCCCCAGAATACCTCAACGTGTTTCTCCAAGCACTGGCCGTCCCGGGTGACACCTCGTGCAATGCAGCCCGCCTGCTTCTGAATTGGCAACCTGGACCAGATTGTGGCCTGGTTTCAGGGCGAATCAATGCAGTCAAGCTTGCAGCAAGGTGCTTTATGGTCCCCATTAATCCGAGTAGTTGTCAAACTACGGGATGACACCCTCGCTAGAAGTTGTATCTCCCTCGAGTACGATCTCTCCGGTATGCCCTCTTATGTGGAGAAGATGCAGGACGACATCCCATCTTGGATAACTCTGTTCTTCTGTATGCATGGCTCTCAGTGGAGAATTGCTGGGAAATATGCCTCCGTACTTCGGACTTTGTGCAACTCAAAAGGGGGCTATGATGAACTCCTCGATGACGATGAGACGGATGCACTGGGTTTGTCCTTTGCAACATTATCCGAGCTTGGGCAAATTTCGATTTCTCCAGCCCAGAAGCCCATGATAAATCTTTGGCGTGGTTGCGCTGCACTAGCCTGGTGGCTTTGTGTGATGGGTATCCTTACCGAACATATTCCTGGATGAAAATTATGCCACACTTCCACGCAGCATTTTGTGTCCCTCTCAAACAAGCAATTGTCAGCGCAGCTTTGCAGGCAATGGCATCACAGCGGACTGAAGCCATGGACCGAATCTCCAAGACACTGCAAGACATCGCAGAAAATATGCCGACATTTGCTATAAACCGAGGAACTGAAGAATGGGAACGGAAGTATTGGGCAGAGTTGCGACGTCAAGGAGTCAGTGGGCAGGGCAATGTGCGGAGTGCTGCATTGGATGACCGAGAGCGGCAGTATTGGGCCGATTACGCCGTCAGTTTGATGACCGCATTTGTGCATTCGAGACCTCCTGATATTATATACGATGGCGAGAAAATTCTGGCTGAGGGCTGATCACTTGAATGTATGCGAATATACAATGGCGGGGGAAGCATTGGTTGAAGGGGCGCGCGCCGATGTCGCGTCAGTTACGGAATTCCGACGCACGTGATCGTGTCTGATGTTTTACGGCGACCGCATGCCGCCCGCGCCTCGTGATAGGACAAGGTGACCTCCCGCGTCTTCTTCTGCGCACTTCGACGTGGTTTCAATAAATAGCTCCAATGTTGCTCTCATTCCCCCCAAATTCCCCCCGGACGACTTCCAAGCCGCCGCCATGTCATCCATCCGCAGAGTCGCCTTCGGCGCCTTCCTCCTCTTTCAAAATGTCCTCCCTGCTCTCTCGACTGCCTCTGCGGCCAACGTCGTCGACACCGGCTACGCAAAGTATCGCGGAAACCAAACCTTCCCCAACACCGTCGCGTACCTGGGCATCCCGTACGCGGAACCGCCGCTCGGCGACCTGCGCTTCCGCGCGCCATTGCCGCTCAACACCAACCGTGTATCCAAAGCAGCCGGGGGCAAGGTCGTTGACGCGTCAGAGTACCCGAATTTCTGCATACAGGGCTCCATAGGTGGTACGTTTCAAGTGCTCCGACCTTTCGCCGCGCGGCAGTAACCGTCCATCTGGCAGCTGGCGATGCGGGAGGCGCTGGCAGCGAAGACTGTCTCAAGGTCAACATCTACGCGCCGTCCGGAGCGAAGAAGGGCAGTAACCGTAAGCCTTACGACCTGCAAATATAACGCGTCTTGATTCGACCGACCAGTTCCCGTCTTGGTTTACATCCACGGCGGTGGTGAGTTGCTTATTACTTTCTCACTCTGCGTCCCAGTTGCCCACATTAATTAGGATACTACTTTGGCAACCCGCGCAACTGGCCATTCGACCATTGGATCCACCAAAGTCCCAACGTCGTCATCGTGTCCGTGTACTACCGCCTGGATTCCTTTGGCTTCCTTTCCACCCCCGAATTCTCCGATCCTAAAAATGGCGACCACAACGCGGGATTTTCTGACCAAGTGGAGGCATTGAAATGGGTGAACAGACACATCTCTTCCTTCGGAGGCGATCCGAAGGCAGTGACTATTAACGGCCAGTCGGCTGGAGGTTCCTCGGTCGAGGTGTGTGTTATTATTCCAGTTGTTGTCCAGGATTTGATCCTTCCCCGCCAGCTGCACTTGGTCGCCAACACCCCACCTTTATTCCGAGGCGCTATCGCTCAAAGCGTTTACCGAACTCCGCTGGCCAAGCCCGAGCAGCGAGTCGTAAGCACCCTACTCCACGAACGCCGCACGAAGTTCTTTACCTTTCTTCCAGCCTCAGTTCCAAGTATACGCCTCCAAGGCCGGATGCGGCTCCGGTTCCACCGCAGCTCAGCTCGCCTGCCTCCGTTCCGCGAGCGTCAGCACCCTCGCCGTCGCGCAGGACTTTGTCCAATTCCAAGCTAATCTGTAAGCCCACTCACGATCCAAGTATTGCTCCAGGCTCATGCTCCGCAGGACGACGTATAAACTCTTCCAGCCCGTAGTAGACGGAAAGATCTTCTCCGACTTCCCGACGCGACTCCTCGCACAGGGCAAGTTCGCGGACGTCGCTATCGTCGCTGGGTATGTTGAGTATGTTACGACACGAACTTTACTCAACCATGGGCGGGCAGATCTACGACCAACGAGACGCTCGCGGGCGGCCCGACCATTCAGGCGGCGCTCCAATCCTACTTCCCGTCCATGTCGAATGAGACGGCCGCCGCCTTCCTCGCAGTACGCATTATAATCCCAGCTGAACGATTCCTTCGCTGATGTGAACCGTAGGAATATCCGCTGAGTGAGTTCGGCGGCGACACGACGCTGCAGACGCAGGTCGCCACCGGCGAGCCCAGTGTCCAATGCGGGGTACGTCGCATGTCCAGCTCTGTCAGCTCGCCCTCGTCGGTCTCATGAACACGATTGCAGCGCCACATCATGGCCACCGCCGGCGCAAAGCGCAGTGGCCGCGCGTGGGCGTACCGATACAATCAGCCCGACCCCAACAGCGGGAGCCCGATCGTGGGGCACTCTGCGGAGAACGCGATGATGTTCCGCGGGAGTGAGACTGGGTGCGCATCAAATCTCACTGTTCTCTACTCAACCCAACCCAACTCACCTACGTCGCGCCACGCAGATTCAACGGTTCCACCACGTTCACCACCCTCTCCCCCGCCAACGAGGCCTTCGCCGGCGAGCTCATCGCGTACTGGCTCTCCTTTGTCCGCGCGCAAAACCCCAACAAGTTCAAATTGCCTACGGCGCCGGTGTGGGCGCCGTACACCGTTGCGGGGAGGGAGCGGATTGTGTTGCAGCAGCCGCCGGTGAATGGGACCGGGAGCGGGAGTTTTGTGGAGGGGGAACCGGCGGAGGAGAACAAAAGGTGTACGTTTGTGGCCGGGCAGGTCGCTGTTACGCAGGATTGAGTGAGGCCCGGGCCGTGGTTGGGTAATTGAGGACTTGACAATGTGAACGGCAATTTAAATGGCCTCGTTTCGTTATAAGGGCGACCAAGTTCAACCGCATTGAGGTAGTTATATCGGGCGTCTCCTTGCCAAGTTGAATTACTGGATTTTTGCGTTCAAATATCAACAGTCCCGCATTTGAACTTGATCTGAACCCAAATTTCTGTCGTGTAATACATATATAGCACAGTTGCAATACAGAGATGTGCTCAGCGCTGAGTAGCAAGGAACAGAGTATCATTCTTTTATTCTCCTTTTCTTCGGCACTTCTCCTACGTTCAAAAATCAAGTTCAAGAGGAACCTGGGAACGAATTGACGACTAGCAGGTAGTGTGGAAAAGGCACACACCCGCTCGAGAGCCTCATTCAACTTGGGCAAGTATTCGTTGTCGATGAAGCCTGTGAATTCATCGAAGGCGGAGTCATTGCCGCAAGTGGCGAGCTTCGCCAGAGTCGGCGCCAGGAATGTCCAGCTAGTGATATTCGCCCTAGGAGCCTCTTTTAAGGCAACCTTCGCCCGCTCCACGTACTCGAGGACGCAGGCTTTCACACTACCAGCAGTAGCAAAAGTGTCAACTGCCGTCTTCGATAACACAAATGGCTTGATTGTGGGCGAACTTGAAGCGATATGAAAGTCCGGGTTGGGGTTCAAGCGAGGAAGCCTCGGCGTACTGTCTAGATCTGAAGCTCGTTCGGGCCGTCGTCCCCATCGAGTGGTGAAAACCAACTCGGTGCCAAACGAACCAGCAACCTCGCTCGATCTATGGTGGTAGAGCAGAAGCGCGCGATACAAATCGGCAGAGATGTGGCGAAGGTGCGGGTTTGCGCTGGGGTGTAGTACGATGGAAGGGAGTGTCAGTTTCAAGCATCGTCTGGCCGCCTTTTGGGCCAGCTCCTTCCATCCGTAGCGGCAGGCAATGACGTATACAGTAACTGCGTCTTCATCGACCTGATCCTGGAGGTATCGTCGCAAAATCGGCACGGCGAACTGAATGTCGTATTTCAACACCGATAGCTCGATGACTCGGCCCAGCTGGTCCAGGTTGTCAAAGGCTACGAGGCCGATTACACCTGGATACCAGGTCCCGAGGAGCTTTTCCAGAATGACGCTTGACTCCTCAACGGCTATGATGGGGACGATGTCTGCCAGCGGGTCGGCTTCTGGCTGGGGGATGGCGAACATATCTGTGAAGAATGAAGAAGTAAGAGCTAGGACGGCGCGACGGACGTGAAAGTCGACGCCATCGGAGGATCGGAGGATGGTATCTGCGCTGGTATCGTCGAACGGAGCTCGAGGCATAGTGGTAGTGGGAAAGCAGACGGGCAGATCAGTCAAGAGCCTCTCACGATCAACTTCTTTGCGCTTTAACCCCGCCCTTTGAGTCGTAAATAAGGATGTTGAACTCAAAGCCAGTCGAAATAGTACAATAGAGCCGAAAAACGCGCAGAACCTGGTTTTAAACGCAAAGGGATAACCGAACAGAATTTGAACCAAGGATGTTCAACCGTGTTCAACCGGCTTGAACTTGGCTTTGAAAAAAAAAAACCCCGCCGCGAGGACTGGTGGTGGTGAAATAACGTGGAAGTGGACCTGGAGCGTGCAATGGGCTCAGAGTGACATGGCCAGCGAGTATATTGCTGCCCATGAATCCATGGCCACAGCCAATTACAACCCGCAGCCGGAGGCGGATCAACGCCAGGATCTTCGGAACTGCGCTGACGCACCGCATTTGACAGCTTTTGTAATCCCGGTTTCAGTACCGCACGCAGCGGCAGCGCCGGGCTTGCCTCTCTTCCTCCTCCACCATGCCCATCGACAGAAAGGCCGCATACAAGGTCAACAAGCTCACTCTCCTCACCGTATCTTTGCCTCAATCCCACAGGCTCAACACCAAGCCGACCAACCGCCGACGGGCGGGGGCGGGGGCGGCCACGAGCTCGCAACTCTTGGCGATGGGAATAACCTAGACAGCATGCCCGCCTTCCTGTCCGAGGTATGCCCGCTTTCCCTCTCGAAATATTCGTTCGTTTATGGAGCGGACAAGGCCTCTTCAATCCAAGACGCCATCAGCGAATTCAGCGGTAACATCACGCGCATCTCCGCGCTGAACGCGCGGGTGCTCAACGCGCTCGGGGATGAGGCCCCCGCGCTGAAGGACCAGCTCGATCGGCTGGTGGGGGACACGATGGCGCTGAGCGCGCAGCTGAAGGACCGCATCACGCACCTGCAGGGCGCGGTGGGGAGGGCGACGCGGCAGCAGGAGCGCGAGATGCGGCAGAATAGGGTGCGTTCTGTGTCTTTGAAAAAATTATTTTGAAACTCGACTAACGGTGATATTTATTTTGCAGGCCACCCATGTCCGCACGAAATTCACCGACGCGCTGCAAACGTACCGCCAAAACGAGCAAGACTACCAGGCGAAATCGCGCACGCGGGTGGAAAGGCAGTATCGGATTGGTGCGTTCATTTACCTTCCCTTGTTCCTCCCTCATTATCTTTGCGGGGGCAGTCAAACCCGATGCGACGCCGGACGAAATCAACGAGGCCGTCTCGGGCGGCGGGGATCAGGTGTTCTTACAAGCCGTGCGTCCCATACCTCTATACCTCCACAATACCGTTTACTGCCAACTTGGCGTGTATCACGTACTAACGACACAATCGCTAGTTGAGCTCGAGCTCCCAATACGCCGAGGCGCGCTCAGCGCTGAGCGAGGTGCAGGCGCGCGCGCAGGACCTGCGGAGGCTGGAGCAGACGCTCGGCGAGCTGGCACAGCTGTTTAGTGATGTGCGTTTCCCTTCCTTCTGCCTTCCCTTCCCTCTGTCCACACCTACATACTTATTGACGCGAATCGAACGCAGATGGCCGTGCTGGTTCAACAACAAGACGAAACTGTCGTGGCGATCGAGAGCGGGGCGATTGATGTGGAGGCGAATACGGCTGCCGGGTGCGTATTCATTCTATACTTGGATTTTGCGCCCACTGATTCCAACCCACCTGCAGGTTGAAAGAAACGACGCGGGCGGTCCAGATCGGTACGTCTCCCTCTGTCTTCCTTTCTCCCTTCCTCTCCCTCTCATTCTGTCTCCCTCCCCTCCCTCTCTCATCTTCTCGCAATTTTTTTTGATCTACTTAAAACGCAACGTTACCAGCCCGCAGCCTCCGCAAAAAACGCTGGATCTGCTTCTTCATCGTGCTCGTCATCGTTATCATCTTGGCTGCCGTTCTGGCTGTTGAGTTGAGGAAGTAAGCCGCATGTACTTGTGAGGAAGGTATGAGGGCGTGGGTGCGCTCGCAGACTACGAAATTCAACCCGGAATGGATGGAAGGAGAGATGAGGGAATGACATGGCAGGATGAAATGGACCTTATGCACGCACTGACTAACTACTAATGCCGGATGATACATACGATGCACGGGATTTCATGGGAGTTGTGGTTGATTTTTGGAATGTATGGAATAGAATCAAGGAAGCGTGTACCCGCGTCCTGAAGTCCTCACGCCTCCTCCACCCGCCTCGCGGGGACTACACCCCACATAACGAGCATGAGCGCCAACATCGCGACAATCCTTCAGATCAAACATACTCGTTAGCCGTGCAGCAGGAAAGAAAGGACTAAACCCTCACACAGGCTCCAAGCTAATGATCCCGACCCTGGACGCGACCGCGCCCGTGACGAACGGCACCACCGCCGCGCCCGCCGTGCCGATGGCGGCGATCCACCCAATGGCGCCGGTGAGGATCCGGCGCGGGAAGACGCGCGCGGCGTGCAGCATGGCGAGGGGGTATATTGGCCCGAGGACGAGGCCTGTTAGGGAGGCGGCCGTGGCGCCGATGGGGAGGGAAGGGACGAGCCAGATCGTTAGTTCAAGACTGCCAAGGGTTTGTTGAATGTTGAGTTGGGTTGACCTGAGAAATGGGATCAAAGAAATAGAAGACTTACGCGATGGCGAGGAGGCCGTAGATGTATACGACGCGGCGTTCGCCGACCTGGAAGGAGTTTGGTTTGAATTTGAAGAGCGGAGGGATACGAGAAGAGAAATTCCACACCTTCCTGTTCACCGGGATCAGCAGAATCCGCCCAAGGGTGAGTCCTGTGCGCGTAGTTCAACTCTGGATTATTCTTATAAACACTAAACACACCTCCGAAAAAGCCAGCAGAGATATATCCCGCCGAGGCTCCGCCGCCGCGGACGGAGATCATGAACGAGACGATCCAGCCTGGGCCCCCGAGTTGACATTGAGAAGGTTGAAGTCAACTTGGACTCAGTGGGGCGAGGCTCACCTCCAATCGTCACCTCCACCCCGACGTACACGAATAGGAACAGCGCGAGGACGTGGACCGCTCTGAGTGAGATGATTTGCCGGAAATGGCTTCTTTCCTCATCACCTTGAACGTTACTACTCTCTTCCGTCGCCTGTTGACCGATCTGGGACAGGCACTCTGCCGAGACGTGAGCTTGATTTCTCGGGGGTGCGTAACCTAGTTAAAGCCGAAGTATCTCACCATCCTGGCTCTTCCCGCGAAACACAAGTCCGAGCAAAAGAGTATTGAGGGCCATGAGTCCGACTGAGATGAGGTAGTGGAACGACCAATGGGGCAGCCGGGCGAATTGGGTCGAGACCAGGGGGGCGACGAGGGCGCCTGCACCTGCGGGAACGATTCGTTAACCAGGGCACGAGAAAGAAGCAGAGGCTGGGCACCGTAGGCGGCTTGAACATAACCCATCTTTACGTCGCTGTTATTTGCAAGGCTGGCGACGTACCCGTTGGCCTGCGCATCCTGACGAATTTCCGAACATCAGCAGTATCCAAGGTCGCGTAAGGAGTTGAACTAAACACTTGGGTTACTAACTTGTATGGCGAGCCCGATACCATTGATAACCCCCGCAAGTACAAATACAGGGAATGGCAATGCGGCAGATTGCAGGACGTAGGCTACCCCCTGCATCGACGAGCCTGTGAGGAGTAGGATTTTAATTATTGAAGTAAATCGGAAGGAGATGTTTCACCGAGAAGCAGGAGCTGGATATAGGCATTAGCTTGTTTGCGACAGGAGACTCAACAATATTCTGTCTGACCTTGCCCAGTCCATACCTCTTGGTCAACAGAATATTGAGCACAGCGCCGCCCAGGCAGCCCTGACGGGTTATATGTTGAGTTGAGTATCTATTCGAAAAGATATGTAATGACTCACGACGCATTGGAGGACGAAGATGAGAGACACTACAGTGTATCCCACCTACCAGTAAAGAGCGAACCAGTCAACTCGAACAAAAATCATGAAGTTGCGGAGAGGATGAACGCACATGATAGACCTGCTGGATTCGAGGTATCAAAGGGCCTACGTTTCCGTCATTCCACCTTAAGGACGCATGCAACGGGGAGAATTAAAAAAGCCCGATAAGAAACTGAGTGTATTCACCCTGCCAGGAATAAGGTCCAACAAAGAGTAACGAGCTGGATCCTTTCTTGAAGTCGATGGGCTTGGTGAGTTGGTGGAGGAGAATCGTCTTCGACTTTCTCCGAGGTTTGAGCTTGCGGGTCTGGTGTGGTCGGCGCCGGGGTGAGGTCCATCGAAATCGAGAACGTGAGGTCAAGTCAGACTGGCGTTTCGCCTATAAAAGTGGCGGGTAATGATCAGGTGGGAGGTGCGGTCCGAAGCTCTGACTCGAACGCAAACGGCTTAGGGATTGGGGAGAGTCACCAAACTCGGTAAGCCAGCGGGTGGTCTTTTCCTGTCCACACCCAGGGTAGTCCCGTGCAAGGGAATGCATGTTTTGGATTCCAAACTGCCACTGAGCATCGTCAGAAGTCGGATGGGTGTTGAAGAAACTCAGCCATCCTCCCATTACTGGGAAATTGCCACAGCAGATATAGCACGAAGACATAGAGGTCGCCGGGTGAGGCGGGATGTGATTCGAGTTAGTTTGAGACGCGCACATTGCACAAAAGCCAGGAAGGAGGTTCTTCGGAAGTGGCGTCACAGTCACAGTGAAATAGCCACCAGAGTGCTAGAAAGCGGGGGTGATTGCCACCCAGACGAGACCGGAGAGACTTGACGGCGGGGTGATGGAAGAGATTCGGAGTTACAACTGTGACCGGAGTAACAAACGGCCGATAGGGGCTAGATCAAAAGCAAGTTTCTGCTTCAGTGATACTATCTGGTCCCTCGGGACAAGTTTGGAACCGCTGAGGCCTTATATACATTTTAGTCTAGTTTTCCTCGCCGGGATGAGAAGCCCAGGGAGCCACATCGAATATCGAGAGAGAGAAAACCCCAGGGAACTCGGAAGGGTTCAAGACGCATGATACTTCGCTCCATGAGCGTGAGGCGTATTTGTACCCCTCCTACACCTGCAACTTGCAATTATAGGAAGTTCTTTAAATTTACTTCGACAATGCCTTACCACGCCGAGGCTGTTGCCATTTCACTGGGCCGGCAATGGCGTTCGGCGTCTTGCTGTCAGTGTTGTGGGCGAGTGATCTCGCGGGTTGTCATGGACGACCTTGAGCAAGGTGCAGCTGCAGTGGATCCCCAGGGTATGTCCGTACTTTGTTTGACCCGAAACACTAGCTAACAATCTGCTAGTGCCACACAACTACAGCTCCGATGAATTGGAGGCTTCATGCGCCAAAATAAGTATGGGCTGTTTATATATCTGAAGCAGATAAATACGACAAGGCCTTGGTAGAAAGCTGGAGAGGGACCATGGATGGGATGTTGATTTTTGTAAGCAGGCCAAAATGTGCACTAAGCAGTCTCCAAACCCCTTTACAGGCCGGCCTTTTCTCCGCAAGTTTGACAGCCTTCATCATCGAGAGCTACAAAACCCTCACATTGGACTCGGGAGACACCACAGCGGCTCTGTTGAAACAGATTTCCGGACAACTCGCAGCAAGTGCGAGCGGGACCACATTCGAGGTCCCTATGCCAACTGCTTTTGTGGCCCCACTATCCTCGGTTGTCTGCAACATCCTCTGGTTCGCCAGTCTTGGCTTCAGTCTTGCATGTGCTCTGGTGGCCACTCTCGTGGAGCAATGGGCCCGAGACTTCATCCAAAGGACTGACATGTGTCCTTCCCCTGTCATTCGGGCACGGATATTCTCATACCTCTACTATGGATTGAAGCGCTTCAACATGCACCTCGTGGTGGAAATTGTCCCCCTCCTCCTCCACACATCACTTGTGCTGTTCTTTGCTGGCCTTGTCGCCTTCCTACTTCCCATCCACCCCGCAGTAATGGGTGTATCAGCTGCACTGCTGGGGATGATTGTGGTCATGTACTGCTGCCTTACCATCCTTCCCCTCCTGTTCTTTGACTGCCCATACCGAACCCCCTTTTCTTCGATGCTATGGCAGACCAGCCAGTTCTGGGAGTCAATAACATCCTATCTTTGGGTTGTATGGGTTGGCCAACAGAACCAGAGTAGCAAAAGGACAGACAAGACACTGGTCGAAGGCATGATCCGCCGAGCGGTGCAACAATCTGCAGAGCGTGATAACCGTGATCTTCACGCCCTCACTTGGACAATGAAGTCCCTGGTGGACAACACAGAACTGGAGCCATTCATTGCTGGGATTCCAGATATGCTGTGGGGACCAAATGGTCGAAGATACAAACATGACCACCTCCTTTGGACTCTGGTCGATGATCCTGATGTCCAGTTGGGCCACCGACTTCTTGACCTTGTCCAATATTCAGAGAGTGGCCTCCTTGCACCCGCAGCCGAATTAACCCACAAAATTTCATGCCTCAAAGCTCTGTGGGCTATGGGGACTCTTTCCAAGAGAAGTGCTCCATTAAATTTTCCATCAAAGGTTTTGCGACACAGAAATTGGAGCACTGGGACAGGAGCAGCTTCTGTTTCCAAAGGGGTTTCACCCTACCTCCCTGCTGCTCTCACTTCCCTGGAATGGTCACTGTTATGTGGCTTTGATCTTCTTTGGGAGACCCTGGAATCTGAGGTCCAAATTTATCAGGCCAATAATACAGCTTCTGTGCCTTCTGGCCTTGGCTCTATTCGAAATGTGCTGTATCGGATGCTAGAAAATGACCCCCACTTCCGTGTCCGATGGATGTCTGAGGAGGGATTTCCCCTTTTTGATGCTGTAGCCGCGCAACACCTTGTGGATGAGAATCCAGCTACACCCTCCGATGTATTCTCCTGGCTGGCGAATGTGCGAGCTTTTGTGGATCTACGAGAAACTTTTTGGAATGATGCCCGCCATCTGATTGCCACCGATTTCCTCCGTATGTGTGCCTCCACTGGAGACCTGATGACAATATTCAAGTTCCACACAATGCTTGACATGTTTCTCTTTCCTCTGCCCCCGCCTTCAGCCCGTATGAGGGAGAGCTATTCTGATTTACTGTCTTACCACATTGAGGCGGACTACAACTCGAACTCTGACTGGGACACGCAGGTGGTTGCAATCATATTCTCAGCGGTTTTCCCCAAACTTGCTCCCATTAGCACTCCCCAACCATCTGTGGGCATGGGCATTGTGGACACTTTCATCTCATACCTCGATTCAAAATTTGTAGTTGGTTCAGCTAAGTCAGAGGTGATCAACTTCGAGTTCCATGCGGTGCTTAAATCCCTGCAATGCAATTTTTCTCACTTGTGGGATGCCTTTCTTCATTATCTGAGCTCTGGCCTTCCAGGGAACAACAACGCCCAGACAACCTTGGAGGTCATGTGCCGCATACATCACTGGTTTTGGAAGCAATATCTCCAGACAGACTGGGAGGGAGTTCCCAAGTCTGAGAAGCCGAAACTCCGGTCCAAAGAGTTACTGATATTCGAGTCCCTTCCTGCCTGTCCGCCCTTGACATCAATGCTGACTTTGACCAAGACTCGAGTTTTAGGTTCCTTGCTCTCCCGGCTGGAGACTCATTTCCAGCCTGGGCAAATGGCCATGAACAAATTTGGGTTACCTACACCAGGTCAGGCGGATTGGGAAGAGTGCAAATCACTTCTCTCACACCCACTGCTTTTGCCAGAGGATCCGGATATTCTCTCCAGTGAAATCCAATTCGACTTAGAGCGGCACGAAACCGACGAAGACAGAGCTGCCCAGTTCAGAATCTTGGTTGATCACGCTCGCATAAGGATTCACAATGCACTTGCGCTTTCATACATTGAGTTTTTCGAAGCGTGTAGCTGCCCAATACCCCCCTACTACGCTGCAGAGACTCTTGAGCAAATGACATATAAATTGTGTCTCATTGTCTCCTATACCCCCTCTGGCACTCGAAAAAAAATTGCTGACAGCATTTTGTCCTTCACAAAAGCTCGGGACATGACCCCAGAACACACCCGGATATGGGAACATTTCATACACTACTCCCTGTACAATACGCTGTCGCATCTCATTGTGAACATGGAGACTCCGGATCACTCTGGCACTGGGGACTGCGACCAATCCGCGATATCGGTCATCAAGGATGTGCTCGGGGAGCTGGAGTTGGATCCTCTATTGCAAGAGTCATGGATGCAGAAGCATTTGAAGACATTAAAAGCTTTTCTGGAGGGGCTCACGGCTCGAGCTGTACCCCAGAAGTTACTTTTGGGAGAGTGATTTTTGTCTCACTCATTGTCCATTATGTACCGCAGTTCGAGAATGACATGTTGGTTACCTTGCTTGTCAAGGTCTCTCCACGGTCATAATGGCACCACTTTTCGCCAACCCGGGGATCACCGCGTGCTCCGAAGTATCCCGACATCGACTTACCTAAATTCAACGTACACCGCTCAAGTCTCGAATTACACGGGAGGATCCTCGCGGCGCAGCTGGCAAAGCACTCATTTCTCAGCTGCATCTTTTTGCAAGCAAGGTCTCTTCCGACGAAGTCGGAGCTTCCTAGTGTGAAAAAAGAACCAAAAGGAATGTTATCAGCGTTCAAACCGGTATAATCCTTTGAATTAGATTTGAACCGTGGGAACTGTCTTCCTCAGCGAGATCACTGGGGGGCCCGGGCCCGTCTGTCTTCCTTAGTGCATGTGACACCCCAGACTCCAAAGGTAATTTTATGCAGTAACTCATCTCACTGAACACTCCAAGGCAAGGCACTCGTGCATTCGTTGATCGCAATCTAGAACCTTCCCACGGTTGAAATCAGTTCATCAATATTCTTGAAAACTCCGTGAGCGTGTATTAAAAAAAAGTAGAGCAACTTGTGTGCGCAGTGTTCATGCGGAAGCCGCGTCGGATGTCCGTATAAAACCAAGAACTCAAAGCAGACTGAGCTTTTGAAGTTCGTGAAAGTCAAAGTAGCCAAGTCCTGAAAGAAACGGCGGTTCAGAAGCAAGACGCAACGAAATCTGACGAGCGACATACCTGTCACTGGGTCCCAGCTGCACCACCGAGTCAGACACTCGTCGAAGACACACAAGCAAAGGCGGACTTACCCGACGGTGGCGTTGAAACCCGCTTGCTCACACCCATTTACGAACCCTTCTCTGTGGGACAGTCAAAACGGCTTGGGACGAAGGCATGTAAGTAGTAGAAACGAACGTTATATCGACCATTCCCGTCGACCCCACTCCATAGAAGAAGGGGTTCAAGAAGCCCATGGTTGGTTTTCCGTTCCGAAGCCGCCAGTCGTTCAGCAGGGCGATGATGCTGGTTATGGTGGGCACGGAGGCGCTGGTTCCGCCGGCGATATCCCACCGACTGAAGAAGTAGTCGAAGAACGCTCCGCCGCCTGAGCTCTGGTCAGGATGCTCGCTAGATTCTATCCCAGGTGGTGAAGTACGTACCGGGACCGACGATGTCGGGGTATGCCCGCCCGTTGTGGTCGTACATGCTGGCCTGCAGCGCCGTCTCCTGCTGACCGGCGAGATAAGCCGACACGGCGGCGTCTACATACATTTGAAAGAATCAAAAGAGGTCCGCGAAGAGCGACAGGGCGTATGTATGTACCTTGATACCACGGGCGCTTGAAGTAGGAGGAAAACCCCGCACCAGAGGCGAAGGCAGCGCCCGGGGGCAGGCCAACAGTCTCTCCGACGGTGGTGACGCTGCAGTCTCATTCAATACCATACGAAGATTGGGACGGCTCCGGAAAAGCTTAAGAAACAACTCACTATGGACACGACGCAGGGAAATTTGGAAGGAAAGTCGAGGCGTTATTTCCTGTATTCGCAATGCAGGTCTATTCAAAGTCTCAACGGTTCTGTCGAGGAGGGTCGGCCATAGGGAATACACACCGGCAGATCGTCGGTACCCAGTCCCTGGTCACCGCTGCTGAATAAAACCGAGACACCGCTAGTTGGAGCGAACTGAGGGGATGGAATTCGGGCGATACAAGGGGAGCACTTACCGAGCCCCGAGCTTTGCGAAACCTTGGCAGACAGCGTCGGCGTAGTCCTAGATTCAGAAATCATAAATACGCGTCCGGGATGGCCGGGAGACAGCATACTTTCGGAACCTGTGATGGATCAGCGCGGCTTTCAATAAAGAATTAAACACAATCAAAATCGCACAGTCTGCTCATCGTCGCCGTACGATGTGGTAATAACCGTTGGAGGATCCTCCAACCCCAACAAGTGATCGATAAAGCTATTCATCCTCAAAGATCAACGAAAGAAGAAAAAAACGGCAAGCCAGATGATTACTTACTCCAGATACGGTTCGTTCATACCAGGTCGCTCGCCGTCCTGGTTTTGGTCGGGGATGTAGGGCGGGATGGAATTTGTGGAGTAGTATGTTAGAGGGATGGGGTACGCGACTTGGATGGCTGCAAGTGGATCAACAGTCACAATTGAACGCAGCGGGTGGGTGTGTCCACGAGTCGCTAACCTAACTGGGTGTCGAGGTTACCCTCGTCGCCGAAGTCGTTCACGGTAAATGGTCCTGAAACCAGTCCAACCAAATTGTTAGCGGGGCAGAAAAGGACGGAGGAAAGCAGACCTACCCGTGATGTTGACGACGTCGAAGGTGAAATTCGAGCCAATGGACTCTGGTATATAGTCGTTTATATACAACTTGAACGAGTCACTTCCGAACGACATCAGCCGAGCATTCAAGAAGACGTTCGCAAACGCACGGTCTGGCCCAACTACCCAGATAGCCAGCACTATCAACAAGGTCAGCTGGCTGAAATTGAACTTGGGATTCGAAGAGGAATATGGATACGCACACTCCGATATGATTACTGCCCTTCTTCGCCGCCGCCGCCGGATCCGCGGTGTAATTGCCGATGTTGAACAGTTTCCGGACGCACGGGGGGTCGACGATGTCCACGCAGCTCCTGAAGTCGCTTTGGTTGAGCTGCACGGGCCGCTTGTCGAGATGCGACACCATTTCCTGTGCCCCAGACACGACCTTGCCCAGCCCGTGGCGCGTGGGATCGAGAAACGCGGTAGTCGGGTGGACGAAGTTGATGTGGGGGGCGAGGGCGAGGGGGAGGCTGTAGCTGAGGGTGCGGACGAGCTGCGTGCCGCTCCTCGCGTGCTCGAAGATGCGGAAGCGGGTGGAGAGCATGTCCTCTGCGGCGGAGACGGGGAGCACCGCGGAGACGCTGTCCTGAGAGAGAGACCATTTAACGGAGGTTGCGTTGTGTGCTGCGAGCCACTCGCTGACGAGCTCGAGAGTGTCGTCGGAGGGTTTCGAGAGGGCGTGGACCTGGGCTTTTGAGAGGTGCTGTCCGTAGCTCGAGTGGGTTGGGTCGCTGGTGTTCCGTAGCACGGCCTCGAGGTGAGGGAACTGGTGTTGAGCGAGTCCGAATCGCAAGTTGAGGCCTCTGCTCGGGGACAGGTCGGCCTCTTCGAGCGCTGACCAGCCAGAAGGAACGTCGGGGAGTGAGTGCTTCACCAGTGACGCCGAGCGAGCTGGCACCGCCGCCAATGTCGCCAGTAAGCACAAGAGGGCAGGAAACATAGTAGATGAAGCGCAAAGACATTGGACATGGCGATTATATACCTACCTACCTTTCATGCGGGAAGAATCGCCCGTCGTGGTTGAACCGTGTCATCGATCAAGTCTGGCGATCTGCCGGTGGATTATATAGCGGGAAAAATCGCCCAACGTGGTTGAACATGACATCGGATAAGTCTGGCGATCTGCCGGCGGATCTAGACCGAACGCTGCATTCAGTTTTGGGCGTAGAGTGCCGCGTTCCCCGTGTCATCACTGGGAGAGAATAATATTGGCACGGGGAACGCGGAGGACGAAAACAAAACACCTTCTGACCGGTCCCGCCGTGGTAGACCTGCTTCAGTTTTGTATCAGACGCAGGCGGACCGTCTAAATGCAAACATGTGAACACTGGGTTGAGCCCGGTGGTTGCCCGAACCTACCAGGAAGTTCAACCCTGTCTTTTTCCGCTCAGCCGGCGCGGTGTTTGAGCAAGCTTCGCACTGGTATGACTCCTTTTTTTTAATCAGAATATTGCCACGCTGAGGCCCAGACGCACCGGTCTATGAGAGCGACGAGTATTGTCCGCATTGCGATACTTAATCACTTCGTACGTTCACGCCGTCGACCCAGAGTGTTTGCTGAACCGCGCGAGACAGGTCATCGACGCGAAGACGGCCCAGGCTGTCGCGAAGCTGTGGGCAGAAGATATTCGGGGGGATGCGCGGTACGTGTTTTTTCTTTCGCGCTCTTCCCCAGGATATAATCTTCGATTAGGATGATAACTGACTGGCTTAGCTGGGTGCCATTGAGATTTCCCTCCTCGTCGTTGAAGCCGTTCGTTATACACGGTCCTGAACCCGAGGCAGTTAGTTAGCAGAGACACCGCAGAAAGTTGGCAAAAAGGGAGGAAGGACCCACCTGTGATGTTGACGATATCCAAGGTGAGATTCGAGCCAATGGACTCTGGTAGGGAGTCGGGAGATAGAGCTGAAACAAGTCGCTTCCGGACGACCCCAGCCGGGCCCGGGCATTCTAACGCACGCTTTTGCCCAGATCCCGATATTTGGGGCCCTATCACAAACGACGCCAGCTCAACTTGCACTTGGGAATCACTGGTTGAATAAGGAAGGATACGCACACCCCATACGAATGCGGACTCCCCTTGATCATGATTCCGAATGTTAAATAGTTTCCAGAAGAGGCACGGCGGGATGACGATGTCTATGCAGCTTTCAATGAGTGGGATTCTTGGGACGCGACGGAGTTGGTAGTCGTTTTTGCGGGGGCCGGTGTCGTGTGTTGTCGGAGTCGGGTGTACGAGACGACCTGGTTGATGTGAGGAGCGCAAGGGGCTGTAGCTGAGGATCGCTCCTGCTCTTCGTATGTATACTGGAAGATACGGAATCGTTTGGAGCCCGTGTCCTCTGCGACCACCACCGATATGCTGTCCTCTGCATTGTGCGCCGCTGCCACTCGCCGAACTCGATCGAGGTTGTCGTCGTTCGTCGGAGGGTTTCGGTTTCGAGTCCCCCTCAGGCTTTGATGAGAGATGTCGACGATACTTATCATAGCTCGAGCAGGCTTGGGGGCCGGTGGTGTGCAGCGACTAGTGCGGCGCGAGGTCTGGTAAGGCGGCTTGTGCTCGGGAACAGTTTGGCGCTGACCGACCAGGAGGAAGGAACGGAATCGTGGGGGTGAGTGCCTCACCACAGTAAGGCCGCTGAGTGACGCCAGTGGACTCCAGGCAACCTGGCTAGATAAAAACACCCCACACAGTAGCCTATTTGCAGTGGTATGGGACACTTAGACCAGATCAAAGAAAGTCACGGTTGTGTGTAGTATCGTTTGTGGATTGACGGACTCGGAGGTTTTTTCCGGTCGTTCGCCGCTGGCAGGTAGGCGTACTTGCAGTCGACATTGAAGAGACTAGTTTGGGTTTGGGACGGTCGGAGGTAGAGGCCTGCGGCAATAGAAGGTCGGGCTATCTTCGAACACGAAGGTGGCGGACCATCGTTCTGAGCTGAGTCCTAGGTTCTTCAAGATTTCTTGAGCAAATTCAAGGCAGCAGCGCATAGGAATACGAAGCCAGAATATCCCGAGCCACAGCCAGACGCAGTAACAAAACCCGAATATCCTCGTGAACGCCAAGACCAAGTCAGGAATTCAAACTCCGCTCAAACCCCGCCTTCTTCCTGCCACCGACCATGTCCGCATCCGAGCCAACCCGCGTCCACAGCCCGCCCCCGCACCACGGCCCCCTGCGCTCCGCCATGAAGCACTCCCCCGCCCTCACATCCCGCTCCCCCTCCCCCACCTCACTGCTATCCCCCATATCGCCCGTCCTCGCCTCGCCGCCGCCCACGCCCTCCCCAGCCCTGACCTCAACTTTGACACCGACCCCGCAATACACCCCCAAAGTCTCCTTCGACACGTTCGAGAACCCCGCCGCGTCCATGTTCTCGTTCACGCTGCAGGTCAAGAGCGCGGGGTACGCGCGCACGCGGAGCACGCGCGTCTTCCTGTGTGCCGCGGGCCCCGATGAGAGCGGGCGGGAGGCGCTGGATTGGAGTTTGGAGGCGCTGGTGCAGGATGGAGATGAGCTGGTGGTGTGTCGGGGGGTTAATGAGGAGGTTTTTGGTAAGTCGCGGTGATACAGCACTGGACAAGATAAAGCTGATTGAGGTGGGTGTAGAGAAAGACCACGACTCGGTGCGGGAGGAGGCGCGCCAGCTCATGCGCGAGATACAGGAGAAGAGCGTCGAGTATGATCCTGAGCGCAAGGTTTGTGTCTTCCTCCCTTCCCCCTTCCTTACTTCACTTCTACGTCGCGGGATACTCACATGCCTCCACCAGCTGTCCCTAATCCTCGAATTCATCCCAGGGCGCATCACGAGCACGATCGATAGGCTGATCGCGCTGTACAGGCCGGACAGCGTCGTCGTGGGCACGCGCGGGAAGAAGGCGTGGCAGGGGATGGCGATGATGGGCAAGGGCGGGATTGGGAGTGTGTCAAAGTGCGTGTCGTTTTCACTTCCCTTTCTTTGCGTTGGCCGACCGACGGGATGGCCTTATCGCGCGTACCCGTACTCAGACTAACACACCTTCGCAGATACTGCCTAACCCACTCCCCCGTCCCCATCATCGTCGTCCGCCCCGAACGCAAGGTCAAAAAGGTTCTAGAGAAGCGCCGCGCGGATCCGAAGCGCGGGACGCATTTTGGGGAGGAGGGGTGAGTGGCACGACTTGTTTCCATCTACCCTCTATATCTCCCTCTTCCCTTTCGCTGTCCTTCCAATCCTTGTTTCCCTCATTTTCCTAATCTATGGGTGATAGCTGATACTCGCGCGCGCAGGATCCCGATGGGCCGCCACGGCAAGTCGTACAACGTCATTGGGAGCGTGCCGTTGGCGAGCCCGACGGCGGGGTCGGGGTCGGGCTCGGGCCCGTCGAAGGGCTAGATTGCGCGCGTGTACGCTGTCGACGACGCGGTTTCCTTATCGGGATGGGGCAGGGGCGGTATTTTTGTGGACGCGGCTGGGCTGGGCTGGGCGGGACAGGGCTGAGATGGCCATGGAACTTGGAGGCGGGAGGGTGTACGAATATAATCCGCGCGTGTACATTTTTTTTCGAATCGTTTTTGAAATCACACCCGTCTATCTATGTGCTGAACAAGTGCTGAATGAATTTAAGGAAGCAGGATTCAGGAGGCGCGCTCATGTCGAGTCGGAGTCTCCTGGATGTAATGTCATCTATTTCACTTCATCCGGGCCAGCGACGATTTTACCTGGCGCTGTACTGCGTGCGTGCTGCGCAGGGGAGTTGCATCGCCCTTATTCGTCAAACTTTACCTGGGACTGCGGTAAGGCTTAACCTCGGTACTCTACCGTCGGCACCTCATCCGACGCGGGTGGCTCCCGACATCCCGACGGACATGATCAGTCATCAAGTGCGCGTAAATGCGGTGGTTGACTTGCACAGCCGCCCGCGGGAGCTGCGGCCCAAGGTTCGGTTTTGCGAGCTATGTACTCCGATGCCGATAGGCGCAGTTAAATACTGGGGTGTCGCTGCGGCTTTGCTGATTTCAATTTCCTCCACTTCACTTCATCATGTCGACTACGACGACTACGACTGCGACTACGGCTACTACTTCCACAATCACCAACGAGATGAAAGGGACGCTACCCGACGACTTTACGATGCATAACCTTAGCGGGCGGTTCGTGCTCGTGCGTCCGATTTCCCTTCTTCCCTCTTCCTTCCTTCTCTTGCTTCCTTCCTTCCCTCCCTCCTTCCTTCTCCTTCCCTCGCAACCTTCAAACTTGCTAAACGCGCTAACTGTTGAAACACTTAGAACAAATCCCTCAGCTCCCCCGACCCCTTCGCCTGGATACCCTCCCGCGAGCCTTCATTACAACGCGCGATCGCGGCGGGCGTCCTCTCCTTCAACCACTTCACTGAGGAGGGGGTGGAGCAGGTGTGGGTGCATCAGGTACGCCTCCGTCCACAACCTTGTTTTCTCGTGGAATAGTATTAAGTGTTATGCAGGAAATTCCGAACACGAACACGACGGAGGAAGGCTGGGTGCTCAACCGCCCCGCGCGCCTACGGGAGCCGGTAGACGAGGTGTTCGGACCCGCGGTGTCGGGGGTTGAGTGCGTCCTTCCTGCCTGCCTTCCTTCCTTCTTTCCTCCCACCCTCTCTCCCTGCATACTACCCACTCCCTCCCTCTCTCTTCGAAGTTGAACATTGAACGTTGATTGAATGATTGACTGACTGAATGATGTTTAGACGAATCCACCTCCCAAACCTAAAACTCGAAGAACCCCGCTTCCTGCGCGCGGGTTGGACGCCCGATACGCGGAGGCAGGGCGTGTTAAGGTGTACTATGCGCAGCGCGGAGTCTGAGGGCGGCACGGGGTGGTGCGTCGTTGAGACGTGGGGGATCGAAGTAGCAATGGAATCCACGCCCCGGGGCGAGGGCGGGCGGCGGTTCTGCAGACACGTCGTGTTCACACCGGCGCCCGCGCACGAGGCGGTGGAGAGGCATTTGGTGTATGATTATCGTGAGTGCTATTTTCTCTCCACTCGCGTTGGGAAGAGCTGAGACATGAGGTTCAGTTGGGGGCGTATAGATTGGTTTGAATGATTCGTGGTTGTGGTTGTGGCTGGTTGCTTGGTGGTTGATTTAGTGTATTATATATTATACCCCGCTTCGTGTATCACTACGCGCCGTTTTCGAGAGCGCAATTCTCATACGATACATATACATATGCGCTCCGAGAGAAAAACACTGATGTTCGCCTTCCTTCCCTCGTTCGAATCGAGGCCGAGCCGTTATTGCAGGGTATCGCATAATTTTTATGCCTAGTGTCTCTTCCGCTTCCTCTTGCTTCAACTATGTACTTAGTCCGCCTGGAGCCCAGAATCGGAAGTCCAAGTACCTAAGTTCAGTTCAAGTTGTGGTGGCACAAGGTTGAAATCTGCTTTTCCTGCGGTTCAAATTTGATACTCACGGATCGGGACCAAATCTCACCCACCCATCTGGAGTTTACTTATAGCCAGAAAGGCTCGGTGGCGGTTGGTCCGCATCTGCATCCATTGGAGTGGCTGGTCGTGTAAGCAGAAGGTGCTCGTTCGAATCGGGCCCGAGCCATTCGGATGGGGAAAACAAGGATTTTTTCCCCTTCAGCGCGCAGTGTCGTACTTCTAGGTCAATTGTTTCACAACAACTTTATAACTGTGCGTAAGTTCAGTTTTGTGGCTGAATTCGCTGTTTGTTGGGTTTTTTGGTGGAGATCACCATTGTTGGGGTTTAGTCAAGACCCGATGGACAAAATCTCACCCAGCTATCTTCAGCTCAATGACCAGCAGGAAGGTTCGGTGGCGGGTGGTCCGCAATGATCTGTATCCCTTAAATAATTATAGTAGCGGGTTATGTGCAGAAGGTGCTCGTTCGAATCGGGCCCGAGCTATTCCGTATAGGTGATGGTTGTTTTTCCTTCCTAAACCCATAGGTACTACAGTAGCTTCGCTGGATTCGAAATATTTCCACACCGCCAGGCTGTTCACAATAAATCTACAGACTGTCGTTCAACGCTTTTCCCGCTCGCATCCATCTACTCCCGCCCACATATCTATCTGTGGCTCAAGCTTTACCACACAGCTAGGAAGGCTCGGTGGCGGGAGATCCGCAGCTGCATTTCCTATGCTGATGGGCGATTCGGAGAATTATACGCAGAAGGTGCTCGTTCGAATCGAGCCCGAGCCATTAATATATACAGTAGATACGGCGAAGTTTTTTTCTTCCTTCAGTGGGAAGCTTCGTACTTCTAGGTCGATTGGTCCACAATTACTTACGCGTAAGTTCAGTTTTGTGGTTGAAAAAATCACCGTTCCTTCGCTTTTTTGGCGGAGATTGTCGGAATTTCTACAGCTGAAACCGAATGTCACCCGGCAAGTTTGTGCTCCATGGCCAACAGAAAGGCTCGGTGGCGGGTGGTCCGCATCTGTATCCCTTGAGATAATCGTAGTACCGGATTATATGCAGAAGGTGCTCGTTCGAATCGGGCCCGAGTCATTTGGAATATGGAATATTGTCATATTTTTTCTTCAGCGCACCAGTAGCTTCGCTGAACTCTAGGTTGGTGCATCGTTTGACCAAGGGGGTTCAACTTGCGGTATCTTCGTCCGCTTGAAATGGATTCTTGTTCACCCCGCATTGGCACCGATATGATGCTCGTGAAGCAAACCGTCGGTAACGTGAAGGCGAAGGAGTAGACTCGGTGTGCATACGTGAAAGGCGTGACCTCGCAGAGTGAACTTCACTCTGGAACTTGCTGCTCGTTCAATTCGCATAGGCGTTGATCCAATTTCTTTTCTCGGGCCGATGGATTCTAGTTCGTTTAGAAGCAAAGCAAAGTATTCCAGAGGCATTCTTCAGCGGTCTCCCTCAAAGAAGGTCTGGCAGGTTCAGCTCTCAAAACCCGGCGCAGAGCGGGCCGTAACAGACCTTGTGTTCATCTAATTCAAACTGAGCATTTTCTCCTCTGTCTTAGAATTGTAGCATGAGTCCGAAATTGAAGCAATGGAGGCATATGCGCAGTGCGGAGTGGTTCTGTGTCTGCTGGTATAGGTGTTCAGCAGAAGTCGCTTGTTCGATTCGAGCCTGAGGCCTAGATGTGGCAAGTGCTTTGTTTTTTTTTTGCCTTGGAAGAATCAGAGTTCGTGGGGCCGCAGAATTCATCCAACTTGGGATGGTTGAAATTAATTTGCATGGGAAGGTTGAACGTTGAACATCGGAGCCAATATTGGTTCGATCAACCAAAATAAACCTCAGTTGACTTTTGCCCTGCCGAACTGGCTTGCGCCTGCGACGATTCCGTTTTTGTGTTCGGATTTATGGGACGTCTCAGTTTGGTCTCAGTCCTGTCGTTCGCCGAGCTCGGAACACGGCAATTACCGAGCTTGGTACTTACCTCCGAACCAAACAACACGCCTCTTGCTTGCCTCTCAATTGCCTCTTGCTCTCGACCACGTCGATTCCTTGCCATCCCTCGCCGTAATCCAGCAACTCTCGCCTTTGGCTCGGCAAACCAATCTTTGGCTGTGCAATGCTCCCTCCTCACCATTCTGACTCAAAATCCTCCGTCTTACTCACTGGTCGTCACTGGTCGCTTGCTCAACTGGGCTTTTCTTTCTTCCAACGCGCGTCAAAATTCTGGACTTTGGTTATTACTTTACTTCCATGAGAATCAGACTTTCTAGCTGTATATAACCTCTGTGCTTCAACCTCCAAAAAACGAAGAGTTCTCTCGCCGCTCGACTTGAATTTGAGTCTATAGCGCTCGCATTCGAGCTCTTCATCTTAGCTCTTGTCGTCTCTCGTCCCTTGTCATCGCTCGTCATCCCCGCTCTCCTCGTTGCCGTTCTCTTCTGCAGCCTTCGTCGTTGCTGCTCTCCTCCTTGGTCCTTCGTCCAATTTCCCCCACATCACCTCGCGCGAGCCTCGGCTTTCGCTAAATTGACCTCGCACACCCCCGCACTCTCTACGGCCATTCGAGCGGTCCCTCTCCTCCATCCCCCAACTCTCTGTTGGATTTTTAGCTCCCTGCTCTCCGCTCCCAGCCGCCCCGTAGGCGTATCAGCGCCAGCTCCATAGCTAGATCATGTAGCAAGCTAGCTGTGGACTTTTCCTCTGGCGGACAGGAGGATTCGCGGGTGACATGCGGAAGCAATTCAGAAATGAGACCCGCGATCGAGAGGTCAGCCGCTTTGCTAGACACCGTGCCCCTAAGTAGCATCTTACCTTCGCACACAACCATCTCCTACACTCAATGTCGAGTAGTCTCACCGCGCACGCTACCGCCGCCACGGCCCCCCCTGGCCCTGGAAGCAGCATCCGCTCCTCGCTCAGCTCCGCCCACTCCCATGGCCAATCCTCACACCCCCGCCGCTCCTCCGCGTCCTCCTCCTCCGCCGCCGCCACCTCGCCCGCCGGTCGCACCTTCCCGCTCCCCCTCGCAATCGACACACCCTACCCGCTCCCCGCCCCCATCCCGCCCTCGGCCCTCACCACCCCCGCGCCCTCCCTCGGCTCCGACGCGCGCCTCCCGCGCCCCCCGCCCGGCCGCGGCGCCCCCGTCGTCGACTACAGCCCCACGCGCTTCGGGGAGGCGTATTTGAAGTCCAAGGATCGGGTGCCGCAGGGCGAGCTGTTGGGGTTCGCTGGTGCTGGTTGCGGGGTGCCGGAAGCGAACGTGAAGGTGAAGAAGAAGCGGGGCCCGGGGTTTTCGCTCGCGTCGTTGCGCGGGAAGCGTGCGCCCGAGCCGGCGCGGCCGTTTCATCCCGCTGTGTGTTTCGATTGGTATTAAGCGGGGTTCTGGGACTGGTGAGCATTTCCTTGTTCAACCGGTGGGACGCAGGCTGATTCTTTTGTAGTGCGCCGCATGAACGAAGTTGAACACCTACACGCCACCACATCTACATTCGACTTCAACTTGGCTCCCTTTTGGCACGAATAGAACGAACGAACAGACGAACCGAAAATGAAACGAACGAATATCCATCCATCCATCCGTCTACTCCATTCACTCCTTTCGCCTCGACGCACCCTGGCATCTGTATCCCACCGGAAATTTCAGCGCAACAAAAGAGCGTACTCTCCTTTACTCTTGAGTTCGATATACATACTTATCGTTGAGTTACGGACAATTTACATTGCAGGTCCAGTTTCCTCGCGTTTCCGAAAAACCAGTGTCTGAGCAGCATCGGCGTTCAAAATGTCAACTACAGAGATACAGATCCACATATGTAGGTCATAGTCTGGGGAGATTTAAGTAGGTGAACTGTGAGATTTAGACATGTCCCGATTGGGAAAGCGCCGTGGTGAACTGCTTAAATCCCACGGTTCAACCTGAACTGTCGCCCGCGGCCCCTTCTGAACTGTTCAATCCCTCCCATACCAGAGCCAGTGCCGGTGCTTACCCGTGTTTTTTTCCTACTGCGCTGCCATTCCTTCCTCTTCCTCCGATCATGACGCCTCAGCCTCCTCGGCGTAGCTCCCGTCAAACAGCAGCTTCCAAGGCTGCCCGGAAGGCTTCGTCCACTGGGGCTACCCCTAAGCGTACCACGGCCGCAGCAGGACAAAAAGCAGCAAAGAAAGCGGCGCAGACACCCTCATCTGGCAGCAATCTTCCCTCCGCTTCGTCGCTTCTAAACAACAGTCAGCAAACCACTGATGACTGGTACAAGTCGCCGCGCACAAAGAAGGGCTACGCGAGCTACGTGAAGAGCGGGAAGGGCTGGTTGACTGACTGGACCGCTGAAGACCGTCTCGACGACGAGATCTCGTGCGACGCCTTTGACGTTATTACGGCGCAAACTCCGCTGGCCTTGAGGGCCCTGAATGCGTACAAATGCGAGCATCTGGAGCGCGGTTTTGCCTCCGCAGAAGGGCTTCGCTCTGCCTTCAAGGATTACTTCGAACGGTATTTCTAGGGTACTCACTCACGATAGAATTTACGGCTGACGTGCACTTAGGGTTTGCGGGTGCCAAGGCGACTTCTGGAAGTACAACGCACACACCGAAAAGTGGGAGGGTAATCCGGTTTTTGAGCCCGTATTCAAGGCATACTATGAGTCGCTCAAAAATCGCCACAATCGGACGGGCACAGCAACACAGGCACTGCCCATGCTCCCTTCTGACCTTAAAATTATCATGGAGTACCTCGACAGCCCAGAGGCGATCAAGTACTTCACGCTTACTCAACGCCTCTATTTCAAGGCCTTTGTGACGACCGCCTTCACTCTATGGACCCGGTTCGCTTCCGGTGCTCTCTGATGTTCATTGACCTGATTTCTTCCAACCCAGGAACGACGAGCTCATTAATCTCCGGTTCAAGGATGTTAAACTCCGCCTGCGCTCGGGGACCGGAATTCCCTACCACGAGTTCTCGCTGATCTTTCGCAAAACGAACAAGGACCCGACAAAAGGTGAGCCCTGCCCGCACATTCCGAAAGATACGGTGTCTGACCCCGCACAGTTCAGAAGTACAAGGTTCAAGTTGATCTTGCCCACCCGGAAATCGACTGCTACACCCACGTTTCCGCCTGGAAATCACACATGGAGAGTCTATTGGGGCGTCCACTGACGGGCAGCGACTACGTTTTCCCCGCTATCGCATCCACCGGGAAGCTCAAATTTGGGGAGCCTACAAGTCGATCGGCATTCGAAACATTGCTGGAGGAGGTCGTCGAGAAGTCGAACGTAATGCACGGCCGCAATGGTAAGTTCACTACCCACTGCTTCCGCCGTGGAGGAGCGCAGTATCGCTTCCTCTGGGCGGATCGTAAGTGGAGCCTGAAAGCGGTGAAGTGGTGGGGGGCTGGTCCTCGAATGAGAATGTAAGTCCTCCTCCGAATTCGATACCGGCACCGTTCTCATCAGCTCTCAAGGTCGGCACGCTCATGCGCTACCTCCTCGACGAGCTGATGGCGTACGAGGAGGGATTCTCCGACATCATGATGGACGACAGAGCTGTAGATCGCCACGAGACATTTATGGGCGAGGATAAGACTGCGCCGCTGTGCAAGGCTGATTTGGTACGATTCGAAGAGTCTATCTTGGCCAAATTTCAGGCTCTTGTCGAGACGACACCATCCTCTGGTATTCTAACAGTCTTTTCAACCTGCCTCCGTCTCACAGTCATTATACAGTGCACCCAAGAACCCCAACCCCCCCAGATTTGAACTCGGACAACAGTGTTCATCCAGCGACACTCGCTATACGCCCAGCGGCGGTCCCCGTACAAGTGATTCAACGGTCAGAGTCGCCCGAAGCAGCCCAGCACATCCCTCGACCCCAAGCATGCCTTCGGAGGCCGCCCCGGACGCACAACGAGCGACGCGGTACTGCTCCTTGTTCAGCGTGTCAAGGACTCGTGGCGCCGAGGGGAGGTGACGTCCGCGCTCTTCCTTGACATCTCACAGGCGTTCCCCACCGTCTCACACGAACGGCTCCTCTTCAATCTCCGCAAACGACGGGTGCCCGAAGATCTAGTTCGCTGGATCGAAAGCTTCCTGTCAAACCGCAAGACGACACTCAAATTCGACGACTACACCTCTGAACCCCGCGACGCAAGCTTCGGTATCCCGCAGGGCTCACCGATGTCGCCCGTCCTCTACCTCTTCCATGCCGCTGACCTCCTCGAGATCTGTGACACAGATACCCGCCACCGACTCGCGCTCGGCTTCATCGACGACACGGCGCTTGTGGTGTCCGGCCCGAGCATCCAGGGAAATGTCGAGACGCTCGAGAGCCTGTGCGAGATTGCTCTGGGTTGGTCCCGTACGCACGCGTGCCGGTTCGACGTCGGTAAGTTCCAGTTGGTACATTTCACCTGGAACGGACGTAAGTTCGAGCCCATCCCAGTCGTCGTTGGGGGGTTGACGATTCAGCCGACGGAGACAGCGACTTACCTGGGCTTCGTCTTGGACCACAAGCTCAAGTGGAAGGCCCATGTCGAGCGCGCAGTCGCGAAGGGTACAGCGGCCGTTATGGCGGTTATGCGACTGACGCGCCCGACAGTCGGGATGCCCCACTGCTTCGTCCGGCGCCTCTACATCTCCGTGGTGCTGCCGAAGATGGAGTACGGGCTCGTGGCTTGGTACCAGCCCATCCGCGGCGATGGCAGGAAGAAAGGGTCAGTGGGTGTGGCCAATCAGCTCCAGCGCGTCCAGCGCACCGCGGCTCGGCTTATCACAGGTGCATTCAGGACGGCGGCGACAGACGCGATGGAATACCACGCCTTCGTCGCGCCGGTCAGGTTGCGGCTGAACCGCACCGCGAGGAACAACGCGTTGCGGCTGGCCTCGCTCCCCAACTCCCATCCGCTCCACACCCACGTACGCTGGTGCGCGCGCCACTACGTCCAGAGGCATCGCTCCCCGCTGCATGAGCTTTACGAAGCCTTCCCAGAAGCGTTAGACGTCGAAATCATCGACCCGACCCCGACACGCCTGACGTGGACGCCACGCTTTTCGTGGGCTATTGCCAACGACAAAGACGAGGCGCGCAGGACAGCGAGCGAGGTACGGGACGACGGGATCGTCGTGTACAGCGATGGATCGGGCTACGAGGGTGGTATCGGAGGGGCGGCGGTTGTCAACGACAAATGGGCACCGCGAGACTCGACGGCTCTACCTGGGCTCTACCGAGGATCACACGGTCTTCGAAGGCGAGCTAACAGGAACAGTACTCGCCTTGGATATCGCTCGCAAGACCCCGCGTCTCCGCAGCCTCACAATTCTTTTGGACAATCAGTCGGCGATCAGAGCCCTCGCCGTCAACCGCCCTCAACCCGGCCAATACCTTATCCGAGAATTCCATCGGCGGCTCGACAGGCTGTTGAAAGCGAAACCATGCTTGGAGGGCAATGTGCACTTGTCGTGGGTCCCCGGGCACGCAGAGGTCGAGGGAAACGAGCTGGCGGATGTGGCGGCGAAGGAGGCTGCGGAGGGGACTTCAGACGTGGTGTTTGGAGGCAAGGTTGGGCTGTTCAACTCGACCCTACCCGCCAGCGTCGCGGCGCGTCGAGCGGCAGGAACGAAGAGGATGGCGGCAGAGTGGAAGAAGCAATGGTCACAATCGTCACGCGCGCCAAAGCTTGCTCCGGTCGACAAGTCACCACCGACCGCTCGCGTCCTCAAGCTCTACAAGGACCGTTCACGCGCCGAGGCGTCGGTCATCACCCAACTCCGGACTGGCCACGTCGGACTCAACGCGCCCCTGCATCGCATTAAGGTCGCCGATTCCCCGAACTGCGTTCGATGCGGCATCCCCGAAACCATCTCCCATTACCTCCTCGTTTGCCGCCGGTTCGTCGACGAGCGTAGCGCCCTCCGCTCCGCCTTAAAACCCCGTACCCCCTTCACCCTTTCTACCCTTCTTTCCCACCAAAACATCAACCTTACCCTTACTTACATCAAGCACACAGACCGATTTCCTCAATACTTTACAAAAACATCGTCCTCTCCCCCCATACCTACACTATAGCTACAGTTTCATACCGGGCACTATGCCCCTCCCCGATAGGGCACATCTCATTCTTTCAACCCACGAAACACGCCCGCCGCACCTACATATACATCGAACAACCCCGAAGATCCAATATACCCGTAATTAGAAAACTTGCACCTCCCACTCACCATTTACACACCGCACGTACCCCAGTAGTCCAGGATACATAGTAGCATCATACGCCGTAAACGGCGTACAGTTACTATAAAAATGGAGCTTTATTATTATAACTCTGAGCGACCGTGCTCATCACACAGTTCGCCCACGAACCGTGCCCATCAACCGGCTCACGGCCCCAACTGTGGATTTAGACACCCTCGCTCGCCCGCTATATTCCTTAAATCCACAACATTATGTAACAGGAATGTCTCTCCCTAAACCACAGCAACAATGCCCTCAACCTCCGGCGCAAGTCCTTTCCACACCTGCACCATCTCCGACCACACCTTCGCTTGAACGGCCACTCCTTTCGGCTTCCGGATCCAGGCGGGAGGGCTACATGCGATGAATTACAACTGTAAGCGAGTGACGCCGAGGGAAGACAGAGTGAAAAGGGACATACGGGGAGACCGCGGCAGTGGAGACGTAGGCCGCCGGCGGGGTCGGGACGAGCATCGCGTAGAGCAGGTTGAGGGCGCCTTTTTCGGGCGTCCAGGCGATCTTTGCGAGGAGCCAGCTGCATTGTGGATTGAGCGGATTATTCATTCAAGTGCGGTGAAGCTGAGGCGGAGGGGAAGCTTACAGGACGAAGCCGGGGAGGGCGAGGTCTCGTCCGATTTCACTTGCGCAGAAGCCTGGGTCGACGACGCTGCGAATGACACGGATAAGCTCACAGATTGGGCGGGCATATTATGATTTACTTATACTTACTTGACGACGACGCCCTCCGCCTTGGGCAGAGACGCAAGTTCGCGCGTTATGAACAGGTTGAAGAGCTTGGTTGTGTAGTACCGATCCATGATATCACTTTTGTGCTCGTCGTTCAGAGCCGCGAGGATGTTGGGCGCGGATCTTTCGGGGAACTTTGGGAGGAACTGGACTGTGGCACGATGAGCGACGAGAAAATGAGAGAGAAGCGGTTGTACCGGAGGAGCCGGTGATGGTGAGGTGCGGAGGCGTCTGGCGCGCATCGGGGTGCGGGGGCGGGAGTTTTGTCGTCGCCTGGAGGAGGGGCAGCAATAAAACGGCCAGGAGACCGGTGGAAAGCGCGTTGACTTGCAAACTAGAAGATAATTCGAAATGCGGTTGGAAACGCGTGTTGAGTCAGACTCACGTCCTCTCCCATCCATCCGCGGTCGCTTTCCAGTCCCAGACCTCGATTCCCGCATTGAGATTCACCCCGTCCAGCCGCTCCAACGTGCCATTCGCGCGCGCCGCGAACCGTATGACGCTCCCAAAATCAGCCATGTCGAGCGCCCACACTTCCAGCGTCCCCTTGAACCCCGTCTGCGCGATGATAGTCTCCTTTGCCTTCTCGCCCTTGGTCAAGTCGCGCACGGCGAGGATGAGCAGCGCGGGCTGCAGGCGCGCGAGGTGGAGCGCGAGACCGAGCCCGATTCCGGTGTTGCTGCCCGTCACGAGGAAGGTGCGGCCCGGTTGGGCGGGGTAGGTGTGTGTTTCTGGGAGGGTGGCGAATAGTTGGTCGCGGAGGAACTTGACGAAGAAGCTGAATGTTTGGCCCATTGAAAATTGCGCGGGGGGAGGGGGAATGAGGAGATCCAGGTCGATGTCGGCGTTTAAAAGAAGGCGACCATAAATCCCGATTTCTCGGGATACAACTGAGGTCGAGTTGAGGTTGGTGTATGCATCTCGTCACTGTAGGCCGATTTTCCGGACAGCCGAGGGTGAGGTAGCCCGGATTGAGTGGTGAACAGAGTTCCGGGTCATAGAGCAGACCAAAGGGAGTCAAAACAGGAGACAAGGTAGACGACATTCCGAGGCACGAGAGGAACGTGCGGGGAGGAAGCAAAGAGTGAAGCCTCAATGAAGCCTTGTTGAGATGTGAGGATAGTCCAGCCGTTGATCCGTCATCATTTGTTCGGCGATTTCCTTCTCTTACCCTCATCTCCATTCTCTCCATTGTCCCGTTCAAGGTCGGACGATGACCCCCTCGAGGTTTGAGGAGTGGATACTACTCAAGCTTTTCACTGGCAGTCGATTCGCACGACCGCGTGCCCTCTGACAGCATGCACTGAAGACTGCGTGAAGAACGACATTTACTCACCCTGCCAGAGTTCTTTCGGGTTCGGCATCGTCTTTCTTCTCGTGGTATAGGCCCACCGCAGCAAAAGAACGGCGCCGGTCCGCGCTCAGTCAGCGCTATTGACGATTTCGGATGGAACGGCTCGCCGCCACTCCTCCTGTTCTCAGGACATCCTCCGCGGGTGACCGGACATCCATGGACTCTTAATTCATTGGGAACGCACGGATACTCGAACATAGCTCTACCGTGGCTTGGATGGACCGAAACTTCCTCTAGCAGCTCACAGTACGATTTTTTGGCGCCACAAGTCGACCAAAACTGTAGGATCAAGGTCGGTGGACTTTCTCCTCGGGCCTGTAAAGGTATGGCGTAGAAGCTCAAGCTTCTTTCCAACACTTGCGAACTATAAATTCACGTTCGAGCAAGCTCGTTTCACAGGACTTGAAATGTACCCTCTAGTCATCTCTCTCACCTTCGTCGCCCTCTCCATCCCACAAAGTGTCGCCGCGCAGGACGACCACGCCTGGCTCGCACCTACCCCCACCGACGTCCGTTCCCCCTGTCCGGGCCTGAACACGTTAGTCGAATTATAATCTAGACATTTTTGTGCGCTGATATTCCGCAGGCTTGCAAACCATGGCTTTCTTCCGAGAACTGGAATGAACATCAGTGTTTCCCAGATACTCCAGGCTGCGATCGACGGCTTCAACGTCGGTCCCGATGCCATTATCCAGGCCGCCAAATTCGGTCTCCTCTCGGGCGACGCGCCGGAGACCATGAATCTCGACGCTCTCAGCCTGTATGTCTCGTATTCCCGCCTGTAGCATACACGAATTCACACGTGTTGGTTCCCAGCCACAACCTCGTGGAGCACGACGCTTCGCTCTCCCGCAACGACTTTGCCCTCGGCGACAATCTCCACTTCAACGAAACCGTCTTCTCCACACTCGCAAACTCCAACCCGGGCGTCGACTTCTACAACACGACGTCAGCGGGCCAGGTCCAGCACGCGCGCCTCGCTGACTCGGTCGCGCGCAACCCCAACGTAACCAACACGGCGAAGGAGTTCCTCCTCCGCAGTCGGGAGTCCTCGCTCTACCTGAGCATCATGGGCAACCCGATGACGGGTGTCGCCCCAAAGCAGTGCGTCAAACGTCCTTCCATTGACGTTGATCCAGAAACGAGGTATTTATATTTATGTGCATTGCAGGTTCGTTCAGATCTTCTTCCGGGAGGAGCGGCTCCCCATCGCCGAAGGCTGGACCCGGTCAGAGACGCCCATCAACTCGTCGACGCTGGGGCCGCTTGAGAGCATCATCCGGCCGGCGTCGACGTGGGTGGCGACTCAGGCGTGCGAGGACCTCGTCATCGGTCCGGGGCTTGTAATCTAGGTTTACGTTTGGTTTTGGGCGCGATTCGGGGTCACTCATAGTTTGGTTGGGGTTCAAATGTGCTGCTTAATCTGATTTTCTTTTCGATGAACCACAACGAAGCCGCTGGCCATATACGATCGCGAGAGGCAAGGCACCATGTGGGCGATTCTCACAAACTTTGACCATCCTGTCCTATGTCAACCGCTCCACTTCCTTCGAGTCATAGCCCCGGCGCGAGTTGTTTCCCCAGTCCACTGTTTTAGTTTTTGTGTCCGACCGGCGACTTCTTTCGCCTAGTAGGCAACACCGCCCGGCCGGCACCACAGGAGAGGCCAGACCTTTGCCTCAATCTGGGAACCGCTGCTGTTGAATTTCCGGGTTGACTCGAGCGCCACTTCTACACTATAAGTCCGTCTACGTCCGCGTCTGGGTCCGGTGAACGATCTATTGTTGGCATGGTTGGAATCTCGAGCACGACCTTACAGCTATTCGGCCCAGTCCAGCATTGAATATCATGGGGTGTCAGCGTTCTTCAAAGGTTATATGAACAGTGAGGTGTCGCTAAGTCTATCTGCGCAGCGAACTACCGTAATTCTGCAGCCGACGCGTTGTGGCTTGTCTGAGCTCCAGCCAATGGCGAAATTGTGCTCTCTAAGCCGCAGCCAGCGGCTGAGAAACTGACGTTCATTTGACAGGCACGCTGGTTTACCCTCCCACTCACACAGGATGTCTTTGCGTTTTTGGTAGAAGCCGAACTGGCCGATGATCGATACTCATCCACTGGCATCCTCCTCTCCTTATTGAACTGCGGGTTCCCCGAGCGGTGTGGACAAGGATCGGATTTGGTGAACCAGCGATTCCAGAGCGCCGACGTACTGCGGCCCTCAGTGACCGCATTTTGTATAAATGAAGGGGCCTTTTTCGCAGGAATTCAACACGAAGTCATCTCATGCATCTCTTCCTCCAATTCTCCCTTCTACAGCTCGCTGCCGCAGGGCTGGCCGCCGCCTCTGCCAGCGACGGGCATAATGTGTGGATTGCCCCCAAGCCCAGCGATGCGCGGTCCCCTTGCCCGGGGCTCAACACGTACGAAGACCCTCTCCCTCCTGCTGGACGACGCGCACGCCTCACACCGAAATTACTTACAGCCTCGCGAATCACGGGTACCTTCCGCGCAACGGGAGAAACATCGATATTCCGATGATGCTCAAGGCCTCCATCGGTATGTAGTCACACGGTTCACTCATCCTCACGGCACAGTCCGAGGCTGAATTTGCTGCTAGACGGTTTCAACATCGGCCCCGACGCGATTTTACAGGCGGCAAAGTTTGGTCTCCTGTCGGGCAACGCCCCCACGACGCTGGATCTCGATGCCTTGAAGCTGTACGTCCTCCACAATCGGACGGGGCCTCCATCTGCTTACAACCCACCACCAGACACAATTTGATCGAACACGACGCATCGCTGTCGCGCCAGGACTTTGCTCTGGGCGATAACCTGCACTTCAACGAGAGTATCTTCTCCACACTCCGCGATGCCAACCCGGGAGTGGACTACTACAACGCGACGTCGGCCGGCCAGGTCCAACACGATCGACTCGCCATTTCGGTAGCGACCAACCCCAATGTGACGAATACGGCGAAGGAGTTCCTCCTCCGCACGCGGGAGTCTTCCTTCTACCTGACGCTCTTGGGGAATGCGACCGGTGTGGCTCCAAAGAAGTATGTGCCTGCCCTGAGTTTGAAGCCGGGTTATCAGTAGCTGACTATGGACCCTAGATTTGTGCAGATATTCTTCCGCGAAGAGCGCCTTCCCATCGCGGAGGGCTGGAAGCGGCCGCGCACCACCATCACCGCTGACTCGTTGGAGACAATCGAAGGTATCATCATAGACAATTCGAACTGGACCATCACGCAGCAGTGCGAGGACCTCGTGCTCGGTCCGGATCTCACAATCTAGGCGGTTTGAGTTTCCTGTGGAGAAAGTGGGTTCTTTAGTGAGGAAGTAGCAGTGCTCAATAAATATGCGTTGTGACAATGTGTGGGGATTCGTTGCAGGTCGTAGATGGAGGCTAGGTTGCCGCGGTTGTCGAGATTAATCCATGCATCTTTTGTTACCAGATACTTACACTGTGTCGACAGTATAATATTGAATGGCTCGACCGTTGAACATCGGCTCACATTCGGCAACTCCCGAATGCGGATAACTATATCAGCGTTTTTCAACCGGAAACCCGACCGTTCACTGAACGTTCGATGCCCCCCGTGAATTTCTCGGGTTCCGTTGGGCCCATTTGTTTTCAGGGATCGAATGGCGGCTGGCCTCGGTTTTCGCCTCGTGGCATGCACATCAAAAAAAGTTCAACCGTGGGAGCAATGGTTGATTTTCTTTACTCGCGTTGGATCAGTAACCGCTTTTGAGCTGCATTCCTCCCGGATCTCCTCGTCGCGCACGTGTATTATGGCCTGAGATACCCTCCTCTCGAGGAATCAATCAGCAGCGCCTACATCTCTTGATGACGTGGAGCGGGGCACCCAGGATTCACAACACACTATGAATATGTAAACACGACCAGTGAAGACTTTGGTTACATTCGGGACTTGGTGTAACTAGACTCTTTCCTGAGATTCTAAAGAGCGGCCACGTTGCTTGATGTTGGGCTTGAATTACATCGGGAACGAGTGTGGGTTGCAGTGCGTTAGGCAGCGAGACCAGCAGCAGAGCGCCTCTCGCCAGAGGGCGTGTAATCATACACACTCCCGGGAGCGCGCGCCTCAACGGAATCCGCTGTAAAATTCGGGTTAGATGGGGCCCACTCCGCAGAAGCGGTACATACGGGTATTACTCGTGGTGTCGACTGGTTCCGAGTCATCGCCGTCCTGGGGAAAATAGTCCCAGCCTAATGGAGCACGGGGGATAGCAGCTGCAGCGGCTGATGGTCCAGGTGAGTAGAGAATTTGCAAGGAGGAGAGACCTTGCCATTGGCACCTTCCCCGACCTCGACGCCTGAGACTGCACCCGCTGGAGAATTTCGAGTCAGTGGATATTAGCAGGGAATTATGCGCGAGTCGCACGTACAGGTAGGTGGTTTGCCGTCACTGGTGATCTCCTCGTCGTCGCCAGAGAAGGGGTAGGTGAACAACGTGCGCGGGGAACGACGGACCACCGTGTTGCCTTCGCTGGTGGCGTCCTCCTCCTCGTCAGAAGAGAAGATGTAAGTCCCAAAATGGACTGGGGTACGGCGAAGGACCGAATTGTCGAGCGCAATGGCTGATGAAAAACCGTCAGTACAAGAACGGCCGCGGCCGGTGAGATAACGAGCATGCCTCTCGACGCCACCGGCTGCACCTTTGCAATGCAGAAAAGCAGAGCGACAAATCCCAGGTTGAAGTGCATGTTCTTGTGGGTACTTGAAAGGTATCGAATCGAGTGAAAGGCACAAGTCGATGTCCTCGAGTGGATAATGGTCGGCGTCTTATAGGATGCCAGTGGGTGCATGTCGGCCGACGCATTTCAATAAGCTAGGGCGTGGGACCAGACAGGGTGCCAAACGAGCGGTATTGAATATTAACCCCGCTGTTTCGTTGCGAAGGGCAGAGACTAGAGGATCACGGCGTTCAGTCAGGCTGAGTCCTTAGCACCAGATTCCAGACCGGATCTAGCGGTGGTCGGCAGGTGCCGCAGGGCGTCGTGTTGCGTTGGCGTATTTCGGATAAATTGCGATGAATCAAAAGGGAGAACAACGACAGCAAAAAAGCGGGGAATGGCCAAGGAATGGTGATTCAAAAGTTAGCGCCTTCGCCCCTGCCAGGGATGATGGATCTAGCCGGATTTATAGCCTTCAGAGGGATATGGGGATCCCTGAACTTTGAGTGAGAGCTTGAAGATAATTTGTTGTCCAGGCCCTGGGCCTGCACAAGGAGAATGGTTGATGGGCGACCGCAAGAATTTGGCAGAGATGAGTGGGATGAGCGAAGTAGTGGATGCCGTACTGGTCATCACTAATACATCAAATCCGCGCACGGACCATTTTCGAACCCGACGGGGCCAGTAGCGGGATGCCGCGGAGCGCCACGACTTGTTACAGGGCACTGGGGACTAGAGGGGGAACGCCGACATGCTGTAGCATTCCTCGATATCAAAGATCCAAAATCAATTCAAAATACTCGGGACAAACTCGGGATGAATCATGAGAGCAAGGGACGACATCGCAGTCTTTGACGCCGTTGCTGCCTTTGGTTTAGGCCGCCGGGCCTACGTGATGGACAGTCACCGTCTCTACTGACACAGTGCTGTAAATAGAGCATGCCAATTGTTGAATGCACGGCGACTCGACGTAGACGGTTGGCCGTGTCCGCCTTACACAAAATCCCAGAGCACCAAAAATCTCAAGCTTTGGAGCGGCAAGCGGACTAAGCAGTACTAGTCACGCTAGATATTTTTTCTCGTTACAGCACCGTACCGAAAACACCATCTCAACCCAGTTGAATTAACTCGAACCCTACATAAAAGTTTAAAGGGCAAAAGTTAAACACAATGATGACACCACAGTGACTGGGCAAAAGACTAACCAAGAGGAGGGTCCGACAAAATTTGAGTGAAGGTTAGACGGCACGCCGTGCAGACCACTTCAACCGTAATTTCGGTTGTTCCCAAACACTCGAACCGAGGAGTTGGTGTGCGTAGCTCCTGCCCATCGAGCTCCAGGGTATGACGCTGGTCCTCCACACTCGTGAAGTTCACAGTCCCCAACAGCGAGATTCGAGCCGGGCGCGTACTCCAACTGAGAGTCTTCAGTGTCTTCGGGTCCGCGGGGGTGGTGACGTTCCAAATTTCGATCGCCGTGATGTCTCCCTCGGAAGTATAGCTCTTGTGGCCCGCAATGAGGTCGTCGGGGGCTGAAACCCAACCAGTGATGTAGCACATTGGCCAGACACTTTTGGCCCTCCAATGGTAAATCATTGAGTCCTGGAGAGCAACTCAGTACATGTTGGCGAAGTAAGCCAGTGCGCACCGATGGACTGAGCACAATCGACGACCCTGTCTGGTAGACCGTGTCCGGCGCAGCCAAATTTACTCGGGTCATGTACCTGGGAAATATCATCTTTGGAGCTGCATTCGAGGTTCAGTTTTTTTAGGGCGCGAGAACAAAGAGGACCAACATTTCATGTTCTTTCTCATCATGATGTCCAAGCCCTTCTCTAAATTAGGGGAAGGGAACACCATCCTGAGACTGGACTTGATATCCCGTGGAGAGAGCAGCAGAGCCGGACTGGTTAGAACCGTGATGTGGAATGTCGCTGCGGCACCAATGGCGAGGAGGGCAATTAGGAGGCTGGTGAGGAGATGAGGGCCTCGGTGGGCGTAGTCAACCCCAGCTGTAGTGTGGTCCTTGGGTAATAGCCCTTCCTCCTCCTCTGGGGCGGTAGACCTTAGTGGGGTGTATTCAACCATACTATCTGAGAAGCCAAGTCCGGGCGTGGAGGAGGGACAAGAATGAGCGAAGGCTGAGGCTGCTGTTGAACACCGCCGAACGTGCGTCCACCCATGCAAACATGGCCGTAACAAGCCTGAAACCTGATGGACAAAACACCGCTGGGTTAGCACTGTCCGCATTGACCGGAGAACCCAGTGATCTATGAATTTCCGTCATTCCCGCGGGACAAAACACCGAACGAACACCGTGATCAGCAACGCTCATATAAGGCTCGTGGGGTCCGTGGTCACAGACCCTGCCCAGAAACGTGCAACATCCAGACCATGAGAGTTCCAAACACATTGGACATAGCCTGGATCGGACTTCTAATCAGTATTGCGCTGAATATCTCAGCCCTCTATGTGTTCCGGGCGCGGGCAGACACTTGCTCGTTCAAGGGCTTTGTCGACCATACTCGCTTCAGTGAGTGGAGGATAAATTGATGTTGAGACAGCTCATCCCATTGTCCTAGGCTACGAGGGCGAGGACTATCCGCATCAGTTGCCACTGGACTTGCCGTTGGTTGCGCTGACACTCGAGGACACTGAAAGATACAGTCTCTCGGATTTCAATTCCTACACCGACTGGCGGACAACCGACCTCTTTCCCCGAGGCAATGGGTTTGTCAGACTGGGACCCGAGGGTGGGTTTCTCAACCCCTTCAGATATTTATGCGGAACTCATGAGGATTCAATGGCTTTCAAGGTCGAATGTTTGGTATGTCCGACTTGGTGTTCCAAATGTCTGAGTTGAACAATCTCCAGGTATTGCTATGTTCCACCAGATGCACTGCCTGCAGATAATCAGGGATGCCATTGTGCTGGGCTCTCCAGACCATCACACCCGCCATTGCCTCAACCTACTTCGGCAAACTGTTCTTTGTGCCAGTGACACAACCCTGGACCCACTGAACTCCGAGGGGGGAACGGATGGTGTGGGTGTGGTGCATGTTTGCCGGGATTGGCAGAAAGTCTATGATTTTGTGGAAGAGAATCAAGAGAAGCATGAAGGGTGGAAGGCAGAGTCGTCGCACAGTGATCTGTGAGCTCAAAGTACTGTAGTATTTCGACCAACCTTTCAGGTGACAGGTGAAAAAGGACCGTGAACTGAACAGATTTTGTATAAGCGACGGTGACCCTGAGTGAATGAACAGCTTGATTTATATCGGTGTTTTTCATGATCAACCGGAAGCCAGTGTACTAAACGTTCAACGGCCCCGGTTAATTTCTCGGTTTCTGTTGGGCTCATTTGTTCTTAGGGATCGAATGGCGGCTGGCCTCGTTTTTCGCCTCACGGCATGCACATCAAAAAAAAGTTCAACCGTGGGAACACTGGTTGAATTTTTTTGCACTCACGTTGGACAACCGTTTTTGAGGTGCGTTCCTTCCAAGTCTCCTCGACGCGCACGTGGGCTGTAGCCTGGGGTGAAATCCTCTCGACAGCTACTTGAACAAAGACAGTGGTCCCTGAGTCGGGCAGAGAGTGGGTCAGAGTGGGTCGAAGTGAATGGGATCGGAGTCGGCGACGGCGAGGAGACGGTGAGTGTGAGCCTCGACACCCGCAAAAGGGCTGGCTCAGTTGATAATCCAAACAGCTACCTCGGTCTAACCTATCTCCGATGGTGTTTCATTTGCATGCACATCACCTTGAATTTGAATTTTACTGTGAGGCTAAAGATTTGTGCGACGTGTGCTGACATTTTGAGTTTGGTGTTCATTGTCTTGACTGGGTTTCCATTGGTTCCACTTGAGCACGGACTCTCGCACGAAATCTTATTAGTCGCTGGCACCGAGTTAGTTACTCGGCGTACTGATTATATATTCCCGATCAACCCTTGATGAACAAGGACAGCGGGCTTATTTCGTATAAATGAAGCTTAAGGTGGCTCTTCATCTTCCTTCACGACCATGCAATGTCGGAAAAAAGTCAAATTGCTTGGAAGGGCTTGAGCCGGCTTGCGACCTTGAGAGTGCTTGTAAGCCGCTGAGCCAGGGCTTCCAAGGGGTCTCAAGCCGTCTCGAGGTGCGGGGGTGCCTCCCAAGCACCGTCAAGCCACCGCAAGTTAAGCAGGACTTGAGACGCCTTGAGATGCCTTGGGGATGGTTTACTTCTCCAGCTGCCATAGCCTGCCAAAGGGAAGAATTCGGTCGATATCATTCACGCGTAGATACAGTCCTCGTCGATACAATCAATAATGTAGTGCATGCCAGTGTGGGGTGCGTCGCGGTGAAGGTGAGTCGACTGATGTAGTTTCGGTATTTGGCACGCCGGCGAGCTTCCCGTTGGCGCTCGGAGTCGGAGACATGTGTTGTGTCGGAGCGCACACGACGAAGACACCGTCGGGAGGGCAATGAGGCATTTGGTTTAGGCGTGGGGCAGGGTAGCGGCCAAGTGTCGCCGTCTTAGTGTGGAGCGAAATGACGTCACTCCTTCGCTGTGCTATATTAGCCCACCTGCGCCGCAGTCGCTCCACCCTTCTTTCCTCCCCCCACCACAACCCCCCGCGACACCAGGTCCAGCCGCCCCCGACAGCCAACAACGCTGGACTCAGTCCCTCATCCTCTTTCGCAAACGGCGCCGCGCCGCCGCCACCCAACGCAACTCGGTGCCCTTCCAGGATTAGCGCATCCCAAGGTGTGTTCAGCTACTCATTCATTTCTCGTCCTCATTTCACAAATGTTGGAACTCGGTTCGTTTCAATACCATGCTTCTTTATCAACCGCTGACCCTCGCTGCAGTGACCAGTCAGAACTTGAAGTTAGATCGGTGTGAGTTGTTCTTGTACCCTCAATTTTGTCCCGGTCGTTTGCAGTCGCTGGTTGTGACGCTCTCTGAGTCGTTCAAGTGCGTAGAGCAGACTTGCAACCGTGCTTGTTCATATGCATGTTTTGCTTTCTCTACCGCCCTCACATGTGTACTCTACATTTTTTAATACATTATTTGACCTACATTGGTTTGAATTGAAATTATGAAACCAGTAGTGGGCCGGCGCGCGCCCTGCTAAATGCGCCCTGCCCCCGACGTCTTGAGACTCGTTGAGAGATCATTTGGCACAAATGACCTTGAGACTCGCGGCGTGGCTTGGGACTGGTCTTGGGAACCTAACATATGAGTTCCAAGCCGCTTAAAACCAAATGACCTTGTGACGCCTTGAGACATCTTGGGCGCCGTTGTGGGCAATTTAGTTTTTTTCCGACGCATCTCTTTCTAAAATTCTCGGTTCTGCAGCTCGCTACCGCGGGGTGGGCGGTCGGCGCCGAAAGCGATAGGAATAACGTATGGATTGCGCCCAAGCCCAGCGATGCGCGATCGCCTTGTCCGGGGCTCAACACGTACGTAGTTTCTTCAGCAGTGAACGCCGTGACTCACGACAAAGACGCAGCCTCGCGAATCACGGGTATCTTCCGCGAGACGGGAGGAATATGGGCGCACCGGAGTAGCCCGAGGAGGCGGTGCAATGTCTTGTGACAGCGGAGTGAGGGGGACGATCGGATCTTCCTCTCTCCGCCACATCGACAAGAGCTAGCAGCTGCTCAACACAATTGCCTCAAGAAGCTGTCAAGATTTTCCCCACCCACCCTCGCCTCCGACACTGGATTCACCTATTGGTTGTCACAGCATATGACACGTAGTATACATAGGTGTTCTACTCAGAGACAGTCGTTGAGTAGGGCGCTGGGGATCTTGGTTCATTCCCGTGCCTCCCCATCGCCCTACGACCTGGAGGTCAGCGGCAGCAAATGAGACTGCCGTTGACCCCACAGCCCAAAATATAAACGGCTGTCTCTTCTACGGCGGGGGAACACAGCGAGGAACAAGATATCCGTGCCGATGATCCTCAGCGCCGCGATCGGTATGGCTTCCGTGGTGCATTGACGCAGGCTGATGTTCGTTCATCTGCCAGATGGTTTCAATATGGAGCCAAAGGGTATTTTACAAGCGGCCAAATTTGGGCTCCTGTCGGGTGACGCTCCGACGACGTTGCACCTCGATGCCCTGAAGCTGTACGTTTCTCCTAAACGAAGTTGCCACGTTGCTTACCTCCCTCCCGTCCACCAGACACAATTTAATCGAACACGACGCGTCCTTATCGCGTGGGGACTTTGCCCTCGGCGACAATCTTCACTTCAACGAGAGCATCCTCTCCACGCTCCTCAATTCCAACCCTGGGGTGGATTACTACAATGCGACGTCTGCGGGACAGGTTCAACACGAGCGACTCGCCGCTTCACTGGCGACCAACCCCAATATCACCAATACCCCGAAGGAGTTCGCCCTCCGCACGCGGGAGTCCTCTCTCTACCTGACGGTTATGGGGAACCCGATGACTGGCGTGGCTCCAAAGAAGTATGTACCTGCATTGAGTTCGAAGCCGGATAGTCAATTACAACATATCGAGGTACGAGATTTTCATGTTGTAGCGTCTGTCTACGAGAGACTAATAGTCAATTGCGAACCTAGATTTGTGCAGATTTTCTTCCGCGAAGAGCGCCTCCCCATTGCGGAAGGTTGGAAGAGGTCGCCCACGACGATCACTGCTGAGTCGTTGGCCACAATCGACAGTATCATAATGGATAATTCGAACTGGACCTTTACGCAGAGGTGCGAGGACCTTGTCCTGGGTCCAGACCTCACGATCTAGGGGCGTCAACTCGGGTGGTTCCAGTCATTGTGTTCCTCCAGGAGGTCGTGAACTGAGGATCTATCTTACTTGGGCGCCTTCTCAAATATTCCCACTATCAACTTTAATTATGTAAGTAATTAAACGTTAGTGGGTATTCCGTGGCCCTAATATTCATTCTCTGCTTTTTGATGGTAAAAAGCTCCTTATAAGGCGATATTTGTTCCCATCTTGAACGCCAACACTCATTTTTCGCTGTTTCTATTCGGCATCTCGATGTGCGGTTCGGTGCATGCTTTCCGTTCTCACGCTGTCCAGATTGACAGCTTCTTTCTTTTGTGCCCCTGTCTGTCGATCTGCCCTTTCCTCTCGCCTTTCTTCTTCCTCCGCGTCTTCCCTCCGATGTCTATTCGCGTCAACGGTGTTCCCTGCGCCTCCCTCTCTCGCACTGGTGATCCTCAAACTGGGGTTTCTGCCGAATTCTATTCGCGTGTCGCTCCTGGTCGTCCTCCTGGGGAGCATCTAGCTTTGACGCTCGACACCCGTCTCGGTCCTCTGACCGTTCTCGTCCGGTGTCGCATCGTGTCCGTCGGGTTCGACCTGTCCCTTGGCCTCGATTGGAAGGCTTCTCTGCGGGAGCTGTTGCTCTCCCTCGGTCATCTGGTCCCCACCTCGTTCGACCCCTTCTCCGAATTTTTTGCTCCGGGTGCGTCGTTGCTATTTCTTCTCTATTTTGCATGATCTGAGTTTCTTTTTTTGTTACAGGCACTATTTCTACGGCTCAGTATGCGCCCCGCTCCCTCCCCTTCTCCCAGGACGGCCTCGGCTCCCGATACATTGTTCTGTCCGCCCCCATGGGTGGGGCCGTTTTGGACGTCCCTCATGTCTCACATCCTACCCATACCCATGCCCATACCCATACCCATACCCACCCTGTCGGCGTCCACACTTCTGTGTGTCCGTCTCCGGCGCCGTCTCACCATCGAGACGGCGCCGTGAATGTAACTCCTGTTGGCGGGCACACTTCTGTGTGGCCGTCTCCTGCCTTCATTGAACCGCAATATATGCCTTCGGCTGTTGCCTCTAGTTCGTACTCCCGTAACCGTTTTCGTCGCGCCTCTGCTGTACCTACCACCGGATATGATCTACTTACCTCCTTGTTAGTAGGTGAAGAACCGTCGGTTAATATATTTATTTGTGAATATCCAGACCTTCTCTCCGTCCTAGAGCACCATGGCATCGACACGTCTCAGCTGGATGTCCCTGGTGATTTGTCTGCCACGTCCGCGGCCTGCCGTATATCGCTTCTCGCTCACTTGTTTTCTGGTATGTGTGTTGGCGACGCGTCTGCTGAACATCCTGGCTGTCGCGCTGTCGACTCCTCCTCCTTCGAAGATGCGTTCGACATGGGCTATTGGGCTTTGAGTGTGGTTCTGTCTTCTGATCGCGTATCCGACGATGCTCTTGTCGTTTCTGCTCGCGCTCTGGGTTCTGACTCCTTTGCACGCTCTCCGGTGGACAATGTCGTGCTGGCATCCCGTCGGGTTTTGCTCGAACGTCGGCAGCAGCTGGTCGATTCCTACTCTCGCACTCATCCGACGGACACCCTGCTCGATCGCCTTGAGTACATGAAATTACCGCAGCTTGTTGCTCTCGCTAGCTTCCATCGGTTGCCCACTCACCAAGTTAAGCTCGAGACGTTACGCGCCTCCATCACCGCGCACGTTGGGTTTGGGCAATGTGCCGTGCAGGGCAGTCGGCCGTCCGTCGCGTGTGCGACCGTTTACTCGCATACTTTCCGCTCGTCGCAGTCTGGGGATCGGTCCGCGGAAGATCAGCAGCAGTCAATGCAGATCCGCTTGTTGACGTACCTAATGCCTCGTTTGTCCAAGCGCGCGTGCCGTCGAATATTAACTCTTCACGAGATCCCATGCACTCCTCAAGATGGTGTGGCACATCTGCGAGGCCTTCTTAAAAAATACCTTACGGCGTTGAACAAAGGAAAACCTATTCACGTTGTACCTGCCAGAACCGCGCGACAGAGTGGCAAGGAAATGGATCGAGAAACGCGCAGACTCGAAGGTGCTCGACTGAAGGCTGAGTGGCCCCGCCTTGTATCTCCTGAACTGAAGCAGCGATTCAAAGATATTTTCTCACAGTTTATATCATTGGAGAATCAAGATACGTTCACCTGTGGTTCGTGCGCCGAGCGATGCAATGTTGTTTCCCAGCGGACCACAATTCGGTTCGATGACTTTGACCTCAATCAACTGAAGCATCCAGACTTTATTACAGACGACTCCGTTACAGACGACTCCCGCTCTTCGCGTAGTACGTATGAGACCCTGTCTGCATTGGGTCGAGACAACGACGAGCTATTTACTCCTCCCAGTAGCCCAGGTCTTTTCTTCAACGACGACGGGGAGGACTCTGATTATGACCGCAATTTTCCCTTCGCCCGCACTCCTTCCCCTTTGTCCCCTCTGCGCGATTTCGACGACGTCCCATTCGACGCAATCGATAGCCTCACTGACATTCCTCCTTCTGCGCGTCCTGTTTCCCCTCTGTTATCCTCCTCGTCTCGGTACGACGACCCTACTTACGCCAGTTTTTTGCCTCTCGCTGGAGATACCGTGCTCCCCTCTCATCCAGTATCCTCCTCGCCTGGGCAGTTTGACGACCCTAATTACGCCAATTTTTCGCCTCTTGCTGGCGATACCATGTTCCTCTCTCCTGCAGATTCCTCTGCAGATGTGCCTGCCGACCCCGCCTTCTTTCCTCCATCATTCGATTTGCCCACTGTAGTTCCGCCAGCATACGACGACGAACATTACGCCAATTTTTCCCCGCTTTCCAGGCTTCCTTCTGTGTCGCTTGACTCGATCGAGAACACGCGTCTGCGCGCCGACACCCCCGCATCTACGTCTCCAGGGCTGCGCCCCTTCGACTCCGATCCGCCTTCTCGTCAAGGGTCCGCGTCACCGGTGCGCGGCACGCTGGCTGGACCCAGATGTCTCTCCTCCTCCTATGCCCGTCTCAGACCATGGTCCCCATAGTCAATATTCTAGCATGCTCATCGACCCGTTGTGTATAGAGACCGATCCAGAAACAATGGAGGATGTCCTGGTTGTTTGCAAAGTGTGCAAGTCAGAATTGATCACAGGCAAGAAGACTAAACAGCCGCCCCGGCGTTCCATGGCCAACCACAATTACTTGGGACCTGTCCCGGACGTCTTGAAGGATTTGTCTGTCGTTGAGGAGGCTATGATTGCACGCTGTCGGTCTAAGTGCTGGATCATTCAACTTAAAGAGCTCGACGAAAGCGGCATACCTAACGTTCAGCGAGGCTTCAAGGGTCATATTATCGTGTACCCTCAGCGTCCGTCTGCCATCGCGTCCGTTCTCCCTCCGTCTATAGAGGAAGTTACCACTCCGATCTGTGTCGTGTTTGTTGGTGCTAACCCGCCCACTTTGGAATGGATACGCACCAATGCCAAGCCTCTCATTGTCCGCAAGGAACGTGTCTTGAAGGCGCTGGAATGGTTGTGTCTTCATAATCACCTATATAAGGATGTCTTCATCAATCGTGCCGTTTTCGATGGGCACGGCGAATTCGTGGACATTCCGTTTCACGTTGAGCATATTATTCCGTCTGAGGGTATAGATGCCACGACGGCTTCATACGGTACAGGAGTCCGTTCTTTCGATGAACCACCTGATCCGTTATGTACCGATCCCGCTCCCTGTGTAGACCCCTCTCTCGCGCCCAACATGTCGCCGCCAGCTGTCCCCGGTGTGCATTCCATGTCCGACCGAATGGCAGACATGCTGCGGCCGTCTCCTGTTGATGCTATAGCGTTCGAGAGCGTGGTGGTAACAGATATCCGCGGACACGAGTCCTCCTACAAACTCCGTAAAGCTGCTGCCGCTCATTTGAAGAAACCTGGGTCTAACTATATAGCTATCTCTCATGACCCTGAGCCTGCAAACGAGTTTGATAACCCAGACCTTCTCCCAATGATATATCCTACCCTATTCCCGTATGGCGTCGGCGGCGTCGGTGATTCTGCCAGACGCACACCCTTTTCCCTCGAGGCCAATTTGAAGCATTTCTTCAATCTTGCCGACACGCGGTTCCAGACTCATTATTCATTCCTTTTCACCGTGTTCAACATGATGCAGCGTCATGCCCTTCTTCAACGTACCAGTTACAAAGTAAAGCGGAAGGACTTTGACTCTGTGGCTGCTCGGTTTGCCACCGTATCCGCCGCCTCCATCCACGCAGTGTCTGAACGGGTTAGCAACGGGGACATGAAGACTGTCAACTCACCAGAGGAAAAGGCAGTCCTCGACCTTATGCGGGAGGTCAACCTTATCAATGCCCATGTTCACGGGTCTCCCCAGTCAAAGCTCGTCATGCGCAACGAGATTCGAGGGCTCATGATGGAGAAGGGCCTACCCAGTTTTTATGTTACCATAAACCCTGCAGACATATATAACCCGCTCGTCAGATTCTTGGCTGGCGAGAGTATAGACATTGATAATCTTACCGCCATTGACATGAAGAATCGGCCTGATCAGGGCATTCTGATCGCAAAAAACCCCGCCGTCGCCGCTCGCTTCTTCAATATATATATCAAGGTGTTCATCGCAGCACTCGGGTATGATCCTAAACAGATGGACACGGACGGCGGCATTCTTGGGGTCGTCAACGCATATTACGGTTGCGTGGAGGCACAAGGCAGAGGCACTCTTCATTGTCACATGCTCATCTGGGTCGAGGGCGGACTAAATCCCACTGAGATCAAGGCCCGCGCGATGAAAGACGGCGGCGACATCGGGTTTCAACACCGATTGATGACCTTCTTGGAGGACACTATATCCAACTCTGTGCCTCCCGAAGCGGAGCCTGGACTAGAGTTTCCTCTGTCTAGGTATCATCCGTGCGCCACTCGTGGACCTCCTCCTTCTACGGCCCCTGCAGACGTCAAAAAGGCGCAGGAAAATGATCTCCACCGGTTGTCTCACCTGTGTCAATTCCATGTTCACACCGGGACATGTTACAAGTATTGGAAGGGTCCTGGGTACGCGAAGGAGTGTCGCTTTGATTTGGATGAATCCAACGTTCAGCCCGTGAGCGTGTTCGACCCTGTTACTGGCGAGTTTGAGCTTCGGCGACTCGATGGGTTGGTGAATAATTTCAACACTACCATGATGGAGTCCTTGCGGTGCAACATGGATATTAAGTTTATATCGTCTGGTCTCGCCGCGAAGGCCGTGATGCATTATATTACTGACTATATAACCAAGAGTCAGCTACAAGCTCATGTCGCATACGCCGCTCTCGAATTGGCTGCCACTAAGCTCGGCGACTTTGACCCTGAAGAGGATGAGTTTTCTACTCGAGCACGGCGACTACTGCAGAAATGTGCGTACTCGATGGTTGCCCAGCAAGAGCTGAGCGGGCAGCAAGTTGTTTCCTATATAATGGGGTTCGAGGATCACTTTACAAGCCACAAGTATTCGAAACTCTATTGGCCTACCCTTGAGGGCTTCATAAATTCTGAGCGTCCTAGTCCGGAGTGCTATAAGTCCGTCAGTACTGTCCCAGACTCCGTGCCGGGCTCCGCACCTGTACCGCTCCCGGTCCTCGAGGTGGATGGCGACGCGGACTCCGACTCTGGGTCTGATTCAGACGAGGAAGAGGCTACTCCTAGAGAACACGATATGCTCGAGGACTTGGAACCTACCATCGAGAACACGGCAGTGGACGACGTCACTTTGTCTGTTGGCCCCAATGGAAAATTCAAAGCGACTGCCAACCAATCCGCTGATTATCAGCATAGAGGTAGCGAGCTTGACGCCGTCAACGTGTGGGACTTTGTCGCCCAGGTAGAGAAGATTTCTAAAGGCCGAGCTACGCGGGCTCACAGGCACTCAGATGATGACGCGGAAGATGAGGATGAACTCACCGACCCGGTAGATCCTGTCGAGCCGGATGAAGATGACCCGGATGTAGAGCCTTGGTCGGATGCCGCCGAGTCTGGTGAGATATTGTTCTACTCAGGCAGGACTAGACCCCGCGTCTCGTTGTTAAACCCTCACCTTGAGGATAATACCCATATCCTTCGCGTGCTTGCGCCTCAATCGCGTCGGATACCTGTGCCTATCGGCCCGGCTATGCCTCGGCGCGACCGAGACGATTTTACCAAGCACAAGCATGCTCGCCTAATGCTGATATTGTTCAAACCTTGGAGACACACTTCCGACTTAGTAACTGAAGACCAGACATGGTTGCAGGCGTACCAACAGTTCCTAGGGGTTTGCTCCGCAGATGTTTTAGCCGTTATCGACAATATGCAGCTTCTGCATGAGTGCAAGGACAGTCGTGACGCTCATTATAAGAAGCGCCGTGAACGCCAAGCGGAGGCCCGCATTCCTCTAAATCTGGTCAGGCAAGGAGCGGACGACGATCTGGGAGATTACGACGACACCGCGGTCATGAATCACATCGACTCTTTGGACGCGGTCTTCTCTACGCGCAAGGAGCGAGGAAGCGAAAATATTGCTGATGCTGTTCGCGCTTTTGAGGCTAGTGGTCTGTTTGTTTCCCGTACTGCTGAGGACGAGGACACTGAATCGGATCCGAACGCTGACCCGGGGCATGATCAGGTCTTCGAGGATCAGCCTTTTCTTGAGCAGCTGTGGGAAAAGAATTACAGCGACCGGAGGGACGAGTGGAAAAAGGTCGCAGCAGGTCGTACTAACGAGAAGCCTCCGCGGGCGGCTGCTTCAGCTGCCGGTCCTTCGCGTCCTGGTGGTTCTGTCATTCAGAGTGGGGATGCGTTCCGTAGTGACCGCCTTCCTGTTCGTCCCGAGGATCAGCCTTTGATTAGTCGCGGGCCTGTTCCCCTTCGCGCCGCGGACGCCGCACCTTCATTGGACGCTGCCATGAATAGGGTTATCGGTAAATGGACACTGAACCCTGAGCAGATACGCGCCTTCAAGATAGTTGCCGAGCACAGCGCCGTCCCCAAGGCCTCCCCTCTCCGCATGTTTCTTGGTGGACCGGGCGGCACGGGAAAATCGCGCGTAATCGATGCTCTTGCCGACTTCTTCGCGTCGCGCGGTGAGGAGAGGCGTCTAAGGAGGGCGTCGTACACCGGCGTTGCTGCTAGAAATATTCGGGGAATGACGCTACATGCCGCGCTAGGTTTCGGAAAGCAGTCAGATCACAGTGCAAAGAATGGCAAGGGCCTCTCCAATCTGATGAAGATGTGGGAAGGCGTTGACCACCTTTTTGTCGACGAAGTCTCTATGGTTGGATGCACACTCATGTACGAAATCAGTGTTGCCCTCTGTGCAGCCACTGGCAACCCATCCTCTCCCTTCGGCGGCATAAACATAATTTTTGCTGGGGATTTTTGTCAGTTGCCGCCCGTCGGTCAGATACGGATTTTTGCGCACGTAGACAATAAACCCCTTCGAGACAAGAGGAAGAGGCGTTCCGGAATCCGCAGTTCTGCCGCTGCGACCGAGGCCGGACAGAAAAATATGTGCGGAAAGTTGCTTTGGCTTACCGTTAAGACCGTTGTATTACTAACCGAGCCGATGCGTCAAGCTGGACCTGGCAACGAGGAGTTTGTCAACCTATTGGGGCGGCTGCGACACGGGCGGTGCACTAATGCCGACTTTAACTTACTCAACACGCGCCTGCTTGGCGGTTTATCTATCGACTGGACCGATGAGCATTGGGCTTCCGCACCTATCGTTGTCAACGAGAACCATATGAAGGATGAACTCAATATCAGGGCAGCCACTGAATTTGCCCGACGTACCGGTCGGAAGCTCCACTGGTATTATGCCACGGATAAGATTGCCCGGAAGACTGTGAGAGAGGACTTGGGCGCGCGTCTCCGAAAGATGGATTCTGGCAAGACTAATCAGCGATTGGGTCGTATCCCTCTCGTACTGGGCATGCCTGTCATAATTTCCCAGAACTTCGACGTTCCCGGCGGAGTCGTTAACGGTTCGTTCGGGATTTTGAAGAGCGTCCGTTTCAAGCTGGATGCGCGCAATAGACGACACGCTATTTCATGCATCATCGACTGCCCCGACACGTCTGACAACCTGGTCCCTGGACTCCCTAACCATCATGTCGTAGCCCTCAAGGATGACATGCAAATAGTTCTCACTCACCCGTACACGTTCAAGACCTGCACCGTGAATCGGACCCAATTACCTGTCCAGCCTGGATTTGCTATGACTGCGTATAAAGCGCAAGGCAAGACCTACACCAATGTTTGTGTCAATCTCGTAGACTGTCAAGGTACAGAGTCCGCGTACGTTATGATTTCAAGGGCGACTTCGCTCGACGGCCTTGTGATTGCAACCCCGTTTTCCAAGGATAGGATTTCCTGCCGGACTTCAGAGGACCTGAGGAAAGAGACAGCGCGCGTGGAACTTTTATGCCTACGTACAATTCTTGGGTGTGGTACGGACGCCGAGGTGCAGGCTGCCAAGCAGCGTATAGAGTCCAACTTCTCTTGTGACCTTGACGCAGATGAGTCGGACGGGGAAGAAGAGAATTCGTCTTTGGAAGATGCCTGGAAACGTTTGCAGCCCAAGCAGCTTGCGAACACCAAGGTGATTCAGTCGAAGTCCAGACAGAAGAAGAAGAATTTGGACGCACCCCGCCAACGCGGGCCTGCGCCTGTGCAGAGCGCTCCGACGACGCGCAAGAGAGCGCTCGACGCTCCTCGCGCCGACGAACGCAATGTACGCCCGAGACTTGCGGGCGTCGCGGGAGTCTCCTCTAGCGCGGCTAGACCATCCGTCGATGTCCAACTGGGAGTTAGTGACTTCGTGAGTGACCCTTATTCGCTCCTTTCGTCTCTGGTTTCACCGTTCCCCCCCTACAGACGCCAGCGCCCCCTGCTTCGCGGAAGCGCAAGCTTTTGGATCAGGTATTTGTCTATCCGTAAAATAATCCGAGTTATTATTCACAATGTGTGCAGACACGAACCGCTTCGACCGTACCCTCTGCTATCACCCTAGGTCCGTTTCTAGCGTCGCGCAACTGCTTATCCTGAGGCTGCTATTCCTCTCAGACTCGGCTGCTGCCCTTGATCAGTTTCGCTCGAATTGGCTTGCCGAAGTTGCCGGTCGGAGGAATCCGGACCTGGCTACCGCTCGTGCATCCCCGATAAGTCCGACAGCCGACACTCTGGCAAATAAGCGTCCAAGAATGGACGCACCTTGATTAGGACCACCACCAGCATGCCCTCCGTCTTAGACCTTCTGGCCGTTCACCTCGAATCCACCTCGGAACCTCTGTTCGCTCGACAGGTTTATGGCCCAGATTTTGCTCGCATTGCGGACAGTATCCCCGCTCACGCGCGCCCCGTCCTTTGGGGTATGAGGAACTCATACGCGCGCTGGTCTGACGGGGACCCATTTCTTCCGTATTTTATGGGTAGCATCAAGCGGGTACACACCGAACAGATGGACAACGAGGACTGGATGCTCGTGAGTTAGTATATATTGTCCTCTGTCTGTTCCCTCACCGTGCACCAGTGTCCGATATCCATTGACTTGACTGCACCCCCGGTACATGCTGGTCATCCTCTTGACGTTCTCTTCTGGGACCAGTTGGTCGGCCTTCGTCGCGTCATCGCAGTCGACGCTGCAGATGTTACGCCGTCTATTTGGGACGTGAATGCGTATCGCAATATACAGGTAGCACCCTTTGTGGCCTCCCTCTTCTGTGTGAATCGCGACTGAACGGCCATTCAGTGCGAAGTCAGTAGTATCACACCGTGGGCGACGGGGCCATCCTCCGACTCGCGCCGTTCGGCTGCGTCTAACGATAACCAAATCCGCCTCACCATTTCACCCGATATTGTGGTACGTCTTTACCACTGCGTTTGTGGTATATCGTCTTACTCTGCCATAGACCGTCAACGCCACACCTGGAAGACTGTTTTCCCCTCCCCTTCCCCTCAGCACCCTTTCCAGCACAAACTCCGTCCCGGAGTCGGAGAACATGTGTTATGTCAAGCCGGGTGATCTCGTCATCGCCAAATGCGAGCTCCGATGCGATTATGAGCGCGAGTCGGCTGCATACTGTACCCGTCCGCTTGTTACACGCGTGAGTTCCCTGCTGTACTTGCTCCAATTAGTTCTCATCGCTACGCAGGAGTATTCGTTGCATTGTAATCACCTGTCTATAGTCGCCTGATTAATCGTTGCTATCTGCTTTCCCCCTTTCCCGTGAAAACCTTCAATTCAATCGCGCTTTGCGTTCTCGCCATCTGTACTGGCGCGTTCCTCATATGTTGCGGGTAATTACTGTCAGCTGTCACTTCTCGTAGATCTTGGCGTATTTCTCACGTTGTCTTGTGCTTCTTTTGACACCTGTCTTGATTTGACAGACACCGATCCTGTCAAGTGTGCGACGCCGTCCTTTCTGTGTATCAAGTTGTGTCCACGAGTGGTCGGTGTCGCGTGCGTACGCGCCGTTGCATCGTGTCGTCTTGTGGCGGTTGCTGTCCGTTTCTAGTTGGGTTTTTTAACTAGTTTTTTATCTGTTATTTATTTTGGACGTACCTGCGCTCAGCTCGGCCCGTCCACTGAGTTTCTCGCTCCGTTTAAAAGGCCGCAGGGGTATTTGGGTTCTGTAGAATCACTCTCCACTCACCCGCATTACCTTTCACCTGTTCCCCCTATGGCTACCGACACCATCCCCGCCACGCCTCCCGACGACCGCCCTCTCCCCACTATCCCCCCTGAAACCGCCCTCGAATACAGTCACTTCGATTCCGACGTCTTCAAAGAGCGTGTCCAGTGCGGTTTGTACGCCGAGGTGGTCGACAGCTTGTCGAGCCTCAACAAGCGTGCCCTCGGTAATTTGGATCACCCCGACGACTTCACCCGATACAAGCCGCAGAACAGCAATAACCTCGAGTTCAAGGACCGCGACGGCTTCGAGATGCGCACGCTCATCGTCGGCGAGATTGCAGGTCATAGTCACGGCACGGTCCTCCGTGCCAGTGGCAACCATTACGCCGGCGGCAAAGAGGTCAGTTCCTCCGTCGGTCTAGTTTCATTCGACTGCTTACTTTCTATGCAGTTCCAACCCGTCGACGACACAAAGACTGGCGTGAAGGATATTCTCGCTCTCGGCTGCCCCACCTATGCGACAAACCGCCTCGCCAACTTCTTCGAGAACCAGACGGTTCCTCTCCGCAGCGTCTCGGATCACGAGCGTGGTTTGGAGGAGGCCGATGGCGAGGTCCGTGGTATCCTTTAATCGCCTTCTCTTCCCTAACCTGCGTGCTAGGTAATGCTCAGTCGTCATTGGATGCGCTCCATCGACGGCAGCAACCAGGACGACCTCATCATGGTTCATATGTTACCCAAATATGGTGTGCGTACCTTCTTCGCGTCCTTTTCTACAAAAAAAATGTCTGACGTTCGTTCTCTTCAAGATACCAGCGACTGCCGGGACGGCTTCGTCTCCGGCTCGTCGCGCTAAGCGCCGGCTGGACGACGACCACGACCGCCCACTGTCCACCCCTGCCTCGACACTCGCTGGGGGCGGTCGCGGAAACGAGGATGTCAAGATTCCAACCCGTGCGTTTCTTTTGTAGAGTCTCTTGGATCGTTACTGATGATTGTGTAGGGTCCGAAATTGTTCTTGGTGCTCACTATGATCCCCGTCTGCTCTCCGACTATGGAGGGCCATACTTCAATCACGTCAAAGCCAGGCTTGTTCAGCACGACGTCAGGGACGAGACGGGCGAGGACAAAAGACTGGTGCCCCCTTACCAGTACTACGACCGTCTCAAGCCTGGGACTTTGGTTCTCATCAGCGCCTCCCTTCACATCTTTGTTATGACCGACATGGACAAGGGTAGCATCCGTAGGCGCAAGGTGTGTCTTCATTTCGTTTCGCGCCTCTGTTTCTAATCGTATGAGTCCCTGCTAGATATACCAGATCAACGCTCACAATATCAAGATTCTGTCCGACTCTGATGCACCGGTTGAGCCCCGGACCCGCCCCATCCCACCCACCAGCTTTGGGCAGAAGGGCCCTGTTCTCCCGCCCCCCGCCGAGTTCGAGAACTTCACGATCAAGTCGAGTCCTGTGAAGGCGTCCAACGCAGCCGCGTCATCTAGCAAGGCGTCCGGAACGGACAAAGGTAAGTGCAGTCTCGAGCTATAGGTTGCGTTCCGTACGCTGATACTGCATTTCACAGATAAACCGCCCGCCTCCGGATCGGATAAAGGTCAGTGCAGTTTTGCGTTCTGACTTGCGTTCGGTGTGTTTATGCTGGCTTTCGCAGATAAACTGGCGTCCAGCGGGAGTACCAGCAGTACCAGCAGTATCAGCACCCTCGACGGTGATTCGATCATGACCGACACTAGCCCTACCAAGAAGAAGAAGCGCACGTAGGCGCGTTTCTTCAACGCGTTATTGGTTAGTCCCATTCACTCTGTCTGTCGCGATCTTGAGTTCTTACCGATTGCCTAGAACGCGCGCGCTCAGGTTCGTCCTTGTTTTTCTTCTCCTGCGCTGAGTGCTTCAATCGTTTTCATCCAGTATGCGCTCCAATATTCCTGTGCGGCGTTTCAAGTGAGTGTCCTTTTCCGCTCAGCACTTGCGCGTGCGCTTACCTGCTTCGCCCTCAACTAGCACGCGTGTATTTGTGTTTCCCGGCGTTTCAAGTACGCCCTCTTCCTTGCGTATATCATGTCGCCGCTGACTCTCTTGTCTTGCGCAGCATACGTCCCTCGACTGTCTCCTTGCCATGAACGCGATATATACATTTAAAACTACATATTGAACCTGTTCCGTCCCGCGTTCAACCATAAAATTTGCCCGAATCGTGCCCCCCTCTCTCAGTCGTCGTGGTCTTGATGAAGCCGGGAAAGCCAAACATCGCCACATTCTGTCACGTTTGCGTTGGTCGGTAACTTCCGACGTGCTGGCGGCAACTCCCGACCTGATGTGTTCGTGACTTAGTTGTGACGCGGTGCAAGCGCCTATTGCCCTTCACTCAGACCACCATATCGTTACCGTGTAGATTTCAATTCCTGTGTAGATACTGTCCTCGTCGCGTGCCACAGCAATGAGAACAGTCTCCAAGGTACATACAAGCTACCCCCGCCGTGGATTGGCTCAGACGTGCCATCCAGAAGAGGACCACCAAACGGGCTAGGACTGATGTCGCCAGATTCTTCGACCTGAGCGCGATGCAGGACGACGGCTTCTCTGATGATAGCGACGAGGATGAAACTGGTACGCCTGCACGCGTTTGTCTTCGCGTGTTTCGCGCCTCATTATATTTCTGCAGAATTCATAGACAGACGCGACAAAATTGACGATGAGGAACTGCCTGCGCTCGGACCGCCTAGAGTACGGCTGGCTTTTGATACTATGGAGGAAGACCCGCAAGAAATCGCGGCGCGATTGGAAGAGCGCTATCGTAGGATGTCCATTTTCAAGGGGAAAGAGAAGGAGGATGATACAGGGAACTATATGGCGGACAAAGTTATCAAGTGGGTGCACACGCCCGATAACTGTCCTGCCCATTCCACAGTGCCTATTTGGAGGCTGGTGGTCAGGGTGCGTGTCCCATTCTCCTGTTTCTCCGTCTCCTGAATCATTCCTATTCCACAGCGAGGAAAAGAACGCAACGTCGTCTTCGCCATCATGGCGATGTCTAAACCCGGTGGCAATCATCCATTGCAAGACGCAGGTGTGCTCTCTGCCACTGCCCATCCTTACGCTCGGGGCTTCGTTTATGTCGAGTGCGCGTCCATCGCGACGATTGACCGAATAGTTGGCCTCGTCGCGTTCGTTCGCCGCGGTGCGCCTCCAGAGCAGATAAAGCTTTCGGACTATAAGGCCATTATGAGCGTCGTCGACAAGCCCGCGATTCCAGATGGTTCGTGGGCGCGGTACGCAAAACGTGGGGTCTTCTGCGGTGACCTTGTCTGGGTCGAGGCATACGATCCCGCCAGAAATGGTTATACGGTCGCAGTCGTCCCCCGTCCACCGCTTGTGGTGGATGCGAATTTTGCCTCCTCCTCCAAACGGCGCCGATCTGGACCTCGCCCGGCGCAATCCCTGGTTTACCCTTTGGATGGGGATGACTTGCTGGAATCCCTGAAGGTCTTGGAATTCGAGTCCGACAAGGCCTTTTCCGTGGACCGACGTCGAGTGCATCACGGGCTCTACGTCGCCCATGGCGTCCCTCTGTCTGACCTTGTGGACGACCGTGTTGGTCCATCCAAGGCGGAATATGACATTTGGGCTCAGAGCCCATTGTGCAGCGCCAGCCTCGCCTTGTCTGCGTTTGCAGACATGAGCCGTCTCTTTTCCCGCTCTATGGGCGTTCTTCGCGAACTGGTTGACGATGACACCGTGCTTCGGTCGGGGGACAGAGTCAGGGTGGTGCAGGGTGTTTATCGCGATGCTGTCGGCCGTGCTGTGGATGTCGACGTCGACGAGCGGGTCGTGCTGGCTGATGTGGTCCATCTGAGCGGTCCTCGGATTCAGTATTCGTTCCCGTTCGCGTGCATCGCGTTCGAGTATCGTGTGGGCGATGTGGTGGAGGTACGAGACGGTTTGCATGCCGGGCTGTATGGATGGGTCACTGCGGTCGACTGGGGTGCTTGTCGTGTCGACCTCGTCGAGTATCGTCAGGCGCTTCCCCTAGACGCTGATTCGCCCGTTTTGGAGGTCAGCAACTCTTTCTCTCTCTCTCTCTCTCTCTCTCTCTCTCTCTCTCGTTCTCCATTTCAAATGCTCATCATAATTCCAGTGGACCAATGACGCTGGTACCGTTCTGGAGGTCTGTCTCTCGCCGCATTGTGTACCCTTTTAATACTAACCGTGATTCCAGTGGACAATCTCAATGTCTGCCATCCGATTGAAGCCATTGTCCTTCTCGCCACCGTCTGTGTCTACTGTCGTTCCAGGCCCCTCTAGTCCTTCAGTTCCTCGCTCTCGTATGGACACCTTTCTCCATGTCGAGGTCAAATTCATTCGCGGACCGTACCGCACCCTGTTTGGGATTGTGAAAAGCACTCATTCCGACGGAGATCATCTCACTGTCCGGACGGAGGGTCGGGCTATCAACAGCGATGTAATCGTCAAGCAGACTGACGTTCGGGAGCGACAGTGAGCGCGGCTCGCGGACTCGATGCTCTCTCGCTAACCGGACTATTCGCAGCACTGGCATGACCTTATCTGAGTACATGATGACACCGTCTCCCATCGCCCTCCGTCTGCGCAAGTATCGCGAAACGATTTGGGCGGCCGAAATCAATCCGGATATCTTGCCTTGTGCCCCGGACGCCGCATCCGTCCCTCTCGCCGATCTCTACGTGGATAACACGCAGCCGCCCGCGGTCGACCCCGCATGGCTCCCCGATGGCTTCGTATATGTCCCTCCTTGCCCACCTGAAGTCGTCCCCGTCGAAGACGGCGCCCCCACCGACGGCGCCCCCACCGCCCCCACCGCCCCCACCGACGGCGCCCTTACCGACGGCACCCTCCCCGAAGGCACCCCCATCGAAGGCAGCGCGTCCGGTCCATCCATTAGCGGTCTCGATTCCGCTACTGCTGTAGCCGTAGCCGGCCAGTCCTCTCAGTCTCCTGATGGCACGGACGCCCCTCCGTCTGCGTCTAGCCAGCCGTCTACTCTTCCGGATGATTTCGAGCCCATCCCTCCTTCTTGGCTGTTAGGTGAAGCTTTGCTTCATCTTTACCTCGATGTGCGGATTCGCCATTCAGCTCGAGTTTATAGCGGTGCGTACGAGGAGTGTCTGGGAGTGATAGAGGATCTGCAGGCGGTGAAACGAGGCGAGAATGGGTCCCATAAAGTCAAGTTTTCGGACGGTGTCAGGCGCTTCATCCCGATTCGCAATATTTACCCAGTCACCACGACCGAGTTCGATCCTCACATCCCGCGGGCGTATGCTAGATGTGTGCTCGACGTGCCAGGGACTTATGTCGCCGCTATCGGTCCGGACGATACTGGTTCTTCTCGCCACGTCGGGAAAATTGGCTTCGTTACTCCCGAGAGGACAGTTTGCATAGAGGGCGCCGCCTACTCCTTCCCCTTGTACAGTCTCTGTCGCTCAGACCCGTATCCGCGGTATACCTATGCGCCCGTATCTTGAGTTGCTCATTTACATGTACTCGTCAGGCTGTATAATCATTCGATTTTTTGTTTTATATTTTCGGTTTACATAAACGCAGGATAACTGGGATGATATCAATTTAAACCTAACCCTGCATCTTTGACCCAATTGGGTCAATCATCTCCTATTTAAGCAGCAACTTGTCGGCAATCCTTGCCAGCCTTTCCCGCATGTCTGCAGAGACGAACTTGACCGATGGTGTGTGCCCCCCTCTGTGTTCTTTCTTCTGGATCTCACCATTGCCTCCGTAGATGAAGAGGACGAGCTTGGATTTGATGACTGTGTCGTACCCTCATTTAGTGCGCGAGGGCGCCGTGTCGCCCAGCGGCAGGCCGCTGTCGGTGCGTATCGTTGGTTAGGCGCGTTCTCACCACCTCTTTACTTACCTCGCCCGATAGCCCCCTCTTCCGATGTGCTAGCCATACCGGAACCAGATGGTGCGGTGTCCGTTCCCTCTGCAGTCCCTGTCTGATGCTCCTTTTTTTATAGTCTCACACCCGAGTCTAACTAGCCCTGACATTGATGTACAAGTCCCCCCTCGCACCTCGCTCTCTGGTATCACACGTCGTGCGTCTGTTTGGCACGGGCCTACCTCCTGCTGCTCAACCGTTCTCAGTTGGCTCCCCGATCGTCATCAGCAGTGACGAGGAACCTGAATGTGCGTACTGTCTGTTCCGCCATGCAGCTTTCCGGCTAACTGCTCGTAGACGGTCCCCCCAATATCATCGAAGTCAGTAGCGGAGAGGAGCCGGACGTTCTCTTTCGCGGTGAGTGTTTTCCTGCATGATATCTGTGTTGTTTTGTTCATTGGCTGCACCAGATTCTTGCCGGTTTGCATTCCCTGGTGAACGCACCACGCGGCCCGCGAAAAAGAAGAAGCGCCTCCGTACGGGTAACGCTCCGTACAGGAAAATTGTTCCTCTCCGTCGACGTCAGTTGGGCTCATGAGTTTTTATTGGTTTCTGGCGTTGACTTGTTCGCAGTCGGATCGCCCGTTCTCGTCAGCAGTGGCGAAGACGAGCCAGTTCGTACGTCTTCCTGATCTCTGTCTCTCTCTCTCTCTCTCTCTCTCCCTGATGACCCGTTGCGTTCTCAGAGGGTCCCGCGAATATTGTAGACGTCAGTAGTGGAGACGACGGGGAGGCTGCCGCTCGGAGTGCGTATTTGTACCCATCCGTCGAAGATCGTGTTCCCTAATAACTTACATCAGATGCTTGGGTGTTCATGCTTCCCAGTGGACCTCTGACCCCCCCAAAGAAGATTAAAAGGAAGACAAGACAGCAGCGCGACGCGGACGCGGTCAAGAACACCGTCCCAATTGACGACTTATTCCATTCGCCGATGGGCACAAGCAAGCGTGTGCCTCTCACTCGCCGACGTCTGGGACCGGTGCGCACGGTACCGTTGGTGGACAGTCCCTCTCGCATGGTACCGTACAGCCCACGCGTCCACCGACCTCCTGTGGTGATTCACGGACCCCCTCGCGTTCGCCGTCCCCTCGCACCAACTTGTTACACCGCAGGATGGAGACAGCCTCGGCCTCCGTCTAACCCTTTGGAGGTTATCCACTTGTGGCGCGATGGGTCCGCTACGGGCCCGCCCGCCGTCACTGTCCGCGAGAAGCATCACGAGTGTGCCATATGCAAAGAGCTCAAGTCTCACCCCGTAACGTTCGTCCTAATGAATACTGTATACATATATGTCTAACCCTCGCTCCTGCAGGTACACCTGCTCGCACACATTCTGCTACGTGTGCATCAGGGTTTCTCTGGAGACAAAGTGGGAGTGTCCTATTTGTCGGGAGGTTATGACTGCGGCTCCGTTCAGAGCGCGCGGGGAGGAGGACCTACTTCGAGATATGTATGGGGAGTGGGACACTACTGTCGTAGACTACAGTTGGGATGGGTTAGTATTTCCTGTTCTCAAGTAGGGTCACCCGCTATGTAGCCCTATTTAAACGTGATGTTGTTTCGTGTTTATAACCCACTCCTCTCGTTTTAGTCCAGTAATGCCCGTGCCCCAAAACGCGTTCGATGTGGCCAGTTGGAATCGTAAACTCGAGGATATGCGTCCGGTGCGTCTCCTTCTCTCTATCGTGGTCTCTGTCTGACACCTTATAGCAATTCCCTGGATTCAAGAGTGGTGTCTTATTTGTGGTTTCGGGTGGCGACCCGATGAGAGTGAAGGTCCCTTTCCGTTATGGTGTCGACGTAAACACCGCGCGGCTCCGGGATCTCTGGGTTCACGCTTGGGTGCCCAACCACACTCCTAACGGCGGCGTGAACTTGGCTGACGGTGCGATCGTCCTCGACGGCTACGGCGACGTCAGATTGCACCACTCTTACGCCGTCTTCTACGTTCCCCAAGCGCTGGACCTCGCGGTCAAGCCGAACACGTCCAACATATTTGTGCATGGGGGCTTTACATGGGCCGAGAACGTGCTCGTCATCCGACACGTCCACGGCGTCCCCAGGAATATTGGTGCACGGCATCTTTCCGAGGTACACCTTGTTTTGCAATGGTGAGTAATGGATATCCGCTCTCTTTCTATCACTCATGCCGCTGCGCAGGGCTCTTTCTCGGAATCTTTTCGTGTAGTGCTCTCGTACAATAGCATTATTCGTGCCAATTATATCTACTCGATGTGGATATCGCATCCTTCGTCTTCTGACCGATCTCCGGTCTTGTGCAGCCGCGCGTTGTGGAGCTGTGGAGTTGTGGATTTCATCTCGTACATAGTTCCCATCTTTAATGGATCGTGGATCTATCTTTGCGTCTTCGTGATCGCGGATCCATCTTTGACAGCTGTCAACGGATCTCGGACCGATTTGAGCACGCGAGGCATGTAGGCCCGAATCTGTGCTGAAGTGAGTGTTCGGCTTCCTGTTCCCATTGGTTGTGGCTGATTCTGCGCGGCTCTTCAAGGCGACTTTCTGTTTAGGTTTACGTCTGGTTCATCTCTGGCTTTGCGCCTGGCTTTGCGCCATGGGATTGGTGATTCCATGTGGTCCCGCAAATCTCTCGCGTGTTTGCGGGGAAGACTCGTGTCCCCGATATCAGCTCTCGGCAGTTGCAGGCGACGACAGTTTGCTTCAATCGGTTAGATTTGATTGTCGGCTGGCCGATGGAATATTTCGGACCTTCGATGCAAAGGTTCGCATCTTTTTATCTTTTCTTGGAGGGGGGACCTGAACACCTTATTACCCGGGAGGTAGATGTGCAACAAGAACACTCTCTTTAGCCATGTCTGGGCCGCTCAACTCGTCTATTGTCCAGGTACGTTTATGCCATATCTTTTGTTGTTTCCCGCGTCGATAACCCTATCTAGCCCGCTGTTATTGCCGCCGCCCGCCCTAGCCCCCGCGCTGTGGCTGATGCTCGTAAGTCTGCGTCTCTTGCGGCTTGCTCTGTCTCATTCTACCCGCCGCAGAGTACTGGGCGTGGGTCAATAGTGGGATTCCTGCAGTCGGCATATTCCTTCTCCCCGAGGTAATGGAAAATATCCTGTGGGACTTCACTCTGGCCGATATGATGAGGCTGGCCGCCGCGTATGTGCTTCGCTATCTTTGTCCCCATTTGTTGCTCACAACTCGGTGTTCAGATCGGTGCCTACTCGTTATGTCGTTAAAAGTGTCTACAAGTTGCGCGCGGACCGCATCGTCGAGTTGAATTTCTTCGCAGCGCCGCCTCTGTCTGCCGCTGCCGTCTTGCTGATGAACGCATTCTGGAGCCTTATGCACCGCACCGGGTCGGCGATTCATGGGTCGTCTCCGTCTTATGTTATTCGGCTAGAGAGCGCGACACGGCGCTGGTTGACTGGTGACTTGAACATTGCCATTCCCGTTGGCACTCGCGTCCGCTGGCATGCATTCATGGTCAGCTTTGCCGGCAATCCTGCATTGGTCCACATACCAGTCCGGACCGGTACCTCGCACGTCGTGCGCTCCGCGTTCGAGTACACCATCGGGGTTAGTGTCTGTTCGCTGTCTATACTCTCGCTGACTTGCGCAACAGAGCCGCCGGATCCGGTTCTTGGAGGGCGTCGGTCCATCCGTCTACGATGTTGTCCTGGGTACCATGGGCAGCACCAGCGACGCTCGGCTTATTACTGCGGAAGAGGTCCGCGTCTATTATCCTCGACTCGCGGTCGAATGGCGGTCTTTGGACAGTTTCAATTCCCCCACTGTGGACGTCTGCTACAAACTGGAGCGTCGTGGGGACAGTCGCTCCATCAATACCGAGAGCTGGTCCGGTCCGTGTGGTCCTCATTGTCCCGTCCTGCTGCGCCACGCTGCCGAAGACACGTTCGTTGGATTGATTTCGTTGTGTCCAGACGGAACACGCAAGCATCCTGGGTATACAGATTCCCAGTACAGCTGGTCGCTCGGTGATCGCTGCTACAACTCTTTGTGCGATGAGAGTGGAGGAAGCTACGCGCCATACAGTCTCCTTTAGGGGTAGTTTCATGTTGAACTCGTCGTATACATGCCCTCTTTATAGTCCTCTGCCGATATATCCTTCTTTCTAGTCCTGTCTTTACTCCTCTGTCTTTACCGCTTCTGATGTCTTTACCGTCTCTGATATAAAATGTCCCTTCGATAAAAAATGCCCTTCGATCAATTGTGACAAACTAGAACACCCACCTGCTTAGCCCGCCATGACAGGAGACGCGCTCGGTGCGTTATTGTGGCCTCTGTGTCTCCCTTACTGACCTGTGTCACAGAACCGCTCCTGACTCCAGACCAGAGTACAGTCTGGCGCGTGTGCCAGCCGGTCATGTAGAGCGCGGGAGAGCATTGTACGTCTATCTTTGGTCTTCTTTCGTTTTCCGAATCGTTTGCCTGATCATTGTCCCAGCTCGTTAGATGCAGACTTTTGATATGGTCGGAATATAATCTTTATTTTCATGTGTATTGTTTGCATCTCAAAGGCGGCTGTGTTGCTTTGTCGAGTCAGTGATCGATTTGTGACTGTTGGTCATCACCGTCTGCTCGCGGCATCTTCGGCACGGCACAGGGGCTCAATATCGTCTTCTGACTGCACCAATAACTGAGGAAAAAAATGACTAGTGCGTACCTAGCCATGGCGCGTTCCGAATCAACCCTCAACACCGTTTCATCTAGAGCCACCCATATACTGCGACCCTGTTATTGCCTGCCTGGAGCGGATGAACTGGGCGTCGCTCTACGAGGTGGCGACTAACGGGAACCGATTCGCCACTGAGAACGTCCGTACCTTCGTGAGCGCCAAGGTCGATGCTCCTCTGGCGGATGAAAGTACGTGCGCGCGTTTGTCTGGGTTCTTTGCCTGTGTCTGACGTTGCTCTCGCAGGGGCCGGCCCTCAAAACGCTATGGGTGTGTGCTCTTCTATTCTCTGGCGACCTGCTAATCACACTGTCATCGCAGCTGCTGGTCCAGATATTATTTCGTATCTAGTCGCCCACCATCGCGCAAGGTTCTGGGACATCCTGTCCCAGATGAATATCTCGGACCAAGTTAGCCTGTCGCGCACTTCGAAAGCAAATCAGCATCTCTGCCAGGTCTTCCTGCAGCTCGAAGTGTCCGACATCCTGGCCAAGTTCGGTCTTGCGTACTCCGATGTCAAGCTGGCGCAGGCCACGACTGGGATGGTCATCTCCGGCTCCTCTGTCACGTCGATTGCACACCAACGATCTCAGCCGAACGACCTCGACCTCTACGTCCATCACCGGCATGGGTATAGACTCATCGAATGGCTTCGGATAGTCGGCGACGTCCATTCGGTCCAGCTCAGCATGAGCGAGTACGTCGACGCTCGCGGGCTTCGGGGTGTTTGGCGTGTGCATGCAGTGAACGGTAATTGCGTCATTAACATCATGCAGACAACGTCGGAAGACCCGCGCGCCTGCATCCTGGACACCTTCCATTCAGCCCCGTCTCGTGGCTGCATAGAGTTCGCGAGATTCTGCCACTACGAGTCTAATCAGATCGATCGCAGCGTCGCCCTCGTCACGCCCCACTCTTTGAAGATCGCGGAGGACCTAGAAGATCTGCAGTGCGTCTGGGCCATTATTGACAAGTATCGGAACAGGGGCTTCACCTTTGCCTTTGAATACGACCAGCCCCATGTGTGTGGGCAGGACCTCAATTGTCCTGTTACGCAGAGGAATACCGCGGACGCGGGCTGCGCGTACGCCCGGTTACCTGCCGTGGACATCCCATATTCAGAGCCATACCATACCCGCCCGATATCGTGGTCGCTCCATGGGTCTTACCCCTGCGCCGCAGGTTTCGCCGGGGCTCTCATTGGTACTCACCCCGCTTCTACCGTTCAAAGTCAGTGGCTTTTCGCTCTGTTTTGCGCTCGTTTTCTGATTGTTACTTTCATAGACCTCCTCTTTCGTGGGTTCGTCAAGGCCCTGCTTCGGTTGGAGAACGAGCCGGAGGACGATGAAGATGTTTATGATATGGCTGCTGAAGTGATGCGGGTCGTCGAGCAGCAGCTCTCGCGGGCGGAGGGCGATCGCTCTAGAGCCGTGCGCCACAACGACGGCGTGATTATATCGCCCGTGCTGCGACCGGTTCAAGGTGGTGTGTTAAATACCTTCCATGGTGGTGATGTGGATTTCGATAGCGACTCTGACTGAATCGTCCGTCTTGTTGCACTTTATTCCTTGTACCGTATTCTGCTACATATTTTCCATATCGGGTCTATCCTTTCGGGTCTAACTTCTTGCAGCGGTTGCCCGAGTACCGGGACCCGGAGGAGTCACTTCGTGACCCGCTTATAACGCGACACCCAGTTGCGGTTTGGTCGTCCACACTTGGCCATGTCCTTCGCACACAATTTCATTGGTGAACAAGCACACTCTTGGGTGTTAGCTGAAGGAGTATATAAGACGCATTTTGATATGACCCGCGACAAGACCAGAAAATGGGCGGACGGTTCCCGCCCTCCTGTGCTACTTCATGAGTATTCAGCCAAAGATACTCACGAGCCTCCTCGAGGCAGACGCGGATGGGGGGAGCTCTCTGGACGGGCGAGAGGCTTGCCTGTATACGTCGCGCGTGTATTTGGACGCGTCAACGCTGTGACCGCGGTGCTCGACGAGGTATGTATTCTACGTGATGTATGCTCCCCCCTGAACTGATCATTCTCTGCAGGATAACGGACTGGCGGGCTGGCTCTTGCGGCTCGAATGCCCAGAACCCGCTGCAGCTGATACGGCGCTTCTGTTCCACGCCCAGGTTTCAGCTCTTAGACGGGTGGTGGAAACCGACCGTGAATCGATCGTGAGTGGCGCGTGAACTCTCCATCCATGTCAGTAACATTCGTGCACAGCCGGGGCCCGTCGCACGCAATTACTGTGGATGCGCTGACGACGCGCATGCTCCGTCCGCGCATTGCGAGATCGAGGTACGTTCCTGAGTGTTTGTTTTTTTTCGGTTTGGCCCCGATCTCAATTGCATATGAGATCTGGATTCGGGGTGTTTGTCCCTCACATGATGTATGCACATGGGGCCGAGTTCCTCTGGGCACGAATTTCCAATGTGAGGTTTCCTTGACTCGGTATCAGTCCGACGAGGACGACAACGGCAACGTCATTAAGGTGCGGAGTTGTATTGGTGTGCATTACATATTGTAACCATCACCCAGGATTATCGGGCGTGGATCGAAAACGTCGGCTGGCGTCAGATGAGGGATGATATTTTTGTCACATAGCTTGTCTTTCTGTACTCCATGGCTGCAATATCGAGTCTCTTGAAGCGCAGCGCTCTGTCGTCGGAATCGGACGATCATATCGACATACTCGCGCGAGCAGCGTTCGGAGTTGACTACGCCCCGACCCGCAATCGCTCTGTGGTCGACGACGTCGGCCCGGCTCATCGCTACACTTACAAGACCACTCGAATCCGACCACCCTTGTTTGCGATCACGGAAGTGACTACGTCGTTGCCGCCTTATACGCCCCACATAATCGGCCAGGTCGAGGAGCGGGAACCGACGTATATGTACAACCCCGTCGCGGCCGAGGTGCGCCCTGTTGAGCTTGGATTTTTTCCTTGGGTTTCAGCTCATGGGACTCGTAGGGGTTCGGTCGGACGGGTCTCCGCATGATGCTCCACTGTCCTGCTGGTGCGACCGCATCTACCGTGCAGTTTTACCTGGACCAGGTCAAGCAGTTGAATGCTGTGCGCGACAAATGTGTGCAGGACTTGGTGAGGTTCACTTAGGATTGACACTTGGCCGGTAATTGACGCAGGTTCTCAGGGTGGCAAAGTCGTACAAGACTGGGTGCATCCTGGAAATCCAGAGATGGCGGACAATTCGCGGCACCCCTGGATCGTGGTATGTCGCTATACTTTGCTGCTGGACATGTGTTTATTCTCTTCCTGTGCGAGGTTCATCACGCGAACTCGAAATTTGGAATGCGCGAGGAGATGGCAGAGGGGGCCGTCCTCGACCTTGCCGTTCAGATGTCAGTGGACCTTAGGCTTGTGGGCGAAGCATATGAACATGTGAGCATTTTCCCAATTTAATTGTTGATCAGCGTTTCAATGTATTCCAGACGTTCACGCTTTGGTTTCGCACGTATCAAGCACTGCGCATCGCGGATGTGTAGTAGTAGTCTTGTCCGTATGTAGTCGTTGCGTCCGAAATATCTCGCTCCCAATCTCTCCCAATGAAGACACACAAGACACCGACGAAACGCCGTAAACGAATGACAGCACGTGTGAATGTGCATCGCCACTTGATTGACAGATCCCGATTGCGAATTGGAGATCTGGTGTCGTTATCCGGTGCGCCTTCACCTTCGTTGTTTCCTTCTTCTCCATGGCCACCATTGCTGACTTGCTCACTGAGGGCAGTGACCACCTCGGGATTCGCATATTGGGACTGGACTGGTACATGACGGACTATTTCATGACCCGTGACAATTCCCTACTCCTGGACGAGAGGATAATCCATCGCTACTCTTGCAAGGATCCGTTCAAGCACACTCGGATGATATCTGAATGCGAAGGAATGCCCACCTATCGCAAACTAGATACCCCCCGATACGAGCCGTGGGTCGTTGGTCAAGTCCAATGCACAAGGGCCGAAATCGAGTACCGCGTCCGTGGCTCGCAGGCGAGTGTTTTGCGTTTTTTTCAGTTGTGTGCGACTGATTCATGGATATATTCGACAGCGGGTGGACTGTTTCACCGTTCAGCTACGCTGCCCAGACACGGCGAACGCCAAGAGCCGCGAGTTTTTCGCCCATCAAGTCGCTGCGTTGCAAGGCGTACTGGATGAGGATGTTCCAGTTAACACGGTGTGTTGAATGCGCCGTCTGGTTTGTCTAGCCTTATCTAAGCTTGTAGCCACCTTCTGCTGTGTCGAGCTGGATCGGACCCGCCGCGAACGGTATGCCTACGTTCGAGGTGATCGTATCCTTTCCTTTTTTTTTTTTTTTTTTTGGTGTCTTGGCCCGCTGGCTCACCAGCACTCAGATTGTAGCCGATGCCAACGAGTTCTTGATCTGGAACGCTGGTCGGTGGGCATTCCAAAATGACCAGCACATGAAATTCCAGTTGGAGTTGACGCGGGACGACAACCTGGATGACAAGAAACATGTTCGTATCGTTTGAAATTCGTGGGCGCATATACTGACTGTCCTTCAGGTATTTACAGCCTGGATTCGGGATTATGCGGTGCTAACAGACGAGGAGCTGGAGGAGGACGAGGACTTGACAAGCGGGGGCTAGGTCTCGGTGGTCGAATGCGGCCTGTGTCGAATTTATTATTATTTTACTTATTTCCGATCTTTGGTTGTAAACGATACCCTTGGCCGGGAATGTGCGTGAGTGCGATGCGGACGCCCGATGTGCAGACACGGGGCTAGGCTGCGGTCGCGTCCTCTGGGTGCGCCGAACCGTAGGAATGTTGGTGCGGTCACGCGTGGCGCGGGGTAGACTCCATTAGATATGTTTGGAGCTTGGGGAGGTTGGGGTTCACCTCGCCATCCGCCCACGGTGCTAAGGTAAGCACTCTTGATCCCCTCTAGCCCTCCCCCGCTCATTGACCCCGGAATGCGAGTTCTTTTAGATGGTTTTTCAGATATGTTTAGAGCTTCGGGGTTTGGAGTTTCGAGCTATTCGGGTTCACTTCGCCACGCGGGAGAAGTGCCAAGGTAATATGCTCTTGATTCACTCGAGCCCCCGTTCATTGACCACGCGCTTAGAATTTTTATTAGACGGTTTTTCAGGTATGTTTGGAGCTTGGGGGGTTGGGGTTCGCTGCGCCGCGCGGCAAAGGTGCCAAGGTAAGATCCCGCGTCACTCGAATCCATTACGTGTTCGACAATGGGTTGACTTGCGTAGTCCGACCAGACGTGGACCGAACAAAGCACTAACTTGAAGAAGGCGCGCCAGATTTTGCCGAAAGTCGAACCGTGGGAATGCTGTACTAAACCGGGCGGACTCGCGAGGTAGGGCTCACGAGACGCGTCGACGGAAGTGAATGCTGCAAGCGAGAGCGTTCGATATCCTCTGTGGAATATTGCCTTCAAGTCCACCCGCCTGCCTCTAAATCCAACTGTCTCCAACCGTGGGAATATCGTCCGGAATCGCGCCGCGCTGGTTTTTGGACTCGCGAGACGCGTCGATGGAAGACATAGACCTGCTACCACCCAAATAGAAGGTGCGTACACACATTAATACGTCGTTCATGGATCGAACACAAGTAGCCCTTGAGGCCTTGATATCGAACCGTGGGAATATTTTACGAAACGGGATCCGCGCTGAATTTTGGAGACCATCGACGCGTCGATTGAAGTACATGCGTAAGCAAACGCTCGCAATACAAAGTAAGTATATACATTTCTTTATCCCCCTACCCCTATCTACAGCTGCACTCTAACCCACTGGATCCCGCGTACAAAAGCCCAAGTCATAAATGAAGATTCCAAAGCCAAGAACCCCCCCAGTCCGCCGAGGCGGTACCACTCGCGGTGGGACACTCCACACGAACACCTCTCGACTATTTGGAAGCCCAAGAGGCGGAACTCGTCTTGGACGAGGCGCTCTGGAGATCGCGTCAGAAAAAAAAAACCCAACCAAAACGCGGCTCACCCGTAAGTTTCCGCTCTGGAGTGGTATAGTACGCTTCCCATTTGAAGACGTATTTTCCATCGCAACGGTCGTAGTCCTTCTGTCGCTGCGCGAAGTTGCTCGACTCGCCGATTTTGTATTCGGTGCGCGCCTGGAGCTGCTGGATGGTGATGTGGCCCGAATTGTACAGCGCCAGGTCGGTCCGTTTCACGCGAGAGACCTCGTAGTTCACCCCGGCTCCATCCTTGTACAGATTGGGGCTACAGGAGTTCAGCAGACACAAAAGAAAAAGAAAAAAAAGGGAGAAAATGAACGAAACGACTCACAGCGCGGGGATCGCGGCATAGTTGTGGGCGTCGAAGGTATTTTGGATGACGCGGACCTTGGCGTTCTGTCGCATCTGGTTGCGTCGTCAGAAGTGCAAAAAAAAACGAAGAGAAACGAAGAGAAACCAACTCACCGTCGTGGTTGGAGAGAGAGAGCGAAAATGGCCTCGGGTTAGGTTCTGCGCGCTTTTTATACTCACCACGTCGGGATTTCCCGAACGTGGAGGAAACGGCGGGGGCGATTTCGCGCTTGGACCAAGGCCAATATTCCTGCATTTAGGCGCGTTTGATTTCCCCGGCAGCACGTCGGAAAATCCCGGCCGTGATGCGATCACTCGGCATCAATCGGAGTCGGAAAATAAAACGAACATGTGGACAAGGACTAAAACGAACATGGACAAGGACGCGAAGGGTGGCGGAGAAAAAAAATAGAGGGAGCTCGGACAATACGGATAGTCGCGACGGGATTCATACCTCATACAGTAGAATAACAACGATGTATTTAATTACTACACAACGCGTTGTCTACTGCGACACATCGGATAAGGCCACTTAAGTCCGGTGGTAGGGTGCACACGGCACCGGATAGTGGGCTCTGCCGCGCAAGCGGGCTTACCTGGACATTATTCATTCAAGCCAAGTTTAACCAATGAATTTGCCGTGGGAATATGCTTGAGTTCGGCGGGAATTGTTGCCGCGCAGCTGTCACACGGGTGATCACCGACTTTCGGCGCAGCCGAACTGCAATCTTATTCCGAAAGTTTCGGATTGAGACTCAACTGTGCCGAAATGTAAGTTGATTTGCCAAGTATCGTAAATAAATTCAGAACATCTGAAAGACAAAGGACAAGTATGAGAATCAGAACCAGCGAGATCTATGTGATACTCAAAGTATCGGCTTTCGTTTCGAAGCGCACCGAAACTAATAGTTTCCGTTAGTGCCGAAACCGCGCCGAAAGGTACGATTTCGGTTGCGCCGAAATCGGGCCGAGCCCGCTTGCTTCCCATTTCAGCTCTACCGAAATGCCAGGTTTCGGCCAAGGGGAGCGCTGACCGTTATCAGGTGAGATCGACTCCCCCGGAGGGGTCCTGGGAAATATGTCAATTGGTGGCAGTGTTGGCCGGGGTATTTCTGCTCCTTCTTAGCTCTGAGGGCATCCAATAAAGCAGAGAAAAATCCAAGGGCCTTCAGTGTAACCTTTTGATGCAACCACGAAGTTTCTTGCTCCCAACTGCTTTATGTGCAGCGAAACCCGCTGTGGTCTGGTCAGTGATTGACAGTTTTCTCACGACCCCACCGGGAGGGTGGATTTTGATGGATAACGGTCAGCGCTCCCCTTGGTTTCGGCTCACACTGAAACCAGAACTGAAACTTTGCATTTCAGCTGGACCGAAATTTGGGTTGAAATTTGGCATATCAGTTAAGCCGAATCCTCTACTTATTCTTCAGATTTCGGACGCTCCCAATGCTTTCATTATACTTGGCAAATCGGACTGGATTTCGGCCGGGCCGAATGACAACCTGATACCTTGAAAATAAGTTTGCGGTTCAGCTACGCCGAAGTTCGGTGATCGCCGGTGTGTGTGTTGCTGGAGCCCCAAACAAGTCGAGAGGAAGCGGCCACCGGCAGGTTCATTTTATTTCGAGTGGAGAAGCTAAAAATACAGTAGTGGGTGTTTGTTCGTTTCGATCGGTTGAATCAGTCGACGACCACCAGTCCATCGAAGCTGGGCCTCAACAGCGCGCGCCTCATCACGGCCAGTGGGTTGAACTCGTCCTTCTCCGCTTCCTTCGCCTTCTTCGCATCTCGCTCCTCGCCGTCCTCCATGGGCTCCTCCGCCTCCACCTCCTCGCCCATGAACACCTTAAGCATCGCGGGCGAGAACCCACTCATCAGCGCAACACCCTTGTGTTCCGCCTGCACGCTAACCGTCCCAAACGTCGACAGATCCCAATACACAATCTGCGGCAGCTCATACCCCGCCTCCTCGAACCGCCGCTCGACCAGATCGTGATTTGTCTCCCACGGAGTCGCCGCGTTCCGCACCGAGCCGTACGCATCGTCGAACTGCATGTCGGAGAACACAAACACGCGCTTGATCATATCCTCCGGCTTGAGCTTGTGTTCGATTGCGAGCGGGAGCAGGAGCTTGAGAAAGACGGCGTTGAAGTCCGTGTTCATCGACCAGTCGCTCTGCTCCATGGTCCGGACCGTGTCGTACAGACTCTTAGCGGGGTCAAGGCGCACGAACGCGGGATTCATGGAAAACGTGATGAAGCCGTTGTTGAACGGCGGCCGTGCGACGTGTGCGAGGAGGAGGGAGAGGGACACCGCGGGGAGGATCGGCTGCGGGTCCTTCGCATCCTGGCGGCCCGACAGGTACCCCATCGACCCAGAGACGTCGCAAATGGCGATCGAATTGTCAAGCGTCCCCGCCTCGCGCAGATTCTGGACGAGCGTCTTCCACTGCGCCTCGACGACGCGCATATTCATCGCCGCCAGCTCCTCGCGGTGTTTTTTCAGCTCGGGGAACTTCTCCGGATCGACGGGGCCTGCGGCGCGACTTTGGCCCAGGTCCGCGATGCTGAGCTGCGAGTGGTTTAGGACCTCGGCGATGAGCTCGTGCGGGAGGAGTGTTGCGCCGCTGATCGTGCGGTAACCCTTCTCGACGGAGATGAGGTACCGTTGGAATCCGGCGGGATCGTGGCGGAAGAAGTTTTCCTTGTTATTCTTCATGCAGATGGAGGGGACGCGGTTATATTTGATTTCGGTCCAGCGGTTGGACGACATGCGGGTCTCGGCGACGTGCGTCACCTCGCGCAGAGGTGTAAGAACCCAGCGGCGGTAGAACGAGCGCAGTATTTCAACCGTGTCGAGGGTGTCGAGGTTCGCCTCAGCGGCCTGGAGCGCAGAGGGGAAAGTGAGCGTCGGCACTTCATCTTTTCCGTGGTAGAGGAGTCGGCTGATGGCAGTGGCGATGTTTGTATGACGGTCGTGCGTGCCGCGGGGAGAGGGGGCCCATTTTGGCGCGAGCGTGATGTCCCGCAGGAGCGAATTGCGAGAATCTGCGTTCTCCGTCGTCTGGGACTCGAGTAAAACACGGACATCACGGAGGAGGCGGTCGGAAAAGAGGCGCGCGACAGCAACGTAGAGGGCCCGATATTTTGGGTCTGCCAGCTTGCGAACGAGACGTGCATGGCGAGCGACGCTACCAACCGCTCGTCTCGCCTTAATGAAGGCTTTCAAGGCGGACTTCCAATCTGCGGAAGTGGCGTCTATGTCGGGCCGGGGGGCAAGTGGAACTTTGGCGTCAGTGTCGGAATATCGGTTGTGCAGGAAGCGAGCGGGTTGGCTGAGGTTGCTCAGCTGGTCGACTGTAGCGAGGGCGAGAATATTGAGAAGATCCTTCCAGTACCCGTGCGCTAAACCGGCGTCTTTGTTAGGTTTGACGCATACGGGTTCAACGAGAAGGTGCAGATTGCGTATGGCGGTGCGCGGATGATGATCATAAAGCCAGCCAAATGCACTGGAGAACAGGTTAATATGCAGGTCGATAGGAACGCAGCGGCAACACGCACCGATAAAAAGCTTCCCTCGCCGACTTTCCTTCGTGGATGCTCCTCAAATTCCAGATAATTCTCAGGGTTAGGTTCGGGTCCTCGGCCCATGCCTGGATTGATCGTTTAACAATTATGGTGAATTTGGAGAGTGGTGACGAACGCTTTCTAGAAGCGCCTCGGCTTCAGCGCTCCACGTAAATGGCTTAAGCCGATTGAAAGCATCGAGAGTCGGCGAGAGGGTCGAGTCGTACGCAGGTGCACCGTTCTGCGTCAGCGTACGGTGTGCGGCCTGCTGCAGCGCATCCATCATCACATTGCGCGGCCCAGGAGCTGGACCTGCGGGTTTCTGAGGCGTTTGGGTGGGTGGAATAAGCTCGTCGAGGAAATTTGGGTTGAAGAGCTCGGGAATCGAGGGGAGAAGGGCATTGTGGCCAGATCGCGTCCAAGAGACCTTGTTGTGTACCTGGCGACGAATGAGGTTAATCGCTGGCCGTAGGGCGGATATCTTGGGGAGGATTCTTTGCATTTGGACCTGGTGTTATTAGAGCATAAAGAATGGGAGAGCGGCCAGGACTGGCTGTGGTTTGGGAGCAAAGGAGAGCAAATGGGAGGAGGAGGAGTCAAGCACTGGGGATCGTCGGTCACAGTGATTGCCGTTTGAGCGCTTTCCCACCTTCGGCTCTCATCCACCATCATCCATGGCTTATGGCGTCGATTCTGGCAGCGGCTTCGAGCGATCCTCTCTCCTTCCTGACTCTGCTCGAATCGACGAGCTTCGCAATATCTTGCGTTCTAATGTCGTGCCACCCGAAATGTCAAGTCTTCGTCGCGTCGCGGAGGAGGCACCAGCCGAGCTTGCTCGATACGACGCCGAGATTGAAAGGCTCAAGGAATCCATAGATAAACGCCTATTGGAGCGCGCCACCCTCGCGTGGTACAGTGATGGATGTCGCAGTGTGGCGTCGCCTGTTCGGCGCCTCCCCACCGAGTTATTGGCTGAAATATTCGACATGTGCGCCCCGGAGGACCAAAAGATCATGTCAACAACTACACCGACGCAGGAAATCGAGCGGATCTCAAAAAATTACCTGCTGCAGCTGGCCCAGGTGCGTTATTTTCACCGCCACTCCTGAATTCCCGTTTATTGTCTTGGTAGGTCTGCTCCCACTGGCGCTCTGTAGCAATGGAAACGCCGAACCTTTGGTCGCTTATCGTGCTTGATACGGACTTGTGGGACCGGCTTCCCCAGTCCTCTCGGACGCTACTCAACCTCGTCGCATCCTCACTCCAACGCGGAGAGGAGTGTCCACTCACGCTACACATCGCGGTCGACCACGGAAATCGCAATGAGCGCTCGATTCTTGAGCTGCTGAGCGGGCATTCCCACCGCTGGAGAGACGTATCTATGTGGATTGACCCTCCGTCTTTCTCACATCTCGTACAAGCGAAGGGAAACCTGGGTCGTTTAGGTGTTCTCCGGCTTGCTAGCGATACTACCTGGGGTGAACAGATTCATCCTGCTAGCGATATCTTCGAAATCGCTCCGCGGCTGAGTGATGTCCGACTTGCAGAATGGGAAGACCTAGTCCCGGTACTACCCTGGAACCAGCTCTACTTGGCATCCCTTAGACTCGGTGGCAGAGTGCCACCGGCGAGGACTATGCGGATCCTGCCTCTTCTGCTGGACACGGCTAGGCTTTTCATCGAACCTAACTCGCTTTCCACGCCGTTGCAGCCACCGATCCTCTCCAACATCGACAATTTGGCTGTCGAAGTGGTGGGAGCTCCCCGCTCGCGTCCAATCCTCGGTATCCTCTTCCAATCACTCACCCTTCCTCGGTTGGATATGTTTTTCCTCGAAGTTTGGAACGGCTTCTTTCCTCGGTGGGAACAGGGCCCGTTCCTGGATTTCGTTTCGCGTTCATCACTGCAAACCACTCTGACGTCGCTGCGGATCGACGTTGTTATCACGGACCACGAGCTCCTTGAATGCCTCGCAACTTTACCTCTTCTAGAGGAGCTGTATATCGTGGACTCCGGCGACGATTCTGACCCAGCACTCCTAACCGAACACCTCCTGCAGATGCTTACGCGGGAGTCCGACGACACCTGCCTGGTTCCCTCGCTCTACTACTTGCAATTGACCTCGCGTTTCACGTTCCGTGACGACGTTTTTTGGGATTTCATCGTTTCACGGGTCAACCACCCGTGCTTTGAGGACGATTTCGAGGTGGCGGCATACTGGTGCAGGTCCCGGGACCATGGGCTTTCTGCAGAGTTCAGGGAGCGGTTAGAGGGCTTAAAGGGTTTCATGTTTACGACAGGTCCAAGCCCCGACCTTGTTCCTTGAGTGCGTCGTTTCATGCTGCACTCCGTTTTTATTGATTAACTCACTTCCAGGCCTGCTGCGGCGAGCGAGACTGTCAGAGCTCCGATAACGCAATTTTTCTACCAAGTGATTTTCGACGGTCATAAATTTTACTTTGTATCAGCACAGCAAGCTTCTCGCGAAATCGAATGTACAGGATTACTACAGTCGAAGTGTCGCAAGAATCGGGTCTAATGACTCGTGGTGTTGGGCCTAGTCGGTCGGCGTGACGCAGTGGCTGTGTTGATCCACGGTATTGGGCCAAAATTGATGGCACATCGAGTTGTTTTGTCAACTACAGTGCCATTTTCACTCCACACCTTAGAATAAGGATAAATTTTCATTACACTCCATCAGAGGTACTATTTGTCCTGTTGGGTCGGAATTCTCCCAATGGGTCAGAATTTCCGGTTTTTCTCTCCCCCCTTTGCACCGTTCTCCCCGGAGTTCTCCGGGTCTTAATCGTGCGGTCGTCGTCCATAGACTCGTGAATTTGCTAAGGAATCGAGGCAGGGAAAGATGTTGAGAGGTGGTTGCCGGTTCATCAAAGTCGGGCTGATTTTGGACGACGACAACATTCCGACTTATCCGTTGCCCTTGAGGCCCCGGGAAAATTTGAGGCATGAACCATGACTTATTTGAAATGTCATGCCTCCTCAGCCCTCGACTCTGGGGGCAGGTTGAGGTGTAATTCAGGTTTTCGACGGGCATCAGTCACGTTGTGACGCGTTTGACCCCGCTCAAATCAAGCTTTCTACGCACAGAACGGTCGAACCCGTTCCCGGCAAGGAATTCTGAAGAGACAGAACATCTCAAAAAAGCCTCGAAGCATGTCTCAAATTTTACTGGGTCTGCAAGAGGAGCGGACAAGACGGAATATGAGTGTGGTTCAAAATACACCTTACTTTGATGGACCGGCAACTGGTTCTCAATATCTTCCCCCCCGCCGACTCCTTAGAAAATTCACATGTCTGTAGAGGACAACCATAGGAATGAGTGCCGGAAAACTCCGGGGGGAAAACGCGAAAGGGGGGAGAGAAAAACCGGAAATTCTGACCCATTGGGAGAATTCCGACCCAACAGGACAAATAGTACCCGTGGGTCTTAAAATTGCATTATAAATGCTCAATTTGAGCAGGATACAGAAGCAATGGTTGAACATGGTTGAACTCACCTAGGTACGTCCATTTACAGTTTTGCTGTCGTTGTATTTGGATAATTCCCAATCTGATGACACAGTTCTCCTTGCGACAGATATTCCCAGGGATTTTTAAGACAGTTTCCCGGATTTCGACCTCTCCACCGAGATGGAGGGGATTCATCTGATTTCCCCGCCAAATCACCCACTATATGGCAAACAGTTTTGTGAACGACAGAAGGCATATTTGGACAAAGTTAGGGGACGAATGTTCTCTACTTTACCAGCACTACATTTTGTTAAGACAGAATTTTATTATCTAGCCTGGCTGTAAAGATACAGCCTAGGACGGCGTAAACTGTGTACCATCAAAATTTGATTAAACCCAGTGCCGAGCACAGCCACTGCGGAACGCCGGCGCCCGCGGCTAGGCCCAACACCATTTAAATGAGTGAAGCCCTCGCCTTGTCGAGCGGTCGTAAACATTGAAAAGGAATTGACATTTATGTAGGCGGACAAGTCACTTCGGCTTGTGTGCAACCCAGAATTCAGCGCGATATATCCAGCGCATCATAGCCTGCGCGTCTCCCGTATACTCGCATTCCACCGTCTGACTCTGCCCGTCCTCCCTCGGATCGATCACGAACCCAAGCTCCTCCGCCGCACGCAGCACCTCCTCGAGACTGAGCTCGAGCTTCGCCTGCCCGCCCGAGGTCCAGAGGAGGGGCCCGAGGTTGATCCATGTGCCCCCGGGGCGGAGAAGGTGATATATGTGCTCGAGGGTGGTGAGGATGTTGAGGGAAGTGTCGATGAAGAAGAGGGTGACGATGTAGTCGTACCCGGCGATCGCAGGCAGGAGCGGATTGGCGGCTGGTGGTGGCTGGAGAGTGAGGAAATCCTGCTCAAGTAGTTTGAATCGCGAGGAAAGGCGCGGGATGACGTCGGGGAATGAGATGGCGCGGAAGAGTGAGTCCGAGGAGCGTTGGTGCGAGAACCAATGCGCGTAAGGGTGAATTGAGTGCTGGTTCATGTTAGACGTCGTCGAGGGTTCCAGCAGAAAGCGAAGTGCGAGAGTCATGAAGTATGAGAGCTCGTTAGCAGTGGTTTCCTGGAATCCTGCGCATGGTGAGTCAATTTGTTTTCCGGAGAAAAAGACGTGCATACCGAGCTCGGAAATCTCCCAGGCAAGTCGTCCCAAACCAGAACCAGGGACAAGGACACGTCGATTCGCTCGTTCATCCGCGTCCACGATCCTCAGAACGTTCAAGATGGGCGCAAATATTTTATCGCGCTCCCGGAGGCCATCAGAGCTCCAGTCGCGAATAAAGTGCTTGAGCGCCTCCCTCACGCGCATCAGGTCCATCGAATTCCCCCCGCGCGGGGGAAGGTCGATGTCAAACTCCTTCTCCGCAAACTTGGCGATGGCATCCGTGATTTTCCCGTTGGCGTTCGTCGCCTGCGCGAGCCTATTGAGCTTGGCAGGGTACCCCAACGTGTATCCGAGGCGCTTGTGGGCGCGGCTGATGCTCGTGTAGGAGACCTGCAGACGAGACGCGTCCGCGACAGATAGATGCCGATACCGCCCGTAGGCGTTGTGCGCCCGTTCCAACGAGAATGGTCGCGATTCCGATGGATCCAAAGATTTCAAAGAAATGAGGTCCCGGAGTTCAGACCAGGTTCGAGGGAAGGAGAGCGACGAGGAGAATTTCCAGCCCACGAAACCGATGGCGAGAGGGAGGAAGAGAGCTAGCCATACGTCGGAAGTCCATGGGATCGTGGTGGGCATGCGCAAGTTGCGGATGACGGCGATTCGGCATGTAGCCGAAGGGTGATTGCCGGAGGCGTTTCAGTCTCCGATTGAACTGAACCTCGACCTCCTCGAGCGGATGTTCTCTCTCTGAGTCGGGAGTGCCGCTCACGGGATTGCTTCCGAGGCTTTGGTCGCACACTCCTGATGCGCACATATCCTATCCACAGCTCGGGTCAAAATTTTAAAAGTTGAACCGGAGTTGGACAACGCCCCAATCCGAGGCCATCGCCGAGTAAGTGCACAAACTATGCATAGGGACAATTCTTGTCTCACTGAACGTGGGGGTAACCTACCTCCGCGGATGCAAATGAAACTGACAATAAGGAGTTCCGCCGTGTCTGAGACATACGAAAGGAATAAAAGACGGGCCTAAATCGGTAAAGGCCTATCACCCACTTCGCCCTTCGCCCATTCGCTCTTCGTACCCCCTTCATTCGCATTAACACATTCGCATCATGAAGTCCTGCATCTTTATCCTCGCGACTCTCCTCTTCACTTCTTCCACCACCGCCCGTCCGGCTTGGAATCAGAATGTAAGCAACGCCATCCCGTACTTGCGTCGCCACTCATCGAGCATATTTTCAGGGCCCCACAAAATGTCCTGAGTCCTCCTCAGCAGTGCCATTCTCGCGGCTATTCAACAGCAACATCGAGGACTATCTCCTCACCACCAACCCTTCCGAGAGGTCCCGGGCGCTGAAACGCGGGTACGAGTTCGACGGCGTCGTCGCGCGCGTCTTCAGGACGAACCAGCCGTCGACCGTCCCTCTGTACCACGTTCTGATGGGCGCGACACAATCCAACTACTACACCACCCGACAGCACGAACGCGATCTGGCGCTTGCCAGGGACACTACAAATGTCGACAATGGCGTCGCAGCATATGTTTTCCCGCACCGTCTCTGCGGCAGCGAACCCTTGTACCGCTTGCTCAATCGCGGGACTGGGGAGTATTTTCACACAATGGATGTGGAGGAAAGGGATTATGCCGTGTCTGACCAGGGGTACGACGCCCCAGAAATCGCGGGTTTTGTGTTGACGAAGTCGGGTGACCGTGTTCGATAGTTCAATATTGATTTGAATGTAAAATCAGTATCTATCTATTCAATTGGGGCATTTCGAGCATCTGAGCAGATGTCGGTCAATAGGGCTTGCCTTCAAGCTCCCTGCGGAGCATTTCTCCGACTTAAAACAGAAGTTCATTCTCAAAACAGGGCGGTCAAAGCAATTTATTTCAATCAAACAACTGAGGTTAGGGTTAGCTGGGCCGACGGTCGAAGAAAAAGGTCCACCCAGCCGAGTGGCCGTGGTGGAACTGGAAAATATTGGCACCTTGCATGCACCTAAGCACATGCAACGCGAAAGCGCACTCTGCGAACAGGGTCGTCGTGCAATGGAGAGTTCCTCCGCGCCACACACCCAAAAAGGTGAAGGGATGTATGAGATGAAGGTAAGTATGCCGGTCCAAAAGTTCAAGACGAGAATTTATACTCGCCGCTTCTTGCGCACAGACCTTCGACGAATTTGCACTTGTTGCGAGTGGAGGTTGATGTTCGGATTTGCTCGGTTGCTCTTGAGTCTTGACCCGAACCATCATCTCAAGTTCAAACTTTTTTCTGTGTCAGATCGTCCCAGCGCATTCAGTCCTCGACGGACCACAAGGTCTTACCAGCTCCTCAAGTATCCTACTGACCTGCAGACTCGCAGTCTTCAACTGAATCTGCCAGGGAACAGCCCACGGGCTCCGCTTTTTCGAGCAGCCCGAGCTTTCAAGAATTCTAGCCCACAAGGACTACATATGTTTGGTCTCTGCTTTTTTCTCGAGGGCTTGAGCCTTCTTGCACCGCATCATTCGTCAGGATTGCAACCACATCTGGAAAATACCTATTGTCTGAAAGTCACTGTACCAGACAGTGCAGAGAGCACAGACCACCAGACCAACCCCTGTCTGTTTCAGACCATGGGCTTCTGCTCCAGACAGTTTTCAGACACTTTCAGACTTTCAGACATCGCTCTCGGCTAAGCATCAAACAAATTCCCACTCGCTTGAAGGCTATAAAGCTAAATTTGGATTGCGGCGTGCGCAGCGGGCTGGCTGATCAATGGGCATTTCACAGGCAGGATATATGATCCAGGGCAGGAGGGAATGGCAAACAGAATCTATTCATTTATTCGGGATTTATCTACATACTACAGGAACCTGAAAGTACTCTACGAGCTCAAACACAAGGAGAAGGAGGATGACTTGAACCGACTGTACAAGACTCAAGAGAACAAGGGACAACAAAGCAAGGCACGCACGACTCGGAACCACACAGGCAAGCAGGAGGGCGGGAGGGGAAATGATAACTCTAACTTGATCAGAACTGCAACCCACCTTCGAAGTAAACTTACCTTGACCTACCGCTCGGACTTTGCGCTTTTTGAGCCTTTTTCATGGCGCGGGAGTGGGGCAAAATTGTGGGACGACATCAAGTCCCTCGGGGCTTTATACGCCATCCGAGCTTGAAGACTGAGCAACGCAACTATTGAACATGTCGACGGCTCGGTAACGACTTTCCGATTGTTGTCCATCAGTCCATGTGGTACGTCGGTCTGGCGAGCGTCTGAGAAACGTAACGGTGTCTGCAGCGGTCTGTGCGTCTGAAACTCTCTGTGGCAGACCCACGGAACTGATGCAGATGGGTGGTGTCTGGTTCCGCAAAAAGGTGTTTCCAGATGCACATCAGCAAAACCTGGTTTTTGCCATAGTTGCTATAGTTTGCCATAGTTCTGGCCGAACTATGTAGCCCTATGTAGTTGCGGCCCAAACTATGTAGCCCTATGTAGTTTAGCCAGAACTATGTAGCACTACATAGTTCGGCGGAACTACATAGGTTGGGTCAAACTACATAGAATCACATAGTTCAGTAGCAACTATGTATTCTGGTCATGGCTATGTAGTCCTATGTAATGCATGGTCTTTGATTGCTCAAGTTTTTCGACTCGTCTTTATAAACTATTTTCCTATTGGCTATACGAAATAAAAACGCAGTCGGAATTCAAGATACTACTGAGAGACAGCGTAAAAAAAATCCTTGTTAAACCATCTGGAAAGCCAAAAATCATCGCTCAGGTCTAAACTTGTTTCTTTGGACAGCCGACGGTCAGCAACCTTTCCAAACCGCGGCGTCAATTCCACAGGGACCCGCAGTCGATCCAACGGAACAATATCCCCCATTGGGGAACCATCAGCCCTTCGAGCTCGTTTCAGGAGATGCATACCCGTGTCATTTCCTTGGACGAAATCAAAGCGCTGTACATACGCGAGGAAGCCTTGAGCTCTTTCCGGGGGAAGACCAACTTTTCTGCCACCCCGCGGAACAACTGCGAAAACCATACGCAGCTGGCAGATTGTATGACCTAGGAAGGCATATTCAGCCGTTGCATGTATCTGGATTCTTTTAAAAGAAAAACTCACCTTTCAAACCGCTTCGAGGCCATTCACATTCAGGGTCGACATTGACAACGACTGCATCTGCACGCCCGAACTTCCAAACCCCTTCGGGAGGCCCGGCGTTGACTGTCTCGGGTGGAAGTATCTTCTTGGAGTCGTGGAATGAGTGGTTTTGAATGCGCACATTGTGCCAAATTTCGAGCTTTTCAAAGGGAAGATGGTGGTGGGGGAGGCTTGGTCGCCTACCTCCAATTGCGAGTCGAGGGCCATGTTGGCGATGTAGGAAGGCAGCCAAGGCAGGACGCAGATCCGGAAGTCCGAATTTTGTTGCGGCGGAGTCGACATCCATTTGCCGCCCGTTGTAGTCCCTGCTGAGATGAAAGGCAGTGCCACTGGTCAAGGCTGTGAAAGTTCGATGTGGGAGGGGCACATTGGGAAATTTTCCTTGAGCAAGCAATAGACTCTCGTTGAAGTAGTCCACTAGCACGCGGCTGGTCCCAGAGAGACGAGTAGCGGGTTCGATCTCGTTTAGCAAATCCCCTGTACTATCCACCCCGAGCGTAAGCTCGTCGACTTGAGTATAGTTCCGCAGTTCGGGGGCTCTGAACTCAACACCAGCTTTATCAATCGCGGTGGCGAGGTCAAAGCGCCGGCACTTGTCGCGACGATCGAGGTGTCGACAGATTTGGCCTTCATAAGACTGATTGTTGGAATGGGAGGCGGGGTCCTTAACAAGTGTGATATGTGCGTGTTCTGTTACGTCGGCGCTCCATTGCAAGGGTACCCCATTGGCTCTTACGGCGGGAACGACGCTCTGAAGGAACTCGAGCTTTGGAATATGCCTATAATGCATTTAGATCAACCCTTCTCGTAATGGAAACGCACACACCAATTTTCGATCGGGCCCTTCTTTCCTCTCCTTGCGCCCGCATCAAGAATCGCTTGCTTGTTATTGTGAAATCGAAGCAGCAGGGCGTCCATCTTATCCAAAACATCATCTGCAATAACGGGGGCCTGTCCGTGGTAGAAGAAGTCGAGGAGAGAACTGATAGTGGTTAAAAAGCGTTTGGAGACACCGTCCGCCTCCGCGATCACTACAACGATATATCGCATAATGTCCCGATGTTCCCTCCCTGTAGTCTGCTTGGCATTGGAGATGCCTTCCTTGAAGTGGCGCATGCCGGTGTGAGGGCGTAGGACTGCGAATCGGAAGTCAATTTCCGATGCGCCCGCTGCCTCGATGGACCATTTGCAGAGATGGTCGTAGAAGAATTTCAGCCAGTGGTGTAGAATTTCGGGTGTAAGAAAATCGGAGGGTTCAGCCAAGGGCCAGTCGCGCCAGAAGGGGCGATGGACACCGTTCAAGCCGAGAGCTTTTGCTGATTTGATATATGTCCCGAGATCGTGTGGATGGGATGTTTTTTCAAGCTCTATCAGCAGCCCAATTGTTTTATCTGCCGTTCGAGGTGGGTGGCGAAAAGAATCCCCGAAATTTTTATAGCTGGCAGTAGTGACTGATGACCGTTTTCCCGCAACACCTGCGATCAAGGCCGATTCGGGCGTATCGACAATGTAGCCAACTAGCGGGGTGAAACAAAAGCGGCGCCAACCCAGGGGGTCATTCATCATGACGCCGATCTCTGCCGTCTTTTTTAGAGGGTCTAGAATGAAATCCAAGAGGCCATGGAAAAGGCGATTAGCCAAGACACCTCGAATCTCTGCATCCTTCTCGCGAAATTTGGCAACGGGAAGAAGGGCGAGCAGAAGAAAGGTGTGATGGGAGGCTTTCATGCGGAAGTCCATGTCGATATTGGCCAATGTAATGAGTAGAGGATAAGCAGAGCGATTCCCAGTCATCGCCGTCAACTGTGTTTTATCGGAGGCAAGGACACTCCCCAGAAGAGTCGCGCCAAGAGGTAGTTTGTTCTGATATAGTGGTTAGAAGATTGCGCAGATAAATAGCTTGCAGACGCACCTGTATGTCCCATGCAACATCGCCGGACAACCATTCAGTGTAAATCCGCATCAGCCGCTCCGCATTCGCCCAGAGGTGGAATGGTGTGTACTGAATGTGGTCTTGAAGGAGAGGATTGCTTAGGAGCGACTGGAGACACTCCAAAGGATCCCGATAGAATAGCGTCAATGGTTTTTTGGTGGGGTGGTCTGTCTTCCATGGAACGGCTCGCCATTCGGGACCTTTGGGTAGCATCTCCACCCGGCTGCGTAGCTCTTTTGCGGTCGTGAAAGACAGATGCATTTTCTCGGACTACGTGAAACGACGTAGGTGTTAGGCAGCTTTCTGTGTATCGAATAAAATGTACGCACCAACCGAAGCTTGAGCAACTGGTCGATGGTGCTAACGGACATATTGGCGTTTGACAGAAAGGAAGCAAACTCCCATTCATCCGCGCTTGCGAATGGATAATACAGGTTCTGCTCCCTTTGTGCAGCAAACGGATCGTCGTGGAATCCATCCATGAATGTAGTTCCCCTCCCATACGTTTTGGACGCGCCTCGGAAATACTCAAACTCCGGAGCACTTGGAACTCCTTGAGGTTGGGTTGGAGGTTCCTCGGAAACCGTGTCGCTTGTGTCAAATGCATCCTCAAAATCAGGAACATGGCGGTCATTCCAGCCCGATTCTGCGGATTGGGCCTCAAGTTCTTCCCGCCGGACTCCCGTTAGCTGATGTGTTTTTCCAGCCTTGAGGATCGAGGGATGCAAAGCTGCATGGCAGCGTCCATGAGGTTGATTTAAATGTTGGCGGCATTTCGTGAGACTGGTAAATTTGCGGGCACATATGGGACAATGATGACCAGTCGATGGGTTGGAGTCCCGGGGCATACAGTTGCGAAGAAGAGGAAGAAATAAGATACAGATTGCGTCGCGGTAGTTGTGGTGTTCGAGAAAAAGCAACTGGCACGTGATCACAAACACCTCTCTTCTCCTGCCACCACCATTCACTGTATATTATCCATATGCCCGAGTCTAGCTCTGACAGCACCAGCTCGAGAGGAGATAAGGCCTCTGGGGGAGTAACCAGGAATCTGCCTATTCCTCTGGGCATGGTGTGTTCCCCCTCATCCTCGGGCTGCCAGTTTTTGCTGATAGACAATAGGGTAGCATGTCCCTTCTACCCCACAAAGAAGAATATCGTTTCAAGCGCAACATAGCGGAAAGCCTCCTCGTCTTCCGCGAAGCAGACAAGCAGACTGTACAAACCCTTCTCGATGCCTCCAAGGCTGAGGGCGAACGAGCTCAGGCGGAAATCAAACGAGCCCAGGCGGAAATCAAACGAGCCCAGGCGGAGCTGATGCTGGCTGCCGCTCGAACCCAGTACTTCTCCCGTCTTTTTGATGTTGCCGCCCAAAACGTTACGGACGCCCGACTCCAAATCCAGCTGATTTGTTTGGATGAGAATGGCTTAGGGGGGCTCAGTCGCGAGCGCGCTCAAGAGGCCGAAAGCGCGCCCCTTCCAGGTATGAAACCAAATGCCTTGGTGTATCCCTCGCTAATTCACAATCGTATAGAGGTATATGACGACAATATCCCCTCGGGAGTTACTCTGGACTGAATGACTGGATTTTTGTGGCATTCGAATGTTCTTTAAGAATTGGGATTGCACATTTGTATTCTGTGTCTCTCACAATTAAATTGTACTCTACTTTATGCTGCGTCAGACGCTCCGTGGGAGACCGAGACGTCCACGCGTTGTACACATTCTTCGCTGGATGCGCCCCGTCTCCTTGGCCTGCGCCTTGTTGATCTGCATGGTCTTCCGTCCCCGACCCGGACGAATAATCTGAATATGAGTCACCCGGCCCGCAATACGAAAGCGAGCTCGGCCCAACACTGAACGATGGGGTAGCGCTGGTAGCACTGCGCGTCTGACAAGGTGAGTTAGGCGCCGATGAAGTTGGTATTTCATTATTACGCACTGCAGCCCCGGCGACGTGTTCGAGGTCAGCATTGTCCACAACTGCGCGGAGGCGTCGAGTTGAACAACATCGGCCTGTTTCGGATGAAGGGGTTGAAGCAGGTACTGAGCGAGAAAACGAAATTATTGAGGCCAATAACGTCAATATTCGATTAACGAACACTGCAGTCCCGGCGACGCGGTCGGGGTCGTCAACGTTCACAACTGCGCGGAGGCGGCAGGGGAGGTTCCAGACGACATCGGGAATGTTCAGATTGAGGGGTTGGAGGAGGAACTGGGAGAGAACGGACGAGGTTAGTAACGCCAATAAGATCAATATTTCATTATCACGCACTGCATTTCCGGAGACGCGTTCGAGGTCGTCATCGTCCACAATTGCGCGGAGGCGTCGGGGGAGGTCTCAAACGACATTTCTATGCATCAGATGAAGTGGTTGAAGCAGGAACTGGAGGAGATAAATAATGGCCTGCAGAGTCAATATTTGATTAGTACGCACTGCGGCAACAACACATTCCTGGTCGTCATTGTCCAGAAGTCCAAGGAGGCGTCGGCGAAGGTCCAAGGCAGCACATTCATGCTTCGAATGAAGGGGCTGGAGCAGGAACTAAAAGAGAAAGGACGAAATTAGTGAGGCCAATAACATCAATATTCAGTTAGCACGCACCGCGGCGGCAACGACGCGTTTGCGGCCGTCATCGGCCACGACTGCGGAGATGAGTTGAGGGAGGTCCCGGACGACATTGCGAAAACCGGGATGGAGGGATTTGACCCGGAGCTGAGGGAGAAAGGTCAAGGTTAGTGATGCTAGCAAAGTCAATATTTCAGTATAATGCACCGCATGATTGGCGACGCGGCCGCAGTCGTCACCGGCCACAACTGCAAGGATGCGTTGGAGGAGGTCTTAGACAGCACGAGAGCGCTCGAAATGGAGGTATTCGAGCAGGAACTGGAGGAGAAGGTCGAGGTCAGTGAAGCCAATGGAAGCCGGCTTTTCACCAAGGCTCACCACGGTATCGAGCTAGTCGTCACCCAGGACTCCAAGGAGGCGTCGGGAGAGGTTCCGGCGGACATTCAGCCACCTGGTTTGAGTAGAAACTGAAGGTAAATGTGTCAATTTAATCGGACATATACTCCGAAGTTATTGGGTGTGTTGCGGCATCTTTCATTCGCAGGTCGAGGGTCTCATCACAGGAAGCACATTTCAGCGTTGAATGGAGCCTTTGGGCGGAAACTGAAGTGGAAAAGGCGGATTTAGTACAGACTACATGGACTCCGGATTTCCTAGGTCGGCACCTACTGGTTTGGCGAAAACGTGTTCGTGGACTACATGTATCGCGAGATGATCGTACTGCGGGTCGTGGAATGGCTGAGATTCGAGAAGAGCGGCCGGTGCGAGCGCGCAAGTCTTTCGAAATCTTGATAGTTGTTGGCGTTGCTCCTTTTCCTAATTCAAGCACTCTGGAAGGGCGACAGAAGGTGGGGTATAGAAGGGCTCTGTGGCTTGCGTTGTGGTTTTCGAGGAGGACGATGCTGCGGTGGGCAGCGTCGAGCGTCAAGGGGGTGTGTGCCGCGGTTAGTGCTGCTGCGTCGATCGAGTCGGGGATGAATGGGTCGTCGAAGAATCCTGGAAGTTCCGTCAGCTTTGTGAGAGACCGAGTTCCGAGCGTACCCAAATCGTATTTGACCCCAAGGATCTTCTTGACGTGGTCTTGCAGCGTCGACAACTGAAACGTCCCATTTGCAACGAGGTCGATTGTACTCTGCGTTGAACACGGTGGTTGCTGACCTAATGGGCGTCGCCGACGCCCAACACTGCCACTGCCCAACATGTTCGAAGGGCGCAGATGAAACGGGGTGTCGTTGGGCACGGGAGCAGTACGGGGGCGTCCGTGGGCGTCGTTTGGAAGCCTGTTTGGAGTGGTTCGGGTAGCGCAGCGAGGACTGTATGATTCGGCATCATCAGCAATACGTCCCACGAAACAAACGACAAACGTACACTTGAGGCCCATCGACCCCATGAGGATCCCCGACGCGATAATCAGCAAATAGTTCTGCACCGAGCACCGCGCCGACTTGCGGAAGTCGTGGTTCCCGACGTAAAACACATTGTTCAAACACTGCATATTCGGCCCCCGCGCGTCCAGATTCATCTTGTCCAAAACGACATTCAGCGCGACGGCGCATAAGCAAGTAAATCTTGCATGCAAAGTCGTAGACATGGGGCTGGAGGGGTTTTGGGGAGTCTATGGCGGGGAGAGAGGTGTCCTTGTAGCAGCACTCCTCGTACTCGCGTGCGCTGGAGTCGTTGACGCTGGCGAGGGTCTTTAGCGGGTTGACGACGAGCAAATGAGTGTCGCCGATGCGGGTGAAGGGGAGGTCAGCGCGGAAGCGGGAGTGGAGGACGGTGAGGATTGCGTCGTCGTCGGGATAGATGGTCGCCTGTCCCGAGGACGAGACGAGGTCGACGAGCTCGCCGGACGCCATCGCCGGCGTGAACATGGATGCGTGGAAACAGTGCGGGGGCCTCGAGTGGTGAGGCTTGAAAATAAAGAGGCAAGAGATGAGGGTGAGGTGCTGCGAGTCGGTGAGGAGCGACAGGAAGTCCTCGACGTCGTTGCGGTCCTCGACGTCGTTGCGGTCCTCGACGTCGTTGCGGTTCTGGTGCGGCTCCCACCTGCAAGATGACGGGCGACCACCGCGGCCTCTGAGTTGTTGTCGGCGGGGACGGAGGCGATGTTGGTGGAGGTCGATGGGCCCAATTCCAACGGAGCGTCGTTATGGACGTAGTAGACTCGCAGGGCGTTGCAAAGACTAACCGATTCGAGCAGGCATTCCATGAGATGCGAATTTTCAGACATGAGCAAAAATGGCTTACCTGGGATGCGGTACATACTCGTTCATGGCGTTAACGGGCAGCGAGCAAGACGTGTGTGGTGCATAGTAGCAGCGTGGGGGCTCCGTAGGCGTTGTCTGGAAGGCCTAGTTGAGGAGGTTTGGGTAAAATTGAGCAAGAATGGATGATAACACAAAAATGCATACTTTGTGATGGCGCCCTGGAAATTCCGGGTGTTCAAGGCTTTCAAGGCGAGCGATGCGTGCGCGACGCCGACGGTCGGAACGGGGGTCTCTGGGGCGGTAGTCTGGTCCTTGGTTTTAGGTAGATTATTGAGGAATTGAGGGTAGACTCACCAGACAAAGAATGCATACTTCGGGCTTACTCCCCAAATGTTGCGCTCATTCTTGAGCTCGGCGGCGAGCCAGGCGTGCGTAGCGCATGCGAGTGACGGGTTGGCATCCGGGGACGTCATCTGGGGCAACAATGAGCTGGGTTCAGCCCGAAATTGAACAAATTTCACCGGAATGAGGGTTTGTATATTTTGAGTTGACCAAAAGATCTGGTTGTTCTTGGCATCCCCAGCCTGCTGGTTGGGTGCAGCGCTCAGAGGAGGCTCAGGAAAGCGTGGGCCACGTCGGGGAGGTGGAATGGGTAGGTTGAGGCGGCGGGCGATGAGAGAAAGAGAGAGATTAAGAAAGCTGTGCAACTTCCCCTTTCGGCCTTGCTCTCAACCACGACACACACAGACGCGTCGACGCGTCTTGTTGAATCGCCAGCCCGGGAAAGTAACGCGTCAGTAACGCGTTCTGGCGTCACGAAAAGTGCAAGACGTCTTGCACTTTTAGGCGCCGGACCCCAGCCTTATCCAGTTATCCTCCCTCAGCTCACATCCTCGTCGCCGCTCCTCGTTGTCGCCCTCGTCGCTGCTCTCGTCTCCTCACCACCATGCCCTTCCTCTCCCCTCAAGCTCTGGCCTCCATCATCGCCAGCCTGGAGGCTCAGGGCGCGACCGTGCCACTCGAATTGAGAGCTGCTGCTGAGCCTCAGCAGGCTTATCCTGGGCTTGCGATCCAAAACCCACCATCTTACCGCCCGAGAGACGCATCTGCCGAGCCACCCAACCAGCACCGCAGCAGAGCTTCTTTGTATCATCGCGACGTCGCGTTCTTCCTCTCCCTCGACGCGGTGCTAGTCTCCCCCCGGATGCGATGGAGATGGATGTGGACTGTAAGTTTCTTGTTGGATGGGGGGCAGCAGCATTGGACTTACCAACCTTAGTCTCTGCTATGGCTCGGCAACTGAAAGCCCCGCTCCCACCGATCCCCGAGCGACTACGTCCTCCGCGCGCGCCGCGTTCCCCGGCGGGCTCCTCGTCTTCTCCTTCGCGTGCACCGCGCTCTCCTGCGCCTGTGCGCTCCTCGCCATTCCCCTCTCTGCCTTCGCGCTCGTCGCCCTCCCCTGCGCGTGTACCCTCACCAAGCTCGTCACGATTCAGCTCGCCGACGTTGGCCGGGAGTTCGCCAATCAAAAAAGGTATGTTATATTCTCCTCTCCGCACAGAAACACACATTTTTAACATATATCTTGCCCAACCAGTGCCCTCCATCCTCCCCCCTCTCCAAATACCCAGCTGGCGCGACTTTTCCGCATCCCTATCACCGCTTTCGCCTACACCATCATCGCCTCTTTCGCCCACACCATCTTCGCCTCTTTCGCGCACCGCATCGGCTCTCCTCGGAAAACGTATATCGCCGGAGGACGATGATGAGGAAGAGGACGAGGAGGACGAGTACGGTGAGGCTCAAGATTACCTTGCCGCCGCCCGGTGAAGGTCGCAGAAATGCGGGGGGAGGCGGTGGAGGGGGAGGCAGTGGTGGAGGAGGTCCACCGGCGCATCTGTGGACGGAGGACTGTGTGCGCCGGGGGGATAGAGGGCGCACTGGGAGTGCGTCTGCCATTGGACGCGTACCTTGCCAGGAAGGTGCATGCCAGGGATGTGACCGCGAACGGGCAAACGCTGCGGGGGCTAGTGGGTCATCTGCGTCGGGTGCATCGGGGGCAGATGGGTCTAGCACCACAACCCAGCCGGAACAGACCACCGGCAGAAAAGGGGCAAAAACCGGGGGCAAAAAACCACGTCAGGACGTGTGGATCGAAGATCCCAACGGTGGTCCGCCCATTACCCAGGCGGCAGGCAGGATGCTGGTCACGATGGCCGGTGTCTTCAATCGCGACGGGCGAGCTGCGCTGGAATCCATCCTACGCGGACCTTCAAGCACCTCCGTCGGCGCATCTATAGATCGAACCGACATCGGTGCTCTCGTGAATTATCTTAAAGATCGTTCCCACTCCATGAAGTTGTACGAACTCGACCTCATGCTGAGCCTGGTGCAGTTGGCTCTGAATGTTGATTCGTAAGTCCTTTCCTGTCTGCTTCCTTGTCTTCCATAACATCCAATTTCACAGGGAACAGAGGCGAGCAAAGCTGGCTGGCAAATCCATCACGAAAGTCAAGCTGGCGGAGAAGTTTACTACAGTTTCGCGTGTTGTTTTTACAAATTGGCTTACATGGGGGCAGCGTTTACTTCTCCTCGCGGGGGCAGGTAAGAAATCAGTATACTTTCTTTCTTATATATAATTAATCGTTGGTCAGGTACCTTGGGTGTGCTAGTAATATTCGCAGCCCTGGACCTGCGAACGCACATCACCCAGCAGAAGCACATGTCCAACGCTGATATCATATGTCTCGCGAGTGCGCTACGAGAGGCTAATCGTAAGGTTTTCCGTCCTACTTGTGTAAATCTTTTGTTAACTTTACATAGACCTGAAATGGCTGCCCCTAGTGAATCGATTGATGATACCGCTCAACTACATACGAACATCTCCTGGCTACATTCAGACACTTGTCTTGCGATTCATTGACCATACTCCGACCGGAAAACATGAGACCGTCTTTGGCTTCGCACACCCTCTGGTGGCGGATTCAATCTTCGATGATATTCAAACGAAGTGTGGGCCCTTCTTCTTCTACTTGACGCTCCCTGACGTCTCTAGCCTCATTCGACCTGTGGCTCGAGAAACGAAACAAAGCACCACATCTACGGATGACGCATCTAGCGATGATGAATATTTCCACCTGCCAGCCCGTGCAGCCGCCTGGGATTTCACCCAGCCTACTGTTCTCTGGAAGCCACTCACGGACCCAGAGGAGGTAGGCTTGCCCAAGCCGTTTACGATCAAGACCTCGCTGAAGGGGAAGAAAACTTGCCCCGTCAAGAAGAAGACACGACATGAATGGACCGAAAAGCAGCGGGCATATGCTGATAAAGCGCCTGTTGCCACCAGTCTCGCTGACTTGGAGACGAAGGTGAGCTATCCTGCACTCTGTCCTCCTAAAAACACTAACTTGCTTCGAATAGCTCAAAGGGATCCATCAGTCTGGCACGAGCGCCCCAGGCAAGTATGTCGAGCTCAATTCCGATACTCTAGAAGGGTAAGCTGTTTTCTTGTGAAATGGAGCTTGCTATTCACCTACAGTAGCAACACCCTCTTCATCCGTGACGCGGACGGAAAACTCATTTCGCTCTACTTCAAAATTCCCGAGGACTATGTCGCCAGCCTGAGGGCGGCTCAAGACCACATCCACACTATACTGCACGGCGAATGGAAAGATGAAGATTCCCGTCGGAAGGCGTTCAAATATTTGTCCCTTCATTATTCATGGTACTGTCGCTTTGCCGAACAGGTAAGACTTATTTCCTCTATCAATTGCTAGGCTAATGAGATTCAAGGGAGATACCGCCCCCAAAAATCTGCATCCCAACAAATGTCGAAAGAAAAATGTGTCTCGCGTCAACATCACGCAGCGCGTTCCTCACCAGACGCAAGAAATCTCTGAGGATCCAGAGGCATATGTGGGGCTCGCCGATGCCTTTACCTCATATTTTGAGATCGTCTCCCAAGCGGTAAGGCCTCTTGTTCAGCTCCACCATAGCCTGCTGATCTCAATTAGATGACAATATACCTTCCGGAGGAAACAAAAGAGCTCAAAATGTTCGTCGAAGAGCTTCCACTTGCTGCCACCTCACCGTGCTACCCTTTCGCCGGTTTTGTGGCCAACATCTCCTCCTGTACTTGGGCCCATCGCGACGGGAAGGACCTCAAGCTTTGTCTCATCGGGGCACTGGGGAAGCACACCGGAGGCCAGCTTTGTCTTCATGAGGCTGGACTCAAATTTGACCTCAAACTTGGAGACGTCCTGGTCTTCCCATCCGGCGAGTTGACCCATTTCAACTGCCACTTCAAGGGGTATCGAATGACGGTTGTCCTTCATACTGATCGAGAGGCGTTGAAGTGGACCAGCAAATCGAATGGCTGGGGGCACTATGTCGTCAGGCATCAACGCGAGGAAGGAGACGAGACCGAAGAGGAAAGTGATGGTGATTAATTTTTTTGGACTCTCTAGTTGACCGTGTATATATCTGTACTTACGAGCCATACACTATACTTTACACTATACTTGCCCACCTGTAATTTGTGAAGACTCGGAAATAAAGCCGAAAAATCCGATCCGAAAGTTTTGATCGAAACCAACCTCTTCCTTGTGCACCACCACCACCGTCTTGCGATTGTCTTTAGGCTCTGGCTGTGGTTGCCATCCTGGGCGGGCGAAGCGGAGGCACAATGGGCACATATGCTCAGTTTGTTGCTATTGCGCAACAACAAGATAAAAGATCAAAAATAATTCCTGACTCCGACTGCCGCTCCAGGATTGCACAGACGCCGCGCTGCTCCGAAGAAGAAGGTCCTCGCCGCACACAACGACGCCGACGAGAGTGGGGATGACGGAGGGGACGCGTCGGAGGCGGATGTAGCGGGTCCTACCACCGCTAATGATAAACCTCTTCCAGTTGCGAAGCAAAAGACCACTTCTCAGAAGTATACCAAGGTGTGTCGCGTCGATAACCCCGCTTCGACCTTTCGCTCAATGCCACCACCCAGCTCTCGCAAATCCAGCACATCTTGATACGTCCTGACTCGTACATCGGGAGCGTGGAGATGCTCACCCAGACCATGTGGACCCACGACAAGGAGACGAACAAGATGGTGCACCGCGATGTCACCTTCGTCCCGGGTTTCTTCAAGATTGTTGACAAAATCCTCGTCAATGCCGCTGACCACAAGGTCCGTTGACGTTCTCAATCGTCTTCGTTCGTTTCTCAACGCGCTCCAGATTAACGACCCTAACATGGACCCTAACATGGACCAACTGAAAATCGAAGTCGACGTCGAGGCAGGCACCATTTCAGTCTACAACAACGGCCACACCATTCCAATCGAAATGCACGCTACCGAAAACTGCTACATCCCAGAGCTCATCTTCGGCCATCTCCTCGCCGGTTCCAACTTTGACGACGACGAGAAGAAGCTCACGGGTGGTCGTAACGGTTATGGTGCCAAACTCACCAACATCTACTCACACGAGTTCACTGTCGAAACTGCCCACAAGAAATCGGGGCAGAAATACAAGCAGACTTGGACGGACAACATGGGCACTGTTGGCAAGGCAAAGATCACGAAGAACAGCAAGGGCGAGGAGTGGACGAAGATTACATTTGGGCAGTTCCAGCATGTGGCGTTTGCCAACTCCATCTCGACGACGAAGGGCGGGACGCACGTCAACTTGATGGCGGACCAGATCGCGAAGAACCTCCTCGCCGCGATTGGGAAGAAGAACAAGGGCGCGCAGGTCAAGAACCACATGTGGATATTCGTGAACGCGTTGATTGAGAATCCGGGTATGTTCAGTGGTTATCTTGGACGATGAATAGCCGCTCACTTTGTTCCTCAGGCTAACTGGTCTGCCGAAACTCGCTGATGCTAACAATGCCGGGACGAAATCCGCAAAGGACTGCACGCTCATCCTCACTGAAGGAGACTCAGCCAAGTCCCTCGCCATCGCCGGTCTGAGTGTCGTTGGTCGCGACAACTTTGGCGTGTTCCCGCTCCGTGGAAAGCTGCTCAATGTTCGCGAGGCGCGGCACGACCAGATCATGAAGAACGAGGAGATCCAGGCGATCAAGAAGATTATGGGTCTTCAGCATGCGAAGGACTATACCAGCACCTCGAGCTTGCGATATGGGCGACTCATGATTATGGCGGACCAGGTTTGTCTCCTCATTCTCGCCCTACATCAGCTGACATTGCGGGCAGGATCACGACGGTTCACATATCAAAGGGCTTATTATCAACTTCCTCGACCATTTCTACCCTTCGCTCCTCAAGCTCGAGGACTTCCTCGTCGAATTTGTCACGCCTATCGTTCGAGTTCGTGCCGTCGTCAACTGCGCTGTCTTTCTTCGTCTTTCTTCGCTGACCCCCCCGTTCAGGTCACCAAGGGGGCTACGAAAAAGGACTTTTTTACCCTCCCCGAATACGAGCAATGGTCGGAGGAGACTCCCAACTCGTCGAAGTGGGACGTCAAATATTACAAGGTCACTTGAAGTTCATTCGGACCCCGCGAAGATGATGCTAACCCGTCCGCTGCAGGGGTTGAGAACCAGCAAAGACTCAGACGCTCGCGACTACTCCAGCCATATGGAGAAGCACATGATCCCCTTTGCGCGTACACAGGAGGGTGACAGGGACCACATTGACCTCGCGTTCAGCAAGAAGAAGACCGAGGAGCGCAAGGAGTGGCTGCAGCAATTCAAGGTACTGTGGTCTCCTTCGCAGTTTGGGGTGCGACTCAACGTTTGTTAGCCTGGAACCTTCTTGGACCATCGATTGGAGGAGATTCCGTACTCCGACTTTATCAACAAGGAGTTGATCCTCTTCTCGATGGTCGACAACATTCGTTCCATACCCTCCGTCGCCGATGGACTCAAGCCCGCTCAGCGCAAGGTCATGTGGGGTTGCTTCCGGCGCAACATGAGGAAGGAGCTCAAAGTCGCCCAACCCATCGGTTATATCGGCGAGCACGCCGCCTACCACCACGGCGAGTTGAGTTTGTCAGCGACGATCATCAATCTGGCGCAGATGTATGTTGGGAGCAACAACATCAACTTGCTGGAGCCAAACGGGCAGTTTGGGACGCGTGACACGGGAGGGAAGGACCATGCGTCTGCGAGGTATATCAACACCCTGCCGACGAAGATTGCGCGGGCGATTTATCACCCGCACGATGACCCGTTGCTCACCCAGCAGCGCGACGATAACCTGCTCGTTGAGCCGGAATGGTATATGCCCGCCGTCCCACTTGTTTTGATCAATGGTGCGGAGAGTATTGGTACAGGTGCGTCGTCTTCTCCTTGTGTTTGTTATGATCCCTTGGCTGATGTTTGGATTTGAGGCTGGAGCACGAACATCCCCTGCTTCAAGCCCGACGATATCGTTGCAAATCTGCGCCGGAAGATGAACGACGAGGAGATGGTTCCGATGCATCCGTGGTGGCGAGGGTACAACGGCGAGATCAAGCCGACTGCCAAACACAAGTACGATGTCTTGGGGGTTGTGAAGAAGATCAATGCGACGACCGTGGAGATCACAGAGCTGCCGATTCACAAATGGACGTCGAGCTACAAGATCGAGCTCGACGCCATGATCGCTGGTAAAGAGAACGAACCCGGCACGATCAAAGTTTGTGTTCCACCTCCGTTTGAAGAAAGTTTTTGACGCGCTGCGTAGGAATACAGAGAGCGACAACGAGAATGTGCACTTCGTCGTCTCCATGGATGCGAAGCAGCTCGAGAAGGCGGAGGCCAAGGGGCTCATCGAGTTCTTCAAGCTCACTGGAAAACTTACTACGTCCAACATGATCTGCTTTGATTTCGAAGGCAAGATCAAGAAGTACAATTTGCCGGAGGAAATCATTGAGGACTTTTACCGGGTTCGATTGGGGTATCACCAGAAGCGCAAGGTGTGATTGACATTCCAGTTTCAATCTTGTCTCAAGCTTGACCTTTTCTTCAGGACCATTTGGCGCTGGAGCTGCAGAACGTGTTTGAGAAGCTCACTAATCAGGCGTGATTCGTGCAGATGATCGTCGATAGGGAGCTCATCGTCTCCAACCGCAAGAAAGCCGACATCATCGTGGACCTCAAGAAGCACAAATTCCGGCCGTTCCCTAAGATCAGTAAAGCCAAGGAGGCGGGCGAAACAGAGGAAGCTTTAGAGCAGGAGGAAGATGAGGGGGGTAGCTCGAACGCCGGCGACTACGACTATCTTCTGGGGATGGCGATCTCAAGTTTGACCAAGGAAAAGGTTTGTGATTTGAGATTTTTTTTGGGACGATTGATGCTGATCGCCTTTCGCGCCTCCAGATCGAAAAACTCCTTCAGAGTGCAGCGGACAAGGAGAGCGAGCTGCTTGTGCTGCTCAAAATATCCTCGAAGGAGTTGTGGAATGCTGACCTGTACAACTTCTTGGTTATGTGGGAGGTGCGCCGCGATTTCTTCTTCGGCAACCTGTTCCTGGTCTTACCCGAATCGTAGGCGCTTAAGAGGGACCTCGAGCTCAAGAAGTACGTCGACTCGAACGGCAAGAAGATCAAGCGGAAGCAGACAGTGCTCAAGACGCGCAAGTCCATCGGCCGCAGGGCCGCCTCCGACTCAGAGGACGATTTCCGGCCGATTAAGGCCGCGAAACGGAAGGCGCCTGAACCCAAACGGAAGGCACTTGAACCCAAACGGAAGGCTGCCGCCAAGGAAGAGGATGATGATGACGAGGTAGTGCCGCCTCCAGCGAAGAAACGGGCTCCTCCCGAAGAAGGCTGCGAAGGATGAGTCGGATAACGAGGTGGAAGTTGTGAAGCGAGCACTGCCGAAGACGGCGAAGGGCGCAAGAGGTCTGTCTGTTACTTTTTTCATCGTCATCAATATTTCCTCAACGTATTTCCTTTCAGCCTCGATACTGCTGTCGACAGTGATGAAGAACCTCCAAAGAAGAAGAAAGCCCGCGGTGACTGAATTCTTCAATAAAGTGGGGCCCTCCGGCGCTTCTAGCAAGCCCGAGCAACGGAAAATCTCCAAGAGCATGAGAGCATGAAGCCTGCATCGCTGCCGAAACCGAAGAAGGCACCACCGAAGAAGTACGAGGACTCTGAGGACGACGATATGTACGACGAGGTGCCGGTGGCGCCTACGCGGAGGGCACCGTCGCGTCCTAGTTGTGCGAAGCCAAAGAAATACGTTGAAATTCCGTCCGACGACGATGATTGAGTATGTAGAAGTTTCTGTTTTGTTGGCTGCCGCTTTCGTTTTGCATTACTTATATTACGACCACTGCAATGCCCCCTCTGTTCTCTTCCATTCACTGTATACCATCTCTCATCACAATTACTTATATTACCTCATTACTCTCGCCTTATTGCGTCGGCTTTCCTGAGTCTTCCCTCCTGCGCCTGGACACCATACTGTATCTTATCGACTCCGTGTTTCGGCGCGCCTTAATATTGCAAGCCGAAGCCACTAGTAATTTGAGCTCGGGATACTTCTACGTTTTTGAAAAAACCCCAGTCGGAAGTCCGAGATGTTTGGCAAACACCGGTGTTTGGTAAACACCGTCATGTGACCAGAAGTTGAATCAAATCCTCTCTCTCCTCCTACCCTCATCCACGAGAACTATCTATGCCCAATTCCACTGCCCGGAAGCCCCCCCAGAAAGCAACCACTACTACCCAGAAGAAGCCTGCTCAGAAGGCAACCACCACTAAAAAGACAAGTGGATCGAAGTCGAAGTCGAAGGCGAAGTCGACCAACCCCGATGAAGGTATGGCTTCCACTTCTCATCCTATAACCTTCTATAATCTCCATATTAGTAGACGATACCTATGTCAGCGTGCTCGACCGCGTCGGTGTGTCGAATTCGAAGGCGAAGTCGGTCAATCCCGACGAAGGTATGGCTTCCACTTCTCATCCTATAACCTTCTATAACCTCCATATTAGGAGACGATACTTATGTTAGTGTGCTCGACCGCGACAGGAATGAAGGTGAACATCTTACATATCTGTGCCACATTCCATAACCCGTGTATATTAGATGGTGTGTGTGCGGACAAAGGTAACGATTATATTTTTCTCAGTGGACATTCAATGACATGCATCCAGAAAATAAGAGTAGACCATCCCGTGTCAAGAAGAGCACGGTTGAGAAGCTTGAAAAAGATAGCGCTGCCATCGCCGACAACCCCAAGCCAAAACGCAAGGCCTTTGAAGCCCAACTTGATGCCGAACCAGAAAATGACGCCGCTCCACAAGTCAAGCGAAAAAAGGGGGCGGAACAGGTAAGCGTACCTGCTACATACTAATATGCTGATACTCAACACCGACTTTGAGTCGTTCCAGAAATTAACTATCAAATTGCAGCCCCTTCAAAGGGCAAGACCAATCCCGAGATCAGATGGGCCCCCTCCATCTCTCAACACGGTCCCAGCTAGGCCCCCATCCGCAGCTGCTGTCCCAGCTAGGCCCCCATCCCCAGCTACCGTCCAGGATCCAGAAGCTGGATCAGACCATGTCCGTTCGAACTTTGCTTCCCAACTTCCCTACTCATCTTGACATCTAGGATCTTCCGAATATCAATTTGCGACGTCGCAATGGCAGTGGTATTGTCTATGATTCCGATGATGTGGGCTTCTCATATCCCTCCTCACTTGGCCTTGCTGATTTCCATAGAATTTCGGGATGGAGGACGCGAAGGAAGATGATCTCAAGTTTTTCAGTAAGGATTTTCGAGACAGATGTAAGTAACCCAGCTCCGCTATTACTTCCCTTACAATTCACAACCACGTAGACCCCCCGATAGCTATCGAGGGTACGTGTTGCCTATAAATTGTTTCGTTGCAGCCCAACATTTACGATGTTTAGAATCGGAGGAAGAAGATGATCTTGGTATACAAGCCTACGGTATGTACTCGATTTCGCTCGGAACATTGTGCTCATTTAAATTTACTCCAGGGACTCAAGTGCCCCCACGAAATGGTAAGCCCAGCTTCCTAGCTGAATATATGCTGATTTTATCACAGAGGATCCTGATTCTCGGCATGAAGACGATTATGAAGACTACGAAGAACGCCCTGAATCTTATCCCTCTCCCCCTGCTGGCAGCAAAGATTGGCACACTTGGGCCAAAGATGCGAGGCGGGAGGCAGAACGATACAGGCGGGAAAAGGAGGCAGAGGACGAGGGGTGGGAAGAGGAGCAGCGAAGATACAATCAGTACCACGCCGACAAACGAAAACGGGAGAAGGAAATCGAACTTTTCGGACGCCAGGGGCGTGAGTATGGTGGTGCATCAGGGCAGGGAGGGGGGCACCGTGATGGGGGGGACGAGCGAGACGAGCGTGGGTACCGGGACCATGGACATGGGGGGCACGAGGGGCAGCGCGGTGGTGGAGGAGATCCTGCCCAAGGTAGGGAGGAGCGGGGGCACCTGGACCGTGGACATGGGGGGCAGGGGGTGCAGCGCGTTCGAGGAGGAGAGCATGACAAAGGTAGGGAAGAGCGGGAGCGGCGCGCTGACCATCGGGACGAGGGGGACGAGCGCGGGTACCGAGACCATGGAGATTGGGGGCAAGAGGGGCAGCGCGTTCGAGGAGGAGAGCATGACAAAGGTAGGGAAGGGCGGGAGCGGCGCGCTGACCATCGGGACGAGGGGGACGAGCGCGGGTACCGAGACCATGGAGATTGGGGGCAAGAGGGGCAGCGCGGTGGTGGAGGCGAGCGTGCCCAGGGTAGGGAGGGGCAGGGGCAGGGGGCGCAGCGGGTTCGAGAACGAACTGAGCGTAGGGAGGAGGCGCACCGTGACCGTGAGGATGACCAGAACAGGGAGGAGCAGCAAGTGGCCCGTCGTGGTGGGGGTGGAGGTGCTCCTAATCCCACCCAGCAGCATTCGAGACGGGAGGGGCAGCGGCAGTATGGGAAGCAGGTGTCCTCTGCCAACGAGAAAACTAACGGTCAGTATTGAATCCTCAAGGCTATTCTTGCTCATCCTCACCTAGATTTAAATGGGCACGAGCTTCTTAACGAGCAGAGTACGCTCCTTACCTCGTCTCTCTTGACAAATTCATCAGCCATTCTTTAGGCTACAATCTTCTCGACCGACATCGTGCGGTCAATCGTCCGGCAAAACCTCCGACAACGGATCGTCTCAAAGCCCATGCGAGACAGCAGCAGTCCCGCGAAGTTGAGGAGGTGGACGAGGAGGAGGAGGAGGACAACGAGGAGGACGAGGGGGACAACGAGGAGGAGGAGGAGGAGGAGAAGGAAGACAAACCGGGGAAAAAGCGCAAGACGCGTACATCGAATCCCAGCTCCCGGAGTGACCCAACCAAAGAAGCATTCTACTCTCGGGGGTACAAAAAAGTTTTCGCTATCGGCAAGGCGATGCTGGCCTTGGACTTGCTAACCATTGACCTCTACCCTGTTCGCGAAGAGTACCAGGCTACGGTCCTTGTCAAGATCATGGAACAAGCCGTAGCTCATTGCGAGAAAAAGTTGGGCATCCGCCTTTCTCATAGTGGGTTTTTCCTGGCTTAGCTTGGTTGTCCTGATCGTAAACTACAGAGACTTATCGCAACCACCGCGACGATATGGTCCAGCTGGTCAGTGTCTCCCTCCATGTCTTATCTCCGTCTAACAAAGGACAGCTTTGGAATAATGTTGCGAGCATTCACACCAAGTGGAAAGGATACGCGGACCTTGTCGTCCTTGGCCACTTCAAGGACGCGCTCACACCTAAGCTGGAAAAGTATGAAGAGTTCCAGAAGCGTGGCTACGGGCAGGCCGAATGGGAACAAACAACGAAGGACCAGATCGCATCCAATGTCAAGGCCCTTCTCTCAAACGCGATGTATCACAAGCACGGCCTCGATGCTGAGGTATCTTCGTCTCTTTCTGTGAAATCTTGTTAATGTTTCGGTAGAAACGGACCAACAATTATATGGCTCCTGCCCTTGGAGATTTAATCTATCGCATTTTGTATACGGGCGAACACCAACTGGGCAAGCTGTTCCCAGAAGACGTGGAGGTCTATGTCCCCAAAATGGTGGCTGCAGCGGGAATCTGTGTACCGTATCGCTCCCCTTCTGATTCCTTCCTACCCTGACAACAATCTTACCAGATTCGCGCTGCGCTCCTAGACCACGAAACCGGAACCTTGCTCAAGATTCAGTTTCAGGAGAAGCTCCATAAGGATTACTACACAAAAGCGATCCAGGATCTTGCTGGACTGCGGAAGAACGCTTACCACTGGGCTAAAACCAGCCAGAGGTGGGAATACTGGCGGATGGAGCACAGGTTCCGTGGCGGATTGGCAAATTCCAAGGTAGAAGTCTCCGACGATAGCATGAATGTCGAATTGGACTAGATAATCGATACAATCCATTTTTCCTGTCTACTATTCTGAAACATGAGCGACTATATGAAATATATCTGAGACTATACAGCATCTAGGGCTCAATACGCGAAACTATAGCAATACTATGGACCAACTATGTAGCACTACAGCGAAACTATGAACCAACTATGTAGCGCTATGTAGCATTGCATAGTTGAGTCGAAACTATGTAGAATTCTGGAAACTATGTAGCTCTACTCAGAGGGTACCCTTGCTATGGCAACTATGATAACTATATTGACTATGCGAGACTACCTAGCACTGCATAGGTCGCCCAGGGTTTGCTGATGCAGTAGTACTCTTGATGCTTTCGCTAAGGCTTGGCGAAACCAGCCAATAATCAGGGAATACGTACGTCCTAATTACACCGGCCATGCCTCACAGAGGTTATTATGATCACTAGTACTCTGCGTACATTTCCAAGATTCACAAGAGTTGCATTCGAGCCTCCTGACCTTGCCGATATGTTTGTCATTGTTGCATTCGGTCGACGAAGTCCTCCACCTGGCCTTGCCTTCGCCGACTTCCGACTTTTCATACATGTTATGCGTGCCAGCCTGCGGGCAGTTGCGGCTCTATCCTCAGGAGGAATTCCTCTGCTTCGTTCATTCTCTTCCGGCCGCTTGGGAGTGGTCGTGGTCTCGCGCAGTTTTACAAGTCATCCAGCAGTCTCAGAAGAAAATGGATATTTAAACGCGTCGCCGTTCGATGATTCCCAAAATCCGGGAGCTAACAGGACGCAAATCACAAAAAAGGAGAAAAATCGCTCGCTGGTCCCTGTGAGTCGTTGGTGAGGACATGTGGGTATTGGATCTAATACTTCGAAGGTGAAAGGAACTAGTCCTGACCTTGCAGAGAAGCCGTTGTTTATCCCGGAAGTGGTGGAGGAGCTGGGGCCAAAATCTCGACACAAGAGAAATAACGAAACGGTCGTTCCTCCGTCAAACCCGAAGCCGCTCGCGCCAGAGTTTATGCAACAGCCAATCCACCCGGACGCGGAATCTCCCGGACCTCCCCCAGCTGCGGGGCAGTCATCTTTGTTCCTCCAACTCTCTGGGCTTCCACCCTTCGTCACCTCCTCGGATCTTCACCGTATCGCACTGCACGCCGGAGCGTCGGCGGCAGACGTAGTGCAATGCTCCTGGCGTACAGCACCTGAATTTCGTTCAAATCATTGTATAGATGGGGTGAGTCTTCCACGTTACGCTGCATTTCTCCCTCTCTTCAACTGAAGACCAACGTCCTTGCGAACTAACGCAGTTCGCAGGAAATTTACTTCCGCTCCACAAACACCGTGCGCCGGTTTCTTGAACGGCCGCTCATCCTCACACTGCACCACCCAAGTCCTAATTCACCCCATGCAATTGCGCAACCACCCGAGGTGGAAGTATTCCCTCCACGGGAGGCCTCCCACCTGTGGCCACTGTCGAAACTTTGGAAACTGCACGCACGCATACCAGAGTGGAAGGAACTCGGTTCAAGTAGCAGTACGGAGGACTTGCCATCTAGCATATCATCAAGCACCCAACCCGCGTCGCTGGGTACAAGGTATACGATTTTTCGAACGTCATCGCTCTAGTGCTGACCCTTCACTGCCCTCAGTTCTCACACGGAGGAACCGACGCCCGCTGGGCCTCCAGCCTCAATCTTCTCCGTGCGCGTCCGACCGTCTTTCGCAACGCGGCGACCTCAGCACTTCTGGAATGGTCTGCGCTGGCTAAGCCTCCGCGTCCCCGTCTCGGTCCTTCCCGGTTTACAAGATGCACACGTTTCCGTTCAGGCAGAATCGCAGCACGACAGCGCGGCGGCGCAGGCGTCCTCAGGCGAGCGGGATTATGAGGCGGAGCTGCGACGCCTCCGAGGGGAGGCACGGGAGCGTGCACGGGAACTTGCGCGTATCACGGTGGAAGCGCGGGTTCGCGCCGACTTTGGGGTCTTTGGGAGGATAGAGGGTGTGTGGATACGTGAGCCACCTATCCGGCCTGACCAAGAACAACTCTCCTCGGACGGGCGGCCTGTCGTAGCCGCGAGTGAGGTGTCGATGCCCGAGCTGCATGTGTTGGTGGCATTTGACAGCGTCTGGGCGGCAGAGCGTGCATTCGAGCTCCTGCCCCTGAAAAACCCCGTATATGCTGCGTCGGGTCTACGCTACGAGGACACGCCCTGGCGCGAGGCGATGGCGTCGCGCGGTAGAGTGGGACAAGGGGCAGAGATAGCGATAGACGCCGCGTGGGAGGAGTGGCCAGTGCGTTCGAACCAGGGCGTCCCCGAACAGATCCCCTCGTCAATGACAGAGTCAGACGGTACGGTGGCGGTTAGCACCGCTGTTGTTTCTCTCGACGCGACCGCAGAATCGCCTGCTCCTGTGGATTCCGCCTCGAACCCCGGCCCTGTGTCTTCGTGCGCCGTTTCGGGTTTGGATCCCTCCACTTCCTCAACTTCAAGCTATTCGGAGGATGTGCAGGCAACTGCGGAACAGATTCGCGAGCTGCAACGGCTCGACCGGCTGAGCAAGTGCCAGCGTGAGCAGGAGCTCCTGGCCGTAACACTCGCACTCACCGCGGCCAGGAGCACCTTGACAATGTCAGAGTCGGAAGGCGCGGTGTCGGTCAGCACCTTGAGCCCGGATTCATCCCCTCCCTCATTTCCAAGCTACCCGGAGGATGTGCAGGCAACTGCGGAACAGATTCGCGAGCTGCAACGGCTCGACCGGCTGGGCAAGCGCCAGCGTGAGCAGGAGCTCCTGGCCGTAACACTCGCACTCACCGCGGCCAGGAGCACCTTGACAATGACAGAGTCGGAAGGCGCGGTGTCGGTCAGCACCTTGAGCCCGGATTCATCCCCTCCCTCGTTTCCAAGCTACTCGGAGGAGGTGCAGGCAGCTGCGGAGCGGATTCGCGACCGGCGACGACGCGCTTATCTGCGCAGACGCAAGCGCGAACGGGATCTCCTCGAGGTCGAGGGAGTACGAACACACTCCGTGGCGAGGAACCCATCGACAATGTCAGAGTCGGACGGTGCGGTGTCGACCAGCGCCGCTGCTGCTCCTTTAGACGCGACCCTAGAATCGTCCGGTGCTGTGCATGCCAGCCATTCCGCCTCGGGCTCCGGCCCTGTGTCTTCGTGCGCCGTTTCGGGTCTGGATCCCTCCCTTTCCTCACCTTCAAGCTATTCGAAGGATGCGCAGGCAACTGCGGAACAGATTCGCGAGCTGCGACGACTCGACCGGCTGCGCAAGCGCCAGCGTGAGCGGGTGCTCCTGGCCGTAGCACGAGCACTCACCGCGGCCAGGAGCACCTCGACAATGACAGAGTCGGAAGACGCGGTGTCGGTCAGCACCTTGAGCCCGGATTCATCCCATCCCTCACTTCCAAGCTCCTCGGAGGATGTGCAGGCAACTGTGGAACAGCGTGAGCTGCGACGGTCCGGCCGGTTGCGCAAGCGCCAGCGTGAGCGGGAGCTCCTGGCCGTAGCACGAGCACTCACCGCGGCCAGGAGCACCTCGACAATGACAGAGTCGGAAGACGCGGTGTCGGTCAGCGCCTTGAGCCCAGATTCATCCTATCCCTCATTTCCAAGCGACTCGGAGGATGTGCAGGCAGCTGCGGAACGGATTCGCGACCGGCGACGACGCGCTCAGCTGCGCCAACGCAAGCACAATCGGGAGCTCCTGGCCGTAGCACAAGCACTCACCGCGGCCAGGAGCACCTCGACAATGACAGAGTCGGAAGACGCGGTGTCGGTCAGCACCTTGAGCCCGGATTCATCCCCTCCCTCATTTCCAAGCTACTCGGAGGAGGTGCAGGCAGCTGCGGAACGGATTCGCGACCGGCGACGACCCGCTCATCTGCAGCGCGAACGGGAGCTCCTCGAGGTCGAGGGAGTACGAACACACTCCGTGGCGAGGAACCCATCGACAATGTCAGAGTCGGACGGTGCGGTGTCGACCAGCGCCGCTGCTGCTACTCTCCATGCGACCGCAGAGTCGGACGGGGAACTGCTCGGCGACAAGAAGCGTGATCGGCTACGACTCGACTGCCAGCTCGATCTCGAGCAGCAGCGCGAGCGCAATCGCACGCGTGCGCTCCTGCAGGTAGGAAGAGCATACACCGCGACGAGGGACCCCTCGACAACGACACAGTCGGACGGCGCCGTGCCGGGTAGCACCGCTTCTGTTTTTCCCGACGTGACCGCAGAATCGCACAGGCCACCAGTCCGCGACGAGACGCGTGATGAGCTACGACGGCTCCGCAGCGCGAACATGCGACTCGAGAGAGAGCTCGCTCATGAGCGCCAGCGCAGGTGGAAGCACGAGCGGGAGCTCCTAGTGCAAACACGCGCACAGGCACAAATCGAGGTGATGAACACCTCGACAATACCAGAGCCGTGGGAGGAGCTCTTCGCGCGCGAGCTCGATAGCGTGGCTTCCGCTCCTTCTCCTCCCAACGCGACCGCGCAAGCAGAACTGAGCGAAACATTGCCGCCAGATGATGAGAATTTCTTCACGAACCTCTTCGTGAGCGGGCCCATCCGCATCTATGAGCTGCCTCCGCCATTGCCTGTGAAGGGTGCGGAGACCGCTGGAACGATGCATAGGCACGACTTGGGCCCTGTGGAGACTTCGAAGTTGTTGCCCAAGCCGCGATCCAAGGCGCAGTAGCTGAGGCTGCTTACACCCCGCTTTTCGAGGGGCTGGAGGTGGAGGTGCGCGCGGGAAGTGTTGCCGCAGTGCTCGGGCCACTGGAGACGAGGGCCGTATGGTCTTGACGTGTGCGGATCTTCAGCACTGCGAAGGACGCGGAGACTGACCCGAAGTCGGCGATGGAGACGTCAAAAGAGGCGTGCATTTCTTCCGCGCGTTCCCGGGCCCACCATCTCTCTCTTGGGATCGGTAAACGGCGCACGTCTCGGGCGTCAAATTTGTATCTACCTCGAATGGTACGGCTCGAATGTACATAACATAACAAACCGCAGAATACCAAACATTACCCGCGAGACCATCTCTTCCCTTTTAACTCCAATTTCCACTCCTCCGTCTGCCAGTGCGGGGTACATTTTTCTTCTTCCTTGATCGAAAGAAGAACAACAGCCCGCGAGACGATGTCCTTACTTGCTTACCGAGTCCTAGTCTAAGGTCGTAGATACAAACAGTATCGGGCCTCTGTGGATTTCTCGGAATCGCCTCAGCCAGATACTCATAATATCTGTCCTCGATGTTATGAGGAAGTGGGTTCGACTCCTACCTGTGGCCTAGTCGGAAATCTGATCTACTTAACGTTTTTCCCCCCTTTTTCCTGTCCCGCTTCGAATTTCCGACTCCAACCTCGTCGGTCCGTAACAACAGCAACGCAAGCAAGGGGAGCGAGGGAGGGATAAATCTTATTGACGCATAAGTAAGTGATGAGTAGTACTAGTCTATAACACAACATATATCTGGAGCAGCACATAAGGAAAGGTCGGCAGGAAAGGGTCAGTAGGTGAGTAGGTAGTGGGCAGTAGGAAAGACAAGGACAACGGCATAAGCGGCGGTAGATGGGGGCGTAGGTAGATAGGTCCATAGATAAGAAAGATGAGGCGAGGGGCGAGATGATACATACAACAACGACTCGGGCAGGCGGAGGAGGGAGGGCATAGTACGCAGAGTGACGCAGACCTCACCCACTGCCGCTCCCGCTCCCAAACCGGAACCCACCCCAGTCCGCCGCGTTCGCGGGCGGGTAGGACGCCGCACGGAACACGAACGGCGGGTGCGGCTGCGGCTGCGGCTGCGGCTGGGCCTGTGCGCTCGCATCCCCCATCTCCACGTCCCCACCATCCCCGTCCGCACCATCCCCATCCCCGGGCCCGTCCGCACCAGTACCATCCGCACCGGAAGGAGAACGAGAAAGAGAAAGGAAACGAGCAGAACGAGAAGCGCGACCCTCCCCGTCGTCGGAGTGGTCCCCACTCTCACAAAACCACGCGGCGAACGCGGGCGGGATGACGACCGCGGGGCAGAACGCGGGCTGCGGGCGCGCGGTGCCGGTTGCGACGAGGGATTGGAGGTAGGTTTCGAGGCGGAGTTCCTGGAAAGGAAGCGTTAGTTGGTTGATTGAAATTGATCATAGGGGGGTGGGGACGAGGAGGAAGAATGAAAGGAAGGGGAGGAGGAGGAAGGAGAAGAACGGGAAGTAAAGGAGAAGGAAGGAAGGAAGGAAGCGACGGAAGGAGACAAGGGTGATGCCGATGGGGGGAGAACGGCGAGCGCGACGAGAGGGTATCCGGACCAAGAATGCATTGACACAACCCGCGAACCCCGACGGCCAGCGATCGGGTGGTTCTCAGCAAAACAAGCAGCGGCTACCCCATGCGCAGCAGCAGCAGCAGACGCCGACCGCCTACCGAAACCCGAAAAGAAAAACGAAGTGAAAAAAGGGTGTGCGGCGGAGGGTACGCATCCATACATCCAAAGCGCACAACCTCTACCGCGCGTTCGGCCAGCACAAAATCAAGTGAAATATATAAAGAAAAAAGGCACGCGCGGGCGACACCAGCCGGCGTGCGACTCGTACATGCCAACAGCAGCGGGTTATCGCAGCAATGACCGCTGCTGCGACGCGTGCTCCCTACAAGGTAAGCACGGGTACAAGCGCGGTGTGTACATGTCGTCACCACCGTCACCACCGCCGCCCGCGCCGCGGCGACGTCCAAAAAGGACGGTGTCGTTGCAAAATTGCAGACGAAGAACACGGAGAACGAAGAAGGAAAAACCAGAAAGACGAAGACTCGCAAGTGAGTCCAAAAAGGAGTGTCGTCGCAAATTGCAAACGAAAATAGAAGGAGGAAAAACCAGGGACGAAAGACGAAGACGAAGAGGAGAGGAGAGACGCAAGTGTGGTCGTGCTCCTGTACCACGAGTGGTATGGTCCAGGCCTGGACCCACAGGACGATGAACAAGCCTGCTGCACGAGACCAAGTGGGCGGGGATCCGGAAGCGCACGAAGGCAAGCGCGCTAAGCACGGTGCACGCAAGAAGGGATGAAGCATACACGCGGCAAAATGAGTAGATAACGAAACGAAATGAAGGTGAAATGGAATGAAAGTGAGACGCCGCGAAGTTATCGGCATGAAGTGAAAGGCGGTCTTAAATTAGAGGAAGAAGAAGGGAAAGAGCGCGAGAGGGCGCGGGTATGGCGCAATACTACGCAAAAGCGCTTCTAGTGCGCGAGCGCAGGGTGGTACGAGCAAAATAAAGAGAGACAGGTCGCGTGCGACGTGTCGCACCATCAGGGGCGCAGGATATGAAACGAAACGATACAGAGAAAGCAAAAGAAAGGAACGAAGAACAAGAATAGGAGGAAAGAGGGAACGCACCTCGAAACTGGTACTCTCCAGCCCGGGAGTGGCCGTAATACTCTGGAAGACCTCGCCCTCCGACTTAGTCTTGCTCTTGTTGTTCTTGCCCGCGTCGACAGCGGGGAGCGGGACAGTGCTGAGGGCCCGCGGCGACGACACCGCACGCGCCACCCGCCGCGCACCCGCGATCTTCCGCGGCATGCCCAGCCCCAGCTCCTGCCCCAGAGCAGCAGCACGCTGGCGCTGCAGCCTAAGCAGCGTCGACACATACCCGTCGTCGCTCCCGCTCTCGTCCTCGCTCCCCGAGTCGCAGTCGAACTCGAGCGTAAAATCGTCGAGCACGCGCAGGTCGTGCAGGATCGTGTCGCGCGGCTGGGCCTTCCTGTCCCTGTCCCTATCCACCCTGTCCACCCCCAGCCCCAGGCCGAGCTTTGTGCCTGGGAAGGGGTCGACTGTGGGTGCAGCTACTACGCCCGCGTCGCCGTCGGAGGAGGCGAGCGGCGGGAGGTCGCGGGGGGTGTAGTAGTGGTCGAGCATTTTGCGGGTGTGGCGGTGGGCGGGGACATTGACGGCGGGTGGTTATATATTCGGTGGCTTGTTTCAGGGACAATAGGTGTCTCAGTCTCAGAGCGAGGTGGCCATGGCCAGAGTGAGACGCAGGAGCAGAAATGGTAATTTGATCCAATCACTGCCGTGAGTCAGACTCAGGCGGAGACAAAAAATGTAAGGAAAAATTCGAACAGGTTCACAGGCTCACAACAGGCTCGACGTGAACTGCTGGAGAGAGCTAATTATGCGCCCGGACGGCTGGGAAAAAACCCTAACGTTCCAACAGGTTGGCTCAGGCCCGAGTCGAACAGGCAATTTCCGTTGAATGTGGATATGGCCCCATAATTTTTCACAGATGCAGAACCACTCTGCACTGAGCCTCCCTATCCTTAATTTACTCGGGATATGAGGAAGGAATTTTGGGCTCGTGGTTCAATTCATTTTTCAACCCGCAGACAAAAAATGATTTCAACCATAACAAGCTTTTCGCCGAATTTGAGACACCTGGACCCCGCAGGGGGCGGGCAGATGCACAACTAATCTTTAAAACAAAAAACACCGCAGAAACTTGGGACAAGGCTCAGGCTCGAATTGAACGAGCGACTTCTGTTGAAGATAGGTTCACGAGAGAGACAGCCACTACCCACAGATGCAGAACCATTCTGCACTGAACCTACACCTCTGAGGCCTCGACCACTCAATGTAATGTAGTAAGGGAATAATTGAGCAGTATGGTTCAATTTTATCCCAACCAACATACGAGACTGATTTCAACCATCACAAGTTGCACGATTCCCGTGCGGACTACTCGGCGCGGGCGGATGCATATGTACCCCTCGGATCCTCAAGAACTTGAGGCCTCAAGTTCAAAGCCAAAAATATGAAAAAAATCACGAAAGGAGGTGATAGGGCTCAGGCTCGAATCGAACGAGCAACTTCTGCTGAAGAGGTGCGTATCAAGACCTACCACTTGCAGACGCAGAACCACTCTGCACTGAGCCTAATAGGTTCTTGAGCTCACCGATGTGCAACAAGGGAATAATCATGGGCGACTCAATTTATTTTTCAACCGACATTCAAAACTGATTGCAACCATGGTCCATTCACAAGTTCAACGATTTTTTCAGTGGTGCCGTGATTGGCGCCGGCCGCCCTGCTGAACTAGACTTCGAAGCTTCAAATGGAAAAAAATCACAGACCATGGGATAGGGCTCAGGCTCGATTCGAACGAGCGACTTCTGCTGAAGAGCAGCCTGTGGCCTGACGTACCACTCGCAGACGCAGAACCACTCTGCACTGAGCCTATGCCCACCTTACCTTCCTCACCTGTACATCGACACGCAAGTAGGGAATAATTATGTGCGACTCAATTCATTTTTCAACCGACGTACAACACTGATTACAACCACAGTCCATTCACAAGTTGAATGCATATGATTTTCAGTGATATTGTGCTCGGCGCCGGCCGCCTTGCTGAACTGGACCTCGAAGCTTCAGATGGAAAAGATTAAGAGACACTGCAATAGGACAGGGCTCAGGCTCGAATCGAACGAGCGAGTTCTGTGGCAGACACACGGGTGGCAGCTGCCAACTATTCACAGATGCAGAACCACTCTGCACTGAGCCTACACCTCCTAAGCCTCATTTACTTGATGTGCATTCAGTGAATAATCGGGCACTAGTGTGGTTCAAACTGATTTCAACTGCTGATTCAACCATCACAAGTTGAATGACTTTCAATGTCACCCTGCTCGGCGCGGTAAATGCACCGCTGAACGACACCCTCGAGATTTACCGCAATATCGTCTTCACCGTGAAGTCGGGTCAAAGGTAACAAGAATTGCAGCCCAGGAGATGATGAATAAGGCAGGCTCGATTCGAACGAGCAACTTCTGCTGAAGAAACCGATGCCTATGCTTCCTTCAACCCACTGGCGCGTAACTCAGCTTGAAAAATATCGCGTGCGCCAATGGATAAATTTGTTCGACCACTTACAGAACATGAGACGAACAAATAGTTTCCATTCACATCCCGCTCGACCAGGCGGATGCACTGCTAGACCAAGGCCAAAAGAATAGCGCGAACGTCTAGGGCTCAGGCTCGAATCGAACGAGCGACATGATCGCGAGGAATCCAACTTCAACAGTGGTCTCGCGAGTGCAGCTCTGGCCACCACCGAGCCTTTCCGGTTGGGCTTCCAGTCAAATTAGCTGGGTGGGATTTTATTCTGGCTGTATTGACTGACCAAAAATCCCGGGTAAAGAAAACCAACCACGAATTTCAAGTTTTCAACCACAAAACTGAACTTACGTACTCGGACTTCCTCAGGCTGATGGACTGCCTGGTCTGGAGCTAGGGGCTGCATTCCGAGTCAGAGAAAGGATGATCAACGCTGCAACGGCTTGGGATTCGAGCGAGGGACGGTATCTTGGTCTCTGGTGGAGCTCAAAGTTGAATATACTTCACGCATCACCAGTCCACCGAGCCTCGCTGAGCACTTTTAGCATACGAAACACGAGTCTGCAACAGGTCAGAAAGCTAAAGATTGAACATTGAAACACCTCAGTATCTTTGCACCAACCGACTGCAAACGAATCGTCTATGACTATTTGAGGAGCAAAAAATATTTCCAAACGCACTTGCTATGGCTCGGGCTCGATTCGAACGAGCGCCTTCTGTATACTTTCTATTCGAAAACGACGAAGGGATGCAGATGCGGACCACCCGCCACCGAGCCTTCCTGGTGAAGCTTGAGACGCAGATATGTGGGTGAAACCGTGAAGGTAGATGTAAGCACAGGCTATGATGACCCACTCTGAATTTACTGGGGAAAGTGTTGGATGGCAGATTTCAACCACCACACCCTGAACTCACGTAGTTCCAATTCTCCGCATAGAAGGCCGGGCCCCAGGCTTTCTGGACGAAGCAAGAGGCTACAATCCGAGGGAGAAAAGATTGTTCAACACTGCAACAGCTCGATCTCAACGTTCGTCATGTTGCGGAAGGAGCGATTATCAGTCATGCGACACCGAGCCTTGAGAGACAGGCAGGAGGGAACTGGGTATTGATACAATCGGGTATTCAATAATTCAACAAACATGATGATAGAATACGAGACAAGATAAACTTAGCTAACGAATGTCCCTTGAGTCTGCGCCGAGTTCTTTCCCAGGATATGCAACGGAATATCCGCCCCACCCCCCTTATTCGTGGACCCGGACTCGTCCCCTTCAACACACGATCCGCTCATTGCGATGTGTTGGTCCGGAGTAAACTGTACAGCGCTCAAGCGCGGGTTGATGGTAGGGAGCGTGAGATCAGCGCTCGCGCCGCGGCCGGTGACACCGAGCTTGGTGTTGCGGTAGACGCGGCACGCCATGATGCTCGTCAGCGTCACATTTGGCACGACGAGGAAGCCGTGGTAGACCGGGCTTACGCGCGGGACGTAGACCATCACCGTCGCGACGATGTTCGAAACGACTGTGATCCTGGATGCAGTAGTATTCAACACATGGTCACCAGGAACGCGAACGAACAAAGGGATGAACACACATATAGTACATCTGGCCCTCCATGAAAAGTGCCTTGGAAAAGGCCGGCAAGTTGGAGCCGCTGAATAGTGATTTGACCTTTTCCCCGCGGGTTTGTTGTTCCACTTGGAAGTTCGAGACAAGACGGTAGGAGATCGCGAAGAACACAACCGTGTCGTGTACCGTGATGATGATCCCCGACGAGCCAACGTAGGCCGAGACGTGCGCAACGATGCATTCCGTGGGGGTCCCCAGCCCGATTGCGCTCCCGCCGATGGGTATGGTTATCGACGACCCGAGGACTGCAAGCCACAGGAACCCAAATATAATGGTGGCCAGGCGGTCGCCATCGAAAATTGCGCGGACCCGGAAGAAGAAGAGGAAGGCTGAGGCGGATACGCCTACTGGATAGAAGGCGTCGAACGTGAGGTAGGCCTTCTCGCATTCCCTCAAGGGGTATGCTGGCAGATGAGCCGAGCGTTAACCGCCGCATCGTATTGAACAGGAGACTCGGGTACTCACTCGCGAATATCGTGAAGCCCAACACATAAACCAAGGAGGCAATTCTGTCGTTCAGCGATATTAGTGGACGGTCAACCTGCATAATGGAGTTGTTGCCTCTACCTGGATACAACATATGCCACAGAGGCTGGGCTCAATCGGTGTTTGAATAGCAGAGAATATTCGCTGCGAAGATTATTCAGGATGTCCCAAATGAACACCTATGCAGGCGAATGGGATATCCATAAGGTGATACTCGGGCAACGCATGCAGAAGACATACCGCCGTCGCGCCAGCAAACACGTACCCGGAGACCGTTATCTGCTTTTGTAGCTCGGCCGGGAGTTGCGTGTTGTTCCCCGAGGATTGGGACATGCCTACGCCAACAGCCACGTTGAGGAAGCGGGCGCCGAGAGGGAAGAACTCGATTCGTGGGTTTGTCCAACGAATTTTATTCTGTTGGCATTGAAAGTGGGGTCGAAAGGAACGACAAGAGAAGTTCTACGATGTCGGCATATCTTCTCGGATACTGTATACTAAGCTTGCCGATGTTCAGCCACTGCACCCTGTCATAAGACGGACCAGAACGGTCTGGGAAAGGCTGGGAAAGTCTCAAAATGGAATGAAACACACACTGAACAGCTCACCGAATGGGGTGACACGGCGGCAGCTGCCGGAAAAAATGAGGACTCGGGTGAGGTGAAGCAAACGAGGAAAGATTAACGGGTGGGTCCAGAGCCCAAAGCAGGTCGGAAGAAAAAGAACGCGCTGAGAGCGCTCCAGCACTCCCACTTGGGCCACAGATGACGAGATTGAGCCCTGAGCACTGCATAATCCCGCGAACTCCCGCGAACAAGTATGGTCAATGGCTCGGCAATCGCAGTTTGGCTTTGGCTTACAAAAGAGAAGCCGATCGCTTACTCCCTGGGGTAGGCCTGGTCTTGAGTGGTAGCACGATGCCGTGGGATTAACCGGTATAACTCCAAATTGGAGTATGCAAGCGTCTTGATCGCCGTCGCGCCGCGTTTGAAAAATGTATACCCCGTTCGCGGGGCATGTGGTGACCATCTCGACGCCACCAAATTAGAGGGTGATCCAGATATGGGTCGTTGAGCACGGCGAACAAGTGAGATATCCAGAATAGCGCGAGGTGTTCGGAGGTCGTCGCGGTGTGGCTGCGGACGAAAACTAGAAGACCATGGACGTTAGCGGCCAGAAGAACTGCCGCGGACGCTTCGAGCAATGTCAAGCTCTGTCAAGCCTCCCACGCGCACCGGTTAACCGCGAGTTTGCCGTGAGACATACATACGTCGCGTCGCTTGCCCTGATCCTCCTTGGCCGTCCCCGTGAACACCGCGCGCAGGTGATGGACATGGTGCGGCGGCGTTGTCGCGATGATTGTATTAGGAGGTGCCGTATTAAGGCGGAGTCCCTCAAGGCACAAGCAGCGACCAGTTCGCCAGCCACCGCCGGAAAGTCTCCGAAAAATTCGCGGAATTTGAGGTCAGCTGACAATTCGGAAGTGCCAGTGCAATCTGAGAGTGTAGGAGCAAAGCAGGACAGGTGCGGGCCGTCTGAAGGCAAGAGTTCGGGAAGTTGACATGGTGGTTCAGGTCAAGAGCAACCGAGCAAATCCGAACATCAACCTCCACTCGCAACAAGTACAAATTCGTCAGAGGTCTGTGCGCAAGAAGTGAAGAGTATAAATTAGCGTCTTGAACTTCTGAATCGGCATACTTACCTTCATCTCATACATCCCTTCACCTCCTTGGGTGTGGAACTCTCCATTGCACGACGACCCTGTTCGCAGAGTGGGCTTCCGCGTTGCATGTGCTTAGGTGCATGCAAGGTGCCAATATTTTCCAGTTCCACCACGGCCACTCGGGCTGGTGGACCTTTTTTTCGATCCTCCGCTCTGCTAACCCTAACCTCAGTTGTGTGATTGAAATAAATTGCTTTGACCGCCCTGTTTGAAAGTGACCCTGTTCCAAGTCGGAGAACTGGGACCTCCGTAAGGAACTCGAAGTCAGGCCCTATTATCGACCGACATCTGCACAAACGCTCGAAAGACCCGATTGAATAGATAAATACTGATGTTATATTTCAACCAAGATTGAACTATCGTGACACCCGGCCATCCCATTTCGTCAACACAAAACCCGCGATTTCTGGGGCGTCGTACCCCTGGTCAGACACGGCATAATCCCTTTCCTCCACATCCATTGTGTAAAAATACTCCCCAGTCCCGCGATTGAGCAAGCGGTACAAGGGTTCGCTGCCGCAGAGACGGTGCGGGAAAACGTATGCTGCGACGCCATTATCGACATTTGTAGTGTCCCTGGCAAGCGCCAGATCGCGTTCGTGCTGCTTCATCGTATAAAAGTTGGATCGTGTGTCGCCGATGAGGACGTGGTACAGAGGGACGGTCGACGGCTGGTGCGTTCTGAAGACACGCGCGACGACGCCGTCGAACTCGTACCCGCGCTTCAGCGCCCGGGACTTCTCGGCCGGGTTGGTGGTGAGGAGATAGTCCTCGATGTTACTGTTAAATAGCCTTGAGAAAGGCACTGCTGACGACGACTCGGGACATTTCGTAGCGGGCTAGAAAATATGGTCAACGAGTGGTTTCACAAATACGGGATGGCGTTGCTTAGTACATTCTGATTCCAAGCTGGACGGGCGGTGGTGGAAGAGGCAAAGAGGAGAGTTGCGAGAATAAAGATGGAGGACTTCATGGTGCGAATGTGTTATTTGTACGAAGGCGGTGCGAAGGACGAATGGGCGAAGGGTGAATAGGGTGTTAGGCCTTTACCGATTTACGGCGGTCTTTTATATATATTCCTTTCGCATGTCTCAGACACGGCGGACGCCGGAACTCCTTGTTCTTCGGATCCAGTTTCATTTGCATCCGCGGAGGGAAGCGAGTTGTCCGCACATAGACTGAGACAGGAGGGTAGATTTGTCCCTATGCATAGTTTGCGCACTTGCTCGGCGGCAAGAGAGGTGGAGCCGGAACTGGGGGGATGCTCAACTCCGGTTCAACTTGAAAAATTCGACGCAGACCCTAGATAGGACATCCTCAGATTGAGACAGAGCATCTAGGAAACAATGCGTCCAGCGGCACTCTCGACTCAGAAAGAAAAACATCCAGGAGCTCGGGGTTCAGTTCAGTCGGAGACTGAAACGCCTCCGGCAATCACCCTTCGCCTACATGCCGAACTGCCGTCATCCGCAACTTGCGCATGCCCACCACGATCCCATGGACTTCCGACGTATGGCTAGCTCTCTTCCTCCCTCTCGCCATCGGTTTCGTGGGCTTGAGGTTCTCTTCGTCGCTCTCCTTTCCTCGGACCTGGTCTGAACTCCGGGACCTCGTTTCTTTGAAATCTTTGGATCCATCGGAATCGCGACCATTCTCGTTGGAACGGGCGCACAACGCCTACGGGCGGTATCGACATCTATCTGTCGCGGACGCGTCCCGTCTGCAGGTCTCCTACACGAGCATCAGCCGCGCCCACAAGCGCCTCGGATACACTTTGGGCTACCCTGCGAAGCTCAATAGGCTCGCGCAGGCAACGAACGCCAACGGGAAAATCACGGATGCCATCGCCAAGTTTGCGGAGAAGGAGTTTGACATCGACCTTCCCCCGCGCGGGGGGAATTCAATGGACTTGATGCGCGTGAGGGAGGCGCTCAAGCACTTTATTCGCGACTGGAGCTCTGATGGCCTCCGGGAGCGCGATAAAATATTTACGCCCATCTTGGACGTTCTGAGAACTGTGGACGCGGATGAACGAGCGAATCAACGCGTCCTTGTTCCTGGCTCTGGCCTGGGACGGCTTGCCTGGGAGATTTCCGAGCTCGGTATGCACGTCCTTTCGTCCAGAAAATAATTTGACTCACCATGCCCAGGATTTCAGGAGACGACCGCAAACGAGCTCTCGTTCTTCATGACCCTCGCACTCCGATTTCTGCTGGAACCATCGACGACGTCCAGCGTGAACCAGCACTCGCTTCACCCTTATGCGCATTGGTTCTCGCACCAACGATCCTCGGACTCGCTGTTCCGCGCGATCTCATTCCCCGACGTCATTCCACGTCTTTCCCCGCGATTCAAACTACTTGAGCAGGATTTCCTCACTCTCCAGCCACCACCAGCCGCCAATCCGCTCCTGCCTGCGATCGCCGGGTACGACTACATCGTCACCTTGTTCTTCATCGACACTTCCCTCAACATCCTCACCACCCTCGAGCAGATATACCACCTCCTCCGTCCCGGGGGCACGTGGATCAATCTCGGGCCCCTCCTCTGGACCTCGGGCGGGCAGGCCAAGCTCGAGCTGAGTCTGGAGGAGGTGCTGCGTGCGGCGGAGGAGCTTGGGTTTGTGATCGATCCGAGGGAGGACGGGCAGCAGAGTCAGACGGTGGAATGTGAGTATACGGGCGACGCGCAGGCCATGATGCGCTGGATTTATCGCGCCGAATTCTGGGTTGCGCACAAGCCGAAGTGACTTGTCCGCCTGCATAGATGACAATTTCTTTTCCGATAGTTTACGATGGCTCGACAAGGCGAGGAACTCCACTGATTAGTCTTGCGACACTTCGACTGAAGTAATTCCTGCACATTTTATTTCATGGGAAGCTTGCTGTGCTGATACAAAGTAAAATTTGTGACACCGTCGAAGATCACTTGGTAGAAGAGTTGTGTTTTCGAAGCTCTGACAGTCTCGCTCGCCGCAGCTGGCCTGGGAGTGAGTTAGTCAATAAAAAAGGCGTGCAGCATGAAACGACGCACTCAAAGAATGAGGTCGGGCTTTGGCCCTGTCCGGAACGTGAAACCACCCTCGTCTGTCAACCCCTCTAACCGCTCCTTGAACTCTGGGGAGAACCCATAGTCTCGCGACTTGCACCAGTATGCGACGACCTGAAAATCGTGCTCGAAGCGTCGATGGCGAACCCGCGAAGCGATGAAATCGTAGAAGACGTCCTCTCGGAACGTGAGACGCGATGTCAATTCCAAGTAGCAGAGCGAGGGAACCAGGCAGGAGCCGTCAGATCCTCCAATGAGCATCTGCAATAGATGGTCGGTTAGGAGTGCTGGGTCAAAATCGTTGCCGGAGTCCGCGATATACAGCTCCTCTAACAGAGGTAAAGTTGCGAGGCATTCAAGGAGCTCGTGGTCCGTGATGACAACGACGTCGATATGCAGCAACATCAGAGTGGTTTGCAGTGATGAACGCGAAGCGAAATCCAGGAACGGACCCTGTTCCCACCGAGGAAAGAAGCCGGTGCAAACGAGGAAAAACATATCCAATCGAGGGAGGGTGAGCGACTGGAATAGAGTTCCGAGAATTGGGTGCCCTACGGAAGACTCTCCCATCAGGTGAACAGCCAGATTGTTGATTTGGGAGAGGACTGGGGGCTCCAACGGCGTGGAAAGCGTGTTAGGTTCAACAAAAAGTCTAGCCGAGTTCAGCAGAGAAGGTAAGATCTGCATAGTTCGCGCCGGTGGCACTCCGCCAACGAGTCTAAGGGATGACAAGGAGAGCTGGTTCCAGGGAAGTACCGGGACTGGCTCATGCCATTGCTCGAGCGAGACCTCGCTCAGTCGCGGAGCAATTTGGAAGATATTGCGAGCAGGATGAATCTCGTTCCGGCTAATAGTATTTCTGGCAAGCCAGAGGAAACCTAAACGACCCAGGTTTCCCTTCGCTTGTACGAGATGTGAGAAAGACGGAGGGTCAATCCACATAGACACGTCTCTCCAGCGGCGGGAATGCTCGCTAAGCAGCTCGAGAACCGAGCGCTCATTGCGATCTCCGTGGTCGACCGCGATGTGTAACGTGAGTGGGCACTCCCCTCCGCGTTGGAGTGAGGATGCGACGAGGTTGAGTAGCGTCCGAGAGGACTGGGGAAGCCGGTCCCACAAGTTCGTATCAAGCACAATAAGCGACCAAAGGGTCGGCGTTTCCATTGCCACAGATCGCCAATAGGAGCAGACCTACACACGAAGACCAGTAAACGCAGGTTCAGCCAGTTTGACAAATACGACAGTACCTGAGCCAACTGTAGCAGGTACTTCTTGGCAAGTCTCTCAACCTCCTCCGTCGGTGTAGTTGTGTCCGAGATGACCTCTTGGCCATCCGGAGCGCACAGGTCGAATATCTGGGCCAATAGTTCGGTAGGGAGGCGCCGAACAGGTGCAGCTACACTTCGACATCCATCGCTGTACCACGAGAGAGTAGCCCGCTCCGACAGAAGTCTAGCTATGTGGTGAGCCTTTCGATCTCGGCGTCGTATTGAGCGAGCTCGACTGGTGCTTCCTCCGCGGCGCGACGAAAACTGGATATTTCGGGTGGCACGGTATTAGAGCGCAAGATATGGCGGAGCTGGTCGAGTCGAGCAGAGTCCGGGAGGAAAGAGGACCCCCCAAAGGTCGAATTGTGGCAAGCGTCGCAAGTGGCCATCGGGGATGAGAGCAGACGGTGGGAAAGTACCGCGGCAATCACCGGCAATCCCTACCTTTCTCCCAAACCACCACTGGCACCAGCCACCGGTACGCCTCTCGGTTGACCACCAGACTGCTCTTCATAACGTAGTTCCAGTATGTTGTTGAAGGGCCCCCTCGCCATCCAAGAACTCGTTGACTACTGTCTCGATTTTCTGCATGCCTCGGCTGGAGATCTGAAGCGGTGTGCCCTGGTCAGTCGACGGTGGACTCAAACAGCGCAGATGCACCTTTTCAAACACCACGTCGTAATCGGGTCGCCGGGATACTCCTACGGAGACTCAGCGCTTCTCGCTATGGCCCGGCAGCGGTGTCGTCTGCTGTACGACGTACTGGCTGCCTCGCCTCGACTTCTTGGACTCGTCCAGGGACTGCAAATCCACCTAGATACAACGCCACCCGTCACCCTTGAAGATTTTGCGACCCTGCCCTTTCCCTCTCTCCGGCGAATTGTGGTGTCAGGCAACTGGATGCCTATAGCCGCAAGCGTAATCGAGGAATTCCTCGGTCGCGGAACGCTCACCGCAATCTCGATATCCGGGAATTTTTCATCGCTATCTGCATTCACGCGCATCCTATCCAGGTGCGCTACGAGTATAACGGACGTATCTTTCTGCAACGTCCGAGCTCCACCCTCCGCGACAACTGGCCATGGTGATCCACCCGATCGGAAGATCGAGATCCATGCTCTGGACCTCTGGTGGTCAAGCGGCATTCACGAGTGGTTGAACTCTCCCCATTGTTCCTTGGACTTTTCGAACCTGAAGCGCTTGAGGCTGAACGAAAATATAACGCTGCCGCGATGGGAGGGGTTCGCAGCCGCGATCCCGCGCATCGAGTACCTCCAGTTTCAACCCCAAATTTCTGCAAGTTTCTTTCCTCAATAGAGCCTCGAACCACTGACCCACGACTCACAGGGCCTCAAGATCGACCTCGCCCCGTTCCACAATCTTAGATGCATCGAAGCCCTCATCGAGTTCCGCGGCGACATCTCCGCTGCGTTGGAGACGCTCTCCACGCTCTCAGCGCAATTTAATCGCATCGAGACGATTCGGTTTCGTCTCACACACAGCAGCCTCCCGAACATGGACTCTGGCGCGGAAATTGACCGGCGGCTCAGCGCGCTTGTGCTGCCCGACCTGCGCGCGGTGGAACTGGTCTATATATCGTCACTCCCATCTACGACCATGGCCGAGAACCTACCTCTCCTCCATGCACGAGGGCTGGTCCGGGTGCTTCGCACGGGGCCGCGAGGTATATATCTTGACTGAGTCACGTCCGTCTATCGTAACATCGCCGCTGAACATACTCTGATTCCATATTCTAGGACAGGATTGCGGGCCTTGGGTAGAGCATCGCTGTACGAACGCATTGCAGGTATTGATATCCTCAATTCATCACGCCGAAGCCGCAGTAGTCGGGAAGTCTTCTTAATATACGACCAGTTCATTCCGCCTATCACCCGGGAATTCGGGATTCTTGCCCTCCCCCAAGTCATTCCACACGTCCACCGCCCGTACGGTATTGCATGAGATCTTTTTCTTACCCTGGGCCTTCCAATGATTTAATCGTTTGACTTGAGTCGGTGGCGGTGGCAAACTCGGTGCGTTACACGTTGATAGCCATGATATTTTAGCTCACCGTCATGCTTCGACAGATGTATATGCTGAGCGGTGCGTGTTGGTAACCGCAGCTTGACTACTTAATCTCTGCTGCCTTCCTGCATATCCCCCCTCCTCCGTCTCTCCCGACCAACACTTCGACATCTCCTTCCGCACTTTCTCGCCATGCTGGCACTACTCTCCTTTATCCTGCTCCTCTCATTGTGTGCCACGGCCGTTCGCGTAAACCATACTATCGATGATACCGACCCAGTGGTGAAGTACGACGTCTACAAATCGACGACCGTGCCCATCCGTTGCAACGCAAATACATGCTCCAGCTCCAACGGAACATGCTGTCAGGCAGATTTCAAGCAGCTGCTCGAGGGCACAGCGACCTCGGTTGCTGGTCAAATCACCGTTCCGTTCACCGGTCGGTCTTCTCTCCCCACCTATCCACAGCTTCAATGACCCGAGGTCTAACGAACTGCTTGACATTGACAGGAACCAGTGTCTGGGTGTTCTTCGCCGCGACGCACAAGATCGGCTGTGCATTCCACCTTGATGGCAAAGATGCTGGGAGTTTCCAACATCCCGCGACGAGCCCCGGCGGGGGGAACGTCCTGGGCTACAACAACTCCGCGCTTTCGAACGGACCCCACGAATTGGTGATCATATCCGAGCAGGGAGCTCCGACGGACTTCGACGGCCTCATATACGAGTATTTGCTTCATCTCTACATAAACGCGAATGGTAACTGATCGTTCCCAGGTCTGACTCCAATACAACTGCCAGTGCCTCTCCGACCAGCAGCTCTACTAGTAAACCTAGCCCCAGCGGCAAACGAAAGGGGATCATAGTCGGAAGTGTACTCGGGAGCTCGATCTTCGTGCTCCTGTTCGTGTCCGCCTCCCTCGTGCTTCTCCGACGTCGCACGAAGGAATGGCAAAACCTTGACGTTGTGCAGCCCTTCCCCCGTGATGTAGAAGAAAAGAGCACGCCCCAACCCCAAGCGGCGGCAGCTGTTGAACCTACCGCGCCGGTGCCGCAGACTAGCATCCCCGAGTCTACGGCTGAAGAGCCAGCTTCCGACCTGGCAGGGAACTTGCGAAGACTCTCAGCCCGCTTTCGGCAGAGCGTTCTGTCGGGGTGGAGTGGCAGTGGTCGGACTCCCCCTCCTGCCTACAGTGACGGAGCCTCGACTGTTCGAATTTGATTTCAATATACCTTGCCACACCTTTCCTCCAGTCGTTACCCCATAATTTTATTAGGTACATTCGCGGGACAATTTTCTTTGTTGTATCTCTACGCTATGTTTACCAGGATCTCCACTTTGACTGCGATAAATTCGCAGTGAGCGGAGAATTAAATAATAAATAGAACAGCACATCTGCACAACCCATTGCATGTAATTCTCAACCTCAAATTTCGGCGGTTTGAGATTTCAACATGAGTGACCTCTGAAGCCTGTTTCGCGTACGGTCTGCCTCAGTTATAATTGCAACGTAGTCAATATTCTTCCGAGAGATGACCGTGAACCTCGTGAGTAATCAATTGGGCACTCATATCGACTCTTGCGTCCTTAAACGATCCATTTAACGGGGTATGGTGATATTCGGCGTTATTCGGGGTTGGAGCGGACATAAAGCCGACTGCCATTAAAGCCGACCGCCCAACTCGGAGTGATCGAGTCACTCTCCTCCGTCCCTCACCCACTTTTTCGCTTGTGTGCCTATAGCCCGCCGAGGATGAGTATGCGAAACCCGTTGTCCCGGCCAGTCTGCTGCTAACACACGTTAAGACGCGGACGCACTCAACGGCCGCCTGCTAATGGCCATCCCGAAAAAAGGTTTGCCGAGGTTCAGCTACTCTGCATGCACGCGTTTCATGCTGCTACAGGAAGACTCCACGAAAAATGCCTTAGCCTTTTATCAGGTCTCCCTCCCAACACTCGCGGTTGAAGTTACACGTGTACTCATCGTTCTACAGGCGCCGACATCCAATTCCGCAGACACAACAGACTCGACGTCTGCCTCGTCCTCAACCACCCCATCGCGCTGTCCGTACCCCAGCCCTCCACCTCCCTTGCACGCAGGGAAAGTACTCACATACCCATACACAATCCAGCGTATTCCTCCCCGCCTCAGACATCCCCTCCTTTGTCGGGAAAGGGAACGTAGATCTGGGGATTACGGGCCACGACGTGATCCTCGAGGCGCAGATGGAGGAGCACGTCACCGAGGCGCTCCGGCTCGGGTTCGGCAAGTGCGCGCTGCAGGTGCAGGTCCCGGAGTCCGGGTCAATTAAGAGTGTGGCGGACCTCGCGGGGAAGCGCGTCGTGACGAGCTTCGAGGTGCTGTCGGCGCAATTCTTCGCCAAGCTTGACGCGGAGGCGGGCCTTGTGGGCGAGCAGAGGACGAAGATCGAGTATGTCGGGGGGAGTGTCGAGGCGGCTTGTGCGCTCGGACTCGCTGATGGAATCGGTATGTCTGTCCGAGTTCGACTCTTTCCTTTCTTTGCGGTGTTTTCATCGTCAATTCAATTTATACAGTCGACCTCGTCGGTAAGTCAATCCGTTCAATCCTGGCTCCACCCTTCCCTCAGTTGACGACGCGCCCCAGAATCCGGCGACACCATGCGCGCCGCAGGCCTCCACCCAATCCACACCCTCCTCCTCTCCGAAGCCGTCCTCATAAAATCAACCCACCCCAAACACCCCTCCTTCGCGCCCCTCATCGACCTCGTCACGCGCCGCATCGCCGGCGTCGTCGCCGCCTCCAAGTACGTCATCTGCAACTACAACGTCGCGCGCGCGCAGCTCGCGGCAGCCACCCGTATCACGCCGGGAAGAAGGGCGCCGACGGTGAGCCCGTTGGAGGAGGAGGGGTGGGTTGCGGTTAATAGTATGGTCGAGAAGGCGCGGGTGGCGGGGATTATGGATGAGTTGGTGGCGATTGGGGCGGAGGATATCTTGATTTTTAATCTTGATAATTGTAGGGTGTAGTGGGCGTTTTCGCCGTGTAAAATTTACCTCTGGAAGAGGAGCATAGACGTCTTCGATGGGTGCTGGCTCCAGGCTGGCTCGGAGCTGCACTGAAGTCCAGTTGGAGTTCGGTTGGTCAGTATTCAACTTGAACCCTCTCGGATTTTTACTGTCGCAAACCGGCAACGGATTCTTCTACGAACATACAGCGCGAGACAGGGATAGGCTACCTGGGTCCCAACGAACTTGCGGGTGGGTCGGGATCGACACGGAGCGATTACAGTCGAAAAATAATAATATACTTACATACACTTTGCAATCGAATAGCAGTTGCGGCGGAATTCAGCGTGGCCTTCGAACGCAAAGCCTGCATTCCTCGACGCTATAGCCCCGGGAAAAGTATGTATTATGTGGTTCATGGCTATGATACAACTTGCCATAATCTTTCTGCACGGTTCAACTTCAAAAATTTCAGCCAACTCGCGAAATCCCACAAAAGTTTTCATGAAAACCCGAAGGTCAGGTAACCAACTATTCATTGCTGGCCACACGATTGAGTACTGCCAAACCACTTGTGAGCATAGACGGCCTTGTCCGAGTCTGGTTTCCAATTTTCCCGACTGACCTCCGGCACTGGGTCGTTCCTCCTCAATTAATTATTATCCCTGCCGGAAACTCAGCTCGCCTTCCCATCCCTCACCGTAAAACGCCGTACCTCGACCGGGCGTACAGTTCAAAACAAGAAACCCCGCCTCCACCCGGCGCCAAGCTGTCACTTTGCGTTTAACATGTGTTTCTTTCCTCCGCCCACAACGTGCCCGCAGAGACAATACATACAATACAAAGAACAAACAGAACATGAGACCTCCCCGTCGTCCTCGTCAATCGTGATACATCGCCCTACTCGTACAGCGTCCCCTTCCCTCCCGGTCCCTCGTCGTTCGTCGTTGAAATGCGGTGGTATACATGTAGTACAGGATATGTGGGTGCATGGCGGTGGTCGTAGATGATGATATGCATGTTGCGCGAGGCTTGAAGCAAGATGGATGGGTAGATCGATGGCCTCAATGCCTGCGCATTCGTCAGCACCAATTGCGGAGTGATAACAGTGGGGTCCCCGCCGACTCCGCACTCATCGCACTCCTCGCAAAGACAGAAAACAACAAACTCACCCCAAGGCCCCTAACCCCAACCTCCCGAGGCTCAACGGCGACGACTCGCTCGTCGCAAGGTGGTACGCGAGCCCGCCTATGGTGCCGAGCGCCGCGAGCACCGCGCCGACCGTGAGCGTGCATGTCGTGCGCGACTCGCCCGGGGCCCACACGTCCGCGGCGGACTTGGGCGCGGGGTCTTCGTAGATGGAGGCGTTTGCGCGCATCGTGTTCGTCTTCGTCTTCGTCGGTAGTAGTAAGAGTGAGAGTGAAGACGGGAGGATGGGGAGGAGGGGCGGATGGCTGCGGTGGGGAAGGCGATGGTAAGTAAGGTGGTGGTATAAGTAGCGGGATCACGACAAACAGACGGGTGTCAGACACGGGCGACAATAGCCAATAGGGTCTCCTCTCCAAGTCCGATGTCTGTCTGTGGATCCGGAGCTTGGAACAAGGCAGGCGCGAGGACACAGACAGCACAAGACAAGGAAGGAGAGAACCAGATGAGGAAAGGTTCCTTCGTTTAAGTGAGCGTATGTCGGAAGACAGCGATGATTCGGAGTTGGGATCAGGAATTAGCTTGCCAGCGCGCGCCTGGTGATCCTCGTCTTCTTTCCTCGTGTTGTTGACGTCCCGCCCTCTTGCTCGAGTTTGTACTTGAGAGGCAGGGTGCTTGAGGATGTCTTCAAGAGCCTCGGCGAAGGCCCGTATCTTCCGGTGGGTACCAAAAACGTTGACGGGACCCACTCAGACCCACTCCGGTTAGGCTTGACAATTAGATTGGGCAGAGAGGGGCGGCGAAAAGGCCTCGTGTGTGTGGCCTTCATCAGAACGTGAATCTTCAGCGCGCGAATCAGGGAAGGCCCAGGCTTGCAACGGAATTTCCTCTTGAGGCTGTAGACCCGTTATGCGCGCGAGTCCGCGGCGAAAGTCAAGGACGGGGAAGGACTTTGTTGACCAAGGCTAAGGATCCACAGGGCTCAAGGCGAGACGGGGACGAGCCGGGCAACGGTGTGCGCGGCCTGTTTGGTCAGTTTTCGGCGCGTCGGGGATCACGTGTGGAGGACTGCAAAGCAGGAATACTGACGATAGCGGCGTAGGGCGTGAGGTGGGGACGTCGAGCGAAGCTTGAGATTATAATTGTTGAAAAACGTCGAGGAGTTGCTGGGTGGGACGCGCTCCCTTCAAAGCGGGATAGCGGGATAGTAGGTTAGTGGAGCTATTCAAGTATCATGACCGCGAGACACACCTCAAATTCTCCACATTCCCTCGCATTCCTCCATCCCAAGTGAAAATTCTCCGCCCTCGGTAGCTCCGCCTTCAATTGACGCGTCGAGATAAGCTCAAGAAAAGCCAGAAGAAATCCAGAGGAAAAGCGGAAGAGAAAGAATTCGACGAGCAGCTGAGCTCGAGGGTGAAGGTGAAAGTGAGAAGGCAGCATGATGTCGCACAGAGACCCGGGCCCGCTTTCTAATACTTTTCTGGAGATGGTTCGATGTTGGGATTAAATTTCAAACTCCGCTGATGTCATCTTCCCACCGCACATTTCGTCGCGGAGCTCGCGGCGCTGCTGGTGCGAGCACAAAAACAAGGCAAGGCATCGTATATATTTTGTATATATGGTTTACAGACAGAGAAAGGAAATCATAAAAGGTCGTGAGCGATGAAAAAAAAGTACATAAGTAAGGTAACAACAGGGAGCGTGAAAGCCTCGGCGGGACGCAGGGCGGGAAGGAAGAAATGTAACGGTCTTGTACATATAAGTAGCCTTCGCGCTTTGCTTTGCTCACGCAAAAACGCTCTCGAGCGGCTCCGGCGTCGCAGCCGCCGCGGTCGCCGTCATCCTCCGCCCAAACTCAGAGCTGAACCCAACGCCAAGGCCCATCCACCCGCCGTCCGAGTCCGAGTCCGACTCGCTGAGGCTGTCGTCGAGCCACGGGTTCTCCCCCGACACGCGCCGCTCGAACCACCCATTCTCCGATGGGGGGTCCACGAACGCGATCGACGAGGACGAGTCGGAGTCCGACCACGCCGAGTCGCTGCTGGCGTTCGAGTGGTGCATCGTAAACTGATCCCGATCCCGGGCGGAGTTGTTAGCCCACGACGCGGTGGCGCTGGCCGCCCCCGACGCCGCGAGGAACGACGAGGAAAAGTCGAGCGTGGGGAGGACAAAGGACTGCGCGGGGTCGATCGCGGGCGGGGTGAGCACACGGTGGGCAGCATCTCCGTCTTCGCGGCCCATCCCAGACAGGATGGACGACGTCTCGGAAAAGGCGTCGTCCCCGTCCCCGTCGTCGTAATACGCATCGGCGGCAGTGGCCGTCTCCTCGAGCACGCACCACCCCGTCCCGCTCTCCCCAAGCACGCCGCGCACCGCGGCCTTGCTCCACCCCACGAACTCGACCTTGAGCACCGTGCACACCCCGCGTGCGTCCGCGCTCGAGGCATAGCCGGAGCACACCGCGCCGCGGGCCCACACGTCCGCGGTGTCGAGGCGATGGAAGAGCGATGCGACGCGGAGGGCGTGCGTCTCGTGGTCGGTGTGCAGCGCGAGGAGCGCGGGGAGGGGGAGGCGGCCCGCGGAGGGGGCGGCGGGGAGGGGCGCGCGCGCGGTGGGCGTCGGCGCGAGGGGGACGAGGAGGCAGGTCGTCACCTCTGCGGTGGGAGCATCGAAGTAGTGCCCGAGCTCGGCGGCGGATTCCTCGACGGGGGCGCTGAGGGTGATCGTTGCCTTCTTGCCAGTGGTGGGCTTGAGCAGCTCCTTGGAGTGGGCAGCGGCTGCGGAAGTCTTCTTGGAGGGGCGCCGCTTGCGGTTGAGGCGCTCTTTGGGGGAGTCGAGGTCCCAGTCGGCCTCGTAGAACGCGCGGCCGGCGATGGGGACGTTGTCTGCGAGCTGCTGGAAGAGCGGGCGGCCCGAGGAGAAGTTGCGGGCGGTCCCGAGGCCGACCTGCGCCACCGTGCGCGGCACCAGAGGACCACGAGGGATGAAATGCGGGGCCAGGGGCCTAGCGAGCGTCGTGCGCGCGGTGAAGGACAGGCGCTGCTGGATGCTCGCGTTCGCATGGAACGAACGAGCAGCAGAGACGGTGCCAGTCCCGGGCGCGGTGAGGTGGGTGACGAAGCGGGTGAGGGCGAGGCGGGTTTGGGTGAGGAGTCTGTGTCCGAGATGTGTTGCTTGTGGCCTTACGGCTGCTGGGATGTGTATGTTTCTGGCTGTTGAGGGGCCATTGCGGGCTATAGCCCGCGCCCCATGGGATGCTAGTTGCATCCTTGCTTTCTGTTCGCACTACCAGTGGTGGTGGTGGTAAGAGAGAAAGCGGTATGTGGAGCTTTTTCAGATCAGCAGCCGAGCGGCTGCGTATGTGTTCTGCCGTGGGGCAGTGTCGACGTGTGGCTTCGCGCTTGGAATAAAACATGCACTCGGAAATTCTTGCAGTTGGGAAGAGCGACAAGGAGGCGATCCGGAAGAGGAAAAATGCGGAAGAATGAAAGGAAGACTTGACAGAATTGCTGCGTTTTTTTTTTGGGAGGAGAGCCGTGAACAAGGGGCGGTTGTTTTACAGAAATGTGAATCCGAAATGGGCGCTCGCTGGAGGGCCAAAAAAATTGAGGGACTTCCTTGTAGGCTCTTGGCGATACCGGTATGTGTGGCAAACGTTGTGGCAAATTTCGACGCGGGGAGACTCGAGGAGATGTCTCAGTGCGCACTTCATCTGAACGCGATCGCATGCGCGGGAGGCTATCAGTGTCCCGCAGCTCCATTCCCCTCCCGCCTGCTCTCCTAAAGAGTGGGTCGATTGGTATAAATGACTATGGGTGGATCCATCCTTCTTAAGACTTGCCTTCTTCTGCTCTCAAAGCCCGGACCATGAAGACCACCCTCGCGCTCCTCCTCCTCCCCACCATCTGCGTCGGAATCATCATTGACTTTAATGCCCAAGCCGCCTTGCGAGCCGACGACGTACGTCTCCCCCTCCCCTCCCTTTCTCCTCCTTTCTTCGTGCCCGCTAACCCAATTCCCACCTCCTGCAGCGCCTCAACTGCCCCCCACCAAACACCCCATCCACCCCTCTGTACCGCCTCGTGAACCCAGACACGGAGCTCTACGCGTACCAATTCAGCCACCCGCGCCCCGCGTTCGAGGGATTCGAGTTCGACGGCGCGGTGGCGCGCGTGTACGCAATCCGGCAGCGCGCGACCGTCCCGCTCTTCCACCTCTTCCACCCCTCCACGCGCGACAGCGTCTTCATGCGCTCCCCTCCTTCTCCTAAATCTTCCTCTCTCCGCCGCCATAACGGGCCCGAGAACGAGGATAAAAACGAGAATGAGCATGAGCACGAGAGCAACGATGATGAGGAGGACGAGCAGGAGGCGTGGATGCGCTGGCACGACAGGGGGTACGTGGCGCGCGGGGTCGCCGCATACATATTTCCCCGGCGCGTCTGCGGCGCCGTCCCGCTCTTCGCGCTCACCAAGTTAGTATCAGAAGGGGAGGAAGGAGGGCATTTGTACACGGCGGACGTCGGGGAGCGCGATGATGCGGTGGCAAATGAGGGGTATATGGCGGTGGGGATCGTGGGGTATGTCGTCAAGGCGTAAGGTGTACATGTCGTGGTATAGCAAAGAAGGCGGTTGAGGGTGGGCATGTACGGTAAAGAGGCGGAAATTTGACGGGATGTACGATTAGGGCGAACTTCGGATGTGTATTAGATATGTGAATCGTGTACAATAGCAGCAGCCATACCGTCAACACAGCTCAGCTCGCAGTCATGTCCCTGCAATCACAATCCATGCAGTCCCCGCATTCCAGTCGCATCCTCCGCCCCAGCAGAATGAGTTCCAGTCATCTTCGGCGCGTCCCGCTCGACAAGGGGGTGCGACGGGTGGGGAGGAGGAGAAGCTACAGCAGCGGAGCCGGCAGGAAGCCCTCGCAAGAGTGATTTTGTGGCGAGGCCAGCGGAGGAGACGGAGTACTAGTCAGACTCATCCCTGAGGAGGTGATGGGGCAGTGGCGGCCTGCTTCTGCTGCTCTTCGTCGGTGGAAGCCATCGCCGTGGCTAGGGGCGGCACGGGTGTTAGAATGCCAATTGATAATACACGGGTGGGCCTCGAGTGATACAGGCAGGCGCTGAAGGTTGTTGGTGTCCGGCGCCGCCTCATAAGGTGGACGGGCGGGCGTAGTGTTGATGTACGCCACACCGTGGACGGATGCCACAGGCGCCGCGTCGGACATGGTGGCCTTGTCCGAGGAGACGTTCCTTTTCCTCTCCGGTGATTCTTGGAACCGTGGTCGCAAGCAAGTTACGATGGCAAAGTGCGACCTGGCAAGAATTAAGCGCTCGATACAGTGCAGGTCCAAGCGAGTCGCAGTACCTATGAGCGATGCAACATACTCCCAGCCCTCAACAACCATTGCAGTCCGGGCAATCCCCAGAGCAGTCCCCGCACCCGGAGCAATCTCCACAACCCCCGGAGCAATCCCCGCACCCAGCGCAACACTGCCCACAAGCCCCAACACAATCACCACAGCCGTCCCCGCACCCATCGCCACACCCCCCAAGCGCAGCGTTGCAGCAATCCCCCAGCGCGGCCCAAAGGTCCCCGCAATCGCCACAATCGCCCCAGCACGCACACCAGTCCGCGCACCCGTCCAGACAACTGCAGCACCCGCCGCAGTCATCGTCGCAGTTCCAGTTGCACCCATTGCAGCTGGTCTGGTTAGAGTAGCAGCAACAAGCTGGGTTTTGGCGGGGATAATATGACGAGTCGGAGGTCCCACCGCCGCCGTCGCTGTGGCGTTCTTCGTGGTCGTTCGTCGCCCACCACCACCACCACCACGCGTCGTCGTTAGATGTGGATTTGGATGTGGACGCGGAGGAGCCGTGACCATGAGAAGCGTGCGCAGGTCGGTGCGGATAAGTGGCGGGAGGGGGCGCAGAAGCAGACATCGCGCGCGCCGCCGGCGGCTGCGTGCGCCGGTACTTGTCGCCAGTGCTATGTGCTTCTTCGGGCGGAAGGAGCGAGTACGGAACGGGAACGCGACGAGAACGATACGGAGGCGGGTCGTCGGTTGGGGATGGCATGTTTCTGAATGTGTCGAAGGGTCTGTTTCTGGATATGTCGAAGGGTCGATTGTCGAGAATTTATATGGCGGGGGCGGCGACGCCACACCGTGGGCGGGTGGGCTGTGTTCTGCTGCATGCTGTGCGGCCGACGCGAGGGGAAGGTCAAGTCGCGTAGATCATTGCAGAGATATTCAGGAGGCTGTATGAGGCGTTTTGAAGGTCAGGGGCGCCTTGTGTTTGGAGAATATGGGTTGGGCTGCTTGGTGAGAAGAAACGGCCCCTTCACCCAGCCGTCGATTGTTGGGGGTCATAGTTTTTAGTGTTCTTTGGCCCAGTTTGGAGCCACAAAGCAGTACTCACCACTGCGCGGAGTCGGCGTGGATTCGCGGCCAAGGAAAGAGCAAATGAAAAGCCTGTGTTGGTACAATCGATACATTGCGAAATTGAGGTTTTAGCCCAGACGAGCTGCGAAATCATCGTCGTCCAAAAGCAACAAGTTATCCTTTCTATCGGCCTTGACACGCTCGTCCGTTATCATCCTAATCGAAGATCAAATCCTGTGGCATAGCGCGCAGGGAAGAACACGTACCGCGCATCCACCCGAATATCCTCTGCCTCCAGCTTCACGACGGCCTGGGGCGTCTTCGCGTCGATGACCTGTTTCGCGCGGTTCAGCCAACACTCTCGGTCGAGGACGTGAACGCACGTAGTGATTATCGCAATGCGGGCAATACTCGTCGCTCTCCTCAGAGACCGACATGTCCTTCCGAAAGGCTTTCTTGCACTTTTTGCACATGAAGGTCATCTCGGCCGCCTTTGCGAGCGAGTGCGTCTGGGCCTCGGCGTGGCATTCTGAGCAGTCATACCACGCTTTGCAGCAGGGTGCGCGGATGGAAACTTGGGCGTTTAGGATGTGTTTGCTGCAAAACTTTGTTCGGGTTCAACGAACGACTGGTGGGGTTCCCAAGGTAGACTGACCACATAGATTTAGGGAGGCACAGGCACGTTGGAAAAGGGCTGAGGCGGAAAGAGGCCAGAATATTACATCAGCAGACCTATATCGTCTGAACCAAACACGACCTCACGCGACACGGCTTGTCCCTCACGGCCTCGAACGATCTCGAATCGTGCTTTCCCTGTTCGCTCTCGGATTCGCTCTGGTTTTTGGGACCTCTACCGCGCTTTCTTGGGTCAGATCTATAAGTTCAGATCAATACCTCAGGTAAGTACTCAAGGCTTGCTCACAGGCGCCGCGGCTGAGCGCAAAGACAGGGTTGAACTTCCCGGTAGGTTCGGGCCACATTCACCTGGCTCAACCCAGCGTTCTCTACGCCTTGAGCTGAATCCAGAATTTGGTCTAGATCCGCCGGCAGACCGCCGGACTTTTATCCGATGTCATGTTCAACTACGGGCGATTCTTCCCGCATGAGAATGGTAGGTATTTAATCGCCATGTCCGAGTTCTCTCGCTTCATCTACTATCTCCCAAGATGTTTCCTGCCCTCTTATGCTTACTGGCGGCGTTTGCGGCGGTACCAGCTCACTCGGCGTCCTTGGTGAAGCACTCACTCCCTGCCGTTCCTTCTGGCTGGTCAGCGCTGGAAGAGGCCGAACTGTCCCCGAGCAGAGGCCTCAACTTGCGATTCGGACTTGCCCAGGACCAGTTTCCTCACCTCGAGGCCGTGCTACGAAACACCAGCGACCCAACACACTCCAGCTATGGACAGCATCTCTCAAAGGATCAGGTCCACGCCCTCTCGAAACCCTCCGACGACACCCTCGAGCTTGTCACCGAGTGGCTTGCGGCACACAACGCAAGTTCCGTCAGATGGTCTCTCTCCCAGGACAGCGTCTCTGCGGTGCTCCCCGTCTCCGTCGCAGAGGACATGCTCTCCACTCAATTCCGTATCTTCGAGCACGCGAAGAGCGGAATGCAGGTTGTCCGCACCCTCAGCTACAGCCTCCCTCTCGCTCTCGTCCCCCACATCAACTTCGTGCACCCAACTACCGCGTTTTTCGATCCCACGCGACACGGGCTGGACAAAGTCGTGTCTGAGAAAGAGGCAATTGCGTCGCGTCTCGACAAGCGGCCCGTGCAGCTCAACCAAAGCGACTTCAAGAGCTGCGTGGACATCGTCGACCCCCCGTGTGTCCGAAAACTGTTCAACATCGGGAATTACACCGCGGATCCGGCGGCGGCGAAGGGCAGTAATCATATCGGAGTGTGCGTATCCATATTCCGCGAATCTCAAGTTCAATTTCAGCTGACTGACTTCGTTGATAGTGCTGGCTATCTTGATATTTGGGCCAGACCGTGCGTTTGTGAACGTCTTCTTGAATGCTCGACTGATGTCGTTCGGAAGTGACTCGTTCAAGTTATATATCAACGACTACATACCAGAGTCCATTGGCTCGAATTTCACCTTGGATATTGTTAACATCACGGGTGGGTTCGCTTCTTCCCTTTCTGCGCCTCTAATAATTGGATTGCTTTCAGGACCATTTACCGTGAACAGCTTCAGCGACGAGGGCAATCTCGACACCCAGTTAGGTCAGTTGTGGACACACCCGCCGCGTTTTGTGACTAATCCAGCCATGTCTTGCAGCTATCCAAGTCGCGTATCCTATTCCCATAACATATTACACCACAAATTCGGTCCCGCCCTACATTCCTGATCAAAACCAGGACGGCGAGCAACCTGGCGTGAACGAACCGTATTTGGAGTAATATTCTGGCTTGCCGTTCTTTTCTTTCTTTGACCTTCGAGGATGAATAGCTTTATCGATTATTTATTGGGATTGGAAGATCCTCCAACAGTCATCACCACATCGTACGGTGACGATGAGCAGACTGTGCGATTTTCTTGTGTTCTCTATCAAAGTAGCGCTAATTTATACATCCATCACAGGTCCCGAAAGTACGCTGTCTTCTGGCCATCCCTGAGGCGCATTCATGATTTCTGAATCTAGGACTACGCCGACGCTGTCTGCCAAGGTTTCGCAAAGCTCGGGGCTCGGTAAGTACTCCCTTCCATCGCCCAGATTGCATCCCTCAGTTCGCTCCAACTAGCGGTGTCTCGGTTTTGTTCAGCAGCGGTGACCAAGGACTGGGTACCGACGATCTACCGGTGTGTATTGCCTTTGGCCGGCTTGTTCCAACAGAATCATTGAGCGTTTGACTAGACCTGCATTGCGAATACGGGAAATAACGCCTCGACTTTCCTTCCAGTCTTCCCTGCGTCGTGTCCATAGTACGTTGTTTCTTTACCGAGTCTAATCTTCGTATGAGATTGAATGAGACGCAGCGTCACCACCGTTGGAGAGACTGTTGGCTTGCCCCAGACTGCTTCCTTCGCCTCTGGTGCAGGCTTTTCTTCCTACTTCGAGCGGCCGTGGTATCAAGGTACGCCCTATCGCTCATCTCGAACCCCGTGTAATTTTTTCAAACGTAGACGACGCGGTGTCTAAGTACCTTGCCGGTCAGCAGGAGACGGCGCTGCAGTCCAGCATGTATGACCACCACGGTCGGGCATACCCCGACATCGTCTGTCCCGGTGCGTGTTTACCAGGTAAAATAGAATCTAGCATCCTGACCAGAGCTCAGGGGGCGGAGCCTTTTTCGACTACTTCTACGGTCGGTGGGATATCGGCGGCGGGACCAGCGCTGCCGTGCCCACCGCAGCCAGCATCATCGCCCTGCTGAATGACTGGCGGCTTCGGAACGGGAAACCGACCATGGGTTTCTTGAACCCCTTTCTTTATGGAGCGGGGTTGGAGGGAATGGTCGATATGACGTTCGTTTCCCCTACATGCCTTGCTACCGAAGCTGTTTTGACTGTTCCACAGAGAAGGGTTTGTGGAGGGGTGTGAGCAACCGGGGTTTAACGCCACCGTAGGGTAAGTCCACCTTCGCTTGTGTGTCTTCGACGAGTATCTGACTTGGAGATGCAGCTGGGACCCAGCAACTGGTATGTCGTTCGTCGGGCTTCGTTTTGTCTTGCTTCTGAGTTTCCTTCAGGACTTGGCTACTTTGACTTTCACAAGCTTCAAAAGCTCAGTCTGCTTTGAGTAAATATATTTATACGGACGCCATCGGACGCGGCTCTCGCATAAATACTGCACTTGCCGTTGTACACGCACCACGATCTTTCAACAATGCTAATGTCATGATTTCAACCGTGGGAAGATTCCCAACGGCATCTCCGCCAAGGAGCGCACTCGCAAGGAGGCATTCGTGCCTTCCTCGTGACTTCGACTGGTCAGTGAGAGCTGACCTCGATACCCACAGAGAAGTGAGGATTTCAAAGGTGAAGGCAATGACAACGCAAGCTTGACAGATTTCAACCCGCTGGAAACGGAAGCCGACGGTTGGCCGACTGTTTTGGCTCTTTACTACCACAAACGTTTTTACCTTCGCGCGCTCCTTGCGGGCACCCGACGCCAAGGGTTCGATTGCCACGGCTAGTAGGATTACGCGACTGTGACTCTTCCGATTTCTTCCGCCGACTCAGTATCGTGTCCACTCGACCGTAGTCACCAGAGCTGTCTCGATTTCGACGGTTGGTGCTCGATTGCCAGCAAATTCTCGCGATGCATTTTTCCAGCTCTTATCTGTTTCTTGCTACTTCAAGTTGCTCACGCGCGTAGACGACGCTTCTCATTGGTCCTGCTCACGCCATCTCACCGCTCACGCCATCGCACTCGGGCATCCTCACCGAGCAGGACGCATATCCCCTCCGCCGATTGCATACGCATCTCCGCGTTGGATCCTAGTCCACCCGAACCCAGTATAAGTAGGACCACATTATATGCATTTTCTGCAGTTCTCCCCTCACCTCGCAGTACACCAATTAAACCAGGTATTTCTCTATCCATATCCAGCGTACAAGCTTTCTGACTTCAGACTGTCTGGCAGCTACATACTTACAACTTGGAGTCATGTCCGCCACTCCCAGAATCCTCATCATCGGTGCAGGCTTTGCTGGTACGTTTTTCCCGTAGATACTTCCAACCGCGTCTGATTCTTTGATTGTGTAGGTCTTTGGGCAGGGCTCAGCGCAGCCCGCAAGCTTCACCTCGCCGGGAAGCCAGATGGCTACGTCGAGATCATCCTCCTCGCTCCGGAGCCAATCCTCCATATGCGTCCTCGGCTATACGAAAACGATTTGTCCGAGGCATCGCTCTCCATCTCGGAGCTCCTCGCCGTGGTTGGGGTCCGCTACATCCAAGGCAGCGTCCACAAGATCGACACTGTTAACGCTCTAGTTGAATATCGGGCCGGCGGAAGCTCCTCCACTGCTCTGACTTATACGCGGCTTATCCTCGCGAGCGGCAGTAAGCTCTTCCGACCGCGTTCCATCCCCGGTCTCGCGCAGTACACCTGGGATGCCGACCAGATGCACACCACTCTTAAGCTCGACGCCCACCTCAAGTCCCTCGCCGCACTGCCCGATTCGCCTGCCAGGAACACTGTCGTTGTCTGCGGCGGCGGTTTCACGGGCGTAGAAATCGCGGCTGAGATGCCCCAGCGCCTGCGCGGCATTCTCGGCGCTGGCGCAGACGTCAGGGTCGTCGTGCTAGAGCGCGCGGATACCATCGCGCCCGAGATGGCGCCTCCGCCGCGGCCCGTCATCGAGGAAGCGCTGCAGTCCCTCGGGGTCGAAATCCACACCGGGCAGACCGTTGTGTCTGTCGATGAGGAGGGGGTCACAACCGCGTCTGGGATGCGCATCGGGAGCAAGACGGTCATTTGGACGGCCGGCATGCACGCGAGCGAGCTAACCGCCCAGGTTCCGGGGCAGCACGATGCGACTGCACGTCACCCGGAACCTCGAGGTGGTCGGCGTCGCTGGAGTATATGCGACGGGCGATACGGCGCATGTGGGTACGGACGACGAGGGGCACCTTGCGCTCATGTCCTGTCAGCATGCGACCTATATGGGCAAGGCTGCAGGCAACAACGCCATGGCGGAATTACTTGGCCTTCCCCCTGCATCGTTTCGCAAGGAGCAGTATGCGATGTGTTTGGCGCTCGGATCGTGGGGCGGACTACTGACGCTAGGGTGGGATCAGAATGTGTCGTTGGTGAAGGAGGAGGGACAAAAGATCAAGACCCTTGTCAATACGCAGGTTATTTACCCGCCGGAAGCGAATCGGGAGCTGCTCTTTGCTGCAGCCGACCCAGACGTCCAGTTCAAGCAATACTGATGATTGAAATGTTAAATATATCGACCCTACTCACTAGAAGTACAAGTCATGTAGTTATGTAGTTTTCCACGGAATACAATCTGCCTCAACCTCATTTTTGCAACCGTGGGAAGGCCCGCGGCAAATTCCGGCACTGAGGAATCGAAGCGCAACACCATTCGCACTTATCCCAGTGCAACATGTTAGGTAGAAATCCTCTCAAGCCCGTGCCCACCGAATCAGACTTCGCCTCACTGCTTCACAGGCCCTTCAAAACCCACTTTCGTTCATATTTTCCCACGGTTCAAACTTATTCAACCTCAATATCTCAAGTGTGCTCCCCAGTCTTCGTTCAAAAACTTTATATAGAGTGGAGCACATTTAGTGGGAAATTCTCAGTGTTTGGTAATTAACATTGATTGGGGCAAAGATCACCCTGCCAAAAGTAACTCCTGATCTAAAACTACTGGAGCCGTGATCCTTTCAAGAAAAGCATTCAATGTCCCCATCCGCTTTTTTATCCATGGCTCCTGCGCCAGAGGATCCAGCTTCAGCTCCTCAAGCACATTTTTGATAACTAACATCGCGGATTGGTCGTAGTGCCCAGCGTTTCGACTCGAAGTCAACTCTGGCTTATCCGGGAAAAACAACAGTATATCTGATTGGAGTATGAGATTTTGCCATATGCGGGTATGTTCCGGAGTCGTCTTTCGAGCTTGAGTGAAGGAAAGAATGCTATCAGCAAATCTTTTTTGAGTCCTCGGGTGGGTAAGGGAGAGTGTAGGACACCATGTCTTCGCCATTTGCTCGAGAGTTTCTGAGGCATAGTGCGGGGGTGTTGGACTACTACATGCTTCGATGAATTCAGTGTATAAGAGAGTCACTGTGTTGTGGACCCTTGTATGAAGGTGTAGGCACAAACTCCTAAATTTGGCCACTGTTTCCTCGGCATCTTTGCACTGCTCAAAGTCGAACTCGGCATCAGTCAAGGGAACCTGATCCTCCACTGAAAGCAGAGGATGTGAGAGGAGCGATTTACACTCATCCCACTCAACTTGAGTCAGTGGAACGGGTGCTGACAGTCCAAATTCATCCAAAGCTGCTTGCCCATACCCATAAAGTTGAAAGTCTGGGCCAATCAAGGAGGCCAGAATGTGAGTCTTGGTCAAAGCTAACATTGATGTCAAGGGAGGACAGGTGGGGAGGGATTCAAATATCAATAGCTCTTTTTGCCCCAGTTTCAGTGTTGTCTTCGGCTCAGGAGCCCCTCCTCCCAGGAGGTGCCATTTATTTTGGTCCCAGAGCGAATGATTTACATGGCACATGACCACCAAGGTTGTGTGAGCAGTACTTTTCCACAGACAGCCAGAGCTCAGATAATGGAGAGATACATCCCACAAGTGAGAAACATTGCATCGCTCAGAATCAAGTACCTCACTGAAGATCTGCTTGGGGTCAGATGAATTGACTGCAACTTGGTTGAGATATGAGATGATATCATCTGCACTATGCATAGCCATAGACGGTGGGAGGGTGTTCGCGAGAGGAAAAATGACGGAAAGTGTGACTGCCGCAACCTCTTTGTTGCAGGTGGTGAGTCCAGGGTCATCCTTTTGACTTTCCCACTGGGTGATCTGGGATAGCAAAGCAACATAGTGATCAAATAGATGTGTTGAAGGCGGGGCCCGGGGTAAAGAAAACAGACACATGTCGAGTGTTGGCCGGAATTCAAATATCATCGTCGAGTCTCTGTCAGCGCTGCAAGCCATCAGGAAAGCAATGAGGATCATATGCCGGGTATTGTCCCAAAAGGTTTCTCGTGTGTCAGCGAAAGACTGCACATCTGCCAACCAAGAGAGGGCATCTGAGGAGTTGGATGTATTCACATCCCTAAGGCGTTGAGCAGCTGCGCGGTCAAAGAGGAGACGATCATCAGGGATGACGATCATGAACTTGGGATCCTCTTGTAACATTTGATTCAGCACATCATGAACGGCACCCAGGCCAAAAGTAGGGGAAGCTGAAGTGCCAAGGGACAAGCAGGTTTGAATCTCAGACTCGAGAAGCTCCCAAAGAGTGTCAAAGGCACATAACAGTGACCAATTGAGAACTGCATGAGTAGCAGGGAGGTAGGCTGAGACTTCCTCTTCAAAGTTTGAATTGACTATCGGATTAGCCATCCTCAAGTGCAAATCCTGTAACTTGTGTAATGGCAGGTTCAATGGAGCACGTCTCCGAGAGATAGTACCCATGGCCCACAATGCCTTGATACCAGACATATTGTGGCGTAATCGAACAGGAGATGGAAGAAGGCCACTATCAGAGTATTGCATGAGCTCAAGGAGCCGCTCACCCAAGCAAACTTCAGGATGGTCAACTAGGGTATAAATGAGATGGTCATATTTGAATCTTCGGCCATTTGGCCCCCAGAGCATGTCGGGAATCCCGGCGATGAATGGCTCTAGCTCAGTGTAATCCACCAACGACTTCATTGTCCAAGTGAGAGCACGAAGGTCACGATCGTCGCGCTCTGCAGATGGCTGCGCTGCTCGACGGATCATGCCCTCGACCATTGTCTTGTCTGTCTGTTGGGCACTCTGCTTCTGCCGCCCAACCCATACCCAAAGACGAGATATTGTCAACTGCCAGAGCTGGCTGGTATGCCATAGAACCGAGGAAAGAGGAGTTCGGTACGGGCTGTCAAAGGATACGATGGGGATGACCGTCAGATAACAGTACATCACAACAATTATCCCCAGCAGTGTGGCCGATACACCCATTATGGCGAGGTGAATAGGGAGTAGAAATGCGACAAGGCCAGCAAAGAACAGCACAAGTGACATGTGGAGTAGCAGAGGGACAACCTCCACCACAAGATGCATGTTGAAGCGCTTCAACCCATAGTAGAGGTATGAGAATATCCGTGCGCGAATGACAGGAGAAGGGCGCATGTCAGCCCTTTGAATGAAGTCTCGGGCCCACTGCTCCACGAGTGTGGCCACCAGAGCACATGCAAGACTGAATCCAAGACTGGTAAACCAGAGGATGTTGCAGACAACCGAGGATACTGGGGCCACGAAAGCAGTTGGCGTAGGAACTTCGAATATGGTCCCGCTTGCACTTGCTGCAAGTTGCCCAGAAATCTGCTTCAGGAGTGCAGCCGTGGTGTCGCCCGAGTCCGGTGTGAGTGTCTTGTAGCTCTCAATGATGAAAGCCGTCAAACTTGCAGAAAAAAGGCCTGCCTGTTGATGGGTTTCAGCAACCACTTCATGTGTGTTTCAATGTCATACAAAAATCAGCATCCCATCCATATTCCCTCTCCAGCTTTCTACCAAAGCCTTGTCATATTTTTCCGCCTCAGAATTATAAACGGCCCATATTTTGGCGCATGAAGCCTCCAATTCATCGGAACTGTAGTTGTGTGGTACTAGCAGATTGTTAGCTAGTGTTTCGGGTCAAATAGAAATACGTACATACCCTGAGGATCCACTGCAGCTGCACCTTGCTCAAGGTCGTTCATGACAACCCGCGAGATCACTCGCCCACAAACCGAGTGACAGCAAAACGCCGCTGCCGTCGGGCCGAGATGAAACTGGACACGATCACGCGACAGTGTGGCTTCGTTTCGAACCACCACGAACCACCACTCCAGTGTAGGGTATTCAAGCGTACGATGTGCCAGGGTTATGAGAGGTCTGTCTACAACCACTTTATGCTGCCATTGCCTAAACCTCACCGCTGCGCTTCACGCAGAATAATTAGTACCAAGTACGTGGTGACCGGGGCTCGCAGTCTCTTCTCATTCCTAAAGCGACAGTCCATCTTGAGTCCATCTGCCTATGGCTTCCTTCCTCCATGAGGTTTCCTGGACATAAATTATTAAAGCCACGACTACGTCACTTGAAGCCACCGCCACATCTACCCATGGGGCCATGCGGTCGAATCCTCACCGCAGGACTTCATCCCAGCTATCTGCTCTCGTATCTCGAGGGTCCTGGCAATGAAGACCTTCTGATCAGTCTACAGTTGGTTAGGACGCAGGAAATAGCCTCTCGAGTTCGGAGGATCGACCCGACCGTCTGAGGGTTGGACCCTCTGGTGATTCGCTATGGCGCCGCGTTGGTTCTAGTTTTGACTTTTCATCCCTGAAGGTAATCCTGAAAGCACAAGGCTTCAAACCATCCTTTTTGTGCGAAAACAGGCTCAAATGAGCGCAAGTTTCTCGAGGCTGGAGCCAGCATACTGGTTACCTCGCGCGAACAACCCTACTCTTCAACTGACGTCTGCCCATCCGGAGCCTAAACCAAGCCTAAATGCTATCAATGAAGGCCCTCACACACCTTATCGTCGCCACACTTGGGCGGAGACGGAGTCCCTCTCTCCTCACACGGTCGGTCATATCACCGCATTGGACCGCACAGAAACGAAATTTACTTCGCACCGCAGCATGTTCGATCACCACGTAAAGTAACTTGGAAGCTGGCTGGTAAAGTCGTTCCTCTGAAGCGCAGACCTTCCTTTCTTTCTTCCTTCCTTCCTTCCTAGAGCTCCTAAACTCGACCACCTCTCATGCTCTCGAAACTCACAAAGTGTGGCCTCATACTTCGGGCCGCCGCTTCACTGGGGACCACTGGTGTCGACGCTGGCTGCGGGTCGAACACCACCTGGACCTTCGACGCCGACGGGCACTCGAACCAGACCCTCGGCGACCGCACGTTCCTCGTGCACGTCCCGGCAAAGTACGAGTGGAACACGACGCACCCGCACCCCGTCGTGCTCAGCTTCCACGGCTATGGAGAGAACGACCTCGTCCAGGAGCGCATCAGCGGGTTCTCGAAGGAGGGGAACCTTATTGACGGCATGGTAGCTATAGACGCATCTCAGTGTCTGTCTTCGCGAGCTTATTTTTCAACAGGGAATTATCGCGGTACCGATAGAAATTACAGTTGGCCTTGGAGCCTTCGCTAAGGACGTGTATCGCAGGTTTATCCTCTCGCGGAGTATGGTCCCGGAAAGAATGAGAGACCAGCGAGGGCTTGGTTCGGCGCACCGTATTCTGTACGTCCATCGTATCTTGTCGTGTGCGAGCCAAGTTGACGGGGGGTACCTAATCTCAACAGCCTCAGGACGTGGATGATGTGGTTGATTTTTCAGCGTTCGTCCGACTGGTACTGATTTTTATGTGCAGATTGGATTCGTCGACCAGATACTCGATGCCCTGCAATCCAACCTCTGTGTCGACACCAGCCGAATATACGCATCGGGTATGAGTAACGTAGGTTTCCTTCCTAAAATGTCTCGACACGTATTCAACCACACTCCGATCCAGGGCGGCGGTTTCGTACGTCTGTCGAATTTCTCCCCATCTTCAACCTAAATAATTCCAGGTCAACTACCTGGCCTGCTCCCCCGACATGGCGTCCAAATTTGCCGCTTTCGCTATCGTCTCGGGCGCGCTCTACAACGGCACCCTCCCCTTCGACGGCTGCGCCCCGGGACGCACGATCCCGCTCATAAACTTCCACGGCACGGCGGACAAGATCATCCCCTACGGCGGACGCAACATCACCAACACGAGCGGTGTGTCCCCTGTTCATGATTTTAACATTAATGAACCATTAATATTCAATGGCTGGTTCAATTAATCTACAGACGACACGCCCCCGATCCTGCAATGGCGCGAGGCATGGGTCGCGCGCAACGGCTGCGACGCGGGCAGCCCTGATGATACTACGATTACACAGCCGTACGAGGGCGTGGTTGAGACCACCTGGCAGTGCAATAACGACACCTCGACCACCGTCAAGGCGTTTGAGATCGAGGACGGGATCCACAAGTGGCCTTCGATGGCTGAGACGAGGTTCGATGCGACGCCGGACCAGATCCTCCCGTTTTTCAACCAGTATGCACTCAACACGACGACGATTCTCAGTGCATAGTATCATCATCTAGATGCTCCGGGGTTCATCATTATCCGCCGCTGTACTGACAGGATCGATAGACGATAGACTGCTTATTTATGACTGCTTCTTCTGAACGAATTTTGTAACTGTATGCTCATTCGGGCACTCCACGCCAGACTGACTTTACCGCAAGTACTCTGTGTCCCCGCCGACCAAGCGCATTGATATGCTCGTCTGAGGCGCAGTACAAACATATAGTAAAGGATTCTCCGGGGCTCGAGCTGCATTTTCTTTTCAAGTTCCAGTGAAAATGATTTGCAAGTTCACTGTGTTCATTCTTGGACTGGTAACACTCGGTTGAGGGCAGTTTACCAGTTTTGTAATGTCTGTTCAAAAAACGCGCGCGTCGACGTGCACCAAGATCCGGGTCACGCGACCGCGTACTCACGTGGTATGGAAATGCCCATGATTCTTCCCCGCCGAATCCCGCCTTTCTTCCTCCCGCCACCAACGATGCTCAGAACCGGCATAGTACGCTCCCTCAAGGCGGCCAGCGCCCGCCCCGCCCTCCCCTCGAGGTATTTAGCTCCTCTCCGTGCCACATCCCGATAAACAGACGGCACAGACTATTCACGACTTCACGATGCCTGCGCTCCGGCGCCGCGCTCCTGAACTCCCTGGACGTGTTCACCGAGGAGGAGACGATGCTCCGCGAAGCCGGTGCGCCCACAGTCATCCCTGCATCCCTCCTTCTTCTTATGCGCCGGCGTAGTACAACGATTCGCGACGGACATCGTCGGTCCCAAGGTCCGCGAGATGGACGAGAAGGAGTCGATGGACCCTGAGGTTATCAAGGGCCTCTTTGAGCAGGGGGTGCGTCTCCCCTCATCATCCGGAAGAATTCCCTGTTAATGGGGCTCCATGCAGCTCATGGGAATCGAGACGAGCGGCGAGCACGGCGGCGCCGAGTCCTCCTTCACCTCCGCGATCATCGTCATCGAGGAGCTCGCAAAGGTCGACCCGTCCGTGTCCGTCCTGTGTGACGTCCACAACACGCTTGTCAACACCATCTTCCGCAAATACGGCTCCAAGGAGCAGCAGGACAAGTGGCTCCCGCAGTTGGCCGAGTCCAAGGTGCGCGCCTACTCACTTGTTGTGCGCTGAGACCGACCGTGCTGCAGCTCGGGTCATTCTGCTTGTCCGAGGCGGCGTCCGGCTCCGACGCATTCGCGCTGCAGACGCGCGCCAAGAAGGACGGCGACTCGTGGATAATCAACGGCTCCAAAATGTGGATCACAAACTCCTACGAAGCCGAGATCTTCCTCATCTTCGCCAACGTACGCGCTTCAATCTCCATTATAACTTTTGCATTGACGTTAGAGTAGATCGACCCTAGCAAGGGGTACAAGGGCATCACCTGCTTTGTCGCCACGAAAGATATGGGCATCCAAATCGCAAAGAAGGAGCAGAAGCTCGGCATACGCGCCTCGTCGACGTGTACGCTCAACTTTGATGACCTCAGAGTGCCGGCGGAGAATATCATTGGCGGGGAGGGCAAGGGATATAAGGTGCGTTTCCATCCCCCTTCCTTGCTTGCTTTCTTTCCGTTCCTTTCCTTTCTTTCCGACCCCCAAACCCTGTCTTCCAACTGCTCATGCTTACTTTGAACTGCTCCAACAGATCGCCATCGAAATCCTCAACGAAGGCCGCATCGGCATCGCCGCACAGATGCTCGGCCTCGCGCAGGGCGCCTTCAACAAAGCCGTCCCGCACACCTACGCCCGCTCCCAATTCGGGCAGCCCGTCGGCACGTTCCAGGGCATGGCGTTCCAGATCGCGCAGGCCGCGATCGACATCGAGACCGCGCGCCTTTTGACGTATAACGCGGCGCGGCGCAAGGAGGCGGGGGCGGCGTTCACGAAGGAGGCGGCGATGGCGAAGTATTGGAGTAGTGTGGTCGCGCAGCGGGTTAGTGGGCAGGCGATTGAGTGGGCCGGGGGTGTGGGCTTTACGAGGGAGACGGGGATTGAGAAGTATTGGCGGGATTCGAAGATTGTAAGTTGTGTTTCTCTTTCCTTTTCTTTGGGATTGAAGCTGAAGTGGACTGAACGGACTTGCAGGGCGCGATTTACGAGGGGACGTCGAACATCCAGCTGCAGACGATCGCGAAGTTTATCCAAAAGGAGTACTCATAGTTGTCGTCCATCCATATGCCAATGTAAGTACAGCGGCGCGGAACATGAAGAACTTAAAGAACTAGCCGTCGCCGTCGTCGTCGTCGCATTGAGGGTTGGAAAAATCCTGGTTGAAACGCGGGATCTGGTATTGCATCGCATCGAGGCCCTGGCGCCGTTCAAATTTGGGGTCGTTGTGGTCTTGAGCACGTACGGTGGCATGCATCTGGCCTCAGAATCCTGTGGCCGGAACTGCCACAGTCCCTGCCCGACCCCGCTCCATCGAATAAGCCCGCTCCATCGAATAAGCACAAGTGACTTCAACTTATCAACCAACTGGCGTTGAACCTCTCTTGAATGCAGGCCATCTTATCTCCCCTCCTTCGCTCTGCTCATCTGGCAGGACGTTCCACCCAACCAGCTTAAACCCGTTCTTCTCATACAGTCGCAACCCATCGTCGCTCGACTCCAAATACGCCTCCAGCCCCTCCGCGTCCGCCTGGTCAAGCCCCCACTGCAGCAGCGTCTGGCCCACGCGAGGAGTCATTATCATTTGGGATGGAGGCCTTGACGATGCGGTTGGTCCCCGCCGCAAGCAAGTCTCGGAATCCCCGCGCCTTGGTCTCGATCTGGGTGGGTGTGGGCGGTCGCCGGTCGAGGGGCTGGATGCGCAGCTGGATGGCGTGCGCGCTCATGGCGTGCACTTGAACTGTTGCGGCGGTGTGGGCATCGACGAGGGAAAAACGGGAGACGGCGACGGGAGGCTTTGGGGAGGACGACATTGTAGGTGCTGGTGAGTTCCCTCGAGACGAATGGTCTTTTATCCGCTGCATCCGCAAGGCTCGCTAACCATCCGCAGCGAGTGATCGCAGCCCCGATGCATGCACGATAAGCCCCGTCTGTCCAAAATAAAACAGCAATGGCTGCAGCAGGTGACTCGTGTTCGTATATACCGCTCAAATAGCTGAGATAAACGCGTCTGAGAATGTTGGCCCAGGACGCGACGCGACGCGACGAGGTCACGAGTTGAGGGTCAAGCCAAATGTAACCAAACACGAATTCGCCGCCGCCAGCGACCGCCATGGAATTCTTCTCTCAGCTAAATGACGCCCTGCGCGGCCCAACTGGCGCACCCCAGACCGCAACGGACACCATCGCGCGGCTCAGCGACCGCCTCTCCCCTGCCACCCTCCTCGCCGACCGACGGGCCTCAGTCCAATCTCTCAAGGGCCTCGCGCGGGACTGGAAGCAGGACGTCGGCGAGCGCGCGCTCCCAGGGCTCCTCGAGGTGCTGGCGAACGACGCGGAGGTCGACGCGGACATTGGCAAGGCCGTGCTCGAGACACTCAATATCCTATGTGACGTGGAGGAAAGCAAGGAATGGGGTTTCAAGCACACCGATTATGTGCTGGCCACCGACAAGCCTGTGCACACGCTCTTCGCTCTCCTTGCGGACGATGCCTTTTACACGCGTTTCGCCGCACTACAATATCTCTCGACTCTGCTACAGAACCGGCGGCAGGTCGTGCAGGGCTATTTCCTCAAGTCGGCAGCGGGTTCTTCGAGCGTGATTGCGGTGCTGGAGGACAAGCGGGAGATTATCCGCAACGGTGAGACCCTACCTTGCTATTCGTCGTGATGTTTTGCTCAAGAATCGGCAGAGGCTGTTACGATGGTGCAGGCCCTTATCTCCCAGAGCGCAGACATACAGAAGGTTCTGGCCTTTGAAGGCGCTTTCGAGAAGCTCTTCAATACTGTGATGCACGAGGGCGGCGTAGAGGGCGGGGCTGTCACCCAGGAGGCGCTGGCCTGCGTGGACGGTCTCCTTCGGTTCAACACCTCAAATCAAGTCCGTAGCTCGTTTTACCATGCATCCCGAACAGCACTCATCCCGACTATAGAGCTACTTCCGCGAAACGCCCCTCCCTCCCGTCCTCTGCTCGCTCCTTCTCTTCCCGTCAAATTTATCCATGCAAGACGCCGCGCCGCAGGAGTTTGCACTCCAATTCTGGGACGACCAAAAGCTTGCTAATGCCTCCTTCATCGTCGGCATAATGGGCATGCTGATCAGCAGTTCCAAAGGGAACAGCGCAAGTCGTTTCCCTCGTTTCCAGAATCTCATCATCTCATCCACGTCCCCTGTAGACCCAGGAAGTCTCCGCCTTTACTCGCTGTCTGGTAGAGATCGCCTTGGCCTCAAATGCTCCTACTCCACTAAAAACCCAAGTAACTTCAGAGTCAATCTTTTGCTTAAATAAAATATTTCTGACACCTGTTCCGCAGGCTCTTAGACTCCTTCCTCCGAACCTTAACTTCCCGCTCGCTGACATCGTGCTCACCCCGTACTGCCCGGTTCCCGATACCAACGGCGAGGAGTGGGACCGCCTTGAGCCGGCATCCGCGCTAGATGCGCTTGTCGAGCTCGCTTTACACGGGGAGTACAACGGCGTCGATAGCGAGAAGCGATTGAAGGAAGGATTGGAGCTGCGGGCGGCCGCAGTCGCCGTCTTTGAGGTACACGCCTAGCACTTACCCACCTCATCCTTTTCGTCTAAGCCGCCTCCCACCAGAACTTTGTCCGACAAGATGAAGTTCGCCTGGCGATCCTGCAAGGCATGCTCCCAGCAGAAGGCGCAAGTACGCTACTTCCCTGTCTGTCCATCCTGGGCTCATGACTGACGAACCCTAGGTCCCGCAGAGGCCCCGCCGATAACCCCGCTCCTGCACTCCCTCGCCTCGGCGCCCAGCTCCTCCGCCGCCCTCGAGCCCAGCACGATCAACTCGACGCACCTCGCCACCCTCCTCTTCGCGCACCTCCTCCGCTCCTCCGCGCGCGCCAAGGCCCTCGCGCGCTCCATCACCCCGCCCTCCCTACAGCCCCTCGCCGACTCTGGCACCGGCGGCGGCAACTTCTTCGTCCCCGCGGACGGCGCCCCGCCGGAAGCGCCCCCTACACCCGAGGTCGATGATGACGACGAGGACGACCCCCCGCAGGCGCTGCTGCAGATCCTGAGCGAGAACCTCTCGCTCTCCTCCCTCGCGCGGTCGCGCGCGGATACGTCCGAGCTCGAGGCGCGCGAGTGGGACCGCCTCGTCGTCGCGTACCTGTGCCTCCTGTCGCAGTGGCTCTGGGAGGACCCTGGCGCCGTGCGCGAGTTCCTCAACACCGGTGGCTTGAGCGTGGTATGTCCTTTCTCCTTCATTCTTGCCCTTCTCCTCCCCCTTCCCCTCCCCTTATTTTCCTTCTTCGCTCTTGCGTCATAAATAACTACGTTTTTTCGGTGTTTGTTAATCGCCTCTACTCTAGCTCGTCGAAGCGATCAACCAGACGTCCGAGGTCGATTCGATCGTCCCCGGGCTTTGTGCGTTCCTCCTTGGGGTGTGCTACGAGTTCAACCGCGAGCCTGGTGAAATTACGCGGTGAGTTTGTCTCTCGGTGTATGGGTGTGTCGAACTTTGCCATGGGATGGAAGCAAACTGCCTTTGACTTTGGCTTTGCTTTGCATTCTGCGTCCGATCGCGAGCCACGCACGCCGCTTCCATGCGCGCGCTGTCGGCTCGGCTCCGTTGCTGCTCCCTGCCTAACTAACTGCATTATACATGTTCTCGTTACTCATTGATGCTTATGTAGGACGACCATCCACCCGATCCTCAACCGGCTCGGCGTCGAGACGCTCATCGGGCGCATGGCGCGTCTGCGCGAGGACGACCGCTTCAAGAGCGTCGGGCCGGACACGGTCGTGCTCCCGCGCCCCGCTGTGACCGCGCAGCTTGCGGGCGCCAAGAGCGGGCCCGGGGAGGGCGCCGTGGAGGGCGAGATTTGGTTTGATTGGGCGTTTGTGGACTTTTGGAAGTCGAATTACTGTAGGTTGCCCCTTCCCATTCCATCGGCTCGTATTGAAATGGTTGTTGGCACAGATACGGTGCAGCGGGGGCTCTCGACTGAGCCGGACCAGCTGTCGTCTTCGGCGTCGGGTACGTTGGCTTCATTTCGTCTGATACGAGTCGGACGAGCTAATGCATATGGCATGGTAGGCCAGAGCCTCGAGACGGCGATGCTCATCTCGTCGCTGCGCGATGTGATTCGGAACCAGGCGCAGGAGATCGAGACGCTGCAGCGACAGCTGAAGGAGAAGGCGGCCAGTGCGAGTGCGAGCGCTAGCGCTGATGCGGAGGTCAGGGCTTCCTTCCTTCCTTCTTCCCCACTGCGCCCCAGGCTGATTCTTCGTCCTCGCCTGCCTAGCTCAAGACGCTGCGAGAGCAAGTCGCCGGCCTGTCGACGCAGCTCGAGACGTCGGAGGGTAAGCGGAAAGACGTGGAGAAGGAGCAGGAGGACCTGTTGGTGCTGCTAGACGAGGTTAGCGCCAAACGGAAGGCGGACAAGGATAGATTACGGGGTGCTGGATTAGACGTCTCGGAGGACGAGGCGGACGACGACGACGTGGAGAGCGTTGTCGAGTAAATGTTATTGTTCCTTTCTTCGATGGGACGCGCCAGGCAATACATATTAAGGATGCGAGTACATGCTAAATAATTGTAATTTAAGTATGTTTTACTTATGTATGCGACAAAGCGATAAATGCAGCGAAATGAGAACGACAAATGAGGGTGATACAGCAGCGAGGTCTGGGGATACAGTTGCATGCAGAGAGATCCAGAGTGAGAAGAAACCGCAGAATGTGTCCGTTGTCCGCCCCATCCATCCGTTCGTCCGTCCGTCCACGGTGAATAAACGAAGAAAGCCGGGCGCCGACGCCGACGCCTAAAACGCCTGACCGATACCGATGCCCGAGTCCTCCATGTAATAGTCCCAGAGCACGCTCCGCGTCTTCTCGGCGGCGATGAGGCCCGCGAAGCGCACGACGGTCCACGCGTCCTGGAAGTTGCTCGCCAGGCCAAGGCTGACGCGCACGACGCCCAGCTCGTGCCCGACGGTGCGCTCAAAGTCCTTGAGCGTCGCGCCCTCGTACAGACGCTGCATGTCCTCCTCGATGCCGAGGATCGCTGCGGCGCCGCCCGGGTTGCACATGCACCCCGTGCGCAGGGAGATGCTCAGCTTCGACGCGGCGTACTCGACGAAAGAGTTGGGAATCATCTCACCGCGCGGCTAGGGAGGGTGGGCGTTGTTAGTTCGACTGCTGCTGCGCAAATTAATAGAGAGGATGACTGACGTCGAGGAATATTAGAGAGATGATGGAGCCTGTGTCGGATTGGTCGCCTATTGACTTGAGCCGTCGGGAGGGTGTCGCGGAGAGGATGCGGACGGCAGGGGTGCCTGTGTCGTGTCGTAATTTCGACAGGCTCGAGACCAGGTAATGCATAAGGCACGAGAGGCGCAGCGGGAGGAAGGGGAGATACGCCGTCAAGAATCTGAGTCCATCGGTGACGGCTGGGAGTGTCAGATAGTTGATAGTGCCGTCCTAGAGCGGTCAATTCAGTGACGGGGCGTTAATTTAGACAGAAAATGAAGACGTACCTCGAACTGCTCGTGAAGTTCGGGGGAACGGGTTACGATGCTGCCAGGAACTTGCACGACATCGACGTTACCGCCCGCAAACCACGGGCGTTTCAGCTGCGTCAGGAAGGATCGCTTGACGACGAGGGCACCGACGCCAGTCGGGAAGCCAAACATCTTGTAGAAGGACACGGCCATGGCGTCCACAGGGAAGTCCGAAAGGGAGATGGTTGATGTCGCTGCGAGGGCAGCGGCATCGAGGAGGGTGTGATATCCCAGAGAAGTCGCGTACTCGATTATCGAGAGTGAGCTTTTAGTGTTCGAGATGTTAGATTGCCCGGTCAGAGCAAAGAGACATGGTGCCGAAACTTTTGCCCGAGGGCGATTCCGCAGAAGAATATTCTGCAAATATATTCAGATGAATTAGGAAACACCCGATTTCGAGATATACCTTGGCCGTCGACGGCTCAAAGCCTCCCGTGGAGGTCGGCGGAATATAACAAACCCGAGCGCCACGGTATGCGGCGTATTCTCGGATACCGTGGATACTGTTGTGCGAGTCGCACGACAGGACGTAGTTGCTGCCGCCAGCGAACGGATACGACTCGCCCACCAGTTTCAAGGCCCCCGTCGCGTTTGGTGTGAAAATGACCGTGTACTGATCAGATGGCGCCTGAAAGAACGCCAGCACCGCCGCCCGAGCCTGGTCCGCGCATTTCAACGATAATTTAGAGCTGTGCTTAGCGTTAACGACGCCAGATTACCTCGGGGGTGCTAAGGAAAGGTTTAAAACGTACCTATTGCTGACTGAATGGGTGTTCCCGAGGATGCTGCGGTTGAGGAACTCCGTGTGGACCCGGATGAGGCTCTCTGGATATATGGCGCCGCCCATATAGTCGACGTAGGTCTCCCCGGTAGTCTCGAGTCTTGTGTAATCGCTTCGGCGTAGCGTGTCCAAAATCCAAGTATTTCGATACTCTTCAATCGTGCGCAAATATCAGACGCGGAGGGAAACAGGCAGGCGGGGGAAGCTCACCAGGGAAGCTGTTGAGGAAATCTTGGTACGCGGTACTCGCGGCGTCGGATATGTTGTCCTGTGTCGGGGCGTAGGCTGCGAACGAAGGCGGCGGTGGATGGGGTGTCTCTGTCGGCTGCGGGGGTTCCTCGCGATCCAGGTATCTCGACTTTTCGTGCGCTAGGCTGTATATTTCCTGGGAACGGTCAGAGGCGGAGTCGAGAGAGGTCCCCGAGGTGCATGGCAAGCTGATCCGGGACAATATCGCTGAGCGTTTGCGGATAATTATGGGTTGGTGTGTGGAGGAGACGCTGCCCATGGCGGTAGGGAAAGAAGCTTAGCCTACAGTCGCGAGGCTGTGGCCTTTTATACGGCGGATGGTTGTTTGGCTCCAGGGAGTTTCTGACATGAACTTAGAACGAAGCAGTGGCCGGCCTTCCCAATTGGGCTTGACGGATGATCAAAGATCCTCGTTAAGCTAGAGAATCCAACCGTGGACGTATTCTTCACAAAACAGCTCCGCGCGTGAGAGATGGCCTACAGCTAGACTTTCTGGGCATATGTACAGGTATCATTATTATTTTGACCGGCGCCACACTGAGTTTCACGGCCAATCGCGGACAACAGTGAACACAAATAACTTCTAACCATGCCCAGAGTTGAAGCAAACAGTTTATGTGACGTTCTGACCTGGGGAAGTTACGGCCGCAACGGTTTAGTTCAGAAGAAATCGCGGGAGAAGGCGCTCAAGAGACTTTGAGACCTTTGTGTGCTGCATCCGGGGATCCGGGGCGAGCGGCGTGCCGATTTGACGCGGCGCAAGAGACTTGAACAGTCTCCACGTCGGGGGCGAGCCTAGCGTGGGTCAGTGGAGCGATGGAGATTCAACTAGACCGGGCATGTTTTTCCGGAATATGGGTGGATCTTTGCCTGTAGTGGTAAGCAATTTTACTAGCTCGAGGAGCCGAGCGCTCGCCGACAGCGTCACCGACAGGCTCGGCTTTATCTGCATCCAGTCTAGTCGCGCACTGGCACCTCGGAGCATGATACAGCTGATTTCAAAAGTTTGTACCACTTTTACGAAACGGTGGTGCTCGTTTTGTGCTTACCTCTGTTGACGCTCCCACGTCAATTGCTCCACACTCCCGCTTGGGCTTCCTGGCTTTTTGAGGCTGCTGCGTCCCAATCTTCACCGGAGTCACCTCAACAATTTATTTTGAGTATTTCCTGACATCAGTGGATGTCCAGTGGATGGCTCACAGAGCGAGGAAAGGGATTCAATTGCAGTTTTGCGGTTCCGAAAGCTGAGGCTCCACAATCAAAAGTACAACAAAGGTAAGCAAAAATCGAGGAGAAGCGTTTCGTAAAAGTGGTACAAACTTTTGAAATCAGCTGTAACACGGCGAATGGCGGGGAGGTTCCTGGTTCAAGAGACGAGCTGGACCCGAGGAGCTCGACAAGTCTCGAACGTTACTGGGCTGACCTCAGCTGAGTATGCAGGCAGCGACAATTGGCACCGCACGAAGCCCATGAACGCGGCGGCTTATGCATGAGACGGCGGCAATGTGGTTTTGCGCCAAAGTGTCGGGCGCAAAAGCCGAGATCCATCGAGCCTGAAGCAGACGACCAGGGAGAAAACTCAAGTCCGGTAGTTCCAGAGCCAGAGCAACAATTCAACCTCCCGCAGCTAGTACATAGACGAATACTGGCCACCGCCGCCGAGATGCCCTCGAGGTCAGGAATCCGAGGTCCCGACCGGTGTTCCTGGTCCCTTCGTGCAAACTTGTCGTACTTGTCAGATTTGCTTGCTTGCCCTTGCTGCAAAAGTAAAACACGGGGGTTGAATTACTGCAAAGTGCTGTAAAGTGCGCGTTACTCACCGCCTGCCGTACTTGAATGTAACGCCGAGTTCAATGAAAACAGTGACCTGTGTTCTATGTGGCGCAGAGAGGAAGGAAAATCAGAAGGGTAAATGAACGTGGTAACGAATTGGCGGCCTGACAAGGTAACTTGACGGACAAGCGATTTCTTTAGAAAATCCGGAGATCCCTAGCTTCAGCGTGAAGGGTGTTCTAAGGACTCGATAGAATGAGTACATGGCATCTGAAATGGACGAGACCATAATCCACGGCTTCCTGGTTGCTTGCAGCTCCAGGAGTTAGGACTGGACTGAAGATGAAAACGCCATGAAAATGCCGCAGTATGATCCCCACGTCGACCCTCAATCGCATTCTACCCCCACTCGGGGAATAAGCTCGAAGACATACCGCTCAGGCGCTCAGCGCTCAGCGCTCAGTGTCCCGAGTCAGCGCATTTTCAGGTCGAAGTTGATGGTGGTGGTTCGCAATCAGAATTCGCCACAACAAGGACAACATCAAGCACTGCCTCGTGGTTTGACTCTCCCCACATTCTCCCTTTCGCAGAACTAAGTTCGGTACGGTCACTCAGGCGCCAACTTGAAGTTTCTCCGAGCGCCGGTCCTACATCCCTCATCAGACTGCACTGTCAGTTTTGCTGCTTGTGCTAGCGTAGAGTCCGAGTCACCGCTGCTCCTTGATTCTCTTCTGCTCGGGACGTGCCTTTAGCCGACCAGACGGCCATGGATGATCATCAATAAACTCTTGCTGACGAGTCAACCACTAGGTGTATATAGGCAAGTCTCTCGTCTTTTCATTCGTTTGCTAAATCTAATCTTTCAACGCACGGTGCAGATGAGGCCTTGGTATTGCTACACTGCACCCTGATGCCCCAAGACAATTTCCCCCGTCAGGGACAGAGGGTTGAACCCGGGAACGATCTTCTCTTATTATTGATTCTGCTCTCCGTCTCAGCAGCCTTCTTCTAATTGTTCTGGCGCAGATCGAGGAACGGCTCCTCGGCATAAATGACCAAGATATATGCTCCCACTCTCACCGCAAATGGCTAACTTGTCCAGGCTTCGTCGAAATGCAGGGAGTAAGTTCGGTACGGTACTCAGGCGCCAACTTGAAGTGCCGGTCCTCATCAGACTGTCAGTTTTGCTGCCAGTGCCAGAGTCCGAGTCAGCTACTCCCTGATTCTCTTCTGCTCGGGATATGCCTCTGACCATGGACAATCACTAACAAGAAATTCTTTGCCGGCAAGTCAACCATTCCTTCCTTTTCCTCGTTTGCTCGAATCTGATTTTTTCAACGTGCAGATGCGGCCTTGTTTTAGAGCCCGTTCGTTCCAATTCTTTGCCCGATGCCCGTGCGCAATCCGACGAACCGATGGTGCTCGCGTCAACTCGGCTTGAAACCGCACTGAAGGGTTCTCTTATTATTGATTCTGCTCTCCATTTCAACGGCCTTCTTCTTCTACTTGTTCCGCCGCAGATCGAGGAGCGGCTCCTCGGTGTAAATGACGAAGAGATGCGCCAAGTTGACAGCTATCGGGTTCTGGCTTTTCTTGTGCTCGTTTATTGACCGTCGATTCAGGGAGCAAGGTCGCCGTGTGGATAGTGGAGATGGCGAACTTGAAATTGGCCTGCTCACCGTTAGTTCAGTTCAGTATTTGCTTTGTTCCGTTTTACGTTCCAACAGGCCAGCGACGATGGTCGCCTCGCCACTGAAAAAAAAGTACCGGAATACTGAAGGATAGGTTATGTCACGCATGGCCCATGGGCAGAACTTGAAGTCAAGCCATCGTGCGCTTCGCAGGTAAGCATTTCTAGGCCGTTTTTTTAAACATGAACTCATGATGCATGATCAGTTGAACTTGATGTAATCTAGACGAGTCAGTTCAGGAGAGATTTGTATCACAATCCTCCTCCTTATAAGGGGTCCAACCCTTCCCTCTCAATATATCACCCATGTCCACTTCCATCCTATCTTCCCCACCCTTCGTCGTCGTCGATGGCGTGTTCAATATCCGCACCATCGGAGGCTACAAAACCGACTCCGACGGCTCCCTCCTCGTCAACCCTAAATTAATGTTTCGCGCAGGCGAGGTGTCCAGCATCACCGAAACAGGCAAACAACAATTACTCGCACTCGGAGTCCGCCGCGTATTCGACCTGCGCACGCACTTGGAGATCAACAGCTACAAAACCGCGTCGCCGACCATTCCAGGCGTCGAGTTTGTGCATGTTCCTGTGGGCAAGGAGGATCCTTGGGACGCTGGCAGTGTTCAACAACGGTGAGGATGCTCGACCCATTTTGTTTTCTCGCTCTCAGTTTCGTCCCAGGTTGAAACGCTACCAAGAAACCCCGCTGGAGGTATTTGTCCATGGCTGCGTGATATCGAGAGACCGGAAGTTGAACATGTAACAGGCGTTCGTAAAGTCCGCTCAAGATACCCTCGAAATCGGGGCATCCGCCTTCGAAATTATCTTCAGGCACTTCCTGGAACGGCCCGACGAGCCCTGCGTGTTCCACTGCACAGGTTGAGCCGCTCCATTTTGCCTCGCATACCCAACACTCACACTTGGCACAGCGGGGAAAGACAGGACGGGGCTCGTCGCCGCGCTTGTCTTGATGGTATGTATCGTATCTACATTTCCCAGGTGACGTTCGTTCAACCGTACTTTAAGCTCCTAGGGGTGGACGATGCCGACATCAAGAAAGACTATACGCTCACGACCGTCGGGCTCGAACCCGCGAAGGAGAAGCTCGCGGCACGGTTGAGCAGCATCCCGGCTTTCAGGGAGAATCCGCAGGGTGCGCTCAATATGGGGTCTTCAACGTACGTGAATGTTCAATGCAGTGCACGATTCACCGCGATTGATCAAGTTGTTTTCAGGGAAGAGTCGATGGCTGCGATCCTGGCGATGATTCGCGAGAGATATGGCAGTTCCGCGGGATACCTGACGACGTGCACGAGTTTGCAGACAAAGGACTTGGAGGCGATTAGGATCAACTTGCTGGTCAAGGTATGAATTCAAATAACTTACTGGCGGACATCCCTGTACCCGTTTGTTTCATGTTACCAGCAAGTAAGCAGATGGAATTTATTATGTATGCGAATCTGAACGGAGGAATGTACAGCGAAAGCCGTGTACGCGAGTTTGAACTCGTGTTCGAAAACGTGGTGATGCAAAATTGGAGATATCTCCGGGAATGCAGGTTCAGGTCCGCAATATATATTCCAGCAGGGCCATTGTGGCACTAGCAGATTAATCGCCAGGGTACTCCTGTTCCGCAAACTGCAACACAATTTCCCAACGCGCGCTGGGCCAAGTTGGACTCGCTTTGATCCTATATCGAAGCACAGACGCCGCGTCCGAAGATAGCAGGTGGCCATGGCCACCTTTGTCCCGCTTTTCATTGTTCAAAGCGTTTGTGCGCGCCACCTTACGAGTATTTAAACCAGCCAGCATCGATGCCATCCTGAACTGCACCGACCCCCCACTGAATCATGTTCCGCAAATTCTCCAAATCCTCGTCGTCCTTGAACGCCCCGGCCGTCGCGCCCCAGCCTTTATCCACGAAGCACCGGCTACAAACGGCGCTAAAGACGGCGTCAGAGTCCAACCTCGCAACATTCAGAAAGCATTATCGGAAAGAGACCGCGCCCAAGCCTCATGGCAATTGCAATCCGGGCAATGTGGTAATGGGCGGCGATGTTCGTGGGCGGCGCGCAACCATCGCGACTAGCGCCGGTAAACCCGTCTCCCATCGCCCGGCCGTGAAAACGCCGAGTATGAACTCGTTGAAACCCTTGCCTCCAGTGAGTTTATTTACTTACCAACTTCATGGTAAACTCCCGTCAAGGGCGCGATGCTAAAATTCACTCCTTCGCAGACCCCTACGACGACGGCGAAAGCTGAAATCGCGATCGGACAGAAGATTATGGCGTATATGCCGGAGCTGTACGAGGAGGTGGACCCGATCCGGTTGCCGGGGCGGTTTTACACCTGGGAGGATCCGTCGCAGCTCGACTACGTGCCGCTGCCCCCACCTCCTCGAAAGAACGTCAAATTCGGGCGGATTGCGACGAAGCCGAGGTATGGACCTGGGGTGTGCTCGTGAGTCTCGATTTTTCTTTCTCGCCCAATATGGTGGTGCTGATTATAGACGTAGAGCATGTTCTTCCAAGCGAGGGTTTTCCTGTCAGAGCTCTCGGTGGAATGTTTCAGACGACGCGCGCGACGGTACTTGAAAATGGAGTGTTTGAACGTTATTTGTACGAATATAATGAAAGTGGTCAATATGCGAGGAGGCGCGTAACCTGCCATCAAACCACGTGTGCGCGTTTGTTTACGCGAGTTTCGCGTCTTTCCCCAAACTCCGACTCTCTCTTTCACCTCGCCTCGCCTCGGCTGGATCGCGTGCCACGATGGCTCTTCAACCTGGCTACTCTTCTTCCGCTGAAGAACAGCGTATCGCCTACCACTCTGCCATGTCTCAGCATGCCCTGGGCGAAACAGTGAAGCAGATCAAGAAATCCCTCGAAGCTCCATCTGACCACACCGGCGCGCACTCTCAGCAGCAGCAGACCCACTGGCCCGCCGAACCCGCCGAATATCATTACGTTGCAGACGCGCATTCGTTTTTCAATTCTTCCGCCGGATCCTGCTCCACTCCTTCTGATAATTACGACGAAAATGCAGAGAACATAGATCCCAACTCGTCAGAGAGACAACCTTACCGTCTACCGCCTCATTCTCTAGCTACAAATATACTCTGCGACTCCCAGGCTCATCCCGTCGCACCTTTACCGCAATCCAATCCGAGTCGCTCCGTGCAACTTGAAGAAGACATTGACCTGATCGCCGCACCTGTACCACTTTCCTACTCCGCTCGCAGCAAACAAGTCTTGTCTGCCATGATCTCCCCTGCTCAACCCGCCGGATTTCAGAGTACGCTTGTCATACATTCTCTCTGCTGTTCGCGCTCATTTACGCGTACATCGTTTCCAGAACCTGTCCCAATACAACCCGCAGAGCATACCCATCAACTCGCTGACCATATCCCTCACCAATTCGCCGCGCCTACCTCAGAACAACAATCCGCAGCGCCTGGGCGCCAACAGTTCGCCGAGTTTGCGGCTGCTCCACGGAAATTTGCAGAGCGTCCTCCTCCGAGTGCCTTCCCCGCCGTAGAACGCGCTCTCTATCATCTTCCCCAGCAACAACAATCTCCATGGCCTGTCTCGCAGCAACACCCTTGGCCCGTCTCGCAGCAACATCCATGGCCTGTCTCGCAGCAACATCCACGGCCCGTCTCGCAGCGAGTCACCCGACGATCCGCCGATCCTGCTGCCGCTCCCTATGAATACACATACACGTACCCGCCTGCTTTCCATCAGCCTAGGGAGCAGCAGCACCAGCAGCGTCGTAGCACTGACGAATCGTTCACCTATCACCGTGCCCAAAATGGCGGTGTGTACCTCCTGCCGGTACGTCCCTCCGTCTCAATTTATTCTATTCTATTCTACCTTCCCGCCCGACCCAACTAAACTAAACTAACCCGTACCCGCGGCGCCGCAGGTCTCCAACCACCGCGAAGTAGCTGCAACACCTTTCAGCTCGAACGCGGCATACTCGCCTGCGCCTGGCACAGAAGTTGGTACGGAAATGCCCGCGGTAGAACAAGTGGACACGGACACGGACACGGACACTACCGCAGCACATACCCACCGCAGAAGGTACATCCGACCGATCACGCCTGGGACGCTCATCGCGCTCACGGACCCGGTTTTGATGGGGTGGGTGGAGGACTATCCGGTTGTGCGGGCGGCTGTTCAAGGGGAGACGGAGGCGGAGGCGGATGGGGTTTTGGGTGTTTGGGGTTTGGGGCGGTAGATGGTAGATTAGACAGGGATTCGGTGTGGATGGTGGATGGAAAAGCCTCTAGATTAGAGATGTGTGTATTGAAGGTTAAATAATCGCTGTAAGAAAGTAATATTTTGGGATGCAGTTTCGAAGCTGCCGCACCACGGACTTCGCTCACATTCCCGCCTCGACTTCTTTCCAAAGTCTAATTTCGCGTCGATGATCACCCAGGTAAATCTCTGCAGGTGGGGGCAAGTGGTTGGCGACCAGGCAGCCCACGCCGAGTGAACTTGGGAGAGGACCCAGCGTGTCGAGACGCTTGGAGTAGCTCCAGTACACCAATTTTCCGCATGGTGCTGTAGACCTTGAACGTAGTGTGCGCAATAACAGGGAAGAAGTGGTGGATTGTTCGCCGTATACAAGCGTTCAGTTCAAACATTGGCTGACAATGACATCGACACCAGTATTCGTTGGATGACTTTTCAACCGTGGGAATTATGTATGTAGTCGGCGTTCGTGCAACGTCGATTTGAGTGTGTAACTGAGGCAGAGATTGGACTTCAAATGATTCGGGGAGGAAGAATATAAATACAGAGATGTGAGGCCGGGACAGGATAAAACAAAGCGCGGCATTCGTAGTTGCGAATGGATGTGTTCAACTTCAGCCATGCCGAAGCTAAATCTAGGATCAAGCTAAATGCCTGGACACGTAGTGTTCCGGGTTCTAGACGAAGTGAAATTACTGTTTTAGGAAATGTTGTGCACCGGTTCATCTTTGAGCAGTACAGAATCGGAGTGAGTACAAATAAGGCGTCAACAGAGTCCCTCGATATCATTCGGTCGGTCTCATTAGGTTAGGTTTTCAGTGATTTGGCGCATTTGATATGGTTTTCCTGCTTTCTTCCTTCCCTCTCATCTCTTCCTCAGCTTTTCGCGAGATGTGGGCCCTTGTCCCTCGCCCAACCTCTCTGGGCTTTGTAGGCATACGGGGTCGTTTCCGGAACGCATCCCTTCCGTGCCTCGTCGTCAATCCCCTTTTGCTAACACGACTTCTTCTGGCACCTGCCGTCAACTTTTTCCTGTTTTTGCTTACTCCGTCTACGGGACGCCAGGACGCAGCCGTAGCCTCTTTTGGGGGCGCTCTCTCTCTCTAGCCCGATGCTCTCTTCGCTTTTTTGTCAAGCCAGGATGGTTCGGTGCGCATTTCGTTGGGTCGCCCGTTAAGTACAGAGCGATGACGTCAATCGGAGTAGAGCCAAACATAGTGTCAACACTGTTCTTCAATTCTGCCATCATCTGGGGAATGCGAAAAGATCTCGAGTATAAAGAGCGCTTACTTCGTCTTTCTATCCCTCTCTGTCGACGTTCCCTCTTACACACACAGCTTGACCGCTAACTTCGACGAGTTGTCGCTGGTGAATTCAGCCAATGTCATAGTACACTCTTGGTACACTCCCTTTCCCAGCCAGGCTGCTGCTGATGTCTTTCCTGTCGAGAATGGTCCGTCGGCGGACTACTTCTCAGTACCCCCGCCAGGGACACAGTTCCTCTTGGCCGACTGCCACTAGCGGGGCAGCTTATGCCCCACCAGCCCCGTCTCCTCAGGTCTTCAACCAGAGCGGAAACAGCCACGCCTTGCCGGAGAAACAGCAGCAGTATGAGCCCAAAGCTTACAGTTTCACAGCTTGATCTCGACGCGTCTACTTCGCCTTCCACCCATTTTGGCGCCCAACCCGCTTCTGGGCTGTCCGGCTTCGTCGTCGCATTGGGTGACCGGACTTCTCCGCTCAGTCTCGTGTCGCGTCGGACTCGGCCGCGTGCCTTCCTGCGGGAATGGTTCCTTGAGCTTCGCCCGCCCGGTTTCGCATGCCCACTCTCCCCCCCTGCAGCCCGCGGCCAGAGTCCGCTTTAGACACAAACTGATTGGTTTGTGTCGTTTGTGTCCTCCACCTCCCCTCCTCCGTCTCCCCTCTCTCCTCTTCCTATCCTCCACTCCGAGATCGACCTGAGAATGCGGACGCGTAGCGTCCGCCATTGAGATGCGTAGCATTGGTCTGAGTTGACGCATGAACGCGGACGCGCAGCGTCCGCCGTTTCCATTCCAGGCCATGCCGACCTCAAAGACACTCTATTCATGTTCTAGTGCACTCGCGGGTTCCTCCATATGTGGACGATCGTAGCCATCTAGGTGTTGTTGTGACGGGTCACTTTAATGAACAAATTTGCGCTCGTTCGCTGAATTTTGCGCGACTGGTGAACTTCCTGGTCCGTAGCGGACCTAAAAAAAAAAAATGTTCGCTGGGGCATCAGAGGTGGAAGGTGCAGGTGTTCAGGCTTCGCCCGTAGGGCAATTCCCCCGGTATCTGGGAATCGAATGTTACCCAAAAGAATTGGAAACACAGAAAGAAACCGCTCGACTGGAGATCCTTGTTTATTTTCCCGGTGGAGGAACAAAAGCTCGCGGGCACCTGGTGCACTGAAACGGACGAAAATAGGGAGCGCCCACGATGTGGCGTCCTACCTTATTATACCAACAAGACGGGTGATTCTATTGTCCTTGTGAGGTTTTAAACGGCCCACCTTGCGCTGTCGCGTCCAAAATAACCCTACCAACTTCCCCCATTATGACGCCCCCCAAAATCGACTACGATCTCCTGTGCGACGTCGCCCTTTTTTTCGGCGAGGTCTGCCTCTGCTGCGTTTGCGATCTTGTGACGAGCCGAGAGTGGTGGTTTCGGTGAGTTGCTTGGGTGGATTCTGTGCTTATATTGATTTGTGGCTCCAGGTTCAAAAAAGCTTTGAGACGCCGAAAATGAGGAGGAATTAAAAATATTCTTGTCAAGATAGATGTAGCGGGTCTACATTACTGAGGTTGTTCACAGCGATGCTGACGGCCAGATTGACTCGAATTGCCCGGAACTGAAGAGAATTGAAGCGTACGTAGGCGCTCCGCCGGTGGTTCGAAGTTTGTGAATTGAACCTCAAAAAGCGTGGCGTAGCCTTGTATTGAGGATACAATAGGGAGGAAAGGAATTGGAAGCGATCGAGGCTAGGAGAACCGGCAACCGACTCCAAAGCGACGAGGTGAAACGGAACCAAGGTGCTGTTTGCCGTTGTTTAACATAGACGGCGACGGCGTTACTCGCGTGTTGCGTTCGTTCGATTCCTTTCACCACACACGATGTCTGCTCGACGGCAGCCATCGACCACTTCCCTCTCAAAATACGCCCGGGGCGCGGATATTGGCCCTCACGATCGATCCACCGACTTTTGTAACGCTTTCTGGGGGGTGGCAGATGTCGGAGTCGATGTCCTCATGGCTCGGATGCGCGAGGCGTCGAGGACGACGGACGAGCTGCGCAATTTCTGGAAGGAGAGGTGCGCATTCGTTGGCTCGGATCGCGCTGTCGTTGACGAGAAATCAGGGCCGCCATCGAGGACGAATATGCGAAGCGACTTGCTAAATTGTCGAAACAAACCCTTGGACGGGATGAGATTGGGTGAGTGGAATACAGTCTGTGGTCGTCGGTTGGCGTCCGAGAATTGGATGGCGTCGATATCGCATCCTGGAGTACTGTTGGATTATCTCGCAGCTCGCGAGCTTTCTTTCGTGTTTACTCGCGCTCCAGCGAACTATGACTGACCGACTATTTACAGCGAACTCCGCAACTCCCTAGACACCATCCGCCTCGAAACGGAGCGCCAGGCGGCGTACCATCTCACCCTCTCGCAGCAGGTCCGCACCGATCTGGAGGCCCCGGCATCCGCATTCTTCGCCAAACAACAGCACCACAAGAAGCAGTACCAGGCCGCCATCGAGAAGGAGTTCAAGGCCAAGCAGCAGCAGGAGGCGTATGTGACCAAGGCCCGCGAGAAGTACGAGACGGATTGCATGCGGATCAACTCGTACACCGCTCAGCTGGGGCTCGTGCAGGGCAAGGACGCCGAGAAGATACACCTCAAGCTGGACCGGGCGCAGCAAACGGTCGTCTCGAACGAGCGCGACTTTGGCAACTTTGCGAGGGCGTTGGCGGATACGGTCGCAAAGTGGGAGCAAGACTGGAAGCTGTTCTGCGACAGCTGCCAGGATATGGAGGCGGACCGCATGGAGTTTACCAAGGACAACATGTGGGCCTACGCCAACGCCGTCTCCACTGTTTGTGTCTCCGACGACGAGGTGCGTCGTTTTTGACAAATTTCTAAACGAGTTCTGAGTCGCTTCTAGTCCTGTGAAAAGATGCGACTTGCGCTGGAGCAGATGGAACCGGAGAAGGACATGGAGAACTTTGTACGCGAATATGGCCGGGGCAACCAAATCCCAGACCCACCCGCGTTCGTCGACTTTACCGACCCCAACGCCATCCCCAGCTCCTCCTCCCGCCCCACCTTCCGCACCGCCAACTTCGCGCGCTCCTCACAACGTCCACCCCCGGTCCGCCGGCCGTCCGCTCCGCCTGAAGAGGAGGAGCCTCACGGCAACATCGCCGGGGTGGGAGCAGTGCGACGCGGAGATGATCCTGCCGCAGCTGCTTCTGTTTCCCGCCAGAACACGCAGAGTCGCCGTGCAAGCACCGCTCCAATTCCAGAGCCGCAGCAACCACCACCACCGCAGCAGCAGCCCCAGCCGAACGGCTTTTCGAATGGAAACGGACCTCAGGCAACACACAAGGCAGTTTCACCTTCATACCGTGTTCCTCCGCGCGACCCGCTGGCGGAGCCGATAGACCCCACTGCCGACACCTTCATCAAGGTCGGCCCCAATGCGTACAAGGTCGACCTGACGAAAGACCCCACGCAACCCGGCGGGTCGTCCAGTCGAGGCGTCCTCGCGTCTTCACCGCAGAACGGCATTGACCCTCTGGCGAGGCAGATGGAGGAGCTGCAGTCGGCGGGGACCGTCCGGAGGCGGAGTACACGCGGTACGCCGGTACGACGCGGGACGATGGACGCGCCGCCGCCGCAGAATGCAGTCAACCATAACCCGCACGCGCGACCGTCGTCCTCGCTGTCGCTGGCAGCACCTGGCGCGAGTGGGTCGACGATACCTCAGCAGCAGCAACGCGCGCAGTCGCCTGGGCGGGACTACCGCCACTCCGCCGAGGTCGTCGTCGGCCCACACCCCTCCGCGTCGCGGCCGGCGTCGCCCAACCCCATCACCGCAGCGTTCATGCGCCCCGGCTCCGCCGCTGGACCCCCCAGCTCCGAGATCATCGCGGACGTGCTGACGGACTACCACCAATCCCTCCCCGGCGAGCGCAAGTCCGTCAGTCGGTCCAACAGCCGGCGGGGCAGTTACACTAGTACGAGCGGGCCCTCGCCAGGGCCGGGGCCGAGTCACGCGTACAACGCCAGCCAGAGCTCGCAGCAGAGCTATGGGCAGGCGCTGACGCGGCCGACGAGCCAGGGCGGGTTTGCCGGCGTCGGGACGTCGCGGAGCGCCAGCCCGCAGCCTATTTCGCGGGGGCCTAGTCCGGCGCCGGTTATTGCGAATGTGCGGCACAGCTTCATCGCGCCGCCGCCACAGGGGCAGGGGAGCTTGGGGCGGCAGGGCGCGGCGAGCCCGAATAATATGGGGATTGCGCTGGATTCGAGTGGGCGGGTTATACATGATGAGCTGGCGCAGAGGTATCAACAGCAGCAACAACAACAGCAACAGCAACAACATCGGCAGTCTATGCAGCAACCTGCGTATAACGCGCTCGCACCCCAGCGGCGGTTGAGTTATATGGGACCTGGGGCGCCTGCGGGGCCGCCGCCGCCGCCACAGCAGCCGGTGTACAATGCGGTCGCGCCGTATCAGCCCCAGGCCGCGTATAACGTGCCCCCACCGCCACCCCTCCAATCGTCGTACTCGCCCCCGCCACAGCAGCAGGTGTATCAGCCCCAGCCACACACGAACACGTACGAGGCGGTGAGGGGCCTGCAGCGTGGGGTGTCGACGGGGAGTGGGTATTTCCCGCCTCAGCAGCAGCAGCCACCACCACACCAGCAGCAGCAGCAGTTGGTGCGCGCGCCTCAACAGCAACAGCAGCAGCTTGTGCGGGCGCCCCAGCAACAACAGATGCAGTTGCAGCCTGTGCATCAGGCGCCTGTGCGGCGGTCGCCGTCTCCGAATCGGTCTGGGGGCGAGCCACAGCAGCAGCAGACGTCCGATGGGAAGTGGATTTTGTTCTACGGTGCGTTCCTCTTTGCCTTTCTTTCCTTCTTTCTTTGGCCTCGCACTGACGCCCATTACTTGCCGTCCTCAGTGAAAGCGCTGTTCAACTACGCGGCGACGATCGAGGAGGAATTCGACTTCCAGGAGGGCGATATCATTGCGGTGACTGCGACGCCGGAGGATGGGTGGTGGAGCGGCGAGTTGCTGGACGACTCGCGGAGGGTGCCGGGGAAGCATATATTCCCGAGCAACTTCGTGGTGTTGTTCTGAGCTGTTGCAAGTTACGTTGTTTTTCCGAGTCATTTTCCTTTCCTCCGCGATGCGTCTCCTCCTCCTCCTCCTCATGTGCTTGTATGTAGACTCATAATTCACTACACGCTGTTTGTATTAAATGAAACCACGATCTCGCTATTGTTCACTACGGCTGACTGCTGTCTATCTGTCCTGCAAGACTACATACATACATACTTACAGATGGAATCCAAGCTCAGAGACTTCGATGTCTTGCATCAAGGATACGGAGACATGTGCAGCAATCCTATGGAATATGTACAAGTGACACCAAGGCTCACCTTGAATCTCTCCTCTCAGATCTAAACGCGCACCGCAACGTATCTCGGACAGATAACACGTATCTATCGATCATATATGTACAGTCGGCAGCCCAGTACCGACTTATTATTGTTGGAGGTATGTAATATCGTAATCGTTAAAGAGCGTGTTGCCGACCTCGTCGACCGAGGTGCAAAAAAAGGTGGGCAAATGGGCTATGTACAGAAAGGTGAGAACGAAGGAAGGAAACGGGGGGGGCGACAAAGTCACAAAAGACATATCCGATCAGCGTTGCCGCTGGTTGAATGTGAGGCGCGTCGGCGCGGGGCGTTCGCCGTCGAAGAGATCTGGGATCGCGGTTGTCAGTTAAGAATTAAGCCATGGAGACAGATGCACAGGAGGAGACTCGGGCGGAGGCGGCGAAAACGACGTACCGATGGGCGACGTGAACGTGTGGACGAGGGGGTTGAGGTTGCTGGGGCGCAGGTTGTGCTGCGAGAGGTTGCCCTCCGTCAGCCCCGTGAACCCGCCCATCTCCACGTCCGCCCCGCGGCGCCGGTTCGGCCGCATGCTCGGCAGCGCGGGCACCTCCGGCGCGTCGTTGTCGTTGTCGGAATCATACGCATACTCCTTGCCCGCCAATTGCTGCTTGGTGTCCGAGGAGAGTGGGTATGGGTTTTGGTTGTTTTGGGTTTGGTTTTGGTTGACGGAGTAGCCGGAGTAGCGCGAGGACTCGCGGTTGGTGGCGTCGGGGGCGTAGGTCGGGTGTCCGCCGTGCGAACGGGTGCGCCGCGCCTCGCGGGCGGCGTCTTTCGCGGCGATCTCGCCTTCCACCGAGCGGGGGAAGAATATCTGGATGGGGGGTGGTTACACCTTACACCATGTGGAAGAGGCCGAGGCGGTGGGACAACGCAACGTACGACAAGGGTAATGGCAGATGAGATGCAGCAACCGAACGCGGAGATCATGGTGAGGAAGTCTATCATGAGGAGATGTCAATGAGTGTTCGTTCGACGGGGACGGATGGAGGGACGCTGCGACGCGACGCACCGGTCCAGAACATGCTCTCGTTGATGTGGACGTGAGGTCTGACGCCGTCGACGCCGAGGATGACGAAGGGTATAACGAAGAGGAAGCGGAAGAGAATTCGAATCATCTAGAGGTGGAGTCTCAGGGATTGAACGTGGCTGGGAGAAAGGTCTTTATTGATTGAACGCACATTCAGTTCGTGGAATTTCGTTAAGCGCACAATCGTCGGTGTATCGACGCCTTCACTTTTCTAAATATTTGTGAGTTTGTGGAACGCACGCTATCGACACGGAACTGACCAGGCTGGCTAGGAAAGCGGGGAAGGCCCAACTAAAATTCGGAGTAAGGGTCATTGTTAGTGGTTGGAGTGCGCGCTGGGACGCACAGGATGGGGATGAACCACAGAGTAAGAGACAAACTCCCAAGACTGCCACCCAAGAAGGTGTAAGCCTCGCACTGAACGGAATTAAGAACCGCAGAAAATATTAGCAGGGAGAGGAACGCACTCTCAAGGGGTCACCGCGCGTCAGGATGGTCAACAGCGGCATGTAGATAATGGCCAGGATGGAGCCGAAGATCCAGGTGCGGAAGTACCAGCTGCGGAACCAATCCTGCTGCACCGAGCCCGAGTTGACGAGGAAGAGCCAGAAGCAGAGTTCCTCCAGATGGGTTATCCTTCCGGTACGATATTAGCGGGCGATGAAAGCGAGAGGGAGGATGGGACGCACATTTCCATGCCCCATCCCACGGAGAATGCGAGCGTCAGAGGGAAGATCGCGCGCTGGGCGCTTTCGGGCCACAGCTGGGAGGGTTTGGGGATGACTGAGTGCGCGTTAGGACGACAGCCGGCCACACGCGGTAGGTATCTCACGCACCGACACCATCGAACTCGATGAACCCTTGTTGGTACTTGATGATGGAGAAACCGAACGCGTAGGCCAGGAACAGTGGGACACTGAGCATGTAGGAATACTGGGACCAGTATGTTTTCAGCGCGGGCAACGCGGTATCTGGATTCAGACACGTACGGTCATGACTCGTTTGAATGCGCCAGAGTAGGGTCCATTATTCCACCTTCGAGGATGGGGTTGGCGTTCAGTCAGGCACGGTGGGGTCAATAACGCACTTGAGGCATTTGAAGCGGTCAAACGACCACAGGTGGAACAAGAGGAACGCGAAGAGCTTTGTCCGGTATTAGGCTGGCTCGAATGCGGAAGACGCCACAACTTACAATGGCTCCCATGATTGACCATACCTGCAAGTACGGATGAGCCACTGTGCGGGGGGGAGAAGGAGAAAGTTACTAGGTAGGTCGAAGGGGAGGTGTGAGACATGGCGAAGGGGAATTAAAGAAGGGAAGGGTATGCAGACGGAAGAAAAGAGCTCGAGCCTGCGAGGTACGAAAATATAAAGCAGGTCCTTGGAGTGGATCATTCGCCGGGGCATATATATGATTTCCACATGGTTGATGCGTAGGATGACAGTGATGGACTCCGTGGAGATGGCAAGCCAGTGATTCGGGAGGCGGGACGCCTGAAACAGCGTGAAACACTTCACCCTGAAAATCTTGGGGCAACCGCGGAGAGAGTCCCAATTGGGCCGATATTGATGGGTGGCGGTACCGTGGGAAAACAGTCAAAGCGCCTATGGTCCCTCCCACCGCCGATGAGCAGGACGAGTTCCTCCTCGCATGCAGATACGGCGACCTCGACGATGTAAAACAATTCATCGACCAGTTCGGTGTCCCCGCCGCGGCCGCCGTCCACGACGACAACGGTAACACCCCGCTGCATATGCTGTGCGGGAACGGCCACGCAGGTACGAGGACCGAAACCAATTCAAATCATATCTCATTTTTACAGTCTTTTCATAGACATCCTCGACTACCTGCTCCCCCTCCTCCCGCCCGCACTCGTGTCCGCAAAAAACAGCGCCGAATCGACACCGCTGCATTGGGCCGCGGTGAATTCGCACATGGACGTCGTGAAGCGGCTCGTGGAGTTCCCAGACGGCCCAGGGATTGACCTGATCGACGTGAAAAACGCGGCTGGGCGCTCGCCGCTGGCGGAGGCGGAGCTCACGGGGTGGGACGAGGGCGCGCAGTGGCTGGTGCAGATGATGAAGCTCGATATCGATGGCGACGGGGCTGTCAAGGAGGGCGAAGCGGACGAGCCGCTCGACGCAGAAGAGGCCGCTCAGCTCGCCGCAGAGGGTATCGAAATCGAGATAGAGGACGCCGACGGGAAAATGGCGAAAATGCGGATCGGCGGCGCGCAACAGCCATGACCTCCGACGTACTGTGTATTTGTTTTTTCTTCCCGACATGTATCGGCCTAGTTTTTGATCCCACCCCACGCTAGACTGCGACCTTGCGATTCGCGAAACAGGATGTTGATCTTGTCCCCACAAACGCTATATATTCGCCATCCCAAAAGTCCCAGGCTTCGCGCGTTTCGTTAGATCGGACTTGGATCGGACCGTCAGGGTCCACGCTCGAATACACAACTGTCGGCATAAAACCACCGAATTCTATTTCAATAGGCGGACTTACTCGAAGCATCGCTTACCTCCGCGCCGTGAGTACACATTCTGGTAAACCGCAAAGGCGTCAACCGACTTCCACCTGTCAACACGGACCCCATCGCCGTGACCATGAACGCATGCCGCCGTACCGATTTCAACCAGAGTCCGACAGAGTCCGACGGCGTATTACAGTACGCCTGGCTCCGCGCTCGCCGCTTTTGACACCACGGCCGCGACGCGACGCATTTTATTCCCGGGCGGGATCATGGCAGTGAGAGATTTTGTGTTCAACCGACGGCATCGCGGGAGACGGGTTTCACTTCGCGTGCATTGACAAGTACCATTGGTTTTATTGGACGACCTTCAAGTCGCCTCAACAGAAGGATCTCGAGCCGGATGATACCTGCTTGTACTGACGCGGTCCGCGAGTGAGCCTATAAATCTGAACACTCCGCGCCGCACCCTACCGTCCGAACATTGTCCCCTAAAGGGACGCTGCCAGGGTTTAATTTATAATGTTGCTGACTTCTCACTGCCAACACATTTTGTCTCGTCCTGTACTCGGCCACGGTGAGACTCATATATATCTGTTCTGGATTTCGACACTCCGCGCTGGCCGCTGGGCGACGCTGCAAGGATTTGGCCGCAAGGGTGCCATTGCTGACTTTTCACGCCATTGACCAACCATTGACGGAATCTCGACCGAACGGGGTACATATCCGCGTCGCTCGCAGGTCAATCTAAACAACTTGGGGCTTGTAGGCGCGCAGCATCCCCCAAAATTCTGATCATGTCCGTCGCTGCTGAAAGGGTGTTGCTCACTTTTCACGTACATATTCGCGCCACGGTCGCTCGCAGGTCAATCTAAACAAATCGGAGCTTGTGACGGTAGGCGCGCAGCATCCCTCAAAACGCTGATCTTCTCCGTCGCCGCTGCGAATCCTGAATACCTGCTCTGAATCCCAACCATTTCGGCCGCATTCCAAGCTTATGACCAGACTCCAACTCCCACGGTTGAACGCCTCCACTAGGGCCGTCTTGCGCTGCATCGGGATCAGGGACGCCCCGCTGTTGAAGGTCTGATAACGCCAATATTTACGGGAAGTCTCAGCGGTCCGCAGGAAGGATGATAATTTTGTGCGACTTGGTAAACCTGGGCCCGACTGCTAAACCTTGGACTTCAGTTAGGGTCTCGACATCAATGGTGACTGCAATCGAACTGTGTAGTAGTGGACAAAGCTGCAAAAGCAGACTCCCGCACTAGGTTTTATGGTGCTACCGACATATTTCAAGTCGTACGAATAATTGGACAAAAAACATGGCCGCCTCCCCTACACGAACAGACTTTGCCTTCCGACTCGATCTTCCATAGCGGCGGCCAACTCGTTGAGCAGATCTCATATTTTTGTCCTGGAATACTGCGAGAAACCCCTTGTAGGCGGGGAAATAAATAATTGTCCTTCGTCACGAAGCTTCCGGTCGCAGTCGACCTTTCCGGAGCGACAGGGCCGACGGTTAGCTGGTTCTCGTTGGCCACGCAAAGTCGCTTCTCGGCTTGGCCTTGGAGGCTGAGAGACTGAGCAAAGCCTGAGTATCTGTGTTGTTTTTGCTCGCCTCTTACCGACCTGGACCTGGACGAGCGAACCTCGATATTGCCTCGAGAGGGGATAATTCCTGAGCTGTATGTTTTCCGGGATAAAAACTCGCGAAGCACGAGGGCGTTCGTGGTCACCTATGACAGCCCTAACTCACCCTTCGCTTCCGTGGTGGTACGGTGGTTCAAGTTGAAGTTGAGATTCGGGCTTCTCTGCCGGCATGTAGTGTGATCGTGGGATTCGTGCAAAGTTCGGCCAGGTTCGGGGCCCTGTGTGAAGTCGGCGTTTTGCTGTCAGCGACTGATCTCGCGCGTTGTCATGAACGACCTCGAGCAAGGTGCAGCTGCAGTGGATCCTCAGGGTTTGCCTGTGCTTTATCTGACTCAAAACACTGCTAACAATCTTCTACATAGTGCCACAAAACTACAGCTCCGATGAATTGGAGGCTTCGTGCGCCAAAATATGGACCGTTTATATTTCCGAGGCGGAGAAATACGACAAGGCCCTGGTAGAAAGCTGGAGAGGGAATATGGATGGGATGCTGATTTTCGTACGACATCAACACATGCACTGGCATGGAGTGATTTCTGAAACTCATCGATAGGCTGGCCTTTTCTCCGCGAGTTTGACGGCCTTCATCATCGAGAGCTACAAAACCCTCACTCCGGACCCGGGCGACACCATGGCTGCCCTGTTGAAGCAGATTTCCGGACAACTCGCAGCGAGCGCAAGTGGCACCACATTCGAAGTTCCTGCGCCAACTGCTTTCGTGGCCCCAGTATCCTCGGTTGTGTGCAACATCCTCTGGTTCACCTCTCTTGGTTTCAGTCTTGCATGCGCTCTGGTGGCCACCCTCGTGGAGCAGTGGGCCCGAGACTTCATTCAAAGGGCTGATATGCGCCCTTCTCCTGTCATCCGCGCGCGGATTTTCTCATACCTCTACTATGGGCTGAAGCGCTTCAACATGCACCTTGTGGTGGAGATTGTCCCCTTGCTCCTCCACACATCACTTGTGCTGTTCTTTGCTGGACTCGTCACCTTCCTACTCCCAATCCACCCTGCAGTAATGGGTGTATCAGCTACACTACTGGGAATAATTGTGGTCATGTACTGCTACCTCACCATCCTCCCCCTGGTATCCTTTGACAGCCCATACCGAACCCCGTTTTCTTCAGTGCTATGGCAGATCAGCCAGTTCTGGCAGTCGATGACATCCCATCTTTGGGTTGCATGGGTTGGCCGACAGAAGCAAAGTGGTGAAAGGACAGGCAAGACACTGGTTGAAGGCATGATCCACCGAGCAGTGCAGCCATCTGCACAGCGCAATGACCGTGACCTTCGTGCTCTCACTTGGACAATGAAGTCCTTGGTGGACCACACTGAACTGGAACCATTCATTGCCGGGATTCCGGATATGCTGTGGGGACCAAAGGGTAGAAGATTCAAACATGACTATCTCATTTGGACTCTAGTCGAAAATCCCGACACCCGGTTAGGTGATCGCCTCCTTCAACTTGATGAATATTCAGATAGTGGCCTTCTTGCACCCCCAGTCCAATTAAAAAACAAGATCTCATGCCTCAGCACCTTATGGGCTATAGGAACTCTTTCTAAGAGAGGTGCTCCATTAAACCTTCCATCACAGCTTCTACCACCTATGGATTGGAAGATGGGCACCAGACTAGGTTCTGAAGAGGTTTCATCCTACCTTCCTGCTGCTGAAGCTTCCCTCAAATGGTCCCTGTTATGTGGTTTTGATCTTCTTTGGGGGACCCTGGAATCCAACATCCAAACTTGTCTGGCCAGCAGTGCAGCTTCACCTACTTTTGACCTCCGCCCTGTTCAAAATGTGTTACATCGAATGGTGCAGGATAATCTCAACTTTGTCAATCTACCGCAGGTGTATGGTTTCAATCTTTTCAATGGTGAAGCTGCTCAACACCTCGCGGACATGAACCCCTCCAACCCCTCAGATGCTGTCTCTTGGCTGGCAGATGTGCAGTCTTTTGCGGATGCCCGAGGAACCTTTTGGGATAATGCCCGGCATATAATCCTGATTGATTTTCTCACAGACTGCATCAACACATCTGAAGACTCCAAGACACTATTCAAGTTCCAGCCAATGCTTGATATGTGTCTGATGTCTTTACCCCCACCTTTGGCCCCATTGTTGTACAGCTATTTCCGTTTGCTAGCCCAAATCACCAATTGTGATAGTCAGAAGAATGACTCCGGACTCACTGACAATGCACGGCTGGTGGCAGTCATACTGTCCATGATATATCCTTTAGCAAGCATTGAACTCTCTTTGGCCATGGAGGTAGCAGACGACTTCATTTCATACTTCAATATTGCAATCAACTCATCTAGCCAAGCAGCAATCTTCTCCGTGGTGCTTGATTCCCAGCAATCCAGTTTTTCTCACTTGTGGGATGCTTTGTTTTATTATCTGGACTCTGGCTGTCCAAAGAGAAATAATGCTCAAAAAACCTTGATTGTTATGTGCCATGTATATTATTGGCTGTGGAAACAGTGGCTCCCGCAAGGATCTCTTGAGCTGGATAATCCACTGTCACTCGGGTCCAAAGAGTTATTAATATTTGAGTCTCTTCCTGCCTGTCCTCCCTTGACGTCAATGTTGGCTTTGACCAAGACTCGAATTATGGCCTCCTTGCTCTCCCAACCACCCCTAGCTTTGACTGAATCCGGGTTAGCAGTTCCACCAACCCAAACTGATTGGGACGAATGTAAATCACACCTCTCACATCCTCTGCTTTTGGCAGAGAATCTGGAGGTTTCCTTGACCAACACTGAGTTCAATTTTGAGCAATGCAAAAATGCTGAAGAAAAGGCTGCCCAGTTTAGGGGCTTGCACATGCAGCTTTACACAAGGGTCCACAACACAGTTGCACTTTTATACACTGAATTTATTGAAGCATGTAGCTGTCCAACACCCCCGTACTATGCAGCAGAAACTCTCCTGCAAATGACGCAGGCACAGTCTCCTGACATTTCCCACACCCATCCAAGGACTCAAAAAAGATTAGCTGACAGCATTCTCAGCTTCATGCAGGCTCGGCACACATCTCCAGAACACACCCAGATATGGAATGTCGCAGTTCAATTAAACATACTATGGCCTTTCTCAGATGCAGAAGCGACTGCGACCCTCAACACCGGGTCCTACGACCGATCCGCGGCGTTGGTTTTGAAAGATATGCTCAGGGAGCTAAATTTGGATACTCTATTGCCGTGGGTACGAGAGCGTGTGAGGAAGTTGAATGTTTTCCTTGAAAGGATAACGGCCCCAGTAGTTCCAGACCAGGAGTTACTTTTGGCAGGGTGATCTTTGTTCCAATCAATGTTAATTACTGGATTTTGAGGATGACTTACTGAATGAACTGCAATATATAAAATGTTTGTAAAGGAATACTGGTGGAACGACCTGATATATCGAGGTTGATCAAGTTTGAACTGGGGGAAAATATGAACGAAAGCGCTTAGCGGGTTTGTGTGGTGCGTCTCTTGGCTTGACATGTGAGTTTCGTGGAGCCCGCCGTTTTGGAGTGGTGTCAAAGCAATATCTTGGGAGGGGCCGAGGGCAATCACATAAGTTGTAAGTTTGCGATGTGTACATGTCAAGACTCGGGAGGAAAAAGCTCGGGCAAGCTTCTGAGGCCTGGCAGGGGCTGGCCTGTTCCAACAGTGTATTTAATATTTAGGGGAGAAGGAAGAGGAGATAGTTTTACTGCAGAGGTCCCGATGAGGAACAAGCAGGTACACGTGTCCTATGTGTATGCTACAGTCGTCTACGGCTTGGTCGCTGTGATAGCATAAGGCCAATAGTCCCTACACGTCTCACGACAAACCTTAGAAGACGGGCAAAGAGTTACGGATTTCTAAAGATGACGGGTATAAGAGCAGTCTTCTTATAATAACATCCAGTTGTGCTGGCAAGGATCCTCAAGATAAATTCTGTGCAGCCTAAGACCCGCTCGATTGCAGCCTTTACACCAAACGGGGTAGAATAAATTTGAACTGTGAGAAAATGATCCAACGTACTTAGGTCTGACGGCTCAGGTCTCTCAGCTCTGACAACGACCACACCTTGTTTTGGGCTAGTCTCTTCTAAACAGCTAGTACAACAATAAAAACTTGTACCTTGTATACTGTAGAGCTACTAAGCTTGAAGTTCAAGTTCAATCCAATCGGAGAGTTTCCTTCCTAGCCGGAGGTTACTTCCGTCAAACGATAGATCTTTAGCAGCAGCGACACACTTTCGAAATTCCGTCTAGCCATGGGCGGAGACTTCGAGGTGTCTGTATAAACTCATTTTTCATCAATTATTCTGGTTTATTCACCTTAGTGAAGTTTATCGGTAGTTTTTGCCAGGATGGAAGAACATGTCGGAACATTGAAAGAACTTGAACCTGAACTTGAACTTCATGCAACTTCAACTTCACGCTGGTCATCTAATCCCTCGTGAACCCGATCAAGATCATTTTTCGGATTCCCAGCAATAATTGGGAATCTGTATAGAATAAGCCCTATAATGTCGGCGGCGGTGCAATGGAGTGAGACACCTCTGAAAATAATGCAAGTCATGGCAGCCGAAACTCGAAGGAAGCAATGAACTGGACTTTTCATTGCGTGGGTCGTGGGCCACGTATTCGGAATGGTCACTTCCTCCGGGCCATCGCCTTTGCATATCTACCCGCAAATTATCCTCAGCAGTTAGCATCTGAGCCCAGGCAGGCTCATCAACCAGGGCTCAGAGGCTCGGAGACAGAAGATCCACCTCTGCATCCACCTCCTGACTTTTAATTCACCTTAGCATGCCCTCGGCTGGTCACTTTCACCTCACTTTTGATTTGCTGAATACATAACCGCAAGGGAGAGCGGAGTTACTGATCGGCCACCTTTGATCTCATCAAATCTGCCAATTTCAACACAAAGTTCAACTTCAACCTGGTCAAAAAGTTCCACCTCGAGCTCGAATATTTGATGAAAAATAAGGTCATATGTCTGAGATAGCATTTTTCTAGTTTTTGTCGTAGTTTTTGAACATTTTTACGCTTGTACCAAGCTTGAACGGTTTGAACTTGAAATTAGGCCAAACCTGAGCTCCAATTCTTTCAGACTTGCCGCCGGGATTTCAAGGTAAAATTTTCCGACTTCGTCCAATAAAGCCCCAGAACCGAAAGCCGCGTCCGAGTCACTAAACTTTGTGGTTGTTAGAAGTGAAGGGGACTGCTTTGTAATCCTAATTTTCGTTCTGCCACCACCATGCAGGACCCACCTCGCCCCGGAGTGTCCCCCCTCCCGCGCGTGAATACCCAAACAAAAGTACTTGATACCGCTCATGGGCGAGTACTGTGCGTCGCGGACATCCGTGGCCGCCTTTCCGCACTCAATGACCTGGCACGAGAGGCGAATGCACACGCCATAATTCACACTGGCGACTTTGGGTTCTTTGAGACCAATTCCCTCGACAGAATAAACGACAGGACCCTCCGCCACCTCACCATGTATTCCCCCCTCATTTCCTCGTCCCAGCGCACCCATTTGCTCGCCACAGACAACCCTCCAGCCGTTATTCGTTCAACTGTCAATATTTCCCTGCTCTCCGAGTTCCCCCTCCTTCTTTCTGGCCAGCTCAAGCTCAAGGTGCCCGTCTACACCGTCTGGGGCGCCTGCGAGGATGTCTTGGTCATCGAGAAATTCCGCTCGGGGTCCTACGCGATCGAGAACCTCCACCTGCTCGACGAGGCGACCACCCGCTGCCTCGACCTCGGCGGCGTCAAGCTGCGTCTCCTCGGCCTCGGCGGCGCCCTCGTCCCGCACAAGATGTTCGATAACGGCGACGGGAACGCCACAATCGCGGGTGGCCAGGGCACCATGTGGACAACAGCTCTCCAGATCGGCGAGCTCGTCGACACCGCTCAGCGCGTCTTCGACCCGACCGAGACGCGCCTCCTCGTCACCCACGCGAGCCCTGGCCGCGAGGGCATCATGGCCCAGCTCGCGCTCGTCGTCAAAGCCGACCTCACCGTCTCCGCGGGGCTCCACTTCCGCTACGCCACGTCGTACAACGAGTTCAGCGTGCAGGGTGACTTTGACGGCTTCCGCCAGAAGCTCACAGCGGGCAAGGAGGGCTTCGACAAGGTGTGGGAGAGCGTCAAGACGCAGGTGGACGCGGTCATCGACGATCACCAGCGCGTGCTGCTAGACAAGGCGTTAAGCGTTGTAGAGCGTCTCCCGACCGTTGCGACTGGCGAGGATCCCGCGTGGAAGAACTGCTGGAACTGGAACTTGTGCGACGCCGCGTATGGGTCGCTCGTGCTGGATGTGAAGGAGGGTCGGATCAGTGCCGAGCTCAAGAGCCAGGGTGCGCATCGTTGCAAACTATTCCACGTCCTCTAACATGATCGCAGGCTTCAACTACGCATATCGCCGTACGGCCACTGTCGCGCCGACGCCAAGCTCCGTCAACTCTGCTCTCCCTGTGTCCAAATCCTCCACGCCCATCCCTGCTGCGCCGTCGCACCTCGCCGCCGACGCCTCGAAGGACAGCTCCTCCCCCTCCACACCCGCCTCGGGCACGAACGCCAACGTCAACGTCAAGCCCAACACCAACCCGAACGCGAATGGCCTTACGCCCGCCGAGAAGGCGGAGAAGGAGCGCCTGAAGAAGAAGGAGAAGAAGGAGCGCAAGGATAAGGAGCGCGCGGAGAAGATGGAGAAGGAGCGGGCGGAGAAGGCTGCTGGCGGGGAGGGTGCGGCGCCTGCGGAGGGCTCCACGACGGCGGCGGCTGCAGCGGAGGGCAAGGTGGATGGGGAGGACCTCAAGTCGCCTGTGACGGACGGCGTGCGGACGCCCAAGACCGGGCGGGCGCCGAGGAACCCTTGGACGATTTTCATGAAGATGTCGGCGTCGATATCGGTGGCGGATGCGGATATCAAGGAGTTCTTCGCGGATGCCAAGGGCGGGGTGCGTCACCTCTTGCTCTTTTTTCTTTGTAGCAAGCTAATCGACGTTTTGTCGGTGCAGATCACGAAAATTACGCTCCCGCCGCCCTTTGCCGGCCGCCCGCAGCGTCTGGGGTACATTGAGTTCGGCGACGAGGAGGCCATGCGTGCTGGGCTTGAGAAGCACCTTCCCGTGCGTCGGCCTTCTGCCAGCTTCCGTTCATACACGACTAACACAACCGACCACAGAAAATCAAAGACACGGTCCCCGAGGTGAAGCAGGCTACGGACCGCGAGTCGCGCGGGGAGGCGCCGCATCGGGGTGGTCCCGGTCGGGGTCGTGGAGGGCGCGGTGGCGGTGGCGGTGGCGGGGGCGGGTTTGCGTCGAGGGGCTTTGCGGCGGCGGGCCTTACGCGCGGGGCGCCGAGAGGCGCGGGCGGGGGCGGAGGGGACGCTGGCGCCGGTGGTGGCAACAGCAACGCGAGTTGATTTGCTACCCGGGTGGCAGGGGCTTCCTTTTTTCGCTGCATGGATGGGATTACGGGGGAGAGGGCGAGCGGGGCGGGGAGCGGGGAAGGGTGCCATCACTGGCGGCGCGGCGCGGCGCTTCGCCTATTTGTTGTTCGAGTTCCCGGCCTGATTCTCTCCTGCGGGGATCCTAAGTATGACCTATGACCTACGATTGACTCAGACTGGGCCTTCATGATAGTGACTTTCACTGTCGCTGCGTTATGTATGCTGCTTTCTTTTTCGCGCTGTGGCTTTTTCAAGTATCTTAATCTGGTATATGTTTGAATGGATTGCGCGAATTACTTGGAACCCTCCACGATGTCTCCTGGTTTTGTTTCGAGAGAACCGTTGTTGGATCGCATTTCCAAATACGGCCTACATTCGAGAATCCTCGAGTGTTGCAGATTTGAAGGAGAGAGTGTAGAATCCACTGGGTCGTTCATCGAATACGAAGCTTTCGCTTTCAATGACAGTAAATGAATTATGTGTATACGACGATACTCGTCCATCCTGGTCAATACAAATGTACAATTTATATCGTAATACAACAGATCCAAGGGTAGTAATGTTCGTTCGTTAGATAAAAAGTAAGGATAGACCCCCTGCATCCGGCGGCGAAAGATTAATAAGTAACAGGGTAAACAGCAGCAGCGAGCAGTAGTGATTGATATACACGGGAAGCAGTAGCGGGTAAGCAAGGCAAGGCATGGGCGAGGTCGCAGGGAAGGGCGGCGGCGGCCCTTTTGTTCTTCTGTTCTGTTCTGGTTCTGTTTGAGGTGGGAGGCATAGGACGCGGACGAACCGTGCGGGCAAGCAAGCGGCGCGGGGTCGGTCGCAGGGCTCCGCTTCGGACGACGCGGGGTTACGCGAGTGTGACCCTGAGGCAGGCGCACCCGCATCACCACCGGTCGCGAAGCGCGGCCGCTACCGCAGCCGCTGGGGACAGCGAACGGCAGCGATAGACAAGCAGTCAACCCACGCGTCGTGGGAGCCGCGTAATTCATCATGAGGCGTCCTCCAGCAGGTCGATGGGTGACGTGAAGTTCATAGCCTGCGGACACACGCATGGATCAGTAAACTGCAAAGGACGAAGAGGCAGATGGTCGTGAGACTCACGTAGGGGTGTACATGAGGATACGGGGGCGAAGGCGGCACCGCCTCCACATAGATGGGTGTGCCGTTGATAAACAACGGCGGTTGGAAGGTATTGTTGCGGCTCAGCTGCGACGTCGACGCGAGCGTTGTGGAGGTCGTCGTCTTGCGCGCGAAGCCGCCCTCCCACACCGTGTCGTCTGAGCGAGTCCCAGACGGCGGGCGGGGGGAATATGGTTGCTGATGCAGCGCGTTCGGGTAGTTGGCCTCCTCGTCGTCCGCGGGGACGTACAGCTCCGAGTCGTGGTCGGGCGATTGATACCGCAGCTCAGGTCGCCGCTGGTCGGGGAACTGGAATTGCTGATCGGGAAACTGAAACTCCTGCATTTGGGCGCGTTGGATGGAGGTCATGGACTTGGGGGAGGGAAGGGGCGTGGCGTGGCGTTCATAGTCGGGAAGTTCGGTTGCTGCTGCGGCGGCAGCGTTGGCCTTGGAATTCTGGCTGAGCGCATGCGCCTTGTAACCGGATTCTGACGTCATGGAGCGGGGGAAGAAAACCTGGCGCTGGGTTAGATCGTTCACGTAGAGGCATGCGTATTGAGGACGGACAAGCATGGTGATTGCGGAGGAGATAAAGCACCCAATCCCCCCCATCATTAGTAGGATGTCTGACCAGAAACTGAAGGTCTCAATGTTAGGCGGTTTACTCGAGAGAGAAGTGTCACTCACTTGCTGGCAACTACAACGTGAGACTTGTCGACCAAGCCATCCAGACCTAGGACCAGTAAAGGGACGGTGAAGAGGAACCGCTAGAGGATCTCAGTTTTACGATCACCGCACAGGAAGGGACGCTTACGAAAACGACGCGGATACACTTGAAAGTTAATTTAGTTACATTATTGCGAGAAATGAGAGCAGATCGTACATTGAGATGGTAGAAGGTCGCCAGTCGCACAACCACATCCGGTTCAGCACCCTCGGCCTTGACGCTTCGTATGAAGCCCGGGAAGTTGCCAAGCACGTATAGGAAGCAAACAGTTGTGAGAGTGCCAGCCGACGAGCCCGCGACGAAGATCCAAGCCCCGCACTGGAAGCGAAAGTAACGTCAACAAACGAAATAAAGTCGAAGTGTCGCCCTTACGGTTTCAAGATTATGTCGCTTCATGAGAGTGGTCAGTGGCATTCCCAATATTGCCATTATGCTCCCTGCAGCGGGCTCGTGACCCTGACCAAGGTAATATGTGAAATAGCCGCACCAATATACCAGGCACGAAACTCCCAACTGTGAAACCATTCGCGTTTCCTTGGTCCTTGATGGAGTAGGAATAGCCAGAAGGTCAGTTCTGCGGGGGAGGTGAGCGGGCGTCCGGGAGCTAGGTGCGGTTTAACGTCACCTTCCAAATGCGTTACCCTGCGGGCGGGCAGTGTTACAGCACTTGAAACGTGAGCATGAAAGAGGAGGCGTACAATTCGAGGGACCACGCAATACTGAGGACGAAATACAGAGGCAGTATCCAGTGGAGATGGTCCGCTTGCCATTCACCGAAGGGACGAGGCATTACTGGATTTTTGTAAGTGTCCGAAGAAGGATGAATAGTTTCGGCGGACTTACTCGTGCCATCGGGGAACACAGCAGAGCCTGCAGTTCGGGTTAGCAAGAGTGACGAGACTGCCAGTTCAGACGCACCTTCTTGATATTTGAGAGCCGCAATCCCCACACTGAATACCATCAACAACGGTACCGTCGCGAAGTACGAGTAGCTGTATTACACGTCAGATGAGTTTGACGAGCAGCTGGACTTGAAAACACACGTCATGACTCGTTTGAAAGCGCCTGGCTGTCGTCCCGAGTCCCATCGGAGACACTAAGGTTTTCCGTTAGCTTCTCGACCAGCCTCAGGAGAGCGAGTGCAAACCTTGAACTTGTCATAACTCCATAGATGGATGAGCATAAAAGTGAAAAACTGTTGCGCAAGCACGGAGAAAAAAAAGAAGAGAACAGAGGAAATTAGGGGATTCAGCGCTCGATCTGGACGGGAGACGCACAGAGACCGCCAAGAGGGCCCACAAGAGGTAGGCGGAGGGAGAACCGTTGCTCATGAAGGGATAAGCCCTATCCACGGGGCGTTAAGGGAAGCCAGTTTCGAGGAGTGAAGGTGAGAGGTGAGAGAAAGGTACAGCAGTTCGGCATTTACCGCAGGAGGGATCGAGCGTTACCCCATTTGACGACTCTATCAGCTTTTTCAAGCCCTGGGAACCAACTCGGAAATTCCTCCGCAAGCGAGGGAAATTGCAAACGGAACCGACACGGAAGACGGTCAGCTGGGCTGGCCCATATATTCGCCTGCTTATATTCTGTGGAATGAAGAATGTGTAGGATTTTTCTTTTCACCCCCAGTAGTCGTCGAGTGTAAGTAGTAAATCGCCGGAACCAGACACAGGGCTAGTCCTGGCTAGTCCGTCGCTGGAAGGAGAGATCCCCGTCGCTATTTCCTCATCTAGACATTTACTCAGATCGGCGTTTAGAAGGAAGCCACGACCCAGAAAAAAACATATACTAAGACGTCGACTAGGAGGAAACGGGTAAAGTCGATGTGTGAAACAGAACAGGCATCTACTTGTGCGCACTAAAGCTGAGCCGGTGGCGGCGCAGAAAATGTATTGTCTGCCTCTAAATTTGCTGCCCAAGGCATCCGTATATCACACGTCGACGCCACGGTGATAATTGGGGTCGAGGTGACCTCAAGCCGCCGCATAAGGTCCTCGAAGACCGTTGGCCAATATCATCGAGCCCAGAAAAGTGGAATATAAACGCGTAGGCGAGAAGATCGGCGAGAACCAGTCCTTGGCGTACGATCGGATATTACAGAGATTTGGCGGTCAGGGGATACATATTGAAAAGCCCGGTCATCGGAGGAGTTTGGCTATCAAAACAAGACCAGCTGGGTGGTCGAATGGAAGTTTGGCGACGAGCTCACGAGCACGTGGCGAAACATTTCAAAGGGTGCTTGAGGCAGAAGACGGAGCGAAAGTCGAGACGTCGACAAGATTCCGACGGTTGTAACTTGGACACGAGGAGTCGGTTTGTGGCGCTGCCCAGATTTAGCTGACAGGATCGAATGTCCTGCTTTCCAAAGGCTTGCTTGGTGGTCGGAGGAGAGTTGCAATATGTGGCATCATTCGACTGCAGGTGTCGTCAGCCAAAAAGCCGAAACGAGTACAGACAAAAACGACTAAGGATACATTTCTTTTCTACCTACGCCACAGTGAACATCTTCATCCGCCACTCCTCGTTGCCCTTCGGGTCCGGCTTGGGCACCCTCTCTATCGGGTCGACCTGCCTCTGCTTGGCGCGGTCCTCCATCCGCTGAGCCCACGAATCCTGCGGCGCAGTCCCCTCCTCTCCCACCGGCGCCTTCTTCCAAATCTCCTCCACCGCCTCGATAAACTCCTGCTCAAACTCCGCTAGCTCCACCTGCAATTCAACCCCCTCCGCGTCATGCTCCGGTGTAAACTGCGACAGATGCGGTAACAGCTGTCGTGCGTCGCCTGTAACGAACGCTCACATTCAATATGCCGATAATATGGGAAGGCGAGCGTACCCTGCGTCGCAGTAAACCGGGCAACGAGCTTGGTTACGGACTTGAGTAAGTACTCCTCCTCGTCTGCGGTGCCCTTGCGGCCGGCATTGCGCTCGATCTTCCGCTTGGAGCGAGACGTCCGTCTAGATAAGGGTGCATTACCATCAGCCCGCCGGAGAGGAGCGCGACAAGAGCACCCACTTGGATGATTTGGACATTGATGTCGGAGCTACCGTGTATCGAGTGAAAGCAGTGGCTGGCATCGACACGTCCGTCATGACATCGACGTTGTGGAGGTTGGCGTCCTCCGCCATCCCGTAGAAAGCGTCTGGGAGGACGTAAGAAGGGATACCGCAGAGTTATGAGTGATACGCACCTGGCTCTTCCACTTTCTTCACCCGTAGCTCGCGAATACGATGGAGCTGCTTCCTCAACTGCTCCCTCATCTCGCCGATATCCTCAGATATTTGAGCCCGACTCTCCAGTGCGCCGGGATGAATGATATCCGCCATGAGCGCTGGGGAATCTGTAAGAGTCACCTGAACAGATAATCAGTGATCGACATGCGGCTTCGAGAGCGTCCAGCTCACTATCCGCCTGGCTTCAGAGAAGCAGTTGCCTTGCACAAGCGTTATGACCGCCTCGCGTACGTCTTTGGCGTAATCCAAGAGTACTCTTGCAGCGTCGGTATGTCGTTTCTTGGACGTTAGGTCCTCTATTGGAAGATGCTCAGCAGATATACGACCCCGTTTTTCGAGACGCACCTCCAACGCGATAGCCCATCGCAGCGATATCATCCTGCGATGCGCCGGTGCGACCAGCCAAGTCGAAGAGTTCTTGCCAATCCAGGGCTTTCTCGTAGGCCACCATGGCCTTCGAGAGTGCCTCAGCTCGTACAAAGACTGCGGACGCAAGGTAAACAACCGACGGAACAATGGGTGACTGGAGCTCACCCGAGGCGGCCTGTCGAAAGTCTCGTCGTTCAAACAGCCAGTCGCCGTACACCTCCAGGATGGTCTGAGACCCGAAACGATCAGCAAAACCAATGAAAACGAAGCGAGCAGACTCACATTATACTGTTCCGTCCCCTTCCATATTGAAATCGCCAACTCATACAGCCGATGCTGCTCGATGTAAGCTAGAGCCTCGGTGAAAGAACTTGAGCCTAAAAGAAATTAGACCGAGTGTCTACAACGCGCGGGTGATCCTACCGGCGAGGTTCAGGTTCCTTAGCGCACTGTCATGCCGCTTCAAGTGATCGTCGATCCGGAATCGTTGGTAGTACTTCTCCAGCGATCGCAGCTCCCGCAAGAAAGGAAGGTACTCCCGCGGATCCTGGGCACATTAGAGGGGAAGTAGGCCGACTGGAGGGATACGACTAACCTTTTGCGCATGTTGCGCTATCATGAGTACGAGAGAAAAGTCGTACATGCCGAGCGCGGTGTCGAAGAGACGGTCGGCGTCGACAAGGAAGATGATATACTTGACGGCGTCCTCCACAAGGTCCGGGTCCGATTCTATCCAAATTTAGATATTAGCAGTGGGCTAAAAGAAGAGCAAAACGACGGGTTACCTCTCAACCGCAGCAAAAGTGCCAACCCAGCCTCGGGATCTGGCGGTGTCGTGACCATGTAGGCCGTCAATATAGAATTGACGTATTTGGTCAAGTCCTTCCGCTGCAATTCCACGCGAATGGCATCGCACAGCTGAGCAACTTTGTCCGGGTTTTGCGACCCTTGCCTACCGAAAGAGTGAGTTCAAAGAAGGTGCACCAAGTTCGGAGAATGATACGTACCCAACACCCGTCAAGAACAAATTGATATAATCCACCTCATGCACCTGCTCGAGGAACAACGGCAGATTTTGCAAAAACGCACCGTTCAGGTCGATCCGGTGCTTCCGACACGACAAGAACGCCTTGCGATAATTCCGCCTACATGGTCGGCCATCTTGAGTTCACCGTTACTGCGAATCAAATGAAATGAAAGACATACGCGTCCAGATCCCGCCAAACAACATCCATAACCAATGGACGGGGATTGATGGTTTCGAGGTTCCCGCGCGGCATCTGCAGCACGAGGCTCATCGCGCTCGAGACGCCGACGACGATGCGCGAGCCGCGCTCCACGCGTCTTTTTTCCCATGTAGCTGGCAACTCCGGGAGGTCGTCGTCGGATTTGGGAGGGAGGAGGAGCGCCGGTAGGGAGGCGAGGGGCGCAAAGGTCGCATCGTGGGCACTGGTGGTGAAGATGGCGAAGCCGGAGGCTATGGTGAAGGAGGTGACGTTCGCGGCAACGGCGCGGGAGGATTTGGAGGGCGAGGTCACAAAGAGTTGTCCAGAAACGCCGAGTCCGAGGTACAGAGAAGATGCTCCGTTGGTGTCGTTGGGGACGTCCACACTTCGGGAGAGGAAACAGAACTCAGGGAAGGCAGCGACTTCGGTGGTTGACTCAGCACTGAAATCGACTGCCGAGCTGCATGATTAGCTTCATCAATGGAAACGACGATGGGAATTGACTGACCCTCGAACAAGTTCCCGCTCGGAGCTTGCCAGATCGCTGACTCGCCGTCGCTCAGGACCAGCCGGCCGTTCAGGAAGGGCATTTCGACCGACTCGCTGCTCTGTATCTTTCCCTCGGCGATCCGGGCCACAGTCACGATGTCCTTTCCCTCTGTGTTGGATCCCAGAACATGCACCGTTGCCGGAGCGGCCGAAAACACGACTTGGCGTTGTCGTCCTTGCCGAGCGACACCGCCAAATGTCCGCGCAGGCTCCATGATTTTCCCGGGCCCGGGCGTCAGCCTCGTCCCAAGGGCCCAGAGTTCCAGGTATCCGGACTCCCACAGGAGCGCGAGCGTCTCCGTTGTCGGGGAGAGGCTGATGTGCACGGGCGGCGTTGTAAAGGTGGGAGTAGAGAGTGCGAGTTGGTGGGACGACATGGGCGGGGGGACATTTTGCGAGCGAAAGGGTGTAAGGAGGATTTTCGCTTTACACAAGTCAGTCAAATTGCAATTTCAACGGCTACGATGTAACGCACACCCATCAAGGACAGCGACAGTGCCCGAGTCATTTGGCGGGCGCGTGGAAGAGGCGCAGGTCTCCCAGGCATAGGTTCGCCGGATAAGTTTGGCTGCAATGAGGTCAATCAAGAGCACGGCAAAATAAGAACTTGGTGAAGACGGACAAGAGGTGGTTAGTACGACCCGCAGCGCCTGCTCGGGGTGCCATTCGATCGAGGTGAATCGACCAGGTCCGGACGAGGACGGAGGGGCAGTCATTTCGTGCTTGAGGTACCTGTGGACTGTTTGGTTGGGGCGTTTACGACGAAGAAACAAAGTTGTGCCCACCAATGGTAGTTCCCCGTCGTCCAGAGCTGAACTATAAACGACGCCTCAGTCAGGCAATCAACAGAAAAGAAGCACCTTACATATATCTCCCTCATCCTTCTCCACCCAGAGGCCTAATACATTTGAATCAGAGCTCCATTTGAGCTCTTTCAGCTTGTACCCACACTTCCTCTCCTCCGCCCTTCCCACGGGTTTAATCCCCAAGTCCGCCACCGGCACCGCAAACTCGCCATGCCTCAACCCATTTCGCTCAAAGAACACGACATCATGTCGCCCCTCCTTTCCGGCACCGCCGCCCTCAAAGCCGAAACGTTGCGTGCCAACGATGAGGTTGCCTGAAGGGCGCCAAGCAAGTGTGTGCTCGAGGCCGGGTACAGCCTCGGAGGTAGTTTGGAGGGCAGCTTGACGGTCGTAGACGCGAAGTGTCCGGTAACGCGGAGCATTAGAGGCGCTGGAAGGGGAGAGCGAGGAGACGACGAAGAACGCTCCGTCTCCGCGCCAGCTTACACGCGGGAGCGTGTCGTCGTCGGGGCTTGCGCCAATGGTACGTGCGGCGGGGGCTTGAGCGGCGGCTTTACCTAGAGAGCCGTGGAATTGTGTTTGCTTTGAGCCCCAGCCGACGTTGATTGGCGCGTCTGAACCAAGTCAGAATTGAAGCACAATAATCAGAGGCAGGAAATACCTTCTCCGAAATCGGTGGTGAACAAGGGGGCATCGGAGAGGACGTCAAACGTGGAGGTCATGAGAGTTAATTTCTGCTCGCCTTCACGAAATTAGGATGATCCCAAGGCAGGGTAGAAAGTAAACATACCGGTCACTATAGCCAGCATCGAGTCATCGGGACTCCAGGAGGCGGCCAGGATTCCCGGCTCGATTGTCCCTTCGACTTCAGGCTATCTCCAACAACTTATTGAAAGCTCTGAGAGGGTCAAAATCATACGCACAATGGCGTCCTCGTCGTCAATTGAGATCGTCGTGATATCACCACCGCGCATGAGAACAGCCAGATGACGCGAATCGGGCAGGAAACGCAAGTCCACGACCTGGTTCGCAGTCGACGCGCTGTTTGAGGGATTCGTCGTGAACATGGTCAAAATTACCGGCGGATTAACCTAGAATAATCATTCGCCGGGCTATAAATCTTTCAATATGCATCCAAATGCCTACCGTTGACGTTCCGACATCATCCGCCTGCGAAATCCTCCATATCTTGACCTCGACCTCCCCATCTATATTTTGGTTCTCTGAAACCGCGTAGAGGACGTTTTCGTCCAAATCGATGGCCGTGCGCGAGAGACTAAGATCCGGTATATCCGTGACGACTTCTGTGGCGAGCGCCAGGTTTCGCATCGCGTTGGTCCAAGCGGGATGTCGCAAAAGTGAGTTTGTTGGGTTGAAAGTCCGAAGCCAGCTGATCCAAACAAAGCGTCTCTTATTCTCAACTCTTCACTGGCCCCCCGTTATGGGACCTGTACGCACCAAGAAAGCAAGGACAGAGGCGAATGACGCTCCAGTGGCCGGCCCCTCGAAACACAAGACAAGGAAATCGAACCCCACGCCGGAATCGAGCAACGGTACTCCAGGAGTGCAAAAACTGAAATCATCGCTGCGGCAAACGCGTAGACTGCTCGCCAAAGTACTACCAGACCTTCTAAAACAATGCATGTTCTCATTACTGGCCGCAGGATAACTTGGCTGCGGATGTACGCGTCGAGACGGAACGGCGGCTGAAGGCACTGGAGGCGGATTTGGAGGTTGCCGAACTTGGGAAGAAAGAGCGGACGCTGGCGGTGAGGTATCACAAAGTCAAGTTCTTTGGTGAGTCTTCTGCCATGTCTTCCTCTCCTGCACATAGAATTGACACCGTTGCAGAGCGACAAAAAGTCGTACGGAAACTGAATCAAACGAAAAAGAAAATATCTACGTCAGATCCACCGGAGTTACAATCTGCGCTGCAAGAGCTGCGCGTGGACCTGAACTACATCCTGGTACGCTTACGCGCCGATTCCTTCTATCGAGTCTAATTTCTACGATGCAGCATTACCCCAAAACGAAAAAATACATATCCTTATTCCCACCAGAGCTACGCAAGGGCGAAACACAGGAACCTTCCCTGGACACCGGCCGGGAGGAGGTACGCGTGTGGATACAGTCGCAGATGGACGCCGGGGAGATTTCTGCCGAGCCAGAATTGCATTTAGATTCCCGGGGCGGCGGAGGTGGGGATTGGGGTGGGGATGAGACGAAGAAGAAAAAGAAGGGAGGGGAAGAGGAGATGCGGCCTGCGGAAGAAGATGAGCCCGAGGACGCGTTTTTCGGGGACGACGATGAAGACGAGTAGTGATTATCTCGAGCGCGGTAATTTATGGACGTTAATCGAGGTAAAGATCATTCTCCGGAAAGTAACTGCTCCTCTTCTGGAACCACGCGGGCCTCGAGAAGTGCGTCTAAATTCTCCAGAATCCCTTCTACCCTCGCCCTCTCCAGTGGATCATCCGACTTCGCCTCTTCGAGCGCATTTTTTATAACCACCATCGCGGATTCGTCGTCCAGTTTGAAATTCAACAGCGGCGATTCGAGTACAAGATGTTTCCAGATCCGGGCGTGTTCTGGAGTCGTGTCCCGAGCTTTGATGAGGGCGGCAATGCTGTTAGCGAACCTCATCTCCGTCCTCAACTGGCCGAAGGAGAGGGTGATAATCCGTGCATGTGCCATTCTGGTGAGAGTCTCTGGCGCGTAGTAGGGGGGTGTTGCCTCGCTGCATGCCTCGAGGTATCCGATGCACAAGACAGCGAATGCGTCCTGAAGTCTTGTGTGGACGAGGGAGAGCAGGCGCCTATATCGACCAGCTCGTTCTTCGGCGTCTTCACAGCGCTCAAAGTCGAACTCGGCATCGGCAGAGGAAACCTCCAAATCCTCCGTCGAAAGCAGAGAGTGTGAAAGGAGGGAGTTGCACTCATCCCAATCAGCTTGGGTGGGCGACCGAAATTCTATTCGCTGTTGAAGTTGAACCTCCTGATGTCGTAAAGAATCGAGAGTTTCAATCTTGCCTAAAGCCAACATCGATGTCAAGGGAGGGCAGGATGGGACGGACGCGAATGGTGATGGCTCCGTGGGCCAGTGTACCTTCAACGAATCGCGCTCGGAGGACCCACGATGCCTGTTCCAAAACCAATGGTTGAGGCGGCACATAACCTCCAAAGTCGCCTGGGTATTAATTGACGACCACGCCTGCCAGCCAGAAATCAAATATTGACCCATGGCATACCACACGTGGTATATGTTGCATCGCCCCAGGGCGAAGAATGCTGAGTCGGACGAAGGTGAATTCAGTGCCAACTTGAGGTAAGCTGGTATGACGAAATTTGTGGTGTACTCGTGCGGTGCTTGGGTTCCCCCGATGGGAAAAATAAGGGACAATATGACCGTCACAACCTGCGCATTGTAGCCACGAAGGGGTTCGGCCAGACGATCCCAGTGAGCGATAAAGTCCAGCAGACGAGAATATGTGGCCGAGGAAAATGCCGAGAGTGGAGGTAAACCAGACAGGCACATGTCGAGCGTCGACTGGAACTCGAATATTGTGCTGGGGTCTTCAGATGAACTGAGGGAGGCCCTGAGGAAATCATGTAGGATCGTATGACAGGCATTGTCCCAAAAAGTCTCTTGTCTATTCGCAAACGACTGCACACTTGTGAGCCAAGAGGATGGAGTTGTGTCGGTGGTGAATGGGTTTACAACCACAAGGCTTTCAGCAGTTGCACGATCGAAAAGAGGAACCTCGTCAACAGCGCGTCGTTCAACAAGCTTGAGATCGTCCTGCAGCATTTGATGCAATAATTTTCGAATTGGCTCGAGGCTGGGAGTTGGCCCAGCTGGGCTGGTTGCCAGGCAGGTTTGGATTTCGGACTTCAAGAGCCCCCAAAGAGTGTCGAAGGCACATAAAAGCGACCAATTAAGGGAAGCTTGAGTAGCGGGGAGATAGGGTAAAATCAAGGGGTTCCGGATCTCCGAAATATATACCCCGACCCATAATTTTTTTTTCAGCCAGTCGAGGGTGCCCCCCCCCCCTCCTACGTAATGCCGAACGGATCAAATTGCCATTTTGGGATATGGTCCGAGAATATTATTATTTACAGTCGACCAATGTGCGCCCCAGGTGTCCATGCAACTGTTCCACTGGTTATCAATGCCTTTGCAGGTTGTCTGGAGGGTCCTCTGTGATCTTTGCCTCAGCGGCGCTTGCTGCCGCCGATCGTGCCGCGGCTTACGGAAGACTTACGCGAAGCCAAACACTGACAATGATGGACCCAATCCGGCAACACACCGCCAATACCACCCAATTCTTCCCAGGAGCTGCTGAAAACACCTGAGGAACACAGGTGAGAGCAGTTAAACCTGAGAGTTGCCTCAGAGGGTGTACTAGGCCCCTCTGAATCGAAATATTCAGACCCCTCCATTTTTTTTTTTCAGCCGCTGGGGGGACCCCCCCCCCCCCCCCCCTATATATGGAAATTTCTTATCATTGGAACCCCTTGGGTAAAATCCCCTCCGAAACAGACTTGGTTCCCGAACGAGTCATCCAATCCTTGACCTGCAAAACTTGCACCGGAAAGTCTAATGGAGCCCCTCTCTTCGAAAGAATCCCCATAGCCCACAATGCCTTGAGGCATGAAACCTTGTGTCGCAATTGGTGGGAGGGTGAAAGAAGGCCACTATCGGAGTATTCGACGAGCTCAAGAAGGCGACGACCTAAGTGGACATCGTGATCGTCGACTAGAGACCAAATGAGGTGATCATGTTTGAATCTTCGACCACTTGGCCCCCACAACATGTCTGGGATCCCGTCGATAAACAGCTCTAGCTCAGTGTTGTCCACCAGTGACTTGACCGTCCAGGTAAGGGCACGAAGGTCACGGTCGTCGCGCCCTGCAGATGGCTGCACTGCTCGATGGATCATGCCCTCGACCATGGTCTCGTCCATCCTCTTGTCACTCAGCTTCTGTTGCCCAACCCCCGTCGACTGCCAGAACTGGGTGGTACGCCATAGAACCCAGGACAGTGGGGTTCGGTATGGACTGTCGAAGGATACCAGGGGGATGACCGTAAGGTAGCAGTACATGATGACAAGTATCCCGAGCACTGCCGCTGCTACACCCATTACGCCGGTGTGGATGGGGAGCAGGAAGGCGACGAGGCCGGCAAAGAACAGGACAAGTGACATGTGGAGTAGAAGGGGGACTACCTCGACCACAAGGTGCATGTTGAATCGCTTCAATCCATAGTACAGATATGAGAATATCCGTGCGCGAATGACAGGAGAAGGGCGCATGTCGGCCCTTTGAATGAAATCTCGTGCCCACTGCTCCACGAGAGTGGCCACCAGAGCACATGCAAGACTGAAGCCAAGACTGGTAAACCAGAGGACGTTGCAAATGACCGAAGACATGGGGACTACGAAAGCGGTCGACGGAGGAACTTCGAATGTCGTCCCGCTCGCGCTTGCGGCGAGTTGTCCAGAAATCTGCTTCAGCAGCGCAGTCATGGTGTCGCTCGAGTCCGGAGTGAGGGTTTTGTAGCTCTCAACGATAAAGGCCGTCAAACTCGCAGAGAAAAGGCCGGCCTGTCGATGGGTCTCAGAAATTGCTCCGTACGTGTTTTGGATTTCGTACGAAGATCAACATTCCATCCATATTCCCTCTCCAGCTTTCTACCAAGGCTTTATCGTATTTCTCTGCTTCAGAGATATAGACAGCCCATATTCTGGCGCATGAAGCCTCCAATTCGTCGGAGCTGTATGGCACTGTGTAGCGTGTATCATCAGTGAACCCGTTACCTAGATAAATCGTCGATAAACCTTGAGGGCCCGAGTCGGGTGGAGTCATTCCTTTCTCGAGGTCGTTCATGGCTGCTCGTTCGCGCGACGCGACAAGTTGGTTCCGATTGAGGGCGTCGCGGAGGCTGCCGGCAAACACGAACAGACATCCCTTTTTACGATTCCTAATATCCTTTAGGAAGCGTCCTTAGACCGTCGATGCCATCAGAAATGTGAAACGTGACCTGCAAATTTTCATCACGTGTAGCCATATCGGCTCGTTGGCTCTTTCATTCAACCCGAAAGCACTTACTTCAAATCAAATTTTCGATCCGTTTTCGATTCTACTTCGGTTGATGGAGCTAACCCGTCCAAAGTTGACGGTTTGCCCATGTCTGACTCACTTCGCGGCTTCCCGTTTCAGTTGCATGGCGTTGAGTTCTCTTTTTGGCACTTGCCATCAGACCCATGACCCGACCCATGACTCGTTCCATCAGCGCCTTATGATCTTGCACGTATTTCTGCTCATCTTTCACCGTTGCTCTCGCCGAGTTGCCGTCTAGTTTGTTAGTTTTCCTCTGGTAATGTTGGTTTCGGTTCCGACCTGTTCCAATGTTTGGTCACCTTCCTCTTGCCGGCCCAATGTGAGCTGGTCGACGCGCGAGCGTCGACCGGGCGAATGTTGGGCCGCGATGCCGCTCGACCAGCAATGATCACGCGGGAGGAATCGTACTTGCCATGCGACGGCACTGGCCCCAACAGCCACGTCAAACTCAACCAACACCTCGTCCAAACCACCACGGCCCCCAAGAGCTATGAACAAGCAAGTCTCGTTTAAATCACTAGCAGCTCACTATTTCCTGCTCCTCGAGCTGAATACCTCATCGGGTGCCAGAAATCCCTATTGGAGACCACAAGGATCCTTGAAGAATGGCTACCCCTCGCGTTGGACTCCATGATTTCGAAAAGCCAGGAGACCGCAGGAATTTCTTGTCGTGACTGACACATTCCACCGAGGCTCACACTGATATCGTTATATGTAATACCTCGATGATCGAGTCCATCGTCGAGTTTACTTGGGCAAGCCTTCCTGGACCTCCGCCGCCGACGATCGACGAACAGGTCCTCGATTTTACCACCCGTCGGGTAACAACTCTGGGTATGCAACCATTCCTCAAGTCCTTTGTCCATTGGGGATGTAAGTTACAGTCCGTTCGCATTGCACTCTACGAGGCTCTCGTCGCCGCCATGACTCAGAAGCGTACGCTCCCGCCTCTGGAGACGACTAGTGACCGCGCGTAGATCCTGGCTACTCCTATTCACAGCGGGTCAGCGGCGTCGGGTCGGCGCAACTCGCCTTTGGTCAGTTCTTGTTCAACAAAAGGTTTGAACGTCCGGCTGTCACGGTATCCGAGTTCTCGTGGCCAGGCGTCGGTGTCTCTGCGCACGTCACCAGCACACTTCGACGACGAACACTACTCAAAGCAGCGTCTTTGAGCTGGTGGACAAATCCTTGCCAAACGTTGGACGGGCTCGACCTTCGGGGTTCTCCCTACTTTCCTCCATTACGGTGTTCAAACTTCAGTCAACACTGGAGCTTCAGCATCGAGAAGGATCCATTCTTTCGTTCACTCGATACCTGGAGTTGAGACGAGCGCCTGGCGAGGCGAGGTATTGGTGTTGCTTTGCTGGCCCTCGGCCTTCTCGGGGAAGTTCAATCCCGATTTTGGGCTCAACCCGAGCTCCCCGTGCTGCACACTTTAAAGTTCATCTGTGCGGAGGTATGGCATTCCGCAACTGCTCGCGGGAGATTATCATGGTGCGCTCTGATCCTACTTACCCGTATCATCTTTCATCTAACTTTCGGAGCCTCCTTTTGTCTTTACTAGTTCAAGGTATCTACCCCGGGGCCTCAGTTCCAATTATCTTGCATTAGCAACCGTGGTCCGATCTCTCAGAGATATCCGAATCACGATGATTTTGCTAAAGTTCCGTTCAACAAGGCCGCGACTCACGAAAGTTCCGCGTCGGGGACTCGGATCTCGAGCGCCTAGTGCTCCCAAACACAGTAAACCCGCCTTTCGATCCAAACGGAATTTAACTATCGGGACGAGTCGCGCCTTGACGTCGCCACTAATAATGGCAGCAACTTGAACGCCATCTAAACTCCGTTCAACCAGGTCCCAACCAGCAGCCAATTTCACCTGAGGCGGAGTTTCACGGCCTTTTGCAAAACGAACCATGCCTCCGGGCTCCAAATTTTCGTGTTTCATCTCTTAGGTTCCACATCTTTGATTCCAACGAGTTCCGCCGATCGGTTTCATACGATGGAAAGCCTCTGAGAGAGAAAAAGAAAAAAGAAACTGAGCCTATTCCCAGCCTGCAGACATTTTAGCGCGGTTTGGGTGGTGAAAGGAAGTAACTGGCAGCGATCAAGCTGCGATGGTCCATTCGCCCTGTCCCATCGGGAATACATCAGAGTCCGTCAACACAGCCAAACGCCGCGCCCCGCCGCGATCAAATCTGTCACCGCCACAGTCTCGACCTTTCTCTGTCTCATACCACCACCACGCACCAGAGCTCGACGCCATGGCCGTCCGCCGCCAGCCGTCCTCGACCTCGCTCTCGCGATACGCGATCGCCAAATCCCCCGGCGTCGACCTCTTCAACGGCAGTACCTCGCGCGACTTTTGTAACTCCTTCTGGGGCACGGGCGATAATGGGGTGAATATCCTCTTCGCGCGCATGAGCGGGGCTGCGCGCACGACTGATGAGCTGAGGAACTATTGGAAGGAGCGGTGAGTTGGTTGGAGTTGGGGGTTTGGCGGCGGGTGTGCTCATATTTGTGTTTCAGAGCGGCCATTGAGGAGGAATACTCGACTCGGCTCATTAATCTCGCCAAAGCTTCGCTGGGGAAGGATGAAATCGGGTTAGCACACCAATTAATTGGATTGCGGGAACTTCTGCTGATGGTTTCTATTCTATTCTATACAGAGAGCTACGCAATTCACTCGATACACTGCGGCTGGAGACGGAGAAGCAGGGTACGACCCACCTGGCGCTTGCAGGGCAAATCCGCTCCGAGCTCGAGGCGCAAACAACCGCCCTCCTCAATAAACAAATTGCCCACCGGAAGAACCTGCAGACCCCGCTCGAGAAGCGATTCAAGGTCAAGCAGACGCAGGAATCCTACGTCCTGAAGGCGCGCGAAAAGTACGAGAGCGACTGTTTGCGCATCGCTTCGTACACACAGCAGATTTCAGTCAATCCGGGCAAGGATGTCGAGCGCCTGCAGCTGAAGCTGCGGCGGGCGCAGCAGACGGTGCAGGCCAACGAGAAGGACTTTGCCAGCTTCACCAAGACGGTGCTCGATATGATGCCCGGGTGGGAGAAGGACTGGAAAGAGTTCTGCGATGCGAGCCAGGATCTCGAGGAGGACCGATTGGATTTCATGAAGGACATCATCTGGATGTACGCCAATGCCGTCTCCACATTATGTGTCTCCGATGATCAAGTGCGCCGCTTTTCCTCGAGCTCGCACCGCCCACTGACATTGCTTTTGACTCTAGTCGTGTGAGCGTATTCGCACGGTCCTCGACCAGCTAGAGCCGGACAAGGACGTCGAGAACTTTGTACAAGAGTACGGCACGGGCAACTCCATCCCAGATCCGCCTGTGTTCGTGCCCTACCCCGGCCAACAACCCGACCCTGCTGCGAAAACAACGCCCGGCTCCCGACCTGCGGAATTCGTGCGAGCCTCCGCCCGCCCAGCGCCTGCCTACCCATCCGAGCAGGAGGCCGCCGCCAGCCCTGAGCAGCCCGCGCAACAGCCGCAGCGCGCGGACACGATGTCGGACGCCGGGAGCACGCGGGGCGCCGGCGCCGCCGCGGATTACCAGGATCGCGGCCTCGTAGATCCCGCGGTCTCACGGGCGCCGAACGGGACGCATGTGGTGAACCCGCCTGCGAACGCAGTGACCACCAACGGCAACGGTGCGCCGAGGGCACCGCAGCAACCACCGCCGTCGACGTGGCAGCCCGAGCCCGCTGAGCAGCCGCGGCGACTGTCGGCGCCGCTGCCCCCGCAACCGCCCTCGCAGACGCCGTACCAGGATAACCCGCCCAATCGCGCGCCGACGCCGCCGCCAGACGAGGGCGGGCGGATACTGTTCTATGGTGCGTCCCTACCTGCTGCTTCGTGTACTTTGCTGACGAGTGTCATGTTAGTGAAAGCGTTGTACGACTACACAGCGACGATCGGGGAGGAGTTTGACTTCCAGGCGGGGGATGTGATTGCGGTGACTGCGACGCCAGACGATGGGTGGTGGAGTGGGGAGCTGCTGGACGAGAATCGGAGAGAGGAAGGGCGGCATGTGTTCCCGAGCAACTTTGTGACGTTGTTTTAGGGCGAGCGACGGGGGGCCCTTGGGTCGACGTGGATGCATGAAGGTGCTTGACGCGGCGGGCGGGGCTGGACGCGGTGGACGACGAGCTGCGCTGCGGGCCACTGGTGGGCCGCGTGTTAATGTTGTCGATGCCCTCGGTGTCCTGGTGGGCGCGAAAAATGGGGACGATCTACATACTAATTTCATACCCCGCTTTCGCAGATGTTCTCCTCAATTGTACTTACTACAATACGCAAATCTACTATTATTATCGACTCACCCTCTCCTGCCGCCGACGTCCCGACGCGCCGCCAATGCCTATTTTAAGCCGCCCGCCCGGATCGACCTCGGAGTCAGTTGAGTACGACCCCGTGTCCTTGAACCACCACCACCGGCCCGCCCCCGCTATTCAAAAGGTATGCCCGCCTCACGTACGACGGCCAACGCAACATGCGATTCGCCCCACTCCTCGTTCTTGCTGCGGCGCCCATACTAATTCTCGCGGAGAAAGGACCTGACCATGGCGGACACGATGCTTTCCAGTTCATAACTGCGGTGAATCGCACACAACCCATTAAGCTCAAGGTAGCACATACAGAGCCAGGTAGAGGTGCTTTGATTCTGACGCGTCCAGGCTTCTCCAGTTTGTGGAGACTTTTCGTCTCAGTCGTTCACGGAGGCCAACACGGGGGTCACGTTGAATGCGACAAAGTGTGTCCCATCCCCTCGTTTGACGCGTCCTGAATGTCTTTCTCTCCATAGGACCATTGTGGCCTTTGGAGACTCATGGACGTCCAACGGCTCAAACGGTTCGCGCCGCGCGTTTATTCCCCGTCTCTTACATTCTCGGCTCACCCGCCGGCCGTAGGAACGATCCCATTCGCTCCGATAGTCTTCCCGCCTAACCCGAGCGCGGGTGCGCGCGCGGGGAACAACTTCCGCGCCCGCGCATCGAACGGCTACGTCTGGGTGGAGGATCTGGCGAATACCCTGGGCGCGAAGTTACTCGACTATGCGGTCGGTGGGGCCGTCATCGACCTTGCGGCGTGGAACAGCACGAATAAAGGGGTGGTGAGTGGCTCGCCTTCGATGGTAGAGATGTAGTAAAGAATTGATTCGCCTTCGCTCTAGACATTCACGTCGGACAACCTCCTGCGCACGGATTTCGTGGCAGAGACTGCGCTCTTTTTGCAGCAGGGTCATATTCTGGCCGACCTCAACCCGGACACGACTTTGTATACGGTTCAATTCGGTGCGTCGTTGGGCATTGCATGTATGGAAAACTCGTCTGGACTCACGAGGCTTTGATTTCACCCAGGCATCAAGTGAGTTTATTGGTGTCAACTGCCACTAGGTCGCTGAACGTCTGCCGCAGCGACCACAATCAATACCTCATCGTAAGTACTTTCTTCCTTCGTTCAATCTCTCAACTCATTTTCCTTTCAGGCAGGCGGCGACTGGACCCTCGCTGCGAACTCCTTCGTACGACCCTCTCCCTCCTCCACACGAAACCAGCCGCACTCACGTCTTGCAGCTGGAGCAAATCAGCATCCTCCAAGCCAACGGCGCCAAAAACTTCTTGATCCACTGGGTCTACTTCCAAGACAATTTGACAGACACGTTCCAAGACACCGTCCAGCAGGGGCTGCACGCCCTCCACACTGCCGAAAACGCAACGACGACGACCAACTTCGCGACGGTCGACCTCGCGAACTTGTTCACCAAAATTCAGGCGGCGCCGGCGGAGTGGGGGTATACCAACACCGTGCGTCCTTCTCTTCTACTCGTCCTCTACTCTACTTGTGCTGTTGTATGTTGCCGCGGACTGACGGAGCGTTGTACTTACTCAGACCTGCCTCGCCTCCCAAAACTTCACCGACTTCGGCTGCAAGGACCCCGACCACTCGATATTCTACATCCCAGGCCATCCGTCAGTGACGACGCACGAGATCATCCTGCAGTATACGACTTTGACGATGGAGACGTGTTGACGGCGCTGATTGTATGTATGAAGTTCTTGAGGTGTAGAATTCATTTCAAGCGCTGAATCTATCCATTGACGCCTGAGCGCTTTTATTTGAGTTCCTGGCGGATTGGGACATGTGGTATGCATATAGTATGTATGGACGCCGAGGGGTCCAGACCTGCCTGACGCTCGAAGATCGTGCAAATGACTTGATAAATTAAGGCAATTCAAGAATACAGGACGTCGTTCGTATCCTTGCTGTTTACATAGCGGTCAGGCACGACCGGCAGTGTGCGGTGGACACGCGGAATGGGGCTGCAAGCAAACGACCAGGACTTCACATAGGAGAAAAAAAAGTCCCGAAATGGAAAGTCTATTCCCATTTCTGGAGCGCCCCACCCAGGTTTCGCAGAATGGAACGGCCGTGGCGAGACGAGCAACTGTTATTTCCCATGCGGAATTCCGCGTACAATACAAGTACAACTGGATAACATACAACAAAATATAAGTTATACTATAAGAATTTGCAGAGCATTGCGAGAGCGTCGATAGCGTGAATTTATCCCCATACCTCATACCTCATACCTCATACCTCATACCCTCATACCTCATCATACCACCTCCACCACCACCACCGACGGCCGGCGTCCATACGGCCCCATGGCCACCCTCGCCGCGCGCGCGGTCCTGCGCGCCTCCACGCGGCAGTACAAATCCGTGCGCACGCCCGTGAGCCACGCGTTCCAGTGCCGGTCGTGCAGGCGGTCGAACGTCGCCTATATACGCATTATACGCATGCTCAATCAGTATTGTGTACTGTTTTGTAGTAGCAGCTGGGAGGAGACGGGACTGACGTGGAATTTGAGCGCCAAATCCGACAGCTTGGCGTGGTGCTGCGTGAGGAGGGTGCAGAATTTGTCGATGGCGGCGTGGGTTACGCGCGGGGAGGCGGTGGAGAGGGTGTGCAGGCGGTGGAGGGTTCTACGAGTGCGGGGTGGTTAGCATTAGGGTTGGTGGCAAGATTGAGGAAGAGGAGGAAGAGAGACGCAACGCAACGCACTTTTTTAGGGACGTGAGCCGATAGTTGTACTTGCGCTGGCACGAGACGGTGCGGAGGCGCCATTGCTCGGGCACGACGGCGCGGTGGCGCTTGAGAGAGGCTTGCACGACATGCAGCGCCTCGCTGACTGTGCTGCATATGTCGGCGGCGCGTGATTCGGGGAGGGCGTCGAATTTCTGGGAGTCGCGGAGGTGTCATCAGAATCTGAAGCGTAGCCTGAGAGGGAGGGAATCGCTAACCGCGTGCAGGGTCATGATGTCGGCGAACGCGCCCCTGAGGGAGATCAGGAGCTGTTCTACGAGAGTGAGCTCTTGGGAGTGCGTTAATAAAATCGTGGGCGAGGAACACGTTGAGGGCGTTGCGGAGCGGTCGTTAGACTCGTATCTGGAGTTAAAAAAATCGTCGTCGTCGTCGTCGTGATATTGGGGTGAGGGCGGGAGCGGGCCGATGCGTGTATATGTATTGGACCAGTCACCGAGTGGCAAACGGTCGAGCGGGATAAGCTGGATGGGCCGTTGCTGGGGACGAGGCGGTGGGGTTGTCGTGGCGGGGAGTTGCTCATGAAGAAACGTGGACGAGTTTTCGATTAGAGGTAGGTCATTGGCGTCGACATCCTCGGGGACATGATCCTCAATGCGGCCGTGCGGGACATAGTGGGTTTGACCGAGCGCGTCAAATGTCCACCCGCCCTCAATCTCGTAGCCTTGAATTTCGAGACGAGGGGGCGGGGTCGGTGAGCGCTGAGGCAAAGTCCCCGCAGCGGCGGCCACATACTGCGGGTCGGTGGTGAACAGCCCCAGGGAGTTGTCTGGGCCCGGAAAGTATGTGGCACCGAAGGAAGAGTCCTCTGGCTCTGTCCCCCAGACGAGAGAACCAGGTGTAGCTCTAATAGGCTGGGGCTGGAATATGTGGCCAAAGGACAAAGAGGCAGTGTCCTCATCATCATAAAATGAATTGGAGTCGATGTCGATGTCGGGGGGAAGGGGCCTTGATGGAGACATTTTGCAGTACAGGTGGGGGCGGACAAGGAGGCGGTTAAAATATGTCGGGTCGCCACAGGAAAAAATACAAATGCGTGTCGAATACAATAGGGAGGGTTTAGGCGATCGCGACGCTCGGGCCCACAGATGTTGGAAGAGCACCCGAGGAGAACAATGGGCATGAGCAGACAAAGGAATTGGGCGTGGTTACTACCACTAGCGATCCTCAACTGGAAAGTCGGTGACCTTGTTCCATCGCGCTTTTGTTCCAGTCCTGGACGCGGAAGAAAGGAGATTGATGAGATCACAGAGAAAGTCCCAATTTGGTCTTTCCGCTTTCTCTCTCACCTCGACCGTGAAATGGGCTGTTCATCTGCAGGTATTGGGGCAGAATAACGGACAACCAGAAGAAGGCTCTACTACTGTCGATATTTCTGGGGAAAAGACCTCGCAAGAAGGACGTGAAACGATCGTTACATCTGGAGCGACTGTTACATCCGAAGTACACTTGGCCGCTCGATTGCCTCGTTTCCCTGGTCCATAAACCGGCGAATATACTTGTCTCAAGTACGGGGTAACTTGTGGAGTCGGTGCGGCAACCATCGGTCAATTCTAAGCAAAGTTCAAACCCCTGGGGCTTTCTTGAGGCACCCCTTCACTTCAAGGTCCGCGGGGGCGAAGATACCATCCTCCTCCGACTCTGACTCTGGCCCTTTCGGAGCTCATCCCACTGGCCCACTAGCTTTCTCGGAGCCAGCCAGCTATCGCGCGATGCTAAATCTAACAAGGCACCACCCGGCTTCAAGCTAATCGAACTGCGTTAGCCATCGGGAGGGGGCGGCATTTCATAAAACAGTCTTGTTAGCCGCGGGCCAAATGTGTCCAGGCACACCACGAATCGCCGCCCGGTCTCTTCACACTCCGCAAGGGGCACATTCCCTCCCACACACTACCGACTGAACTCAGAGTCGATGGCTCTTTCTCGAGGGAGATCGGAGTTGCGAGGATCTGCCTTGGCTCTGCTAAAGCCTCAATCAACGCCCCATGCCGTTAACAGTGCCATCGTCCATCGGTCTATCTTGACGCGTGCTCGGGGCCTGAACCCGGCCGTACGCGCAGGCTAATCATCCTCAGATCCAGCACTCGTAAACCTAAACATCCATATTGGGGGGCCATCGGACATGCGCGGAGACAGTTTTCTCTCTCTTCAGTTCATCCTTCATTGTGAAGGTCAGGGCTTCTCCGACGCAGACGTTGGCGACGACGTCGGGGACTCGACGTGAGCTGAGCCTGGGATCGCATCGCATCGCAATGCTGATCCTGTCTCTTCGGCTGGCGCTTCCGTGAATGCGAGCCCTAAGCCATGGACCATCGTACAAACGAGGTAGGTATACGATACCTCCGGGCCCGGTGGAAACCGTCTGCCGTATGGCACTCTCGTACAACGTCGACGTGTCCAGGTCGTGTGCGCCAATCCGCCACCGAATTCGCGAGGAAAACTCTGCTTGAAGTAATTTCTGCCTGAAAAAATAAGCGAGGACCCGTTCATATATTTTCTGTCGACCAGCTACGTCCAAAGTGGAAAAGTAGTTGAAAAAGGATATCCGGCGTCCTAAGAATTCGGGCGCCTATCAACGTTTCCGTAAGTTGTTCTTGTTTTTGTGGGCGTCTAAGGCCTCGGTGCACGCCACATGGCGGCCTCTGGCTTTGTTCTCTTGTGAAGCCCCCGACGGACACAGACGCGACAATGTCCAAGTCCAGCAATCTGTTCCGTCAGTCTGCGCGATCGGACGACGAGCTGAGCTCTCTCGGAGAGCTGGACGACGGTTTCAATTTCGGGCCAACCACGGCCACCACCGACGCTCCTCGACACGAATATCACGATGATGAAGACGACGACGAACATGCCCCCGCATACGCCTCTCCCGATCCGCGCGAGATTCACGGGCTCGTTGACGATGCTACGAGCCACACGAGTCGGCTCATTACGGTATGTGATTCGGTATTTCTCTTGTACTTTTTCTTTCACCACCCACCACGTTTAGTTTTTCATCGAGACATCTGCGATGCTGCACACGCCTGAAGTGGCGAAGAACGCCAACGTTTGTGCGGCCGTGCATACTTGTCTGAAAGCGATTCCTGGAACGACGGTACCGCCGACGGAATATGTACCCCCAAAAGAATCATCGTGGAGGACCAAGCGCCGGGCTCTGGAAGTGTCCTTGCTAAAGTGCGTCGATCCTTTGAAGAAGCTGGAGCTGCTCCTAACCCACAACCTAGAAATCTTAGAAAATACATACGGTTCTCGGATCACTTGCTCAGAAAGCCCCCTCGAACCGAAAAATTCCAAGGCGAGCTCAATAAATTGCATGCCTTCGCCGATAAATTCTTCTATCTGTCCATGAAGTTTGCAGTAAGTAGCATCCCCACCCTCATTCTGCGCGTCTGTCGTATCAGCGGGTTGCATGATGGAAACGAAACTTACGCCCACCCACCGCTGACAGGCGTCCAACGAGAAGATTCGGCTGATGGAACTCTGCGAAACCTACCAAAGGATGAAGCTTGCGCATCTCGAGGAGCGACAGCTTCGGGCAGCTATCAGGGCGGACAGGGCTGCGCGGAAGACCGAGCGCGAGGTGCTACGGCAGCAGCGGCGCCCGCCGTGAAAGGCGGAAGGACTCGTCCCTCGAGGTTCCGTACGGCATTTCTGCCGAGCTCTCCGGAAATGAGCATTGGACTCCAAAATCCTGCTGCTATTTTCTTGAACCCCGGGCGACGCGTTCCACGGATGGCCGTGGCTCGGATGATTATAATTTCTTGGATGTACTTTGATATTAGTTGTATATTTTTTGGGCCTAGTACTTCGAAAGATTCCCTGCCTCCTCCAGACGCGTTCCGGCTTTCAAACACGCGTCGGAAAAAAGCTGGACTTGAGTCCCGTGGACGCGATAGAGGTCACGCGTGACGGCGGAGTTTGAACTCTGCTCCCGCTTCACCACAATGTCCACCGCGCACAGACCGACATGGGACCCTGCCCAGGCCAAGGATGTCAAGGGCGGCTCGCGCCAGTTCTCCGTGCGAGACATGGCCATGCACACCAAGCTTAAATTCCGGTTCGTCGCCGCTATTTCTAGGCAATTCGCGCTCTGATCAATTGGGCTCTCAAGGCAAGTCGGTCAAACGTCGGTGGCCGAGGTGAAGCAGCGGGATTTGCGCTCGGAGCTCTTTGCGGCGGAGTTGGACGCTAAGAACAAGAAGAGGAAGGCGGAGGGGCTACCGCCGCTTGCTGTAGAGGGTGGCCCGGGAGACGAGGAGTCAAATAAACGGAGGAAGCTGCTGCAAGACTCTTTGGACTTGGACAAGGACGATGAAGACGAGGAGGAGGCTGAGGGCAGCAAAACGGCCGAGAAGAAGGACAAGGACGCGGATGAGAGGTGTGTACATTCGTATTCTGGCTCTTCCAACCTCCAATACGAATTCTTTCCAGCAGTGATTCCGATTCGGACTCGGACGACGATGACGACGAGACCGCCGAGCTTCTTCGTGAACTGGAAAAAATCAAGCGGGAGCGAGCGGAGGAGAAGGCACGGATAGAGCGAGACCAGTCGGACGCGGATGCGGCGACGCGGGACGCTGAGATTGCGACTGGCAACCCTCTTCTCAACCTTGCTGCGGCTCTTGGGCAACAAGTGCCGAGTGGTGTGAACACGACTGTGCCAGGGACCTTTGCCGTGAAAAAGCGATGGGACGACGGTAATGGCTTTCCACCTTGTCCCAAATCACCGGATCCTGACTCTCGTTCTAGACTTGATCTTCAAGAACCAGGCCATATCCACAAGAGATAAGCCGACGCACTTCGTCAATGATCTGTTGCGAACAGAGTTCCACAAGAAGTTCATGCAGAAATTCATCAAGGTGAGCGACTTGTGTTCTTCTGCCCGTTCTAGAGCTCACTGAGTTTTCAGTGATGCTCGACTCTCTTTCATTCATGTATCACTATCCTGTAGGATCTAGATCCCGGCAACCTTGTCCAAAGCTTTACTATGATTAACGGTCGATGTTAATTTCGATACAGTATGCGTAATGGTGTAAGTCATGATAAAGCGGAAACAGCTTGGACCAAGAAAGGAACAACTAATCGTCCTCCCTCGACGCGACAGAAACCCTAAGCGGCAGTTGGATCCCCTTCTCTCGTTGACCTGCGACAGTCGGCGCCATAACGATGCATGCCTCCCTTCTGATGCGCGTGGCTTCAGGCGTGAGCGAAAACTCAAATTCGCCGACCAGCTCGATTAAAAACGCCTGCAATTCCAGGACCCTGAGGGCACGCTAAGATTTTTTTCTTCGGTAGAGCGAAAAGAACGTACGCAAATCTCCAGCCGATACAAGTCCTCAACCCGCCCGCAAAGGTTAGCCTGTGCGGAAGGTCAATAAGAATCAAGTACTGCAGCACCGGGAAATTGGCTCACAAATTAGCGTATGCGCCGACAGGAGCCTCCGGCTTGTGCATCGAGCCGTCGAGCCAGCGCTCGGGATTGAAAATGTGTGCATCATGCCCGAAGACGTCCTTGTTTCGGTTGTACGCCGCGATGGAAATAATAACCTTCATGCCCTTGGGCACCGGCAGCTCTGTGATGACCTCGCCGGAGCGGAGCGTGATGGGGCGGAAGAGGGGGAGGACGTCGTCGGTCGCGCTTTGCCGGAAGTTGTTGAATGAGACGGGGTGGAAACGCAGGACTTCCTGTTTCAATGATTGAGTTGACTCGCCGGCCGGCGGGCTGAAACGACTGGGCTCACTAACCTTTACGACCGCCACCAGATAGGGCATGGATTCAATATCAGCGGGGGTAAACTCGTAGCTGCCCCGAGCGTGAATATTTCGCTCCATGCTGCGTATTTCGCTTCGCAGGCGTGATTGGATTTTGGGCTGTCGTGCGAGCTCGAGGACGGCCCAGCTGAAACTGTTCGCGGTGGTTTCGTGTCCGGCCAGAATGATTGTCCGCATCTGCGACAGAAGCTCGTCCTCGTTGAGCTTCGTCTTCTCATTTTCCGACGCATTTGCTTTCACTTTGGAAAAAAGCGGAATCGAATCAGCCGAGGCAGGAGGGGGGCGAAGGCCACAAATAGGCTCACCCAGTAAGCTCATAATGTCCCGACTGCCTTTGCCCTGCAGAAGCGCTGCAGACTTTGAGGCGACGAGCTCACGCGCGACGGTCGTCGTCACCTGGGCCGTATACCGGATATGCTTCAGACCGGGGGACGGAACGTGATCGACCAAGAGCTCGCGGGCGCATCGAGGGATGTATTGCAACATGCTCAACGCGAGCAAACTTGCGTCGGACGGGGAACCGAAGGTGTTCATGCTGGAGTCGGCGTTAACATGGATTTCTTGGGCAGGTAGAGGACCTCACAGAACGTTGCTATACGCAGCTCCAACGACGTTGTTGGCGTTTTCCATGGCCCCGAACCGATAGTCAAATGCAGCTATCGAATGGACGGTAAACCATAGACTGTGTCATCGTTTTTATTTTCTACCTTCGCCGATAGCGTCAAGCGTTGCGCGCGATGCCCAACTGCATCGTACAGATCAGAATAGCTCGGTCAAAGCGTATTTAACAGCGCACCCTGTAATGTTCAGCACGGCCGACTGCTCCGCGGTGGCGCCGATGATGTCCTTCCACTTCGCGCCGATCTTGTAGAAAGAGTGGGGTTCGGCAGAGGTAAACGGAAGGATGCCATTAGCGCGTACCTGAGCAGCTTTGGAGAAGAAGAGTGGTAGGAGCGCCCTCGCCTCGCTCGACGAAAAGCCGGGCAGCATCACTTTTCGGTGTCTTTTGTGGTCATCCCCTGGCCAGGCGTCGTCAATTCGTGCAAAGTAAAGAGCGGTGATGAGATTCACCATCTGCCCAAAGAATGCCCCGACCACTGGGAAGGAATTAGCGGATGCAAAAGTGAAGGACTGAGGCGTACCCAATCAAGCGGGTGAGCTCAATGCGCTCCGACTGCTTGTGGAAGCGATAGCCCGAGGTCTGGTATATGTACTGGAGCGCCTTTGGATCAGTAACGAGGAGTCGGTCCTCCTATCAAAGCAGTAAGAAGGCATAGGCTATTAGCTAGCGACCAATAGGGACGTACCCCGAACGATGCCCTGATCCTTACAACGCCACCGTAAATCTCTTGCCATTTGAATTCGGCCTACAGAGTTCCGAGATCGAAGTAAGTAGTCAACTCAAAAACTAGCAAGAAAGCATGGCAGAGGCTAAATACCTCGCCTACTTGGCCGCCGAATAGCTGCGGCATGTTTCCTGGGCAAGAGGTAAGGGATGGCTTCCCACTGACGGCAGCGGAGGACAGACCTAACAACCACGACGAGGGTTCGGGACCAGGTACGTCTGCGACGGAAATCCGCGTGAAGCGTCTGTATGTCGTATAGCAGCATACTAGGAAGACGAAGAGGCAGACGATCAATAATATGAAATGCATTGGGGGGAGGAAGTGGTGAAGGCTGTTGGTCGTCTTGTTCGCAGCGGGTTTATATCCGCGGAAGAAATTCCTGCTCTAATGGGATAGCTAGCAGGAACGCCCCCATATCAGAAGCGTGCTACCGGCGAATAATGACAAAATCTGACCTGAAGCTTCTGGACGTAACCGTTTATTGCCCGAGAGTTCAGCAAGTCGTCCATGACGCAAGGCGCGAGACGGGATCTCGAGCCCCCTTTAAGCGGCCTTAATTTGGTGAGCGGAATAAATCTGATCCAGATGCCTGGCGCACGCCATCGCCATCTTGGTGTATTGCTGACTGAGATGTGGATCCGGGGTCGGCGAGAGCAAGTGCCAACCGCCATCCTATCAAGGAGGGCCAAACATTTCCTAGTTCAGGATCCAGATGATCCCAGGGAGGCCCTCGGAATGCGGTTTTATGGGACATAGGATCTCATGGACGTTGACAGGCACCGCCGCGAGGAATGAAAAGCGGGCCGTTGAGTAGCTAGAGGGAAAATGGTTAGATGTGTTCGGACAACAGACAATCCATATCGTGCGTGGTTCTAGTGCGGCCAAGGCTGCTCCGCCCCACCTGCCATTCGAGGGCGATTAATTTCCCGTTGGAAGAAGGCGTAAGCAACGTCGCGCTAGCACGTCGCCAGAACCCGTTGCCGAACGCGCGAACGCACGAATCCCGCTCGAGGCGGATACACGAAGCCGCCAAGGGTTCTTCCTCGGGGCATGGATGCTATTTGCATCCCGCGTCGGTAACAGGATCGGTCAATCAACAACAACTTTTCGATTGACTATACTGTAAAGTCGCCTGTACCATCGCGCGCTCTACCATACCGTAAACACACAGATAATAGAAAGCAAAAACGCAGCGCACCCCATCGACCGCAAAAAATACGCAAAAAACTACGACCGATCCCACTCCCAGCCCTCCGCCGCCCACTCGGGCATCGGAGTCTCGAACTCGCCCAGACTCGTCCTGTACCGCAGCGCGTGCAGGAAGATGTACAGCTTCTCTGGCTTGGGATCCGGGTGCAGCGGGAGGTAGCACTCGGGGCAGTAATATGAGTCCGCCAAAGAGACCGTGGTGGGCTCCGCTTGGGCTTCCATGGCGGATGCACGTGTGACGGCCTCGGCCACGCTCAATTGCGATTGCGATTCGGATTGCGGTGGCTGCGGGTGCACGGATGGGTCTGAGGGTGGTGGCGTAGTGCCATTGAGGGCGGAGGCCGACAACGCAGAAGGTGGGGTCGAATCTGAAGCCGACCCCGTTGCTTCAACTTGCGCTGGCGACTGCGTGCTCGCAGCACCATCAGACACGTTTAGATCTGCAGCAGCATCGGGGGATGACGACGCTGTAATAGACTCTATCGTCGTCGCGGAAGTGGAAGTGGAAGCAGCAGGGCCAGCGTCGGAAGTAGAAGTTCCCTGTGGAGTTCCCTCGGCAAGCGCCGGTGCAGATGCAGATGCAGACGCCTCGCCGGGTGTACCAGGAGGGCCGCCGCTGGTAAGAGCCGCTGCCGCCGCGTTGGCCTGCTTTTTCGTTTTCGGTTTCGGATTATATTTATCCCCCACGAACTCCGCCTGCCCCCTTCTCCGCTTGTTCTGCGCGACGGGCTTGATCTTCATATCAGCCGGGGCCAACAACCCTTTGACGCGGAAGATTACATCGCGCCAGCGACCCCAGTCCTCTTCCTCGTCCTGCGTTGCATGCGTCAGTCCTTGGCGCCGGCGCATGAATAATCAAGAAGCACTGACCTTCATGTTGCGCAACTGCGTGATCACCCCGACAGCCTCGCTCGACAGCGGCACGGGTGAGCCCAGACCTATATCCTCCCCCGTTTCGCGCGGTAGAAGTTTTGGGGTGGTGGCGGGCGTTTGCTCGCCCTCGGCGTTCAGCAATTCTGGTCCATGCGGAATGGCTTTCCCCTTGCCCTTGGCTAACGATTCCGGGCTCCCGTTCGCTTCTGTTTCCTGCTCGAGGTGCGGAGGGGGCGCCGGAGCAGCGCGCTCGTCGCTTGGCGTCGTATCGATGCCCCCTTTTCCGAGGCGTTCACCCTGCAGGCATCCGGTGAGGACCATGGAAACGAAAATGGCAGCAGTAACTACATACCCATATGCGCGTCTCCGAGTAAACTGGGTCATTAGCGACAGGATGTCCGAGGAATTGCAGGTGGACCCTGATTTGGTGTGCTGATATTTGAGCAGGGTCAGTGAGAATGGCGATGTCCTAAAGAGATCCACGTACAGCGTCCGGTATATGGCTCGCCTGTTACAAAAATCAGCTTGAGTGCAAGGGCGCCGCGGAGGTGGCTCACAAAGGACAACGCTCGTATCCGTGTTGGCATCGTATCGGATGCGCTTGAATACCGTTTTTGCGGGCTTGCCAAGTGGGTGTACGATGTTAAGACCCATCTGCCGGTCGACTGTTAACATCGGCTCCTCGCAGGTAATTTCCTCTCTATCGACGTCTATCAGCTGGGTCGCGCACGCAGTGCCAACCCAAACTCACTCGGGGAATTCGCCTTTGCACCGCGTCACGTACTCCTTGTGCACGGTATTCACTTCGAGCTCCTTGGCCATGGTGTTCGCGCACTTGGAAGACAATGGCAGTATCATGAGCCCCGACGTCAGTCGGTCGAGCCTGTTAACAGCTGGGTGCGGAGGATGCTAAGTATGCTGATTCACCAGGCAGTTAATGCACGTACGGTATGTCTTGAAACCAAACTCCTCTTGCAGGATTTCTATAAGTGTGTTTTTAAAGTACCTTCCAGTTCCGTGGATAGGCTATTTGACTCGACTGTGAGATGGTAACGCGACCGTAGAGCCTGACGGACGAACGATGCTGCCGGGCTTGTCTACAACAATAAATTCACGCTCTACATCGTGAAGAAGGATCTTGATGGGCGTCGATGTAACAGGCGGCTCATGACGGTGCACGATATTCCTGAAAGACTTCAGTGCCAATGGTCGCCGTTTTAGAAGCCACGAGCACCACCTACTCGATACGGTCGCCGTTCTTGATGATAGTCTCTGGCCCCGCAATTTCGCCGTTCACAGTGGTGACCCCGGATTCTAAAGCGTATCTCTGGGATCCGATGAATGAGTAAATGCAAAACGCAGAGCATGGCCACCAAACGCACATAGTATTCCATCGATCGGTCCCTGAATTCCGACGATACAACCTCTAGCAGCTCGCGGTTAAGCCAGCGGAGTTTGGCCATGGTGGTGTAAGGATACCAGTACGGCTGGACCTTCCTGAGGCCTACGGGCGTCGGCAGGACTCGGGCTGGGTAGGCTTCCGGTTCCATCGTGGTGAGGACGACGCGGGCTATAAGGTGGCGGATTTGGGCTGCGGGGTTCAAGGGGGTGAGCTGTATATGTTGAGGGAGGTGTCTTCCGATCCTGTGGTGCCCGTTGTTGAAGTTATGCGCCAGTCTAACAACTTTCGGTGTTCGCCAAAAACCTGGCCTTGAAGCGAGATGCAGGCCGGTTGGAAAGCCCCTGGAGGCAATTCTGGGTGTAATTGTCGTTTCAAGGAATCCCCTGGTGTCGGGCGAGGATCGGAATACTGGGGCGAGTTAAGAGGAGGAAGGGAAGAAATGTACACGTGATCAGGCGCGTCCCGATCCACCGTCAAAACAAGGAACAATAGGACTACTGAATATATTCTGCACCACGTATTTATCCAAGGGACTGCATATAATGTCCTGTTCAAACCGTACTGCAATATCACAATCGACCTTGACCGTAAGGCTTCCTTCATGATCATTCAACCGCGGGAAGGACTACGCGGTCTTCTTCTTCCTCGTTAGCGCTTGCATCCATAACGTCTATGAGTAGGGATTCTGGGGAAAATTGGAGGAATTAAACGACAACAGATATACAGATTGCCAATATGACCACAGAGATCCTGTCATTATTTTGAGGGAAGCCTGAGGTCTCAAACAAATTCTACTTTGCGGGAAAAATTCAGCGCTGTTCCTGACACCAGCCGCTTCCAGGGGAGGCGTCATACCATCTGGAAAACTGAACTGCAGCGCGTCGCGTCAAAATTGCTCGCAAAAAGAACGAACAGTCACCTCACGTGGTGATTGTCACAACGAGACCCTTGTTTCTCCCTCGACGACCACAACTCTCACAGGCCGCCAATGTTCTTGTTTGGCTTGTTGTTCTTCTCACAAAGTCGTCAAGTGCTACCTTTTTGTTCTCTTAACCCTTGTCTTCGTCTTGTAGTCTGTGTTTACTCCATCATGGACCCACCACCATCCATAATGTGGCAACCGAGCGCCATAGCTTAAAACGGAGTAGCGGACGAATACAAGATCATCAAACTCGACCGTCCTCTTCACCCCCAAAAATGTCTCACTCTCAACTAACACCAGCGGAATGGGACTCATCTGTGCGCGCGACGGCTGCCACTCAAGCAACGACGACTCAGGCAACGAATACTGACCCCCCCGCTCCTACTCTTCCTCAGAAACCCGCGGAATACTACCGCTCGATCCATCCACAGCGCCAGTCGCGCTCCTCCATTCCCCAAGTAGTGGTAACCCCAGCTCAGCCTCACTTCCAACCCTTCGCCATGCCCCGCGAAAATGTGTTCGACACCAGCATGACCAGTGCCTTCCATCCCTCGGAGGCGCAGAACGGCGCTGAAGACCTCTCGGCGGACGACTCTCACACTTCCTTCCCCGCAACCCACCTCAACGCCCCTGGGAACGACTCTATCGGAGTCAGCAACAGCCGTCCCCAGTACGAAAGTACCCCACATCCGCGAAATGGCACGCTACCCAAAGAAGTGCACTTCGACGACCCGCCGCACGACCCCATTGGGCCGAGGTTAGGGACTGAAGATGCGAGACCAGACACTCCCGCTCCTGCGCCGCGGCCCAAAGGAGCGAGGTCTAGGACCCGGACGGAAGGCGCGCGCTCTTTACCGCACGCGCCGACTCCTGGTGTGGAAAACACAGCGCCGAGTCCAACCTCACGGCCCGAGCGCGAGCGCAGGCGGTCGACTGAAGACGCGCGCGCGGGCCCTGCAACGCACGCGCCGAATCCTCTTGCCCCAGAACCAGCGCCGAATACCGCCTCGCGGACCGAACGCAGACGGTCGATACCTACGACTGAAGACGCGCGGCCGGGCCCTGGGACGCACGCGCCGAATTCTGTTGCGCAAAACCCAGCGACGCGGGCGGTCGACGAGGTCGAGCCTCAACGGAACTCGGCGCAATACACCGAGTCCAGCGCCGCCGCTCCGCTCTTCTTTCGCCCGGACCCACTCACCGACCGCGCGGTCAAGGCGGCCACCGCCTGTCGTCATTTGGCGACCTCAATGCTTGAGGTCAGTGCTCGCATCCTTATTCCGATGTCATGGACCATGTATTGAACTCACCCTCCTCCAGGTGCTGATGCCCTGCGAGTACCTGCTCTCGGTTGCACCATGTTCAGGGAGCTGCACCACATTGATAAGGTGCTTTTCGTCGCTGGGCCGGCGCCTCCTGCCACCGCGGAACCTCGACCACATCTGCCCGTCGTCGGGACCGTGCCAGCAGGAGGCCTGGCATGGACGACACTCGGACAAACTCAAGAGGGTCATCCGGTATGTTTTCGATATGGCCTGCTTGCGCGACCCGACTGAGCATTTTTCTTTCATAGACATCTCAACAAATTTCAGGTCGATTTTTCCCGCGAGGTCGCCAATCCACGGAGTATCGAGGGGCTTGCGGCGAAGCTTGAGGAGTCCGTCAGGCAGTTTACGGAACTTGAGAATGGGGTGGAGGTTTGTACATCACTTCCTTCCCTCGCTCGCAATTGAACAAATACCTAGCGTTCGTGGATCCGACTGGACACCGCAATCACGAACGACAACCTCGCGGCCTGCCGCCGGGAGATCAGCGAAGCGCTCCAGAGGCTCACCACCTTGCAACGGAACCAGCATAAACTGTGCGACCGGCAAGTCGATTTGGTGCACAAGTTTAACGCGACTCCAGGTCACCCTTGAGACGATTTAAAGTACCATAAATAATGTATACTTCACTTATTTCACGACCCTCCTAGACTACGATATTTGTTCACGAATTATTCCACGACCCACAACACGACTCATTGCATGATTGCTCCCAGACAGTGCTCATGGTCGGGTGGTGCGGTTATTGAATCCCGAAAACCGATCTTCGGCGTTTGACGGCCATAGAGGAGCTCCAGAAACGTCGAAATTATTGCAGCTCCAGATGTATATGGCCTGGGACAGTTGTTGCTGAATTTCTGGGGTCCCCTACGTCCACCAGCATTATTTTCGGTGAATTTTCGCTGCAGAGTTCCGCCGCGGCCAAGAGCGGGGCTGACCACGTGGGAATTCCGAATCTCCGCGTCCCAATCCGTCAGCTCCCTCCATCCGCTCTCCCGCTCGAGTGCATGGCTCTGGCGCTTGGTCAGCCTTCTTGCCACTCTAATATTCCTCTACCTGGGCTGTAAACCGTATCGGCTGGACCCCCACTAAACCACTATGTCGACCAAACCACCAGCCGCCACTCCACGTTTGGCACCGTCGGACAAGCTGCTCTCATCGACTATCCTACTCCCAAAGGACGCATTAATAACGTGCTTCATCTACGCCCCCTTCGCAGGCCCGAGCTCGCACTCGCGGGCGTACAATGACGTTCTGGAGCTCGCTCGGCGGGAGGTGCTCGCCCAGAACCATGGTCGCACCCTCACTCGGTCGATTCTGACCAGCGTGCACATCCGCGGCGGGGACTCGTGCATGTACGCTTTTCTTATCGGCACACAAGGCAAGGCTCCCACCGAGCTCGACGCTTTGCACTTTGACGGATTAGTTGGTGAGTCGTCGTTTTTCTTCCGGTCCGAGACCAATTTGATTCCGGGAACGGGGCGTAAACCCTAACTTATGGTTCGATACCATTGGGTTTGATGCTGGCGGAAAGGTCAATGCATGGGAAGCGTGTTGGCGCCAAGGGTCTTTGGGAAAGCAGAGTCGGCTCTGTGCTGGACAGGCGGTTTTAATGTGCCCGCCTGCTGCCCCGGGTGACCTCCTTTGGGTCCGCCACCAAAAGATTTGGCACTTTCGAGCGTTGACTCTGGCACTTGTCACGAACGATCCCTCTTTTCCATTCCATCTCGTCTCCTTCAAATGCCCTCACGCTTTTGCTAACATTTTTGCAGTAACATCACAAGTATCCTTTACCACATCGGACATCTATCCCTGCTGTTCATCGTGTGCCGACCTCGCGACACCGTGCTCGGTCTGCTTGGAAGGCTCCTCTGTAACACAACATCTACCCCGCCAACCCCTCCGAGTCATATACAGCCACTTTCTAGAAGCCGTCCGCCAGCGCCTCATCGCCGACATTTCCGACGCGTCAAACTCCAAACAATCTGGCCGCAAGCGGCTCGTCAAGCGCCTCAAGGGCGGCTTCCTCCTCGGCCCTCCCCCCAGCTCCACCGAATGGAGCAAGGGCTGGGACACCCACGCCTCCTCCCGCCCGCTCATCTTCTGCCAGCTACAAATTCACCTCTCCCCGTCCCAGTTGATCGTCCACCCGCAGCTGCACACGACTCCCTTCCTCGTACTCCCACATGGGCCCGGGCGGCCTCTCCCCGAAGGCGCACCGATCACGCTCCTCCCGCACGGGACGCCCGCGTTCTACCTCGCGTCTTACTCCGGCCCGACGTCTGCGCTCCGGCGGCAGTTCCACGAGTCGCTCCGCGGGATGGGTGTGAGCGGCTGGGACGCTGAGGAGGGCGCCGATGACCACTGGTTCTCGTCCAAGAACCAGGCCGAGCGCGTCGAGACTAAATTCGTCATCGCGTGGATCAGCGTGGAGAACAAGCAGGGCGAAGACAAAGGTATCACGATTATCTACCCCGCCAGCCTTTGTGTCTCGTTAGTTCCGTGTGTGTCTTCGTCCGCGCCGTGTCCGGCGGGGAGGCGTGAGCCGCTGGCCTATATCCCGGAGCTGCCGCCGCAGCTGCAGCCATCCCCGCAAGTGACCGCCGCCGTCCCGTCATCGACGTTCTTCCCGCCCGCTGTTCCGTCGCACCTGCAAACCCCTATCCGCCCCACATCCTGCCCTGCCTCTCCATCTCCGCATGCGCTGCGTGCATTCAGGGCGCTCACACTTTCGCGCTCCAGGGGGATGCGCCATGTCGCGGCGGAGGTGAATGGGTACGTCGACGCCGTGGCTCGGGAGCGCGAAAAGGAGAGGGAGCGGTTACGGCGCGAACGGGAGCGGGACGGGGGATCTCCGCGTCTTGCGCGGGCGAACACTTCTGGACCCACACCGTCTGTCACGCCTTCCTCGGCGCCGCCCGCCACGCCGCAGTCTGCGCCTAATACCGCTCCGTCCTTGCCTCAGCCTGTGGCGGGTCCCAGCCAACAGCCAGCTCAGCCAATGCCATCGACATTCTATCCTTCACCTCCTCAAACGAATCCCCCGTTTACCGCATTGCCAACGGAAAGTCGAACATCCCCCGTCGTCCCGGATCCGCCACCGATTCCCCTTGTTCCGACGCCGATCGCACTCCCACCTGCTGTCCCCGCCGTGCTGCAGCAGAATCAACCCCACGCCCAGCAGTCCACGAACGGGTTCGACCCGTTCAACCCCTCGTACATGAACATGGACATCGACATGTCCGACTTTGGCGTGGGCATGGGGATGGGCATTGGCGGCGGCATGAACATCAACATGGACATGAGCATGGGCATGGGCATGGGCTTTGACGGCGGGCGCGGCGCGTCCGCGATGGACTTTGACACGGACTTTACGGATGATGATTTCAGTTTCTTTGACCGCCCGCAGGAGAGTGTCGTTGCTCCCGCGCCCGTCTCCACCAACGCCCTATCGTCCGTACTCCCGATCCCAACCGAGCCGCATCCCGGCGCGGGGCTGACGCCCGCTGCGGGCCCTGCCCCACTCGGGGGGATGATGGGGATGGGCCTGGGGATGTCGCCGCCGCTGTTTGGGGAGAGCCCCGCCGGCGACTGGGGCGCGGGCGTCTTCACGCCCGGGGCGGAGATGCACCACATGATGACGGCGATGCCGCCGGAGCTGCTCCCGCCATCGCCTGGGGAGACACCGAATAGCCACATCGCGACGGCGCCTGCGACGCCGAACGTGCAGCTCGCGGAGGAGGAGCAACAGCCGTATGCGGTTGGCCACCGGGGAAGCAGCGCGGGGCTGGGGTATGGGATATTTGATCCGATTCCGTTCGCGCAGAGCCATCGGGTGGCGGACGGGAAGTACCTGCTGGGCAAGTTCGCGTTGCCGAGTCCGCCGCCCGAGGCGGATGAGGATGTGGGCTATTTTGATCCAGGCGCCGCACAGGTGCAGTCGGAGGGATGGCGGTCAAAGTATGCGTCGGTGACGGATCCGCGGATTGGTGTGGTGAGGAAGTTGATTGGGGTGAAGCGGAAGACGTCGACGTTTACGGAGGTGGGGCGGACTAACAAGATGTCGCCGTCTTGGGTGAGGGAGCATGAGGATTGGGAGCAGCGGCGGGCGAAGGAGGCGGACGAGCAGGATGATGTCAAGTCCGAACCGGAGTCGGATGAGGAGGATGGAGAGGAGGAGGAGGACAGTCCCCTCGTGTCGCGCCCATCGACGCCGCCGCCGGCGTACCTTCCGCTGGGCCCCACACTTTTACACACCCATTTTCAGCATTCGTATCTCCTTCCACTCAGCACGCCGCTACGCCCACCTGGTGCGGCTGTAGCACCGACGAACATCACGACGCTCACAGTCGCCTCCGCGTCTGTACCTACCCCGGTCTCGCCTGCAGCAACTCTTGGCGCCGCCTCCGAGAAATCCAAGTCCCTCGAAGCTGCCGCCTTTGCTGTCGGGAAAGAGGTCGTTGAGAACAGCGTTTGGGCGGAGGCCTGGCGAACGACGGTGGTCAGCATGGGGTCGAAGCAGCCTGCCTCCCGGGATGTGGTGTGGCCTGCGGATGTCAAAACCGTGGCCCAGCTGCTCCGACTAGTTCCCGACGTCGAGGGGCCCCTCGACATGCAGTCTCTGTTCGACCTGGAGCCGGCGCCATCCAAGAGCGTGCAGACGCTCGACCCGCCCATGATTTCTATTGGCAAGGCAGATGCTGTTATCCAAGTTCTTCCGACCGCCCTAAGATTCTGGGAGAAGCTCGGTCTCTCACCAAGGGGAGGACGAAAGGATGCTACCGTCTTTGTCCTCTTCGAGGACGATGGGGATGTGCGGCTCCAACTTGTGGAGGCGTGGCTGACAAAGGTTATCACGATCTACGAGGTGAGTCGACGTCTTTATTTTCTTGCAATGGAACTAACATTCATCTAGAGCAAGCATTTTGGCACTTTAACACCGGGAAGTCACCATCTCTGCGCGAGGGACGGCATCTTTTCGTTGCGGTTCGATTCCACGTTCCGCAAGACTCTAGGTAAGAGCGACGCTCTTCTTCTGTCCGCTTTTGCTGATTTGTCCCCCAGCCGCCTTTGTTGCCAGTCTCGCTCCTGGGCAATCCAACATGCTTTTCTATGTCGTCACTCCCATTTCCACCATGTCCCTTGCATCCCCCCTCCTCCGCCAGGTTTTCTCATCCGTCAAGAAGGCGCTGCAGGCGCACCAGGAGTCACAAACCCTCTTCCAATTTGTACCGGAGGCTTCCGCTGTATGCTCCAACGGTGTTAACCCCGGCGCACAAATGGCGGACATGGAGGCTCTGTGCTACTCGACCTACGATAGAATCCTGCAGCCTATCGAGCGCGTCATGTCGCGACGGTTCTTTGAGCACAGCGAGCCTATTCGCGGTTATTTCCAAGATCCTGCATATACACTCGCTCGGCCGATACATCCGACTGTCAAATATGTCAAGCGGCCAAAAGCCCCGCTGGATGTCGTCGATGCGGGGACTCTTCTCCACGTCGGCTATGGATTCAGCGAGTGCGGGAAATGGATTCTGAGTGCATGTGTCGACCAGAGAGGGGAGGCGCATGATTTGGCGGTCTGGTTAACGCAGACCCAAGCGCCAAATCTGGATGGTGAGGAGGGGGATGTGGAGACGTTTTCGAACGAAGAGTACGCGATCAGAAAGGTCTGGGACTTTGCGTGTCAGTTTGCGAAACGGGCCAACGTCGCCTGGCGGATGGTGTTCTCGAAACTCGGGTCGATGGCGACTGCCGACTTGGATGGTAAGTTGCAATCGTTTAAACTGATTCACTTACTCACGTACCCGACAGCGTGGATGTCCTTCTTGGCCAAGACGGTTCCGACATACAGCGCACTGCCTGATATCCATGTTACTTTGCTCTCCGTGGAACCAGATGCACCTTGGACGCTTCTTCCGTCTGAGAGCCAACACAAGGCAGCACCAACCCCGGTCGCCACCCCGGCTGCTCCGACAAACCCCAAGTTGCACCCCAGTCTGCCTCCCAAGCCAATGACGCGGGTCCCTTCTTCGTCCTCCACCGCGAAGACGCCGTCGTTGTTCATCGACGTCTCTTCAACGACTTACGCCGTCTTCCCGAAACGAAAAATTCCCCTTTCGCTCCCGCCCACACCCCTAGATCTTGGTCTCTCACTGTCCTTTGTCCCCGAATCAAGTTGTTCATCTCCCACATCCACCACCCCTTCGCCTGGAGCAGAGAACTCTTCGCCACTCTCCAGCGTCTCTGGGACGAGTACTGCTCCCGAATTCCCTCATCCCCTCCCTATACGACCGCTCTCCACCACCCTCCTAGTCCGCGTTCCCGCCGCGTCGATCTCCAGCACCCCATCGATGCTGCACATCAATCTGCTGGCGACGTTCCCGTTGGATGCCGATACCAGCGTCGGGCAACTGCATGCGGACATCACACAGTCTTACCACGAGCTGGCCGTGCTGTCCGCCGCCCGCTGGAAGCTCGCACTCATGGGCGCGGACCCCATCCTTCCGTTCCATCTCGCGGCTGTGGACGCCATGCGCGCCGCATTAGAGCGGGACGGTGGATCCATCTAGAACTTGATTCTATTCACATGATTTTGTGTTCCGTTTCTTGCATGCTTTCGTACTCATTCATCTGTACACTACATTAAATTCAACTCCCGCACGTCTGTGTAGCATTCATTATTGTCGTGGAGTCGTTTGTAATTATTGTATCTACGGTTATTATTTTGCGTCGGAGCTGGCATCTGCGGTAAAGGCCACTCACTCGGCGCGAGATTAAGGCAGTACAGATCGTAGCTCTCCACGGCCAGGGGGCCAGGGCGCCAAGTTCTGGAGAAGTTTGGTCATGCTTGTCGGGCAGCCTTTGGCACCCTTTGTCCAAAACTTCGAACTCGTCGCGAACGGTATGAACGACCTTGAGAAAGGGACAGCGTCAGATGATCCCGAGGGTACGTGGATGGTTTATGTGGCTTAAAATGCCCGCTAACGACACGCTCAAGTGCCATACAGCTCCGACGAATTGGAGGCTTCATGCGCCAAAATATGGGCTGTCTATATCTCTGAAGCAGAGAAATATGATAAAGCCTTGGTAGAAGGCTGGAGAGGGAATATGGATGGAATGCTAATTTTCGTACGAGAACCAAAACACATAGGGAGCAATTTCTCAAACCCATCGACAGGCCGGCCTTTTCTCTGCGAGTTTGACGGCCTTCATTATTGAGAGCTACAAGACCCTCACACCGGACTCGGGCCACACCATGGCTGCGCTGCTGAAGCAGATTTCCGGACAACTCGCCGCGAGCGCGAGCGGGACGACATTCGAAGTTCCTCCGGCAACCGCTTTCGTAGTCCCCATGTCTTCCGTCATTTGCAACGTCCTCTGGTTTACCAGTCTTGGCTTCAGTCTTGCATGTGCTCTGGTCGCAACTCTCGTGGAGCAATGGGCCCGAGACTTCATTCAAAGGGCCGAGATGCGCCCTTCTCCCGTCATCCGCGCCCGGATATTCTCATATCTCTACTATGGATTGAAGCGCTTCAACATGCACCTTGTGGTGGAAGTTGTCCCCCTTCTACTCCACATTTCCCTCATCCTATTCTTTGCTGGCCTTGTCGCCTTCCTGCTCCCCATCCACCCCGCTGTGATGGGAGTATCAGCCGCATTGCTTGGGATAATTGTTGTGATGTACTGCTACCTTACAGTCATCCCCCTCATATCCTTTGACTGCCCATACCGAACTCCCTTTTCTTCCGCTCTATGGCGTACTAGCCACCTCTGGCAGTCAATGACATTTCATCTTCGAGGGTGGGTTGGCCGACACAAGCAGGACGGCAAAAAGACAGACGAGACAATGATTGAGGGCATGATCCGCCGAGCAGTGCAGCCATCGGCGGAGCGAAATGACCGTGACCTCCGTGCCCTCACTTGGACAATGAAGTCCCTGGTGGACAACACCGAGTTGGAGCCTTTTATTTCTGGAATTCCAGACATGCTCTGGGGGCCAAAAGGTCGAAGATTCAAGCATGACCATCTCATTCAGGGCCTAGTTAACGATCCTGAGGTCCGACTGGGTGGACGCCTTCTTGAATTGATCCAATATTCGGATAGTGGCCTTCTTTCACCCTCTGGCCAATTACAATACAAAGTTTCATGCCTCAAGGCATCATGGGCCATGGGCACTCTTTCTGGGAGAGATGCTCCATTGAGCCTTCCAGTACAGGTTTTGCAGGCCATGGATTGGACAACTCATTCGGGTTCCGAATCTGTTTCAGAGGGGATTTCACCCTACCTTCCTGTTACTCAGGCTGCCCTCAATTGGTCGCTGTTATGTGCCTTTGATACTCTTTGGAAGACCCTGGAGTCCGAACTCCAGATTTGTCAGGCCACCAGCGCAACAGGGCCGCCTTACCACCTTGACCCCATTCAAAAGGTGTTGCATCAAATGGCACAGGCCTATCCCAAGTTTGTTCTAGAGGAGGACTTGCGTTACTTGGGTTTTCAGCACGCAACTTTTCAAATGTTGGTGGATGAAAACCCATCTACTCCCTGGGCTGCCTCCTCCTGGCTTGCAGGTGTGCAGTCGTTTGCGAATACACGAAAAAGGCATTGGGATGATGCCCGACATGCAATCTTGAGGGAATTCCTCAGAGATTCCCTCACTCCCTCTGAAGAGTCGAGGGTAATATTCGGCTTCCAATCAATGCTCGACATGTGTCTGGCTTCACTACCGCCAGCCTCGCCATCTTTCTTGGACATCTATTCTCATTTGCTGCACTTGATTGCCCACCGCCGGGATCATCTAGCCCAACCCCTCAGTGGTTACAATGTGCAGGTTGTCTCAGCAATATTGTCCATTTTTTTCCCGCTTGGGGGGACCCAAGAATCCAAGGACCACATCACAAATTCTGTCATACCGTCGTACCTCATGCTGGCAGCCAACTCATCTTCATCTGACTCTGTATTCCTTGCCCTTGGGCGATCCAACATATCCCAGTTGTGGGATGCTATTGGTCAATATTTGACTTCTGGCTGTCCTGGCCCGGGGTCAATCAATACCCAGACAACTTTGGAGGTTATGTGCCACCTCAACCATTGGTTTTGGACCTGGAATGGGCACAACCGCAATCAGCTAAAAGCACACTGGTCCACAGAGTTATCAATACTCGAGTCCCTCCCATCCTGTCCTCCTCTAACCTCGATGTTGGCTTTGGTCAAGACTGAAAGTGTCGATTATTTACGCCGTCAACTCCGGGAGGCTGATTGGGATAAGTGCAAATCCCTCCTTGCACACCCTCTACTCTCAGGGCAGGATTTGGAGCTTTCCTCTGCCGATGTCGAGTTTGATCTTGAACACCAGCGCGAAGATGCCGAAGAAAAAGCTGTTCAATTGAGGCAATTATCTGCCCTCGTTCACACAAGACTCCAGGACGCACTCGATGTTATATTGGTTGAATTCCTCGAGGCGTGCAGTAATGTGGCACCCCCGTGCTACGTACCAGAAACTCTCACACAAATAACAGTCGCACGGATATTCCCCTTCGCCCAGCCAAGGAATGAGAGAAGATTTGCTCACAGTATTGCCGCGCTAATCGAAACTCGGAACACGACTTCAGAACACACCCGGATCTGGAAACATCTTATACTGGAATCATCGCTGTTGAGGGTCTTCATGCTGAAAGACCAATCGGCGATAGCAATTATCCAAAATGGGCTCAATGAGGCCGAGTTGGATGATCCATGGGAGAAAGCAAGGGTAGATGAGCTCCTGAAGTATTCAGGGGCAGCTCACAAGAGGACCACAGTCGTAGTTTCAGAAGAGGGATAGTTACTTGCGATAGGTGCATCTTCGCTTGGTACATAGTTCCAAAGTCAATCGACGAGCTTGAAGCCAGCAGTGTTATACAGCGCCAATCATTATATTGCACTAGTCCGCAAATTATTGTAAGTATCACCAAAACCTACTGGTTCTTCTTCTCCGCCGCGTTGAAGCTCTTGGGTATCTCGTTGCGCAGCGGGCTTTGTATGCTCGCCAGGGCCTGGATGCCGACCATAAGGACGGGGACGAGCACGAAGAAGGTCACGAGGAGGGTGATGATGATGCCTGGGGTAAGGAGCTGGTAGCGCGCGAGGATGCCGCCCGTGTCTGTGCCGTTACGGAGGCTGCCGGTTATGGGAGCGGCGCGCTTGGCGAAGGAGGGCGCGGACGACCCGGTGTAGATGATGAGATGGTTCGGGAACGTCGCGGCAAGGGTGGCCAGCTCGGTCGAGAGGAGGGCGTCTGTACATTCGTAAGTAATTGCATGCCAGATATATTCGGCATGGCGTACCGTGTTTGAGCATGGTATCCTGTCTCTCCGCAGCCATTCCGGCGAGAGGCGGGAAGCTCAGCGATACGACGTGCTTCGCGTCACCGGAGAGCGACACGCCCTGGCCAGGTACGAAAGACACAAGTCTGGACTCGCAGCGCGTGGCTGCGGACTGGAGAAGCGCGGTCATATCTATTTGGGCGTGGTTCGGGACATAGGGGAACTGGCGAGAAGAGGCGGACGAGGAGAGCGACCGTGCAAGATGTGTGTTTGAGGGAAGGCTGCGCAGGTCCGAGGCGTGCAGCTACAGCGTTTACCCGAGTTAGTTTACGGTAGGAGATTATGAGGCCACGCACTTCAGGCTGGTCAACCAAAACGACAGCATCATGTCCACAGAGGTCGCTGCTCGACAAAATAGCGTCCAGGAGAGAGTGGGAATGAGAGAATTTGGATGGAAGGGCATCAAGAGTGCTCGAGCTTTAAACGGCCGAATTTTAGCGGACTTTCGACGAATCAAACTGGAGACGGGACCTGTGAGACGACCAGAAGACTATTGGGGAGGTGTCCGAGAAAGCAAGGGCCAGGGGCAGCAGTGCTGCGACAGCAAGGAATCGTACGGACATGGTGGCTGAAGGGAGGGCGTTGGCGTCCGAGCCAAACAAACGTCTCTGCTTTCGACTTTTCGGACTTCAACCCGCGACCACTCTGAAGGCAGTTCCAAGGTAGGTAAAACATGCGGGGGGTGAATGGGTTACTCAATTTCTCTTCCAGAAGCGAATTACCCCGACAATGAGCTTGTCTTCCCTCCTGCTCGCGAGCGGGCCAAAGAAAATAGACGCGGAGCTGGATGCGTTGTTCAAGTCCAATGTGAGCCTTATTTTATCATGTTGGAGTATATCTCACCTTGCAATGCAGCCCGCACCACCTCGGAAACCGGGTACTCCGATACTCATCCCAACCGCTGGCTCTGCACCTCCGGCGAAGAAAAGAAAAATAGAAACTGCTGTTCCGGAGCCTCAGGAGGGGCGGAAGAAACGTGTTAAGCCCGAGAAGCCAGCCGTTGTATCAAAGGCTTCACCGAAGACCAAGATACAGCCGCCCAAAAAATCCAAAGGCAAGCAAGCGGCAGTCGAGAGCGACGAAGACGACGAGGACAACAACTCCGACCTGGAGAACGCATATCTCGGAAAGAAAGCTCCAAGCAAACCGACGACTAACCTCTCGCCTGGCTCCGACGACGATAAAGCCGACGTACCCAGCGACGCCGAGTCGGGTGAAGAATCGGATCCCGACGCGCCGCCGCCGGTGCATGAATCGCTCACCAAACGTGTGCGTAACAAAACGGCGAAGAAGAAGAAGAAGATCGTACCCGAGGGCGAGACATCCGTACAACGAGACACGCGTACTTTGTTCATCGGAGGATTGCCCGTAGAGGTTGCGGAGAAAAAGGTATGTCTCCTCACTAGTGCATTTATCTAAGCACCAGTCCCTCATTTTGATTTTCTAGACTCTGCAAAAACAGCTCGCCCGGCATATCCTCTCCTTCCTCCCTCCTTCCTCGAAAATTAGGATCGAATCGACGCGATTCCGCTCCGTGGCTTTCCGAGACCCGACCTCCTCGACCGCCCTCTCCTCCACGACCACCCCCGTCCCCGCTAACGTCTCCGCAAACTCCGTCCCCATCCCCGCCGGCCTGAACCACTCAAAAGCGCGCGCGTCCACCTGGCGCCAAACCAGCGCCGCCGACGAGAAGGCGCAGGCGGAAGCCGACGGCGACCAGAAGAAGGAGTACCTCACCCCCGCGCAGAAGAAGAAAATCCTGTTCATCCAAGGCGCGTTCCACCCCGAGGCAAAGGGCGTCAACGCGTACATGGTGCTCGCGCACCACACTGACGCCCCCACCGAGGATGACGCCGACAGCCCGTACAGCGTCGCGCAGCACCTGGCGCGCGCAGCTAACGCGTCCGAGTTTATGGAGCGCACGCTGCGGGTGGACGTGTGTGCGCGCGTCCCCGGCAGTGCGGATGCAGAGGGCGCGGGGCCCGCGGGCGACCCGAAGCTAAGCATCTTTATCGGGAACCTCGACTTTGCGAGCCGAGAAAACGACGTGCGCGAGTTCTTCGAGGGCGTGGTTGCCGCCGAGCGCGGGCCCGCATCCGAGTCGGAGGGGGACAGCGGGCGGTGGGTGCAGAACGTGCGCCTGATTCGGGATCGCGAGACGCAGCTCGGGAAGGGGTTCGGATACGTCCGTTTCGTTGTATGTATCATCATCACTCCTACCAACTTCATCCTTACTTACTCGTCCTGCTTTTAGGATCGCGAATGCGTGGACGAGATCCTCGCGCTGACCAAGACGGACGAGGGCAAGGCGAAGCTCAAGTTCGCAAAGCGGACGCTGAGAGTGCAGCGCTGTCGTGCCCCCCCAAGCGCCGCAGCTAAGTTGGCGCTGGACGCCGCCGCAGCCAAGTCGGCGGCCCCGAAGAACAAGTCCAGCTACCCCGCCGCCCCGCCGAAGCGCGGCGACCCCACGCTCGGCGCGCGCCTCGCGCATCTGCCCAAAGACGAGCGCAAGGCGGCGAAGAAGGCGGATGCGGACCGCCTGCTGAGGCGTGCGGAGAAGAAGAAACTCGGGACGCGCATGCGGGTTGGGGCTGCGGGTGATAAGGTGAAGGCGGTTTCTGGGGGTGGGTATGGGAAGCGGTTGGGTGGGCATACGGGAGGGAGAGGCGGGTCTAATGATAAGGGCAAAGGGAAGGATAGAGAGCGGGAGAGGAAGGTGAGGGTGAATAAGAGTAGCGGTGGGGGTGGGGGACCGAAAGGGCGGAAGTGATTTGTTGTATTTCAGTACACCAAGTAACCACTTTGTCTGGCGGAGCTTTCGTTTTTTTCGTACGTCGTTGCGAGCTCGCCAGCGTCTCTGCGTGGACAGCTTTGCAAGAGTGATGCATATGGCTGTACCCGACTCTCTTGCTTTTATACCACCATCTTGACTTGCCAGGCTCTCTGCGCTTGGTCGTCTGGACGGCTCAAAAGCGAATTCGCGCCATCCGAATCGGCTTGTGTATGTACTGCTCGTGTCTTCAAACGCGACCGAGCGCGCAAGTGATCTGTCGACACACTTTTTCCCGTCTACGCTGCTCCCCACTCGGGTCCATCATCTCTTGGTCTCGAATGGACGTCGACTACTCATCATACGGTTCTTTCTGGCTTTAGAGAAAGACCGTTGGCGCGTTTTCAATGGGGTCACTGTTCACTGGCAATCCACTCTGTCTGTGCGCGCGCCATTCTTTGCGTCAAATTCCCTCCGCGCCCTGGGCTTTATTTATCAACTCCTCTATCGCACTTGCCACGGGTGCGCCGGCTTCCCCCCTCTCGCTAGGAATTGCCAGTGTCGACTCGCGCAACACCAACACAAATACAGGACCAATCCCTTCTCAGAGTCAAGATTCGAGACACGCCAAGAAAGCTTAAGGAATAACGATTACAGCTGCTACTACATTCACTTCTTTTCTTTTCTCCCCAAACAGTGCGCCGCCTCAAACAATCTTAACCTTATGCGTCGCCTTCGCCTCCGCCTCCTCCCCAAACAGCGCAATATCCCAGCTCGGGTCGTATCGGTACGGGATATTGAACCTACCACGTCCGTCAGCGCCGCCTCACATAGAACACAAGCCAAGAAAACACAAAACGCACCTCAAATGTCTCCCCTTGCCAATCGCCGTAACTTTCTCGTAATCCTCCTCGCTGAGCTCGACCTGCTTGAAGTTGCTGACGATGCGCTCGGCCTGGACGGACTTGGGGATGACGGAGTAGCCGCGGTGGGCGCCCCAGGCGACGAGCACCTGCGCGGGGGTGGCGCCGAGCTTGGCTGCGATCTCCGCGACCACGGGCTCATCGGTGAGCTTCTTCAGCCCGATCGCTGCGCACCACCGTCGTCGTCAGCGCACCAACCAAACACAACGCAGACCGAGAAGGGCAGACGCACAATTATTCCCAAGCGGGCTATACGCCGTAATATGGATATTCTTGCTCTTGCAATACGCGACCAGCTCGTCCTGCGGCAGCAGCGGGTGCGCCTCGATCTGGTTCACCACAGGCACCACGCCCGTCGCCTCGATGAGCGCCTCGATGTACTCGATGGTGAAGTTGGAGACGCCGACGTTCTTGACTTTGGATTTCGGGAGGGCGAGCATGGCCTTCCAGGTGTCGACGAGCGAGGGTCCGAGGTCGAGCTCGACCTCGCCGGGTTTGGTCGGGTGCGGGGGGTAGATGCCCTTGCCTGGGGGGAAGGCGACGGGCCAGTGGATCACTGACAACTCGCATGTCGATAATACTTCCCAGAGCAGAGAAAGCAACGCGACGCACGGTACAGGTCCACGTACGGCGTCCCGAGCGCCTTGAGCGTCTCATCGAGCTCCTTCTCGACCTCCTCCGGGCGATGGCCCGAGTTCCACACCTTGCTCGTGATGAAGAGCTCCTCGCGCTTGACCACGCTCGGGATAACCTTCTTGAGCGCCGCGCCGACCTCGTCCTGGTTCTCGTAGATCATCGCGCAATCGAGGTGTCTGTACCCATTTCGCACGGCGGTTTCGACCTGAGATCGACGCAGATCAGTAAGTATTGTCTTTATTTCTTTCAAGGAGGTTGCGCACCGCATTTTCGACCTCTTTGGGCTTTGACTGCCAGGTGCCGAGGCCGATCTGGGGAAGGGGGGTCCCGCTCGAGAGGGTGATAATCTTGCCTAAGGACATTACTAGTGGATGGAGTGAAAAGGAAGAAGCGAGAACGAGTCTTTATATCGCGCTGCGGGCCGAGGGCCGGTTCACGGTCGGGCCGCTGGTTCCATGTGACAAGGCGCAAAGCTTTACCGCCTCGGGAGTCGGCCTCAAGTCGGCCTACAGCGGTGGCCGCGGAGAGGTTCCAAGGTCCTTCTATCTCTTACCTGGGCTGGGGCACTCGTAGCGCATTGCCATCGATTTCCTAATTCACCTCCTCGAGTTGAACTCTGTTTGAGTCTGGTTGGGTTCATTCCTGACCGAGGGCAGGCAGATGCTGAAAGACTGATTGGGGAACGAGACACGAGCCAACGGGCGAAGCGAAAGCGCTTGTGAGCGAGAAATTTGAGGCAAGTGGCGAGATCAGAAAGAGGTTACGTCGACACTGGCATTCCTAGGGAGAGATCCAGATCTCTCGGTAGGAAAGTTCAACGAGGTCTGTGTGCAGGTCTTGATGGAGACGTGGTCGTAGTCGATTGCGCGTCGAGAAGGCTTACGGGCGCGTCAATTTTCATGCTGGAATCTGAGTCGATGTTGCCATGACGTACCTATCAAGCTCAATATTCAGGTCAAATCCAAGTGCTTTTCCTTCTTGACAAAAACACCAATTGCTCAATGAGATCCTGGACTTCTTCCTCGTCAGGCATGAGCATGGTGTGTGGTGAGAAGACAAAAGCGCATCTCGTCACGGACGCGTCTCGTCACATCACACACTTACTACAAAAACCACCGGCTTCTGGAAGCATGGTTTTATGTTTTGTAAAGGGTTTAGTCTGGCTGGTGCTTCTGAATTATCTTCCAGGCCTTGTTACATGCCCTTTTGAACCATGCACTTAGTAATCAGCGACTCCCTACCCCAGCCTTGTTGGAAGCTAGAAGCACTTGTCGAGGGTCTGCTTAGCCATCTGGACCAATATTGCTCACTCTTCTGAAAGAATGCATATGTTCTCCAGGAGAACATCCTGTAAGTGTTTTACCATTCCGGAGCGTGCTGTATCCATAATCTGCCAAGTTGAAATCAAAAAGATTCCTGCTTTCCAGACGTGGCTTTCTGCACGGCTTATCACCGCTGTCCAATATAAATTGACCCTTTGCTGTTCGTGGGTGGGATAATTACACGGTGACGGGCTTCGCTTGCGAGCGCGCGGTGCCTCGGAATGAGCTCTAAACCAAATCTACTAACTCAAAAGAGCTCGCAAAATGGATCAAAACCACACAACAAACACACACTACTCAACGGCTTCTACCTCGTAGTTCGTGGGGTTCCAACCAAAGTATTATGGCTGTGGCAATAGCGGCAAAATATCGAATCCGAGGTAAAAGCTTTTACTCGACGAAGTCTGATTTTCGACCGACTGGCTCTCGAATGCTTTCCAACTGAACTCTTGGGAGAGTTTTAGGTTACTACAAGTTGTATGAGGTGCTGAACACCGGGTGGTATGTCTGGTTTCACTAAGAGTGAAAACTTAATCTCGAATCCCAATTGTCGAACCAAATCTCGACTATTCGCTGATAAACTCTGTGGTAACGCTAAACCGCTGTCGCTGTCCTTATTTCGCTGCCGCTGAACGCTGTCCGCAGTATCTTAGATCGCTTTCACAAATTTATAACCAACACAATATTGATTCGCAGATGGACACAAACATATCAAATTGACACCCAAATGTACACCGAATGAACTCGTAGACTTCCAAATCGGAGACGCGTGCTTGTCTGCTACGCTCCTAGTCTGAAAGGGGACGGTCCACTGGCTTCCACCGGTGAGCCACTGCCTACTTTATACTACTTTCAACATACCAAATACAAGTACATACAGAAACTGAATCTGGATAATATCCTAGCGCCAAGGCCCTGATCCGCGAAGTTGCGGACTCGAGTCTCGTACCTAAACTATCCTATTGTACACAATCTGAAACCTAAACGGAAATAAATAGAGAAATATAAACTGAAACTTGGTATAATCTCCAACCTCGGCACACTGCTGCCGCTACAACTCCGACTGACTCAGATTCGGGATGCGCCCTGCCGCATGGTCACCCCTTGTTTCACGTCAAGATACACAGCCCATCATCCCGTTGCTAGCTCCACATGCCCGAGGCCGAGCCAGAAACTAATAATAAACGGTCCAAGCGTGATAGCGCATCTATTCCCGGATGCCCTCCTCTGAGTCCCCTCGTTCCTGGCCTAGACCGTTCTAGACCATCGCTGCCGTCCATATGAACAAGTCATCATAGTACCACTCGCCCAACCGTCGAGTTGAACTGGGTTTATCCCATCGGTATGACCGTTCCAGCCCTAGCTACCCACTTCATAATTCGTACAGCCCTCCCTTTGGTCTCTGGCTTCATGGATGGATAGTTTTATATGTCCTTGATCTTAGGAAGAACGCCCGACTCCCACGAACCCTTAGGGTTGGTTGAAAAAGTCAGTTTGGAGTAAAAGCTTTTACTAGTTTGGTAGACCATTCAGCCGTTAACTGCCTTCAAGTGACCTAGCAATTTAATACCCCAACGCTACTGTCCCTTGACTAGCTACTCGGACCTCGTACTAGCCCTGTAATGGATAACGCCTCCTAGCCAAATATTACAGATATAAAATCGACAAAATTCGACGTTTTCACACCTGGTTTGCTGGCCGGCTCATCATCTCCCCATTTTTTTAATTTTGACCGTCCCCGGTCAATCCGTCTCTTTTCCATGTCCTCAGATCGTTCCCAAGTTGAACGACTGTTCAATTTTACTTGTGGACCCACTACCCCATTGGGGTTTCATCGGATCAAGACTTGCACAATTATGTGTCAAGCTCCTGACTAGCATCATGGAACCATTCTCACGGTTCAACTTCCAGTTCAACTTCTACAGGCGTCCCCCACCAATTTTCTGATCCTTTATCCGCCCTTTGCAACACCCTTGCTCGTAAAACGGGCCACATAGGGGCTGATTACATAAGCCAACGCGCGTTTATGGGTGGAAACCCGAGTAAAAGCTTTTACTCGAAAAATATTCATTTTTGAACCTCCGAGTCCCATTTTCTCGCTGGGTGTCCGTACACCTCTGCGTTGTTGTTTCCTGGGTTCGGACCGGCCTGTTCGCCGGGCCCGGACCTTCGGAACAGCCCGCTTTGTCAGATCTCGTGACTTCAAGTAAAATTTTCACTCTTCGTCTCTACTCTCATGCCCAAAAACGCCGGCAAGCCAGCATCCGCCCCCGCCAACTCTGCCAAAATTATATGGAGGATTCCCCCTCGTCCTCCCACCTCTGGTAATGCCCGTGCCTTCGCCTCTGGCACTTTACGCATCGTACCGCGAGCTGACTCAAACTCAGCTAATCCTGCTCCCACACCCAATCCTGCGCCACCAACCCCCGGAACCACGCGTTCAGGACTCGAGCGCAAACTTCCAGCACCATCGGCTCCGCGCCAGGCCCCTCCATCGACTTCGCGTCAGGCCAAGCCGTCGACTTCGCGTCGCGCTACTGCGCAAACCAATGCGGAGGCCGGTCCCTCGTCGTTGACTTCGTGTCAGCCAAAACCGTACCAGCCCTTGGCTTTGGACCCAACCCCGTCGCCACACATGGCTCTCTCGAGCGCGGAGCTTGACGTTCCCGCATATAGTTTTGACGCGTCGCGGCCCACCATGCCCGACTATGTCCTTTTTAATAGCTGCTCGCTCGAGGAGATGGAGCCAGCCCCAGCTATGGATCCCAACACGATCCATTCGTTCTATTGGTTCATCCACCCGTTCGTCTCCGACCTTGTTCCTTTTGCTCGCCGTGCTGCGCATGTCGAGGCGAACACCCCCGAGGTGCTTCTTTCTCTCTTCCGGCGAGCGCTGCCTTTTTTTTGTGCGTTCTTGGTGAAATTTTCTTCACCCTTTTAACATCTAATTCTTTGTTTCTCAGGAAAAGTACCATGAGAAAGGCGAGACCACGCCTAAATCCCCGCTGCTCGGGCGCTTCGTCCACACCCTCTGTCGTCTCGTGGACGAGGCAACCGCAGCCGCTGCCGAACGTCCCGATGTTCTCAATTTCGATGCTTCCCTCGCGCCTACTGTGCACGAATTCCTCAAACCTCACAGGTTTCACGCGGTGAGTAAAACCTTTACTCATTTCGCGTCCAGATTCTTCAACTTGACTTAGGCAAATCCTCTGCCGCTTAACTTCGATCTGCCTGGCATCTCGTGTCGTCGTTCCGATGCGAATCGGTTCTTCAACATCGAAACCTTCCCGTACAGCCGTCCTCAGCGTGCTGAAATTGCCCCGTTCTGTGTAAAACCCTTCCTAAACATCTTCTGCCTCCTGCGGGCTCCCCAACGAATCACCGACCAGACCGCCGAATACATTTTTCCGCCGTTCCTCGAGGCTATGGACTTCCTGGTGCGTCTCTTCTGTATTCTGTTTTCCCTGGGCTAACAGTCGTGATTCCTCAGATCGACTGGCTCCTGAAGAAAGGGAATAACGACTTCTCGCATTTCCAAGCGCGCCTTCTCGTCGCCGTGCATAAATGCCTCGATCGTTTCGCTGAGTACCAAGACGTCTCCCGCTGGAAGCGCCAGATCCCAACTTTCGACGTTGTAAGTTGTCTTCTAACACCGGTACTGTACTACCTGCTAAAATCTCATCTCCACAGGCGCCGCTCACCCATTTTTATTCGCTCGCTCGAACCACCTATCCCCCTTGGAAATATGGTACTTCAAAATTTTCGAACGTCCATCCATTGTGGAAGGGCGAACCCCCTGAGCGGGACCCAAACTACAACGATTTCATAACTTGGTGCCAGCTTCGTATGCGGGTAAGTCCGTCAACCTCTTTTTGACGCTGCTGACCTCCACAAATAGGAGGTTCAACAAGCCGCGACCGTTATCGACGAACCTATCGACGAGTCGTTCCCTGGAGACCCACCTGCTGCTTCGTCAGCGGCTGGACCATCCAGAGCGAAGGCAGCGCCCGATCGTCCATTGTCGCCGCAATCCTCACCAGCCGCCCCTCGTCGCTTCAATCGTATGGGCAGAAATGCCGGTTCGGAGGCGCCTGTCTCTGCGCCTGTTTCTCGTGGGCCACCAACGCCCACTCACGTTCAAACTCAACCATCGGCTCAGCGTCCGGTAAGTTTCGGCCGAATTTAATTATTGGTTCGATTTTCTGAGTAAAAGCTTTTTCTCAGTCGTCTCCGCCTCGGATCGAAGTCCTTCCTCAACCACCTTCTGATGAGGATGAGGAGCTAGACATGCTCGGAGACGGCTTTCGCTCGCCGTCCGAGGACGTCTCCCTCATTAATGCTGACGAAATTCCCGAGGCAAGTCCCCTGTTTTGGATATTTGAGACATAACGTCCCCTAAACTCCTCCTTAGATTCCTGAAGTTTCAAAACTCCCTTCCACGACCCTTCGTCGCTTCCTCGCCATCGAGGTTGTTGTTCCCCGCGCCGCCGAGGTCTACAAGGACCGCATGCAGAAACAGCCCGCAGCGCCGTCCAATGCTCCTTCTGCGCCAGCTTCCGCGGCCTCTGTGCCTGCCTCAGCTAAAATCCCAACGCCCGGGCCTCAGCCTTCTCCGCTGCAGTCGCCATCTCGCCATTCGTCGGCGGACAAGACGTCTGTGCCGCCGCCCGTGAAGTCTCCATCACCACCTCAGCGCAAACTCCGCGCGCGCCCACCCGTCGTTGCACCGCCGGCGAAATCCAGATCGGCCAAACATACAAAGCGAGGCACAAGCGCTGCAAAACGCGCTGCTCCCCACGCTGAGTCTGACGACGAGGCTTCCCAGTCGTCGAGACCAGCGAAGAGGGTGAAGTTGTCGACCGCGCCGTCTGGTTTTCCGCTTCGAGAACGCAAGCGTCGGGGCGAATCGTCCAACAAGCTAACGGCGAGGACCGCGTTGGATCCCCCTCCACTCCGCCACACTGAACTCCTCGACGCAACTTCGCAAATGGAGCGCGCTACCAGTTCCTCGGTAAGCCGTCCTATTCTTCCGACAAAATTCTGAACTTACCCGAATTTTACAGACGCTGCTTTCCTGCCACTCCTGCATCTGCTTCAACAAGCGCTGCAAGGCGAAGACCACCGGTGAAAAATGCGAATCGTGCAAATACGCGATGTGCTCGCATTCACTCACCACCGATCAGCTCCACAAGCGAATCCAGGGAATGTCCGAGCACACCGTCTTCTCAAATAGCCGTGAGTCCAACTTTTCTCAAGTAAAAGCTTTTTGTTCAAATTTTCCCAGGCCTCGTCCATGCGATGCAATCCGTTCGCAACGCGACCCAGAAACTCGACTCTCTTGCATTCCTTGTACGCCAACGCCAAGAAGAGCTCCTCAGCGCGTCGAATTACCTCGCCCTCATCGTCCGCGCCATGTATCGCTACTATGGCCGCGACAATTTTGAACACTTATGGTCGGTTCCTGGCGCCCTTCAGCAAATCTTCTCAAATTACGTTCTCCACATTACCAAGAACGTTGTTGACGACGACCGGGTCGACGAGACGACTCTGAACGAGGTTCGCAACCGCTGGGGGTACGAAGATGTTGAGTGGACCGCGGAGGATGAGGACGCCGTTCAAGATGTGCTCTCCAAGTTCCAAGACCTCGTTCCAGAACCTGACGACGAGCTGTACGTGGGACCGTTCTGTGCTCAACGATTGGAGGAACCCGAGGACGAGGATGAGGAGATGCAGGACGCGGATGGAGACGACGAGTCGTCGCACCATTCAGCGCCCATCGCGTCTACTTCCAAGAGTAAGGCCGCGCGTCGATAGGACTTTTACATATACACCATGCTTCAATCCTGTTACTGTTTTGTATTGCTGAGATCTGCTGTGAATGAACAACGTTTTTGTCCAAATTCAACTTAGCGATTCCGAGTTCAACCACCGGTAACTCGGTTTCCGAGATCCGAGGTTTCACAGCCACCAGCTTCTTTATGTTGTAAACCGGCGTCTATACAACCGTACCCGTCCCGATCAATATTGATGATCCGTTCTCGGACGGTTGAGTTGTTCAGAACCCGTCGTTCGTCGCAATTCAAATATTTATTCTGCACGACCGATCGCCTTCTGACAGTTCATCAGAACTGGCTGATGAGTTTCACGAGCTTTGGTGAGCGTTTATAAGCTTTTACAGGGTCAAATGCCCGTTTAAGCCTTTACTCCGCACCTTCCCGTTCATCGCCCAATTCTCATGCCAGACGCTCCAGAAAATTACTGGGAGATCCTTATGCTTGGTAAATCCATGCTTCACAGCCGCTCGGTGCGCCCTGCTCTAGATCTTCCGTCCCGAATATTTTCTGACTCCCCGCAACTTGACAGGGCTTTGAACGCTGCACTCACTGTCGCGAGTCGGGTTTCACCTGTTTCTTCGATGGGTGGGGCTTCCACTGCTACGAATGCATCGCCCTCGGTCGTTCTGGCTGTACCTACGTGATCAAGGAACGTCTGCTGGAGTGTATGTCCCTGGTGGATGCCCAGGTTACCCATTCCCGCAGTGCGTCTCCTGTTCTTATTGCTTTCGCCACCATTCTGACTGATATTCGATCCTTTCGTCGCTGCCTTAGCCCCAGACGCTGCACACCAACTCGAACTTCGTACCGCCGCTCGTGCTCCCGTCGAATATTGGTTCTCGGGCGCCCTGGGTTCCAGCCGTGTGGAGCCCCAGTTGGCAGCGTACCGTGGTATGATTGATACCATTGATTCCTCTACTACCGTTCAAGCCATCCTTTTCCTTGCTACTTTGTGGGACGCGGACACTCGCGTCCTCGACCTCATTCGTACTCGTCTCAGAGCCCTCCGTACCGCGTAGCTAGCGTATAGCTATCATGTAGAGCATGTTATCTCGCCAATACATTCACCCCAACTTCCCAATTTGGACCCAGGAACGCGAAAATCTGATGTTTTGAGTAAAAGCTTTTACTGCTCAGATGCTCTGTTGCCCAAAAATATGCCGATCCATGCGTGCAACCGCATGCTATAGGGCACAAGGGTTCGCATTCTGCTATATTCAGACTGATGTTCGCGTTCTGTTGTCGTTTTTGAGACACTCAAACGGGAATTTAATCATTTGTTCCGTCAGAAGTTCCCCTGCCTCGGTTTATCGCGCCTTGGCTGGCTAAATAAAGACGTAGAGCACATGGAGAGTCGTGATACTCACAGCTCCCGACGTTTGAACCGGGCCAACGCCTCAGTTCCAGCACCAAATTCTCATTTTTCAAGGTTACAGAGTAAAAGTTTTTACTTTCTGCGTCTTGGCGGTCACCTTCTAATATCGTTTTCTTGTTTCAGACGTGACCGTCCCCCCTCCTCCCCATTTTTGAAACATTAACTGTCCCCAGTTAATACTCAATTTATATTCTGGGTTGGAGTTCAACCGGTCATATATAAATACGCCCCAAACTTCGTCAAACGTATAAAAGGCCCATGGCTCTCCTTTATACTCCCTATTCCAGCATCTTCGACCAGTACCCCTCATTAGTACCCTTTCAAATGCCCGCACCCGTTCCTTCCGCTGTCCCTATTGCTTTCCACACCAAAGTCCTTCAGACCAGTAAAATTATTCGGGCCACCAAATTCCAGGACGTCGCCGACCAGCGCTCCTTTCTCGACGGCCACGTCGAATCCCTTGTGCGTCTTTCCTAGTTCACCGCGTTCCCTTGAATCCTACTGACGCGTCATTAGCAGGACCTCTCCAAGAACTACATTCCCCAGATCGAGGCCGACCCCACCTTGTACAACGTCTTCTTCGAAATCAAGAACGCCTACCACCAAACCGCCGTTGGTGGCGGCCTCATCGGTGGCCGTTACCCCCGACCTCGTCGATATCTGCAACCGCCTCAAAGCTCAGCGCGATCGTACACGCTCCGGAGTTACCCCCACCGCTGAGCAGTCTATCGTTAACAAAGCCGCGGCTGACGCCAATTCCCAGCGCGAGAAGGAGCGCGAGCAGCGCAAGCGCGAGAAAGAGCGCGTCCGTACTGAACGCGAGCGTGCTAAGGAAGAGGCGCGCGCGGCGAAAGCCGCTGCCGCCGCTGCCCAAGAGACTGCACGTCTTGCTAAGGAGGCGCGTCGGTTGGACAAGGCCAAAGCCAAGGTGCGTCCCTAGTTTCTCCATCTCATTCTCCGCTAATTATTCTTCTCAGCAACTTGCTGCTCTCCGCAAGAAGGCGGCGACGTCTGACGATGAGTTCTCCGTCGTCGGGGACGACGATGTTCCCCCGCTCGAGGGTGAGAACGACGATGTCATGATTGTTGACGCCCCTACTGAATCGGTATGTCCTTCAGCGCGGGCCTTTGGCCCTACAATTTCAGCCCTTGATGAATTGCGTGAATCTTTCCGCAAATTACAGGTGGACGCCGCCAGCGCTGCTGCTCCCACTGAGTCTACTCAATCCGCGGACGACAGCCTCCTGGTGAGCGGCGCCTCCTTGATCCCCACTTCCTCGATCCCTTCCTTCGTCCTCGACTCTGGTGCTCAAGTCCACAGCCCCCTTACGATCTCGGTTAGTGGCTATTATGGTGCGTTCGTTCATTTCTGGAGTAAAAGCTTTTACTCACGAAAGTGCAGGAGATTTCTCCGCTGCGCCCCTCCGTGCTAAATATCTCTTCCTCCAGCAGCTAATCAAACACACGAACATGCTGCCACTTCCAAGAAGCGCTCCAGGGCTCAGTTTGAGTCAGCAGACGAAACTACTGCCAAGGATCTCTCTGGTACGAGTAAAAGCTTTTACTCGAGTTTTCTGTCTAACCCACTTCTCAGCGGCCGAACTCACAATCCATGACGACGCAGTCCGCCGGACAGTTAGAGAAGCAACTAAAGCGCTCGGAGACTCTGAATTCCCAGCTACAGTCGCGTCTCTCAACATCGAGGAGAAGGACATTCGAGCTCGAATCGTTGCTACAAACGGTCTACTCCAACATCATCTCGATGACCGAAAGTATCTCCTTAAACAACTCATCCGGATCCTCTACGCCCGCCACCACCTCGCAGACGCCTCAGCCATCCAAGCTAAATATTTTCCCGAACCGTCGGTGAGCTTTCAGCTTTTCCCGAGTAAAAGCTTTTTGTTGACTTTTTCTCAGACTGGTCCACCCGAATGAACCCGAGCACTTCTGCAGCCTGTGCGACCACGAGGCTGAGCCTTGCCCTGCCGTTCCCGACTCCGACATCTCCCCCTTCGACCGCGACTATTTTTAAGCGTTGACGCATTCTTAACCTTCTATGCCATCCATTTCAACGTCTGACCAGGCGCGCCCACACTCCTTTACCTCTGTTCAGTCTCACTACCGCAGACCTCGCCTGCCCCGTCGTAGTTCAACCTACGCGCTCCCCTTCTCTCTTTCTCACACTCCCGTCCAACTCGTAGCCACACTCCTTGATTCGTAGCCTCGTAAACCCCTTGCTCAATATATATTCCGATCACGGGCCCGTGTTCAAATCTTTGTGTGATTCCATCGACTTCCGCATTCTGATCCGGTCAGTTGATCAATTCAACTTCCTTTCTTTTGCCTTGTCGACCGCCTTGGACCTGGTGCTTCGTCTGAACGCCCACTAGGTTCTTCATCCATTTCATCGGGGATTTCCTCACTCTGATAACTTTCAGTATCAGAATCTGAGTCCTCATCTTGCGAACTGGCCTCCTCTGGTCGAATGTTTACCCGGTGAAACTGCATGTCTTTTCCTAAGTACTCATCGTCCTCCGCGTCATCGCTAGCCAGTTTATCCAACGTGTCTTTTGACAAGTCAATTAAATCCTGAATATTCTCAGGCAAGTCCACCTTGGACCTCTGTTCAAACGGTATAACTCGGAACTGAGCAATTTTCCCGTGGTACATGGAGCCGTCCATCTCACAGCATAAGTAGGAACCTCCCTTGGTGCGTCGAATCACAATCATGGGACCCAGATACCTGGCCGCCATCTTAGTATTCAACGATTTTTCCACTTGAGTATTCCGTACTAATACCAGACTCCCTGGCGCAAAGTTGTAGTCCTTGATCGCGTGTTTATGATCAAGTTCATAGCGCCTCACTGCCTGCCTCTTTTCTGCGTCAACTCTGGCACGCATTTCCTCAACATGGAAGCTGTGTTTAGCTAAAGCTTTTGCTCTCAGACCAATTAATTCGCCTGTTGAGAGAGTTCTACCCGGGTATTCTACTAACCAGGTGGCTTCTTCAACGTCTAGCGGTATAATTGGATGTGCACCACACACAGCGAAGAAAGGGGAGCAACCTAAGCCCCTACGAACGGTTATTCTGTCCGCCCAGAGTACCTGAGGGAAGAACCAATACCACTTCTTCGCGTTACCCCCAGTAGCCTTGTGTAATGACTGCCGCATGTCCCAATGACCTCGCTCAACCACGCCGTTGGCTTGTGAATTGTACGGAGAGATTCTGATACCCAGGATCCCGTACTTCGCATATAACCATTGCACAGCCGCGATAAACTGTGGTGCGTTGTCCGTGACGATCCACCGTGGACATCCCCATCGACATATTACATCTTCGAGCAGGAATTTGCCCAACGTTTCTCCGTTGTCAGCCCTCAACGGTCTCCCTTCTAGATATCTTGTGATTGAGTCCCTCGCAGCAACCACGTATTTATGGCCATTGGAAGGCGTTCCCATTATCATGACGTCTGTATGAATCTTCTGGAATATACTTGGAGTCATGGTGGCAACTGGCGGGATTTTTAATAACGTCTTCTGACGGAGTTGACAAGACACACAGGATTTGATAAACCAATCTATGTCTCCGTCCATCTCCGGCCACCAGAACCTCAGTTCTATAGTAGACTTAGTGGTATAGAGCCCTCGGTGACCGAGTGAATTATGTGCTGCGCGCATCATGTACATTCTGTGCTCCTTGTTCACCACGAGACGATGCTTGGATTCCTCCCCCTTTTTGTACAGTTTACCCTCATGTAGGAAGAACTGCCTTGAGTATTTCATGAACGCCTTGTATTGTTTACAGCTCATGCCCTCTGGCCTAACCAGCGGATCCTTGAACCAAATTTTCAGGAGTTCAATCCGTTTATCTAGCAATTTCCCTTGTTCCGTTCTCCTTGACTCGTCATAGGGCTCCCGTTTCGAGGGCTCATCCCTTAGACGGATGTCAGGAAGCAGTTTCTCTGCTTCAGGAACCTCCACAGACATGAACTGAGGCATTACAAGATTTTCATTAGTATAAGCTTTTACTATTTTCCCGGTAACAATCGCCTCTTCTGCCCGTATAACCAGCATATCCTGGTCGAAATCATCTAGCGAGGTTGCTACACCTGCCATAGAGAACATATATCCACCACGCTCGTCGATATCATGCTTGAAGTCCTCAAAATCCAAAGGCTGCCGCCCGGACAGATCTGAGTCTGGATGATCATCGGGTGAAGGGTTCTCGTCTAACCCTTCCTCATTATTGGGGAATTCCTCATCCCCTGGCTGCGGATCTCTCCTTGAAAGCCCATCTGGCGGGAAGTTAACCCCAGCAACATGTTTCAGTTTAAAGTGGAACATTAAGATTTGTTCAATCCACACTGGTTGGGAGATCCAAGTTTTTCATCATGATTTTCAGTGAAAACTGTGGGTTATTTTTCAGCAATTTTTCTCTGAAAAAGTTGGTGAAGAATTCAAAACATTTTCACCATTTTCTAGCTTTCTTTCGAGTTTTTCACCTTGTGCTGGAAAAGGAGTGAAAATGTTTTGAATTTTTCACCTACGTTTGTGGAAAAAAATTGCTGAAGAATTACCCACAGTTTTCACCGAAAATAGCTGTGAAAAAATTGGATTTCCCAACCGGTGCCACCGGTTTATTGTTGCATTCGGACCCATCCCTGGATTGGCCAGCATCCCTTTCAAATACAGAGCATCTGTTTCAACCACCAACCGCCTGCAGCCCAACAACCAATACTGTAACGCCTCTAAGGCCCGTTTTAAGCCGTAGAGCTCGCGCTTTGGTTGGGAAAATCTAGACTCCCGCTCGTTCAGACCAATGGACAAGAATTTAGCGTAGTATCTCTTTTTCGGATCGTCAGGGTCAAGTTGATATACTTGAGCCCCTACTGCCTTATATGAGGTATCTACTGCCAATACAATGTCTGAATTCCAGTCGTAATTGAGGGGTTTCAAGTTCCCTGCCGCGGCCATCGCATCTTTAATGTTCTGGAAGGATTCCTTCTGTTTAGGTCCCCATTCCCATTCTACATCTTTCCGTAGTAAGTTCTGTAATGGACCAGCTATTCCTCGGAAGTTTTTGATGAACATTCTGCTTACGCCGATTGTGCCCATGAACCGCCTGATGTCGGTTTGATCCTGCAAGTCACCCCATCTTTGGATGACTCCAACCCGATCCTCATCTGGCTTCCTTCCTTCATAGCTACAGATATGTCCAACTACTGCAAACTCCTCCGCACAGACGATACTTTTGAGGCCAGAAATCGTTCCACCACAATATTTAACTCGCTGCACAACCCGGTTCACGTTCTGGAAGTGCTCCCAGATGAAACGTCTGATTCCTGAGTTCCCTGGTATGGTTTCATAATTCCCATCCTCATCCTGATACCTAGTTCCTGGACCACGTATTGGAATATCGTCGATGTACGGAATAGTGACATGAGGGATTTCATCCCTTAGGATGTAAGTCACGTCATCGTGAAATATTGGGACCGAATTGGTCCAGCCCTGAGGTAGTTTAACAATTCGCAGAGCACCGAACGGTGTCTGGAAGGTGGTAAAGTCTCTCGACCCTTCCGCAATATCTCTGTGATCATACCCTGAGTATAGATCCAAGCATCCACCACAGGCCCTTCCTGCGAAGTGGTTTGCCAATTCCTCCGTTGCCGGCGGGACTCCTGAGTGTGCAATAGTAACAGCATTGAGAGGTTCAAGAGCATGAACCAATCGTATGCTTTTGCCATCCTTCTTCACAACCCCAAAGAACTTGCTTCGGTACGATGCATTGGAGTGCTCGTATACACCCGCGTCAATCTTTTTCTTGATCAACTTGCAGGTTTCTTCAAGCTGTCCCCTCGGAATAGGGATGCTACGTTCTACCCAAGTTTCATGCTCAACCACTGGTATTTCAATGGGTGGGAAGAAATCGTGGCGAAACGATCCTCTTTCCTCATCGTCCCATGCAAATCCTGCTTCCTGGATCATGTAGAACTCATGCAGTAACTTCCGCTCCTCTGGCCACAGAAACTCGCCGTGGTGTAGTTTATCTACCAATATCTTACGTTCCTCAGAGTACCTGCCAGTTGGACAGAAATCTCTGGGGTTCGGCGAGAGACCGGGCATATCCTTCAACGGATCACCCTTTATTTCCCTCTTGATGTGGTATTTCTCCGGTAGTTCAGTGTAAACTGGTCTAACCTTGAGTCCTACAGGCTTATACTTCTTTCCAGCGAACACAGATGCCAATTTACGCTCATGTTGAGTAAAAGCTTTTACTCCCCTTTTGGATTTTGGAGCCTCCTGATGCGATGTTTGACACATAACACACTCTGCCTTGTGCCTAGCTTCGTCCAGAATGCTGTCTCCTGTCCGTGGCTTACCCCTAGACTCATGTGTTCCCTTCCCGGAATCTTCTTTACTCCAGGTGAACACATCATACTTCAACCCTGACTTAGACGGCCGAGAAATGCCGCTCGTGAATTCTTCAAACAGATTACTAGCGAGTACGTCCCCCTTCACGGCAGCTGAGCCTTTAGAAGCCCCGACATATGCCTCCTGTAATTCTGTTTCCGTGAATTTCTTTCCCCTTGGTTTGAAATACCCTTGTATTTCCATCTCGTTATTCTCATCAAACCCAAACATCATCGCCAACTCTTCTCCTTGATGCCCTTGCATTAATTCCTCGAAGACCGGTGAAAACCCTCTGTCTGGCCCGAATGGTCAGCAGTCTGCTGTGGAGGCCTGTTTTCCTCATCTTCCACGGATTCAACCGTCGCACGTCTGTGCTTCGTGGGTTCTTTCTTGTTTCCCCGCGCTTGGGTAGGCATTGAGCACCTTTTCCCAGTGTTCGGATCGCGCATGGTAATAATTTGAGAACCATCTTGGTTGTTTTGAATTGAGCTCTCAGTTAAAACCTCGAATGGCCGCCCAAGCAGTATCTCATATGCAGGTCCGTTTATAATATGCACCTGTAGGAATACCACCAGTTCACCAAACTTGAAAGGTATATTTCGAGCCAACCCAACGGATTTTTCCAACGACCCATTCGCACTCTGCATGTATATCTGGTTATCGGGGTCCCAATTGAGTCCTAATTCCTTGGCTTTTTGATAGGCCATTGAAACTATCTGAGATCCAGAGTCTAGTACAGACTCAACCGTTTTCATTCCGTTCACCAAGGGATATATAACCCTTAATGAAGCTGAATCTCCGGCCACGTATACTTGCTTCGGCTGTTCATCAGGAGCTAGGCTCTCCAAATACTGGGTATAAGCGTCTGGTACAATAATTGAGCCGCTTGGGAATTCATCCATTTCCGTAGATGTAATAAATACATGTTCAATCTGAGGCAGGTCTGCCAACGCGAGTGCGTCATACCGAAGGACCAACTCATCCTCGAATTCAAAGGGCATAGCCTGCTCTTCTGTTTGAAACGCCATTTCTTTGCGTTTTATGGGTAACCGTACTTTGGTCAACTCTCGTTTCACTTCTTCCCTAACTTGGGGAGAGACCCCCAGAATCTCCTCATTCTGCAGGCTTATCTCTCCGTCAAGCATGCGTTTAGCAATCTTATGTGCCAAACCATCTTTCTGGACTGGTGCCCTTAACTGGTAGGATTTATCATCACTTTTATCCAGTGGTGGAGTAAAAGCTTTTACTGGTCCTTTTCCCTGAGACTCAGTAGAACGCTCCGGCACCTTGCTGTACGGGAGTTCGGCCCCCGGGGTGTCTTTGACACCTGCTCGGTCCTTGTGTATCTCTGCTACCTTGAGTTTACGAGCCTTAGTCTGCTCCGGTAAACCCTCATCTTCGTCGTCCTCCTCAGGACCGCTATCTCCCTTTGTTGCTTTCGTCCGCCAATCTCTACTGGTATCCGATGGTTTCTCAGCTGCTTTACGGCCCTCAGGGGTTTTGGCTGGTGCGGACCGTCTAGTCCTCCCCCCCATCCCTGAGCTCTCTAAAAATTCGAGTTTGAGCCGTTCTTAGCATTTGACCTTGTACTGACCAACTGGTCTAGAAGGTTTACATCGCCACTCGCAACTAAACCACGCAACAATAACCCTTGAAGAGTATTGGTTAATTCACTACCCAATGAAGCTGGCTGCGGCGTCGGAACCACTGATGCAACGTACGCTGGCTGAACATTTACTTTCTCTGGACGCTGAGATCCTGCCTCTTTGGCCTGAGCCAATTTGACTTTAAGAGTTCTGATTTCATCCATCGCTGTTTCCATTACATCAATAGATCGTTCACTGCTCGTGCACTGGTCCTCCTGAGCATACCAATGCTGGCTTGCCGCCTTGGTTTTCCAGTACGCCTCAACTCTCTTCTTTCTGGAACCCTCCCCTCGTGGAATCCAACTTCCATCGGCAAGCTTCAACTTCCCGGTTTCAACTGAAATCCAACCCTTCATCAGGTGTTCCTCTTTATCCGGACACTCCCTAGAATAATGCCCAGATTTATCACAATAGTAACATTCCTGAGTATTCTCACCTCTATCCCTAGTCATGGTAGAGTAATCGTCCCGGCCATTACGGTTAGAAGCTGCTCCACCCGACACAATATCCTTGTGAGGGGGATCATCCCTAGACGGAGGTGGTCCTTTCATGACTTGTTGAAGTGCCTTCATCATTTCAGCTTGGACCATCTGGTTCTCCTTCTGCATGACAGTCATGGCGTCCTTCAAGTAGGCCATTGATCCAGCTAGATCATCAACCATCTCCTCGGATTTTTCCTTCTTAACCATGGTGAAATCACGGGTGCGCGGTGCTGTGACCTGAATAAGGGACTCAGAACCTTGCTGCCCTTCAGCCATGGTACCGGCCATTTCAATCAGGTCTGCTATTTCTATCGGATCCTCCTTCCGTTCATCAGTATCTGCCGCAGCAGGAACTAATCCACCCAACGCGCCCATTCTTCTCTTCAGAATGTTCTGGCTGTTGATGGTCATGCTTAGATTAAGAGCGAAGGACGAATCCAGAGTCTCCAGAAACCTTTTACAGGCCTCTGTGTTGGTTATTATAGCCTTGCCTCGCATAAGCTTTTTCACCAATGTCCCGTATTCGATCCCAAATCTCTTCAACAAGCCTTCATCACTAACCCTGATGCCTCTGTACTGCTTGCACAGTTTATCTAAGGCTTCAAGCGACCCTACTTTGGCCGACTTTACTTCTGGGTATATTTTGTAGATATCATCGATGAACGTATCATAGCTGCTGGTCGCAGCGTACGATGAAAGCGCCCGCCACAGTTCCTTCTTCGAAACCGAGAGGTAATCTGTAAGCTTCTTCTTCTTGTCCTGATCATCGGTGATTCCTGCGAGCGAGAAGATCTGGTTTGCGTGATCCACAAATTTCATCAAATCATCTGCACTTTCGGTTTCAAACTTTGGAGCATTGTTGTCCCATGCCCATGGCATCTTGAATGCAGCAGTGCGCTGTCCATTCCCATTATTGGCGTTGCCACCAGCATTTCCATCATTCTGCTCAGCCATGATAGTATTTGTTTCGTTCGGTGTAAGAGGTGAAGGTGGTAACTCTGGGTACGTTTCTTCTACTGTCACACTTAAACTGATATTCTCGTTGGGTTCTGGGGAGTGGGTTCTTGCCCTGTCCTTCCCTTTGCCTTTCTGAGTCTTTTTGTTCGATTGAGAACGCGACTGAGTAGCTGAATGTGCTGCTGCTCTGGCTGTGTTTGCAGGAAAGGTTGGTTTATCCTTCTTCCTTGACGGAAGCGGTGTTAAATTCGTGGGTGTTGGCCCACCAACTCTCTTCCTCTGTGATCTCCGAGGCTCGGTGATCTCTGGAGCTCCTTCTGCAGAATACTCCTCTGGTTCCCGGGAATTTGAACTTTCCCCTGAATGCAGGATGACTTTTTACCGTCACTTCTCAAGATGTACTTGAGGTATAACTCCCAGTACGATTTGTTCTGAAAGATTGTTGACCGGTCTCGTGTCTTATGTCAGACAATAAACCGTCTCGCAACAAGCCTTGGTTAAAGGACTCGATGTATTTTATGCTATGAACCCCTCGCGGTGGGCTCCAGATGACGGGCTTCGCTTGCGAGCGCGCGGTGCCTCGGAATGAGCTCTAAACCAAATCTACTAACTCAAAAGAGCTCGCAAAATGGATCAAAACCACACAACAAACACACACTACTCAACGGCTTCTACCTCGTAGTTCGTGGGGTTCCAACCAAAGTATTATGGCTGTGGCAATAGCGGCAAAATATCGAATCCGAGGTAAAAGCTTTTACTCGACGAAGTCTGATTTTCGACCGACTGGCTCTCGAATGCTTTCCAACTGAACTCTTGGGAGAGTTTTAGGTTACTACAAGTTGTATGAGGTGCTGAACACCGGGTGGTATGTCTGGTTTCACTAAGAGTGAAAACTTAATCTCGAATCCCAATTGTCGAACCAAATCTCGACTATTCGCTGATAAACTCTGTGGTAACGCTAAACCGCTGTCGCTGTCCTTATTTCGCTGCCGCTGAACGCTGTCCGCAGTATCTTAGATCGCTTTCACAAATTTATAACCAACACAATATTGATTCGCAGATGGACACAAACATATCAAATTGACACCCAAATGTACACCGAATGAACTCGTAGACTTCCAAATCGGAGACGCGTGCTTGTCTGCTACGCTCCTAGTCTGAAAGGGGACGGTCCACTGGCTTCCACCGGTGAGCCACTGCCTACTTTATACTACTTTCAACATACCAAATACAAGTACATACAGAAACTGAATCTGGATAATATCCTAGCGCCAAGGCCCTGATCCGCGAAGTTGCGGACTCGAGTCTCGTACCTAAACTATCCTATTGTACACAATCTGAAACCTAAACGGAAATAAATAGAGAAATATAAACTGAAACTTGGTATAATCTCCAACCTCGGCACACTGCTGCCGCTACAACTCCGACTGACTCAGATTCGGGATGCGCCCTGCCGCATGGTCACCCCTTGTTTCACGTCAAGATACACAGCCCATCATCCCGTTGCTAGCTCCACATGCCCGAGGCCGAGCCAGAAACTAATAATAAACGGTCCAAGCGTGATAGCGCATCTATTCCCGGATGCCCTCCTCTGAGTCCCCTCGTTCCTGGCCTAGACCGTTCTAGACCATCGCTGCCGTCCATATGAACAAGTCATCATAGTACCACTCGCCCAACCGTCGAGTTGAACTGGGTTTATCCCATCGGTATGACCGTTCCAGCCCTAGCTACCCACTTCATAATTCGTACAGCCCTCCCTTTGGTCTCTGGCTTCATGGATGGATAGTTTTATATGTCCTTGATCTTAGGAAGAACGCCCGACTCCCACGAACCCTTAGGGTTGGTTGAAAAAGTCAGTTTGGAGTAAAAGCTTTTACTAGTTTGGTAGACCATTCAGCCGTTAACTGCCTTCAAGTGACCTAGCAATTTAATACCCCAACGCTACTGTCCCTTGACTAGCTACTCGGACCTCGTACTAGCCCTGTAATGGATAACGCCTCCTAGCCAAATATTACAGATATAAAATCGACAAAATTCGCCGTTTTCACACCTGGTTTGCTGGCCGGCTCATCATCGGATTGATGTCAGACAAGGATCACACCTTGCACAAACTGTATCCAGTGGACTGCTGTTGTGGAAGGGGAGGGGTCCAACCTCAGCTCCAGGGAGAGTCCGCAAATATCACCAATAGTACTGGACAAACAGAGGCTGTTGCCGTGAACATGGGTCACCAAAGTTTGTTGTGCATTCATTTGTTATTAATCTTGGCTTCTGATGCAGAAAGCTGTCCTCGGTAATAGCTGACACTGAATGTATAAAGGCAACACAATGCTGTACACCCTTCCAGCTTCCTCCCACTATCTTCAGCTACATACCAACCTGCTGCACACACACTTTGCCCATACAAGAGTCCACAAAACATTCTCCTGAGCTATGCAGGTGTGTTATATACCTCGTTCCCACACCAGTGGTCTTAGTTGGCCCTACAGAACCCACTAGACCGGCCCGATCAGGTGTTGGTGATAAAAGATGTACGACTCTTGTCGCTTGGTGTGTCCATCTCAGGCCCGCATAGCTTCAGGGTAATGATTTCCTTCTCCAGATGGTGGTGGAATTCGAGGCCTTTCAACATTATACATGCTCAAAACGCTCATGTACCGAATTCAATGTGTACAGGGGCTTGAGGAAATGCCCCTTCCATGTGATTACTTTGATTTGATTGGCGGGACAAGTACCGGAGGGTGTGTTGCTTGAACTATTATTCTGGGACATTGAGTGATGTCAACCAGACTTATTGCTATTCTTGTCGGCCGCTTGCGGATGTCGGTGGACGATGCAATTGCCTGCTATGTGGAGTTCAGCAAGAAAGTTTTGGGGAAGACCAAGTCCACATTGGGCGAGGGAAGATATTCAGCAACCATTTTTGAGAACATAGTCAAGACTCTTGTGAGAAAGAGGACCGGTGACGCAGAGACTCCCTTACTCGATGATGGAGCTTTGGGTGGGGTATGCAAAACGTGAGCTTGATTGACTTGTACAGACCACCTTGCGCAACTAACTCCTCTAGATTTGTCTGTGCTCGACGCGCGGAGGCCATCGAATATGGCAAAGCAGAATTGTTCCGCTCTTACCAATCAACAAATCCCGCAGTGGCCTGTACCATATGGCAGGCGGCACGTGCAACATCTGCAGCACCAACATTTTTTAAGCGAGTTGCAATTGGGCCAGTCCAGGAACAGTTCATCGATGGTGGGATGGGTGTCAATAACCCTGCAAAACAGCTCCTGGCAGAGGCAGATGCAGCCTTTCCCAACCGGCAAATTGCATGTCTCATCAGCATTGGTACCGGATGGACAGGCACAACAGAACTTCCCAAGCCTGGGTTCCTTGAGAGGAACACTATCCCAGTGGGGGTAATAAAGGTTCTGAAGGCCCTGGCTACCGAATCCGAGCAGACAGCAGAAGAGATGCAGCTGAAATTTGCTAAGCAACCAAAGGTCTACTTTCGTTTCAATGTTGACCATGGGCTTGAAGCAGTTCGGCTTGATGACTGGCAGCAAATGAGCAAGATTGCCTCACTCACTAGGAGCTATGCGGACAAGCACGAAACCAGAGCCCTCCTAGATGATGCAGTGACCGTGGTGCTTAACCCCAAAAAGCGTGCGGATTAGAGTTCCTGATGTATCATGACTGTCAACTCAGTTTTATATATAGGTGCAACTCCCACAGTAGTAGACAGGATCAACACCTGTCCCCCAGCATCCAGAATCTTCCAAGGACGCCAGCAAATCCTGGGCAAAATGCAGCAGTTCTTCTCCACAAATTCCGGGAAACAGCTCATCTATGTTCTACATGGCCTTGGTGGGACAGGAAAGACCCAGACTGCGCTCAAGTTCATCCAAGACTCAGATGCAAAGTGAGTTCATAGGTTAGGTTTAACTTGTATCCTTTAAATTGCCCCTGCAGTTTCACCAACATCTTTTTGGTGGATACCAGCAGCATCAGAACAATCAAGATCGGCTTGCAGAATATTGCACAGTCTGGGGGTGTTGGTGATTCTGCGGAGGATGCTCTAACCTGGCTCAAAGGCCAACATGACAACTGGCTGCTGTGCTTTGACAACGCAGATGACCCAAACATCAGTCTCAATGACTTTATCCCCCAGTGCAACCATGGAAATATTTTGGTGACCTCTCGGAATCCACAACTGGCAGTTTATGGGGCCTCATCCTCTGTGTCTCATATGGAGGAACCAGATGCAGTGACCTTGTTGCTCCGCAGTGCAAGCAGGGAGAACTCTTTGGAAAATCTCAAAGTTGCAGCTATGATTGCCAAGGTCAGATATTTTAGTTTGTTGATGAAGGCAGTCCTGATCCTTTGGTCAGGAATTGTACTATCTGCCACTTGCAATTGTCCAGGCTGGGGCATTCATCTCAGAGTCTGAGGACCTTGACGGATACTTGGCCCTCTATCAGTCAAACCGAAAAGTTCTCCTCAGCAAGAAAGCCGTTCAAACTCATGATCCCTACGCCTGGACAGTCTACACCACATGGCAAATCAGTTTTGAACGTCTAAGCAAAACAGCTGGCACCTTTCTGCAACTTTGTTCATTCCTGCATTACACTGGGATTTCGGAGAACATGTTCAGCTATGCTTGTGGGTACAGGTTTCCGGCTATTGGGCCATCCAAAGAGGACCTCAAGGAGTCTCTTGAGTTTCTTGCCAAATTCCAAGGGCAGACCGGTAAATGGGACTCCCTTCGCTTCCAAGAGGTAATCAATGAGATCAAGGCATATTCCTTGATCAACTTTGATCACAACACAAGAACATTTTCTATCCACCCCCTTGTTCATGAGTGGATTGGTACTACCCTCACAGAAGAAAAGGACTCTTGCCAATCCCAGACCAGCTGTATCATTGGGATGTCCATCACAGCTTTGCCACATATAGATATGCAGCTGTTGTCTCTGAAGTATCTGCCTCATCTTGGTTCACTGAGGGATGCAAACGTTGATGGAACCAGGGATTTCCGAATGGCTTTCTGGAGTGTATACTATTGGTCCGTCCAGACAAAGATTGCTCAAACATTGGCAGAGCAAGTGGTGGAGAAGTGGACACCCTTGCTGGGTCAGGAACACCCAGAGGTGTGGCAAGCAATGGCAAACCTTGCTGCAACATATCGCAGGCGGGGTGAGCTCCAGAAGGCAGCAGAGCTGCAGGCAACTGTGCTTGAAAAGCACACCAAGCACTTTGGCGAGGATCACCCAGATGTGTGGCGAGCAATGGCAAGCCTGGCACTAACATATCACAGGGGATGTCAGTTTCAGGAGGCAGCAAAGCTGCAGACAACTGTGCTGGAAAAGCGCACCAAGCGCTTTGGTGAGGATCACCCAAATGTGTGGGAAGCAATGGCATACCTGGCTGCAACATACCGCGGGCTGGGGGAGTTCCAGAAGGCAGTAAAGCTGAATGCAACTGTGCTGGAAAAGCGCACCAAGCGCTTTGGTGAGGATCACCCAAATGTGTGGGAATCAATGGCATACCTGGCTGCAACATATCGCAGGCTGGGGGAGTTCCAGAAGGCAGTGGAGGTGGAGGTGACTGTGCTTGAAAAGCGCACCAAGCACTTTGGCAAGGATCACCCAGATGTGTGGCAAGCAATGGGAAATCTGGCTGCAACATATCACAGCCTGGGTGAGTTCCAGAAGGCAGCAGAGCTGCAGGCAACCGTGCTTGAAAAGTGCACCAAGCACTTGGGTGAGGATCACCCAGCTGTGTGGCGAGCAATGGCGAACCTGGCTGCAACATATTGCAGGCTGGGTGAGTTACAGAAGGGAGCAGAGCTGAAGGTGACCGTCCTTGAGAAGTGCATCAAGCACTTTAGCGAGGATCACCCTGAGGTGTGCCGAGCGATGGGAACCCTGGCTGCAACATACAGACAACTGGGTGAGTTCCAGAAGGCAGGGGAGCTGCAGGCAACTGTGCTTGCAAAGCGCACCAAGCACTTTGGCGAGGATCACCCAGATGTGTGGCGAGCAATGGCAAACCTGGCTGTAACACACACAGACCTGGGTGAGTTCCAGAAGGCAGTCGAGCTGGAGGCAGGCGTGCTTGCAAAGCGCACCAAGCACTTTGGCGAGGATCACCCAGATGTGTGGCGAGCAATGGCAAACCTGGCTGCAACACACACAGACCTGGGTGAGTTCCAGAAGGCAGTGGAGCTGGAGGCAGGCGTGCTTGAAAAACGCACCAAGCACTTTGGCAAGGATCACCCAGATGTGTGGCAAGCAATGGGAAGCCTGGCTGCAACATATCACAGCCTGGGTGAGTTCCGGAAGGCAGCAGAGATGGAGGTGACTGTGCTTGTAAAGCGCACCAAGCACTTTGGCAACGATCACCCACATGTGTGGCAAGCAATGGGAAACCTGGCTGCAACATATCACAGTCTGGGTGAGTTACAGAAGGCAGCAGAGCTGCAGGCAATTAATTGTGCTTGAAAACTGCACCAAGCACTTGGGCAAGGATCACCCACATGTGTGGCAAGCAATGGCAAACATGGCTGCAACATCCAGAGCCCTGGGGGAGTTCCTCAGATGAGTTAGGTTGTTGTAGTGTCAACAGAAAACAGAAATCCACGCAACCGTGCCAAACTGAGGCCAAAAAGTCGGGATTCAAAGTCCAGGAGCCGTTGGCAAGACATCAATTCTGAGGTGTGGTAGTCAAGGTAATCAAGTCGAGGATGCTGAAAACTGCCAGAACGAGACTCGGCTGGCGGAAAATGAGGTGGGTATTGAAGAGGGGTTTGTTCATCTGGAAACCCCGCATGCCACGGTTCAATGACCCCAACATCACACCGAGAGCGGAGGGGGAACGAGGATGAGGTGCAGAAAGTGAGAGATAGGGAGTGTTGGGTGCAACTCGAACATGTCCATCTGCCAAAGGGTGTATGCTCTGCTCATTTGATGGTATTGGTATGTTGGCGTCTCGGAACATCAGTGTATCCACCCAACAATCCATCTGAAGGCTCCGTCTGGTAGGCTCGTGACCAGCCTGCCATCTATGGCTTAAGAGGCAAGCACTTGGCCGTAGGCAGGCTGGTACAATTCAGCAGCTGTGCTAGGCCGGAGTTTGAATATTTTGGCCCTGCCATCACGGTGGCTGAGCAGCGCGATCAATTCCCCGCCAAATTGAACAATTTCGTAGCGCACCATGTGGGACACCGAAAAATAATCTGAGGAGACGGGAATCAAGTTCAAGATATATAGATTACCGATTCTTGAGAAAGTGTGAGAAAAGTTGGGAGAAAAGTACTTGAAATGAGCAAAAGCCAGACTCGGGGGAATTTTTCTAAACTCCGGCCCAGCACGGTTATTGATCACTAGCTGTACCAGCCTGCCTATGGCACAACACTTGCGTTGAAGATTTGCCATAATTGGCAGGCTGGTTACGAGCCTATCCGTCTGGCTCTGTACCTGTGTCGGCTGCTTCCCTCGGACTTATTCCGGCGTACCGGTGAATTTGTTGAGGACACGAAGAGGTTTAGGGAGACCTTCCTCACTAGGGAGCTCCGCCGAAGGCGGATGTGACCTTGCTTGCTCAAAAACAAAGGCTTGCTCCTGCACATATATCTCATTGGGTGCTTTGCGAGCTCTGCTGCGCGAGGCCAATGGTCATCGACACAAACTTCTGGTTGAGCATGGATTGTGAATCGGTTTACATCCAATTTAGGTAAAGATGAGGTAAGGCGAGGGTCTAGAATTCGATGTCGGGTCGGATCACCGGGTGACTCAAAAAGTGGGGCCGTGGTGCGGTGTCTGGAATTTTGAGATTTTTGTTTTTCTATTCAGATATACCTGGTCTTGTATTGACGGTGTCAACCCCATATGCTTCTTTGCTCTTGCGGCTGTGGCCGCTTCTTCGCCGTTTTTGCCCATCTCGCGAGGTCGTAGGTTCGAATCCTCGTCGTCTTCTCTTTTCACGCTTGCTTTTGGTGCTCAACCATTGAACATCCAACTTCGGTCAATCAAGTTGGCCATAGCAAAATCCAGACAAACCATGTGAACCAGCTTCCAACACCACTGGTTCTGGTGTTCTGACTTTGGTCTGGATAAACCTCATTTGCTTAGTGCCACCCGCATTCTCGCAACCTTCTTCGCAAGTAAGGGGTCGGCAACCAATGAACATGCTGCTTGACCGAAGGAGGTGTCACTGTGTTCTGTCGCTGTAAGTTGTAACAAACGAAGAGAAATACTTAATCCCAAGACTCAGCCGGATTGAATCGGTTGGAGCATAGCATACTTGGATTGATGAACTAACCGGTTGTAGAGCTGGAATGGTTGCATAAGTGAATGAGAGGCCCGCAGATTTATCGGGTGGGGCTAGGTGAGTTCACGGAGTTGAACGTTCGTTGTATGTTGAACTTTCATTCCAATTCAGATGGCAAAAAAGACACTCCCCAGCTCCTGGGGAAGTCAAAATAGATGTCCATGCTAGCAATACTGTTTGGCAGAGCACAGAAGCCATCTGTGTGCAGGAGAAAGCCAAATTGATAGAGGTGCTAGCAGATATTCACTTTCTTTCTGTGTGTCTGAGGGAGGCAGGGTTTGTGTGTCTGCAGATGCATCTGAGGACCACACCCACACAACAGCACTAGTGAGTTCGATTCAAACATCAAATACCGATAGATTCAAGTGAATTTTCATTGTTTTGTAGCCCGAAAGGGCTGAAAAAAATCAAAAGGCCTCCTTCGAGGCCCTAGAGCAAAGTCTTGAATATCCCCGGTCCTCCATCCAGTGTTTTGAGAATGAACACTGAGTTTTCAGTGGGTTTAACAATAAATCCGACAGTTTGAGGCACTAAAATGTTAGGGATGAGAAAGATCAGTCCGCATTCAGACTAAATATGATGCTGGGAAAGCTTGGTCACTAATAGTCCCAATCGGGGACTAACTGATTGCCATGCACTGCACGACGGCCAAAAGTAAAAAAGTAAAAGTAAAAGTGGTGCCAATTATGTAATCTCGGTTCCAGATCATTATTGCTGCCGCGAGTCCGAGCTGGCTCGAGTCGAGTGGGGCTCGGGCTCGGTGTCAGCCTATATCCGGAACTCGAGTTGATGGGAACTCGACTCGGCTCGAGCCATTTCCTTAAACAGTTTGTGACACTCACGCCAGTAACTCCTCCTCCTCCTCCGCGTCCACCACCCTTCCCATCCTTCAAATCGTCACTGGCAGCCCCGAATCAATCCTAAATAATGCAGCTATCGTTCAGTGACCTTCCCTGTGGTTTCGCGTGTCAAATACAAGGATTTCAAATTTTCAACTTCTCTCGGCCGCTTCAACAATTTCTATCCGGCTCAAACTTCGATTCAGCAAGCATTTCTTTTGCAATTCATCATGCTATCAAAGCTCTAGTCATTTACCGAGCTGCAGGGTTAGTTTGAGAGCTCGAGGAGCTCATGGGACACCTCAACGGTAATAATGACTCTAACTGCATCCCTGAGTCTGTATTGCATCTGTGGCGTCCAAAAAAATCCCTAGACCTATATACACCATTAATAATGCTATCCCCGTCGCTTTGTATGCTGAGGGGTTGTATGAGGCGAAGCAATGGAAGCCAGAACGGTCGGCGGGCCCGTGGGAAGGTGAATTGCCTTTTACGGAGCAGAACTCGAGCCAGCTCGGGCTCCACTCGGGGCAACTTGAGTTGCCCCGAGTTTGATTGCCCATCAACTCGAGCTAGCTCCAACTCAGCTCGCGGCAGCACTACAGATCATTGGGTGTGGTTCCGTTTTGGGACGCCATCAGGCAGAAAAAATGATGCAAAAGAGACAACGGAAAGTTATAGGGCAATAGAGCTTATTGGCAAACGATGTAGAGTTTTACATCGATGAATTTTGCCCTCGGTTTCAGTTCAAAATGAAAAAAAGTTGGCGAAATTTGGGCCCCACACTTCCGGCGTCATCACGACCAGGTGACTGATTTGAACGCGTCTCCCGGCCAGACGCTCCACATCAACTCTTTATTCTCCCCACCATGCCTGGCCGCGCGCTGCGACGATTCCTTTGCAGCATACTCGGGCCCCTCATCGACGCTGATGACGGGGATCTCTTTATCTATCAACAAGTTGCCGACACGCCGAACGACCCCTGGCTCGGCATTCTTGAGAACCTACGACTCAAAACGCGGCGCGCAGACGACTGTGGCCGCCCTAAAATTGGGGGACAACGAATCTCGTGGGCATGGCTCACCAGTTTGGTCCCTGCCGACTGTCGATATCAATTCCGGTGAGCTATGGCGTGGAGTTTAAATGTCGGAGGCTGATTTGACGTCGTTGAGCTTTTACGCCAGCGAGATTTACGACCTAGCGGTCGCGCTGGATATCCCCGCCGTCTTCCGAACAAAAAGCCGATATGCATTCCCGCGCATCGAGGCCCTCGGCATCCTCCTCGCTCGCTTTAGATCCGCGGGTGACATGTTTGAGCTCACAACAAAATACTACCGCTCGCAAGGCGCCATCAGTGAGCTCGTCAACGAGCTCTCCGAGTTCTTGGACGAGCGCTGGAGCCATCTCCTCGACTTCGACGCCAACGAGCTGTTTTCGCAACAACAAATGTCGGAGTACGCGGCCGCGGGTGCTCCATTGCAGTTTGTTTGGGCATTCATCGATTGTACAATTTGCGCCATGTGTCGTCCGACCTGGTGGCAGCATATCGTCTATAACGGCTACAAGAAAATCCATGCAACCAAGTACCAAGGGCTCACCTTACCCAACGGCCACATCGGACACCTGTTCGGCCCTATAGAAGGCCGCCGTAACGACAACGCGCTTCTCGCCGACTCCCACCTGCTCGAAAAATGCGCCCAGTTCGCGTTCCGCCCCGGAGCCGACCACAATACCCCCATCGCCCAACACTATTTCCAGTTGTTCGGCGATCCTGCATACGGTGTTACCCCCCTGATCCTAAGCCCGTTTGCGGGCCTTGGTGAACGGACGGAAGACGAGGCGGCGTGGAATGCAGCCATGGCTGCCGTGCGGATCGAGGTTGAGCACAGTTTTGGCAACGTCACTCGCCTCTGGCCGTTCCTCAACGCGTGGTGGAAGCACCGTGTCTATTCATCACCCATCGGCAGATACTATCAAGTCTGCGTGCTTCTTACGAACGCTCGTAACTGCGTCCGACCCAACCAAACCTCCCGATACTTCAGGCTTAGCCCCCCGAGTCTTGAAGAGTACTTCCATGAGTAGTTAGATAAATATAACGCGGACAATTCATTTTCTTACGCTACTGTACATTTGACGCTATCTACTTGACGACGACTACTCTACACGGAGTCTGCCTTGCGATCGTTAGCGACAAGCTCTTTGAGAAGGGAGGTGAACTCCTGCTTCTGGACACGCGAGTCCGAGACGAAGGTGTCGAGGGACTGCGCGACACGCGCGTCGTGTGCGGCCCGACGTTCGTTCTCTGCCTTCATCAACCCGAGGAGCCCGTCAGCCTCAGACGACGCGGAACGGCGCATACCGCGGTGGCGCTTCGACGCGGGCTTCTTCGATGCCTTCTTGCCGTTGGTGGTGTCGTCGTCGCATACCGCGGTGGCGCTTCGACGCAGGCTTCTTCGATGCCTTCTTGCCGTTGGTGGTGTCGTCGTCGTCGGAGTCGAGGGTCTCCAGCGACGAGTCGGCAGCGGTCGCGGGCCGGGCGGAGGAGGAGGGGGAGTCGGTCTCCTGGTCGGTGTTGTCGTCGCTGTCAGGGCTGCGCGCACGCTTGCGGAGAGTACACATCGACGCCTGACGGATGGCCTCTCCGCCCTCCTGATCCTCGTCGTGTTTCTGCAGGCTAGAGTTTAGTCGAAGATCCCAGTTGCGCACGCAGATGAGACATACCTTCTTCAATTTAGCCTTTGCCTCGTCCGACTTGCCTTTCGCCGTGTCGTGCGCCGTCTCCAAACGCTCGAGAAGCGCACCGATAGTGATGCTGGATGAGGTTCCCTCGCCGATGACATTGGCGAGATTCTTGTGCTTGCCATTGGGGTTCTTGAAAGGGAAGCAGGGTCAGCAAATCCAGGCAGGCGGGGGAAGAAGCTCACCTTCTTGTACGATATCAAGGCCTCCGCCTTGTGCTGTACACTTGCAGCTGAGATGGACGTGTGGCGGAAACCCTCCTCCGCAAGCTTGATGGCGACGCGCTCCCATGCACTACCTTTCTGCCCGTGCGGGGCAAGGAAAGGGTTAACGTCGATGGCAGCACGCGCCACCTTGATGAGGTCCTCCCCCGTCATCCTCTTTGACGTCGACGCGTCTCCCTGACCCCCGGTGTTCTCCTTCTCCTTCTTGGCACCTGCACCCTTCTTCCCCTCCTTCCCCTCTGGCCCCTTCGCTCCGCTGAGACCAATGGCGGGACTCGCACCGACATCCGCGTTGTAGCGAAGGCTGGTGGCGGCGATGAGGTTGGCGCGAAGGATGGCGGGGACGTGGGGAAGGTGGGCGTTCTGCTCGTCCGCATCGATGGGTGGGTAAGCGGGGAACGAGTTGAGGTCCCGGATGTTCATGCGCGGCGTAAACGGGGTGCGCTGAGAGATGTCGAGTGCAGGCAGGGGGCCGCGGCGGGGCGTGTCGAGCGTCGTAAGGTCGAGGGAGGGGTGGGATGGGGTGCTGCTGTGTGCTGGTAGGCCGGCCTCCATGTGAGGTGGGAGCGAGGTGACGAGGATATCTTGGTCTTCGCCCCAGCCGGTGGTGTCGAAGGAATAGCCGGGGAACTCGGCCGCGAGTGCGTTGAGGGAAGGAGGAGGGGTGCGGAGGATTCCGTCCCATGTGTAGCTGGTGTGAGAGGTCATAGATAAGTCGCGGTATGCGTTTTAGTTGAGGAGACGCGCCTTTTTATCTCGCCAGCGTGTGGGGCCGCTTAACGCGATGACGACCTGGCTCCAGCCCAGCGTCATCCTCCTTGTGCTCTACTCCACAATCCCCATAGCAGCGAGCTTGTAGGACGTTGAAAACGGCGGCGGGGACGCAACAGACGACGAGCGCGGTGAGAGGAGAAGGGTGGGAAGACACCGTCAAGCTGTACTTTGTTCCGTTGACCGGCCGCCTCCGGTGCCAGATTAGGAATGACAGTCGTGGGGCTCAAGAACGATTCAAAAATTTGAGTGGGTGGAGCGTTCAAATTGGAGCTGGTTTGAGTTCAAAAAAAATCGTTTTACATCATTTGCCAAGTTAAGTTAAGTTAAGTTGATGTAAGGGCAACCTCGAAGGCCCGAGATGAACTCAAGAGTCCTAGTGAGGGGAATCCAAAGGAGATCAATAGGATGTACAAGAATACAGGAAAAGGGAGACAAACCTAGTGAGGGGAATCCAAAGAGAAGAAACTCTGAGGATTCCCTCACTAGGCTGGGTATATATACTACTGGGGAATCACAGGGTGCGCAGCACCATGTGCAATGATAAGGGTCGCCAGGGGGAAGTACTCACAGGTGCGCAGCACCATGTGGAATGATAAGGGTCGCCAGGGGGAAATACTCACAGGTGCGCAGCACCATGTGGAATGAGGAGCATCGTCAAGGTGAAAGATCATCAGCACATGGTCGGCGCCATGTGCAAAGGTCACGGGCACGATCACACGCTCGATGCCATTGGGGATCGTGTGATTGTGCGAATGTCTTCTTGGTTGAACTGGACGTCCAAATGGGGCGTGGAAGCGGGGTTCCCCTGACATCATCCCCCCCTTGGAATGCGGCGCCTCGACGCATAGACCTAACGTGGAGACCGGGGTTGCGGAAGGGGAGAGAGTCAAAGGCAGCAAAGGAGATTGAGCGCGGAGCAGTCGGATGAGTTTGATAGTACTGTGCCACGGCTTCCGGAGCGAAGATGTCGGAGTGTTTAACCCACTGGTTATGTGAAGCATTGTACCCTTTGAAAGACACCATATAATATAGTGACTTCCAGCGGATCTTAGCATCCAGAATCTCGTCGATTTCCCATTCTGGAGCATCTCCTGGTAGGTCTGGTAGAACCGGAGCTGGCTCATCATAGCCTGGACGTCCCGGGAACGGGTCATCCTCTGCCAACTGCAACTTCACCACTGGGAAGACGGGGTGAAGGCGCGAGAGCCGAGGTGGGAGTTCCAGCTTGTAGGCACCTCGACCGACAACCTTAACCACCTTGAAGGGGCCAAGGCGCCGGTGCGAGAGGCCCTGTGACGGACGAGTGGTCATGATGTCCGATGCATCAAGCCAGACACGGTCACCAACCTTGATATCCGGAGCTGGAGTGCGCCGGCGGTCGTAGTACCGCTTGTACTCCTCCTTGGCTTTTATTAGCGCGGCTTGGGCTTCAGAGACACCTGAGGCAATCCTATCGCGGAATTCATTTGCCGACTCCACCTTTGAGTGTATTCCAGTTGGCTCGAACCCCATTCGAGGGAGCCGACCGGTATCGGTCATGAACGGGACCTGCTGCGTCGAAGAGTGGATGTGGTTGTTGTAGGCAAACTCCGCGGCTGGCAAGAGATAGTCCCAGTCATCCTGCTTATAATTGGTGAAGATCCGCAGGAACTGCTCCATCTCTTGGTTGACACGCTCAGTCTGGCCGTCGGTCTGCGGGTGGTATGCTGTGGAGGTTGCTGGAGTGATTCCAATAAGGCGCCAGAGCTCGGTGGTGAACTCTGCAACAAACTGCGGACCGCGATCAGAGATGTACTTCTCGGGGGTGCCATGGTGCCTCCAGACATTCCGGTAGTACAACCGGGCAGCGCCGACAGCATCGATGTGAGTTGTGCACTCGTTGAAGTGACCACGTTTACCAAGGACATCAACCACGACCATAATGGCGTCATAGCCGTGCGCCTCAGGGAGTTCCACAACGAAGTCTACCGACACTGTGTGCCAGCGCTCTGGAGGAATTTCGGTCGGGTGCAGCTCTCCGACTGGGAGCCTCCGGAGCGCCTTGGTGCGGCAGCACAGGTCGCAGGTTGCAACGTACCGGCCAACATGTCGGGACAACTGGGGCCACCAGTAGTTCCGGGAGACAAGCTCCAATGTCTTGAAGCGACCGGCATGACCAGCAACCCTTGTGTCGTGGTGCTGCTCCAAAATTCGGCGGCGAAGGTCATTGTCCCGAGGGACAACCAGCTTACCACGGAAGTAGAGCAGACCTGCGGCAACGTGCCATTCCGCACTGCGAGAGGACCGGGTGCCTCGAACTTTGAGGATCTCGCGGGCAGCAAGTGCAACTGGGTCTTCCAGGTCTGGTTCACCAGCAAGGGCTTCTCGGATGTCGCGAAGAATGGCAACCTCGGGACCAGAGACGGAGATACCCTCGAGAGCGCGAAGTTGGAACAGCTTCGGGGTCAAGAGAGTGACGTCTTGGTTGTCCGGAGCCGACCCATGGTCTGGTCTACGAGAGAGCGCATCAGGACGGCCCATAAGCTTCCCGGGCTTGTGATGAAGCGTGAAGTCAAACCGGGACAGGTACAGCGACCACCGCGCCTGTCTACGGTTGAGGTTTTGCGACTTCCGGAAATACTCCAGGTTCTTGTGGTCGGTCCAGATCTCGACAGGAAGCTGCGAGCCCTCGAGGAAGTGTCGCCACTCCTCAAGTGACCGGATGATGGCGAGCATCTCCTTGTCATGGATCTCGTAGTTACGCTGGACCAGTGACAGACTCTTGGAGAAGAACGCCACTGGGTGCCACTTGCCATCGGAGCCTTCCTGAGAGAGAACAGCTCCAGAGGCGAAGTCGGAGCTATCCGCCTCAAGCCGGTACATCCGAGACTCGTCAGGGAGGATGAGGACTGGATCAGAGGTGACAGCGTCCTTGAGAGCTTGGAACGCAGCAGCTTCGATTGCAGTCCAAACCCACACCTTGCCCTTCACAGTGAGGTCAAAGAGGGGCCGGGCGATGTCGGAGAAGGCTCGGATGAACCGCCGGTAGAAGTTTGTGAAGCCAACGAACTGCTGCACATCCTTCTTGTTTTCCGGTGTTGGCCAGGCGGCAACACCAGCAACTTTGACCGGGTCCATCTCGACATGGTTATGCGAGATGATCACCCCAAGGTATTCGATTGATGACTTCTCAAATTCGCACTTCTCTGGGCGTAAGTAGAGCTTGTGCTCCCTGAGACGTTGAAGCACCTCTCGGACAATCTCGCGATGCCGGGTGATGTCTGAATGGGCTATGAGAATGTCGTCAAGGTATACCATGACGTCGCCAGACATGATGAGATCTTGGAAAATGTCGTTCATCATGGTCTGAAAGGTTGCGGGGGAGTTTGTCAAGCCAAAGTACATCACCAGGGGTTCGAAGAGTCCCCTGTTGGTTCGGAAGGCTGCCTTCCATTCATCACCCTTTCGGATCCGGACGTTGTTGAAGCCCCAACGGATGTCAAGCTTTGTGAAGAACCGAGCGCCTTTCAAACGATTAATGAGGTCGTTGATCAGCGGAAGTGGGTATCGATTCTTGATGGTCATTGCATTCAATGCGCGGTAGTCCTGGACAAAGCGGAGACCACCATCCTTCTTCTTGATGAAGAAGACTGGCGATGCCATGGGAGACTTTGAAGGTCGAATCCGACCAGTGGCAAGGCTCTCTTCGATGAACGCGTCGAGCTCGCGCTGTTCGAGGGGCGAGATAGGATAGACCTTACAGTTGGCCGGCTTTGAGTCTGGGACAAGTTCGATGGCATGGTCCCATGTCCGACGCTCTGGTAACGAGTTGAACGCCTCTCGATTGAAGACATCCTCGAAGTCGCGCACCCACTCAGGAAGGGGTTCCTTACCGGGTGCGGAATTCTTGGCATGGGCTTCCGCTAGGCGTTGAGAAACCGTAGCAGATGCACGAATGTCTTCTGGAGGAGAGAATGTTGTGTAGAAAATACGATCTCCATCCTCGATTGGGTCGTCCTCATCGTCAGAGTCGTCAGAGTCATCCGGGGATAATTCTGGTAACTCGTCCTCAAACTCGTCGTCATCATCCTCGCCAGAGCGAAGGTCCGTGTCTATAGCGCAAATGCGGGGTATTGGCCCTGCACGGAGTTGCCGAAGGATTGAAGCAGAAGTCTTGGCATGCTGGCGCTCAATTCTCGACTCGTCACGGCAAGTTGTGCAGACGGAAGGGCAGCGACTCATCTTGACCTCCCTGGTCTCCCAGTCGATCTCCGGGTTGTGCTTCCGAAGCCAGGAGAACCCGAGAATAAGCTTCTGCTTGCCAAGTCGGGTGACAGCAAGCACAGCACGCTCACTGTGCGACTTGTATCGGAGGATGACGTCTGCAACTTCTTGGATACTGCCGGCCTCGTTTGCAGAACCATCAACATTGAAAACCGGGATAGGTCGAGAGAGCCGGCGGAGTGGGACCTTGTTTTCTGCAGCGTATTCAGAGTCGATGAATTCTGAAGTAGCACCACAGTCTACGAGTCCAGACAGTGAAAGCTTCACCGCGTTATCAGTGGATTCGATTTCGAGGGGGAGGTGGAGGGAATTTGTGCTAGCCTCTGCTGCAATTGTGAAGCGCTTGGGAAGTTTGCGCTCCCACATTGGCTTACGCCGCAAGCGGAGGGGGTCATCAAACACCGGTGGAACTGGAGCCGGAGTCGGAGGAAGTGGAACATCAGGAGTTTTGTGGGGAATAGGAGGTGCGTCTTCCGTTTCGTTGTATGCATGAGATATATTGTCTGTTTCATTACATAGGACAGCAAAACGGTTGTGGGACGCGAACGAGGGCGCACCGCTCACTCGTCGCGGATAGTAAAATCCTCCTGTTCAGTCACGTCCTGGGCGTGCTGGGCCACGGCATCAGCAGATGCAAGGCGTGCCATGAGCTCCTCAAGTAGTGGCCCATCGAGTTGCTGAACCACCTCGTCGAGAATGTCAATGGTGCGGACGTCTGCCGGCACAGTGCAGTCCCTGGCAAAGTGATTTGGGTCACCGCAGCGGAAGCATCCGCGGCGAGGTGTGCCTCGGTTGCGTACACGGTCAATGTCCATTGGAACCGCAGGTGGTAGCACCAGAGGAGCAGCACGAGGCTGCGGGGCTGGACCAGTAATAGGGCCTCGGATGGATGGAGTCGGCAGGCGGACAATGGGGAACACTGAACGTCCATTCGATGGTTGGGTGCGACCGGAGTGTGCTGAGCTCCCAGATGTGCGAGTGCGCGCATTCATCTGTGACTCGTACTGCCGGTAAGCACGCGAGCGCCACGCAGGGTAGTCCTCAAGCCCCGGCACGTCACTCGACCCAGTAATGGCGAGGTTAATCGCCGGGTCAAGTCCGGTGCGGTACTTGGTGACCTTGATGATCTGGTCAGAGAACCCAGCGAGGTCAACGAGGTCCTCGAATTCATCGGTGTACCGGAAGACGTCACGGCTAGCCATGTGGTAGGCCTTGGATTCGAGCCGAAGGAGGGCATGGTCCTGCTCGTTCTCCTGGACGAACCGAAGTTTGAACTCGGTAACAAACAAACTCCAGGTCGGAAAGGGGAAAGGTGTCTTTGCGGAGTGGCGTTCAGACCAGCGCTGAGCGGCATCCTTTGCCATGAACGAGAGGGCGTAGCGAACCACCTTCTCCTCGGATGGGACTCCATCTACCACGAACGCCTCCTGGACGAGCGCAACGTAGGACCGGACGGCATGGAGGAATGCCCGGCCTTGAGTTCGATCACCATCAAAGATGAACGGGGGGTTGGGACGAAGGACAGATCTAGTTCCTGTGGTTGGGGTTGCAAAAAGTGCTGGACCCGCGTCCGGAGCCGGAGCGGCAGGGGACGGGGCAGGCGAGGATGCAGTGTTTTGGGGTTGGCCTGAAATAAAGGCCTGGATGGTCTGTAGTATGCCCTCCATAGAGGACATCCGTGCTTCGATATCGGGCGCGTCGGACATGTCGTTGTTGGGGGCAGGGACTGGGGAGGAGGGGGCAAGATTCGAGGTGGGGAGGACCTGGGTACTCGACGAACTGTCTGAGTCCGAGTCTGACACACCAAAGCCCGCAATCTTGACCGGTTAATCCCTTAGAGAGTTTCTTCTGCTGTAAGGGCAACCTCGAAGGCCCGAGATGAACTCAAGAGTCCTAGTGAGGGGAATCCAAAGGAGATCAATAGGATGTACAAGAATACAGGAAAAGGGAGACAAACCTAGTGAGGGGAATCCAAAGAGAAGAAACTCTGAGGATTCCCTCACTAGGCTGGGTATATATACTACTGGGGAATCACAGGGTGCGCAGCACCATGTGCAATGATAAGGGTCGCCAGGGGGAAGTACTCACAGGTGCGCAGCACCATGTGGAATGATAAGGGTCGCCAGGGGGAAATACTCACAGGTGCGCAGCACCATGTGGAATGAGGAGCATCGTCAAGGTGAAAGATCATCAGCACATGGTCGGCGCCATGTGCAAAGGTCACGGGCACGATCACACGCTCGATGCCATTGGGGATCGTGTGATTGTGCGAATGTCTTCTTGGTTGAACTGGACGTCCAAATGGGGCGTGGAAGCGGGGTTCCCCTGACAGTTGATGCCTAAGGTCCCACGCGGGGTACAGCAAGATCACCCAGAGACGACCTGACCCTCAAGGAGCCGTCCATCTCTGGCTGAAATACACTAGAGTTAGTAAGTTTAGAAAATGCTAGAAGTCAATGTCCATGGTGGCATCCATCTCGTCGTCGCCCGATCCATCCTCCGTCGCCGACTCAAAATTCCAAATCCCGTCGTCCCCGTCGTCTGTGTCCGGCGCCACCTCACAAACCATCGTCGGTAGACGCCGCCCAAACCATTTCCAACTCCTCACGACCTTGAATACAAACCGAGCCATTGGGACGACTGCCTCCCAATCGAAAATCAGACCGCGCATGATAGCCTCCGCAGCTTGAGCAGTGTCCGCGCGAGCCAGTGTGCGATGCACACTGGCCAACGCTACTCGCAACTCTTCACGCGCTGCTACCGTCTCAACAGCTCGGCACTGCATAAAGACGTGTCCCGGAGTTTCATCATCGACACCGCACTTGCGACACCTCAATTCCTCCTGCGAGTGTGCGGCGGGGTCCGTTCGTACACCACGAAAGAAATATGATGCGCAGAGTAGACGGGTAAGCGCCAGTCGATGATCCGTTACCGTTATGCGCGAGAGGTAATGTCGGCGGCATAGGTGAATTACTCGAGCCGGTTCCTCGGGGTGTGGCTCCATCCTCCCATGAAGCAAAGGTAGCGACACCGCGTCCTGCACACCTTGCCAGACCCACCGACGTCCGCGCAACCGCACTTGTTGCACCAACGCGTCGCAAATCGCCGGTGTGAGGTTGGCAAGGGAAGGTAATGACGGCATTGGGAAGGGTAGGTCGCGCAGGACGTTGGCCAAGTCGCACATCCAAGAAGAGAGGCCACTATTGCGGAGTGCATCAGCAACCTGGAGCGCCTTCTTGGCCAGATGCGTGTCGTGGAGCTGAACGAGATAGCGGAGGTACTGTAGGGCCAGTTGCGCTCTGCGCACACGCAACGGGTAAATCCCGAGTTCGGAGTACAGCTGCACCACTCCTGAGCGCTTCCCAACGCCAAGGGTGCGACGCAGCATAACCCGATTAAGCCCATCCAGCAACTCAAACGACACTGGGTCGACGTCCAACGCGATGTCGCAGGCATGCGTAAGATGGCAGTCGATAAGTGCAATAAGCTCTAGCGGCCAAATTCCATCGATCAATCCTCCTCGTCAACATCTCGACATCCCCGGATGGACTTCTGCCCGTGAGCGGAGCGAACGATTGCCCTATAACGTCGGGTACGAGACTACCAATTATGAGGTTGGAGAGACCTTGAGAAGCAAGGTGATTAGGAAAACCTTCTAAATTGGGGTAGTTTTTGATCGATGCCGGCTCTGCACGGGGCTGGTGCTGGCTGGTGTATCAAGTCGGTGACTCAGACTAGAAAGGAACATATGATAGTCAGTCGAGACCAAGGGATCATGCTTCTCGAATTTTGAGGGATGGAAAAGCGGTCCGTGATTTTGGAGGGCAGGGCTCGAGGTCGAGGGGTTTGTGCATTAACGACGGAGACTGCGTGTATTGGAGGGAGATATTACATCTAATTTCCTTTCCTCTAGCTATTTAATATGTAGTACAATGTAACATTTTGCATCATCCGAGTCCACGTTAGAGGTTAGTTAGGTACAAAATCGCCAACCATAGCGCTGAAAAAGGGGGACGGTCAACTCAGTTCTACAGCAGCGCAAAGGGACGACGAACTTAACAGCGGTCATTGGCGTAAAAGCCATTCTGTAAGTACCGAATTTAACACTGAAAGAAAATCGAGACTTCAGCCGCAAGTACCAAAACATTGCCGAAGAAAGAGCTCACTAGCAGTCGCCCGACCCCAAGCCGCCCGTGCTGCGGGAATAGCTGATGATTTTACTACCGGCTGGGCTGCCATTTGTGACGGTGTAAGTAAGCTTCCCCTTGGGTCCACAGACACCTCTGGAAAGAAGTTGTTGAATCATCTGCGCTTGAGTGCAAGATACTGCTACCACTCACGAAATGCTGTGCACCGTATACTTGCCGAGATAATTGGAGAGCGGCGTCGACGGACACACGCCCCCGCCGCAGGTCGAGGAGACAAAGTCGACGATCTTCAGAGCGTTGCTGAGCGCGTCGAGAGTGACGATTGGGTTGTTCTCGGGGACGCCGAACACCTGCATGAGGTGGAAGAAGTGCGTGGAGGAGCCGCATGCGGGATCGAGGTATTGTTTCCACGAATACGAGAACATCTTCCCCGAGGTGACGGTGGGGAAGTGCCACTCGTTGCGCTGGCGCGGGGAGTCGAGGTGGTCTGTGTCGAGCATCTGGGAGGCGTTGGGTGAGAGGTACATCCCGTAGCAGTTCGAGATGCTGCCGGGAGCAGTACATCCTTTGGTTAAGATACCTACATGCCGCGGTCAGCCGATGCGAAAGTTGGAACTTTTCAGGTTGGGACTCGCCTGTAGCATCCCAGGTCAAGTTTCCAACTTTGCCGAAGACGCGACTGGTGCCATAGGCCATCGTCATCGGCGGCGGCGGCGCCGCACGGGGTTCCACGCCGGTGGGGTGTTCCTCGCACCCCTCAGATCGCCTGGAAACAACTGCAGACGCGATAGTCAGCGCCAACAAGCCAAAGAATGACAGGAGATTTGCAGCGGCGACCATTTTAGGGACGCTGCCATTCCGGACTCGGTGGTTTATAAAGAAGTGGTGTAGAGGAGGTTGGAGACACGATTCAGGGTGGTTCAGTGAGACGTGGAGTCCAAGGGGCGGCCCGCGGTTTCAGGGATGCGCAATGAATCGAGAGAAATGACTCCGTCTGGGCAGCGCGGCTGAGGAACAACCCTAAGACATATCTGCGAGTAAAGCATCCGAGGGTGTTGCCAATCGAGATTCGGTGGTCCGTCCAGCGCGCCACGCCGGTTGCAGGCGGGAAGGCTCCACCGGAGAATCGCGGAGATCGAGATATGTCTGAGACAGAGAAATGAGCCTAGGAGCAGCCAAGATCGTGTACTGAACTTGAAGCTTGCAGACGGAAGAGGATGAAAACATGAAGGATGGAGGAAGGTTTCGATGCCATCGCATAGCCACCTGATACGTTCCCGCGGTTCAAAACATGGTTCAATTTTAACTTTACTGCGACTTTATGATAAGGTCGGCGCATCTTTCCGCAACAGCGATAACGGGCGCCATCGTATGCGACGAGGTAATCCACGGGAACACGGACGCGTCGCAAACGCGCAACCCATGCACGCCATACACCCGGAGCTCATCGTCCACGACCCCATCCTCCCCCTCCCGCTTCGCCATTCGGCAGGTCGAAGCGTAGTGGTAGCACGTCCTCAGATGCGTCCGAATAAACTCATCGACGTCCTTGTCGTCCTCGGACAGCGGGACTTGCAGTGCTTCCATCATCGGGTATCCATCGGATGCGACCTGCTCGGCCAAGCGCAGCGCAAGTTTCACGCCTTTGCGGAAGGGGACGTAGTCGTCCGCGTTGGTGAGGAAGCCAAGGTCGACGGCGGGGCGGGCGTGCGGCTCGGCCGAAGCCAGGCGGACGGAGCCGACGGATTTGGGCTGCAGGACGCACAGAAGGAAGGAGAACACCCCGATTCGGATCTTTTCGAGTGGGGGCTCGGAGCACCAGTGTGCAATGGCCATGATTTCTATGTCGGGGCGGTTGCTCCCGGCTGAAACAGGCGATGGAGTCCTGACGGCGGCAGTTTTTTCGTCCAAATGCGTCGAGTGCGCGAAGAGCGACACTGGACTCACTGTGCTCGACATGATGCCCTCGATGCCGAGCATATATTTCGCGAGTTCCAAGACACCTTTCCAGATGCTGTTTTCGCTGTGGTGCAGCGTGTCCGAGAGGGGGACCTTGTACATGAGGGGCAGTCCAATGTGGTCTTGCTAACACCGAACCAGTCAGTCTTCAATTAATTTGTTCGTGGTTCGATTTACCAAGTGTGCTCCCACTCCAGGAAGATCGCTTATGGTAGCGATTCCATGGTCAGCGAGGTGCGCCTTGGGACCGATACCGCTGTATTGAAGGACTTGATTCAATGAATTTAGAAACGTTCAAGTTCGAATATCATACCTGAGGAGCAACAGCTGCGGGGACCCGATAGCTCCACAGCACACGATGACCTCCCGCCTCGCACGCGCCAAAAACGTTCCAGGGATCGATTTGCCCCGCGACTCAAAGATCACCCCAGTCGCCACATTTCCGTCGAACTCGACGCGCGTTGCGACCGCATTCGGGCAAATTTTGAGGCGCTGGAGTCGCTGCTGGGCGAGTTCGAGCGGCAAGAACGCGTGGAACGACGAGACGCGACGGAGGTTCTCGTCGACCGCTTGGTCCATTGTGACGCAGACGTCGACCGGAATGGGGGGAGAGTTCGCACTGTCGATATCTGCGAAACCTAACGCGGTTGCGGCTTTTTTGACGCTGCGGGCCGTATGTAAGTCACCAATGAGATATCTTTCAAGCCAGCTTACTGGTGATGAATGCTGTAGGGAAGGTTGGCAGTCTGGTTGACCAGCGGACCTTGATGCGACATTTTTGAGAAACCACCGAGGTCAATAAAAAAACAACAACGTACCAGAATGCCCCCGAGAATCCGACTCGGGGTGGCTGAGACTCTTCTCAGACTTGGCAAAATACGGCTTCAAGGACTCGTAGTTCCACGAGGGATGCCCGAGCTCCGCCCAGTGCTCGAAATCCCCGACCGCGCCGTGCGTAACCAGCATCGCGTTCACGCTGCTTCCCCCGCCCAGCGCCTCCGCGTGCACGATATCGATCGCCTGCCCCTGCGCTGCCTTTATCGGCAGAGAAGGCGAGCGCACGATGGGCGTCGCGCTGCTTGTCACGTCGGCCGAGATGAGCGGGATTCGCGCATACCACGCGTCGTGCAGAGGCCCGCGTTCGAGGAGGAGGACGGACACCATGGGGTCCGCGCTGAGGCGCGACGCAAGGCAGCACCCCGCCGTTCCACCTTGGCATTCCAGTGAGCTGGCTGTTCGCTATTGAAGTACACAGGAGTTGAAGGCACAAACCTCCAACAATTACATAGTCGTATATCTTCTGCTCAATGGACGGTTTCGTGGACGGCTCGAATGGCGAGCCCACTTGGTCCACAGTGAAAGCGGGATATTTGGAGGATCCGAAAAGACCCATGGTGGCAGGAACTGAACGTGTGGACCCTCATTAGCCCTCATTGCGATGTAATGATCGGGGACTGAAAGGGAAGTGAAACAAATTTAAGTACTCACGGTAGTTGCGGGAAAGATTGAGTTGTTTAAACCAATGGGGCGACTGGGATTACAAAACATGCTGCGACCTCACCTTGCTCTCTACCATCTGGCGAGGCCAAAATATAAATGCGTTGATTTTTTATTTGATTTATACAGTGGCTATTAATGTTGCTACGACCAAAGGGAGACTGGAGCATAAAAAGTACACGACGAAACGTCCAAGCGACAATTAAGAGGGAACCCAAGTAGTCTATGTAATGTCTAGAGTATGCGATTCAAACGAAAACAGCAAAGAAAGCGAGGTCACCAAAACAACGAACGAACGAGAGTCAACTCACGAGCTAAACGACATGGCGTCGCGATCGTCCGCCCACAGCCGCGCGTACTCGAGCGCGAGGCGATAGACGTACACCTCCATGTCCACGGTCCGCCCCATCGTGCGCTTCCACTGCTTCCCCGCGCGCGCGATACGGCGGAGCCGCCGATCCCCCTCCTCCTGCGCAGCGCCGCGCGCTAACGCGACCTCCGCCTGCGCTCCGTTCCCCTTCTGCGCCCCGCGCATCGCGCCCTGCTCCACGCTGCGGCGCGCGTCCCTCCACACGCGCCGCTCGCCGTCCCATTCGTCGTCCGTTTCCTCTGCCAAAACGGACACCGGACCGACGTGATGAGGTGACTTATGGAAGGGGGCAGCTGCGGTGGAGAGGTTCGCGGCGCGCAGCACGGCGGGCGGCGGGCCAGAAAAGTACGAGACGACGTTGTAGATCTCCGCATACGCAGCCGAGAGCGGGATGTAGTGCACCCACGGCTCGATCCAGCCGTTGAAGAACTCGTCGTAGACCGTGGCCTTGACGGGGACGCTGTCGCTTGCGAGAAAGGCCATGAAGTGTCCACTGTAGCCCATCCCATCGAGGTCGAGTAGGTATTTGTAACCCCACGCCGTCCCTAGCTCCGCGCCGTCACCAAACCGATGCTCGGGGCCGATAGGAACAACCGCCTTGACGAACGCCGTGTCCATCACCTCCGCATTGAGCGCCGCCAGTGGAACGGCCACCGTCGTGTAAGCTGCCGTGTCCACGAATGTCGGCTTTTCCTGACTCGGGAGTGATGTGCCCGCGGTAACAACTGGCTGCGGGGGGACTGCGAAGGTGACGGGGGTGGTGCGTCGCATGTCGGCGGCCGTGCCGCTGACGAGCCCGACAGAAGCCATGCGCAGGAATCGGTGCCTCTGATACCCGCTCCCGAATCCAGGCGGACTGCTCCCACCTCCCGTACTGGCCCCGCGCCACCATACCGCATCGCGCTTGCCCTCCCACGGAATTTCCATGGCGTCGACCGCGCGCTGCTCGAGGTTTATAGGGTCCCAACCGTACGTGTACCGCCGCGTCCCGCCGTAGTAGTAGTGGCTCGGAATGCGAATGTCGCCGAACCCGCGCGCGCGTGCTGGCGAAAAGACGGGTACCAGGGCGGGGAGGACGCGCCAGTCGGAGAAGAAATGGCCCTGCTCGTAGTGCGCCGCAGGCGCCGCGCAAAAGTCCACGTCTGCATTCGTCCCGTGCGCGAACATGAACTCGCCCTGGCTGGCGATCGACAGCACCGTCTGCGCTTGGCCACTTGCTGCGGCAACACCTGCATAATACGCCTTTGCGAGTCGATCCTGCCCCCCACGCGCACCCGACCACCCCGCGCCGAGAGAGCCGTACAGGCGACGGGCGGGCGCGGTCGGGGGGCAGGTGCGGCGCCAAGCATCCCAGACAGAGCCGGCGCCAGCCCAGTCGGGGGTGAAGGTACCTGGCGCGAGGAGGGTCTCCGCCGATGCGTCGGCTTCCTCTGTGAGATTCGGATATTTGGCGTGTTCCCAGGGGACGACGACGCGGCCTTCAGATTTGGCATTGATAGGAAAGTCCATGTCTGGGAGGTCGCGCACGAATTTCGCGAGCATTTCCTGGAAGCCGCCGGCGCGCGCGCTAACGTCCTCGCCGTCGCCGGCGAGATTCACCGTCCGCGCCTCCCCGTCACGCACGCGTACGACATCGATACTCGGGAGGGCACTGACGAGCGCCACGCGCCGGCGCACCTCTGCGCCGCTGAGCTTCCAGAACGGCGCCAAGTCCTCCACCACCGCGTCAAACTCGTCGATCATGACGAAGTTGTTCTGCTTCGCAAAAGTGTACCACTTGTCGAATCCGCGGGGTGGCGCGCGTCCGTAGCGTTTTTTGTACTCGGCGATGGCACCAGCAAGAGTCGTGCTCTGTCTGACAAGTTTTGTGCGAAAGCGCGCGTCGGCGGCGTCCATGAGGGTCGGAATTGGATGTTTCACGGTTTTGGAGCCGATGAGCGGTATCCAGGCCTTTGCCTTTGCTGCGAGCGACGAGGACGTGTTGGGGAGGGAAGGAGGGGCAGCTGCATGCAACCCGGCGCGCAGAAACGCAAAGAATACGACGAGCAGGAAGATGTAGCCACTTTGCTGGTGAAACCATCCGTACGCCGCGCGGGGAGTCAACCGAGGCTTTTCTGAGAGCATGGTGGACCAATTGAGGCCTGGATTAGCCCCCGAATCCCAAAGAAACGAGCCAGAACCGAAGTAGTTTTCCCCCCAAAACGACGCTGGCTGACGAGCGGCCTGCAATTTAGAGACGTTGGTACATTGCACAATAGTATCCCACCTAGCTCGGTCTGACTCGGACGGCCTTGAGCCTGCGATGGAGGGCTGAAGAGGAAAGCAAGATCGACGAGTCGAAATGGCAGCTCGGTCCAAATTCGGCAGCGCTGCACGTGACAGCCACGGAAATATGATAATGCAGTCCTCTGCAGTCCTGTGCTTAACCGGCCAAGCTGGATATATACCGCCCTGCACTACGCGTTCGTATTTCTACTCTGCCCCTGCCTGACCCACAGGGTTTTTTTTTTTCGTGTTTGGAGTCTAAGATTGGTCTAAGAGCGAAAAAAACGTTGATATCGCCCAGAAACCTGAGCCATTCATTGAAGCTATGAGTACGAAGGTGGTCTATCCGAGCGACCAATTTCCAGGTAAATTTCTCCCGCCCCTTGCCGACGTCTATATGCGTACCGCATCTGGGACCGTCCTACGTCGTTGTCCCAAGCAATGTCAGAACCAAAGTGCAACCGCACTGGCTGCCGCACCGCGTCAAGGCAGCATAAACGCGCGGATCGAATTCCGCGAAGGGCCGCGAACCGCGTCAGCTCGTCCGGGGCGAAAGCGCGGTCACGGAGGGTAATGTCGATCGTGACCAGCGGAGCCAAAGGATAATCCGCATCCATAGGTGTCGTGCGCCGTTCAAGCATTGTCAGCAGCTTATCCGTACTGACCATGTACACCCCCTCCACGACAAGGGTGGTGAGTGCTGGGAGCGCAAGCATGGAAGTCGTATTCGAGCGAGGGGTCAACATCTCTACGACGGAGTTCGCTAGGGCATTCGGCGTCACGTCGGTGAGCACAAGCGTGCGAAGCGTTGGCAGCCTAGGTAGAAGGTCCAAGAAGTCGCCTGCCCGGACACGAGTGGTCTGGAGCACAAGCTCCGCCAGCTGGCATCCCGAGCGATTCAAAAAACCGCTTATTGCGCCGGGGGCGTCCCACACAGTACAGTCGATGAGGGTAATACCCTTGAGGTGAGGCGCCGTAACGTGCTTGAGGAATTTCATCACAACGTAAAGTTTGGCTTCATCGCCGAGAAGGATGACCCGCTCCAAACTGGCGCTTGAGTACGGGACTGGACTCTCGTTGTCAACATGGCCTGTCCATGAACGATTGCTGACGGTGACCACCCGCAGTAACTGGGCCATGGAGACGACGGTCCGACTAAGTATGTGATTGTCGGCACTATCAAGAAGAGAGACATGTTGCAGTTGGTGCCACGGAAGGGGCGGGACCGTCTCCCAGTATGACAGACTTCGCAGAGTCAAGGACCGCAGTTTTGGCGCGTCCTGAAACACCGGGTATGTCCCCTCGTTTTCCACCGCGGTATTTTCAAAGAATGCAAGTGACTGGAGTGCATGGAGCCGGCCCGTGGCTGGGGGTCAAAAGTGCGAGCAGCTGGCTGTGGAGCGGCAAGACGACATGCTTCCGCGCTCGGCGTGAGCCAGGATGGCCTGTAAAGCGTCCGCATGGAGCGGTAAAGGAGTATCGTGCTCGCGCCAATCGAACGTGATTGACAATGGTGCCCCTTTGGATCGGGCGAGACAAAGGCGCAGCCGTTCGAGAGAGTATCGGCCCTGCCATAGAACAACCTTGAACGAGGACCACAGCGTGGCTGTCTCCCGGGCGACATTTTGCCAGTGGTGCGAGACCATTGCAACCAAACTTGGGTTGTACACATGCACGAGGGAGGGTATCGGATCTTTTTGGTGGTTTTCGGCGTAAAAATTGTGGATATCCGGATCGAGGAAGATGGTTTGGAGGATTTCGACCGAGAGGCGACGAATGGGCGCAAGGAGGGACGAGTAGTCCGCAACGTAGCGGTGAAGCTCGCGGTGGTGTTGGGTGCCAGTGCCAGTCTTTTGCAATCGAGCGAGGTGTGCTTGTGCTGCAGCCAGTGAGTCGCCGATGGCGTTTCGTTCCGCCTCCGAGGGCGCGAGGTTGTAACGCAGACGTTCGCGTATGTTTGGCAATTGCACCAGAGCAACACCCTCTACTTTGAGTTCTGCCATCTCGATAGGACAAGCGGAAAACCAGATGCCCAGTTTGAAATCGCTGAATACAACGCGTCAAATGGAAACTGCATGTCAATTTGTGTAGCTGGCTCACCTAGATTAAGCGGTCCTGGAGCTGTGGCACTGGCTCAAGGTTGAGCGCTCAACCTTTGGCGCCGGTCGTGTCTGGCAGGAAGAGGAGGTCTTGGTCAGCGAACATACTCAGCAGCCGAGGTCTTTGATGTCGCTTGGCTGCACCCTGAACCAACTGAACCTTGCCCTGAACATACCACTACGGGCATATATTTTCACTCGTGCCTGGCCCACAAGATTTTCCCCCGGATTTTGGAGAGTAAAAATGAGTCAAACCCCGATATCGCCTGATACTACTTGTCGCCCAACGGTCCGAGTCCTTCCATTTCGAACTTCATGTCACCTATCGCCAGCAGCATATCCATCTCGCTTTTGGCCGGCCTCGCAGCAATCCTGCTTGCACTTCGCTGGAGGTACCAGCAGCGGGAATTGCTCTCTCTCCCCCCCGGCCCTAAGAAGCTCCCCATCCTTGGGAATTTGCTCGATGTGCCGCCTAATCTGCAGTGGGAGGCATATCAACGCTGGAGCAAGGAGTTTGGTTCGTTCCGAGTGCGGTTATGGTATACCGGGCCAGTGAGTGACTCACCGCGTTTACAGACTCCGATATCATTCATCTGAATGTCGCGGGTGAGTCGAGGCAGTCTCTCTTTCGTTTAGCCTGGATTTCTTTTCACGACGAAGGGACCTCCATTGTTGTTTTGTCCTCAATGGAGGTCATTAACGACCTCTTTGAACGGCGTGGGGCTCAGTATTCCGACCGGTATTCGCCGCCTTGATCACCCATTGCATCACTGAACTAGTCCGCAGCCCTCACGCACCCATGCTCAACGACCTAATGGGTTGGAGCGAATTCTTCGGTATCTATTGAGACTCCACCAAAGATTAAACGTTGGCGCTAACGAACACCTTATGCGGACTCGTAGGATTTATGAACCACGGTACGAGAATCGATTTTACTCGAACTTGGGTACCCCATTGACCCAAGTTGCACAGGGGAGCGTTGGTGGGTGCTTCAAGCTTGTTGAATTGGGACTCGGGAAGCTGATTCCGGTGCAATAAATGCAGGCGCCGTCATCGCAAGCTGTTCCACGAGGCGTTCCACACCGCGGCGGTGAAGCAGTTCAATCCACAAGTGCGGAACTCGACGCACCGTCTGCTTCGTCGTATCCTGAAGGATCCGCACGACTTGATGGGCCAGTTTAGACAGTAGGTTCCAATCTATTCAAGTGGATGAACTTGAAACACCGAATACCTAACGAACCTAGCTTGGCCGGGGCACTCATTATGAACGTAACATACGGGATAGAGGTCGAGGCCACAGACGACCCCTACATCCAGATAGCGGAGGAGTCCATGCACGGGCTGGGGATTGCGTGCATCCCCGGCAATTTCCTCGTCGTGGGTCTTATTTCTTCTCTTCCGCCCAGCAATGCGCAAACTGTATGCTTTCAGGACCTCGTCCCCGCGCTGAAATACGTGCCGAGCTGGTTCCCCGGCGCTGACTTCAAGCGCAAGGCGCAGCGGTGGTACGACGTCACGCGTCAGCTCGTCGAGGTTCCGTTCGCCGAGACCAAGCGCGCCATGGTGCGTCAAAGCCAGTCGTTGTGCACTTGAACATTTTCTTCTGACGACTCCGTAGGCGGCCGGCACAGCGCCCTTGTCATTCGTCTCACTCAACCTCGGGCAAATCGCAGAGTCCGGCGAAAAGCGGGATGGAGTGAGCGAAGAAGAGATCAGAGGGACCGCCGCCGCCTCATATGCTGCCGGGGCTGATACAACGATTTCTGCTATGGGCACCTTCGCCTTGGCCATGCTGAAGCATCCCGAAGTGCAGAAGAAGGCGCAGGCCGAGCTTGACGCTGCCATTGGCCACGGTCATTTGCCAGAGCTGAGCGACGCTGCAGCTTTGCCGTACGTGGCTGCGGTTGTGAAGGAGGTTCTCCGATGGGAGAATGTCGCGCCGATCGGTGTGTCACTTATATCCCAAGATCTGACCTCGACGTGTTCAAATACTTGTGCTTGCAGGTCTTCCGCACCGCCTACTTGTCGAGGACGAGTATCGGGGCTACAGGATCCCGGCGAACTCGATTGTCATCGGAAATATCTGGTGCGTTGGTCGTTTGATTCCAAGGCTCCGTTGACTCTGTATTTCAACGGAATCAGGGCCCTAATGCACGACGAGGTATCTATTCACTTTTTGGAAATTATCACCCTCAATCTGTGCAACGGCCATTTCAGAAAGTGTACCAAGACCCCAAGTCATTCAAGCCTGAGCGTTTCCTGCTTGACGGAAAGATCAACGCTGCCGTCCAGGATCCGGAGGCTGTTTTCGGCTTTGGACGAAGGTGGGATCTCTTTTGTTTTCCTCATTGATCGAAGATGAAGCATTCACTACAGGATATGCCCCGGGCGACACTTGGCGCAGTCATCGTTGTGGCTCACCATGGCCTCTATTCTGGCTGCTTTTGATATAAGCAAAGCTGTGGATGGCGACGGCAAAGTGATCGAACCGTCGTACGAATACTCCTCGGCCTTGGTATAGTAAGTGAGTATCTTTCGATACTGATCGTCAACTGAAGCGTGGCGCTAGCGCGCCTCTCCCTTTTGAGTGCTCCATCAACCCGCGGTCTCCTCAAACGGTTCTTGCAATCGAGGCCACGGTTGGGGGTGAGTAGGACAGTGAATGTATGCGGCGTCTGAAGAGGTTTTATGGTGCTACGTGTGTATCTTGAGTTCTACGAATAATTGGACAAACAACATGGCCGCCTTTTCGTAGTCCAATCGTAGTCAACAAGAAGTTGTTGCCATTTTTTGTTTGTCGCGATGGACCACGTGACCGTGTTTTATGCCGCATTGCCAGTCGGTCAGCAGTCGGAGTTCACTCTCGGCGGCTTGTTTTTAACCATGATTCTGTCAATCGTAGGGCTCGTACAAGTAGCTACGATTACAAACATTTCCATACTCCACTCATTTCTCAAGCTCGTCCAACGCTTCCTGAGAATTGAAGAAATCGGTCTTGTCCTTGTCCCAATCTAGAGTATCATTTGTCAAAAAAGCAGAACGTTGCAAGTACACACTCGACGAACCATCGGGGATCATCGTGATATTTCCTCTCATCAGCTGCAGGACCTGGTGCGTCCCACTGACCGTGTACGCCGACCATTGAGCTGACGAGGCCAGATTAATGCAGGGCCCGAAAGAAGTGCAGAAGCATCCGTACCTCCAGGGGTGAGATTGTTGATGAAGTTGATGTAAAAATCGAGCATCTGGTTCGCGAATGTGTCCTCGACGGCAGTGGGAACCGGGCCAAAGAGCAAACTTAGTTCCGAACCGTGGGAAACTGGGACAAATCAGGCGATCAATGGTTGAAAATACAACTGGATATTACTTACCTCCCTGGGTCGGATCATTGCCAGGTATAAACTCGCGGAAGTAGTACGCAAACATGGGTTGAAGGGCTGCAACATGCTGGAAGAAGTTCCGCCGCGGTGACAAGAACATTATATCTGTATACCACGCCTCAGCGCGGTCGAACAGCGAGTCGCCGGTATTGAACGGTGCGCCGAGGGCGGGGTCATTGGCGGGGAAGAGCGTCAGACTCTTGGCATAGAAGTCGGGGGTCAAGGTGCTGTTGTCAATGACGAGGTGGACAATGAATTGCTCGAAAGCGTTGTCCTCGGGCGCAGCAGAGAGCCCGAGGCTTCGGACGGAACTGCTGAACGACGTGCCCTCGTTGACCTGTCGTCTACATGAGGCCGAATACAAAACACGAAGACAATACAGACGTTGGAACCAGCGAGGTAAGGCAGATGAAGGACGTCGCCACGATTGACACGGGCAGAAGCTCTCTCAGGTATGAGACTTCCAGGCGGGCCAACAGCGGGCTGCCAGAGTTGGCCGTTCAATGTTGAGTCGATGAACGAATTGCTGATGTTCATAAGTGTCTGACGAAATTGCATCGGGTTAGCAGTAAGCTTCAACATAAATTAAAGTTGTCGTACCTCGAAGGGAACCTTCTGGAGACATGCAACTGCACCTCGACCTGCAGCACAGCCAGTTGCAGCTAAAAGTCGGGCGAATGGCTTCCCAGGCTCGTCATAGGTACTGACATCCGGGGAGTTTTTGCTGGAACACCACGACTTCAATAGAATGCTACAGACAGCTTGAGAAGGAGAAGCGTACAAAGGTCCCGTCGACGAATCGGCTATTCCTGCCCTGAAAAGGGGTCGAGGAGCCGGGAACACGAAATGGCTCTCAACGCTTCCGGCACCCGCCGACTAGGAAAACGATAAGCGACTGGGAAAATCGGTCTTGGCCCGGCGAGGCAACGTACCTGGCCCCAAATAGTAACCTTGTGTCGAATTATTCAGCACAGTACACGAATACGAAGAATGCGCTTACTTTAGATGGATCGCCACCGAAGGATTTTACATTCTCCTGAAGGAATGTGAGGGCCTGTCGTTGGTCGAGGAGTCCCGCGTTTAGATCCTGAGGCGCAACGCTTGCGCTCGCAAGCTGTTCGATATAACATATTAATACTGTGCTTGGAAGGGTAAGGGTATACTCACGAATCCGAAGGTATTGACTCGGTAATTGCTGAAGCAAAGGGTTTAGCGTGGAAAGCGATACCGATGAAATCAAACCGGACGTTGACACAAATATTATGGGCTTATTTACGGCGACGCTCCTCTGAAGTATACCTGTTTTGTATCAGACAAGTCACGACGATGAGGAAGTTTAGTTACGCGTTGGATCAAACTGGGACGCAGCACTGGGCCAACAGTGAGCCAACTTGTAGGACCAACATCAACCAGTCAAAATTACCCGTTGGTAAATGCTCCGCCCTGCAAACAGATTAAATTAACTCTGCGCGTTGGAGATCCGCTCACATGAAACCAGACCAACACCGGTAGTTTAGCGTTAGCCGGCGTGTTTTGTGGTCTCCAAACCTGCGAAGTGAGTTGGAGCCAGCCTCGAATATACCAGATTCGAAAACGCATACGTTCAGGAAGAGACAGTCTTCTGCAATGGGAGCACCGAGACTTATAGGTGGCTGTGGGCAAGCATTTCCGAATTTTGAAGCATTTTGGATGCCCTTCAAAGCCTTCGCTATAGGGACTGGGGCCTTGAAGCGGAGCGGCCCCACGGGAGGCTGCGCGAACGGGATTCCAAGCCATTTCTCGGTGCCGTTAGCAGTGGATACGCCTCTGAAGGTGCCGATGTTGAGAGACACATCCAACGAGGCGGCAACCGCCACGGAGACCTGAAGGGCAGAGAGGAGGGCGTCCGACAAGCGCATTGGTGCAGTGGGAAGGCCGATCGTCGATTCTCCCTCACGAAGGGGTTCTTATATGTCGGCTTCGCGTCGGCGACATGTTGCGTCCAGCCCTCGTGATCATTAGACACGTCCACCATGAGTAGCCTAGATGTCTTGTGTGGGAGCACAAACCTCTTTTCCAGTCGCGGAGGTCCGTTCCGGCGATTGTGCGGGACATGACGAAATAGGCGGGGAGCGGCGCCGTCATGGTGCGCTGATGCGGCAACTCTCAGGTTTCCCACATGAGGAATAAATCCAGCGCTATATACGACCTAGTTTTAATTCAGACAGTCCGAAGGCTCTATATTAAAGGTAAACGTACTGAACGGTCGCGCCGAACCCGACGAGGCGCCGGCTCAAATATTCTGCGTGAGGTTGGGTAAATCGTTGATTTCAGATGAGTAAACACCAAGAGAGGCTTAGTGACTGAGGTGGGTACAGCTCAATCGGTGGGCTCGAGTGTCTTGCGTGAAGGATAGATTCCAGAGTATTGCGCGAGGGGAGTGTAGCCTATCGGTGAGGAAACACCAAAATGCGAGGGAACGATAAAAATCGAAGCAGGTCGTGACGGCCAGGCAAGACGCAAAGGATAATGTATTCAACCAGGAAATCCTAAGGTTCAGTCGAACCGAGGCGTCAACGGGACGTTCAGCTTCAAAGACAGAAGAAAGGTGGAAGTTGGTCGGAGATGCATCGATGATGGTCACGGTGGTCACGGTGCTGAACTTCTCACCCGAACCACCATGTCGCATTTTGCCGTTCCACCTGTCCCTCCTCGACGTCCACTGCAACACCGACTTTCTTCACGATCGGGATTCAAGACCACCTCTTTGTCTCTCGACGACCCACGACTTGACTTTGTGTGAACGGCATGCCCTTGTACTTTGTCTGACTCGGATCCTTGCGAACAACAATCTCTGCGACGTGCCGAGGCGCCGGTAGCTGAAGGTCTTGAATACAAGACGCTGACTAGATTTGGTAAACCCGCGATATGGCATCCCTTCTTCGACTTCGGTGCGACAATCGTTGACCAGGTTTTTGTTCGGCGATTGCTTTGCGTCGTCAGGTTCCCTCCACCTTACCTGAACCAGACAAAGACTTACAATAAGGTCTCCTCCTTCGCTGCGTCGCATCTTGTTGAGTTGGGAACGCCGTGCTAGGCGCTCAACATATGTTTGAGATTCCTCGCCGATGCGTGTTGTACTTTGCTGATTATTGCTTTCACTATTGTTAGAGGATGGCCATTGCTTGTATTCCTGGTTACCTTGACGTTTGAGCAGGAGTTTAAATGCAGGTGTAGTGTCGACTTTACCACCGCGCTCTCTCCTCTCACCACAATGGCTTCATACGATTCCGACCAGAACCCCAACACCTCCGACGACTGCTGTTCTTCTCCCACCGATAACGGAAACGACACGCTGTTACCCACTTCTTCTTTATCTGCGAGTTCACTGAGTGACTGGAGACAAGGCAAGCAGATTACCCATTCAGTTTCGAGGAATGCTAACGACTCAACTCGCCAGACACGCCTGAGCTCGAGCTCGACCAGAGTCAAAACAGCCAGTCCACCCGTTCGCCGAGCTACTCTCTGGCGAGCCCATTTCACCCGGCTTGGCATGCGGAGCTTGGATACGACGCTGCGATCCGTTCGCCCTCCGGTAATTTCGACACGATGGAAATCGAAGGAGCTGGGGACACGGCGCGGAGGACTTTGGACAACGATGATATGACTCGTTTGCCCCCCAGCATTTCCACTGTGAACAAAACACTCCACGATATCGACGAGACGGACGAATACCCCACGGATCAAGGATGGGGTATGGTTTGCACAGATACAGTTGTCCGGGTTGACTCACAATTGTCTGACTTGACCAGATACTCCGCCGAGCACTCAGGCAAGCTCAAGCGACGAGCAGAGCGACCAGGAATATAGCAGTGGTGAGTCTTCATATGTGGCTGGTGCCTGCGAGACACAATAATCTAATTTACAGACAATTTCACACTGCCCACGGGCCCATATTCAAGCCGGAAGCGTAGGGCGAGCAATGATCTGCTTGAACGTCCCGTAAAGGTCCCACGAACCTTGAGTTGGACTGGGGAATCATCTACGACCGCCGAAAGCTTCGATGACCAAAAACGATTACACCGCAACGAACTTGAAGTCGGTGTGTATTGATGGCCATCATTTTGTGTTCGCTGGGACTGACCATTATTCTCTAGGAAAAGACTCTGGAGGTTTCCCTGACGACTTCCTGACATCCGTTCCTCCGAAAGAACAAAGCCGTTGTAAAATTTATCGCAACCATTATATTTGTACGAAGCTGACACACAATAGCGGGGCTTACTATAAATACCACTCATGAAGATGAAATCCCGTCTCCTCCCGCCTCCTCCTCCACTACCGTTCAGGCTCCTCGGCCCCGATTGCACATACCAGCATTCATCCGGTTCCTCAACTTTCGACGTCCGACAATGATGACCATCTATTCTGCGGGTCGTCACCTGGGCGCCGTACCCCAAAGCCCGTCGAAACAGAGAAGGAAGGGCAACTGGAACCGAGGGGAACGCAAGACAATTAACCAACCCCGCGTGGTCAAAAGAACCGGTCTCGGTCCTCCACTTTATGAGGCGGCCAGTGTGGCCACATCAGTGATCTACTGGCCGGTGGGCGCGGAATCTGAGGCTGACCGGTGCGTGGGATATTCCTATCGAGCATTGGGATCTGAATCCCCTTCGGGTCTCAGGCACGAAGCACCATCTACTCCAGAACCTTTAGCGGGTTTAGATGAATTTTCGAAACACTTACCGAATGGCGGAACTATCCTGTCGATTCATAGACCCACCACGTCTTTAGCATGGATCGAGGACAACTACGACCTGCCAGAGGTAAAATCTATACGCAAGAAATTCGGTGGGCCACTGGCCATGATGTTATCCGCAGAGAAGCCTGCATTGGCCATATTTGGCCCACATAGCTCGCGCAAGATGGCCAAATTAGCTCAAGGCCTCGCGAACAAGTCCAAGTTCCCGGTGATCTCTAGACCAGCTGCGGATAATCCTTTGCTTCAGTATGTCTCGATCATTTATGAGTAGCCGCGGTGTTTGATCCTCTGAATCAAGGTTTCTGACGCCTCATCCCACCAAGGATTACAGCCTCGGGAAAACTCAGAAGATGCTGGATCACTTCGTTACGGAGCCTGTCGTCGTTATGACTGCCCGGGTTCCACACGACTTTGGGGAGAACATGAATACTGGAGGGGTCGAACAAGTTGGAGACTTCCGTATCAATGGCCCCCCTTCCGACACCGGTGGCATGCCGTCGACTAGCAGCATCGCGGAGGTGACTGATGATGGCCACACCGCCAACGCAGTAATCGAGAGGATCCCTCAGGCCATTGCTTCTCTGGGCTCGTCCGACCCAACCACTTACAATCACGATCGCAAAGGCAACGGCGGCGGTGACGGTCAAGACCCTGATGGGAATGACCCCAACTCTGAGGCGGACAAATGGGAAGACTGGGTCAGCCCGATCCACCTTACAAAGTCGGATGTCACCATTCAAGGCACAACGCAAACTGTTCATTTAGATATCCAGTCTCACACTCAGGTATTTGCATCAGTCTTCCTAAGATTGATAGGCACTCATCATCGGGGGACCCAGTTTAAAACATATGCTGTCGGAGATGCACCAGGCGATTTGGTCACGCAAGGTTTACGACCACAGGCGCAGGCTCATGCAGTGTTCACGGTGGATTTCGACCCAATGACTATCAGAATTGACCGTTCCCATGCCGTTCTTGGCCTTCTGGCCCACAGACCAGCTTCGATTGTGAGCAATGTCAGGTGTGTCTTCACGGCTCATTGTTTTCTGCATCTAACCTTCTCCCATTTTAGTGTGGATTGCGGGCTTGGTGACCCGACCCAAACATTCAAACATGCCATCGGAAATACTGTCCACAATGACTTCACTGCTACTCTCGGGATTTCTGGGGCAGTACCCAAGCTAAAGGGTGCATATAACCATGGCCGGGCGGTGACTCGTGGCCTGGAAGCAACTGATAGCAAGGTATTCTCATTGATGATGTACCTGAGTGATACTCACACGAAGTTCGTGCAGCCCATGCCGCCATGCCAGATAGAGGTGGTACAAGGGGATCGCTTTTGCGCACGCGGCGGTAAAGATTATAGGTCCTATAACTACGCATATACACCAAGAGCCGATTTGCTCAGTTTGGGTGCCGACAAGAGATCTCTTTTAAATGTCGGATTTGCGGTGGGCATCAACTTCTGTCCATACGAAGAGGTATGAGCATACAGCTTCGACCTTGATCACCAACTCAAGTTTTACAGGAACGATTGGTTCAACCCCCACAAGTCTCCTACATCAACCGGAACCAGGTCTTTATATGGGTTAAAGACGACCGTTTGCGTTCGGGAACGGAGGGAACTGTCCTCTTTCTCACTGTGAGTCTGGGTTCGACTTTTTTTGATCTTTATTAACCAGGGTCCCTCTAGAATGAAATCCCCGATATTCGACGACGCTCCCAAATAATTAAGTACCACGAGGCTGAGATGGATTTTCAAACAGCTCGAACCAGTGAGTTATCATCACTCTCCCTCATTTTCCGATTCCCCACTAAGTTTCGTCTCCAAGTCACCAGCAAAATCCATCATGGAAAGGCGAAAGATGGTGGCTTATCGCTGGCTCTTCTCCCATTGCCCGAAACCGAACACCGACCTGGTCCTTCGTCTTCCTTCAAGAAATTTCCAGTTGGACTAGGGTCAAAGAAAATTTTCCGCAGGGCAAAGCCTAAGCCTCGTCCCCAAGTCACTTTAACACCGAATGAGGTGGTCAGCCAAGGCTGGGATGCGACGAACAACAAATGGAGGGTTGCTATATACCCCAAATTCGACAAGGACTTGCATCTGATCGACACGGCTACCCCCATAGCTGACCCAACCGTTGTCGCCTATACGATCTCCCCTTTCTAGTCGAGCTTGTAACTTTTCTTTAGCACCTTCATCTTATTAATGCAGCCTCGGTTCATGTATACATTATCTGACACATGATTCCTCCCGGAAGACCTTCAAGATCTCGCGGTTTTGAAGCGACACTGGTCGGCGTCAGTCGCACATTTCAGATTGAACTTTGAAGCGAGTGGTCGCGTCGCTAGCATCGCAGTACCAGCGCGTAATATATTGGTATGAGCCCACTCACTCACGCACAGATACCCATCACAGTCGTTCGGACTCCGAGCAACCTGCAATAAAATTCAACCGTGGGACATTCCGGGAACCATGCCGCCTTTCGGATCAGCTGGATTCCCACGGTTGAGTTTGGGTTGAGTTTGGGTTGAGTCCGCTCGTGAGGGACCGAGATGGAGAAATTATAAATGATTGAGGCTCTACCCAAATAATAGACTTTACTCGCACGCAGATGGGGCTTTGATGTTCGTCCGCGCAGTGCCAATTTAGGGGGACAAATTTTCTAGTTCAAGTTGTAGGTTCACCAACGGTAAACTCGCGTCAAGCCCAGGTGACTTGAGGCCGCGCAGATCTCATCTTTCGGGTGCGTGCTCGTCTCACTGAGGCTGGTGTACTTCTGGCCTTCTGCTGGCCTACTGGCACCAGGAGGCACCATCATTGTCGTTGCCGCGGCTCGACGTGTTTACAACTGCGCTAGAAAATTAAATGTGGACCAGTTTCACTGGTGGCATTAAACGCCGAGAGCCGCTGTGGGATATATCTACGAGCGTCTTCAAAGGTCAGGCACCTAGTTCTGTAGCAGTCCGACAATTAACTCGATGCACTTAAGTCAGAAAATGACGAGGAAGAACAAAGTAGTTGTATTACCTCTCCACCAATGCATATCTGACGCTGAAGGGTGGTTACAAGATACGAACGGCACTTGCGAACCAGTGCACCCTCGTCCAACAACACTGGGACATCTCTGTTGCGGGCGTCTTGAACGAGCATCAGCCAATAGAATCCCCCGAGTTGCACTTGCCATACGATCGGTCCTCATATAATGGACGCACTATACTCCCGGATAAGGCCCGACAGCTTCTCAAGCCGGCGACTGCTGATGCTCAAAGCCGTTTGCTTCGTAGACTCCAAGTATCCAGCGACTGGATTCAGGGCCGCGGAATACACGGGGCCACGGCACATTCATTTGCACCCTAGCAGGCGGACCGCTCGACATGTTCGCTTTGCAAAGGCGCTCGGTACTGCGGGAAGCAGCATCAGACGGACGATTTTCCAGGAAGGCTCACAAGGTGTGGTGCAAGGTGCACCGGGAACCGCAATGGCTTCAGGATGTCGTAGAGTACCACAAGTAGGAATATGTCGTACAGGATGGTAAAATGAATAGTTGCGGCGATAACAAGATTATAATAGCGGGATAACAACGAAGAGTTCGTGGATATCGGACGAAACATGACTATTACGCGGTGACCGGCGACTCGGGGGACAGCGCCTCCAGCTCGAAGGTCGCAATTTCCACGATGGCGCGGCCGGTGTAGAGGCAGGCCTGCTCAGGCGTGTAGATGGATGATGTCCCATTGTCGCTGTGGGATGGTGGGGCCCGGGATGAGGGAGGGTTGGAGTGCTTCTCCCGTTCTCGCAAGAGTTCGGAGAGAAATGTATCAGGAGCTCGTGCTATTCTTCGAAATGGGGTCTCCCAGCTGCTGTCCGATTCCCAATGATGACCTCTGCACGAGACCACAGATCGGGCAAACCAAAGGACTGCGCCGCCCAAACTGGCATCAAGTCCGAGTCGTCGGGTTGAGTTTGGACGACAACTCTGCGATATTCGTCCAAGTTCTCGGGATCGAAGTCCAATGGTATCTCCATTGGATCCGTCAGACCGACGAACACGCGCAGAGACGGGCAAGTTGAGCACACGAGCGCCACAGGCTGTGCGCCAAGCCCGAAAGGGGGTCCCAAACGGGCGGCAAGGTGAGTTAAATGGGGGAGACGTCGAAGTGCGGATATTTGTTCCGCGGCATTATTATTCCAGACGACAATGAATAGATGGGTGAGATTAGAGAGCCACCCCGCAGACGTCTCGCCAGCCGTGGGAAGTAGTAGCCGCAAAAGATGGGCCAACTCCAACGAGAGGCGGCGGAGCGGAAGACGTTTGACAAGAGTGATGAATTCTGGGAATTCTGGTTGGCTTCCGAAGTCAACCCAACAGGCGAGCATCTCTACTGCCGGGCATGCGTTCAGAATACGCAATGCGTTGGTGGCTGAGACGAATAATGTAAGACACAATATTTTGACCGCCGAGAAGAACGCAGGAGGCTTCAGATTCGAGTCGATAAGACCCAGAAACCGCTGCGCGTCGTGGTCCTTCTCAATGGGCACAAATTCGTAGAAGATGAGGTCGATCCTGGGCGCGTGGCTTTTTATGGGGATTTTTGGGCAACAGGCGGGTCAAAACGTACCAGGTCTGAACCCTGTGTGCAACACTACAAAGCGTGAGTTTCAGGCAAACATTTTTCGGGTCCTGCCTGAAGGGCAGTTCAAAGATCTCCCGTTCGAGTTCGGGGGGCAGATCCGGCATGATTCGAAGGGGAGGACATGTACAGGGACAACTTGAAAGCCTGTTGATGGGTGAAATTTGATGCCGTTGGCCAGCGAGCACAGCTCTTGCTCTCACCTCCACCTTTGACTTTGGGCCCGGCCACACTCCCAGCGTCTGGAATGCGACTGCCGGCGACAATGAAGGAAAAGGAAAATGACGATATGCAGCTGGAGTGAGACGCGGAGGCCCGGCGCCCTTCCTTGTGTCCATGGAGTCAGTTGATGCTACACCAAATAACAGTTCCTCGTACATACACCTGATACTTCGAGAGGTGGGTTTGGTTTGGTTTTCATACAAAGACCGGAGGAACTGACTTTGTGCAGCGGGGACGCCGTCGCATATGGAATTGCGGGGACATGTCATTTACCGCTGTGCGTATCTCGACTGGTATGTGATGCTGGGTAGCTTACTTATCCATCGCAGACGACGTACGACTTGGAGCGCAGCTCGAGTAATGAATGGAGCGCGCCGAGGCGATATCGATGTGCGTTTGGAATATATTTCCACAATTCCGCTAACCGATGTAACAGCGACAGCCCCACCTCTGAACGGCCAACAGCTGCTCTTCCCCACTCACTCTATACTCTATGGCGACATCCGTGTCGGACATGGAATGCACGTACCTTCGGCAGACGCGAAGCTGCCGTTCGTAGTACAACGCGAGCGGGAACGACGGCAGCGAAGAGGAACCCGCGACGACCATATCAGCAGCTTCTCGCGAGATGGCGAGGCGTGCAGACATATCAACACAATTCGCCCCGACTGCAGCATGAGCCGGATCCGCAACACCGACGCCAGGCAGCTACTCGGCGTCCGGCGTCCAATTTGCCTTCGTCCGCTGCCTCGATATACTTTACTCGAATGCGAGAAGGGGATCCAGCTTGACATGGGTAATGAGGACGTCGAGCAAGTCAGCGAGCAACAGAATGAGCGCGACCTCAACGACAAGATTCGGCGGTGTCCTTCGTGGCATGCGTCGTCTAGGCTGGGATGTCAGAGGGGCTCCGGTTTCTGTGAGCTTCCTAGCTTCTTAGTCTGTGGCCCTGTAACTGACTCTCGCCTGTTCTTCCCGGTCATTCCAGCCCCATGCCCCAGCTGGTAACGAACAGCGCCAGAGCCATCCTTGCTATCACTCCATACTACCGCCATCGGCTCCTCCAGACTCCAGTGCCGCTACCGCGTCGCCCTTCTCTCACCCTGGTCCCGAAAACTCGCGCATCGCACACTCACGACGCTGGGTCCAAGCCTCCAGAATCGTCAAATGAGTGAGCGCAGGCATATCGGCAGCACGAGATTGGTGTACCGGTCTTCTCTACGAAGTCCATGGTGTTGCCCGTTGGCTCCTCAAGCTCGACGACAAGGATCCCGAGCGTCTTGTCGAGTCCCATCCGCCTCGGGCTAGCCGTATGCGGCTCGACCATGTGCCTCGCGTTGAGGATCGAGGACTTTTGGAGCGCCGACTGCGGGAAGTTGGCGAAGATCATACATACATCCCGGACCCTGATCACGCAAAGCCATACGCGGTATGTGTTCCCTCAATGTCATCGGACCCGACACTGATATTTGCCAGTGGCGACCGCCAAGTTGTGCTCTCCAGCTCCTCTACCACGCATACGGAGTCGCTCCCTCCGATACGTATTCGATACACATTCGACGCTGCCCAGCGCGCTGCACGCACGTCCGCGGCCGATCCATACCGCGAGCGCGACGCAACGCCTCTCGCCGCTTCCTGGCCCACCTCCCCATTATCCGCGCCCTCCCGCCCACTCTCAGTCCTGCGCCCCCCCGTGCCGCCCTCCGTAGACCCCCCACGTCACGCACTACCTGCGCCGCTTCCCTTTCCCTAGACACACCGAGTAGGCCTTTGGCGCCTACAAACGGCCACAGGAGTGCGCTGTTTGCGTGGCGCCGCGCTGTCCTCGCAATCAGACCCGGTCAGGAAGGGGTGGGTCTGGATCGATTGGGAAGGAGGATGCGGATGCGGATGGGGAGGCGCCAGATCCGGATTCGTTCTCGGGTGGACTTGGATGGCGGAAGTCAAATGGCCGGGGAGGGAGAAGCCAGGGGTCGCAATGCTTACGGCTGTAAACTGCGGCTCCGATACCTTTTCCCAAATCACCTCCTACTCGACCCTCTTCAAGCAAGCCTTTTACAAGGCGATAGAAGAGGCGGGAATCGCCACGTCTTCAGTCGCCGAGGCAGACATCGACTAGCTCGTCTCGGAAGTCGCTGACAGCCTCACGCCGCGTCCAGGATTGGGCGAGATGATACAGACTCTCCGCGACAGCGGGTTCGCCGTCTGGTGCTGCTCCGGTGCCACCCCTGAACACGTCAGAGGCTACTTTGTTCGAGCGGGAATCGAGAACATCTTGTCTTGCGACATGTGCGAGGCGATGAAGCCGACCCCAAGGTGTGCGAAAGGAAGGTTGAGCGGCGCGGAGGTCGCTGCGGCGCACTCGTAGGATTTAGCTGGCGCGAAGAATGTGGGTACGCGTATTTTACTCCAATCACAGAGTTTCGCTGACGACCCTTGTTTTTAAGATGGCGTACTGCACCGTTCTTGGAGGATTCATCCTCCGACCTTTTCGGGAAGCCCGATGTCACCACAGACGCGCTCCCGCAGCTGGGCAGTGCTATTGTCAAGAAGTGGGGTAGAAGAGTCGGGGTATAGCCTATACTGTATCCTCCTCTTCTTTGGTATAAGTAGTCTTGGTTCGTGCATAAAGAGCACTGACGAGGATGTATTTATTCGCGATCGGCCGAACACCCGATTGAGATATTCAATCCTCAGGATGGAATAATTAAATTGGGGCCATGAACACTCTCTCACCAGGCCGGCTGCCCCGCAAGTCGAAACCGAGTTGAACGTTGACCGAGGGTGGATTGAGAACTTTGCTGGACTCTGAAGTGATCGGGTGCTGCCGAACTGTGCCGAACTTCTCCTGCACCCGAAGTTCGCGAACCACCATCTCGCATTTCTTCCTTCCTCGACGTCCGCCGCAACACCTCCAATGTATTTCACCGGACGCTCTCTTCACTGCTGATGATCAAGTGACTGTAACACCTTTGTGCTGGACATAGGAAACGCTCTTGTGCTTTAAACTCAGCTCCAACTCCTTGTCTGCGACCGTGGGCCTTGTACTTGGCCGAAGACAAGAACAAAGTCTCGGGACTGGATCTCCTGAAATGCACCCCATAGGCGCTCACGAACTCCGCGCAACCAACTGAATAACACTGATTCGTGACCCCCAGTTACGCGATTGGGCAGCGGTCGACTCGTTGTGGGCGTCAGGAGGCGTAAGGTCTTGTACCCTAGCCGACGATAACAAGAAGTTTTGTCCGCCATGTCAGTAAACTCCGCCGCCATCGCCTTGAAACAAAAGCCATCTCGGCGTCTCTGTAGGCGAGACCTATGCTCCCTTCAACTTTCCGGACTGGGACAAAGTCCTGCCCCGAAGCTCCCTGCTTCTCCGCGGCTCATCTTCTGATAAGGTTGGGAGCAGGCTGTTGAACTGTTGGCGTTGAACAAGGCGCGCTGGATTTACCCCGTCGACGAGCGCCAAATGGTTTACTTTGTTCCCGGGAATTTCCTCCGTCAGGCCGTCCCTTGTTTGAGAACGAGTTCTCGCTCCTCTCTTATATCATCGGATGCCCTCATACTATGTGTGCGTGCATGCGCAGAGCTTTAAAGGACGCTACGATTACCTGAAGATTCAACAAGCCACTCAACCCACGTCTCAAAAAGCGACTTATGCGAGGAGGCGAAATTTTGTCTGACTCGACGCCCAGACTTTCCAATAAGCATGCGAGAAATCTTGACGGATGAATTGACCATCAGCGACCTCACTGTTGAACGTCAAAGTAGCCGTGAGTTTGCATGCTACTCGCGAGATACTAATGCTATGCTTAGATACCGCCCGGGAATCTTCACCTTTCGATTCCGGCTCCTTCGGGCTGCCCTCGGAGCGGCCAGCACTTCTTTCGCCGTGAGTGCAGCGTCCATCATGCTTTGTCGTGTCACTCACACTGCTGCTGCCGGTGTTAATTGTGCTGTCGCTTCCAGGAAAGGTGCGAGTGCATCAATGGCAAGACGGATCCAGGAAGAACCTCGGAGGGTTGGTTTATCCCACTGGCTGAGAAGACGCGCCGGTGAGTCGGTGACTGCGAATTGGGCTAGATCCTGATCTACGCGAGGTTGCGGCTCACCTCGGCAACTTCTTGAACAAGAGATTACTAGTTGAACTCAGTTGAGACGGTGTTCTTCGAACTAGCCTGATTTGAACTTTTTTTACGCAACTCCATGAATGGAGTACCCCAGTTCCGTCGTGTTCCAAAGCCATTGAAGGCGTAAAAAAAGAATATATGGTTTTTAGAAGTATAGAGGCGCGGTTAAGGTATGAGCTCGGAGTTTTTCGTTGTCTACAGGCAAAGTGCTAGAGAGCAGTCAAACACACCACACGTACCTGTAGACCAGAAAATGTTCAAATAAGCCAGAGGCCACAAGCCTACGCAGAGCCATCGGCGTGGTGTTTAAAACCAGCGTACTCCCGCGGCGCAGCCTTGAAGGCAACCATTTCAACCCCTTCGTCTCCGGCGACGTCCCCGATTGTCGTCGAGTGATGGGTAGACGAGTCTACGGTTCCTACCGAATGCCCGATCCGTATCTTTGGACCACGGTTGTATTGCATGACTGAAATTTCAGTCGATTTTGAACCAGAAGAGTTTTGCTCCGACCAATGGCCTCCTGCGACCCATATGGTGGCCAACAAGACTCCGATGATTTCAACGTAGCAATTCGTGAAAAACACATATGCTGCAGGTTGAATTTAAAGAATCAGCGATATATACACTTCACACGAATCGCACTTACTTCCATCCAGAAAGTTGGGGTTACGGAACACGAAAATCAACTGCACAAGACTCAATAGACAGGGGAACACGAAGTTCCCAACCGCGATGAAGAATAGACTCCGCAATCTGGAAGCATGGGAATCTTACACGGGGTTCAGTCAACAACTGTGCGAGTTGAGGTGTATTGCACCTTTTTTCCCTGTGGTACCGATGGTACCGCTTTGAGAGTTCATTACACGACCTTGATGGACACGAAGGAGAAACAGGACGGAAGCATAGCTGGAAACGAAACCAACAACGATCAGTCCGACGATAATCTGCGATGGACCAAGGACGTACCAGTTGTCGAATACTTGGAAGAACCATTCGATTTTTGTCCAAGGCTGGCTTCCCCAAAGAGCCTGTCCCGCCTGAAGAGGACTGTCGGTTCCTTTTACAAGTTGTGTCCATCGAACCATGAACACGGCCAAGTTTGAGACTCGAAGAAATTTGAACAGGATCGGCGGACCAAACACGAGGAGTCGCCCGGGCCAAGAAATCGTTTGAGGCGGGTAAACGACGAAGAGGCGGACAAGGAGGATGGTGTCCATAAAGACGGGGAGGTAGAGCTGAACGGAAACGAAACCAATAAAGACGGATCCTTTGATTGGGGTCAAGGGAGAGATGATGGCAGTCGTCTGCGGTCCAGTGGTCAGATCTACCGTCGAGAAAGCTGAAAGAAAATAATCTTCACCTCCAGATAGACATTCAGAGCTCCAAGAATTATGCCTGCGAGGACCGCGATGAGGTTCATGATGAAAATCGGCTTGCGCCGCATTTCCGAGTTGGAAAAAAGGAGGAGTATCACGAGCAGTGGAATGAGCATCGAGCTCCAAACGGTCCCAATCATTAGGAGCGACAACGACGGCTTGATGGCTGCAATGTAATTGAAGCCGGGAGGAGGAGGAGGGGGGACAAGGTTAATGCCAGTAGGACTGTTCGACATTGTCGCTGGGATGCAAGTACAAGGCTGGGCGGTTTCCTTTTAACTGCCAGTGGACGGCGTCCGTCAGATTAAAACTCGCCCACCCCAGATCCCCGGCGTGTGAAGGGCTGATATCCCGGTTGTTCATCGTTTTCCAGAAGACAATACGCAAGAAGCCGGTGCATTGAAACCACAGAAAGTTTTTTATAGAGTCGGAAGATAGTATCGAATTGAGAAGTTAAACCCGTCCTTTCATCAGGTCCGCGCATTTTTCGGCAACTACGATAACAGGCGCCATGGTGTGGCCGGAGGTGATGCACGGGAAAACGGATGCATCACATACACGCAAGCCACGGACCCCAAACACTTCCAAGTCGTCGTTGACCACACCGCCTTCCTCCCGGCGCGCCATCCTACAAGTGGACGCATAGTGATAGCACGTCCGGATGGTGGCGCGGATAAATTTGTCCACGTCGCTTTCTTGCTCAGACGCAGGGACCTGGAAATCGGCCATCGGGTAACCTCTGTGGCGAACCCCGTCCGCTAGGCGCCGCGTGAGTTCGACGCCCTTGCGGAGCGTAACCCAATCTTCGGGGTCATTCAAGAAACCGAGTTCGACAGCGGGTCGAGCGTGGGGGTCTCCAGAAGCGAGGCGGACAGAGCCGAGAGATTTGGGTTGGACGATACAGAACAGGAAGGAGAACACGCCGTTCCGTATCTTGTATGGCGGCGGTTCGGAGGCCCAATGGGCAATGAGCATGATCTCGATGTTGGGACGGTTGCTTCCGGCTGCAGCAGGCGGGATTGGAGAGATGACTGCTTTGGTATTTTTGTCGAGGTGTGTCGAATGAGCAAATATCGACATGGGCGACACGGTGTTCCCCATGATGCCTTTGCGGTTGAAAAAGTATTTCCCGAATTCGAGGACACCCTTCCAAGGGCTGTTCTCGACATGATGCAAGGTATCCTTGAGAGGAACCTCGTACATGAGAGGGAGACCAACGTGGTCTTGCTATTGGGATAGATGTGAGTGAGTGTCCTGATCGGTCGACGAACCAACTGGAAGAGCATACCAGATGCGCACCGACTCCCGGCAGATCGACAACAACCTCAATATTGTGTGCCTCGAGGTCTTCCTTGCGGCCGATACCACTAGTTCCATGATTCAGATTCAACCAGAACCGCTAGGATCGAAGACTTACCTGAGCATGAGCAGCTGCGGAGACCCAAGAGCGCCACAGCAGACCACAATCTCTTTGGAAGCGCGAGCGCGGAACGCTTGAGTATTCGATTTGTCGCTTGCCTTGAAGATAACGGAAACAGCCACATTGTCGTCGAATTCGATACGAGTCGCAAGTGCGTTGGTGCAGACCGTCAATCCCTTTCGGTCCTGGACGACCTTGGGGGGCAGGAAGGTGTGATACGACGACATGCGCTGCAGGTTTTCGTTCACTGCAACGTCCAGCATGGCGCAAGTATCGACTGGGACCGTCCCCGAATTCAGATCATTGACCGGGGCAAATCCCAGAGCAACCGCGGCGTCTTGAATCCTGCAGCGAACAGTAAGGCTCGACTGTGTTCCCAGTACAATCCCCGCTTACCTGCGGTGCACCGTATAAAGAAGGTCCGGAAAACTTTGGTTAACCCAGGGGCCTAAACGTCGGTTTAGATAGACGACACAAGGGCTGGAGAAACGAACGCACCGGAAGATCCACGATCTTCTGAGTGTTGACTGAGACTCTTCTCAGACTTGATGAAATAAGGCTTGAGTGCATTGTAGCCCCAAGAAGGGTGCCCAAGCTCGGCCCAGTGGTTGAAGTCCCCAACGGCTCCCCGAGTGACCAACATCGCATTGACGCTGCTCCCACCACCCAAGGTCTCAGCATGAACGACATCGACAATCTGGCCGTTAGCCGCCTGAATTGGAGCGGATGGTGACCTTATAATGGGTGTGGCTTTGCTCGTTACGTCGGCAGAGATCAGCGGGATTCGAGAGTACCAAGTCTCATGAACACCGCCGCGCTCTAGAACGAGAACAGAGATGGTGGGGTCTTCGCTGAGGCGCCCCGCAAGGCAACATCCAGCGGTACCACCTGTTCAGCGTTAGTTTTTTCGCGTTGGTGACTTGTAAGTGCCACTGACCGCCAATAATAATATAATCGTATGTTTTGGTCTCGCCCGAGTGCTCGTGCGGGCTTCCCGCCTCAGCCAAGGGAGTAACAGGATATTTTGCTGGACTGAACGGCCACATAGGATGAAACGGAGAAGACACGGCGGGGCAGAGGTGCCGCCATGATATGAACAAGCGAGCCTGGTGGTGTGACCATGACGTGACGCGTTCGAATTCGTCCTTCCTTTTCCAAATGGCTTTTCCGATTCTTCGCTGCGCATTGTGGGCGACGTCGAACTTGAACCGAGTCCGATCTGCATGTTCTGCGTTGACAGACACCGTCATTACATCCCGTAAGTTCATCTCCCGCCGGTTCTTCGCTGCGCTTTTGTGGGCGGACGCCGCAGAATAGTGTGATCTGCATATTCCATCTACTGCTGTGTTGGTATGAATAGGTGCCGGCCGATCTTCCATATCCCGGACTCCGCGAAGCCCGCACCCGAAACACCCACAAAGTCGCCCACAGATGACAGAAGTCGCATACAGATTGAATCCGCCCCCAGAAGGCGGAACTTACAAGTCGCACCAAAGTCGCACAGCCGAAAAAACTGAAATGCCAAACATGATGAACCCTTGCACCCAAGGGCAGACCACAGGTGATGGAGCTTCAAGTTACTTCTGTTTTCGAACGATTCTCCCACCCAGTCCTCCATCTCGCAACATTCTAGTTGCGCGCTGGTCAGATGCTGTGGTGCGGGCATTGCGGGCATGCCGGGCATCCGAACACTTGTGTAAGTTCCGGTGGGCGTTTAGCCCGTTGACCACAACCCTGTGCCGATTGGAAGCAACGAGGTCCGATTGGAGCTCGACGCCGCCCGGCGGAGGATATTGTGTTGCACCGCAGTGTTTCAGCCCTCCGGGCGCCGAGCCACAAAGGACGCTGGGGTTCGACGCACATCGGATTTCTGATGTATTCTCTAGTCGCTGGGGTCCCCCTGCCACGCTGCGCGGGCGAATGTTTTCGTGTATAAGGTCAACGCGAAACAAAGCCTGTGCAACCAAATCCTCCCTCAATGGCCGTCCATGGGACCTTGTTGTCCGGGTCTCTTGGTTTGGTGACTCGAATCCTCCACAGACGTATCTGTTACTCACTACCTCGCAGATAACTCATCCGATTTTCAACCGCTCCGAACCGAATGCTCTACTCTTTGTCCTCGGTCTCTTGATCTGCGCGCACACCCTGGCGCTTATCCAGTGGATTCAAGGATGCTCCCTCATCGATGCCATATCTAGCTTGGCCGTTTTCCTGCTCGTGTACCTCGCCGCGCTGGCCCTCTCGATCTCATTTTACCGGCTTTCACCGTGGCATCCTCTCGCGAAGTATCCCGGGCCGCGCTTGGCTCATCTCACAAAGTGGTGGATGGTCAATCAACTCGTTTTTCGAGGAGGACGCCATACTAAGCTCCAGGAGTGAGTTTCTTGGATCCCTGCTACACCTTCTCCCTTTGACGCCGCATTATTTCCGAAGGCTTCATTCGCTGCACGGTTCCTGGGTTCGCGTCGGTAAGCAGGTTTAATTACTTATCGGAGTGTCGCTGAGAATTACAGTATAGGTCCAAACGATATTTCCGTCAATCTTCCGTCGGCAATACGACCGATATACAATCGCCTAGATCGCGCTCAGTTCTATCAAGGTTTGTTTCGTTTATTTTCCCTACGCCGCTCAGAGCTAAGCAAATCAAATACAAAGGTGCCCCCTTCAGTGCAGAAGCCCTTATAACGGTCCTGGATCGTGACACTCACCGCAAACGTCGGCAGGTTTGTCAGATTTCAACACGGCTGAAATATGGCTGATTGTGTTGCAGCCGTGGGTAGAGGCGTTGAGCAGCGACGGTCTTGCGGCGTATCTACCAATGATACATGTGAGTACTTCGCCGACTCGTAGATGCACATATTGAACCTACATAGGCGCGGATTATGCAACTGATCCGGATCCTCAAGGAACAGTCGGCCGAGGGGCAAACCGTGAAACTTGATTATTGGACCTATCTATTTTTCCTGTAGGTCATCGAGCACGAATTACTCGAACAGAATTTCTGACGGCAGATCCAGGGATACGATGGGCGACATTGGTTTCTCGGGCGGATTTGAATCCATGAAAGCTGGGGCGGATACTGAGGGTTGGCTGTACACGGTTAGGTTCTTCCAAAGGCGTGTCTGCGATTCTAACATTTGTTCGAAGCTTGCGATGGGTGTATTCTTCTCGAGCAGTGAGTGGTCGATTTCTCCCGCCAGCCGCCGTTCTCGCTCTTCTCACTCTGTTACGCAGCCTTAGGTCAGATCCCTTGGCTCAAAGACATACTTAACAACCTTGTACCGAGACGAGGGCCAATCGAATCCTTCCATCGTGTTCGTCCCGATTGTTTTTTCTTTCATCATTTATTTTGATGATTTCAGGCCATGGAGAGGAAGATAGCCCAGATTAATTCTAACCATAAAGAGAACGACAAACGGCTCGCAATTCTGGACTTCCTGGTACGTGGAAGATCTCACTCGGAGTTCATCGGCAAACACCACTTGCAGCTTGATTCCTCGGTCGAACACAAATTAACTCGGGCGGAAGTGATCGCCGATGCTGCTCTCATAGTCGTGGCAGCAACGGACACCAGCGTCCAAGCAGTAATCACAATATTCAGATACTTGGCCCTCGATCCCGAGAGGCAGTCACGATTGGCGAAGGAAGTTGCCAGTATTCTGACCGATGCTGTGGACGACGGCGGCGATAGTCTCACTTCAACACTTTGCCATCTCCCTTTCCTCGAGGCCTGCGTGCAAGAGTCTCTTCGGATCCTTCCACCCGGTCCTTTTGGTAGGCTGTGATTTCGCTCTTCGCTCAATCATGAAGGCTGACCATATTTTAGGTCCGGTGCGAACGACGGGGAGCTCCGGCGCAATAATCTGCGGAGAATATATCCCACCCAACACCACAATACACGTCCCAGTTTATGCCATGCATAGAGACCCGACAAACTTCGGCGTCTGCGCCGAGGAATTCGTACCCGAGCGCTGGCTTGAGAATGACCCACTACAACAGGCACTAAACTTACCCGCGATCAAGCCAACGAGCTTCATGCCCTTCGGAGCAGGGTTCGGTGCATGCATCGGAAAAAACCTAGCTATCCAGAACGTGAAGTGAGTTGGACCGGTTGCCAGTTCGATATTTTGCTGACGAAAGGTAGGTTGCTGGTCGCACACATCGTCCATAATTTCGAAGTGGCCTGTCCTTCCGAGTTCAACACCAAACAATTTGATCGGTCGTACAAGGTTCCTCCTCTTCCTCTCACTCTACCCAGGTGCACTCTGATGTACACGGCTACAGGAATTCGGTATCTGGCAACATGATGCGTTCCCTGTAATTCTCACCAAGCGCAAAGCCATGTAACCCGCGCACGCGTGAAGAATATAGCTCAGTAGTACCCCAGTATCGGTATAAAGTTTCAGTCCCGTTGTAATAGATATGTTTGCAACAACTCAAAGTGCATTTCTCTTTTTGCTTCACAATGAGTTGAGAGGTGACATACTGGTAAGTACTACATAGTTGAAAACTGCTACTCGAGTATTTTCTGCCAGGTTGACATGCCACCCTACTGACGGGCTCTGAACATGATTTCCCCCTTCGGGTCCACGGTGGCCATGAAGGTAGTCCACTGGCTTGCAGGGCGTTTGCCGTCCTTGAACTTGACGTCGTATGTCACAACAACGTGAGCGAGGAACAACTTTAACAGGTTCGTCGCCAAAAACCTGCCAGGACTTTCGGCAGGATTAGAAATGATTTTAGGAGGTCATAGTTTCTCACCAGGCCTGACGACCGATCCCGAAAACCAGGAACTCCTCGCTGGGATTGGCTAGTTGATGCTTGGAACTTTCGCCGTCTTCGCTCCTCATACGGAAGAAGTGGAGTGGATCGAACTCCCTTGGCGGTGTGTATATACCGATATCTGTCCCAGCAGGAATGCGTGTTCCATCGCTGAACGTAAAGTCCCGCACAACCCTCCGGAGTGGCATCACTAAAGTCAATTTGTGAGTTAATTTGGAGTGCAACTGGGTTTGTTCCTACCCTCACTGAAAGGGGAACATGCCGCGGTGTCCCGCAAGAAACCATCAATCTTGAGCATTTTGCTCACTGCCAATTTCGTCCAGCCATCTGAGTCGACAATTGATTCTACTTCTTCACGCAAACCAGAGACACATTCCGGGTGTGCAGCGAGATTAAACAATGCATGGATGAAAACCTTGCCGGCCCCACAAATTAAGTGGTCCAAATTTGGCCCAGTCAAACTTGAACGAACCTGAGATGTGGTGTGATTGGCCGCAATATTCAATACGAGGAGAGTGGCAGTTAGCTGCGATATATCACGTCGCAGTGGATGACCGTCGGTACGATCCAGGAGCCAACTGATTAAATCATTCTAGAGAGGCTATTAGTCCTTTGCAAGTCGCTATACGTTGGGGAACACGTACCGGTCTATCCGAGTTGGGCCATTCACGTCCGTATGTATCATCCATTGTAAGCCGATATTGCAGAATCGGCCCGAGGACCTTCAGGGCTCTCCGAATGGTGGCTGCCCGCCCACCTATGTGCTCCATGGCGATTCTATGCGAAGGTAAAGCGTCAAGATTCAAATATCTGAACAAGTACTCACGAGCGGAGAAAGGGGGGGACCAAATGAAGCAACCGCCCCTTATTGAGGAAGTCGTCGGAGAACTTGATAGTGGTCTCGATATATTCAGCATCCCGACCTGCGACGGAACTAAATGGATACCAATTCGATATCGCGCGGCTGACTTACATTTGAGTCCAAGGAAGGGGCGGTTGTACACTCTCGATGTGATTTGCATGACAGCCTACATTAGGTTATCAGCGCAGAATTTAGGGGAGAGAAGATGTTCGCCGTTTACCTGGGTGATGGGGAGACTAATCCACGCTTGGGATAGGGAAAAGGTCAGCCGGCCGAAGGAGCAGATGTTAAAAACCCTCGCACCATCAGAGGTGGTCGGAATAAGGTCCTCAAAGGCACTTATGGTTTCGCTCCGCATGCAGGGAAAGAAAAAATCGATGTTGCGTGTCAAAGCTTTGCGCAAGACTGACACTTGATAAGGGTCGTGGTATTGATTGTGCCCAACGGTATGTTCCACGTTGAGGAGCTGAAAAAAGTTAGCGAGGAGGCAATCTAACGAGGCACAATTCCTACCGAGTTGGAGGCATCCCGCGAGGAGAGCAACTCCTCTGGAGCTTTCCGAATATCCTCGACCATATTTGGATCGGTGACAATGACCAGCCATCCTCGGAAGAACGGGACCTTGAAGGCCTTGTTCGGATGCTATGCTCGTCAATATTTTAGAGTGATCGACTTCCAAAGGGACGACAGGAAAACACCTTGGTATTACCCTCCTCCAATATGGTGCGCGCATGCTTCAGGAAGTTCCACGATCCAATGTAGAAGTTGGAGGCACCGACAGTTGGGATTGAGCATAATGTACGCGCCTACATAGGACAGGATGTTACCCTCGACTCGAAGGCAACATAAGACGAGGAATGGACACACTTTTAACGAGTTCCTCTGGCCGAGGAAGAAGATGAGAGAAGCAGCGAGGAGTAGAACGGCTGTGTCAATGAAATCAATGAAGGTCGGCATGGTTAATGATACTAAAAATCTCTTGAAAAGCGAACCTTTTATACTTTTTGCGGGCAACATGTGGGATGTAACAGCTCAAAACTGCGGACATCGGGGCGGTGAGTGTTCGAACAGCGGTGTTCGACTGGCATCTCAATCGAGGATACCCAAGTTTGATGCCCAATTGTGGTACTGACGGCAATCGGGGCCGCAGAACTATCAGAAACACGAACCTCAGAAGCAACAGTACCGCATGCCATCTCGCCCTGTACGACGAAAATAAGAGGTTGGGATAAAAAAAAAGATCGGGGAATTTGACGTCGAGACTCGCCTCAGAAGGACGGAGATTGAGAGCGGATACGGGAAGCCCGGAACTCCGTGCACTAGCCTCTCGTTGTCTCTTGGTATCAGAAGGCAACCCCAAGACAGATACACCGGATACGCCGTTGTTTCAGGGCCACAGAGATCGAAGCCCGTGCTCGTGAATGCCACGGAACACTGAGTAAATTGGAACCACCGAGGTCACGGCGGCGAATAGGAACGTCTGATGGATGCGCACTAGCAGTCAGAAGATAGACCCGGAACGGAAGAGACGGAAGTGAGGAAAGAACATGATCAGCTCCAACTTGAAGTGGTCGGCGGAGTCTCGGAGACTGCAGGAAGTGCACACACCATTCAGCCATACATATAAGCCAGTCAACTCCCAATACAGTCTTGCTGCACCAATTTACAATGCAAGGCACCAACTGACCAAAAATGATACCGCGACCAGTGTTGCAGTGGCGAGAGTGGGCGAGAGTGGGCTCGGTTTGACAGAATTTAGATCCTCGGCGTTACTAATTCCGCGAAAGGAGATACATTTGATTGCCGTATGGCTTGCCGAAACTGTTTGCGATAAACACTTGATATGTAAACACTGCCAGCACCCGTCACGGTGACTGCGCTTTCTCATCCTACCAACATACTCAATTCCCCGATCGCAGCATGTATAATTGTACGGCCTCACACCTCGAACACTGGCTATCGGGTGTACTCTGCGCCATTCATCTTCATCAAGGCGGGGTTCCTGGGCTGCCGGCGGTCTACGGCCGTTGGCACTCAAACTCACGTACGTCGATGCAGGGCAGAATGATTCAGGACTCCCTCCGGCCAGCGTACGGGATATGAGGCCTTACAATTATCCATCCTGCCGTCGAGGCTTTGGATATGGAGTAGTCCGCGCAGTCTTTAGGCCAGTCTCCTGATGAGTGCAATTGCCGTCTACATTGTTTGCATTGTTCTCTCTGACGCCTTTGCTCAGCTGCGGTACTGTTTCCGCCGCTCGGTCGTCGGCCGGGAGATTAACACCTTGCTCTCCCTACTTTCTATGCATCCCCACGCTGTTGGTCAATGTCGGTCGTTGTGCTTGTCGTTGTGCCCCATCCCGCCCCAAGCAATTCTTCGAGGGCTGTCCGAGACCTCTGGTATAGCCCAACTCACTGCCGCTTGCAATTTCACCCTAACATTTGTTGCGCGGAATTCGGATGGCAACAAGTATCCTATTTGGGCCAAGCAAACTGCAGCGATCATCGAAGGTGTGTCGCGTCGCGGTTTAATATACTATCCCAGACACCAACCTGGCAGGACGTTCCGGCGGCGGGCGATGCAGATAGAACTGCTAGACAGAGCGGCCTTGACTCTCGGATCGTGCATGATGTATACGATTATCTTGCAGGCTTGAATTTTATGTGATTCGGATGTACTTCATGATGATTCAGAGGGAGTTCAAGGAAACTCCTTGCTAGCTCAGGCAAGGCGAGCTTGCAAGCCTGCCTGAGTGATATGCAAGGAAGTCAGAGCAGGCGCAGGACTCTGACCCGTATCTTGCTCGTATCGCTGTGTAGATCATTCAGATCAAATCAAGAGCCCTAGTTCCACCATCGTCGATGAAGTCTTTGGGGTCGGGAAGGTGTCAAAGCAGTGGAAGGGATCGACACGGTACATTGCGGGGGCGACCCCAAACAGAGTCCGCACATTACATGTCCTACAAGCGGAGCATCATTGACACTATCCTACAGGCAGCACCCTCTGGATACTATGGGATGATCGAGGCCGATCCAGGCAAGTTAAAGCATTACTCGGCCAGTACAATTACACATACGAGGAGGTGCCCCCTGCGGAGGACAACGACCTGCTCAGGCTCCATCCGAGTCATGACATAATGGGTTTGATGCAGATTCATTTTGTGCATCGAGTGAAGTTTGCTGCGAACCATAAACAGGTGCGGATACTTTAACAGTGTCAGACTGATCCCTGGAGTACTCACGAGCCACGCCCGATATACGACCGACAGGCCAAGGCGAATATTCCACTGCCCAAAGTCTCGCACGTCGATCGGCACCAGATGTTTATTTGGGTGCAGGACACCAGTCTACGCTCCAAGCTGCGCGGAATCGAGGTGGTCATAATCGTGCGTGCTTGCCTGCTCACTGCATGCAACTCATGCACATGAATTGATTCTTCGCCAGAGCACTGTGCCCGATATCAAGGAACCGGCGACAATAGAGTCTCCCCCCAATCACATCGTCATCGACATACCACCTGGTATGTCTCCCTCTTTCCATCATCCCTGACTTGAAGGAGACTTACTTAATTTTTGCAGTCCAAATTACGCCGAAGGATAGAGGCTCCAGCACACTTTTTTACGTGGGAATGCGCGCGAAGAAGCTGCTCCAGGCATTGCCATTTGGCAATACCAAGGCAAAATGGCCTCTCCCCACGGAGTCTGGGAATGTAGCGTGTGATGTGACACATCGGCGGTGGATTAGTCCCGCATTTCCCTCGTTGAAGCAGAGTTTTGCGCCTCCCAATCAAGACTCTGTCTATTCGACGTTGCTTGTGCGCAAGGTGTTGGAACCGTGAAGAGGGGGTTCGGCGGGACATTAAATGCTTTGTTTAAAGCACAGGAAGCAAGTATTTACTTGCTTTGGATTGTCGATGCTGTTTTTGCATTGGCGATCAACACTCAAATTCAACCGTGTGAACTGCTTTGTAATGGGCTGATGTTGATGAACGATAATCCAGCGTAAATCGAAAATAATGGCATACTAGTCGGAAGAGGAGCCAGCCCTCTTGTAATGATATGGGTGTGGTGGCTCAACAAAGGATCGTTCGGGCTCAAGTTCTAGTCCAACCTTGGAACCGCCCGCAAAGACGAATTCGTTACGTAGAGTTTAGTACACCCGGGCAGCGGGCCATTCCGTTCAATCTATTGACTCACCTCACATCTCACTCACTCACCTAGATACCCATCTCGGTCATTCCGACTTTGAGGAAGTTCCGCGCTGGAAAACTCAACCGTGGGAATCCTTGCCGAGCACAATGACGGCACCGCTGGATTCCCACGGTTGAGTTTGGGTTGTCCGGTCGTGCGAGGGCCAAGATGGAGGAATTCCAAACGATTGAGCCTCTGCCTAAATGCGAGACTCGACCCGCACCTACATAACACAGGGGCATTGTCGCTCGTCCGCGCCATGCCAATTTACGGGATGAATTCAAGTTTAGGTTAAAGGGCTCGGATTGAGTAGATGGAAATCCGCCCGACGGGTGTAAAGTGCCTATTTAACTCAGGGGATATCGGCGGCCGCGGCTCGCTGCTGGTGGCAGTGGTTACATCCCCTAGAAATTGAACTAAATGCTCAGGTGCACCAGTTTCACCGATCGCATTGAGGTGGACGTTGAGGGTGATTGTGGAATACATCTTCGAGCGTCTTGTAATGTCAGGCGTCTGGTTCTGCAGCAGTCCGACAATCACCTGGATGCACTCAGGTCAGAAAATGACGAGGAATAATAAAGTAGTCGCTGATCCATCCTCACAGTGAATCCCGAACCGTGTGAAAGGGGGAGGGGAAAAAGGTCTGTGCATCCAAATCGTCACCGGCACCGCTGCACTAAACGATTGAATTCCTCAGCCAAGTCAGGACGAGTCGCGTCCCCCGTTCGGATGAGACGGTCAATTGATCCTAACGTTAGTCAACCCGGAGGCAGGGTGCAGGAATTGCAATTAGGGGAAGTCAAAGTTAAGTTCGAGGACCGATTCAAGACCCGATTCAAGAGTCGCTTCGAAGGCCGATTCATAAAACAGAATCGGAAGCAAAAAAGCGAATCGGTGTGAATCGGTGTTCCTGCTCCGGAGGAGGAACAGAATTGAGTCGGATTCAAAAGTCGATTCGAATCGCTCCCCGCCAAAACGAATGGAGACCCCGATTTGATGGCGCGAGTGAATCGGTTTTGACGCAATTCAGAATCGGGGCGGTCAAAGCTGGCCCCGATTCTGAGTCGATTCTGTCCACATAATCGGGTCAGAATCGAACTTGAATCGACTTGTGGATCGGCCTCGACTGCCTAACTTTGACTTCCCCTATATTGTATGTAGCGACTGCGAACCGGGTCTGCGCTGGCAGCTTCCAACCAAAGCGCTCCTGAACGGTCAAGAGTATATGTAAGGTCCGGTCAAACACGGCGAGCCTCGGTTGAGATTTGGTCAGTGCTTGCCGTCATCCCTATTCTGCCAGTGCTCAAGCTCCGAGTCTCCGTGGGGTCGAAACGTGGGGAAAATCGATAGGCGACGGCGACGGGCTCCCCGAGCTTCAGTAGTTCTTCTCCAGCCCTACTACTACTAGCGACCTCTGACTCGGTGGTGGGTTGGGGAACGGAGAGAATGCCTCTCCCGTTACGAGTCGGCACTGTAATACTTCGATAGTTCTGCCGAAAGCATTGAGTGTGCTTGCACGTCTGAAGTTTATTTACTGGATCGTCTCGCAGGGAATTCAGACCTGAAGAGAGTGATCGCATACCTGACTCCGTCGCTGTCCTCGGGCCAGTAACCCATGATGGCGCACACTGAGTTCTATATAGATGGTACTCGACCTCGCAAGCTTCTTCTGTTTCGTTCTCTGCTGTTAGGAATTCAATTGTTAGCGGTGTCGATTCAAGTTGAACCGTGGGATTTGAACCGTGGGAGTCTGTCCTGATTGAATGATGCCGGCCTCGGCCTACACGGCCGATATCGCTTTTGCATCGCACCATCATGTCGTGCATTCCTCCCTTCATCGCCGCGCAGTCAGCTGCAGTCAGTATCTGTTACAGAAACCATCATCGACGTGGATGCATCACCCTCATGCGCCAATTCCCCTGGAAACATTGCAACCCACTCCAGCCGACACCCGCTGAGCCTAAAAAGATACGGGGATCGGCGGGGCTGTTCCTGACTGACCATGGCTTCACGCGGTTTGTCGGTGCGAGGGATGTTACGCGGAGGGCACGATAAGTGAAGCGGTATGTCTGAATCAAGGCTTATCTGCGGCGCGCGTATGGTGCGACGCCGTTTGCCGCATTTACACCTATCTGCGTCCACCTCGCGCGCAGTGAGCGTTGTATAGTGTAGGCTAAAGGTACCCAAATATTATTTACCCTTACCCTTACCCTTTCATTTGGGGTGGTTATCCGCTACATATCACACCGATGCAGAATACACGGATACCTTTCATTTTTTTGGATGAATCATAAAGTGTAATGAGTTGTTTGGTGTGCGTGCTTGCTGCCTCTTGCTATGGACACCCCGCCGCCAGTCCCGCCCCCGCGCTCCCCGCTGCGCCCACCGCCGCCGCCAGCACAAGAGCCAGTACTGACCCTCTCAAAGCGGCAGCACGCGCTGCATGAGCTGCTCTCCAGCGAGCGCGCCTATGCATCCGATCTCGCCCTCGTCCTCGAGGTGCACATCCCCTTGGGTGCGTGCAGTTCAGTCTCCCGCTCAGCGCCGGCTGACACCCCCTGCAGCACAGGGCCCGATGACCCAGGAGGACATCAAGATCGTCTTTAATAACATCGCAGAGCTCGCCGAGCTGTCGGACGCCTTCTGTGAGGCGCTGGAGCAGATCATCGGGACTGCGCTCGACGACCCGGATGCGACGGATGACCGTGTCGGGGAGCTGTTCTTGCGGTATGCACCAGAACTGGAGGCGCCGTACAAGCAGTACATTACACGACACCCCTCCGCACTCGCGCACCTCACCGCTCTCCCATCCACCCCAGAGCTCACCGCGTACCATGCGACCACAAGAGACGCCGCCGCATCGCTGTCGCACGCCTGGGACCTCGCCTCGCTGCTCATAAAGCCCGTACAAAGGCTGCTAAAGTACTCGCTGCTCCTCGCAGCCATCATCGACGCCACCGCCCTCACACATCCAGACCGCCCCACCCTCCTGTTAGCCCGCACAGCGATGGAAGACGTCGCCCGCGCGGTGAACGAGGGCCGCCGTCGCGCAGAGGTCGTCAAGGAGGTGCTCTCCGCGCCCAAGAAGCCCCCCACCGTCCTCCGCCTCAAGTCCTTCCGCGCACCCGCAGACGTAAACTCAGAGGCCGCGCGCGTAGACCGTATGGCCGCAGAGCTCGCCCGTATCGACGTATTCGCTCAGCAGCTGGCCCGCACGGCCCAGGACTGGGCCCGTGCAGCACACACCAGTGCCCACGCCCTCCTCGCCTGGGCACGCGCCTTCGCTGCCGCAATCGGCCTCTCCCCCTCGGTCAGGTCAGAAGCCTTCGACGCCTTCCTCGCCCTCCTCACCGCCTCCTCCCTCCCTCTTGCCGCCGCTCTCCTCCCCCAAGTCGCCTCGGACCTCCTCGCTCCCCTCTCCCGCCTCCTCGCCACCGCCGCCCAGCCGCGCCTCCTCCTCGCTAGCATGTCCGAGAACGCCCCCCTCCACCACCACCTCCTCACCATGCCCGTCTCCCCCCGAAACCGCCCCCCGCCCGCGCTCCTCGCCGCCTCCGCGCGCTACCTCGCCCTCCGCGCGCAGCTCGCCGCCGAGCTCCCCGCGTACCTTGCCCTCCTGCACCGCGGGCTCGCCGCGCTCGTGCGCCGCCTCGCGGCCGTGCAGGCGGCGTACTTTGGCGCCGCGCGCGACGCGTGGGCGGGCCTTTGGGAGATGCTGCGTGTCGAGGGGGAGCGGAACGGCGGTGGGGAGGAGACGGAGGCGGTTTGGCGCGCACGGTGGGGCGACGTCGATGCTGGGGTGCGGGGGCTCGCGGTGTGTAAGCCGCTGCGCGCGTCGCAGTCGCAGGCGCAGCTGCAGCTGACCCCGGCCGAGGCGTTCGCGCGCAATTACGCCGACCCGATTAATACGAGCTTTAACGGTGGCAATGGGCCGGAGAGCGCGACGTTCGTCGCCTCGCCGTACAGCGTGGGCAGCGGCGGCGGTGGACCGCCCTCACCGCACTACGAGCGCAAGAGCACGAGCACGGCGAGCGTCCACAGCCGCTCGAGCGAGAAGGCGGCGCAGGTTGCGGGGGTGCTCGCCGCGCTGGAGCCGCCGTCGCGCCGGGGCCCGCCGGTTAATGTTAGCGGGGTGAACGCGATGCTGGGCGCGTTGGGGCCCGCGCACGCGCAGTCGTCGAGCGCGGCGATCGCGAGCGGGTATAATAATAGTACGCCGAATGGGAGGCAGGTGAGCGGGCCGTATGCGCTCATGCCCGGCGGGGGGCGGCCGAGGGGGCAGAGTGGGGGCAGTGTCGGTGGTGGGAGGGACGGGGGGGACGGGCATTCGATGTCGGGGTCGACGCTTTATGGGCATGAGCCCAAGGCGGGGTTTTCGGGGTGGAATGCGAATGAAAGGGGGAAGAGTCCGGCGCGGAGCGCGACTGCGCCGCCTACAACCGCGAACGGGAGCGGGAACGGGAACGGGAAGCGCGCGCCGAGCCCGACGGGGACGTCGCGCACGGCGCTGACGATGAAGGACGGCCATGCGGAGTTTGGGGAGTACGTTTCTGAGATTGGGTGGGGGGACTATGGGGGGATGATACTGCCCCCGAAGAAGGTGAAGGATGTGGCGAGGGAGGAGGAGAAGGCGAGGGAGAAGGAACGCGCGAAGGAGAAGGCGAGGGAGGAGAAGGAGAGGAGGAGGGAGGAGAAGAGAGTTAGGCAGGAGGAGAGGGAGAGGGAGAAGCTGGAAAAACAGAGGGAGGCCAAGGGGAGGGAGAAGAGCTTGAAGAGCGCGCCGGGGAGTAAGGGTAGCAGCGCGGACCCGTCGCCGAGGAGTTCGCTTGCGAGTTCGAGGATGGCGCTACTGGAGGGGGCGGGGTATGGAGGGCCGTATAGGGAGAAGAGCAAGAGCAAGACCAGGGGGAGCGCGAAGCCCCATAGGTCGGGGGACGATTCAAGCGTGGTACGCCGCGCGAGCGACCTCTCGAATTCAAACTCGACGGGCAACTCGAATTCGAACGCGAGCCGCGCGCCGTCGAGGCCGGCTTCAAGGGGGCGTTCGTACGTCGGGAACGGGAGCGGGGGCGGCGGGGAGGAGCCGACGTCGTATAAAGACCGGGAGAGCGTGTTCGCGCATCCAAGGAGCGCGCCGCGGCCGCCGTCGGCCCACTCGCAGCCGCCCCCGTCCGCGTTCGTGCACCACTCGAGCAGCACCGGGAACCTGAACCGCCACTCGGACCCCGCGCACCGCTCGTCCGACCGCAACAACCTTCGTGACTCGGACCCGCCCCCGCCCTTCCTTCCGCCGCCGTCGACGAACCCGAACGGGAACGCGAACGGGGAGGAAGACTACTCCGCGTGGCGCAATGCGCCGGCGCAGTACGCGTGCCGCGTCGTGCACCCCTGCACGCCGCCCAGCGCCGTGTCCTACTTTGGCTTTCCGTTCTTCGCGCTGGAGGAGCACGCGCTGCTGGGGGTGCTGCATGAGGCGGGGCACCCCGGGACGCACCCGCGGCTGCCGCTCTATGTCGATGAGGGGGAGGACTGTCTTCTGCTTTGTCGGGATGGGGCGGGCGAGGTTGGGTGGGCGCTTGCGAGCTTTTTGGCGCCTGTGGGGACGGAGTGAGGGGTGTCTTGCGCTTGGGGTTGTGTTGTGATAGACAACGAAATCTAATGTACGCCGTATTTAACTGCGCTTGCTCTCTTGCTGTTGTTGTATTACTTATTATAATCCGTCTTGCTGCTTTTTCTCTCCCGTTGGAGCGCATTGTAACATACCTACCAACCATCTACCCTACTATACATACACTCACAATTCTCTTCTTGGCTATACCAACCATGTTCCGTACATACTGTAGATGAAGTCAACGCCACGCTGATTATTTATGTTGCTGAGGAGGGTTTTTTGTCAAGGTTTGAAGGTAAGTGTGTGTGAGACGTCACAGGTGTACTTTGGAGACGCAAATCACAGACATTCATTCATTTACGCGCAGGTACATGGATTCGAAACGAGAACTACTACAACGAAGATCGACACCTTTCCATTGGTCGCAACGTCGGATTTCTTGAGGAGGAGCGCGACTAGTGCCCGAACTGGAAAGGATAAGCGTCATGATCAGATTATATCCTGCAAAAAGCAGAGCGCAGCCTACCTTCAGGTGGTGCGGGGTAGGCGGTTCGTGCGTGCGCGGGTCGACCTTCTGCAGAGTGGCGTCGAGGGGCCACATCGAGTTGCGGAACATGTTCCCGGGGTCGTACTTTGCCTTCACCTCGACGAGGCGGTCCCAGTTGGTGCCGTAGCAGCCGATGGTGCGGTCCGCTGGCTCGTGGCGCCCGAGGAACTGAAGGAGAAGGCAGAAACCGCATCAGCGAAACGAAACGCGACGTTGCGGGGCCGTGGAGAGGACGTACACTAGGGAAGGGCCCGCCGCTTTGGACGGACTTCAGGGAGCCGGCGATCCACTAGGCGAGGAGGGGGTCAGTCAGCAAGCTAGCACAGTGGAGTCGAGGGATATGCGCTACTCGCCTCCTCGGCCGAGTCGATGCAGCGATCGTCGTCGACGGTCATCTCCCACTGGTGGAGGGCGGCGATGGTGAACGACGCCTCGCGCTGCGACTTGGGCACGCAGTTGTCTTCGAAGTCGATGATCGCGCCGCCGGCGAGCTCGAAGAGCCAGGTACACCCGACCGGCGTGTCGGCGAACTGCAGCACCGTTTCGTTGATGATCTCGTCGGGGAGGGAGGTGATCAAGGCCGAGCGAATGAACCACTGACGACCCGCTGCCGAGGATACGTCTGTCAGATGGGGAGGGTAGAGGAGGGGATGATAGTGCGTACGTTTTCCACGGAGCACCTGCGCCATGCTGTCCTGCTGGTGGAGGAAGCTCTTCTCGTTCACCTCGTTGAGGAGGCAGCGCTCGCCCTCCCAGGACGAGAGCGCCAGGAGATACTCCTGTCCTTGTTCCTTGGTCCCGATGTAGCACATTTGCACCACGACGAGCGAGTCCTTCCCTTCGGGCCCGGCGGTGAGGAGCACATTGGCGTAGAGCTCGCGGGGGGCGCCCTTGACGCAGTCGCGGAAGTGCCTGATGAGCGACGGAGCGGTGGCGCGGTGGAAGCGGCTGAAACGGGTCTATTAGAATCGTACCTCGTATCACGGAAATGAAGGGGGCCTACTAGAGTAGATTTCCCGCAAACACCACACTGGACGCGATGTGATGAGTGGGAGCGCAGAGAAAGGCGTGAATCGGAGGGAGCTCACGGAACGGGGAAAGCTTTGGCTTTATAACGAGTTACAACACCGAGGGCAGGACCGGCACCGCGCAAGCCCCACCAGAGATCTAAAGCCGAATATCAGCAAGAGGAGGAGCCACGCGATATATGGAAACATACCTGGGTGTTCCTCCTTGTTGACGATACGAATCTGGCCGTCAGCGGTGACCATTTCGACCTGTGGTGAATTGAGTGATTCGCTCTTGAAAGAGTCACAAATGAAACGCACTTCGACGAGATTGTCGATGCTCAGGCCGCGCAAACGACTGAGGAATCCGAAACCGCCGAGAAGCATGACACCAGATCCCACAGGGTGCGCAGAGCTCCAATATATTCAGTTAAGTGAGATGAGATATAACCGGCCGGACTCACAACGGGACATGGTAGGGAATTGTGGTGTTGGGACCAGCGAGCGAGTGCGCCTCAAGCTGATGGTTTGCAGTGTAGGTGTCGATCTCCTTCTGGCGCATACCAGCACCGAAGGTAACGTAGGCATTGGGATAAATGGGTTCGGCCTGGGACGCAAGATTGAGGGGCACCGGCGGGAGGTTTGAGTTGGCGATAAGAGTCCCGGAGCGCGGACCCCAAGGGTCTGGGCCAGCGCGCGGGTTGTAGGGCGACTGGGCGGCGCTCGCTGGCGTCGGAGCAGGGAAGTTGGTCGGCGCGTTGAGATAGCCGAAGGGGTCTCCGCCGACAACAGGGCGGCTACTACGACCTCCACCAGTGGCAGACGGCGATGCAGGGGTGGGGGGAGTCACCGTAGTGGGCGCAGGTCCGTGAGAGTCGTCCGAGCTCGAGTCAGACCCCGCGGAGTCAAAGTCGTGGTGCGGAGCAGGCGCAGGGGCGGGCGGCGCGCTTGGTTCCTCTACGCGGCGGCGGACGGTCTGCGGCAAATCCCAGCCAACTTGATATGGTCCACGCAGGAAATTAGCGACGGTCTCCGAGGCCGAGTCATAGAAACGGAGAGCAGAGTCCTCTTCACGGCGACGTTTGCCAGACGGGCCGTTGTCCTTGAGTTTATTCGCGGCATCTTGTGCGCGAAGACTGGTGTAGCCGCCTCCCTCAGTTGGGGCCTAGGTTCGAGCGGTTAAAAACTGGGGCGAATAGTGTACCGGAAAGCACTTGCCTCAATACCGATGGCGATGAGTTTTGAAACATCGCAGATAATATCGCCTTGAGTGTTTTTGTGAGGATGGGGAAACAAAAGTCAGGTTCGAAGGTGAACGTACCGCCGATAGCCCATCCACCTGTGCCATACCCTCCGGCTTTCACGCTACGAGGAGTCAGCACGAAGATGGAGCATAAGAAAGGGCGAATACCTGAGGGAAAGCGAGTGTTTGGAGCAAAAGAGAATGATCCTGTGTCGGGAACAATTCAGCGGCAATCCACGGAACAAAGGACTCTCTCTCTCTCACTTGCTCACATCCTCCGCGTCGAGGGGACACGCGACGGCTTTGGCGATACAAACGACATTCCCGTTGAAAATGCTCGAGTATTCAATGAAACTGAAGAGCCATCAGCGTCCATTCAAGTTCCCAAAACGGTACCCACTCCGCATCGTCGCGCAAATGGACCTGGCCGCGGATGGCGGCGCCGAGTTCCTGATGCTGGTCCTTGGTGAGACGTGTATTTGCGATGACGGGCATCGGTGGGTATGCTGGATACGCAGTGAAGGGAAACCCGGTCTAACTGCTGCTCATGGCCGCTCCTAATAAAGGACTCGGTAGACTTCGCGAAGGAAGGCCGTGAGATGGATTTAGCGATCAGGTCGTGAATGATATGGTTCAGCGATTCAATGGCCCATCGCTGTAACCGTCCGAACAAGGCTACTCACCGTCTGTTAACCTCGTTTAGGGAACAAATTTCAAATTTCAGCCTAGCTGCTATCTGCGCACCTGGGACGCGTGTCCACCGCACATTTCTTGGGAACCCTGGAAGTGGAATATATACATACATGTAAGTTACTCCGCTTGAACTCCGCCTAAACTCAATGCTCGTCTCGCAGCCGTGAAGATTAATTTGATGCCGAACAGAGATGGGTCGAGGTCCCTCGAGGTGGTCATAGCCAACGTGCGGGTGAGTGCTTTTAGCGAATTGGCTTTCCTTGGATTGAACAGCCCAGTCGCCGTTGCATAATAACTTGCCGGGGGAGCGCTATGAATCCGCCCAGGGCGAAAGTTGAGTTACGTTGAGCTACGTCCCGCCTCGTGTAGCGACCCAATGAAACGGGCCCCAACACACCAGGTGAGAGACGGCGAAGTCCCATATCAAAATAGATTAACACCCGTCGCAGATGGTTGTCGCAAACATATCGACAGTGAATGGGAAGTGAATGGCCGTCAACCTCGTCCGAGTCGTCGCGCAGTCCTGGACAACCTTTCGCATGGCCGCTTCTCGAATTTCATCAACTCTAGCAGCTTCGCTCTCGCTATGTTTACTCAATAGGGTCCCTTACGAGGTGCGTCTAATTGACAGACCAGGTATCTCCATATCCCACCGGCGGAGGTGCTCAAGTGCAAGGCAGGAATATAAAGATGATAAACGACGCGGTAAGCCAACAGTCCGTAACGCCACAGAAACCTAGCCTAGAAGTAATCAAATTGAAACTATGAGCCACGTCCGCGAGCCTGAATGCACGAATGCATTCCCGGAGGCGTCCAAAATTCCGAATCAGCCATAGTCGCTCAGGTACAATACGCACTCCGCGACGCCCGTAGAACCCTCGCGTCTTCGCTGCATTCAGTCATCCAACTCGCTTGCCACGTTTGCCTTCGCGGCGTCGAGCATATGAGACCCAAACAAGTGGGTGAGAGGTAAACAATAGTCATTCCACTCGAGTGAGTAGTTCACCGCGAGACCAGCTTTGCCGCTGAATTTAATTAATTGCCAGCCAAGTCAACCAACGAACTTGAAAGAACGTTCCATTGAACCCAAACCACGAACTAGCAACAATTAGTGCAACACCCCCTCGGCTACCGCGATCAGATTCTCTCGGAGCTCTCCTCCACCCAAAGTTTCGGCGAGGTGCTCCTTCCAAGAATACTTCCTCCGCCCGCCTTTAAGCAGCGTGTCGGTGAGCTTCACAGGCACAGTAAATGATGGAGCTTGTCCTGGATCTATGGCATCGATGATTTGGCAAACCACGCAGCTAGAAGGTTTGATTGTGAGAAAAAACCAAAAAGCGGGAAATGTTGAGTTCAGTTACGGTGCAGGGTCCGCAGCCTCGTGGGTTTCGGTTTTGGGACGCCCATTGATGACGAGTTGGACGGCCTTGAAGACGGATTCGTCGAGCTTGAAATGAGCAGTCAGGCGGAATCCGAGGAAGGTCTGAGGCTGAAGCATACCATTGTCGCCGCTTCTTCTAAAGAGAAGACAAAGGCGTTCTCGACATTGAGCATTTCAGATATTTCCGGAATGGGGCTCGGTCGTAAGTAAATAATCAGGAAAAACCTGCTACCGGCTGTCGGGTCTTCGACAAGGCCCAAGGCGTCAATGGCTGTTGAGCGTTGCTTACTGAATGTACAGTAAAGTTTCATGTCGAACCTTACCTGCTGAATAAATGTCGTCTGCGTAGAGGTCCCGCCAGGTTCGGAGCGCCCTTAGGTCCCCGTTGAATTTGGGGGACAATACTAGCAGAGGGGATGAATTACCGTTAATACAAAAGGCAAGTCACTGACAATGAATTGGGGGCGGAGGCGTCTTTGGCAAGGAACAGTGGGCGCGCAGAATTTCTTCCCAGTTCGGGACACCGAACCCCGTTGTCCGATAGGCATGCATGTCCTTGGGCATCATCCAGGTTTGAAACGTGTTGCGGCCTGAATAAATGGGGGATTAAACGGCGTATATGATTTGAAATAGGGGCACACTTACAGCCGTCGTTACTCGCGTACTCGACAATCTGGAAGGATATGCAGCTCGGGGATTTCGCCTGCGCACGCTCCTGTCCAATCCGCTGGTCGTTCCGTGGGTCCCCGGCCTTGGGGCCAAACACCCTCTCGTATTGCTCGAACGAAATTGGCGCCGCGAACCCGACTTGATAGCGGTACTTTGCCCCGGGCGTGTCGGTGAGCGCGACGAAGAATACTGGAAGTAACGTGGCCATCAGAGAAAATTACCTCCCGTAGAAGGTGGGGGACTCGACCATATTCGTCTGCGTTCTCGGGGAAGTGACATAGCTCTAGGGCAGAGATAGCGGCGGAAATTAACTTTGGGCGGTTCTTCCTGTCCCAAATTACCATATCTTCGATCGTTTTTTGCGCCGACTCTGGCATGGAGGACTTTTCCTCTCGGTCCCTATTGCTAGATTATCACATCAGAAATGCATTCACGACGGCGGTCAAAAGATTAGCTGTACCATTGAACTTTATGCCTCGGCCACTTATTCGTACGCTTAGACGACCGAACAATGAGAGATAGTCAACATCTAGCTCACATCGTCTCGTTGGCACTTGACGCTGAAAATAACCGGAGTGAGTCGTGGCACGCAGATCGAAGCACGATATAAAAACCTGCAATACAAGGCCACGCCCTTCCCAGCAACCGAGCATCGACTGCAAGCGCGTAGTTTTCCGCCCCATTCAGATGTCCTGCAACACAAGGGTTTATTTTTGAGTCTTCAGAGCCCTGGAATCGCCTACTTGTTGTTACACTTCAGAAACAGATACAAGAAGTTTAGCGGACCCAGACCACGACCCGAGGGGAAGCGCGCACCGGAAAGTAGGTGCATTCGTATACAGTTTTATTAGAATAGTTAGGTCGACTCATGGTGGTACATGGCACGACCAAAGGCAGAATCGTGCGTGGAAGTAGGAAGGAAGCGGAATTGATGACAGTTGTTTGCATCACAAGACTTTGGGCTTAGTCCACACACAAACCGCCGTCGACCGTCGATGCCTCAGAGTCGGGACGAATCGCGTCGCAGCCCGCGACCTCGAGAGGGGGCGCGGGAGCCTGACCATCGCCGCAGGGACCGTGATCACGACGACCGCCGTGACAGAGATGCGAGGCGCTCGAGATCGAGGTCGCCTATGCGCAGCTCGGTGCGGGATCGTGAGCGAGGAAGAGAGCGCCGCAGTCGGTCAATGAGTAGGACCCGAAGCCCCGCGTCCAAACGCAGGAAACTCTCAGTCAGCCGTTCGCGATCGAGGGAAAGACGGGACGGCTCGAGAGACCGACGTCGGCGAGAGAGGTCTCATTCTGCGGACAGCGCCTCGTCGGAGGATTCAGAACGTCGCAAACGGAGGAAGCGGAAAGATAAAGATGGAAAACGAAGTAAGAGTGAGGAGAGGGAGCGACGGGAGCGGAAAGAAAGGAAGAGGGCAAAGAAGGAGAAGAAAGAAAAGGTGCGTGTATATCGCTTCTCTGGGCTCTTTCTCGTCCGACCGTCATTCGTCTAGAAACGTTCCGCTGGCAGCGCCCCGCAATGGGGCAAATATGGAATTATCACGGAGGCGGAGTAAGTCCTGGATTCTTGTCGTTAATGTGGTTTCTAACCTCGCTAGTTTATTCACGAAGGGCCAGGAATTTTACACCTGGCTAGTCGAGGAACGCAAAATAAATCCCGAAACGGTCTCGAAAGACCAAAACAAGAAGGAATTTGCGAGGTTTATGGAGGATTATAATACAGGTCCGGTTTCCGTCTACGTTATACTTGCTCGAATTAACCTAATCCCCAGCTACTCTTCCGGATGAAAAGTACTACAACATGGAGTCGTACAACCGCCGAATGTCTGCCCTCCGACAAGGAGAATTCGTGCCCCCTCCCGATGATTCGTACGACCCACAAGCGGATATGAAGGCCATCAGTGGGGCGCACAAGAAGAAGGTCGTCGAACATGACAGTTATCTGAGCAAGGAACAGTTACAAGAGCTAAGAAGAGTTCAACATGAACGTATCGAGGTGCGTTTATTTCGCGCACCAGTTGGCGCTGTACTGAACCTACGCAGGCTGGAAAGATGAAACAACTGGGAATGGACGTGAAGCAGAATTTCGGGGTGCGAATGGACGGGACTGTGTTCGATGATTGATTTTTATCGCTTCAAGTATGTTTCTGTAACCTCGATTCGGCAACTCTTGGTCTCGGTTGACGCCATGCCCGTTATCCGATACGTCTGTCAATGGCGGGAGCCTTTTGAGAGATTATGGCTCGAATCCAAGGTGGTTGGATGCGGTTCAAACTTCCAAGTTCAAAATCTGCGTACTTAGCCGCCTCAACGACTCCAAATTGAACACCCTTATCTTCAACCGCACGAGGCGAAACCACAAACCCCGATACATCCTCTGGCAGGGATTTCTGTATCTAATTCCGCCTTGGCACCATGCCTCACCGTGCTCCACAATTTCCATTGAACCATCAGCGGCCTCTCTCTGCTACGCAACCTTATCCACGCAACCAATGTGGAACTGTCATACACTCCCTTCCCTCCCGCCTGTCGCACCCGGCCTTGCGCATCCATCAAAATAGAGCAGCTCTCTTATAAGACAGCGCCAAAGGTACGGCGAGCTTTTTATAATCTCTTCGCCCCTTCGTTCACTCTTTTACGATGCATCAAGCTTCCACACTCATTAAATTCTTCGTCGCCCTCGCCGTGACACCCTTACTCGTCGCCGCTTCTCCCTTCTCCCTTCCCCATTCCCTCCGAACCGTGCCTCAGGGCGCTCATGCTCTTGCGTTCGACCCTGAGACCGGGGCGGTTTCTGCATATGGTGGCGACGGCGCGTTCCTCGGACACGTTGACCACACGGCCACTGCCTCCAAGCGGACCGACGGAACCTGCTCCAATTTGGGCCCTGACGATCTCAAAGCACGTACGTCGCCAACTCGTTTTATCCGGCATCCACTTAATATTCTTGCGAAGTCGCGGGATGGAGTCTCGTTGAGGCACAGGCGGTGACAAACTGGGGGAAAGGGAAGTATAACCTTGCGACCAATATTGCCAATGTACGTGGAGGAATCGCACGCAGTAGGTACGCGTTCATTGAAGTTTATATTCTTGTAGGAAGGCAATTACCCCGCCATTGCATGTGTCTCTGATGACACGGCAATGGTCACTGTGAAAGGTCTTCACAATTCTCTCCGATTCGCTCGAGCCCTGACCAGTCTCTTTTCACCAGGGGATCCGTCCTGCTCTACCTCGAATCAGACGAGCTCGGGGACGTTGGTCGGCACCAGTGGTAAACACACCACCTGAATATTCGTCACATTTTTCAATGAACCTCCGACCCAGGCGCCGTATCGCTCAGTGCTCTGGAGGGAACCTCGTCCTCCACTACTATTACGACTACTAGTAAGCCACTGTTTGTTTCATTCTCCGTGTCCTTCTAACCGGACATTTTCAGAAACCTCGGATTGGTCCTCGGGCCTGACCGTCGCCGCGACTATTGCCATTCCAGCCATCGTCGATGCGCAAGTCCATCGGTTATTTTTCCCACAGTTTCGCTGATTTATTCACAGCACGACTACCTTATCCACATCCGTTTCAATCACCAACTCGCTCAGCCACGCGTACGTTTTCTTTCGCGCGGTGCTTCCGATGCTCCTCATTTACATGGCACGTCAGCGTCACAACGACATCGAATAACCAACAGACACAAACCATCTCGATGGACGCGGCCGATGGGCAGACGTGCAGTCTCGTGGTGAGAACGAATTCAGACGACTGGTCGAATTTATTTTGACCTTGTCCCCGCAGTTCACCTCGAAGAGCTGTACCGGTTCAGGCACAGGCTCTATCGTCATGACCGCCACAGGATGGGCATGGTTCGAATACAGCCGCAAGGTACCTCCGCAACATATATCAGCGTTAGACGTTTCTGACATTCTCGCAGGTTCAAGGTCATTACTATTGTAAGATTCGCTGAATTTCCCCGATAAACGCAGTTTACTCACCTAACCTCCATCGTTCAGGGGCCCTCAACATCGAGACCTACATTCCCGACGCTTCGCAGCGCAGCAACTCCATTGATTTCACTGCCGCGATCTCGGCGACGAATGACTCTAAATATCAGGGTACATGCAGTTGAGCGGTAAGTACCCTCTGACGCCGATCGAGGCAAGCGAATATCAAACAAATGTGGTTGAAATTGACTGTGCTTTCAGCGCACATAATGTGCTGCATGGACTGACATAGACTGAACTCCGCGGCATCAAGACTCCCACGGTTCAACTGCGTGTGAATTTTTGCTTTTGTTACTTGCATTCTCTTCAATCTCAGGTTGATCTGCCTGTTGTGCTCGAGGCGCTCGCCCGACAACGGTTGTCAATCGCACAGGATGAGAGGACAAGGCTAGAGAAGCAGGGTCGTTTATTGTTTCAACCGAATTCACATACACCGCACACAATTGGAGCTTAGAATATAAGTACCGGTCCCAATCTGTTGTCCCACTTGCCTTGACGAGCCGCGAGCACCTCCCATCCTTGAAGCCTTTCCGACACACACTCGGTCCGACCAACAACTCCAGATGGACGCCGTGACCTTCACGACTCGCAATGTAGGCGAGACGATAGCAAGGCCAGGCAGTCTCACCCAAAGGTTGGACCAAAGCCCTGCGGAACCCGTCAATATAGAACCCCGTGTGATCCCTATTCGCAATTATGGGCCTACATGCTACGAGGCCGTGACCGTCGTAACAACCGTCATCTACTGGCCCGAGGACATCGCAGGAGAAAGGTATGCAATCACTTAGGCTGGAACCTACGAGGCAACTCAATGGATGAATGGTAGGCACTACACACCGCGGTCAACGCCGTCATCTGGCTTGGACGAACTACCAAAATACCTTTCGACTGGCGGATCCATTGTCTCCGTTCATCAACCCACCGAAGCGCTGGCCTGGCTCGAGGCGAACTACGACACCCACCGTCTCGTGAGATTCATACGCAAGAAATTCAGGTGTCCCGTTGCTGCGCTGATCTTCCCCGACGAACCGGGTCTGACGATATTCGGTCCCCACAGCGAGCCCATCATGGCTCGACTGGCACAAAAGCTCGCTAACGCGTCACAGTTCCCCGTGATGTCGCGCCCGGCTGCAGCCAACCCAGCTTTGACGTGAGTTTCCCACAGTCAATCATCTGGGTTGAACAAATAATTGAGCATACGACAAGATTCTACCCCCGTGTACCGCAAGGCAAGACCTTGGCTAGAATCGGACATTTGTTGCGAGACGAAGGTCTCAACCGGGGCTTGCCGAGTTTGAATTCGGCGCACACCGATAGTCCTGCACCCCCAGACGGTTTGATCGGGAACGTATCGACGAGTTCTGGCCATTCGGCGGGCGCGAGTCTTGAAGATGAAACCGCTCAGCCCCGGGAGAAGACCTCCAAATCTGAGGCGGAGGAATGGGAGGAATGGGCCAGTCCGATTCATTGGAAGCAGACAGGGATAAACATCCAAACGAGCGATCCGAATTGTCCTCCCATACAACTGGAGATTCGTTCCCTGACACAGGTATTTATTGATATCTATTCGCCGGTGGTAGAACTACCCGTCACTGAAGTTCTGTTCATAGTTTAGAACTTTTTCGGACAGAATTTGGGCGCCGGAGAACCCCCTCATGCGTTGGGCCACGGCAAAGGCTCAAGCGCAAGTTCACACCACGTTACGCCTAGAGTTTCCGAGAAAGGAGGTGACACTTGACCGTTCTTATGCCACACTTGGACTGGAAGGCCACAGAGGGGGCTCTATCCTCTATCAAGAAAAGTCCGTCCTTGCATCCGTTGGAGTATCCTCATTGTTTGATGTCCAAACACGTTAGTCTGTCGGACTTCTGCAGCTTCGTCTATCCTACAGAGCAGCTCCAATGCGGCTTCTGGGGGACTCGACCATGCTGCTGCCCATACGCGAGAAGCGCTTGATAATGATGTGAGTTGAAATCGCTCCGCTCCGGTTTATTTACACGCAGTTGACCGCATACATGGCAGAAGACGACGACGGCGTGTGAAATAACAGGGGTGTTTAGAGAAAGCCGGCCCTTTAACAAGGAAAAATTATACGAGTCACATAACTATGCGTTTACTCCCCCCCGACTGGCCCCAGCGCCTGTTGAAGTCCGTTTTGCTGTGGGGATCAACTTCTTGGATGTGAACAGCAAGGTGAACCAGCTGATCATTCTCTTCCTCGAGCTTGCAGTGACTGTTTCTCACAGAACGAAAAAATGCAGCCACCTCGGGTTTCTTGCATCAACCGTAACCAGATACTTATCTGGGTCAAGGATCCGACGTTGCGGTCAGGTCTGCGCGGACTTATTGTGCTCCTCAGTGTGAGTCTTCATCTCGCTGGACCAGGTATTGAAATTAACGTCCGCCTCAATGCGACCGGGGAAGCTGGTGGGTCCCACCTCGCATCTGAGACTTTCATTTAATTTCCTCCTGCAGTCGAAAGCACCTTTAACCGCGGCAGCGACAATGATGGTGCCTCTCCCTCAGCCGTGGTCCCCGCTAGCCAGAAGGGAGTTCGAGCGCGCGCGAAAAGAATCCGTCGAAAGCTGAGACCTGCGCCGCCACAAGTCACCTGGGCCTGGCGGGAGCTAACCGAACGAGGGTGGGATGGAGCTGACAACCATTGGCGGGAGGCGATATACCCCGAGCTGGACAGGCACTTCAAACTGAGCACAACGGGAGACTCCTCATTTACCATATCACCCTTTTAGACGTGGTGTCTGCGCATTCCGCCGAACAGATTGTGCCCCGAGCGGCAGGCGCCCTACATACCTCACATAGCATAGCGTTATAATTACCGTGGGAATTTTGTGTTGTTGGCCGAAGCCGAGGAGCCACGGAACAACGCAAAGTCCCACGGTTGAATTCTCACTCGTCCTAAAATTCCGAACGGGTGAGGCGAGTATCCATGGGCGCTTGTTTAAAGAATCTCTCGCCATTGAAATTCTGCCGCTGACCGCCGAATCCGATCTACCTCCGATGCAAACGAGCTTGCACACCAGACACGATTTCCGTGATTCTCGAACTTCTTCAACACGTTTTCCCATCTTATTCATCGGTCGCATGAGGCTTCCATCCCCGAGCTGACTTCCAGAGATTGTTTTCAATTTATCTGCACTGCAGTTGACTCAGCTGAAGCTTGCATGTCCGCAGCATCTATTCCGACACCCTCGGAGCAGCCAACACTGCTTTCGTTTCCAGAAAGCTGCGGGCGCTTTGACAAGACGGATCCGGGAAGAACATCGGAGGGCTGATTTATCCGTTGGCTGAGAAGACGCATTAGGAATCAACAGTTGAACTCAGTTGAGACGGTGTCGGTATTCTTCAGATTAGCCTGATTTGAACTTTCTTTTGAGCGACTGCATTATAAGTAGGTAGTACCGCAGTTCGTCACACAAGGCCGTCGCGCTCCAAGGCGTAAAGAAAAGCACATATGATTTTTAGAAGTATAGAGGTCCGTACAAGCTCGGACTTTTCGTTGTCTACTGGCAAAGTGCTAGAGAGCAGTCACACGCACTACTCGTACCGGCAGACCAGAAAATGTTTACAGAAGCCAGAGGCCACAAGACTACGCAGAGCCATCGGCGTGGTCCAAACCGCCATACGCCCGCGGTGCCGCCTTGAAAGCAACCATTTCGACTCCGTCGTCTTCGACAACGTCCCCTATTGTCGTCGAGTGTTGGGCAGATGAGTCCACGGTTCCTACTGAATGTCCGATCCGTATCTTTGGCCCACGGTTGTATTGCATGACTGAAATTTCAGTCGATTTTGAACCAGAAGAGTTTTGCTCCGACCAATGGCCTCCTGCGACCCATATGGTGGCCAACAAGACTCCAATTATTTCAACGTAGGCATTCGTGAAAAACACATATGCTGCAGGCCAAATTTTAATCAGTAACGATACATATACTCTTTACCCGAATCGCACTTACTTCCATCCAGAAAGCTGGGATTGCGGAACACGAAAATCAACTGCACAAGACTCAACAGACAGGGGAACACGAAGTTCCCAACCGCGATGAAGAATAGACTCCGCAATTTGGAAGCATGAGAATCTCACGCGGGATTCAGTCGACAATTGTGCGAGCTAGGGTGTATTGCACCTTTTTTCCCTGTGGTACCGATGGCACCACTTTGAGCGTTCACTACGCGACCTTGATGGACACGAAGGAGAAACAGGACGGAAGCATAGCTGAGAAATAACCAACAACGATCAGTCGACGATAATCTGCGATGGACCAAGGACCGCACCAGTTATCGAATACTTGGAAGAACCATTCGATTTTTGTCCAAGGCTGGGTTCCCCACAAAGTCTGCCCGGCCTGAAGAGGACTCAGGCCGCCGCCGGCGGTGAGTTTGATGAGATTTGTCCATCGGACCATGAACACGGCCAGATTCGAAACTCGAACGAGTTTGAACAGGATCGGCGGACCAAACACGAGGAGTCGCCCGGGCCAAGAAATCGTTTGAGGCGGGTAAACGATGAAGAGGCGGACGAGGAGAATGGTGTCCATAAAGACGGGGAGGTAGAGCAGAATGCAATCGAAACCAATAAACACGGATCCCTTGATCGGGGTCAAGGGAGAGATGATGGCAGTCGTCTGCGGTCCAGTGGTCAGATCTACCGTCGAGAGAGCTGAAAGAAAATAATCTTCACCTCCAGATAGACATTCATAGCTCCAAGAACTATGCCTGCGAGGACCGCGATGAGGTTCATGATGAACAGCGGCTTGCGACGCATTTCTGAGTTGGAAAAAAGGAGGAGTATCACAAGCAGTGGAATGAGCATCGAACTCCAAACGGTCCCAATCATCAGGAGCGACAACGACGGCGTGATGGCTGCAATGTAGTTCAAGCCGGGAGGAGGGGGAGGGGGGATAAGGTTAATGCCAGTAGGACCGTTCGACATTGTGGCTGGGATGCAAGTACGAGGTTGAGGTGATTCCTTTTAACGGCCAGTGGACACCGCATGTTAGATTGAACCTCGCCCTCCAGATCCCCGCGTGTGAAGGGATGATATCTCAGTTGTTCATCATCTTCCAAGAAGAAAACACGAGGGGGAATCCGGTACAGCCCAGAAGGATTTTTATAGAGTCAGAAGATGATAACAAATGGAGCATTGACATCCACTAGCTTTTCTAAGTTAAACCCGTCCATTCATCAAGTCGGCACATTTTTCCGCAACCACGATAACGGGCGCCATAGTGTGGCCCGACGTGATGCACGGGAAGACGGATGCATCACATACACGCAGTCCGCGGACCCCAAACACTTCCAAGTCATCGGTGACCACACCGCCTTCCTCCCGGCGCGCCATCCTACAGGTGGATGCATAGTGATAGCACGTCCGGATGGTGGCGCGGATAAATTTGTCCACGTCGCTTTCTTGCTCAGACGCAGGGACCTGGAAATCGGCCATCGGGTAACCTCTGTGGCGAACCCCGTCCGCTAGGCGCCGCGTGAGTTCGACGCCCTTGCGGAGCGTAACCAAATCCTCGGGGTCATTCAAGAAACCGAGTTCGACGGCGGGTCGAGCGTGGGGGTCTCCAGAAGCGAGGCGGACAGAGCCGAGAGATTTGGGTTGGACAATACAGAACAGGAAGGAGAACACGCCGTTGCGGATCTTGTATGGCGGCGGTTCGGAGGCCCAATGGGCAATGAGCATGATCTCGATGTCGGGACGGTTGCTTCCGCCTGCAGCAGGCGGGATCGGAGAGATGACTGCTTTGGTATCCTTGTCGAGGTGTGTCGAATGAGCAAATATCGACATGGGCGACACGGTGTTCCCCATGATGCCTTTGCGGTTGAAAAAGTATTTCCCGAATTCGAGGACACCCTTCCAAGGGCTGTTCTCGACATGATGCAAGGTATCCTTGAGAGGAACCTCGTACATGAGAGGGAGACCAACGTGGTCTTGCTATTGGGATAGATGTGAGTGAGTGTCCTGATCGGTCGACGAACCAAATAGAAGAGCATACCAGATGCGCACCGACTCCCGGCAGATCGACAACAACCTCAATATTGTGTGCCTCGAGATCTTCCTTGCGCCCGATACCACTAGTTCCATGATTCAGATTCAACCAGAACCGCTAGGATCGAAGACTTACCTGAGCATGAGCAGCTGCGGAGACCCAAGAGCGCCACAGCAGACCACAATCTCTTTGGAAGCGCGAGCGCGGAACGCTTGAGTATTCGATTTGTCGCTTGCCTTGAAGATAACGGAAACAGCCACATTCTCGTCGAATTCGATACGAGTCGCAATTGCGTTGGTGCAGACCGTCAATCCCTTTCGGTCCTGGACGACCTTGGGGGGCAGGAAGGTGTGATACGACGACATGCGCTGCAGGTTTTCGTTGACTGCAACGTCCAGCATGGCGCAAGTATCGACTGGGACCGTCGCCGAATTCAGATCATTGACCGGGGCAAATCCTAGAGCAACCGCGGCGTCTTGAATCCTGCAGCGAACAGTAAGGCTCGACTGTGTTCCCAGTACAATCCCCGCTTACCTGCGGTGCACCGTATAAAGAAGGTCCGGAAAACTTTGGTTAACCCAGGGGCCTAAACGTCGGTTTAGATAGACGACACAAGGGCTGGAGAAACGAACGCACCGGAAGATCCACGATCTTCTGAGTGTTGACTGAGACTCTTCTCAGACTTGATGAAATAAGGCTTGAGTGCATTGTAGCCCCAAGAAGGGTGCCCAAGCTCGGCCCAGTGGTTGAAGTCCCCAACGGCTCCCCGAGTAACCAACATCGCATTGACGCTGCTCCCGCCACCCAAAGTCTCAGCATGGACGACATCGAGTATCTGGCCGTTTGCCGCCTGAATTGGAGCGGATGGCGACCTTATGATGGGCGTGGCTTTGCTCGTTACGTCGCCAGAGATCAGCGGGATTCTAGAGTACCAGGTCTCATGAACACCGCCGCGCTCTAGAACGAGAACAGAAATGGTGGGATCTTCGCTGAGGCGCCCCGCAAGGCAACATCCAGCGGTACCACCTGTTCAGCGTTAGTTTTTTTCCCGTTGGTGACTTGTAAGTGCCACTGACCGCCAATAATAATATAATCGTATGTTTTGGTCTCGCCCGAGTGCTCGTGCGGGCTTCCCGCCTCAGCCAAGGGAGTAACAGGATATTTTGCTGGACTGAACGGCCACATAGGATGAAATGCAGAGGAGAAGGAGGTGACAGAGGATATCGAACGACGAACGTGATGGTGATATGCCAGTGATCGCCGTCTAGTTCCACCGTGTGAAGTGACTTCAGAATTCGTCGCTCTTCCAAATGGCGTTTCCGATTCTTAGCTGCGCTTTGTGGGCGACGTCGAAATGAGTCCGAACTTCGATCTGAACGTTCTGACGTACGGCCAACGGACGGCGTCATTACAGAGTCTCGTAAGTTCATCTCCCGGTTCTTCGCTGCGCTTTTGTGGGCGGACGCAGAATAGCGCGATCTGCATATACGGTCAAAAGGACAGCATCTCGTAAGTTCATCTCCCGCTGTGGTGGTATATGAAGAAGATGGATGCCGGCCCGGGCCGCCGATCTCTCGGACCCGCAAAGCTCGGAGGAGTCAGCATCTCCTTCCATTCAGGCGGCAGTGCTATCTGTGCTTCGCTTCGAGCTTCGAGTCCCACTCAGTCCTCCGCACAATCAAGTTGAATGCACATCCAGCTCTGTCCGACGGCGACACTTGCACTCTGATCTTCGTCCAAACTTATCCGATTCCGGCCCACGGTTCTTGCACTGTTGGCAGTTTTTTCTCCCTCCCACCCATTCCTCTGACATGTGTATTGTTACAGTAGCAGAAATTGGTTTCAACCTATTGAATATATTCCGCTGGCAAGGACAAGAAGAACTTTGCCGGGCAAGCTCAGCCGCGGTGCGTTTAAGCCGTTCAAATCGCGCCTAACCTGCAATCTTCTTCCGTGTGGACGGAAAGATGAGGATGGAGCTTTGCGAACTGCATATTCTGTCCGTTGACAAGCAGGACATCTCGTAAGTTCATCTCCCGAGTCTTCACAAGAAGCCGGAACAGAATTCGCGCCCAGAAGGTCAATCCAAGTTAGTTCTGTTTTCGAATGATTCTCTCACCGAGTCCTCCATCCCGCAGGGCAGTGAGACTCCCCAGATAACGCGGTGTCCTATCATGCTGCGTTCGGACCCCAGAATGTCGACCGGAACCCAGGGCCGATTGGAAGTAATTACAGACTAAGGTCCGATTGGAGCTTGATGCCGCGCGGAGGATATCATGTCGCACCGCAGTATCTCTGCACCACGCCCGTCCGCCGAGCAAAAAAAGCACGCCGAGGTTCAACGCGCATCGGATTTCTGATGTATTCCTCAATCGCCGGGAGCATCTTGCAACAGGATTCTGTATAAAGTCAACAGGATTCCTCTGTATAAAGCCAACGCGAAACGAATCCTGTGCGACCAAAATCCTCTCTACAATGGCCATCCATGGGACCTTGTTGTCCGGGTTTCTTGGTTTGGTGACTCAAATCCTCCATGGATCCACAGACGTATCCGTTACTCACTACCTCGCAGATAACTCATCCCATTTTGAACCGCTCCGAACCGAATGCTTTACTCTTTGTCCTCGGCCTCCTGATCTGCATGCACACCCTGGCACTCGTCCAGTGGATACAAGGATGCTCCCTCATGGATGCCATATCTAGCTCCGTCGTTTTCCTGCTCGTGTACCTCTTCGTGCTGGCCCTCTCGATCTCATTGTACCGGCTTTCACCGTGGCATCCTCTCGCAAAGTATCCTGGGCCTCGCTTGGCTCATCTCACAAAGTGGTGGATGGTCAATCAACTCGTTTTTCGAGGAGGACGCCATACCAAGCTCCAGGAGTGAGTTTCTTGAATCCCTGCTACACCTTCTCCCTTTGACGCCGCATTACTTCCGAAGGCTTCATTCGCTGCATGGTTCCTGGGTTCGCGTCGGTAAGCAGGTTTAATCACTTATCGGACTGTCGCTGAGAATTACAGTATAGGTCCAAACGATATTTCCGTCAGTCTTCCGTCGGCAATACGACCGATATACAATCGGCTAGATCGCGCTCAGTTCTATCAAGGTTTGTTTCGTTTATGTTCCCTACCCCGCTCAGATCTAAGCAAATCAAATACCAAGGTGCCCCCTTCAGCGCAGAAGCCCTTATAACGGTCCTGGATCGTGACACTCACCGCAAACGTCGGCAGGTTTGTCAGATTTCAACACGGCTGAAATATGGCTGAGTCTGTTGCAGCCGTGGGTAGATGCGTTGAGCAGCGACGGTCTCGCGGCGTATCTACCGATGATACATGTGAGTACTTACTTGGCTTCACCGACTCGCAGATGCACATGTTGAACCTACATAGGCGCGGATTATGCAACTGATCCGGATCCTCGAGGAACAGTCGGCCGAGGGGCAAACCGTGAAACTTGATTATTGGACCTATCTATTTTTCCTGTAGGTCACCGAGCACGAATTACTCGAACAGAATTTCTGACCGCAGATCCAGAGATACGATGGGCGACATTGGTTTCTCTGGCGGATTTGAATCCATGAAAGCCGGGGCGGATACTGAGGGTTGGCTGTACACGGTTAGGTTCCTCCAAAGACGTGTCTGTGATTCTAACATTCGTTCGAAGCTTGCGATGGGTGTATTCTTGGCAAGCAGTGAGTGGTCGATTTCTCCCACACTGCCGCCGTTCTCACTCTTCTCACTCCAATGCGCAGCCTTAGGTCAGATCCCTTGGCTTAAAGACATACTCAACCTTGTGCCGAGACGAGGTCCAATCGAATCCTTCCACCGTGTTCGTCCCGATTGGTTTTTTCCCTCATCATTTATCTTGACGATTTCAGGCCATGGAGAGGAAGATAGCCCAGATCAATTCCAACCATAAAGAGAACGATAAACGGCTCGCAATTCTGGACTTCCTGGTACGTAGAAGATTTCACTCGGAGTTCATCGGCAAACACCACTTGCAGCTTGATTCCTCGGTCGAACACAAATTAAATCGGGCGGAAGTGATCGCCGATGCTGCTCTCATAGTCGTGGCAGCAACGGACACCAGCGTCCAAGCAGTAATCACAATATTCAGATACTTGGCCCTCGATCCCGAGAGGCAGTCGCGATTGGCGAAAGAAGTTGCCAGTATTCTGACCGATGCTGTGGACGACGGCGGCGATAGTCTCACTTCAACACTTTGCCATCTCCCTTACCTCGAGGCCTGCGTGCAAGAGTCTCTTCGGATCCTTCCACCTGGTCCTTTTGGTAGGCTGTGATTTCGCTCTTCGCTCAATCATGAAGGCTGACCATATTTTAGGTCCGGTGCGAACGACGGGTAGCTCTGGCGCGATAATCTGCGGAGAATATATCCCACCCAACACCACAATACACGTCCCAGTTTATGCCATGCATAGAGACCCAACAAACTTCGGCGTCCGCGCCGAGGAATTCGTACCCGAGCGCTGGCTTGAGAATGACCCACTACAACAGGCACTAAACTTACCCGCGATCAAGCCAACGAGCTTCATGCCCTTCGGAGCAGGGTTCGGTGCATGCATCGGAAAAAACCTAGCTATCCAGAACGTGAAGTGAGTTGGATCGGTTGCCAGTTCGATATTTGCTGACGAAAGGTAGGTTGCTGGTCGCACACATCGTCCATAATTTCGAAGTGGCCTGTCCTTCCGAGTTCAACACCAAACAATTTGATCGGTCGTACAAGGTTCCTCCTCTTCCTCTCACTCTACCCTGGTGCACTCTGATGTACACGGCTACAGGAATTCGGTATCTGGCAACATGATGCGTTCCCTGTAATTCTTACCAAGCGCAAAGCCATGTAACCCGTGAAGAATATAGCTCAGTAGTACTCCAGCATCGGTTTAAAGTCTCAGTCCAGTTGTAATAGACACGTTTGTGTTAACTACGGCCTTCAAAGTTCTGTTAAAACCCAATCAACATAAGCGGCAGCGGCGACATGCTGAGTCAAAAGTCCCCCGATTTTTTCATCGCAACCGTCTTTATTCAGGGCCCAATGAAGGCCTGACGGTAGCACGAATAATTGTACGGCTTCTCATCTCTGGTGTCTTCGTCCAGAAAGACTGTGAATGTGCGGCCTCGGTGTGGGTTCAAATATCGATCTCTGCAGTAGACGCTGCGGGCTCGAGTTTTAACTGCATACAGGTCATGCATTCCCTTCCAGTTCGCTTCATCACACTCGATTCAAATAGAGAAGAAAATATATTTATGGGTCGTATCTACTACATGTCGATGTAAATGTAGGTCTGAGAAATAAAATATTGTCAGAACGAGGTCGCCGTTTTCCACACCGAGAACCACTCACACAGCAGACCTCAACACGCCAGAGGTGCAGGACAAACTCTGGGAGATTGATTGAGGGCAGACACAGCCGTAGATGAATAGGCAACAGACTCCCAGTTAATCAGTCCTTGCGCTCACGGAATTCAGGAAGTTTGAATAGGCTGGAGCCAATGTATGCATCTGCTGATGTAGCACGTCAGTGAGGCGAGAAAGGACAGCCAGTGGTACATACCGTGGTGGAGGACTTCCGCAAAAGGATCTAGAGCTGCGCCAGGAGGGCGGAGCTATGATAAACGGAATAGCATACCATAGAAAAAAGGATACAGTATTCGGGGGGCTGCGGTAAGAAGGCAGACCATCATCATGCGCAACACAGGAAAACTATGGCACCGTTCAAGATTCCAATTGCAGAGGGGAGAAGCTGGGACCGACCCGACGTAAACTCTCAACCGAAGGGAACACTCAGGCGGACAACGCGCGGGAGGAGGATGGCCGACACGTGCGGCTGGTCAAGCTGCCCGTCCTTGCCGTCGACCAAGGCGCGATCCGGAAGGCCTGTTTGAAGTCTAATCTCAGCGCGCGTTAGATGTACGGTACCGGAGTGTCTCAACTACACATGTTGGAATTGGTGTTGAACAGCGCTTCGTGTTTAAAGCTGTCGTCGCGCGGCGCCTAGCTCCGCCTCGAGATTACAGTACACCTGTTGGGCAGAATGAGGGTAAGGCAGGGATGGATGAGAATCCACACACCTTCGCGACGCAGTGGCACAATTCGTACCGTTGTGGATGCTATCGAGCGCAGGCGGATGGTGCGGCTGTCGTCGCAGGACCTGAAGAGGAATCAGCGCGGTAGGCTACCGTAGATAGCAACGGAGAGACGACGTAGAGGCGATATCACACTACTGAGCAATGTGCCAGTCTTCGTCATCAACGACACCGCGCATGTGGACCGGTGCACAGTGCTTGGGGCGCGTCCGCAGACCCGGTGCACGAGGCGCAAGAAAGGAAGGAAGGGAGGGAAAGGAATGGAGTAGAAAGGTTGCGCATCGCGCTGTTGATACAAACATCCCAGATCCTACCCCGAAGCCTATGCAGCAGTCGAGGGCGAGCACCAACAGCGAGAACCGCGACCGCGGCCTACACACCGCGCGCAATGCGAACGCCCCCGCACAGCGCCAGCTAGCGAGGCGCATGTCATGATCTCGCTCAACGCATCTCTGGCGGGGGAGTGGTAGGAGGGGTGGGGGGAGGCCGTTCACGGGAGGACGTATAGGCTGGCTCGTTCTTTGATGCAGACGGCTGAGGAGAGTCAATGGTGGTGGTTAAGATGGTTGAGAGGCAAAAGCGGGACTTGGGCGTGTGTGCGCTTCGAGGCCACGTCACCGTTGATCCAAGGAGGCAGGTTGGTTTGGGACCTTGTTGGGAGGAGGGAAGCAAAGCTGGAATCGGTGTGGCGAGGCGAAGTTGAGGCGAAGCGAGAATTGGTGGGAGCTCGCAAAGAGCTTGCGAGGCACGTCACAGGCCATGATCCGCCTTGATCGGACTTGTGAATTTCTCAACCACACGCCAGCTCTCGCCAGCTGATGACTAGATTCCTAAGTTATGTTACTCAATTGTGGGATATATCCAGGTCGTCCATACGTGGCTTGGCACGGAATGTCTGGGGAGAGACACAGCCAAATATTTAGAAATATTTCGATGAGGTCTGAAGTGATCTATGTACCGCTTCCCTTGAATGAAATATCGAAGCATCCCTCACAGCTCTCAAATACTCCATGAGAGATACCTTTCCTTCTTGTTCACCTGCTCCACGACAACTTTCGTTCTCCACGGTGTATTCGTCGCCGCCTTGAACTTGGGAGTCGGGAACACATTGCAGCTCTCCCACTCGTGCAGAGCAAGATACTTTGGCGGACTCGCCGAGGCGGATAGGAGCTGGAATCGACGCGACGACCGCCAGCCGGGCACCGCGCTGAGCATCGGAATGTGCTCGTCGGTGTACCAGTCGTTGAACGTTTGTTCCGCGCTTTCGTTCGGTGTCATGCCATTTAGGACCAGGAAATGCTTCTCCGGAGATGTCGGTATTGCTATTCCGGTGCCGGGTGGGATGGCTTCGTAGGCACGGATGTCGATGTCTTTCCCAGATATGGCACCAGGAGCAAGTGAATTGCTGAGTATTCGGTCTGAGAATGGAATCCTGGAGAAGATGCCGACGACGCGCCGTGATTTCTTCGCGAGCAGTAAGGTACATACACGACGACGTCGGAGAGAGAAAGCGTCGCAAAGACGATATCTAGAGTGAGAGTTGACTTCGACTGCCAACAGTTAGATGGTGGCTGGTGTTAAAAGGTATGAGTCCAGTGGTTTGACGCGGAAGACGACGTTGGGGAAGAGGGGGAGCAAGGAGCACCAACGACGTGCCGCAAGTATTACCATGGGCTATCAATCATTTGAGTAGTTTTGAGTAGTTGTTGAATATTTTTTGTCTCACTTACTCTGGTGCAAAATAAATTCATAGAGGATGGGGGCCCAATAGTTAAGGACAGAAAACATACTTATCACGAAGCATAGCATGCCTAGAAGCTAGGAGACGAAAAGAATATGCGCCGCGGGCGGGGTCGTGAGGGTGTAAAGGAATTGAACCGTGGGAAGAATGATCAAAAACGCTGATCCGGTAAGCCGTGAGTAGTTTTGAGTAGTTGTTGAATATCCTTTGTCTCGCTCACTTGCAAAATAAATTCATAGATGATGGGGGCCCAATAGTTAAGGACAGAAAACATACTTAACGAAGCATAGCATGCCTAGAAGCTAGGAGACGGAAAGAATATGTGCCGCGGGCGGGGTCGTGATGTAAAGGAATTGAACCGTGGGAAGAATGATCAAAAAACGCTGATCCGGTGCGTGAGGCTTGAACTGGCGCACGCCGATGGGCAAATGGAGCACACCCAACTGAGGCAAGAGATCTATGCACCGGCCAGACTAACTCTCCCTTCGGACCATCAAAACATACAATAATTTCCTCCCTCCTCTCAGAATTCTCGGGAACCAAATTCCTGTGGCAAACAAGTTTGGATAGTACATCACCCCCTGTCGAAAGCGATATATACTTCTTCTGCCCCCCTGGTATTGCTGTTTACGAGGGTATTTCCGCTATACGACATATCCTACTTGTGTCCCGCCGCCGCATCCTCCAGAATCATATGCGCACATTTCTCCCCAATCATCACAGCGGGCGCCTGAAGATGATTAGCCAGAATGTTGGGTAAGATACTGCAATCGGCGATGCGCAAATTTTGCACCCCGTGAACCCGCAAACGATCATCCACGACGCCAGGCGAGGGATCGTCCTCGGGGGCCATGCGACAGGTTGAGCTATAATGGAAAGTGGTGCGGTAGTTCTTGTTGATAAACGTGTCAAGGTCCTTCTCGTCGTTACTTTCCGGCACATTTTGGTCGACCATGGGATATCCCTGTTCACGCATCCTCTCCGCGATGCGCTGCGAGATCTGGACCGCCTTCCTCATCACATCACGGTCCGCAGGGTCGGTGAGGAATGCTAGATCGCATTTTGGGGCCTGTAATGGGTCGGTGGACTCCAGCCGAACAGTCCCGTGCGAAGCGGGTTGAAGAACCACCGCCAAAAACGAGAAGATGCCGGTGCCCACTGGAACTTCGGTGTCGGTGGTGTTAAATGCGATCGGCATGATTTCGATGTCCGGGATGTTGGCTGGAAGTGTCGAGTCCAGCCGGGTGGGGTCGTCCGCGTGGAAAGCCAGATCGTCTCCAAATAGATCGGACCGCAAGAAGAGGGAGATCTGGGTAATGGGGCACAGGAATAGGCCGCCACCCCAGAGGAGGTATTTCAAGAATTCTTTCGCTGCGCGAACCGGGCGGTCACACAGGTCGTGGAAGGAGTCCCGCAGCGGAATACGGTACATGGTGGAAACACCGAGGTGGTCTTGCTGCCATGCATGTGTCAAGATGAGAACTGGGTCACAAATATTGGGCAAACACTGACCAGGTTGCTTCCGACCCCGGGCAGGTCCTTCACCACAGGGATACCGAATTCACGCAGGTGCGACGCCGGACCGATCCCGCTGCAGAGTAAAATTGGCTTTGGAGGAACTCGGATGGAAAACGAAACGCGCGAACCTCAACATAAGTAACTGGGGGGATCCAATTGCGCCGCCACAGACGACAACTTCTTTGCAAGCCCGGGCATAAAACTGCCGCCCAGGCTCAGGTTCCAGTTCCAGTTCCTCGAAGAACATCACACCGAGCACTCGGCCTTTCTCGATGTGCAGAGACGATGCAACCGTTCCTGTGCAGATTTTTAGGCGGCTCCTGCGATCCAACGCTAATTTCAGGGGCAGGAAGGCTTCGAAGGTCGAACACCTGTAGGCGTCGCTGTCTATGGTGGCCTGAAGTTTGCCCAATGTGACCGCGGGAGATTCTGGTGTGTTTATATCTTCGACCACCGGGATACCGAGTGATTCGACGGCGTCCACACATCTAGCGGGGGAAAAGAAAATATTCAGGATAGCCCAACAACGGATTGGCGAAATCTTACTTGGTGGTGGACGTCAAGAAGAACCTGTCAAAGACGTGCGTCTTCCACGGCCCTTTGGAAAACAATAAGAAACCAATAATGCTGCAGCTCAGTGGAATCTCACCGCCAGATCCATGGTGATCCGGGGCGTTGGGGAGGCCCTCCGACTTAATAAAGAATGGTTCGATTTCGTCGTAACTCCAACCAGCGCGGCCAGATTCACTCCAACGGTTGAATTCCGAAGCAAAGCTTCGGGTATAAACCATTCCATTGATTCTGGAGGTACCTCCCAAAGCCTTGCCCCGGACCATCGTCAGGGTACGTCCGTCGAGGTTATCCATGGCAACAGCCGGGGTACGATAAACAGGAGCCCCAGGGCTCATATGGGCAGCCGACATGAGGGGGACACGAGCGGCCCACGCGTCGTTGACGAAACCACGTTCCAGCAACAGCACACGGATAGACGGGTCCTCGCTCAATCTGCTAGCGACAACTGCCCCCGCCGTTCCTCCTACGAGATGAATACAAAAATTAGTTGGCTTCATGGACTTGTATCCGCGAGTTGCTTACCGCCAATAACGATGTAGTCATACACGGCGGGGCCTTCGGTGACATGCGAGGGAAGTACGGTCTGAGAGCCAATGTCGACTGGTTTCAAGGCTGGATAGGCTGGGTTGAACGGCCACATGGATAGTCGAGTGAGTAAGAGGAGAGTTCAGTGTCGTGGCTATGACGGACCCACTGGCGGGGATTGAAGGTTGATTGAGAACCGAAATCTCGGCAATGTTGCCTGGTAAACCCTAAAAAAAGGACACCGATCTGTTTCCGGGGTGAAGCTTTCTGTTCAGAAGGCACAGGACTGACGGTGATTGATTGAGAGCCAAGATCTCCGTGTCTAGACACTACAAAGACTCGGGCGCACTTATAAGCTACCCATGTCAAGCGGTGATGTTCTCTCGATTGCACCTGTTGAAAGTTCATCTTTGCGGTGTAAGAGCTGTGGTTGCGTGGATCTTTTTTCCAACCCCATCTTCATCGCTTTGGATAGTTCAATTGGATCTTCTGCAAGGCCTGCGAGTGGTTGGGGCTCGGCACTGAATTTACCAAGGTGTTACTTCTTACACTAACAGATGTTTTTCTCATTCACATGATACACGCATTCCGCGGCAGCGCACCCGAGACTCCATTGTGCTTGCTTTCATTATTGTGGGCATACACAATGATACGAGCAAGATACGGGTCGGAGTCTTGCGCCTACTCTTACTTCCTTGCATATCACTCAGACAGGCTTGCAAGCTAGCAAGGAGTTTCCTCAAACTCCCTCATCATGAAGTACCTCCGAATCACATAATTCAAGCCTGCAAGATAATCATATACATCACGCACGATCCGAGAAACAAGAACAGTCAAGGCCGCTGTCTAGAAGTTCTATCTGCATCGCCCGCCGCCGGAACATCCTGCCAGAAGTTGGTGTCTGGGATAGTATATTAAACCGCGACACGACACACCTTCGATGATCGCTGCAGTTTGCTTGGCCCAAATAGCATACTTGTTGCCATCCGAATTCCGCGCAACGAATGTTAGGGTGAAATTGCAAGCGGCAGTGAGTTGGGCTATACCAGAGGTCTCGGACAGCCCTCGAAGAATTGCTTGGGGCGGGATGGGGCACAACGACAAGCACAACGACCGACATTGACCAACAGCGTGGGGATGCATAGAAAGTAGGGAGAGCAAGGTGTTAATCTCCCGGCCGACGACCGAGCGGCGGAAACAGTACCGCAGCTGAGCAAAGGTGTCAGAGAGAACAATGCAAACGATGTAGATGGCAATTGCACTCATCAGGAGACTGGCCTAAAGACTGCGCGGACTACTCCATATCCAAAGCCTCGACGGCAGGATGGATAATTGTAAGGCCTCATATCCCGTACGCTGGCCGGAGGGAGTCCTGAATCATTCTGCCCTGCATTGACGTACGTGAGCTTGAGCTCTAACGGCCATAGACCGCCGGCAGCCCAGGAACCCCGCCTTGATGAAGACAAATGGTGCAAAGTACACCCGATAGCCAGCGTTCGAGGTGTGAGGCCGTACAATTATACATGCTGCGACCGGGGAATTGAGTATGTTGGTAGGATGAAAGCGCAGTCACCGTGACAGGTGCTGGCAGTGTTTATCAAGTGTTTATCGCAACAAACAGTTTCGGCAAGCCATACGGCAATCAGATGTCATGTATCTCCTTCCGTTGCTTTTCTATCTCGAACTCTCGACAGCTCTCGACGGTCTCCATCTCCGGCGCCAATGGAAGACAACGCTGGCGGGATGTGGTAACCCAGAGGTACAGAGACCCTATATGCCCGGAGATTCGGTGATGGCGGGATCTGAACTTTGTCAATCCGCGCCCACTGTCTGTATTGTCATTTTTGGTCAGTTGGTGCCTTGCATTGTAAAAAGACCGTATTGGAAGTTGACTGGCTTATCTGTATGGCTGAATGGTGTGTGCACTTCCTGCGGTCTCCAACTCGGGCTCGCTCCGCCGCTCGGAGCCGATCATGTTCTTTCCTCACTTCCGTTGCGGGTCTATCTTCTGACTGCTAGTGCGCATCCATCAGATGTTCCTAAGTATTCACCGCCATGACCTCGGTGGTTCCAATTCACTCAGAGTTCCGTGGCATTCACGAGCATGGGCTTCGATCTCTGTGGGCCTGAGACATTGAACGGCGTATCCGGCTGATACCAAGAGACAACGAGAGGCTAGTAGTGCACGGAGTTCCGGGCTTCCCGTATCCACTCTCAATCTTTGTCCTTCTGAGGCGAGTCCTTGTGTCTTTTTTCGTCCCAACCTCTGATTTTCGTTGTACAGGGCGGGATGGCATGTGGTACCGTCGCTTCTGAGGTTCTTGTTTCTGATAGTTCTGCGGCCCGATTTCCATCAGTATCATAATTGGGCATCAAACTTGGGTATCCTCAATTCAGATGCCGCTGTTCGAACACTCACCGCCCCGATGTCCGCAGTTTTGAGCTGTTACATCCCACATGTTGGCCGACAAAAAGTATAAAAGGTTTGCTTTTCAAGAGATTTTTAGTATCATCAACCATGCTGACCTTCATTGACATAGCTGTTCTACTCCTCGTTGCTTCTCTCATCTTCTTCCTCGGCCAGAGGAACTCATTGAAAGTGTGTCCATTCCTCGTCTTCTGTCGTCTCGAGGTAACATCCTGTCCTATGTAGGCGCGTAAATTGGGCTCAATCCCAACTGTCGGTGCCTCCAACTTCTACATCGGATCGTGGAATTTCCTGAAGCATGCGCACACAATATTGGAGGAGGGTAATACGAAGGTGTTTTCCTGTTGTCCCTTTGGAAGTCGATCACTCTAAAATATTGACGAGCATAGCATCCAAACAAGGCCTTCAAGGTCCCACTCTTCAGAGGATGGATGGTCATTGTCACCGGTCCAACTATGGTCGAGGATATTCGGAAAGCTCCAGAGGAGTTGCTCTCATCGCGTGTGGTCTCCAACTCGGTAGGATTTGTGCCTCACTAGATTGCCTCCTTGCTAACTTTTTTCAGTTCCTCAACCTGGAACATACCCTTGGGTACAATCAATACCACGACCCTTATCAAGCGTCAGTCTTGCGCAAAGTTTTGACGCGCAACATCGATTTTTTCTTTCCCTGCATGCGGAGCGAAGTCATAAGTGCTTTTGAGGACCATATTCTGACCACCTCTGATGGTGCGGGGGTTTTTATCATCTGCTCCTTCGGCCATCTGACCTTTTCCCTATCCCAAGCGTGGATTAGTCTCCCCATCACCCAGGTAAACGGCAAACACCTTCTCTGCCCTAAATTCTGCGCTGATAACCGAATTTAGGCCGTCATGCAAATCATATCGAGGGTGTTCAACCGCCCCTTCCTTGGACTTAAATGTAAGTTGGCGGCACAATATTGAACTGGTATTCATTTTGTTCCGTCACAGGTCGGGATGCTGAATATATCGAAACCACTATCAAGTTCTCCGACGACATCCTCAATAAGGGACAGTTGCTTAATTTGGTCCCCCCCTTTCTCCGCTCGTGAGTACTTGTTCAGATATTTGAATCTTGACGCTTTACCTTTGCATAGAATCGCCATGGAGCACATAGGTGGGCGGGCAGCCACCATTCGTAGAGCCCTGAAGGTCCTGGGGCCGATTCTGCAATATCGGCTTACAATGGATGATACATACGGACGTGAATGGCCCAACTCGGATAGACCGGTACGTGTTCCTCAATGTATAGCGACTTGCAAAGGACTCATACCCTTTCTAGAATGATTTAATCAGTTGGCTCCTGGACCGTACCGACGGTCATCCACTGCGACGTGATATATCGCAGCTAACTGCCACTGTCCTCGTATTGAATATGGGGACCCTTCATACCACATCCCAGGTTTGTTCGAGGTTCAACTGGGCTGGATTTGGACCACTCTAATTTGTGGGGGCGGGCAAGGTTTTCATCCAGGCATTGTTTAATCTCGCCACACACCCGGAATGTGTCTCTGGTTTGCGTGAAGAAGTAGAATCAATTGTTGACTCAGATGGCTGGACGAAATTGGCAGTGAGCAAAATGCTCAAGATTGATAGTTTCTTGCGGGACACCGCGGCGTGTTCACCCTTCAGTGATGGTAGGAACAAACCCAATTGCACACCAAATTAACTCACAAATTGACTTCAGTGTTGGCACTCCGGAGGGTTATGCAGGATTTTACGTTCAGCGATGGAACATGCATTCCTGCTGGGACAGATATCGGTACATACACACCGCCAAGGGAGTTCGATCCACTCCACTTCTTCCGTATGAGGAGCAAAGACGGCGAAAGTTCCAAGCATCAACTAGTCAATCCCAGCGAGGACTTTCTGGTTTTCGGGATCGGTCGTCAGGCCTGGTGAGAAACTATGACCTCCTAAAATCATTTCTTATACTGCCGAAAGTCCTGGCAGGTTTTTGGCGGCGAACCTGTTGAAGTTGTTCCTCGCTCACGTTGTTGTGACATACGACGTCAAGTTCAAGGACGGCAAACGCCCTGCGACCCAGTGGACTACCTTCATGGCCACCGTGGACCCGAAGGGGGAAATCATGTTCAGAGCCCGTCAGTAAGGTGGCATGTCAGCCCGGCGGAAAATACTCGAGTAGCAGTTTTCAACTATGTATTACTTACTAGTACTAGTACATCGCCTCCCCAACTCATTGTGAAGCAAAAAGAGAAATGCACTCTTCAACGCTCGTCCATCAGCGTGACATGCGAGTTCGAGCTGGAACAACCTGATGGCAAGCCTTTCGCGCTTCACGAATGGCCTAAAAAGGAACCCGGCCAAATCAAGAATAATTCATCCACCTGAGATTTTGCCAACACCCAAGGTAGAGGTAGCAATCTGAATCAACGTCCTGGTATGAAAGGGGGAGAGGACTCACATTGAGCTGCTTTGCTCGAAAAACTGTGTTGACGGCTTAGAAGGACGAACACATTGCCCCGGGTTCAACGAGAAATCCTGCTCCCATTGGCTCAACGAGCGGGAATCGAACTTGCTGTTAAAGCGTCGACTACGAGAGATTGAAGAGCGAGTGTTATGGATGTGGCGGCGAACGATTCACATTGTTCTCAGACCCCCCTGATTTAGGTACACTTTACACCTACTTACGCGCCGGGGGCAAGGATCTGGTTCGCCTCCGCGAACAGCTTGTTCTGATCCCCCTCGACCCCGAAACTCTCGAGGCCAAGCGCCGCACGGCCACCCGGGTAGATGTCCTCCAAAGGCGCACGCCCGACGAGCTGCGACTCGCCTTTGCCGCCGGGGCCAAGTTGAACCTCGACTTTTATTTGCTCGGCGGACGGGCGTGGTGCAGAGATACTGCGGTGCGACATGATATCCTCCGCGCGGCATCAAGCTCCAATCGGACCTTAGTCTGTAATTACTTCCAATCGGCCCTGGGTTCCGGTCGACATTCTGGGGTCCGAACGCAGCATGATAGGACACCGCGTTATCTGGGGAGTCTCACTGCCCTGCGGGATGGAGGACTCGGTGAGAGAATCATTCGAAAACAGAACTAACTTGGATTGACCTTCTGGGCGCGAATTCTGTTCCGGCTTCTTGTGAAGACTCGGGAGATGAACTTACGAGATGTCCTGCTTGTCAACGGACAGAATATGCAGTTCGCAAAGCTCCATCCTCATCTTTCCGTCCACACGGAAGAAGATTGCAGGTTAGGCGCGATTTGAACGGCTTAAACGCACCGCGGCTGAGCTTGCCCGGCAAAGTTCTTCTTGTCCTTGCCAGCGGAATATATTCAATAGGTTGAAACCAATTTCTGCTACTGTAACAATACACATGTCAGAGGAATGGGTGGGAGGGAGAAAAAACTGCCAACAGTGCAAGAACCGTGGGCCGGAATCGGATAAGTTTGGACGAAGATCAGAGTGCAAGTGTCGCCGTCGGACAGAGCTGGATGTGCATTCAACTTGATTGTGCGGAGGACTGAGTGGGACTCGAAGCTCGAAGCGAAGCACAGATAGCACTGCCGCCTGAATGGAAGGAGATGCTGACTCCTCCGAGCTTTGCGGGTCCGAGAGATCGGCGGCCCGGGCCGGCATCCATCTTCTTCATATACCACCACAGCGGGAGATGAACTTACGAGATGCTGTCCTTTTGACCGTATATGCAGATCGCGCTATTCTGCGTCCGCCCACAAAAGCGCAGCGAAGAACCGGGAGATGAACTTACGAGACTCTGTAATGACGCCGTCCGTTGGCCGTACGTCAGAACGTTCAGATCGAAGTTCGGACTCATTTCGACGTCGCCCACAAAGCGCAGCTAAGAATCGGAAACGCCATTTGGAAGAGCGACGAATTCTGAAGTCACTTCACACGGTGGAACTAGACGGCGATCACTGGCATATCACCATCACGTTCGTCGTTCGATATCCTCTGTCACCTCCTTCTCCTCTGCATTTCATCCTATGTGGCCGTTCAGTCCAGCAAAATATCCTGTTACTCCCTTGGCTGAGGCGGGAAGCCCGCACGAGCACTCGGGCGAGACCAAAACATACGATTATATTATTATTGGCGGTCAGTGGCACTTACAAGTCACCAACGGGAAAAAAACTAACGCTGAACAGGTGGTACCGCTGGATGTTGCCTTGCGGGGCGCCTCAGCGAAGATCCCACCATTTCTGTTCTCGTTCTAGAGCGCGGCGGTGTTCATGAGACCTGGTACTCTAGAATCCCGCTGATCTCTGGCGACGTAACGAGCAAAGCCACGCCCATCATAAGGTCGCCATCCGCTCCAATTCAGGCGGCAAACGGCCAGATACTCGATGTCGTCCATGCTGAGACTTTGGGTGGCGGGAGCAGCGTCAATGCGATGTTGGTTACTCGGGGAGCCGTTGGGGACTTCAACCACTGGGCCGAGCTTGGGCACCCTTCTTGGGGCTACAATGCACTCAAGCCTTATTTCATCAAGTCTGAGAAGAGTCTCAGTCAACACTCAGAAGATCGTGGATCTTCCGGTGCGTTCGTTTCTCCAGCCCTTGTGTCGTCTATCTAAACCGACGTTTAGGCCCCTGGGTTAACCAAAGTTTTCCGGACCTTCTTTATACGGTGCACCGCAGGTAAGCGGGGATTGTACTGGGAACACAGTCGAGCCTTACTGTTCGCTGCAGGATTCAAGACGCCGCGGTTGCTCTAGGATTTGCCCCGGTCAATGATCTGAATTCGGCGACGGTCCCAGTCGATACTTGCGCCATGCTGGACGTTGCAGTCAACGAAAACCTGCAGCGCATGTCGTCGTATCACACCTTCCTGCCCCCCAAGGTCGTCCAGGACCGAAAGGGATTGACGGTCTGCACCAACGCAATTGCGACTCGTATCGAATTCGACGAGAATGTGGCTGTTTCCGTTATCTTCAAGGCAAGCGACAAATCGAATACTCAAGCGTTCCGCGCTCGCGCTTCCAAAGAGATTGTGGTCTGCTGTGGCGCTCTTGGGTCTCCGCAGCTGCTCATGCTCAGGTAAGTCTTCGATCCTAGCGGTTCTGGTTGAATCTGAATCATGGAACTAGTGGTATCGGGCGCAAGGAAGATCTTGAGGCACACAATATTGAGGTTGTTGTCGATCTGCCGGGAGTCGGTGCGCATCTGGTATGCTCTTCTATTTGGTTCGTCGACCGATCAGGACACTCACTCACATCTATCCCAATAGCAAGACCACGTTGGTCTCCCTCTCATGTACGAGGTTCCTCTCAAGGATACCTTGCATCATGTCGAGAACAGCCCTTGGAAGGGTGTCCTCGAATTCGGGAAATACTTTTTCAACCGCAAAGGCATCATGGGGAACACCGTGTCGCCCATGTCGATATTTGCTCATTCGACACACCTCGACAAGGATACCAAAGCAGTCATCTCTCCGATCCCGCCTGCTGCAGGCGGAAGCAACCGTCCCGACATCGAGATCATGCTCATTGCCCATTGGGCCTCCGAACCGCCGCCATACAAGATCCGCAACGGCGTGTTCTCCTTCCTGTTCTGTATTGTCCAACCCAAATCTCTCGGCTCTGTCCGCCTCGCTTCTGGAGACCCCCACGCTCGACCCGCCGTCGAACTCGGTTTCTTGAATGACCCCGAGGATTTGGTTACGCTCCGCAAGGGCGTCGAACTCACGCGGCGCCTAGCGGACGGGGTTCGCCACAGAGGTTACCCGATGGCCGATTTCCAGGTCCCTGCGTCTGAGCAAGAAAGCGACGTGGACAAATTTATCCGCGCCACCATCCGGACGTGCTATCACTATGCGTCCACTTGTAGGATGGCGCGCCGGGAGGAAGGCGGTGTGGTCAACGACGACTTGGAAGTGTTTGGGGTCCGTGGCTTGCGTGTATGTGATGCATCCGTTTTCCCGTGCATCACCTCCGGCCACACCATGGCGCCTGTTATCGTAGTTGCCGAAAAATGCGCGGACCTGATGAAAGGACGGGTTTAACCTATGAATCTAGTGCGGGATGTCCATGCTCAATTCGATACTATCTTCCGACTCTATAAAAAACTTTCTGTGATTTCAATGCACCGGATTCTTGCGTATTGTCTTCTGGAAAACGATGAACAACCGGGATATCATCCTTCACACGCCGGGGATCTGGGGTGGGCGAGTTTGAATCTGACACACGCCGTCCACTGGCAGTTAAAAGGAAACCCCCCAGCCTTGTACTTGCATCCCAGCCACAATGTCGAACAGTCCTACTGGCATTAACCTTGTCCCCCCTCCTCCTCCTCCCGGCTTCAATTACATTGCAGCCATCAAGCCGTCGTTGTCGCTCCTAATGATTGGGACCGTTTGGAGCTCGATGCTCATTCCACTGCTCGTGATACTCCTCCTTTTTTCCAACTCGGAAATGCGGCGCAAGCCGATTTTCATCATGAACCTCATCGCGGTCCTCGCAGGCATAGTTCTTGGAGCTATGAATGTCTATCTAGAGGTGAAGATTATTTTCTTTTCGCTCTCTCGACGGTAGTTCTGACCGCTGGACCGCAGACGACTGCCATCATCTCTCCCTTGACCCCGATCAAGGGATCCGTGTTTATTGGTTTCGTTTCGACTCAGCTCTACCTCCCCGTCTTTATGGACACCATCCTCCTCGTCCGCCTCTTCATCGTTTACCCGCCTCAAACGATTTCTTGGCCCGGGCGACTCCTCGTGTTTGGTCCGCCGATCCTGTTCAAACTCGTTCGAGTTTCGAATCTGGCCGTGTTCCTGGTTCAATGGACACCACTTGTGAAAGGAACCGACAGTCCTCTTCAGGCGGGGCAGGCTTTTTGGGGAACCCAGCCTTGGACGAAAATCGAGTGGTTCTTTCAAGTATTCGACAACTGGTACGGTCCTTGGTCCATCGCAGATTATCGTCGGATTGATCGTTATTGGTTTCGTTTCAAGCTATGCTTCTGTCCTGTTTCTCCTTCGTGTCCATCAAGGTCGTGTAGTGAACTTTCAAAGCGGTGCCATCGGTACCACAGGGAAAACAGGTACAATATACCCTGACTCACAAAATTGTGTGACTGAATCCCGCCTAAGATTCTCATGCTTCGAAACTGCGGAGTCTATTCTTCATCGCGGTGGGGAACTTCGTGTTCCCCTGTCTATTGAGTCTTGTGCAGTTGATTTTCGTGTTCAGGAACCCCAACTTTCTGGATGGAAGTAAGTGCGATTCGTGTGAAGTGTATATGTATCGCTGACGCCTTAAATTCAACCTGCAGCCTATGTGTTTTTCACGAATTGCTACGTTGAAATCATCGGAGTCTTGTTGGCCACCATATGGGTCGCAGGAGGCCATTGGTCGGAGCAAAACTCTTCTGGTTCAAAATCGACTGAAATTTCGGTCATGCGATACGACCGTGGGCCAAAGATACGGATCGGGCATTCAGTAGGAACCATGGACTCATCTGCCCAACAATCGACGACAATCGGGGACGTCGCCGGAGACGAAGGAGTCGAAATGGTTGCCTTCAAGGCGGCGCCGCGGGCCTATGCCGGTTTGGATCACGCCGATGGCTCTGCGTAGTCTTGTGTTGTGGCCTCTGGGAGTCTGTAAACATTTTCTGGTCTGCAGGTACGAGTGTGTGTGTGACTGCTCTCTAGCACTTTGCCTGTAGACAACGGAAAACTCCAAGCTCCTAGCTTTACCGCGCCTCTATACTTCTAAAATCATATGTTTTTTTTTGCGCCTTCAGTGGCTTTGGAGCACGACGGAACTGCGGTAAAAAAGTTCAAATCAGGCTAGTTCGACGACGAAGAACACCCAACTGAGTTCAACTAGTAATCTCTTGTTCAAGAAGTTGCCGAGGTGAGCCGCAACCTCGTGTAGATCAGGATCTAGCCCAATTCGCAGTCACCGGCTCACCGGCGCGTCTTCTCAGCCAATGGGATAAACAAACCCTCCGAGGTTCTTCCTGGATCCGTCTTGTCATTGATGCACTCGCACCTTCCCTGGAAGCGACAGCACAACCAACACCGGCAGCAGCAGCGTGAGCCACACGACAAAGCATGATGGACGCTGCACTCACGGCGAAAGAAGTGCTGGCCGCTCCGAGGGCAGCCCGAAGGAGCCGGAATCGAAAGGTGGAAAATTCCCGGGCGGTATCTAAGCATAGCATTAGTATCTCGCGAGTAGCATGCAAACTCACCGCTACTTTGACTTTCAACAGTGAGGTCGCTGATGGTCAATTCATCCGTCAAGATTTCTTGCATGCTTATTGGAAAGTCTGGGCGTCGAGTCAGACAAAATTTGCCTCCTCGAAGAAGTCGCTTTCTTGAGACGTGGGTTGAGTGGCTTGTTGAATCTTGAGGTAATCGTATGCGTCCTTGAAAGCTCTGCGCATGCACGCACACATAGTATGAGGGCATCCGATGATATAAGAGAGGAGCGAGAACTTGTTCTCAAACAAGGGACGGCCTGACGGAGGAAATTCCCGGTAACAAAGTAAACCATTTGGTGCTCGTCGACGGGGTAAATCCAGCGCGCCTTATTCAACGCCAACAGTTCAACAGCCTGCTCCCAACCTTCTCAGAAGATGAGCCACAGAGGAGCAGAGAGCTTCGTGGCAGGACTTTGTCCAAGTCCGGGAAGTTGAAGGGAGCTTAGCGACGCATAGGTTTCGCCTGCAGAGACGCCGAGATGGCTTTTGGTCGAAGGCGGAGTTTAATAGAGTTTAATGACATGGCGGACAAAGCTTCTTGTTTTCTTGTTATCGTCGGCTAAGGTACAAGACCTTACGCCTCCTGACGCCCACAACGAGTCGACCGCTGCCCAATCGCGTAACTGGGAGTCACGAAGCAGTGTTATTCAGTTGGTTGCGCGGAGTTCGTGAGCGCCTGGAGTTATGGGGTGCGTTTCAGGAGATCTAGGACTTCGTTTATTATCTTCGGCTAAGTACAAAGCCCACGGTCGCAGACAAGGAGTTGGAGCTGAGTTGAAGCGCAACGGCGTTCGAGTCTCAGTCGCAAAGGTGTTGCTTGATCCAGCGAAGAGAGCGTCCGGCAACGTTTACGGGAGATGTCACGGCGGACGTCGACTTGAGGAGGGGCAAGTGGAACAGCAAAATGGGACATGGTGGTTCGGGTGCAGGAGAAGTTCGGCACGGTTCGGCAGCGCCCGATCACTTCAGAGTCCAGCGAAGTTCTCAATCCACCCTCGGTCAACGTTTAACTCGGTTTCGACTTGCGGAGTAGCCGGCCTAGCGAGTGTTCATGGCCTCATTTTACTTGCTCCATCCTCGTCAGGTTCCAGGTCTGCTATTTTATACACGAATCAAGTCTATACGGAAGAAAACTGCAGGAGTGGGTCTACAGCGACATCAGGCTTCCCGAAAAGTCGACGCAGGATAAATCCTCAAGGAGGGTGCAGTACGCCGTATCAAGACTGAGGGTTGTCAGCGGGACCCTGGAATCAGACAAAGATACGCGTACCCCACATTTTTCGCGCCGGCTAAATCACACGAGTGCGCCGCGAACACGATGACCTCCGCTCCGCTCAGCCTTTCCTTCGCTATCTTGTACACCTTGGGGTCGGGTTTCGCCGCCTCGCACATGTCGCAGGGATAAGGTCTCCAGCGGCATGTCGATACCCGCTTGGGTGGAGTAGCCTCTGATGTGTTCGGGGTGGCGCCGGAGCAGCACCAGACGGAGAACCCGCCGTCGCAGAGAGTCTGTATCATCTCGCCCAATCCTGGACGCGGCGTGAGACTTTCAGCGAGTTTCGAGACGAGGTAGTCGAGGCCTGCCGGCGACTGAAGACATCGCGATTCCCGCCTCTTTCATCGTCTCATAGAGGGCTTTCTTGAGGAGGGTCGAGTAGGAGGGGGATTTGGAGTAGGAAGAGGTATCGGAAGCTGCAATCAAGGATTGCGCCCCAAATGCGCCCCTGGCTTCTCCCTCCCCGCCATCTGGGCGAATTCGCACATGTAGTGTCCCTTCGCGTTTTTACCCCCGCCGTCTCGGTCCACCCGAGCACGAATCCGGATGTGGCGCCTCGATATCCGCATCCGCATCCTCCCCAATTCGCCCCAGACCCACCCACCCCTTCCGCGGCTCAGTCTGATTGCGCCGACGACGACGGTAGTGCCGCGCACGGGCGACTCGGGGTAGGTCTACGGAGAGGCGCAGGACTGAGAGTGGGTGGCCGCGGTTTCTCGCGGAGGGCGGGAGGGCGCGGATAATGGGTCAGGAAGCGGCGAGAGGCGTTGTGCGCAGGCGGCGGCCTTGCGAGCGGCGCGGTGGGCAGCGTCGAAGGTATATCGGATACGAGGGAGCTACTTCGTATGCCTCGTAGGAGCTGGCGCGTAGGGCTTGGCGGTCGCCACTGGTAAGTGTTAGTATCGAGTATGATATTGAGGGAACACATAAGTACCGAGTATGGCTTGCCTGGAGCACTTGGGTCTATCAACGCTCCAAGAGCGAACGCGAGCTCATGATTGAGCCGCATACACCGATGTGGATAAGGCGATAATGACTGGACAAAACGCTTGGGGTCCTTGTCGTCGACTTGGGAAGCTAATGGGCAGCGCCATTGACTGTTGGAGAAGACCGCTACGCCAATCTCGCGTTTGTTGCTACGGCTGTGCCTACGCCTCAGTCATTTGTCGATTCTGGAGGCTTGGGTTTGGGCCATGAGTGTGCGATGCGCGTGTGTAGAGACCAGGGCGTGCGGGTGTGGAGTGACGGTGAGATCCGTCTGCACGCCTCGCCATCTCGCGAGAAGCTGCTGCTATGGGGCCGTCGCGGGTTTCTCTTCGCTGCCGTCGTTCCCGCTCGCGTTGTACTACGAACGGCAGCTTCGCGTCTGCCGAAGGTACGTGCATTCCATGTCCGACACGGATGTCGTCGTAGAGTGAGTGGGGAAGAGCAGCTGGTGGCCGTTCAGAGGTGGGGGCCTGTCGCTGTTACATCGGTTAGCGAAATTTTGGGAATCTGGTCAGGACGCACATCGGTATCGCCTCGGCGCGCTCCATTCATTCCTCGAGCCGCGCTCCAAGTCGTACGTCGTCTGCGATGGATAAGTAAGCTACCCAGCATCGCATACCAGTCGAGATACGCACAGCGGTAAGCGACATGTCCCCCACTTGCATATGCGACGGCGTCCCCGCTGCACAAAGTCAGTTCCTCCGGTCTTCGTATGAAAACCAAACCGAACGCACCTCTCGAAGCAAAAGGTGTATGTACGAGGAACTGTTATTCGATGTGACATCAACTGACTTAGTCTGACTCCTCCATGGACACAAGGAAGGGCGCCGGGCCTCCGCGTCCCGCTCCAGCTGCATATTATCATTTTCCTTTTCCTCCTTTGCCGCCGGCAGTCGCATTCCAGGCACTGGAAGTGTGACCCAAGGTCAAAGGTGGAGGTGAGAGCAGGAGCTGAACGCTGAGAACGGCATCAAATTTCACCGATCAACAGGCGCAGTTGTTCTCCTCCTTCGAATCATGCCGGATCTGACCCCAGAACTCTTGAGGGTCGAGTAGGAGGTGGACTTTTGGGGTCGAAGAGGCATTGCAAGCTGCAATCTACCCACACAGCCGTAAGGATTGCGCTCCCTCCCCGGCCATCTGCGCGAATCCGCACATGTAACATCCCGCCCCTCCGCGTTTTCCATCTCCGCTGTCCAGGTCCACCCGAGAGCCCATCCGCATCTGCGCTGTCCTTCCCAAATCGGCATAGCCACTCTCTCCCCAATCGACCCTGACCCTTCCGCGACTCGGTCGGATTACGACGACGACGACGGTACCCTCCGGCCGTTTGTGGGGCGCACCTCCCCAAAGACTCGACGTAAGACTCGGCGTCGAGGAGCGTGTAGGGAAGGGGAAGCGGCGCAGGTGGCGCGTGTGTGACGTGGTGGGTCTACGGAGAGCGGAGGCGCAGGACTGAGAGTGAGCGGGGCACGGTTTCTCGCGGAGGGCGGGATGGCGCGGATGATGGGGAGGTGGGCCAGGAAGCGGCGAGAGGCGTTGTGCGCAGGCGGCGGCCTTGTGAGTGGCGCGGTGGGCAGCGTCGAAGGTATATCGGATACGAGGGAGCTACTCCATATGCCTCGTAGGAGCTGGCGCGTACGAAATCGCCACTGGTAAGTATTAGTATCGAGTATGATATTGAGGGAACACATACCGAATATGTCATCGTCCTTGCGGGATGGATCATCTTCGCCAGCCCGCTCTTGAGCACCTGGGTCTGCACTCGGCGCTGCAAAAGTCCTGGATCCTCAACGCGAGAAAAGGGTCGACACGCATATAGCTACACCGAGGCGGATGAGGCGATGAATGACTGGACAAAACGCTTGGGGTCCTTGTCGTCGACTTGGGAAGCTGATGGGCAGCGCCATTGACTTTTGGAGAAGACCGGTAAGCCAATCTCGCGTTTGTCGCTACGGCTGTGCCTACGCCTCAGTCATGCCGATTCTGGAGCCCACCCTTTCTGGAGGCTTTTAGATCATGCGTGTGACGTGCGTGTTTGAAGGACCAGAGCGCGCGGGCCAGAGATGGGCGACGCGGTAGCGGCACTGAGGAGCCGACGGTGGTAGTGTGGAGTGACGGTGAGATCCGTCTGCACGCCTCGCCATCTCGCGAGGAGCAGCTTATGTGGGCCGTCGCCGGTTCCTCTTCGCTGCCGTCGTTCCCGCTCGCGTTGTGCTACGAACCGCAGCTTCGCGTCTGCTGAAAGTACGGGCATTCCATGTCCGACACGGATGTTGTCGTAGAGTGAGTGGGGAGGTGCGGCCCCGTCGCTGTTACATTTGTTGGTAAAATTTTGGAAAATATATTCGAGACCCACGTCGATATCGCCTCGACGCGCTCCATTCATTGCTCGAGCCGCGCTCAAAGTCGTACGTCGTCTGTCACGAATAAGTAAGCTAGCATTGCAGATCATTCGAGATACGCACAGGACTCGGTAAACGACATGTCCCCGCAATTGCAGAGGCGACGGCGTCCCCGCTGCACAAAGTCAGCTCACGTACTGCGAGACAAACCAAGCGCAACACACCTCTCGGAGTTGAAGCAAAAGGTGTGCGAGGAGTTATTCGGCGTAGCATCCACTCATCCACTCATGAACCTTTCATACAAGGATGGCGCTGGCCAACCGCGTCCCGCTTCATGCGAGCCTTTTACTTCATCCACAGACAGCCGTATATCCCGATCGTGACGAGGCTGAGTGTGTGGCCCAAGATCCCAAAGTCAAAGGTGGTCCAGGTGGAGAGCAGGAGCTGGAACGGGCCATCAAATCTCCAATACCAGCTTGTTCTCCTCCTTCATGCCAAAACTGCCGCCCGAACTCGAACGAGAAATCTTTGAACTGGCCTTCAGGCAGGACCTGAAAAATGTTCCTCTGAAAATCACGCTCTCCATGGTCGCACACCGAGTTCAGACTTGGTACGTCTTGACCCGCCGATTATATCGCCTAAAAATCATCTAAAAACCGCTCAGGATCGACCTTATCTTCTACGAATCCGTGCCCGTTCGAAACGACCACTACGCGGAGCGGTTTTTGAGTCTCATCGACACAAATTCGAAGCCTCCCGCGGCAGTCAAAACATTGTGCCTTACATATGTCGTCTCGGCCACCAACGCCTTGCGCATTCTGAACGCATGCCCGGGAGTAGAGATGCTCGCCTGTTGGGTCGACTTCAAAACCCAGCCAGAATTCCCAGAATTCATCACTCTTGTCAAGCGGCTTCCGCTCCGCCGCCTCTCGTTGGAGTTTGCCCATCTCTCGCGACTACTTCCAATGCCTGGCGAGACGTCTGCGGGGTGGCTTTCCACCCTCACCCATCTGTACATCGTCGTCTGGGAGAATTCTACCACGGAAGAAGTATCCACCCTCCGACGCCTCCCCCATCTAACTCACTTCGCCTTTCATCTTGGATACGAGGGTCTCGATGCCCAGCATCTGGCCCTCGTGTGCTCAATTTGCCCGTCTCTGCGTGTGGTCCTCGGTCTCACGGATCCACACTACGGGCCCCTGGACTTCGATCCCGAAAGCTTGGACGACAGAGTTATCGTCCAAACGCAAGAATCTGATATGGAGGCGGATTGGGCGGCACAGTCCTTTGGTTTGCCCGATATGTGGTCTCGTGCAGATGTCGCCATTCAGAATCGGGCTGTAGCTGGCAGACCACATTCCGAAGAATAGCACGAGCCAATACCATCCTCCTCCTCCTCCTCCTGTTTCTCTCCGGACTCTTGCGAGAACGAGAGAAGCACTCCAACCCTCCCTCATCCCCGGCCCCACCATCCCACAGCGACAATGGGACATCATCCACACGCCTGAGCAGGCCCGCCTCTACACCGGCCGCGCCATCGTGAAAAAGGCGACCCTCGAGCTGGAGGCGCTGTCTACCGAGTCCCCGAGTCGCCGGTCACCGCGTAATAGTCATGTTTCATCCGATATCCACGAGCTCTTCATTATTATCCCGCTATTATAATCTTGTTATCGCATCAACTATTCATTTTACCATCCTTAGTACGACGTATTCCTACTTGTGGTACTCTACGACGTCCTGAAGCCATTGCGGTTCCCGGTGCGCCTTGCACCACACCTTGTGATCCTTCCAATCGTCCGTCTGGTGCTGCTTCCCGCAGTACCAAGCGCCTTTGCAAAGCGAACATGTCGAGTGGCCGATATCCCCACAAAGTTCGCATAGACGTCCGCATCCCAAGGTGGAAATGAATATGCCTTTCGTGGCCCCGTGTATTCCACGGCCCTGAATCCAGTCACTAGATACTTTGAGCCTACGAAGGAAGCGACTTTGGGTGTCGGCAGTCGCTGGCTTGAGACGCAAAAGCAGCCGGGCCTCATCTGGGAGGGGTATAGTGCGTCCATTATATGAGGACCGATCGTATTGCAAGTGCAACTCGGGGGATTCCATTGGCTGACGCTCGTTCAAGACGTTCGCAACAAAAATGTCCTGCAGTTGTTGGGCGAGGGTGTACTGATTCGCGAGCCCCGTGTTTTGTACGTCGATCCAGCCCTCACGACCACCCTCCAGCGTCAAGTATGTGATGCGCGCTGTGACTTTGTCGACCAACACGGCGCCGCACTTGAGGAATTCTCCGGCGTCTACGCAGCCTGCGACAACGAATGACCGGAACGCAGCTGCAGAGGATAGGAATAGGCGGAAGTCTATCATCCATTCCTCATGGCCGTACGTTGCCGCCCTTGCAGAGGCATAGTCGTTTCCCCGGAGGACAACAGCCTCCAATTTGATGCCTCGGGCCTTCACTCCGACCCCACGGAGCCAGGCCTGTCGCTCGAGCTCGGACCAGTCGGTTTTCCCATCCCCGCCAGTAACCCAGTCGATGATTGGGGTGAAGCTGGCGGAGATGATCATGAAGTTGGGCGAGTGCGTGAGGACGGTGCGGCCTGTGGTGGGGGAGTGCAGCACGACTGCGATGCACGAGGCGACCCTGGAGGTCGCGAGCCCTTCGGCGGGGGTGCTGGCGTCCATTCTGCCATAGCCGCTTTGGTAGATCGGGACGTAGGGCAGGTGCACCGACAGTCCAGGAACCTCTCGGTCGGTAGTAGGTTTCATGTCGGTCTTCGCGATCGCGCGGGTAGTAATTTCGAGGGGCATCGCTTGAGGACCAGGACCATCAGCGAAGGGTAATTGCGAGGGAATCCCAGTTCCCGTGCGTACACTTACCGATGTATGGATAGCAGGGAAGTCGCAAGACGGTCTTGAAGCTCGGTCGAGCAGCGGTCAAAGTGGTAGGGAGAGCTGAAGCCACCTCAAGGCCGTCGTGCGAATGGTTCCAGATGCTCCAGAAATAAGTCCAAGCGAGGCGTTGCAGGGTCCTGGTGAGCAGGAGGCTTCCATACTGTTATGCGGGAGAAGAACTTCTGTCCTCAGCGGACCCTTGGTTCCTTTCTCTGTACAGACTTGGAAGTGGAAGGCGCCATTATTATTCATTAGCGGGATTCCGAGGTTTGGATCAGACAATCCATCGGCTTCAGGTGCTGAGACGGTTTAGCTAAGGCTCGAGGGTAGAGGTGAAAACAGAAAACGGCAAGTTCATGGTGGTTGGTGCGGACTCGACAGTCCATCAATTTGTCAACAACGCGTCAACATCGTCTCGCCTGATTCCTGTCTTCACCTCCCACCATGTCAGCGTGAAGCCCGACGTACCGTACTCGAAATGCAGGCACCTCTCATGAATGTCGCAAACCTTCCCTCGGCCCCTCGTCGAGGGTGGCAGTCAAACTGTGTTTTTTGGCCTCTTCGCCTCGGACGCTCGGTCATATTCTCCATTTTTGTTTACGGGTTAGCAGTTCAAGTTAGGTGTGTTCATCCTCGGCGTCTATTGTGGGTTGACTCAAAGATTGAACCCGCCTCAGTAATAGTTCAAGCCGGTTCTATCTCTCGCGGTTGCTTCTCCGAGTCCAGCGGCCGTCCACGTTACCCTCATTGTCATGAATTTGCAATGCAGGCGGGCGGATTCATCGCGAAAGCGACCATTTCATCCTCTCTCAATCCCTCCGCACCAAGCTTCCCATAATCTTTGAACCCAGGGGAAAATGCGGGCCGAGACGGGCCTCCGCAATGATGATCACGATGCTGAGATACATTCCATCCGTTAACCTCGACCTCAACCACCATGTTGGAGGAAAACCTCCTCGTTATTCTTGCCCACCATACTACCCCGGACGAGCTGGATTGGGAGCGTACGCAGTCATCTAAGTTTTGGCAGTCGAGGTCAACTCTCGCTTCAGATATCAGTGAAAGCTTTGCGACGCTTGCTCTCTCCGACGTCGTCGTGTACTCCACTGCTCGCGAAGAAATCCCGGAGTCGCGCGTCGTCGGCATCTTCTCCAGGATTCGTTCTCAGACCGAATACTCAGCAATTCACTTGCTCTTGGCGCCACATCTTGGGAAAGACATCGACATCCGTACCTACGAGGCCATCCCATCCGGCACCGGAATAGCAATACCGACATCTCCGGCAAAGCACTTCCTGGTCCTAAATGGCATGACACCGAACGAAAGCGCGGAACAAACGTTCAACGACTGGTACACCGACGAGCACATTCCGATGCTCAGCGCGGTACCCGGCTGGCGCTCATCGCGTCGATTCCAGCTCCTATCCGCCTCGTCGAGTCCGCCAAAGTATCTTGCTCTGCATGAGTGGGAGAGCCGCAATGCGTTCGCGACTCCCGAGTTCAAGGCGGCGACGAATACACCGTGGAGAACAAAGGTTGTGGTGGAGCAGGTGAACAAGAAGGAAAGGTATCTCATGGAGTATTTGGGAGCTGTGAGGGACATGGTTTAATATTCGACCGCGGGCTGAGCGCCACTCGGGGTGAATAAATCTCTTTGAATTTACCTCACTGGGATCGTCTCTAATTTTGGTGCCTTCCCTCTTTGTCTGGTGTACTAGTTCAGCATGCTCAATATTTTCGCTTTCCTGTGTGCGACTTCTGGTTCGAGTTTGCAACGGTGGAGATGAATAGCAGTTCCGTGGGTGCCAAAACCAATACATCAACCGGGAGTATAATTTATAAAGAAGAGTTGCGGTATTTTTTTTTGGTTGAGGAGTGCGCTGGCTCGTCACGCGCGCCTGCATAGACGGCTTGGAATTCGATTTCTGTCTGTCCAGAATTTAGTTCATGTATATGCATTGCATTGATTAACTCGACCTTACGCCCATGCTTCAATCTATTGAATTAAGTCGGGATCCGCAACCAAATCCGCCTGAAAATCTGGGAATATGTCGCTCTCGTAGCATGCGAACAGCAGTTGCCCCTGCCATATAAGGTCCGCGAATTGAGTCATGACTGCTGAATCTAATTCGCGAGTGCACTCGGGATACCATTGGAGCTCGAGCTCGAACGGACCGGCTGAATTCCGTCCAGGCGTTAGCCGCGAGAGCGTAAAGTCGCGATAGACGGTGTCGTCAAATCGAAGAAGCGTGTGGCACTCGAAATAACTGAGCTTGGGAACCAGGCAGGTGGGATTGGCCGACCAGGTGAGGTGTCGAAGAAGCGAGTCTGTGATCAAGACCAGTTCCTCCCCGGCGCCGTCGATCACTCTGTGATCTGAGATGGTCAATTCCTCGAGTACGCGAAGATCAGACAGAGTCTGGAGGAGTTGAATCTCGGTGATGAAGACGGCCTGAAGGCTGAGCGTTACGAGATTGGTGGAAAAAGACGAACGCTCAGCGAGAGCACAGAATTCGCGCTGAGGCCATCGTAGTGGGAGTTCTTGGTATTGATAATGTGGGAACTCTATCTTGAAGACGCGGGGTAAGATAAGACGCCTTGTAAATACAAGGAGAATCTGTTCAGCGGAGTCCGCAGTCACAAGGGTCGCCCCGAGCGAAAGCTGGGATATATTCGATGTGACAGGCGACAGCTGGGTCTGGGGGGCATCCGGATCGTCGTCACTGTCATGAATCCGAAGTTGGCAACTGCAGTCGTCCGATAAACGAGGCATTATTGATGAGACGAGCTCGTTTATACCCTTCGGAGAAAAGTCGAGGCACACGAGGACCTTTAACTGTTCCAACGGCAGGTAGGAAATAAGGCTGAGCGGCCCACGGTATCCGAGGGCGGTTAAACGGGGGGCCACCTGGAACGAGGAAATCGCCTGCATCAAAACTTCGGTATCTCGACTGTTTTCAGTTGTCACAGTATCGATTCGAAGACCCTGGAGAAGGGGTAGGTTCCCCTTCACTGCATCTAGCGCATTGTAGGGCATGAAGGGGCCCATTGTGATCGTAAGATCTTTCCATTGTCGAGAGTATTGAACCAATAGATTCAGGAGCGCCGATGCCTGGAGACTGCACCGGTCCTCGCAAAACACCCCGACATCCATCGGACTATTGCACCCCCGTTCGAGAGACGATTTTAGGAGTGACAGGATAGGTCTGGAATGCCGAATCTCCAGATTCAGGCTAACGGTCGACCACAAAGAGGACGTTCCCATAACGAGGCGATGCCAACGGGGGCAGACCTGGGAGATTCGCAAGAGGTCCACGTTGGCCACTCGCCTCAACTCTTCTTCGGCCGGATCCAAGTCCGAGACTCTGAAGGGTGGGCCTCCCCAGTTCGGAATATCTGGGAGGAAAAAGGCGAATATTTCGATGAGGATTTCGGAGGGGAGTCGCCGGATCGGCGAGAGGACAAATCGACACAACTGCGAGTAGTCCTCGAGAGAAACGCGGTCGCGTTCTATTTGGGCCAGCGCGGCTTTAAGCTTGAGGGCCTCTGCAGTATATCGTTCGAGTTCGGCCGATGAACCGGAGAGAACTTCGTCGCAGTGCGCCGCCTGGAGTTTGGAGGGGTAATCGTTTGAGCGCAGCAATGCGCGTAATTCGACGGCCTTCGTCAGCTGTAGAAGAAGGATGGGCTGGAAATCGCGGTTGCAGGTGCACGGCGTGGGCTGGGGTTCGCCCATGCTCGTCGCGGTCAAGGCGCAAACTATTGTGATGGCCGGGAAAACAAGTCACCGCATCCTCCTTCCTTCCACCACATCATTCAACTTCAAGGGCCGTCGATGTCCCTCTCCTTGTCCACGCTTCCATCCGACATCATATTGGAAGTGGTCAACTTTCTCGAATTACCAGATCCTATATCGCTGCTCCAGGTGCGAATCAATTACCAGTTAATTTCTAGGAGAATCATCGCTCAACCTTGGTTAATAGACCTGTTCATACCTACATCAGTTCTCGACCCAACGCAGTTTCTGGCTCTCTATCTTGGGAACGGCACGAAAGAAATCTCCAATCGCATGCCCGCAGCACACTGATCTATCTCAGTACACATTGGAGACACTCAAGGACCTCGCAATCTCGTGGTTCAAGCTCCGGAAGAATTGGAATCAAGCCCTGCCTCGGATTGTAGGCCCAGTGATTTCGACGCCTCTTGCCGAGGATGTGGATATCATTTTTGTTGTCCCTGCGACCGATATCCTGCTTCTGTGCACAGCGGGAACCCTTCTGTGCTGGGACGCAAAGCTGGCTACAGCGTCTCCCCTCCCTGCTATCGAAATCGACGGGAACGTCACCGACGTCTCTGGGCCATCCGAAGGACCTGCTGGGATAACAATTGTAGCTTTTTTGACGACGAGCGTCAGTTTGTCAGTCGGTCAATACACTCGCTTTAATCTGGCCTAACACTCTTATAAGTAGAGTACAGAGATGTGTTGCAACCATCACGCACGAAGCCGGAAAGGCCGTTGGTTTTACGATTGTTTTCTCTGAAATTTCAGTCCCGGACGCCTTTCACTTCAAGTCCCTATTCCTCGGCGAGGGTTTGGTGGGTACCATCACCGCTATTGACGGCGAAAAGGACTGTGTCGTCGCAGTAGGGGAGACCGCTGGCTCAGACAGTTGTGCAGACTCCACCAGTGTGATACAGCTCCCCCACACGGTAAGTGCCTGATTAATGCACGACGAAGGCAGCACAACCGTTAACTCGTGTCCCCTAGCTTCCCTACCAGGAGAACATGATGCTGGTTTCTTTCACATATCAAGGTCATCTGTATCATCTTGTCGAGGACGGTCACTCGGTCCAAATCCAACACATCACCCGAAAGAGTCTGCGCTCCGGCCAATGCGAACAAGCAGGGATCTACAGCTCGGACATCCTGACTTACACCAACTGCCACTCCACCTTCTCCATGATTCCGACTACACCCATCTACGGCGTCGCTGCGGTCTTCATTCGATGCGCGGATGGCGAAACCTTGATAACCTTCCTCCCGAACACCCTCACGCACGCCTTCGACGACGGAATATCTTCCCCCCTCGCCTTCGGCGCACCGTGTGTTTCCCAGATGGTACCAGGGGAGTATATCACAATGTGGCTCGACCACAGCGGCTTTAACGCCGCCCTCGTCGTGGAGTCTGCCACCGCCCCCACGCTCCTGCTCGTGCGCTTTCGCCCGGAAACAAGCAGCGTCTCCATGCACACACTAGAAGTACCTGATTCGATTGACTTGTACAACCCGACTGTGGTTTGTGTGGATGATGCCGCGGGCGTCGTCCATTTAGTGGACCAAGTGGGTATCTTTTCGACTATGCGCTATGTTTGATTCAATGTAATTCTTCTCGGCGCGGTCGCGAATTCGTCCGTGGGGAACCCGACCAGATGGCTTTGGTGCGTACTTGTTCGCGGCGTAGGTATTACAGAACGGTACACTGGCATATAAAGTACAGAACGGTACACTGGCATATAAAGTAGCACAAGACAACAGGACAAACGGCAGAGCAAGGAAGTTATAGAATCACATCGTAGCAGAAATGAGATACAAGGAAGTCCAGGAGATCTATGGGCTATGGGTACTTAGAAGTGTCTCGGGGCGCGTCAAAGTCGACGAGTCCACGGCAAGTCCAAACCCGAAGATGGTGGAGAGGCTGGGATGGAAGGCTGGGATGGAAGGCTGGGATGGAAGGCCGCCTTGTCATGGCACGGAGAGACGACGGTTTGGCCTCCAAAACGATTCCCTACTCGCCCAGGCTTCCGGATTTGTCGGTGCACAAGTCGGCGGGAGCAGACCCATCCGCGAGCTGCACACAAAACCCACACGGGCAAAAGAATCGGCCCATTGGACTCCTGCCAATTACAATTCGTTTCGGCCGCCCTGTCCAAAAGGTGAACCCCTACACCTCCTCCAGATATCCCTGCACGATGAGGTGCTCGATGTCGGACCGCCGCACCATGAACCGGTGGCCCATCCGAAAATCGATGCTGCCCGACTCTGTCTGGATGACGCCGCAGTCGCGCACGACATGGACGAGGACATGCAAGTCCTTTGGCGGCTGGACGATGCTCGCGGTGATATCGAGCTCATGAGAGAACTCTGAGCGGAAGGTCATGACGCTCGCATGATAGGAGCGCAGGTAGTCGACCTCATGCGGCGAAAGCTTGGCTCGGATGGAGGTGGACTCGGCGGAGAGAAGTGGTGGCAAGGATGCACCGAGTGACCAGTAGAGCGAGCACAAGAACGAGATGCGGTGGTTGTGGTACGCGAGGAGACAGCGCTTGTTGCGTGCGATGGCGGTCTGGATGATCATGAGCGCGGGCGGGGGGATGTCTGCATCGGCGGAGGCGAGGACGTGCGCGACTGCGGCTTTTTCGAGGTCGCGCTGCTCGCGGATGAGGAGGCGGACAAGGGAGTCGTTGTATTTCAGCAAGGTGTCCGTCTGCGTGGATCGACGCGACTCCATGACCAGCTGGGTGCCCAGTTCGCCGTATTGACGCGTCTCGCTCATCGTGGTTGCTGGTCAAGACGCGTTGTTTGTTGCGAACAAACTCCTTTTTGGACCTAAACCACCATGAGTCTGGCGCTGGACGGCTTAATACTCGCAACTGGCTGGACGCACGTCCTACTGGCACCATACACCAAGGTCGAGGAAAGCTTCAACCTGCACGCTGTCCACGATGTGCTCATGTACGGTGTCTCGCCCTCGAGCCTGCTCCACTACGACCATTTTGTGTTTTCTGGCGCCGTTCCCCGCACCTTCATCGGCAGCGTCCTCCTGGCATGGCTATCCCAGCCAGTAATCTACGTGGCCCACTCCCTTGGTCTCGTGGGGACTAAATTCGAGCTCCAAATTATCATTCGCCTTGTTTTGGCGACCATCAACGCACTTGGCCTTTGCCTCCTCCGCCGCGCTGTCTCGCGCCGCTTTGGTCGCCCCACGGGGCTGTACTATACTCTGCTCACCTGCTCGCAGTTCCACGTACCGTTTTGGATGGGGCGGACGCTGCCGAATATGCTGGCGCTGCTGCCCGTTAACATCTCCGCGTACCTCCTCATCGACCGTGCCCCAAACACACTCCGGCCATCCCAGAGAAGCGTCAACGGTGCAATCGCACTGCTCGTCTTCTCCGCGGTCGTGTTTCGCGCTGAGATCGCTGCTCTAGCCGCCGCTTTGGCTGTGCAGTCCATCGTCCTCGGACACACCTCTTTCTGGCGTGCATTTAAAACCTGTGCGATATCGAGCGTCGTATCGATCGCGTTGACCGTCGGCGTCGACTCGTACTTCTGGGGACAGCCGTACCTGTGGCCAGAATGGCAGAGCATTCACTTTAATGTCGTCGAGGGGAAGAGCGTCGAGTGGGGGGTGGGTCCCCGTCTCCATTTAATAAACTCGCAATTAATTCTCCTTCCAACAGACGTCACCCGCACACGCATACCTAACCGCTCACCTCCCCAAACTCCTGCTTTCGTCCATCCCACTTGCCCTCCCCGCCCTCCTTCCCTTGCCGTTCATCTCTTCTTCTCCCCTATCCCGCGGTCGCAGACGCCTCGTCGAGTTGATAGTTCCAGGCGCGGTGCTGGTGGCTGCCATGAGCGCGGTGGGGCACAAGGAGTGGCGGTTTGTGGTGTATGTGGTTCCGGTGTGGAACGTCGTCGCGGCGAGGGGAGTTGGCGTTCTGTGGGTGTTTTCTTTCGATAATCTTCATCGAAATTACTGACGATCCCCGACAGGCTCTCCCACCCCAAATCCTCTCTCCTCGGGCGCATCCTCTTCCTTGGTGCCTCGGCGCTGCTCCTCCTCAACCTGGCTGCAACGGTGCTCCTCACCACCGCTGCGGTCAAAAACTACCCCGGTGGGGAGGCTATGGGACTCTTCAATTCCAAGGTCCACCGCGGGTGTCTTGCAGGCAACGAGTGCGCTCCGGCACTTGTTCATATCACGAACCTCGCACTTCAAAGCGGCGCCTCGCTATTCACACACGTACACGCGCCGCCATATCCCGTCCTATCCCTCCTGCCCCCGATCTTCCCCCCTCCTCCCGCGCTAACATTCGCGGCTTCGCTTGCACCCAACTGCCTGTACGACAAGACCGACTCCCCAACCTCCTTCGCGAATTACACGCACCTCATTGCCGAGTCGCGCGCACCGTTGCCATCCGCCGATAACGGCGGCGTGTTCGGCTTCATGCGCAAGAAGAAGGGAGATGAAGCTGCGTGGACGGAGCTCGGGAGCGTGCGCGCTTTCGAGCGGTGGACAGTCAATCGCGATTTGCTGAAACCCCAGGCGGTGTCGGACGACGGGGAGAAGCAGATGGGGATCATAGAGCGGCTGCGTGGGGTGCTGAGCCTAGAGGAGCGGGAACGTTTGTGGGTTTTGGAGCGGGTTGGGCATGCAGGCGTCGGTGCGGACTAGCTGGCGACTGCATATTTTATTTTATTTTCGTATGTATCCATTGCATCTCGCTGTACTTGTACTCATTGATATCTACGCCAATGCATCTACTTTCAGCTTGCACCACGTCTCTGAATTTTTCTGCGAGCTGAAGACTGCCCCTATCCACTACCCGATTGGGAAATCGACCCTATAATTTTACCGCCAGCCGCTTTGCTCAACAGGCGCGCGGAACGAGGTGCAAAACTCAGTTCGCCATATCTGAACTCGAACTAGCAGTATTGTCTTCAAGCGACTCAAGCTGCTCAAGGCCAAGGCGCGTCTCAAGACCTCAAGATCTTCAAGATCCCCAAGCGTCTCAAGACACAACTTCTCAAGGTGCAGCACCCTTTTGATTCAGACTCTTTAGTTACGCTTCTTAGGGAATAACCGCACAACTTCTCAGGATTCAAGCCGCAAACTCTCAAACCTTCAACACCCTACTACGAGGTAAGCAACACCTTCTTTTTCGTTGTATCATCTGTTTGAGAGAGACTGAATTTGGTTTCACAAGCGGGATCTCTGTCGCGGCTTTGCGCCTGGCCCTTGAGTGTTAGTAGCAAGAGTTTCAAGTACCAAGCGTCGAGACTTTCCATGTCCCGTCGAATCTAACCCCAAGTTATCTTGCCACATCTCCGATACGTTGGCGCCAACCTCGGCCTACGACCTCCTGGCGGGCAGCCTCGCTGACTGCCGCGCTGAATTGACACTTTCACCTTCTCTAGTCGTTAATGTTATCTATCGTTAGAGTGGTTGAATACAACGTCTGTGCGGTACGGCGGTCGGAATCTGGACCGGCCAAATTGGCGTATTTCTTGCACGTGTTCTGTGACAGCTCGCGATTTTTTTATTCTCTTTTCTCTGACCATCTCGCTCGAGGCCAATTCGCGGCCTGAATCGCAGGAGAATAGCAAGGAATTATCAGGACTCTTCCGGCTACCAAATGAGCAGTCTGCGGCTGACCGACCTCGGTCAGGATGTTCTACTGAATATTTGTGCTGAGATTTTTGAGGGTGAGTTCTTTTGTCGATACGCACGACCCCGAAACACTAATTAATTCTAGACAATCCCCGAGAACGAGTGACCCTGACATGGCGTGGCGAGTCGAGAATGGAGAGCGAACCGCCCAAAATATTTCCTGGCCCACCGAGCGAAGTGCTCCTTGACCTCGCCCCAATGCACTCGCAACTCGCCGCAGCCACCCGCCCGTATATCTGGCGCGAGGCCCTCATCGCGTATGGATCCTACGACGCAACAGAGCGCGGCCTGACACGTCTCGAGCGTGCGCAACGACCGCATATCGCGCCCTATGTCCAAGCGCTGTTCCTGTCCTTCAACTTCATCGGCGACCAAGACGAATATATCCCTGAAATGGTCACCATGATCTCCAATCTTACGGCCCTTCGTGCGGTTTGCCTGGGCACATTCCAATCCCACCGTCAACCCCGCATGTACACTCCCCTGGCCACGGCCATCAGCACCCATCCACACATTGACACCCTCATCGTCTGGCATATGACACACTCCTCGGAACTCATCGCCGAGGGTAACTCTCGCCCGTACCACATCCACCTCCAATACTGCCACAGCGGATCCGCCGCGATGCTGGCGAAGCCCAAGTGCCTCACCTCGCTCTCCCACCAGAATATGGAACCGCAGAACCTCGCGAAGCACCTTCCTGCCTCAGTCTGGGACACGCTCAAGTATCTCGCACCTGGGTATCCGGATGTGGAGGAGGAGGCAGACCATAAATTTCTGCAGGAATCATTGTTGGTATGTCGGCCTTCTGAGACGCTGCACTGTACTGACGACACAACTGTCCAGCGGTACATAAAGAGCGGGCGCACCCCGGCGCTGCGGACGTTGGACTTGTCCGACGTCTCGACGTATGCAGAGCGCCGTCCAGACTGGCTGCAGCTCGGGAAACAATTGCCTCAGTTGCGCTCATTCAAATATGCATCCCGTTCAACATTGACTGTGGATGAGGCTACCGCGATGCTCAAGGCTTTCTCTCACGTGCGGTGCCTGCACATTGTTGTCCCGTCGCGTGCATCCGAGTTCTATGACGAAGACTCGGACGACGAGGATGAGGAATTCGACCTGAATGTGAGTATATTCTGAATGCTACGTTACTGAGGTTAAACAAAATCCTCCCATCAGCCCATTTTTCTCGCATTGCTTTCGAAGATGCCCCTCGAACACCTTGTACTTGATATCTGGCATTCTCCGGTGGAATTCTTGGTCGACGAGGGCGTTCTTGAAGAATTCGCCGAGGTGTGGGTGAAACAGCTCGCCGAATTATGCAAGGCTCTAGAGACCGTGCGCCTGCGATACCATTGGGAAGATATGGAGGGCGACGAGGAGCCGATCATCGTGGAATACCAAATCAAGCGGTCTGGAAGCAACGGCCCCGTGTTGCAAGCGGTAACTCCCAGAGTTTTAGCGGGTACACTTCTTGAGTGCCTGGATACGTAAGTATCTGGGTCTAGCATACGTGCAAATTTTACACCCCGGATTGCCTTTTCTGGACAGCACAGCTACAGCACAGCCACTCTCCAAAGACCGCTGTTTTGAAATCCTATCGAGAAGCACTCTGTCCATCCACTTCTGGTTTTTGTGCCAGTACAGTAGTTTTAACGTTCTCTTTACGTAGTTACAGGCAAATGCGATACACCGACCGGTTGAGTTCTCTTTCAGTAGTCATATTTTCTTGCGCCGGCTGAACTTTATTCGGCGTTGTTGGTTGCGTTAGGGCCTTGGACGTGGTGACGGGTTGGGCGGACGGCCCGCCAGAGGCGGTGGGCCCTCGAGCGGAGGTTTGTAATGATGCGGCCCATGCGAGTAGTCGATGGCTGCTGTACACATTTGTTGAGCCAGGTAAACTTGGCGAGGCAATAAACACTTCAAGCTCACCACGGTAGGATTGGTTGCGCTCGCCGACTGGGGGACGTTCTGTACGCTCGGACGCGCTTGGTCGAGGAATGTCGTCTTGCCTTGGACCCAGTATTGTTGAGTATAGATGAGGGTGAAGGCAGGATAATATTTTTGTTACGCTCTCATACACGAAATTTGCCGAGGGCTGTGGTATTAGAAATTGTTTAAACAGAGCAAAGGATCAGAATTGTTTGAATGGCGCACAGGACGTATCCAGGCTCCGCCCGGCAGGGCCATTCCTCAGGTATTCTTGGATTGGCGGTAACTCTCAGCGTAGTTCGACACGACATTTCAAAACTAATTATTGCGCGTCTGGAGCCGTTTCGCAAGTTACCGTCATCCCAACCCCATTAGCCTCAACCTCCAATCGCCCAGAAAGGAAATAAACGCGGGCATTGTTGCCTGGGCCATGTCCCCAAAGCGCCATTGTTCACCTTCCGCGGATGAATCAGGCGGCGCCCATATAAAGGCCTGGGCACTGTGGCAAGCCATTCTTGCTTTCCACCTTCTCAGTGGCAGCTCCACCGACGCGTCTTCTCGACAACTTATCCAACGAGTAGGACGAATTCAAAATGAGGGTGCGTTACGTAAACCAGCAGCCCTTATTATTCCTCACTCTTCGACAGACCGTCACTACGCCCTCGAAACGCAAGTCGATCATTAACGTCTTCTCGACTCCTCCCCTCCGCCGCTCCCTCTTCTCCCGCAGTCAGAAGAACAAACCGCCGGTGGATGTTCTCGCCCTCCTTCGGGCTGGCGATGCATACGCGTCGGACGACTATGACGACGACGAAAACACGCTCTCGGCAACGGGCGATATTTCCGTCGCCTCGCCGTACTACGTACCCGGAATGGCGGGCGCGCTGTCGCCCAAGCCCAAGTCGCGGCGTGGTACTACTCCGAACTTGGACGCGTCTGTCCGGAGGCAGCCACTCCAGCGCCCTCGGCCCCCCGTCAGACGCCTGACCTCGATACGCGGAGACAAACTCCGGACGCTGACGCTCAGGGCTGGGGCTTCGCCCACTGCCAGTGCTACACCGAGTCGAGACGGCACAGGCAGCGTAAACATTGACAGTATGTCTTTTGGATTCCCCAGTGAGGCGCAGTGGGGGGACGAGTCTGTTTCCTCCTCCTCGTCTTTCACCGGGACCATTGGGTCTATCGAGGACGAGGTACGTGCTTTTCCTTTCTGTCTTTCGCTCGTCGAAGGCTTATCTATTCGTCAGGATCCCAATATGTCGACCCCGCAATCGCGGTTCGAGGCGTTCATGAAGAGCCGAGATTTGACGCGCTCGCCCCAGAAAGGTCCCCCTGTCGCGGATCGCACTCGTAGACCGGCGGTCCGTCCTGCTAGCAAGCCACTGAGGGGAAATGGGCGCTTGCCACCGCGAATGCCGATTCCTAACTGGGGCCCGATGGAGGTTGATGAAAAATAGCGTTATGTAACTGGCTGATCCCGACTCGCAAACGACCACTATGTATTCCTATCTGCAAATTGACTCTGGGCTGCGATATTCTTCCTTCTTCTGTCCCTTGCTTGCCAGGCCTTACTAGAGCCCTTGGTCGGCCGTCGAGTCATTTCGACGCACATGGCCCTCCTTATCTGTTCGGATGAACTCACTTCTCTGCGGAGTATAAACTCTTCTGTCGGTCCGGGCAAACAGTAACTCCCCCATTCGCCCCTCGGAAGGTTCTATCGCCAGTGTGATCTTGTCATCTGCTCCATCTCATAGGATGCGTGTTTTCTGTGCATAAAATCCCTCCGATACGCCTGTTTGAGCGCTCGTGTCCTCAAGATGCAAGTCCTAGCCAACCTCCTCGCTCTCCTGGCACTCGTCCAGTATGTTTCAGCCCAGACATGGTAGGCAATTTCAGGGAGAAATAATCACTTGGTCGCTGAGAAGTCCTCGAGGTATTTCTTGACCTTCGCAACGCCCGCCGGGTCATACATCTCTTCCTACACGGGAAGCTTCGTCGCCCCTCCCCTCCCGCAAGCCGCGACGTACTACCTCTGGCCCGGTCTTCGTGAGTTCCTCCCTCGCTCCTCCACGAGGATTGACCTATTTAACGTGGTTTTCTTTTCAGAGCCTCCCGACAACGCCGGCGTGCTCCAGCCCGTGCTCGATGGGCGCAGTGGCACCTGGTGGATCGGCGACGGCTGGTGCTGCTCCAATCCCTCTCTGGCATGGGGCAGCGGCTTCAACGGTCGGTGCTTTTATCCCCCAAGCAAGAAAATCAAATAAATAATGACCCGACTCTTCACTCAGTTGCTAACGGTCAAACGGTCAGCTTTGGGATGAAAGTGAACAGCATCCAGAGCGGGACGTGGGCGACGACCCTTTCGAGCAGCGGCGGTGGCTCTGCAACGGGCTCATTCCCTCTTCGTGGGTGCCAGTTACAGAAATCGGAAAATACGCCACTAACTAATTCTTAGCGACCCACCCGATGAACCAGGCAATCATGGCGATCGAGCTGTACGACGTCGCGTGGACCTTTGGCCAGTTTGCCTTCAGCAACGTCGTTATTGTGGCGAACACGACGTCGACGGCATGGTGCACGAACGGACCATCCAACTACCAGAACGCTGCGGTGGTGACGAAATCGACCCCGGTAGCCACTGTTAGCGGAGGGCAGACGACCTGCAAGATCGCCTCCATCGTCCTCGTCCGCCCTGCGTAAGATTGGTGGGAGGGCGACCCGTACAGTACGCGATCGATTCTGTTCAGTGTTTTTGAGAATAACTTGAATCACAACGACGATTCATCCGAAGCGAGACCCGATATATAACAGGTAAATGAGAGTACATACATAAGTAAGTAACAGCAGCAGCCGAAACATGCAGACAAGAAAGGCGTAACTAAAACAACAAGGAAAATAAGCCAAAAAGAAACAAATGATAATGCCTGCAGTCGATAATGTATGCAAAGGCCAAGTCAAGGCGAGTCGTAGGTGTAACAAAGATGCTAGTACAATCCAGATGTATGTATGGTGCTTGGTTTGTGATATGTAATTGGTTTGGTTTCAGTGGCAGAAAAACGAGAGAGATGTATGTGTTATGTTATATTGGCAGTGGCAGTATGTACGACGAGGGTGGTTCAAAAATATGATGACACAAATGGGAGACAGGACCTTCCACTCCGGATTGAGTTGATAAGAAAAAGCAACAGTAGCAGGAAAGCATAAGGGGACAGACAGACGGACAGACGATAAGCAGACTTGCGAGGAGGAGACGCGGCGGTCATAGCGGTCATACATGGAGGGGATGGGGAGAAACGCAACGCGCGCAGACGCCAAGGATGCTCAAACCCCGCGGGGGACGAACACGGGCTGCGGGTGGATGGGGATGGCGGAGACAGGAACAGGGTAAGCGACGGGGATGGGGTACGGGTACCATTCACCGCTGCCCGAGCTGCTCATGCTGCCGCGCGGGGTGCGCACAGGAATGGGCACGGCGGACGCGGACACGCGGCGCATGTGCTGCATCTGCTGGTGCGCGTGCAGAACCTGCATCTGGTGCAACGTGTAGGCGGCGTACGGCACCGGCACTGGGTGGGCCTGGGGATGCGCATACGGGTAGTGATACGGCGGCGGGGCGGCATAGAGAATTGGGTTGGGCGGCGGCGGCGGGTGGACCACCGAGAATGGTGGGGCAGCGGTGCGCTTGGATTTCTTTCCCGAGCGCTGCTGCGACGACTGGCGCTGGTGTCCTGAAGATTTGACTTCAACAGGAGTGGGCCTGCGTTCCGGAGGTTGTTGAGACACAACAGGCTTAACCTTGTGTGACTCTAGCAGCGCCGGCCCCTCAATCCACCCGTCATTCGACGACGACGATGCAGGCGATGGCAGTTCGACCGTAATACTGACGGCATCCTCGCCTGGCGGTTCGACGATGAGGGAAGGTTTCGGGGGAGACGAATTGCTCCGCCGGCGTGTGAGCGCGAGGAACAAATCGCGCGTGCGCCGTGTTTTCGAGTTGACTGTGGCAGCCCGGGCAGCCATGTCGTCTCCAGCGATCCAGCCGTCGGACTCGTCGTCAACGGGCGGACTCTCGCCGTCATCACCGTACTCTGACACGGACAAGCGCGGCTTCATCAAAGAAGACAGTTCGAGCTGTGGTGGTGCAGACTGGGGCTTTTCAGGCTCTTGCACCCCACTAGAGCTCGACGACTTGAACCGGTCGACGATCGCTCGTGTCTTGGACGCGGGTGGTCGCCGTCGATTGAAGGCGTCTTGCAAGAAGGCGGGAAGTAGCGTCGACGACGTGCGAGAATGGGTGGGTGCTGGAGCAGGCGATTCGACCTCACTGTAGAACCCCTCACCGTCCTTGGCAAGATTCACCGCAGGCAGAGGGGGGACGTTGAGCGAGGGGAATACAAAGTTCGTGTTGAACGACGGCGACGGCGTGCGGGCCAGATTGAGTAACGGGAAGGATACCGACTCGGGAGGGGTGAGGAATGATGAGGGATCCGCCGACGCCTTTCCTTTAGAGGGACTCGGCACAAAGGACGACGCAGCAGCATTCAGCCGCCGTGGGGACCGATCAGAATCCCTACTACTCGTACTTCTGCTCGGGGACGATGCAGTCTTCACCACGATATTGGCATACGAGCGACGTGCTCGGGGAGTCGAGGGCATGGGTACGGAAAGAACGGAGCGCTCAGAGTCGGTGAGATCGATACTCGAGAGCGTCGACGTGCTGCGATGCATGCCGAGGAGAGAATCGTCGTCAGATTCATGGTAACCGTCCGAGCTGGCAATGGACAAGCCGCCCGTGAGGTCCTGGACGAGCTCGTCCCAGCGCTCTTTCGCGAGTGCAACGTGGTCATCCTTTACGGGCGCTGCGAGATCCGGCCGCCTCTTCTCCTCCATCGACTCTGACGACCAGCGAAACCCAACATCGATCTCGTAGGATTCGACGGCGGCCGCAGCGCCCTTGAAGCCCACAAGATCGGGATTGAGCCGACCGTCATCGCCTTCGGCGAGGTCGTGCTCTTGATGATCGTCGAGAGAAGCAGCCCGGATGTGGAAGAGGGCTGCATGATAGTGCGGGGGCTTCGCAACTCTAGGAGACTGAGCTAATTTGCAGTCCGGGGCAGGATCCTGGGGATCGCTGGGTGTGTACGCCCACGACACTGCGTTGAACGGGATGCGCCACCACTCGGGCGAGACGACCTGCCAGTCCTCATCTGGGGGTGCGGGAGAGGGCAGCGGCATGAATTGGGAGCGGCCAAACCGACTGTGTCTGGGGAGAAAGAGAACAAGGGTCAGAACAAAGTGAGTCAGGGAATAATGGGAAAGACTGACAGGTGCCGCCACACCTAACAGTGCAGTCCGAGTGGTAGTTGGTGGATGGAAGAATGTATATTACGAGGATCGGGAGGCAAAGTGAGCTGGGGTGAGGCTGGCCAGCACCGAGCCAGAGCGGGGAAGGCGAAGGAGAGTCACGTCACAGTCACCACTCGGCGAAACCGCAGAGATTTCGGTTCGGTTCTGCCGAAAGCCATTATTTTTGCCTTATACTTGCGGACCATGCTGCCGACGCATAAGCTCGGGCACATGCGTCGAGGCACAGAACTGGAAGTTCAGATGGCCCGACATGCGACGCACACATAAAAAAAACGCGTAACGAGCCGCGCCGAAGCTTCCTAGTGAGAATATAATCGGTGTTCCTGTGGGCGAAAGGGGAGACGCGTAATTCAAATCCGAGTCGGATTGCCCCCCCCCCCCCCCCATTGAGGGCCCATAATGAGGCCCATAATGAGACGTGGACGCTGGAAGAAAGGATCAGAACAAGGGTCATTGGAATAGTAGGGTCGACACAGCCAGGGTGACTGATATACCAGGATGAGGGTCAATGCACGAGAGAGAAGGTAATGGAAGTGGGCGTAAGGGCGATGAAGTCAAGACGCGTCGCGTCCGACGCAAAACGCGTTGGGTCACGTCACACATCCAAATACTTCCGCTAGATAGCCCAATCGAGACCGCGACTCGCCGCCACTCTCCTGGGTCGGGGGGGGGGAAAGCTTAAAGAATCCCAGAGACGATAAAAAAATCGACAACAATGAGAGAAGACTCCGTAGCTGTGTTACTTGTGATCCGCCATTTGCGCTTCTAGAGAAAAATAAAATAATGAATGGCAGAGCTCACAGCTGGATAGCAATGGCCCAATCTTTTACTATCAGCACCTTCGGGTCCTTGATAGTGAGCACACTCGCAACCCCTTCCCCTTTCCCAGCCGCCGCAACCCCAGGAACATACTCCCACACCAACTCCTTCCCGCCTTCCACCTTCACACTCGTCGGCTTACTCGCCAGCCCCAGCACAACAACCTTCTCCACCCTCACCTCCCCAATCGTCTTCGCAAACACATTCTTGGGATCATACCCCGCGAGCGCCACCCCATCCACCGCCTCGCCCGCCCTCTCCAGCCCCAAATCCCTCGTCGCCAACCTCACCACCTTCTTCGTCTTCCCCGTCTCCGCACTAAACTCGCGCCACACAAACTGCCCCTTCTCGTGCGAATATGACACCCCGTCGTCGAGGTAAACCTCCCCGCGCGCGGCGCCCGCCTTGCCGAGCGCGACCCGCAGCGTGAACGGATCGAGTTTCATGAGCGGCGACGAGCGCCGCGGCCGTTCGCGCGTGGGCACGATGGACCCGCCGCGGACAAAGACAGGGATCTCGTGCAGCGCAGCCTGGACGGTGATGTCCTTTCCTTTAGCCGCGCCGCGGTAAACGTGGTGCGAGAAGTAGTCGTAGTACACCTGTAACATCAAATAAATATGAGTGGCCTCATTCTCGTCGGCCGAAATCACCGTACCTCATCCTCAGGGAGGTACACAGTCGTCTCCGTCGCACCCTTCGTGGTGATCGGCTTGACGAGGATCCCGGACGAACCAATGAAATATTGGTCGTCGATTGTGAAGCCCTTCGGGTCTTTAGGGAATACCACGTAGTGCGGTCTAAGTATCGCCCCTACAATCAGCACAATGCTCTTTCTGGCGAAGAAGACTCTTACCGCAAAACGGGCACCCCAGTAACGCTCGTCTCCCGGAAAGCCGTATACCACACCGGCAGCATCGTGTACCGCAGCCGCAGAAGATCCTTGATCATCCCCTTGTATGGTTGCTCCTGCAAGAACGGCTCGCGGCGCTTTGTGTCGATATGTGCGTGCGCGCGGAAGAAGGGGTTGAAGATTCCGACTTGGTACCACCGTACGAGCATCTCTGGCTCGGGGTTGCCGAAGAACCCACCGACATCGGCTAAGGGAAGAAAGAAGTTTGCGTCAACGGGGCAGAAAGGATTCAAGAAAGGACAACATACATCCCGCGAAACTCAAGCCAGCAATTCCGTTAGCGAGCACCATCTGGATCCCGACGGCCATGTGTTCCCAGGTACCGAGGTTATCACCCGTCCACATCGCGCCAAAGCGCTGAGAACCGGCGAAGAACGACCGGGTGAGGACAAAGGGGCGTGTCGGCGGGTCTGTGCGGTGTTGAACGGCTTGGGAAGTTAGGTTGGACTGAATGAAAAGTCATTTTAATGGAATCAAAATCTGAGGGTGAGAAGCGCCTACGAAAAGCATTCCGTTGATGTTGTGGATGTCACGATGTTCCCAGCCGCCGTAGTGGACGTTGTCTCTCGGCATCGAGATCTCGGGACCGTTGAAGACAGAGGGCTATAGTGTCGTCGTCGTCAGATAATTGTGGCGGAAATCAATATAAAAGCCTTACTTCGTTCATATCGTTCCAGATATGAATATCCGTCGTGCTAGACGTCCAGCTCCACCCAGTCTTCAAACCAGTCGTCTTGAAAAGCGACTTCCACCAATCCCAGCTTTCCGGGTTGAAGAAATCGATCCAAGAGCTACTTCCAGACCAGCACCACCCCTCGTACTCGCCGTCGCCGCTGGGGGGCTTGACAAGGACCTTCCTGTCAGACGCCTCCTGGAAGGCAGGGTAGGTTGAAGTACGCTTCAAGTGAGGGTCGACGATAACAACCATCTGAGGGCGATTTAGCTGCCGGATAACGGAAAGACTGAAAAAACGACAGACCTTGCGTCCGTTGACGGCAACATCGTTGGTCATCTCCACCGGGTCGGGGAAGTTCTTCTCGTCCCACATAAAGTACTTGTGCTCGTCCGCGTACTCGATATCGAGCCAGAAGACATCGACCGGCATGTCCTCCTCATCAAACCGCTTCTGCACCGTCCGGACATCCTCGCTGCTGATATAATTCCAGCGGCATTGGTGATACCCAAGACTCCAGTGCGGCGGGAGCACGGGCGTCCCGGTCAGCCGCGAATACTGCGCGAAGATATCCGCGGGCGTGGGGCCGGGCATGAGGAACAGATCGAGGATCCCCGACTCGGAGATCCAGTGCGTCTGTGTGGATTTGTCCGACGCGTGCGAGACGTCGATCCAGGTCTCGGAGCCCACGGCATGGAAGATCCCGACGGTGGAGTCGGCGGAGTGCGCGTGGAGGACGGGGATGGAGCCATAGAGCGACATAGGGGAGGAGGCGAGGTACTCGAAGACGTCGGCGTTATACAGGCGGTAGGGTTCGGTGAATGTGGGGGAGTCGCCGGCGGTGGTGGGCAGGGCGAGGTGGGTGGCGTGCTGAGGAATTCCGTAGATGGTGCCGTGGTTCGGGAAGGAGATGTCGATGGAGAGCGACTCGGGGCCCTTGGGCTTTGTGTCCGTCCACGTCGAGAATCTCTCATCCCACCAGTCGTCCTCCTTGTCGCCCTCAAACCAAGCTCGGGGATTCACCACCTCGGCCTTCTCCACCTCCATCACGACCTGCTCAGCACCCTCCTCCGCTTCGGGGGCGGGTTCTTCTGTCTTTGTCTCTGCCACTTGCTTGGTGCGGAAATGCTCCATATGCAAAAGGCCCTGGCCGTTCAACACGACTTGTTCCTTCCCATCACGAAGCAGAGAGATTTTGAGCGGTTGAAACGCGACCACGACCTCGTTGTTCCCGTACTTTGCCCGGATATCCTTCTTCCCCGCCGTCCAAGTGATGTCCTGGCTAATTTGTGGCTCGGATATCAACGCCCACGACGCAGCCTCGTCGTATCGCTTTCGCAGACCGTCGACCTCGTCCATTCGCACCCGCACGACGCCGTCTTCGTGGACACGTAGCTCCAGCCCAAACTTGATGTCGGGGTAAAGGGAGGACTTGACGCCCGCTTTGAAGACTGCGTTGTTCGGGGTAATGGCGATAGAGGATACATCGAGCGAATAAGGTGATCTCCAGGCAGATTTGGCTTCAGCGGCGCGCGCAGAGATGGCGCGTCCTCGGCGACAGAAACCCGCCTGCGAGCATGTCTTGAAGTCGTGTGACTTGACAGCAAGCGCGTCGGGGACTGTAATGAGGAGTGAAAGCACCCCGAGAAGGGTCCACGGCAGCATCCTAGCCCTTCTCAGAAATAATCGAGGTGGTGGAGGTAAAGATGTCAATGGCCTTGAAACCAAACAAATCCCCTCTTGCCCACAACCAATGTCCTCGCTCTATAATGTCGGACAACGCTCCCAGTGTAGCTCAACTGAGCAAGACCAAGATGAAGCAATTAATCTGGCCTGAACCCCTCGTCGTCCCGCCGACAGGAATCCATACGCATACCATTATCCTGCTTCACGGTCGAGGCAGCAATGCCCAGCGCTTTGGACTCGAGCTCCTCAAGGCCACGGGGTCCGACAATAGAACCCTTCCGCAGCACTTTCCCGGCTTCAAGTTCATCTTTCCCACTGCTAAAAAACGGCGCGCGCTGGCATTTAACCGCACGCTAATAAACCAATGGTTCGACAATCACTCCCTCGATGAGCCGCTGGAGAGGCAGGAAATGCAGTACGATGGTCTGCACGAGACAAGTGTTTTTGTGCATGGCCTGATTAAAGAAGAGGCAAAGCACGTCGGGATTTCGCGCGTTCTCATCGGTGGACTGAGCCAGGGCTGCGCGGCGTCCTTGCATGCGCTGTTAAATCTCCAGCCCGACGACGGGACGCTCATGGGGTACATAGGGATGTGCGGATGGCTGCCTTTCGCCGATCTAGTGGATGCCCAGGAAGACGGAGACGACGTTTTTGGCCACTCTCCCCACACCTCCCTCCTCCAACGTCAACACTCTGCGGCCGTCACTGCGCGCGACATCTCCTCGCTCCCATCTCTCACTCTGGACTTGGGCCTCCCGCCCGCATTTGCGCGTACACCGATCTTCCTCGGCCACGGAACCCACGACGAAAGGGTTGTGATCAAACTGGGGGAGCAGGCGAGGGACGTTTTCGTGCGGCTCGGATGTGATGTCCAGTGGAAGGAATATGACGAGGGCCATTGGTACAAAGTTCCGGATGAGATTGACGACCTGGTTACATGGCTGAAATTGCGTTGTTACTCTTCTTCGACTGTAGGCCTTACCAAATGCCCAGCAACTTATAATGCACAACATCGTCTGTGGTTACTGGTGCGGTGACTTGCGAAACGGCTCCAGACGCGCAATAAATGTTTTTGGAGCGTTGTGCCGAACTACGCTGGGAGTTACCGCCAGTCCAAGAACTCGAGAAGTGTACCCGCCAAAGGTCTCGGAGCAACCATTTCCAAGGTAGGTCCGTTGCTCCCAGACCGCTTGATTCTATATTCCACGATGACCGGCTCCTCGTCGCCCTCCATCTCTTCCCAATGGTATCGCAGGCGCACGGTCTCTAGAGCCGTGCAATATCCTGCGAGCTTGCCTGCGAGCTGTTCCACCACCACCTCGACGAATTTTTCAGTAACACCCGCCTCGACCATGTATCTCACGGGGGAATGCCAGATATCGAGTACAAGGTGTTCGAGCGGCATCTTCGAAAGCAATGCGAGAAAAATGGGCTGATGGGAGGATTTTGTTAAACCTCAGTAACGTAGCGTCCACGATGACTCACATTCAGGACGGGTTCCTCATCCTCGTCGTCCGAGTCTTCCTCAGGCCACTCGGATGCAAGCGACGGGGCAACAATGTGCAAACACCGCACGTGAGAAAAAGCCTCGAGCATCGCTGTAGCCTCATCTACAGTCGATGTTGAACGGGATGCATATTTAAATGAGCGCAACTGAGGCAATTGTTTCCCGAGCTGCAGCCAGTCTGGATAGCTCCGTGCATAGGGCGACAGCTCGGACAAGTCCAACGTCCGCAGCGCCGGGGTGCGCCCGCTCTTTATGTACCGCTGGACAGTTGTGTCGTCAGTACAGTGCAGCGTCTCAGGAGGCCGACATACCAACAATGATTCCTGCAGAAATTTATGGTCTGCCACCTCCACATCCGGATACCCAGGTGCGAGATACTTGAGCGTGTCCCAGACGGAGGCAGAGAGGTGCTTCGCGAGGTTCTGCGGTTCCATATTCTGGTGAGAGAGCGAGGTGAGGCACTTGGGCTTCGCCAGAACGGCCGCAGATTCGTTGTGGCAGTATTCGAGGTGGATGTGGTACGGGCGCGAGTTCCCCTCGGCGATGAGTTCCGAGGAGTGGGTCATATGCCAGACCATGAGGGTGTCAATGTGCGGATGGGTGCGGATGGCCGTGGCGAGAGGAGGGTACATGCGGGGTTGGCTGTGGGATTGGAATGTGCCTAGGCAAACCGCGCGCAGAGCCGTAAATTTGGAGATCATGGAGACCATTTCGGGGACGTATTCGTCGTCGTCGCCGCCGAAGAAGTTGAAGGACAAGAACAGCGCCTGGACATACGGCGCGATGTGCGGTTGCTGCGCACGCTCGAGACGCGTCAGGCCCTGCTCTGTTGCATCGTAGGATCCATACGCGACGAGCACCTCCCGCCAGATGTAAGGACGGGTAGCTGCGGCGAGTTGCGAATGCATCGGGGCAAGGTTAAGGAGCACTTCGCTCGGTGGGCCAGGAAATATCTTGGGCGGTTCGCTCTCCATTCTCGAATCGCCACACCACATCAAAGTGACCCGCTCTCGAGGATTGTCTGGAATTAATTAGCGTCTTGTGGTTGTACATCGACGAAAGAACTCGCCCTCAAAAACCTCAGCACAAATATTCAATAGAACATCCTGACCGAGATCGGTTAGCCTCAGACTGCTCATTTATGTCACTGAGAGATTCCCGATAGAAATTGACTGCGATTGCCTCCGATCCCAGGCCGTCGAGGTGGCAGAGAGAGGAAAATAATGGAATAGTCGCGAGATGTCACTGATCACGTGACGTTGTCACACCGCTGCAACGTTCACCTTGCCCATGCCACACCGACTCGCTAACTTGGAGCACAAGGCCCCGCTGGGCACTGCGACCCTGCGCACGAACACCCTTCAGCAGCCGCCCAGAAGATTTGGACTTTGCGAAAAGCCTCCTAAATAGTCGCTTGGTAATTCCGAGTCCCACCTCCGTCCGCTACCAGGGATCCAGAAATTTGGTGGGCGCTGAGCGCTGAGCTGGGGCTGGCCGACAGAATGTGTCGAGCTCACAAAAACATACAATCAATTCATCGGGTCCGCCATGCACCGCCATAGCACCAGCGGCTCCGCTCTCCGAATGACACCCTCGACTCGAATCCGACTCCCTCCCCGCCCTACCCGATTTACCATGGCGGTAGCGGGCGCATATAACAGCAACCCGTACGCGTTCCATCCTACAAGATCCTACATTCCTCCCTTTCAACAACATGAGCCAGCCAACCCTCACCCCGGAACAGCAGAATGCGAAGAACGTCGAGATGTGGAAGTTCAAGAAATTGGTCAAGAGCCTCGAAGCTGCCAGAGGGTATGTGCGGATCTAAATCTACAATTTTACCAGTACTTACTCTGGCGATTGCAGGGCCGGCACGTCGATGATTAGTTTGATTATACCGCCCAAGGTGAGTCGAATTCTTTAGGCTTGACACGGTCACCTGGCCGCCCGATGCGATAGTTCTTTCCTGGCATACTAACCCTGCCCAGGGCCAAATCTCCCGCACCTCAGCTCTGCTAACGCAAGAGCACGGTACCGCCGCCAACATAAAATCGCACGTCAACCGCCTCTCCGTCCAATCCGCCATTACCAGCACCCAGGCGCGCCTCAAGCTCTACCCGCGCGTCCCTCCCAACGGCCTCGCCCTCTTCGTCGGCACCGCCCTCACCCCAGCGGGCAAAGAAAAGAAGCTCTCAATCGCCCTCGAGCCCCCCGCGCCCCTCCCCGCCTCCGCCCTCTACCTCTGCTCCAACAGATTCCACACCGCGCCCCTCACCGCACTCATCGACGACACCGATGCGGCGCGTTGGGGCTTTATCGTGATCGACGGCACCAGCGCGCTCTTCGGCGTCCTCGCCGGCCGCGCGCGCACCGTCCTCCACAAGTTCGCTGTCGACCTCCCTCGGAAACACGCGAGGGGAGGCCAGTCCGCGGCGCGCTTCGGACGCATCCGGGACGAGAAGCGCGGGCATTATGTGCGCAAGGTCGCGGAGCGCGCGGGGCAGCTGTTCATCAGCGCGGACGCCGATGGGACCACCAAGGTCAACGTGAAGGGCCTGGTGCTCGCCGGGAGCGCGGGGTTGAAGAACGAGCTCGCGGGGAGCGAGTTGCTCGATGCGCGCCTCAGGAATAAGGTCGCTAAGGTCGTAGATGTGAGCTATGGGGGCGAGAGTGGGTTCAATCAGGTACGCGTTTCCTTTCCTTCGTTGTCGTCCGAGACCTTGCTCAGCATCACAATAAAATTCCAGGCTATCGACCTCGCCGCCGACGCGCTCGCCGACGTCAGGTTCGTGCAGGAAAAGAAAATAATCCAGGGCTACTTCACCGAGATCAGCCGCGACACCGGGCGCTACTGCTACGGCGTCACCGACACCCTCACGGCGCTCGAGCTCGGCGCCGTCGAGACGCTCATCCTGTGGGAGGACCTCGACGTCATGCACGGTACGTCTCTTCACCCCCTTCCCCTTCTCCCCATAATTCTCATTGTTTCTGCGAGCACAGAAGACCCCGCTTCGCCCGACGCAGAACCCCAATCCCTCCTCGACCACCTCGTCGCCTCCTACCCCACCTACGGGGTCTCCACCCTCGAGCTCGTCACCGCCCGCTCGCAGGAGGGTGCGCAGTTCGTGCGCGGCTTCGGCGGCGTCGGCGCGCTGCTGCGGTACCGCGTCGACTTTGAGGCCTTGAAGCCTGGGGGTGGAGAGGAGGAGGAAGACGAGTTCTACGATAGTGATACGGAGGCCGCGGAGGCTGAGCAGCGCGTTTGACGGCTTTTCTGAATCTGCGTTTGCGGGCTCCAGCGGCCCGATTGCGCGTCCGGTTGCGGCGCGCCAGGTGGAGACGGGGATAGGACGCGGGCGTAAACGACGCGCCGCGGTCGGCGGCGCGTTTTTGTAAACGCAAATTTCACTCGTGCACGGTGGCGACAATCGTACGTCCTCCGGCTTGAACGCTTCAAGTTTACTGACGTTGCTTGGCGCAGATTTCGACACGTTCTAGATCTCGTCCCGCTTCGCTGATTCAAGTGATCAACTAATGGATAACGTCGAAGAAATCCTGAAGAGACATGGTGGGAACAGGGAGTAGATGCATTGAAGTTGGGATCGATAAGTACAAGTATAGCGAGATACAATGGATGACCTACCAAAATAAAATAAAAGAATGCAGTGGCCAGCTAGTCCGCACCGACGCCTGCATGCCCAACCCGCTCCAAAACCCACAAACGCTCCCGCTCCTCTAGACTAAGCACCCCACTCAGCCGCTCTATGATCCCCATTTCCTTCTCCCCGTCGTCCGACACCGCTTGGGGTTTCAGCACATCGCGATTGACTGTCCACCGCTCGAAAGCGCGCACGCTCCCGAGCTCCGTCCACCCAGCTTCGTCTCCCTTTTTCTTGCGCATGAACCCGAACACGCCGCCGCTATCGGCGGATGGCGAGGGCGCGCGCGACTCGGCAATGAGGTGCGTGTAGTTCGCGAATGAAACCGGGGAGTCGGTCTTGTCATACAAGCAGTTAGGTGCAAGCGAAGCCGCGAATGTTAGCGCGGGAGGAGGGGCAAGATCGGGGGCAGGAGGGACAGGACGGGGTATGGCGGCGCATGTACGTGGGTGAAGAGCGAGGCGCCGCTTTGAAGTGCGAGGTTTGTGATATGAACGAGGGCTGGAGCGCACTCGTTCCCGGTAAGACACCCGCGATGCACCTTGGAGTTGAAGATTCCCATCGCCTCCCCGCCTGGATAGTTTTTGACCGCAGCGGTCATGAGGAGCACCGTTGCAGCCAGGTTGAGGAGGAGCAGCGCCGAGGCACCAAGGAAGAGGATGCGCCCGAGGAGAGAGGATTTCGGGTGGGAGAGCCTGCCAGCAACGTCAGTACTTGCGGTGACCTTGTTGAGAAGAAAACACGCACAGAACCCCAACTCCCCTCGCCGCGACGACGTTCCATACTGGAACCACATACACCACAAACCGCCACTCCTTGTGCCCCACGGCGCTCATCGCAGCCACCAGCACCGCACCCGGAAGTATCAACTCGACGAGGCGTCTGCGGCCGCGGGATAGGGGGGAAGAGGAGATGAAGGGCAGGGGAAAGAGGGCGGGGAGGGCAAGGGGGATGGACGAAAGCAGGAGTTTTGGGAGGTGAGCGGTTAGGTATGCGTGTGCAGAGGACGTCTGTTGGAAGGAGAATTAATTGCGACTTTTATTAGATGGAAACGGGGACCCACCCCCCACTCGACGCTCTTCCCCTCGACGACATTGAAATATATGCTCTGCCATTCTGGCCACAGGTACGGCTGTCCCCAGAAGTACGAGTCGACGCCGACGGTCAACGCGATCGATACGACGCTCGATATCGCACAGGTTTTAAATGCCCGCCAGAAAGAGGTGTGTCCGAGGACGATGGACTGCACAGCCAAAGCAGCGGCGAGGGCAGCGATTTCAGCGCGAAACACGACCGCGGAGAAGACGAGCAGTGCGATTGCACCGCAGACGCTCCTCTGGGATGGCCGGAGTGTGTTTGGGGCGCGGTCGATGAGGAGGTAGGCGGAGACGTTAACGGGCAGCAGCGCCAGCATATTCGGCAGCGTCCGCCCCATCCAAAATGGAACGTGGAACTGCGAGCAGGTGAGCAGCGTATAATACAGCCCCGTGGGGCGACCAAAGCGCCGCGAGACGGCGCGGCGGAGGAGGCAGAGGCCCAGTGCGTTGATGGTGGCCAAAACGAGGCGGACGATGATTTGGAGCTCGAATTTGGACCCTACGAGACCGAGGAATTGGGCTGCGTAGATTACTGGCTGAGATAGCCATGCCAGAAGGACGCTGCCGATGAAGGTGCGGGGAACGGCGCCAGAAAACACAAAATGGTCGTAGTGGAGCAGGCTCGACGGCGAGACGCCGTACATGAGCACATCATGGACGGCGTGCAGGTTGAAGCTTTCCTCGACCTTGGTGTATGGTGCCAGTAGGACGTGCGTCCAGCCAGTTGCGAGTATCAAGCCGTCCAGCGCCAGACTCATGGTGGTTCAGGTGCAAGAGCTTTTGCGGGCATCAATCTCACAACAACGCGTCAACATCGCCTCAGTCTCTTTGAGTAGCCGTTCGCTCTCCTCATCCCGCTATGCTCTTGTTATCGCAACTATTCATTTTACCATCCTGTACGATGTATCCCTACTTGCCGTACTCTATGACGTCCTGAACCCATTGCAGGTGCGCCTTGCACCACGCCTTGTGCGCCTTCCAATCGTCCGTCTGGTGCTGCTTCCCGCAGTACCAAGCGCCTTTGCAAAACGAACATGGGCGGCCGATATCTCCACAAAGTTCGCAGGGACGTCCGCATCGCAAGGTGGAATTGAATGCCTTTCTCGCCTGCTCCCAGTCTACTCCATGGCCCTGGCCCCTGGATCCAGTCGCTGGGTCCATTGAGCCGACTGAGCAAGCGGCTTTGAGCGTCGACAGTCGCCGGGTTGAGACGCAGAAGCTGTCGGGCCTCATCCGGGAGGGACATAGCGCGTCCATATGAAGACCCATTGTATTCCAAGTGCAAGTCGGAAGAGTCTATCGAGTGGCGCTGCCACGGGATGCTCGCAACGAAATTGTCCTGCATTTGTTGGGCGAGGGTGTACTGGTTCGCAAGCCCCGTGTTTTGTACGTCGATCCAGCCCTCGCGACCACCCTCCAGCACCAATATGTGATGCGTGCTGTGACCTTGTCGACCAATACGGCACCCCATTTGAGGAATTCTCCAGCGTCCAGGCAGCTTGCGACGACGAGTGACCGGGATGCAGCTGCAGAAAATAGGAATCGGCGGAAATCTTTCATCCATACATCATGGCCGTGGTACGTTTCAGAGGCATAGTCCCGCCCCCGGAGGACAATGGCCTCCAGTTTGATGCCCCGGGTCTTCACTCCAACCCCACGGAGCCAGGCCTGTCGCTCGAGCTCGGACCGATCGGTTTTCCCATCCCCACCAGTAACCCAGTCGACGATTGGGGTAAAGCTGGAGATGAACATCAAGTTGGGCGAGTGAGTGAGGACGGTGCGGCCTGTGGTAGGGGAGTGCAGCACGACTGCGATGCACGTGTTGACCCTAGAGGTCGCGAGCCCTTCGGCGGGGGTGCTGGAGTCCATTCTGCCATAGCCACCCTGGTAGATCGGGACGTAGGGCAAGTGAACCGACAGTCCGGGAACCTTCCTGTCGGGCGTAGGTTTCGTGTCGCTCATCGCGATCGTGCGGGTAATGATTTCGAGGGGCATCGCTTGAGGACCATCAGCGAATTGTAATTGCGAGGGATCCAGTTCCCTTCCCGTGCATACACTTACCGATGGATAGTGGGGAAGTCGCAAGACGATCTTGATGCTCGGTCGAGCGGCGGTCGGAGTGGTAGGGGAGTTAGAGCCACCTCAAGGCCGTCGTGCGAATCGGATTCAAATGCTCCAGGAATAAGTACGAACAAGGTTGCAAGGTTTTTCTCGGAGGTCTAGGCCGTGACAAGGTAGCTTGAGTCGTAACGTCGTGCAGAAGAAGGCCTTGGTTCCTCTAGGAGTCCTCGCTGTACACGACTCGTAACTTGAAGACACCCTTTTTGCGGGTTTACAAGGTTTGGATGTCAGAGAATTCATCGGCCTAAAGTCATGGATCATGACCAGAAAGTGTGGCCCCCGAGGCCGGAGGGAGAGGTGAGAGCAGAAGACGAGGCGGCAATGGTGGTGGTGGTTCAGGTCCAAAAGGAGTTTGTTTGCAACATCTTGACCAGCAACCACGATGAGCGAGACGCAAGGGGCGTTCAGTCAAGCGCCATCAAAGATGGACCCTCTGCAGTATGTTCGTGTTTGTCGCGGGCATTGATCTCACTGAATCCTCCGAATAACAATTCATACCACCTCGAGAAATCTTGTATAAATCCCTTGAAGGATGCAGTATACAGATGCCTCCCTTAGATGAGATTTCCGCCTCATATCAAATTCTTACACCCAGTAAACCAGTTGGAAGGATCAAGTGCCGCACCTAGCTCTCCTGTAGGTAAATAAATCAGTTTAAATGGGAAACACGGTCTAGATTGATTATAACTTTCAACATGCTTCGTGAACAACGAGAACACTGGATAACAGGGCGAATCGCATGCGGAATACAGCAAGTAGGTGAGATCAATGCCCGCGACAAACACGAACATACTGCAGAGGGTCCATCTTTGATGGCGCTTGACTGAACGCCCCTTGGCGAGACGCGTCAATACGGCGAACTGGGGACCCAGCTGGTCATGGAGTCGCGTCGATCCACGCAGACGGACACATTGCTGAAATACAACGACTCTCTTGTCCGCCTCCTCATCCGCGAGCAGCGCGACCTCGAAAAAGCCGCAGTTGCGCACGTCCTCGCCTCCGCCGACGCAGACATCCCACCGCCCGCGCTCATGATCATCCAGACCGCTATCGCACGCAACAAGCGCTGTCTCCTCGCGTACCACAACCACCGCATCTCGTTCTTGTGCTCGCTCTACTGGTCACTCGGTGCTTCCTTGCCACCGTTGCTCTCCGCCGAGTCCACCTCCATCCGAGCGAAGCTATCCCCGCACGAGGTCGACTACCTGCGCTCCTATCATGCGAGCGTCATGACCTTCCGCTCAGAGTTCTCCCATGAGCTCGACATCACCGCGAGCATCGTCCAGCCGCCAAAGGACTTGCATGTCCCCGTCCATGTGGTGCGCGATTGCGGCGTCATCCAGACAGAGTCCGGCAGCATCGACTTTCGGATGGGCCATCGGTTCATGGTGCGGCGGTCCGACATCGAGCACCTCATTGTGCAAGGGTATTTGGAGGAGGTGTAGCAATTCGCTCCCCTCTTGGACGGGAGCCCGAAACGAAATACATCGAACTCGACATTGTACATGACTTGGAAATCCTTTCAGGCAAGATCACAGACGAATGCAGATGTGATACGGCGATGCCCGACTCGGGCCAGTTCGCTTTAAGTCCCTGCTGCGATAGCTGCCAGCGCACCTGCTGTGCATCAAAGGCATCTTTTGACGGCGGCCGTTGGTACTCTGGATACTCTGTCCTCTCACTCATGTCTGTGCCACCTGGCGTCATCTGTACCCCCGAGGAATACTCTCGCTCGCTCTTCGATCCGTCCATACATTGCCTCACGCGCGGCCAGACTATCGGTGCCATGGTATGCTCAAATTCATCCTGTTTCACATCGCAGTAGGGACTGACGTTGTATGTAGGCTAGAATCGTAACTGGCCTATGTTCGCTTGTCGCGGTGGTCGGTGTATTCATCTTTATCATTGTGCGTGCGGTCTTCCTCTCTCCACCCCGATGTACTTGCACTGAACTGACAACGCGCGCAGCGAAATGGACTCCGCCACGTACGACGCACGGGGAGGTGGCATCTGGTGCGAGATCCCATGGATGTCCTGATGCTCTCGCTCTTCGTCGGAGATCTCGTCCAGGCGCTCGGCGGAGTCATGGACATCCAGTGGGTGGACACCGGTGTTGTCATCGTCGGGCCATTCTGCACCGCTCAGGGTGTGGTAGAGCAACTCGGCGAAACTACCGCTGCGATGACTACCCTCGTGCGTAAACCTCGCTGCCTTTTACTGCTTGACTCATATCATTTCAGTTAATTGCCCTCTTCACCTTCGCCGGGGTCTGGTTCCGCAGTGGCTCCACAACCGTGGCGACTATGCTTGTTATCCTCGTCTGGCTCTTCGTCGTCCTCATAATTGCAATCGGAAACGCGACGCACCGTGGCGCTTTCGAATCACCGGTTCCGTACTGGTGCTGGATTGGACAGCAATATCTGGGATATCGCCTTGCAGGCGAGTACATCTGGTTCTGGATCACTCTCGCCGTGTCCATCCTCGTATCAGCGACACCGCCTGGTGGCGCTTCCAGTGCACCGCCGCAGCTCGTCTGCAAAGATGGACGCTGCTGAACGTACCCGGCGGCGCCGCTCGTACGCAATGATCGCGTACCCCGCGTGCTACTGCCTACTCCTAATCCCGCTCAGCATCGTGCGCTGGATCGAATTTGCACAGGAACGCGGCGGGCGTGCGAATACGATTCCTGCTGCTGCGACCTTCGCGGTGAGCTCGGTGTACAGGCTCAGCGGCGCATTGAACGTCTTGCTACTGTTGACTACGAAACCAAACTCGATGCTTTTCGGGGGTGGCCAGGTGGAGGACGAGGAGGAGCATGGACATGGGCTTGGGCGCGCGCCCATGCCACAGCCTAGAGGTGATCGATTTTCTGACGGAGGATCGAGCATGTCGATGGGATACCATGCGAACTAAGAAGAAGAAATGTTGAATGCGTAAGTAATTCGTTATTGATCCGCTGTGCAATTATGGGTGTGTTTTCTCGATATTACTGCTGTTCGTCGCAAGGGCAATCATTTTCCCTTGGGCCATGAGCTCACGATATTTCACACTCTCGTCGCAGACGGTCCGCATGTTGTGAACCGGGATCAACGCGTTGGCGCTCCTTACCTTTGTTTTCTCACTCGTCTAGCCTCGAGTTGAATATCGCAACCCACCGGGCTGCGAGTTCCTGGTACGTCTACTGCACGTTTTACTCCGTCTCAGGACCTTCATACTCGGCGAAATACAGCTTTTGATTACATTGTAAGTTTCAAACCCGGGGCAAGCCTCTGACTACCTGTACTCGGCCGCACACTCCGGCTTACCATACCTCACTGTATGTCGGTTGTTCCTCCTGAATGGAACCAGCAACGCTCTCGTTGGTGCACCGATGATTTTATTTCTGGAGCACCAAGTGAAGATTCGGATGTGAGATTAAACTTTGAAATAAGTGCTGTGCTTCCTTCAAGTTCTGATAGTATTCGCCAGGAGTTTTCAAGGATGGCACAGTGAATTTCCTTCTTTCCTGCGGACTTACTTACTCTCCGAGTCTTCCGTGCAACTTTTCTAGCATCGACATGCTACTCGGTGAACCAGGGGCAGGATTTGACGTTTAGATTGAAGTTAATTTCGGCCCGTTATGCTCGGGCTTTGGTTCCCGTCGATACGCCTCCACCGTTCCATGCATACACCCCACTCGAACCCCAGCTCTATCCATCAGCGAGTGGAGACGGCTTTCGTCCCAGAAAACTCGGTCCGAGTCCGCTGATCTAGCCTACCCTGCCCCCATTTCCACGCTTTCGCAATAAAAAGCTGTCATCGAGCGTAGCCAACTGCCCGAGGCTTTCTGGATTGTTCTGCAACGTTTTTGAACCATGGAGAGCCGCCCAAGTTAGCGCCTCATCTAGAATTCCCTTATTGGGAATACATACGGCATCAATTCACACCCTCTTTGAAGTCCACCGTCACCTCGAAAAAACGGTGTGCTCGCTTGCCCGGCTCCGTTTGCCCATCGCCAACGTGTCTCTGCGCCTTCCGTATCCCGCTGTCGCTGCGGCTCCCAACTGCGGCTCCCCTTGGTGACTCGACTGCGCCTGTTTCCGCGGATGCGACCTACTTTCGCGACGACGTCCGGCCTCGTGTAGATGAATTGATACGTTGGAATGATACCCACGAACTTTGTTCACACCGGAGGCATTGTTAGCGTTACTTCTTGCCGTAAATGGCCCACAATAAATAAGCGCCACCGGGCGCTTAAAGCTGTTACCACCCGTCTCGCCGCAAATGACTCACGCCAATTGGGATAACTCTGGGCGATAAACCCTTCGGCGGAATGGAATCGCCACCTGATTATCTCACAGCTCAGTTCTCAAAGAATTCCTCGGGGAAAGCGATCGAGGTACACTCGGTAGCACCGCAGTTGGAGTCAGAGCAATATGCGCCCTTTCCGTCCTACAACAGCGTTTACAGCATCTATCTTCTCTTAAAAGGTGAATGTCGCGACCGTGAAAAGTATCTTCTCACCCCACAGTCATCCATCGTCCTCTGCAACCACTCATCTGCACCACCATGCCTTCTACGCTCGAGCCATACACCACCACCTACCGGAGCGCGAGCTCGCTGCCCCAGGAGGTCTGGGACGCGCTCAGGTCCAACCCCCAGAACTCGAACTGCATCCTCCCCGTTGCCCTCAAGTCTCTCGCACGAGAGCAGGCGCGCGAGATGGCACCGCGCGACCAGTGTTGGATCGTGGTTCATTCCTTGGGTGCCATCGACTTTGTCCTGTCCATAACTAACGGCGACATCGGAAAATACCCCGTTTTCGTCTTCACCACCCACCCCATCCGTCGTCTCACCACCGATTTCCTCTTCCCCCGCCTCATTCGCCTCGCGGAAGCTTTGCGCGCCGCCGTCCCAATCCAGCGCGTTTACTCTTTCTTCGCGCCCGACGTGATCACCAAAATGCTCGTCGAGATTTGGTACTCGTTGACTGGCGTCCAGGGATACGAGGAGCCCTACTACCACGCGAAGCTCAGCTACTTGCCGAGACGGTTGTTGCCTCCCGTCCGCAGCAAGACCCTCTTCCCTGAGCTGGTGTACGAGCTCCGCCCCGCCGTGGAGGGTGACCTCGAGGTGGTCGCGTCGCTCTGCTACCAGTTTGCCGCCGACTCGCCCCCCTTCACCCTCACTCACGACGCCGCCATAAAAGAGGCAGCCATCCTCATCCGTAGCCAGCAGATCTGGGTGCATGGTATGCGCTTCGCCGGCGACGTGCACGACGACATCGCCTCGATTGTCGCGTTCACGCGCAACTCGGAGAATGTTGCGACCATCACCAAGGTGTTCACCAACCCTGCGTGGCGGCGCCGCGGGTGTGCTGAGCGCCTTGTTCGTCGTGTCTGCAAGCATCTGCTTGCCACAAAACAGAGCGTCGCTCTCTTCGTCGCACACGACAACCCAGCCGCAACCAAGGTCTACGACCGTGTAGGCTTCCTTGGGCTCAACGGGGGCGCGCCCGTCGAGGGCGTGGACTCGTGGCTTGAAATTGGGCTCGACCGCTCCAAAATAGAGCTCGGACATTGGTAGAGTTCTGAACTTCGGACTGGTTTTGGATCTTGGTTGAATTTCTCTTTCTCTCCGCCGCAAACGATATTTTCGTACCAAAAAAATCGGCATACGTTATCACTGTATTATTACCATCCCCATAACCCCTCCTCGCGACCTAGTAATTATTGTAGCCCTTAGAACTCACCTCACCTGAAATCGAACCGAACCCCTTTTGACTTTACCTCCAGCGTGATTGTGACAACTGTGACCCGCTCTCCACCGACATGTCGCGACTCACAATTTTCGACATCCTCCATCGAACCGTCGTGGTCGGTCTCATTGGCATCTCTGGGTGGAGTATATACGTCGGTGTTGCTGGGCACGCAGCACGAAAGGCCACACTCATGGAGAGGGCAAAAGGTACGCCACATCGCACCGCACACGGAACTTGCTAACAGCACTTCCCGCAGAGGTACGCCATTCCGTGTCTTTATCACAACGTGGTTGAACTCGTCGCACAGCGAATGGCCGCCACGGAGCGAGAAGATCAGGTAACCGCCGATGTCCTCGTCGTCTCGGCGCAGGACGAGCTGACGCGCATTAGGAACAAGTCGCGCTAGCACGAGCTGCGCAAGACGTTCTCCCTTCAAAACGGTCTTCGTGACCGCAGACCGCATTCCCTTCAACGCTACTGCGCTCGTGCGCAACCCCGGTACGGACCCATTCAGTCTGCCCTCCACGCCGCAGCCGTAACCCTCTCTACAGCAACGCAGCAATTTCAACTGGCCCCATTCAATCACAAGTCTACCCTGTGGCGCAGGCCACGTTCCTGAACGGCGCCCACATCGGAGCTGCTGCTGCTTTCAATATCTGGACAGCCTTCGCACTTTCCTTATACGCTGCTGTTGCGAGTGCTGCCGCCTGCGGTATCCAATTCACCATCTACCCTAGACCACCATAACTCCTCAGGATTGAACTTTGTCGCGATCCCTTGTTCGCCGCCGTCTCAGACTGCTGAGCTATCGCTTGTCGTCCGCTGCTCAGCTAAGGATTTGAGAATCTAGAATCTGCCAGTGTCCTCGATCGAGTCTAGACGGATCACGGTCTTCCACTTATTTGGCACTGCACTTTGTGTGCATACGGCAGCGCAAGCAAGAGCCCACCGGCCTTACCAAATCCAATAAAACAAGCGCCTGTACCCCACATCGCGGCGTTCAATCATGACTCGAGACAGATTCTTGACCAGGTCCCGCGCTCAGACGGATGGTTTTGGCTGTTTTGTTCCAAAGGAAACAGCGCCCATGTACTATCCTGTCGGGTCATATCACCTCGAGGCAGCCTCTTGATGAAGCTTCGGTGTTTTCAAGAGATCTCCGAAGCTCCTTGTCCCGCGTCGACATCCCGTCTGTCCGCTCGCTCCCGGTTGCAACTGACTCAAGCAGATTTCTGCCAAAGGTCGCGCATCCTCGGTGAGATGTTTCCCTGGACTGTTCGGGTGTACCGACTTCCTGGGGTAGGCCGCCGACAACGACAATATTGTGCGCGGCCTGTCCTGGCTCCAACCCAGCGACACATGATTTGTGGTCAGATTTGCGCGACAAATCTTGGATTGTTGGAGCCGGAACATGCCCATGACTCCAATTGAAAACTCCACCGACGCCTGGACCTCGTGGGTCGGCGTTCCGATAATTCTTTTTGAGTGACTCGGACGGAGGCAGGATATCGATGTGTAACAGGCCCCCCATTCCATTCTTTCCATGTTCCGTCGTAACTCAGAAAGGACATTGAACTCTGGTTTACACGCAGATTTCCGCGATGAACGAGTCGCTGAAGCCCCCGGCTCGGAGTGCTGCCAGTGTGTGGGAAGGGTGTATTTTGCACGATTCGTGGCCCATGCGAGGCTCCGTTGTGGTGGGATTCTGCTCAACACACCAAGCTCCTGCATCTCTGGTTTGAACGCATAGAATTCTTCGTGGTTGGTTGCACAGCACTATTTCTAGTTGTCTGAATCTGATTGAATCGACCGAACTTTGCTAGAAGCTGGCTAACTTACAAAGAACCATCGTTGCCAACACAACGCCAGAACAGTCCATAGCTGTAGCTGGCACTTAAAAACACTGTTCGCAAGCAGAATTCTGCGAGTGGTTCGACCGCTGACTGTCGTCTAAGGTTTTCTTGATCTGAAGTTCCGGGAGACTAGAGAGGGCATAGCCTTTACTCCGGAATTTCGTGCGACTGTTGACCGGGAATACCTTTCGCAAAATCTTGCTTTATCCATCAGTGTCCAAAAACTCGGTTGAAAAAAAAAACTCAACCATCTGGTCATACAAATTCCTCTGGGGGCCAAATTTCCTTGTCCGTTGCTGCCCAAGTCACACCGGTACGTTCTGTTCAATGAATGTGCGTTCAACTCCGGCGAGAAAATTAGGGCAGACCCGCGAAAGCAAACACACTTCGAAGCCCCTATCTATTGCCTGATCGGGACCGCGATAATTTCCACTCCTGTCTCGAGTGAGTATAGGGTAGGGGGCACACCCGGTGCGTGGAACGAGGTACATAACTCGGGTCGGCACATGTGAACTCGAATTAGGCAATATTGTCTCCAAGAGACGCAAGCGATTCAAGGCCAAGACATCAATATCTTCAAGCCTCACTGACGCCGTTGAAGACTCTCAAGTAAGATCGTCAAGAGACGCAAGCGACAAAGCGACTCAAGGCCAGGACTCCAAGCTTCAAATCCAAGATAATATAAGGTGCGAGTTCCTTTTTCGTTATACATACCACCCGTTCACAAGTTCAAAAGATTCCCCAGCGACCCCGACCGAGTCCTGTTCAACCTTTCTGCGCGTCTAAATTTCAACCTCGACTCTGGGGCATCAACATGTAAATAACACGATTCAAATGGCACAAGGAGGAACTCGCATCCTGTCAAGTACTTCAAGAAAACTCACGAACGAGCGATGGGGTTTAAATTTGTGCTGCCGCTACGTGCAAGCCGAGATACCGGTCACCATTCGGCCCAAGGATCCCTACATACAACAAGAATAGCCAGAGATGCGATTTGCGTTCAGCAGTGGCTTCAAATTGTTGGCGCCCAACGCTCGACTTCAGGTGCGAACAAAAACGAATGTTCAACCCTCGACTTGCCCACTGCCACTTGGAAGTTGCTTGACAGTGGTTCAATTTCCGAGCATGTTCTCGTTGGCCCCGACGCACCCGGACGAGAACTAGCGCTGAGAACTATGGTACTCGTAATGGTGCGGCGAAACATTCAACTTTCGCCGTGGTTGCGCGTCTGTGAGTTATTCCAGTTGAACTTTACATAAATAACGTTCGTGCCAACGGACGCCCTGAGCTGTATATACTGAGTTCAACGGGCGTCTGTTTGTTTGCACATCGCGATTCTTGGGCGTTTAAGTAGTAGCGAGTTTCCAACAGAAATCGTATCGCCTCAGTATTTACATGTGTTTCAGTGAAGGATTTTTGCCAGCGTGAACCTGAGATTTCTGGAAAGGAGCGACAGAAGAGGTAACGATGTAGCTCGCCGTTGAGTCTTCGTAGTTGCGCAACCTTATAATGTGTGTGAGCCCTGAACTTTCAAGGGACTTGAATTGACTTGAGCGTGGTTTAATTCGCGAGTATGGTGCGTCTATTATAACGTGTATCCCGCTCGCCGTGTCTGGGTTAAATTAGTTCAACAGTAGGAAGGGACGGGAAGACAACTGTAAGAAGCTGCCAATGCTACATACACATTTGCTCGCGTCGATCTTTCCGGAGTGGCTGTTCAAATTCAAATCAAAGAACCTCAAGAACAACGGTCTTCCCGATAGACGCCCTGAGCTCAAAGCTGTAGTTCGACGGGCGTCTACTTGCGGGCGTCTGACTGCACCGCTGGGCGCCTATGTAGGAGCAAGTTCCCAACAGAAATCGTAGTATCGCCTTAGACTCGTATGTTTCAGCGAACGATTCTCCCCGTCGCTGCTCAGTGCTGAGTCCCTGCCAAGTTGTTGTTAGTATTCTTGAACGCGCGCGACGACTCACGCGCATCTTCGTCAGCAGGTGAATTTACCACGTCAGGCCTCTTGGATGTATGTATGTATTGCGCAGCGTCGGGCGTCGTCTGTAAGTCAAGTCCGACTCAAGTCGTTCCATCGGATTGGAGAGTGTCTATGTCAGGATGTTGCTAGTCAGTCATGTTCAATTTCAGTCTGGCAGTTGAGTTGTTGGAATGCGTTCGAAAAATCAGAGGATACGATGGAGGTCGGGGCTCGCGTAAGAGCGAGGTCCGGGAAGACATCTGCGGCGGAGGCGGGCGGCGGCCATTTCGCCATCCCGCATCTTCCACATCTCGGATATAGCCGTCGGCACGGAGGCAATTCATTTACCAATGTCGGCCGTGCGTGGATCCCTAGTAATAAATGCTGCTGTTGCCTGCATGGACAGCACTGGCAGCCAATAAATCACCGCGAGGCGTCGATGGAATTCCGGTGCTGGTGCAACGTCCGTCAGCTGTTGTTCGAATTTGTTGTGGGTGCACGGTGATTTTTTTTTTCATTTGTGGCCACACCAAGAAAATAAAAATACGGCGGTGAGCGCGGGAGGAGACCAGGGCAGCTCGACCTTGTATTCCAGTCGCGACGGTGGAAGGGGTAAAGCGAGCCGGGAATAAACGAGGCCTTGTACTTTTCTGATAGAAGGCACGTGAATGGACAATGGCCGCGGCTAAGTCGAGCGAGGGACCAAACATCGAACAAAGGTTGTCTTTCTCTTCCAACCCAACCTCCGCCCCAACTACCTTGTCCTTGTTCAACCGCAAACTACAAAAAGGCGGCGATGATTAGACGTATGGCGGATAGACTGGGCCATCTGGGCCAGGGACAGCAACAGAAGGGCGACGATGCCTTCGATCCGATGGGCAGCCCGACGTCGTTCGCGTCGTCCTCACAAACCGCGGCGAGCAGCAGCAGCAGCAGCGGCGCGGGATACGGGTACGGATACGACCACCGCGGGTCGATATCGACGCAGGCGACGTCTGCGAGCGAGTGGAGCAGCGTTAAACGCGCGGTGTTTGCGAATGAGTTGGACTCTGTGCGCATGGAGGACGAGGAGGAGGGGGGGAGGCCGCTGCAGCTGCTGCAGCAGCAGCACAACAAGCTCGTCAGCCGGCCGCGGGGCGTGTACCGTCTCACCGACTTTATCATCCAACGCACGCTGGGGACGGGCAGTTTTGGGCGGGTGCATTTAGGTGGGTGTTTTTCTTTTTCCTTCCTTCCTTCCCCGCCGCGTATATGTTGGATCCGCGCTGATCGACGATGTTACGCAGTGCGCAGCAAGCATAATCTGCGGTTCTACGCGATCAAGGTGCTGAACAAGGAGCGCGTGGTGAAGATGAAGCAGGTGGAGCACACGAACAATGAGCAGCGCATGCTCGAGTGCGTGCAGCATCCGTTTATCATCAATCTGTGGGGGTACTTCCAGGACACGGCTAACTTGTATATGGTTATGGATTTCGTGCCTGGTGGGGAGCTGTTTACGCTGCTGAGGCGGTCTAATGTCGGTCTTTCCCTCTACTTTTTTTTTTTGGGAGAAGAATGCTGACGACGACGGCGAGTAGCGTTTCCCGGACCCGGTGGCCAAGTTTTACGCCGCGGAGGTGGGGTTGGCGCTGAATCATCTGCACGGACTGGGGATTATCTACCGCGATCTCAAGCCGGAAAACGTCCTGCTGAATTCGGACGGGCATATCAAGGTGGCGGACTTTGGGTTCGCAAAGGCGGTGGACACGACGACGTGGACGCTGTGCGGGACGCCGGACTACCTTGCGCCAGAGGTTCGTTTCCCTTCCCTACTATTTGACATGCAATGTACATCGAAGCTAACTATACGCCACAGGTCATCGGGCAACAACGATACAACAAATCCGTCGACTGGTACGCGCTGGGAATCCTCATCTACGAGATGCTCTTCGGGCTGCCTCCGTACCACCAGCCGGAGCAGAACCACCTCGTGCTGTACGACCGCATCCAGGCGGGCCCCTCACACGTCGCCTTCCCGCCCGCGGCCTTCTCTGACGCGGCGCGCGACCTCATCATGAAGCTCATGGAGGGCGACCCGTCGAAGCGCTACGGGAACATGCGCCACGGCGCCGGGGACGTGTTCGCACATGCGTGGTTTGCGGAGGTGGATTGGGCACGGCTGGAGGGGAGGGAGATTACGGCGCCGTATTTGCCTAGGATCGTGGGCGAGGGGGATGCGAGTGCGTTTGAGCGCTATCCGGAGGATGAGGTCGCTGAGAGTTATGGGCGGGAGACGGTCGATTTGACTGGGGCGCTGTTTCCGGACTTTGAGTATACCGGGACGTCATAGGGCGATGGGATGGGATGGGATGGACGACAGCACCACGATGATAACGACCACGACACAAAATGGGACCCACCACCAAAAGGGCTTTGGGGTGGATGGCTGGCTGGACCAGGTGCTACTGGATTATTTGTGACGACCTTTTTCCTTTTCTTTATGACTCTTTTATGCTGTGGCTACTATTTGGAGTAGCGCTCTTGCAGTACATGTTGTTACTTGTACTACTTGTACTTGCACCTGGACGGAATGTAATATTCTGCTCGCATATTTCTGCGTCGCTTCAGTCAGTCTTGAATACGCGCCTTGTTAGGAAGCGACCAAACAAAGCGATGCCAAAATGCAAGCAAACCCGCCTTGGACCCGACTACGACGGCGCCGACGCCGTATTTCGCGCTCGAAGCTGCACCAGGGTGTTCCGCGACACAAGCCCGTCCGGGGGGTCCAAGAACTGAGCGGGGGCGTGCGGGATACGTTGTGCTTGGAATTCTTCGACAAACCGAAGCGAGGGGATGCAGGCTGGGAATGGAGGGACGCCGGGGAGGGCGGGGAGGGCGAGGAGGAGTGGGGCGGCTGCTGCGCTGGATGAGGGCGAGGATGGGCAGGCGGCAATGGCGAGCAGGAGCAAGGCGAAGGGAAAGGGAAAGGCCAGGGCCGCCTCCGTCTCGCCCTCCAGGACAGAGGACGCCGGGCTTGTCACGCCTGCGAAGATCGAGGAGGGGCGGTCTGTGCTGTTGTCGGAGAAGCAGAGCGAGCTCGCCGCGGTGCTGGATAGACACGATGATTTGGTGCGTCCTTTTCTATTATTTCTATATTTTTATTCTACCGCGGCTTCGGCGAGGCTAACTGGCATTCCAGATACGCGAAAAGTTTCATATGGAGACGTTCCTCATGATGGTCGAGTATGACCCACAGGTGCCTTGTTTTATGTTTTTCTCGCTTTCCTTCTTACCACCAACATATATATTTTTCCCATTTTCAGGTCGCAAAGAAAGACGACTCAAAGGTCTTCCAGGACGTGCGTCTCCTTCTCCTGCAATCTTCTGCCATGCTGAATCTTTGCACGCAAAGTACAAGGCAAAATACGACCTCCTCGAAACCGCCGCCCTACCCTCGATGAGCCCGCGCAAGACGCGTTCCGCGCACGCGCAGGCTGCAGCCACCCTCTCTTTCGCAGGCACGGGGCCCTCGAGCAGCGCCGTCGCAGGCCCCTCCAACACGAACGCGCTATCTGCCTCGTCACCAGCGCGCCCTGGCTCGTTCTTAAAATCCCCAGTCAGGCGCATCGTCGTCCGCAAACCCACACCCGCGTCTACTTCGGGAAGAAACACCCCGAATCTGAGTGGCTCGTCGCGTAAGGGCAAGGGGAAGGCACCTGCGCCCGTGTCGGACGACGAGCGGGAGCCAGAGTCGATATCCGTGGGTCTGGCGCGTGGACGCAGGAGGGAGAAAGGGAAAGGACGAGAGAGCGTTAGTGCCAGTGCCAGTGTTAGTGTGCCGCCCCCGACGACGCGACATCTGCGAAAACGACCCGGCGCGGCGTCGCCCCCTCCTGATCCCGCAGTCGGGGGGGACGCGTTGTCGGTGCCCCCGCGGAAGAGGCGCAAGATCGAGGTTGATCCCGTTGCTGTGGATTCCTCGCCAACTGCAGACCCAGGATCGCTCTCGGCGCCCGTGGGAGGACGCGTCTTGCGTGGGGGGCGGGGCGCGCCTGTGCGCTCGGAGCTGAAGAGTCGGGCGAAGGGCAAGGGGAAGGCGGAGTCTGATGCCGCTGCACTCGAGGACGACGAGGACGAGACGCAGGACAACCACAATTCGACCGGCGGGAAGACGACGGTTACGACAGGGCGCGTGATGCCGCATCGGAGCGCGGCGCATAGACCGCAGGTGCGTTCTTTCATCTTTTTAACCTTGTTACATTACTTACTTTACTTTACTCAAAAAATAGGTAAGCGCCCCGCCCCTCCCGCACCGACGCGTCCTCCCCGCCTCCGCCTTACCCAACGGCGCCAAATCCAAAGCCAACGCCAACGCCAACGCCACAACCGCAACCACCCCGCCCTCGTCACACTCCAACATCAAGCGCGTGAAGCTGCTGGTGCGCCGCCCGCCGCCGAAGCACCTCTCGCACCCCGCGCAGCGCCCGCCGCCGGCGCTGTTTGGGTCCTCGGTTGGGCGTTACTTGGGGAGCTGGGTCGACGTTGGGGGGGAGGAGTTTTGGGTTGGGGGCACGATACCTCCTCCTTCGAGTTCGACTGCGCCTGTTGTGGGTGTTTTGTTGCCGACCGCGACCGCGAACCCGACTCCGAATCCGGGCGTTGGTGCGCTCACAACGGTAACCAGCATTGGAGGCGTGAGTAGAGACAAGAGCAGCGCGGACCTCGCAAGGAGGGCGTACGATGAAGCCGTCCTGTGGGAGCGAGTCGAGGCGATGAAACGCGCGGGGCAGTGGTTCGGGTCGGATCTGTGGGATACCTTCCGCGCGGGCGATACCACCGCCGCCGCTGCCAGTGCTGTGAATGGCGACGCCCCTGCATCTGCGGCCCTGCCCTCCGGCCATAATCCCAATTACGCGCTCCCTCCGCCCCCCAACGCGCCCCCCGCCAACGCCTGGGCCGTCGTCGTGCGCTCCGTCATCGCGCACGGGCGCCGGGCGCGCTCGTCGCATAACGCCAACACCGGCGGCGGTGGTGGCGGTGTGAAGAGGCTGAAGACGCGCGGCGCGGTTGTTGCGGCGCAGGTGGCGGCGAAGGTGCAGGGGTATTGGGATGGGGAGGCGGCGAAGGTGGAGAAGGGGCGGTTGGTGGAGGAGAAGCGGTTGCGCGGGGTGGCGAAGAGCGTTGTGAGGCTTGTGGTGGGGGAGTGGAAGAAGGCTGTTTTTGTGAGTTGCTTTTTCTAACTCTTTCTTTTTGTGCTTTTTTTTCTCGGTTTACTTTTCTCGTTTATTTCGCGCCGCTGACGTTTGATCACTTTGACAGCACATCCGCGAACAGGAGCGGCTGAGGGTGGAGGCGGAGGAGCTGAAGCGCGGGCACGAGCACCTCGATGCGATTTTGGACCAGTCTGGGCATATTTTGGACGTGCAGCAGGGGGATTTGACGCGTGGGGAGGGGGGGAGGAGCCGGTCGAGTAGTGTTTCGACGGGGATTATGCGGTGGGGGGAGGAGGAGGAAGAGGAAGAGGAGGATGAAGAAGAAGAAGATGGGGAGGAGGAAGGGGAGGGACAAGAGGAGGAAGAGGTGGATGCTGCTGAGGCAGAGGTAGAAGGGGATGGGGAGGACGTCGTTGTGAAGCCGCCGGAGGAGGAGGAGGAGGGGGATGGGGATGAGGGAGACGACTCGGCCAGTCGCACGACCAAGTCGGAGGCGGGCGACGAGGAGGAGGAGGAGGACCCGTCGACTTCGGCTCTGGGTCTACTTGGAGATTATCCGGAGACGCCTGGGAGTACGACGTCGGCGTTGCCTGAGGCTGGCCCGTCCACGCCTGCCTCGGAGTCGCTGGCGGATCAGCAATCTGTGCGCGGCGACGAGGATGAGGATGATGGGGACGACGCCAGCGCGGTCGAGGATATGATGTTCGCGCAGGTGTTTGACTCGCCTGTTCGTCCGCGGCGCGAGAGGGAGGCTGACGAGGCCCCACCTGAAGATGAAGATGATGTCGTCGTCGCGTCTCCAGAGGACCAGAATCGAGATCCCTCGCAGCCTCCGTCGACGCGAGCGGAGACCCCGGCCGAGGAATCGACGGCTGCTTTGGTTGGAGATGGTGAAGTTGTGCCTGCGCCTCCATCTCCTTCCGTCACGCCCGACGATGCTTCTCCCAATCCTGTCGACACTCTCGATTCGAAGCCCGACAAAACTCTCGATTCAAAACCCGACGAAACTCTCGCTTCGAAGCCTGACGAGCCTCTCGACTTAAAACCTGACGAAACGACAGAGCAAGCCCCGCATGAACAAGAGGAAGATAGCGACGAGTCGGAGGACGACCGACCCTCGACGCCCGAGATACCTGCGTATCTGCTCCCGTACGCCGTCGCGCCCGTCGAGTGGGACGCGTCCAAACGCGTCACGCCTCCACTGCTGCTTCGCGGATCCCTGCGTCCGTACCAGCAGTCCGGTCTCGAGTGGCTTGCCAGTCTGCATCATAACAATCTGAACGGAATTTTGGCGGATGAGATGGGTCTTGGGTTGGTTACATCTTCTTTCTCCTTCCTCTGCGTGGCACTGATCCTTTTCTTCAGGAAGACGATTCAGACAATCGCGCTTTTGGCGCATCTCGCTTGCGACCGGGGTATCTGGGGTCCTCATCTTATTGTGAGTTGTATCTTTATTGATTTTCAAACTTGTTACGAACGACGACCATGGCTCCAGATCGTCCCGACCAGCGTCCTCCTCAACTGGGAGATGGAGTTCAAGAAGTTCCTCCCTGGATTCAAAGTTCTGAGTTATCACGGCAGCACAAAGCGGCGGAAAGAACTTCGACAGGGGTGGAATGAGCGACATCACTTCAACGTCTGCATCACCTCGTATACGCTCGCCAGCCGGGACGCCGTGGCGTTCAAACGCAAGCCATGGTATTATATGATCCTTGACGAGGCGCATATGATCAAGAACTTCAAATCGCAGCGGTGGAACACGCTGCTGATGTTTCGCTCGTTTCGCCGGCTCCTTTTGACTGGGACGCCGCTGCAGAACAACCTCACGGAGCTGTGGGCGCTGTTGCAGTTCTTGATGTCCGGCTCCAACTTTGTGAATCTAAAGGAGTTTGGGGAGTGGTTCTCGAGTGAGTTTCTTCTTTCGTCTCGTCTGACATAAATGTTCAATTCATTCCAGACCCGCTGGAAAAGGCGATTGAAGCTGGCAGCGTGCTGGACGAGGATACGATGCAGCGAGTTACGAAGCTGCATACCGTCCTGCGACCGTATCTTCTCCGGCGACTCAAGCGCGACGTCGAGAAGGAGCTTCCAAGCAAATATGAGCACCTCGTGCTTTGCCCCCTTTCCAAGCGCCAGCGCTTCCTGTACGACGAGTTCATGTCGAGAGCGCATACGCGCGACGCGCTCCAGTCGGGTGTATATCAGAAGATCGCGAATATCCTCATGCAGCTCCGCAAAGTCTGCAACCACCCCGACCTGTTCGAGGTTCGGCCCATCGTCACCTCCTTCGCGATGGAGCGTTCTGCTGTCGCCGATTTTGAAATCAAGGAGCTGTTGGTCCGCCGGCGATTGCTGAACGACGACGAGGAAACGGTCAACTTGGATCTGTTTGGGTTTCGATTTGTCGACCGGCAAGGCACCTCGCTCATCGCTGCTCGGGAGACGCGACGTCTGGATGGCACAACCCGTCTTCCCTTTATTTCGGAAATTCCTGGGGTCCCGCCGCCGAAGGACACGCGCACTATCGCTGGCTTCCGCGCCTACTCGGCGTACCAACAGCGCGCCGCTACCATTTCTCGCTGGGCACACATCGGCTACCTCAACCATCTGCGTTGTAACTCCTTTCCCATCTACAGTTCCGAGACATTGAGCATCGTCCAACGGTTCCACCATGAGCTGCTTCCCCTCTCGGCGGTCGACACTCGCACCTCGTACATGGATTCCGTGTACCTTGTCAATGCCGCAGTCAAATCGTACGCCACCCGTGCGGAGGAGATGGCCGGCGTCGTGGACCGCTTCACCTTTGTCACCCCCGCCGTCGTCGCGCGCGACCTCCCCCGCATCGCGCTCGCCGGCCAATCCGCGCTCTCGCTCTCCATCCCCCCGCGCTTCGACGCCGTGCTACACCGCGCGAGCGTCAAGCTGCAGATCGCCTTCCCCGACCCGTCGCTGCTGCAGTACGACTGCGGGAAGCTGCAGCAGCTGACGGACCTGCTGCGCGACAAGAAGGCGGGCGGGCATCGGATATTGATATTCACGCAGATGACCAAGATCCTCGATATCCTGGAGATCTTCCTGAATTTTCATGGGTATCTTTACTTGCGGCTCGATGGCGCGACGCGGATCGAGGACCGGCAGTATATCACTGAGCGGTTCAACGCTGACCCGAGGGTGTTCTGCTTCATCGCGTCCTCGCGATCTGGGGGCGTGGGTATCAAGTGCGTTCCACGTTCATTCGGTCGTTCGCTCTCACTTGTGCTCATCTCTCTCTTTCTCTTTCTCAGCTTGACGGGTGCAGACACGGTCGTCTTCTATGATAGCGACTTCAATCCGCAAATGGATCGTCAGTGCGAAGATCGGTCCGTTTCCGTTTTTTCCACATTTTCCTCAAATTGCGTCGCTGACCAATCGTGTTCTTTTTTGTACTTGCTTTGTTTTTCAGGGCGCATCGGATCGGGCAGATCCGCGACGTGCACATCTACCGCTTCGTGTCGCAGCATACCGTCGAGGAGGCGATGCTGCGCAAGGCGAACCAGAAGCGGTCGCTGGACGATTTGGTGATCCAGAAGGGCGAGTTTGACTGGCGGAGCCTGTTTGGGGACGATGGGAGTGCGTTGACGAGGGCGTTGGGGGAGTTTGAGGACCGGGAGGACGCGCATGCGGCGGCGGTGGCGGCGCGGGAGGAGGTTGTGCTGGAGGGGCAGGATAAGGCGGAGTTTTTGGATGTGGAGGCGGATGGGGCGGGGGCGAGTGCCGGGCAGAGTGCACCCGCTGCGGCTGACAAGGCGGGTGCGGTTGTCGTCGCGGAAGCGGAGCTCGAGCCAGAGGAGCCAGAAGAGGAGGGCGGGAGCGTCGCGGACTACATGATCGCGTTCGTCCAACGCGACCCCGAGTACTTCCGCGAGTGGAAGCTGTAGTTTGGTTTGGGCTGGTCAGATTTTTCTTGCTATCTGTTTTGTTGTTGTTCTCCTCTTGCTGCTCTCTCTCTCTCTACCTACCTATCCAACTCATCTGTAATTCTTACTCACTCTGTAGACCCGACCGAGAACTATGCGATTGTATGTTGTAAGTAATCTGGTATGCTATGCGAATAATGGTATGAGGGGCCAAGAAAGTAGTACTAATTAAGTGGTGCGTGATAATGCGGGTCGGACAAGATGGTGGGTGGTTCGTCTTTCGTTCGTTCGTTCGTTCAATTTTTGTGTTGGCTTAGTTTACAACAACACCTCACGGTGGAGGAGCAGCTACCAAAAAAAACGCATCAGCCCCGAAAGAACTTCGTCAACAGAGGAAGACACCCATACGTATGTCCCAATTGATACTTTTTAAATTTTCGAATATTTGGTGCATTTTGGCTTCCCAGGGCGCCATCGCGATTTGGAACTCGGCGTAGTTGGTCGGGACGGGGGCTTCGGGGGGTGGGTTGAGGCGGTCGGCTTTGAGCTTGTCGTTGATGGCGTGGAGGATGCGGATGCCGAAGGGGGCGGCTGGTGGGGGCGGGGGCGGGGGTGTAGGGGGCTGTTGTTGTGTTTCGGGTGCGGTTCAGGGCACCAGGTCAATTTGAAATTGGTATTCAAGCGATCGGCGGAATATCAAATATGTCGTTGGTCAAAGAAAAGAAGAGAAAGAAAGGAGGTTATCGTTAGCGACGCGTCGGACAATAGATTCGGGGGGATGCTTACATGTGATGCGGTCGTTGCGAAAGAGGTCGACATGGAGAGGGACGAGAAATAATCGGTACAGGACGTGTCTGAGGCCGGTATCGACGACGTCGAGGCAAATGAAGAGGCGGCGAACATGGGGGGCGGGGTGGGCATGTACGTCGTAGCACTGGGCGCTATCGACGACGTCGAGGCGAAGGAAGACGTGGGCGGCGGGGTCATGTACGTAGAGCTCGGCGCTATCGACGACGTCGCGGACATGGGGGGCGGGGTGGGCATATACGAAGAGCTGGGCGGGGGCATGGGCGCGACAGACGGCAGGGTGATGTGCGTCGACATCGCGGGGGACCATGCGGGTTCGGACTTGAGGCTGAGCGACCCGGCGCGCGAGGAGGGCGTCGGGAGGCGGTAGGGCGCGTAGCGGTGCTGCGCGCTGGTGCTCCCCGCGCGCAGCTGCTGCGGTTTCTGCTGCTGTTGCTGTTGAGGCCAGCGCTGCGGGAACGGCTCGGGGGAGGTCGTGTCGCTCGGCGTCGGGAGCGAGTCGAATTGCGGCGGCGGGAGCGAGGTGTCGATGGTGAGGGGCGGCGGGGTGGGCGGGCGCGGGGGCGGGAGGGGCGCGTCGGGGTTGTGCTGGTGGAACTCGTGGTCGGTGAGCCACTGGCGGATGTCGTGCTGGGACGCGTCGTGGAAGGTGTCGGAGGTGATCCAGCCGTCGTAATAACGCGGGCGGTCGGCGGGCTGGACGTTGTCCCAGAGAACTTTCAGGTCCCGGTGGATCTGCTCCGTCACCGAGGGGTAGCGGGCTGCAGCGCGTCGTGTTGGTTGGTGCTTTGCGTATAGTGGAATAACAAAGTGCTGAGCCACTTACGGTACAACACTGCTGGTGGTAAGGCTTTCTTCGCCTTTTCCTTTTTCTCTCGCTCGCTACGCAGCCGGCGCGAGAACCACTGCTTCACCGAGTCGACCGTGTTCATGCCCGGGTCGATCGCCTATGAAGAAGTCAAGCATTAGGAACAACAAAGAAAGGTTAAATGCTGGCCACCAATACTAACATCGACTTCTTCAAAGAGCCTCTTCACCTCGTCGGGACTCGGGTGCGTCGTCCCCGTCCGGTCGCGGAATTCTGCATAGTGGAAGAAGGGATGAACAATGAGCTCGCTGTTGTTGATGGGTATTTACGCGTCTCGGCGACGCGTCGGCGCTAACGCGAGATGTGTACCTTTCAAGTACGCCGCGACCCTGCCCGACATGCGCGTCTTGGGCGCCTTCTTCTGGGCCGGGGGCACATTAGGGGCGGTGTCTGGCGGAGGGAGAGTAGCAATGGGAGGGAGCTCAGTCGACATGAGGGGGGGAATTTCGAAGCAAGGTCACACAGTTTTTTTTCTTTGGCGCAGCTTTATCTGGCGGGGAATTCTCTTTGTCCTTGCGCTGGATCTCAGATCCCTCCTGGCGGCATCAGGGCCCCCTGGCACGGTCTGCATTTTTTTGTGGCTAGAAGATAAGCTTTTTGGCGCGGGAGATGACGTTGGGATCGACATTGGTCAAAGCGCGGCTAGGTAAACTCGCGAATAAAAGCGCGTTAAATTCGCGGAAAAATACGGAAAATACGGGAAAAAATCAGAGAAAATTCGGGACGCGTTAGGATGCCCGAATACACTGTTTGACCTCTTTCAACTCGTCCAACATGGAGGTGAGAGCGAGAAAAAACTATCCAGCCTTCCAGAACCTTCTAGATTTGCAGCCAAAGTCGTCCGAAATTCACGCAGAAATTGCGCCAACATTCCAATCAAACCGATCGCCGGTCTTCGGGGGCGCGCCTCCCAAGTCGCTTCCAAACTGCAAATTTCAAATTCTGTCGCCCCATAGCACCGGTAGCGCGTCAGGTGTGCAACGGTAATCCATTTGGAACGGTGCAAGCATGGACCCTACATGGTAAAGAACAAGAAGGGCATTTTTTTTTGAAACTTGGCTACTTTTTGGGATAGGACAGGAGAATGGGGTATGTAGGGTATATATTCCATCAAAAGGGCATGTTTCATGATAGTAGAGCATGTTTTTTTTCGTGCCTGAGCACACTTACCAGGGGTGTGGCTTTCAAAGGGTCAGGTAAGAAAGCCACTGGTGGAACAATTTTTTTTTGTCAAGATAACAGAGATGGCAGTTCTTGGAGAGTGTATGTGTTCTCCTTGTCTTGAGAGTGAGGTCCCTGGATTGGGTTGGTGTGTTGGAGCTGGAAGCAACCAAGCGAGCGAGCGCGCAGCCGAGCATGCTTTATCGATGATCCACTTTTACGCCGCGAAGTTTTGCTCTCCCGCTTCCCGGGTTTCATCAGCCTCGTCCTTCAGCTCGACGTTGCCAGCTTGCCTCGAGGCCGCGGGGGACGTCGAACGAAGGGCTCACCGTCGATGTCGATGTCGATTACATGGAGCGAGGTCGTGGCGGGAAGGAAGGAAGGAAGACGACGAGACTGACATAAGCGAGCAGACAGACTGACAAAGCAGCGCTAACCCAATGCGGACGCGCGGCAATTCGGGTACAACTTGAACCGGGCGCCAATCCTGCTCCTTGGCTCCTGAAAACCCTCCTCCTCTCCTGCCTCGCAGGAAACGCGTCACCCACCCAGCCCTTGGGGCGGCGAAAGAGCGGAGAGTAAAGCACCTCAAGTGTGGCTTGCGCCGCACGAAGATGCGGGCTGCGGCGTTACCAGCCCTCTCATCCTCTCCCTGTCTCCCCCGGAGCTCAAGCGCCCATGAACCGCAAGAGAAATCAATCTAGACCGGAATGCGGATTGCAAGCGCGAAGCAAAGCCAGAATAAATACCGACGCGCGGAGTCCCGTTTCCCGCCTAGGTGTTATGACGGGTCTCCTATGCCCCACAGCGGGTACCGCCCTGCTCCTCTTTCCGAGTTGGATGAGGTGCGGATTCACATGCCAGGGGCGTTTATATGCGGGACCTGCGCCCGGACCCTGTCTCATTCAACTCAACTCAGTACCTGCCCGCTTCGAAGTTATACCCTGTATACCACCCACCACCACCACCACCACTCGCCAACGCCGACGCCGACCAACACGCCAATAACGCCAACAACGCCCACGACGGACACACCAACAACGCCAACAACGGCGTCGCCGACTTCATTCGCTGAAAACGCTGAAGACGCTGCTTGCTATTGGGAATGTCGCGCTCGGGGAACAAGAAGCCCGTGGGGTTCGCGACGCATATCGCGGCGGGCGGGATTGCGGGGGCGTGTGAGGCGGTGAGTGTCGTCTTCGCGTTGTGCGTTGCGCGTTAGTTGCTGACGCCGCGCTGCGTTTGCGTTAGCTGGTGTGCCAGCCGCTCGACACCATCAAGGTCCGGATGCAGCTGTCCAAGTCGGGGCGCGCGCCAGGGGTACGTGCTCCTCCTCCCTCCTCCTACTCGCCTACTAGTCGCGTTTTGGTTTCAAACTAACGAATGACGCGCCGGCAGACGAAAGCACGCGGCTTCCTCGCCACAGGGAGCATGATCGTCCGCCGCGAGACGCCCCTCGCGCTCTACAAAGGCCTCGGCGCAGTCCTCTCCGGCATCGTCCCCAAGATGGCCATCCGCTTCGCGTCCTTCGAGCAGTACAAATCCCTCCTCGCCTCCCCCACCACCAACACCACCTCGACCGCGGGGATCTTCCTCGCGGGGCTCGGCGCGGGGACGACGGAGGCGGTGTGCGTCGTGACGCCGATGGAGGTGGTGAAGATTAGGCTGCAGGCGCAGATGCACTCGCTTGCGGACCCGTTGGATTCGCCAAGGTATCGGAATGCGGGGCATGCGGTTTATACGATTGTTAGGGAGGAGGGGGTGGGGACGCTTTATCGGGGGGTGTCGTTGACGGCGTTGAGGCAGGCGACGAATCAGGGTGTGTTTTATTCTTCTTGGGTTCCTCCTGCATATGTCAAGACGCGTTTATTGACGCGCGCGCGTAGGGGCGAACTTCACGGCGTACCAGGAGATCAAAAAGTTCGCGCATCGGATGCAGCCCGACCTCGTTGAGCTGCCGTCGTACCAGCACATGCTCATCGGCCTCATCTCCGGCGCTATGGGTCCGTTTTCGAACGCGCCGATTGATACTATTAAGACGCGTGAGTCCTTCCCCTCCCGCTTTCCTTCTTTTTATCCCGCCTACCTCTTTCCCTCCCATATCATTGTCGTTGCCCCACACCACACACTCACACTAACACCTTGCACTCGCGCACCCAGGCCTCCAACGCGCCACCGCCGTCCCAGGCACCTCCGCCTTCGAGCGCATCGCGGCCATCGCGCGCGAGATGTGGCGCGAGGAGGGCGTCGCGTCCTTCTACAAGGGCATCACGCCGCGCGTGCTGCGCGTTGCGCCGGGGCAGGCGATTGTGTTTGCGGTGTATGAGCGGGTTAGTGCGTTGATGGAGAGGGTGGGGCCGTGGGTTGGGGAGGATGATGGGTATGCTGAGTAGGGTGTTGTGTGCGTGCAGCGGTGTAATTTGGGGAGAGGGAGAAGGAAGGGAAGAGGAAGAGAGGGAAGAAGAAGTAGATTGGTAGAATACGTACGTATGATACATACATAGGATGGGTACGAGTATAGGGATAGGAAGATAATTGGGGGGTCGATAATTTATTTCTTTATTCGTTGTCGACAGGTGTAGAGACACGGCGAGGGAACAAGAACGGACAACACACCGGCTGTCGACCGCAAAGGAACAAGAACGTACAACGCACCGGCTGCCGATCTTTCTCTCCATCGAACGAACGCTGCGCCGAGGAAGGTCAGTATGATTCAGACATTGGAAGGGGAGGACGTATGTACAGCGCGTACGCGTTCAGAAGGACTTCGAAATGTTAATGTTCCTTGCAAGTTGCGGCGGAGTAAGACGAAGAGGGCGTTGGGGCGTTAGGGCGGCGCTCGCGTAGAGTAGAGCTTGGCTGCTGCTGGTGCGGGGGGTTGGTTGGGGAGAGGCGCCGGGTTGGGATTCGGTTGGGTTGGGGTGCGATTTCATCTTGGAGGCGGTTACAGTCATGCTCTTGCTCTGGGCCGTTGGCTGAGGTGCAGGAGATCTGAGGGGCTAGCGCTATATTTCGTAAATGTGAAGAAGGCTGGGAAAGAAGTGTCGCGTCGCGTTGGCTGGGCAGGTGACCGTGTCAAGGCCTGGCCTGCACCAAAATCGGAATCACAATTCGACCAACATTCGACTCACCTTGGGCGGAATAATAATGAGACTAATCATCGACGTGCCGGTCCTGCATACATACCCTCTCGTCGTCTCGAGCTTTGACCTTCCACACCTCGTTCGTCGAGGGTGTCATCCGGAGAGATTCGGAGAGCGGAGCCGTCGGTGCGAACCCGACGAATCGGTTCCCCATTCCGTTGGGCGGAAGGAGGGTGGAATTATGCGGGATCCCTGAGGTGGTTTAAATCCAGAGTCCAGGTCCTTGGGCGTCCGGTCCGCGATCCAAGTGTATGTATCTGCAGGGTCGCGGTGCGCTGGCAGGGTTGCAAGTAGGGCCAGAACGCCGATATCGATTCACCTGGCGGGGGTCCGAACGCGCAAATGGTCGGACGTGTCTTTCACGTCGTTCACCGTCGTGGACGCGGTCGTCCTCGGTATCCCCATCTCATAATTGAACCTCGGGCGCCGGTGAGCGGGGAGCTCGCTTCTGGATCGAACAGAAGCGAAGCTGATTTGATGGTGATCCCCGCACAGTGCGCGTCCTCCAAAATGCTTGTAAAATGGGCGATAAATTCCAAATAAAATGTGGCTCCCTCGAGGGCAGGGAAGAGCACCAGGTGGGCATGGACAGGTGTAATTCAACGCTGTGAATCACACAATGAACGCGATTGATTCCATCGGATTCATAGCCGAATGTCGATGAGAATCTTGATTCCTCGGTGATAAATGTTGGAGAACGAGCTGGACGATGGTGGCGAGCAGAGGGTACTTGGGGTAGCTACACGGGGTACATATACGAGGGCAGTAGACATGGCTGCGACAAAGAAAGTGTAATATTTGTGACTTTGTGATGTGACTTACACCAGAGTTGTATTCTGCCTTTTGCTTTCATTCTCGTCTAAATGGCTTCATGGGCTCCCCAGCAAGCGGGCCTCCAGGAGGTCCTCCAGACGCTCCACGAGTCAACCGACATGAACGTCGCTGTACAACGCGCAATAACCCAGGTACTATCATCTTTTGCCCAAGAATGTCGGTGCCACAGCGGCGGCCACTGACTCGAGTCCACAGAAACTAAATAACTTCACGCGGGCCCCAGAGTACATTGCGTATCTGGCGTACATTCTCACCGCAATGACCGCCGAGGAGGATCGCATCCGAACCATTGCCGGCTACCTCCTCAAGAACAATGCCCGCCTCATCCTCACCGCCGCACCAGAGGTTGGCGCATACGTCAAGGCCGCAATCCTCCAGGCATTCAACGATGAATCCCTAATGATTCGTAACGCGGCCGGCCAGGACGTCGTCGCCTTTCTCGGCCAGCTCGAGCCCCGCAACTGGCCCGAGTGCCTCCAGCAGCTCATGAACACGCTCGATTCGACCGATTTGGACCGCCAGGAGGTCCGTGGCGCGTCTGGCCCTTATATGCTATCTAACCGTCTTTCAGGCCGCCTTCAATGTGCTCGAAAAGGCATGCGAGGACTACCCCAGAAAAATGGACGTCGAGATCAACGGCACCCGCCCGCTCGACTTTATGATCCCAAAGTTCCTCATGCTCGCTGACCACCCCTCCGCCAAGATGCGCTCTCACGCGATCGCCTGCCTCTCCTACTTTGTCCCCGTCGGCTCGCAGTCGCTCTTCGTCCACCTCGACACCTTCATCGCGACGCTCTTCAAGCTCGCGTCAGACGACGACCCCTCCGTGCGGCGTCATGTCTGCCAGGCGCTCGTCCTTCTCCTCGCCGCGCGCCCGGAGAAGCTCATGCCCGAGATGGCCAACGTCGCAGAGTACATGCTCTACTCGACAAAGGACAAGAACGAGAACGTCGCGCTCGAGGCGTGCGAGTTCTGGCTCACCTTCGCCGAGGACGCGGACCTCGCGGTGCACCTGCACCCCCTGCTCGCAAAGGTCGCGCCCGTGCTGCTCGACTGCATGGTCTACGGCGAGGACGACCTCCTCTGGCTCGAGGGCGACGCGGAGGACGCGGCCGTGCCGGACAAGGACACGGACATCAAGCCGCGGCACTACGGCGGCGGCAAGTCGCACGGGCTCGAGCGCGATGCCGCCGCCGCCACCGGGGGCGCGGACGGCGAGCCGCCCAAAGCGCCCCGCATCGGCGCGTACGGCGAGGAGACGATCGACTCTGACGAGGAGGACGATTACGACCTCGACGACGAGGACTTTGCGGACGAGATGTCGACCGAGTGGAACCTGCGCAAGTGCGCCGCGGCGGCGCTCGACGTGCTCGCCGTGCGCTTTAGCGGCGACCTGCTCAACGTGCTGCTCGGCCCGCTTAAGGAGAAGCTGTGGAGCGCGGATTGGCTCCAGAGGGAGAGCGGGATTTTGGCGCTTGGGGCGATGGCGGAAGGTGCGTGGTTTTGTCGTTTTTGTGTTTTGGAAGAAGGCGCGTTTTAACTTGTGTGCGGCAGGTTGCATCGAGGCGATCGAGCCTCATCTGACTACGCTCGTTCCGTATCTCATCAATACCCTCTCGGATCCCAAGGTGTGTATTTATTCGCGTCGTCGCTCGTAGACGCATTATTGACTGATTGTCGACATGTAGCCGCTCGTGCGCTCCATCACCTGCTGGACGCTGGGCCGCTATGCGAGCTGGACGACGCAGCCCATCTCGGAGGAGCACAAGAACCAGTACTTTGTGCCGACCATGGAGGGCGTGCGTCCCTGTTCCTTTTCCTCCTCCTCTTTCCAATAAAACTCACACTGAACCCGCCAGCTCCTCCGCATGGTCCTCGACAACAACAAGCGCGTGCAAGAGGCGGGCTGCAGCGCCTTTGCGACGCTCGAGGAGGACGCGGGGCTCGAGCTCGCGCCGTACCTCGAGCCCGTGCTGCAGAACCTCGTCATCGCGTTTGACAAGTACCAGCACAAGAACATGCTCATCCTGTACGATGCCGTCGGGACGCTCGCGGACGCGGTGGGGAGGGCGCTGCAGAACCCGCGCTATGTGGAGATTCTGATGCCGCCGTTGACGAATCGGTGGGCGAGGCTCAAGGACGACGATGAGGATTTGATTCCGCTGCTTGAGGTGCGCGGTTTCCTCTTCATCTTTTAACAAAAGGGGGATTGGACTGATGGGGGATGCGTGTAGTGCCTCGCGTCGGTGACGATCGCCATCGGGGTCGCCTTCCTGCCGTACGCCGGGCCCGTCTTCGAGCGGTGCAACAACATCATTCACACCGCGCTCCTCAAATACCAAGCCTTCCAGCAAAACCCCGAGCTCGAAGAACCCGACAAGTCCTTCCTCGTCGTCGCGCTCGACCTCCTCTCGGGCCTCACGCAGGGACTCGGCATGGAGCTGCAGCCGCTCATCGCCGCCTCCACCCCAAACCTGCTCTCGCTGCTCACCGTGTGCCTCAAGCACCCGCAGGCGCCCGTGCGGCAGAGCGCGTACGCGCTCGTGGGGGATATGGCGATGGGGTGCTTTGTGCTACTCCGCCCGCATATGCCCGGTATTATGGCGGAGCTGACGCTGCAGCTGGACCCCGAGCCCAAGTATGATTTTATCAGCGCGTCGAATAATGCGGCGTGGTCGGTTGGGGAGGTGGCGTTGCGGTATGGACGGGGTGCGTTCTTCTTCCTTCCCTCCTTCCCTCCTTCCCTCTTTTATCTGAAAAATAATACAAAACTAACTCGACGACGCGCGGCAGACGACCCCGAATTCAAGCAATGGGTGAACCCCCTCATCGCGCGCCTGATCCCGATCCTGCTGCACCCCAAGGCGCCGCGGAGTCTTCATGAGAATGCCGCGGTGTCGATTGGGCGGATCGGGCTTTCGCACCCGGATATTGTCGCGCCGCACCTGCCCGAGTTTGCGCAGGCGTGGTGCCAGGCGTTGTATGAGATTCGCGATAATGAGGAGAAGGATTCGGCGTTTAGAGGGTTTTGTACGCTTGTGCAGGCGAATCCGGCGGGGATTGCGAAGGTGTGTTTGTGTTTCATCGCGTTTTTTTTTTTGCGTGAGCTGAGGATGAGAGCTGACGTATTTTTGCAGAGCTTGCTGTGGTTCTGCAACGCGATTGTGAGGTGGAACCAGCCGTCGCCGGCGCTGAACGAGATGTTCCAGACGCTGTTGCAGGGGTTCAAGCAGCACGACCCCGCGGCGTGGGCGGCACAGGTCGCGCTCTTCCCGCAGCCCATCCAGGAGCGCCTCGCCACGCGCTACGGCGTCTAGATTGCATTCCCCCATCCATCCATAAACGCACGCCCGACGCCCGACACGAACGCCATCCACGCTCCATGTACCACTACCTATATTTCCCTCCCCTCCGCCCCCGCCGGCGTGCTCTGTCTCCCTACGTACCTATCGTCTCTTGCATCTGGATCTTTTAGTAGCAGTAGTATTTTCCGTAGGTAGTATTTCTTTCTCGTCTCGGTTTTGCCCTCACCCTCGTTGTTTTATTTACTGTCACGCCCATACATACATACATGCCACGACCCCCCTCCCTCCCTCCCCGTCTCATCTGCGCTCTCCCTTGCCCTCCTCCCCCTTCCCGTTCCTTGCGGGGATGGAGAAAAGGGTTTCGGGAGCTCGTCTTGTTTTCTCCTTTGCATATCTCATCTCTGTCCTCTCATCCACGGTCCCTCATTTTACGTAGCATTAGCCCTTAGTAGTCAGTAGCATACAGTAGTCAGTAGTATAGCATTTCTCACATCCAACTGCAAGTAGATATATATATCCAATCAGACTGATCGTTCTAACCATACCTTTTCGCACTAAGAGTGAGGAGACCAGTTCTGAGTCGTTTTGATGCCAGCATTTAGGTTCAACGGCCGTGTAAACGCAAGGTTTCGCTTTGCTTTGATGACATCAAGTCTACCAACCTCCCAGTGCCAAATTTGGCAATTTTCACTTGCTAGGCGTTCCTGGCGAAGGGTACGTTATCCTGTTTGTATAGCAGCCATTCTTAGACCTCCCCTTGGCGCGGGGGCCTGACGACCAACTTGCCCCATTTCGAAGCTTCAGGCAAGGCACAGTGGGAAATGCAGGCACAGGCGCAGAATGTATGGCCATGAATCGAAATATACGTACAACGAGTACAATACTGTTAGGAATAATAAGCTCCGTCTTCCTCAAACAGGCACTCAGTAGGTGCCTGGGAGGTGTACGGGGGCGGATAGTCGGATTAGGGTTTGTACATGTATTCTTACAAGGCAGAAAGCTTCATGGGGAGCTGCGAGCCCTTGACGCCCTTGATGCTCGGGGTGGCGACCATGTGCATGTTCCAGTAGATCTCGTCGCCGGAGGGCTCGAACTTGAATGCGGAGACGAGGGTGTACAAGGTGACCTCTGAGAATAACGCGTTGGTTAGTCTAAATTCAGACAGGCCAGGGAAACGGAGACGAACTCATTTGCAGCTCGGCGTACTTGTAGCCAATGCACGCCTTGTAGCCGCCACCAAAGGGGAGGATCTGGTTGTAGATACCGGGCAGCGCAGCATCGGCGACACTGTCCGGAAGCGGCGACATCCACCGCTCAGGCTTGAACTCGAGGGCATCCTCGCCTGTGTGCCTGTCAGTCGATGTAGACTCGTACCAAAAGGGCAGACTGACCCCAAATTTCGGGATCGCGATGAGTGGGAGGGATGACGAGGACAAAGTCCGTCCCGGCGGCGACGTTGAGTGCGGTCACCTCCTCGCCGTCGACGCCGATGATGGGCTTCCAAAGAGGGATGGTGGTGTCGATGTTCGCGCTACAGAGGGAGGGTGAGGGAGCGAAGCCCGCGAAGTGTGGACGAAACGTACCGTCTTTGGAGCATCGACACCGGGGAGTCGAGACGGAAGGTTTCGCGGATGACTGCGTCCAGGTAAGGCAGGGCCATCAATTCGTCGTAGAGTCGTGCAGCGTCGCCGTTCACGTCGAGGTTGGCCTTCTGAATTTCGTCGCGCAGCGTCTCCTGGACTTTCTGATCTCTCCCGAGATGCCAGAAAACGCGCGCCAAAGCGTTCGGTGTCGTGTCGTGAGCGGCGGCCGTGATCGTTCTGAAGGTGAAAAAAATCAGCCCCATGAAGCGATTATATTGAAGGTAGCTGTACCCCATCTGAGAAATAACTTCGTATTCTGTCAGCCGGTCCTCGGCGGCCGCGCGCTTGTTAGCAGCCACTAAAGCGGACGTCGTCAGTTTGGCACTCGCTGATTCATGACCCACAGGCGGCTTACACAGAACGGACAGGACATCCTTGCGATTCGGATCATCGATATCGATGGCTTTCTTCTCATTGTAGGTGGAAATCGCAGTGTTGTAGATGACATCGACGATTTTGCCCATGTCGTTCAGCGCGGGCCAGGGCAGGGAGTGTACGAGCCATCGGCGGAAGCTCGCGGGTCCAAAGTACCGCAGCCACGGGATCGTGATGCGGAGGACGGATAGCGGCAGCGCGGCGGGCCTGGGTAGTCGGGCTTGGTGAGCCAAAACGTCTTCATTGAGATGCGCGCAAAACGCTTACAGCATCGCACGGAGGGCGATCGTGTATGGATGTGCTGTGTCCTCGGAATCCAGAGGGTCCAGCGATCGCTCGAACGAAGCCTGTGAGACGAGCTCGAGGGTAAGACGAGAGGACCAGTAGTGCAGATTCAAGACGCGAGGCTCTTCGCTAATCCCGAGCTTGTAAAGATAGGTGTCCCGCATCTGTACCTTTCCTTAAGCAAATGCACTGTGGGGCTGCGAGTGGGTCTAACCTTCTGCGCGATTTCGAAAAACAACGGCGGGAAGCTCTTCACATGCTTCACGGCGAAGAGTGGGTTCAGCATCTTCCGCTGCATCCGGTGTCGCTCGCCTGGATGATCGGTTAGTTTCTTGGTGTTACTCCACCTCTCATCGTCGACTTGCCATTGCTGCCCAAGAGGCCGTCCCCATTCAGCAAATTGTGGCTCCTATTTTAAGCTTAAAACGCGGACAGTGTTGCTAACATATTCAAGACTTACTCAGTGACCATCGGCGGCGGCGGGAAGTTCATGAGCACGCGCCGCACAACCCGGGGGTCCGAGGAATACACTATATCCCGCTATATGAACGGCGGCAAGGTCAGCAATACATGATGCGTGTTCAGACGCCGGACGCACTCCGAATAGCCCGTGCATCTTGGCGACGCGACCGTACTTGGCTGTAATATAGGTCGGAAAGTCCCAGCCATGGATATCGAAAATCTGGGGAAGGTTTCCTAACGCGCGCGTTAGCTTGGCCGAGGAATGACGATGTCGAGGTACCTTTCCAGAACGAGACAGCGCGCGGTCCAGGGATATTGGCCAACGAGGATCTTGCCTGGCGGTTGCGCCAAAAAACGAAGAGCAGCGCGACGGCAGCCGCCGCGAGGAGAAGCGGGTTGGTGGCCATGATAGTCGTTGGGGGAAGAAAGTGAAACGAGCGGAGCTGAAATGTTTGGGTCCTTTTCTATCTATCTTGACACATCCGGCGTTACTGGATTGTGTATACATACGTCGTGATCAGGTGGAGGACGACGACGAGATCACGGCGGCGGCAAGGTGGCCCGAGAGTCGCGAGGAGCAACTACCCAAGAACGGCGGCTTCTTGGGCCGTATCACTGATAGACGAGTCTGGCTGTCTCGGAAAGCCTGTGAGTGGCGTCAAACCGCAAGTGGGTATAACACTGGCGAGGATTGGTAAAAGTGGAAGACCAGCGCACGGAGGGGTCGGATCAAGATTGCAATGCGACGTCTTGGGACGTTGTCGTAAAAGATCTCCGTTCGTTTAAGCAATCAGCGATCTCCGGGAACATTGAGGCTGGGAATGGCTGGGAATCGTGGCAGATCCGGGGTAACTTTTATGAACGATGAACGGCAGAGAGATTGTGTCGGTCTTTGCTCGTCGGCCGGTCGGCATTTTTTTGCCCTTGAATTGTGGGTCCTCCTCGAGGCTTTTGTCCCGTTGCATGCCTGTGATTTGAACTCCCGGACAATCGCGGCAGGTCAATACCGAGTGAGGTTAGCCCGCCGACTAGGCGGACATCAAAGATGGCGGGCACTGTGTCCAGCGTCGAAGAGATATCGATTGTCTCAGTTCGCGATCGCAGTGCTCCTCGTGCGGATGCATGGTCCGAAGCTATTCCAACGGCTGTAATGAAGCAAAAAACCAAGGAGCCCAGAGGAACGGGATGAATGAACAGAACAGATCGTCGAGCATCCAGGAACGAAGGATCGCAGCAGCCAAAAGTACATGGGCAACTGTTGCCCACCAGCATGGCGTTGATTGACAGATGAGCGATGCCCTTGGGTCTAAGAAGAGATGTGGAGCTCTGGAGCCCACAAGCAAGCACGCCCAAATGGCAGTAGATGAGGTGGAATAATTTATTGGCGGTCGACCGGCCTAGAGGTCTGCACAGTACGGTCTAGAAGAAATCAAAATCGTTTATCGTACATGCCGCCACCGCCGTATCCACCGCCAAATCCGCCGGCTCGCATGCCCCCAAAGTTCCCCCCACCGGAGTACATCTTCCGTCGCTTGTACTCTTCGTATCCGTAATACGCGCCGGCACCGACGCCCCCGACCAGGAGCAGCTTGAAGAAGAAACCAAGCCAGGTGCCCTTGTTTTCGGGTCCACGCGAGAAGAAGGTCATCCCTGGCTTGTCTCGCTGCGCGGTTTTGGGTGAGAGGACGGCAGAGTATGTCGTGACCGAGATGATACTAGGAATGGTAGGTATGTCGTATCAGAAAGAAGTAGCACTGTGGAGAAGAAGGCGGCTACTCACTCATGATTGTCAGCGACATCACCAGTCATCGCAGAGAACCCGAGGAAGGGCGCGGAAATAAGGGAGACCTTTTCCTTGTGGAAACAATCGGTCCACTCGTCCCCTAGAATGACCATTAAATTCGCCGGGTTCTTCTCGATCTATTTGTCGTCGCGACTTACACGCTCTGTACTGGATTTTGACCTGAACGACAATCAGCCTAGGGTCATTGGGCAGATGCAGGAGGTTCTCACATCGAGAAAATCGTCCTTGACGTAGGTGATCTTGAGCTTCGTTGCAACGTTGGTTTGACGGAAGTTGGCCTGTATATCATTTAGCCTACGTGGCGGGGCGGAAAAAGGTCGCGCCACACACCGAACACGCCCCGATGTCCTGCCCATCGCCATCGTTCCCAAAGTTATAACTCGTTTTTCCGTCACCAAGCATCGAGGATATCCGCGGGAACGAGTAGCCGTGCCGGGTGTTCGCATAGCTGTAAGTCTGCTCAGAATAACACTCTACATGAGACAAAAGTACCCACGTGTCCAGGAAGATTGCGAGACCCTCAAAATTATCTAGATTAAAACCGGTCAGAGGACGGATGGCAAGGGGGAGGGGGGCCGAACCTTTGCTCCCGAAAACAGGTCCCGGCTGTGTGCGCTCCTTCGTTAACCAAACGGCCATTCCATCTCCAAATAAGTGTCCGCCGTCGCCCGAAACCTGGAGAATTTTTAGTATGACGGTGGCCGAATTTCCGGCCGTGATACCTTGAATTCGACCTCAATCACATAATTCGTCGCTGTCAGAGGCAGTCGCGACCATAGCCATCCCTGGCAGCACATAAAACACGGTGCGGTGATTGTGGCGAAGGAAGCGTACCATTTGAGAAGATCGCTCTCGTGTCAGACGTATGTGCTTATTCGTGTTCTAGGCTTCGTCAGGTACGTCGTCGAGGTTACTTGGGCCGCGAGAAACGCACCACATATGCATCAGCACCAAAGTCCCACCAACTTTCTGTCCGTCAGGAGCCGTTCGTAGCGTGGATTGGCATGACCTACCGATTCTGGAGGTCTTGGTCGATGAATGGTGCGTATATTGAGTGCGTTCGGAGCTGTACCGTCTGAGAGGGAGAGAATATTAGTCGCGTGATCCAAAAAAATGCCCAGGGCCGCTGTGCAACGCGGAAGGACGGATGGCAGCCAAGGACACCCAGAGTGCGGTGGTAGGTGGTACGGACGACAAGGTGAAGGGCTCACCCGGTCAATGGTGCTGTTTCCTATCTTCGTCTTGTCATCGCCAACGGCGTGTGCGGAGCCGAGGAAGAGCGAGAAAGTGAGGAGGGAAAGCGAGAGCAGGTTGCAGCGCGAGAGCATTTGAAAGGGAGCCGTATGCGAGCCAGCCACGGACGACGAGATCCAGAAAATTAGACGCAAAGGCTTCCAGCAGTGGTTGTGACCTGTGTGACGTGTGTGACGGAACACGACACGGACACGATCACGTTTCCAGCGCGTCCATTAATTGGTGTTGGGCGAGAAAAACCGGAGTGACTGCGCGCTGGAGGACAGGAAAATAAGGCGTTCCAGGGTTGTATCAAAACTTGTTGGAGAAGCCACAGAAAGGCCCAGACTTGTCATATGCGACACGCCGCAACGGATAATTGAATCAGGTATCTCGCAAACTTGTCGCAGACAGACGCTTCAACAAACGGTAGCTCGTTCCTCGCCTGTTAGAAATTATCCCTGGGCCTGAGGTTACGGAGAGTTTCTGGGAATCCGGCGCTGGATGGCCAATATATCATTCGGCGTCTCGCGGTTCCTAATAAGCGAACTTCACTACAACAACCCGTGCATACCCAGATGCGCGAATTTCGCAAAAATTTCGCACTTTGAACAACTCCGAGGGCAAGTAATTTCTTTCATCTTTTTGTATCTATCTGTACCAAGATCCGGGGACTGCTCCAACGCAGCCGATGTTCAGACCTGGGAAACCGGTTCCTCAATGCGATGCAAACCATTTGACCACTTTGGGGTTCAGCGAGGTTTAAGAAAATAGAACTGAAATCATTACGCTGCAGTCTTCTTCACAGCCTAGAGGCTAGAATCCGCAATGACTTCCCTGCTTCGGTTAAAATTAGGGCGAGCTGAATTTTTGGCAATCCCGCTCGGTTGCTTGTTCTTATCCTTCGAACGCAAGCCACAATCAGGGGATAAGTATCCGCCTTGGCAGCAGTATCATGGTGCCGGCAATCGATTTTCAGCGCTAGACCCAACCTGGTTCCCCCGTGCTGGCAATACAATCCTTGGGATAATTAGACTATAAAAATATTACCACCGACCAAGCGACGGGGGAAAGGACCGAAATCCACAATCCCACCCGGTTGGGTCGGAATTGCACCATGGAGCGAATGAAAAAAAGTCGGTGGACCCTCGACGCCGCCCGGATGCACAGTAAGTAAGTAATGTGGCATGCGGCGCATGATACCTGGGACCCACCCGCCCCCGATGGCCGAATTTAGCGTCGGTCTGCAGCACGCCGAGGCGAGCGAGCGAGGTCTGCGGGAGTGGTTGGTGGAGATAAAGTTGGAACTACACCTCGAGGCGTTTCAGGCTGTTTCAGAGCGTGGGTGGAATCGCGGGGTTCATGCGAGCCCCGGGATCCCGTCCTGCGAGTCGGCCGAGCGACATTTGCATGCATGTGGAGATCTGCGAGCCTGAGATGGCTGTGAAGTTTAAACGCCGTACCTGCACAATACACGCCGTCCGTAAGCAATTGGGTTCTTCGATGGACTCCAATTTTATCCATCAAGACTGAGTTCAATCTGCATCGACGAAGCTGGTGCGATGCTCGGATGCTGATGATGCAGAAAGGCAGGTAGGTATTCTTGGGTGTCCCAAGTACCTGATAGCTCGGTTGCACGGCTAGCGTTTGTGGGAGTGGTTTTCGCCGCAAACAGGCAGGCGGGAGAACACCTGGTAACAACAAAAATCAGCCCCGAGATAGACTGAATGGCAGGGAGCGGATTGTAACACACAGAATTGACTGGCGGGAGTCATTTGCAGTCATCCCGACGTTGGAAAGGCCGCGCAACTTCAACATCCGATGTTCTGACGCGGATTTCCCGGAGGAGTCGATTGGGACGGAAACACCGTAAACGCCGAACGGGTTGCTGATGTTGGCCTCCGTTACATTAGCGAGCTGGGCATCTTCCCTGTGTCTTCCCTGAGACGGAGTCCTTGTGCTTCCCTGAGACATTTGATTCGGATGGATGGATATTGCGGTTATTTAGAGCACGAGAAGCCTCTCTCTAATCAAGAACAGCTACATAAACTCCGAGAGCGAAAGATTAGCGCTGAGCAAGTCTGGGCGGAATGCCACAACCGTAAGAACAACGCAGTCGAGCAGCAGCAATGGCAAGGCAAGAAAGCTGGCCGAAAAAACTAAGCAAGCGTGCGAGAGGAAAGTGATCGTCGACGCCCTTCGGCAAGCTACCACCATCCGAGAAGACTGCAGAAGAGTTCGACGTCGGCGGGAGGGTGGCCGAGTTCAATTCTGGGCTGAGATCTCATAATTACAACAGATGACTTGGGCTCAGGCAGATACATAGAATCCCGCTGAATCCCGGGAAGGGAAGCACTGCAGACAGTCCAGACAGATTATCGCGCCAGCCGCCAGAGAAATGTGGGATGTCGGTCAATGCGGACAACCATCGACGAGTATCGGAGTAACAGGTTCCCTTCGAGCCAACCTGAAGTCACGAAGGGTGGAAGGCATTAGCCAACACCGACTACCACGTCGCCAGTGACGTCCAAGATATAAAGACCAGCACCGGCGACTTAGGTCGTCTCGGAGGCGCGAGTTCCGGACGTGGCGAATGTTTCGGCCCCAAGTGCTTGAAGACGATTCAGAAAGCTTGTGCTCGCCATGCTTTGTCGTGAGCAGTCTGCGCGTCGAGGCGTCCTGATTACAGTTCAGGCCTTCAAGATTCCGGAATGTTCACATATATTTCGCGTCCAGCCGTCCGAGGGACAACACCATAGCGCAAACTGGGATTTTCAACATGAGCGTTTGAGAAGAGAGATATTGTGATCTGTTGTGATACTGCCTCCGCTTAGCTCTCAGCTTAAATAACAACATCGACCCAATATTCAGTTTGCGTCGCACGGAATAACTGGTCTTGGTGCTATCTACTGTAACAGACGGCGACACATCCAGCGCCTGGCCTGCGAAAGCATTTGAGGAATCGGTGACTGAACTTGAAGCCACGACGACACTGAGACCTTGTCATCGCTTCCTCTGGAGTCTGCGACAACTTCTCAACTACAGGCGGCAAAGGACTTGGAGCCGCGCGGCACTCCGAGGAGTCGAGGACACGTCCTTCCGTTTCCCAGAGAATTTCCCTTCGTCTTCGCCTTTGAATGTGCACGTTGACAGCGCTCCAGCTGTCTCAAGACCACAGCTACACTGGTAGCATGTTCATGGGGACTAATCGGACTGCCTGCTGTAGCTCTTGACGAGGCGAAAAGGCGACACGGTGACGGCTTGAGGGTAGCAGCGAAGCCAACATCTCTCATGAACTCCGTATTCACGAGGATCACAGCCAAATCGTCGATATCCTTCTGGACGACGCAGCAGACCTTTTTCTCTCCCAGCAGAACTTTTCAGAGCTACTCAAACGCGAAGAAATCCTGGCCAAATACCAGCTTATCAAACCCCGGCCAGGCCAAAATCGAGGGTCAGGGAGGCTCCCCACGGTCGATGTCGCTGACCGTCCGGGACGACACGTCCCGCCCCATTCGTGGTGGCCGGATGACAGTGGGACGAGAGGCGTGCGGTTATAGCGTCCCCGGGCTCGGGCTACGCTGAAGCCCAAGGATAATTATATCTTCAATAACAAAAATAGTGAGATTCTAAGAACAAGACACGGAGGCAGGCAAGTCAGTAATGCGAGAGGCGAGGTGCAGCACGCCCCGAAGACGTCACAGCTCAAGCGCTCAAGGCGTACTGATATCGTGCAAGCAATATTCGGCTCTATTATATGGACCGGACGCAGCGAACAGGTACCAGGCATCCAGGCCCCTCTCCGGGAAGCACGCGTGGAGCAACGTCGTCGTCGTCGTCGTCTCATAAATACATTTGGTGCGCAGACTCATGCAGGAAGCTCGAACTTCTGGCCTTGGAGCACTCTGGGAAAGGCCGTGAATAAAAATAGCCATGAGCAGGGAGGGACGACGAGGGGCCGCACTTTGTGAAGTAGACGTAGAAGAAATCGAGGTAGAGGCCCGTCTGGACGATGCCCGCGGTCACGGCGATGGGGTCCACGACGTTCTCCGACATGTATCTAGGAGAGAGACGACGACGCCACGTGTCAGTCAGTACACACGGTGGGCCACAGGCGCAGGGGGACGCACCGGTAAAGCCAGTTCGGAATGTACAACGCGCGGTAGACGCCGAGCGCGGCGAGGTAGTGGGTGGTTATCGTCTCGGCCTCGCCTGTCCGCTGGAGCATGAATAGTTGGGGCAGGATGGCGACCGACTCGAGGAAGATGGAGAAGGACCACATGATTTCGGTGAGGTTGAAGTGGTAGTTGAAGATGAGGGCGAGCACGACGCAGGGACCCAGGAGGTACTCGATGCGGAAGGTGTCAATCGAGGGGTCGTGTGTTGGTCTGCGGTGGGTATGGCGGTTGGCGAGGGCTCATGCGGACATGGGGGAGGACGAGACTCACCGGAAACGGTAGCGCATAATGTAAAGGATGTAACAACTGCTTGCGATGAAGAAGAGCTTCATGACGAAGTTGTACAGCGAAACCCAGCGAAAAACGAGATCCAGGTAACGGGCTATGAAGACGCCGGCATAAAGGGCCTGAGTTTTGAACGATATCCCTGATATTGGCTCAGTTTTCGGCGGAACGGCGGCCTTGTGGGTTTGCTAACCTCGACATGAACGCGTCGTTTGGATTTTGTGCAGCAAGATGAGAATTGAGGCCAAGTGGGACAGGTCGCCTGGTGCTCGCTGAGAGGAGCCTGTAAAAGTAGCGAGAATCCACGCACCCAGTAACCGGAAAAGATTCATAGCCATGGTCGCTGAAGCAAAGAAATGCGAAGACCGTATTCGGTGCAAACCACGTAGCTGATGACAAAGCACAGAAAAGTCCCACGGTCCTTGGTTTCTCCCCTCATGTCGCAGTCAACAAAATGAACTGGATCCCATAAACTGCAAGCCTGAGACTGCCTGAGACCAGCTGGACCTGACTTGCAAGTTTAGACTGCTGTCGACTGCTGCCGACGCAAAGTGCTGTGTCTTGTCAATTTAAATTCAGCTCTTGACTCGCCCGCGCGCCCATAAACGCCTCTGTGACTCTGTCGACGTTGTTTCCCTCATGTCTGTGCCACAGGGCGTCGCCTGCTCCACCGAAGAGTACTCTCGCTCGTTCTCCGATCCCTCGATACATTGCCTCACGCGCGGGCAGAGTATTGGCGTCACTGTATGCTTTCACGCTCATTTCGTTCAATGCGCAGATAAGCAACGATCTTGCATGTAGGTCAGAGTCGAATCCGGCTTGGTTTCGCTTATCGCGGTGGTTGGTGTATTCATCCTGATCATTGTACGGTCTTCACCCCTCTGCGTCTACTTGTACTCGTCTGACAACGTTCATAGCGAAACGGAATCCGTCACGTCCGACGCACGGGGAAGTGGCATCTGGTGCACCATCCCATGGATGTCCTGATGCTCTCGCTCTTCTTCGGAGATCTTGTCCAGGCGGTCGGCGCCGTCATGGACATCCAGTGGGTCCACAGCGGCGTAGTCTCCGCTGGGCCATTCTGCACCGCTCAAGGTGTGGTACAGCAGCTGGGCGAAACTACCGCAGCGATGACCACCCTCGTGCGTGAACCCCGCTGCTTTCTACTATTTCACTTATACTGCTTCAGTTAATTGCCCTCTTCACCTTCGCCGGGATCTGGTTCCGCAGTGGATCCACAATCCTGGCGACCGTGCTTGTCGTCCTCGTCTGGCTCTTCGTCGTCCTCATAATCGCAATCGGAAACGCGACCCACCGTGGCACCCACAGCCTATTCGAATCGCCGGTTCCATACTGGTGCTGGATCGGACGACAAGGCTTCCTGGGGTACCGCCTCGCAGGAGAGTACATCTGGTTCTGGATCACCCTCGCCGTCTCCATCCTCGTCTACATCAACCTCTTCCTCTGGGCGCGCGGCAACCTCACCATCAGCGACACCGTCTGGTGGCGCTTCTCCGTGCACCGTCGTGACCCTTCTGCAGAGGTGGGTCCCGCCGAACGTTCCCGGCGGCGCCGCTCGTACGCCATGATCGCGTACCCCGCGTGCTACTGTCTGCTCCTGATTCCGCTTAGCGTCGTGCGCTGGATCGGATTCGCGCAGGAACACGGCGGGCGTCCGAATAGGATTCCCTCTGCCGCGACCTTTGCGGTGATCTCAATTTACGGACTGAGCGGTGCATCGAACGTCGTGCTGCTGCTGAGTACGAAGCCCAACTCGATGCTCTTTGGGGATGGTCGAGCGGTAAAGGATGAGGAGGAGGAGGAGGAGGAGCATGGACATGGGCGCCCGGCAATGACTCGGCCTAGAGATGACCGATATTCCGATGGCGGATCGAGCATGTCGATGGGGTCCCTCAGCTGAGAAGAAGTTCATTTGTGCGTAAAGAAGTCGAATGTCATTTTGTTCATGCAGTATAAAACGTCAACGAAACTGAAACATGCATCCCAACTACCAAGACGACGCATGCGAATCCCGGGCCTTTGCCACGAACTCAGCTGCTGGTACTTCGAGCTGCGTCACCCTGTCGCAGCGGTCAAGGAGCTTGCGGATGGCCTTGCCCTCTCCACCGCTGATCAGCAGGCGGACATTGGGCGGCAAGCGTGCCGAGCCCTCGACGAGCACGCCTAACACCTCCACCAACGCTTCGCGCTCTCCACTCGCATCCTTATCCCCGTCATCCGCTCCACAGTGGTCGAGTCCGTCCAGAAGGAACACGACTGGCCCCGCCGGCGCGTGCGCGAGCAGGGGCTGGAGTAGAAGCTCCTCAAACTGCGGCGGCAGCCGCTTGTCCTGGATCCCCGGAATGGCCTCGATCCGTCCGACGATGACCTCCGTGAGCGGCGGATACAAGTCGTGTTCCGCGAGATGTGCCGCGAGCATCTGGATCATGTCGTAGGGGTTGCGGTTTGTGGACTTGGCGGCGGGTTGGGGGAGGGAGTAGTCGGGAAGGCGGTTCCCGCGTTTGATGATCTCGACGAACTTATCCTTTGTCGGAGGGGCGGGGAAGAAGACATGGCCGCCTCGTTGGCCGGCGTCCTCGAATTGGTCGTGGAGGGTGGTGACGATGTGGACGCCGTTTTCGCTGTGGTCCGCCGGGATCCGGAGCCACAGGATGTTCTTCCTGTCCTGGAGGGGAGACGTCGCCCAGGCGCGGATGGAAGAGAGGGTCGATGCGTGCTCGTCGCCGCAGCACCTTTGCCGCTGCCCGAAGTCCATCTCAATGCGTCTGAGGCGTTTAAGGTATTGATTTTTCTCTGTGGGTGTTTAGGGTGAGCTCGAGGGCAGGCGACTGTCATTCCCAGGGCACTAACTGAGATACGCTGCATGTGGTTGCAGTCCGTCCTGCGTGTGGGTCGTCCAGAGTAGCAGTGCCTGATGTACATCCTGGGATGTTTTATCTAGCCGACTTTGCAGCTTCTCAAGCTGTTTCGCCCTCTCGGGATTGCGGACAACCCTGCCTGTGGACGCAGACCGTAACGATAAGCAGCTGGGAGGAGGAGGACTGCGGTCCGCTACCACGTACCAAAGAAATTGGCTTGGCAGAATCGCACGATGAAGTCGGTAAAGTCCTTGAAGGCCTCGACGAGAGCTTTCAGGGCGGTATTCAAAGGCGCAGCCGCGCTCCCGGCGGACTGCAGCGCTGTCGACCCCTCAATCATGTACTGGATGTGCTCGACGGACTTGAGCAGTGCCAGCACATCTGCGTCCTGTGCGATCTGCTCCTTCACACTCTGAAATCGGACAAGAGTTACTTGAGCTCGAAATGGATACACGCAGTCGACTTGCTCACCTTTGTGATGCCGCGCACGAGCCCTACGACGGAGGTCGAAATCGGTTCTCCCTTCAATGACACGCTTGTTAATTCTATACTTCTCTCATAGGAAAAAGCGAAAAGACAAACCGACAACGCGAGGAACGGTGAGACGATCTCCAAGACGTCGAGGATAGGTTTCAAAACAGTCTCCGCGGTTTTGTATTGCGCAGCGTGCTTGGTCGACAGGAGGTTTTTCTTGAACTGGAGTAAGCTCCTTTTTGCACTCTCGAGCGAGAGATCTGCAGTCTCGACGCCCGAGCGCGCATGAACTGCCACCCGTAGGCTCCCGGCTTCGACGGCATTGACCTTGCTGTTTGCGTAGAGTGTAAGGGTGACATCTGGAGAAGCGGGCCGAAAACGAGCGTGAGCGTCGAGGGGAGAAAGGTGAGAAATAGGGTACAAGTACCTTGCATGTTCAAGAGCTGGCGGAGGGGATATGCGGCCGTCAAAACTATTCGCTTGCGGCTGAGTTTCGACGAGCGATACTTCAGCTCGAAGGTGATACGAGATGTTTCCTGCAACGCCAGTCTGGAGCGAGTGCCATTCAGCACCGAGTGATCAGGGGGAATGAGTAACACTGACAGCGGGAGGGTCTCTTCAAGTTTCCAGCATGCCGGACGAAGATGCCCCAAATGCTTGCCCGTCTTGAGGCTATCGATGCGATCGGCGATTCGGACACGAACATGTGCCTGGGCTTTCTCTGCCGCTGGGTTCAACGGCGACGTGAGGGTCGCCGAGTCAACTAGTGTGCTGGTTAGTTCCTGGACAGAGACAAAAGCGATACGACCGACTGTGAAATTGGATGTATTGAGATAACGATACAGGCTTGCTACGCCTGGAGAGAAACGCAGAATCAGCTTGGTATATCGTTGAGAGATGGAGAAAGACCTACTGGTTCACGGCGGCCGTCATTGCAGGCAAGGATAACTGCTGAAGTCTTGAAGAGGGTTGCTGTGAAAGCCCAAAGCACAGCGCCCAGGTATTTCACGAAGCCAATACGATGCTGTGCTCGCCCTACCACAGCTGCCTCGTTGTGAACACATGTTCTGTGGTTAACAGCTTGTGGGCGCAAGAAGAACTCAGAACCTTTCCCATGCTAGACACGGACACAAAGTCGCTGGCGTGAGGGAGGAGCGGTGTGGCGTTCTAAAGGCCCCGCAATATAAGGACGATTCGAGAGAATGGCCCGGGGGGGGGGGTTCAACAAAGTCCAGAAAGTCCACAGGAGAGAACTTGAAGCCGGATTCATCTGTAACTTTTGACAACTTCGGGCCGGTGACGGTACTAGACGGAACAAACAGTGCAAAGTCGGGGGCGATAACCAGCCGATTGGTTGTTGTTTCGGAGGGCTTAGCTCGAGCCTCCCCTACGGAGGGGATGAAAGCGAGAAGAGACCATTCAGTCAAACAGGCGATCAACCCCATCGGCTTTAGCAGCGCTGCAGCCGAAGGACTCAAAATAACAGCCCAAGAACTCCCCACCAGAGTTTTAGTCGCGATTGTCAAGCGCGCGACTGGGAAAGCGTCGACATGCATATGTTCGATACAACTGCACCTTGCCAGTGACACGGCGAAAGTATCCAAAGGAGCAGCCAAGGAGCAGCAAACCGATACCATTCAACTGAGGGTCTCTGAGGTAGGCAGCCTACCTCAGGCTGAGCGCTGATTCATCTCGGCGGGTAAACCAGGAAGGCGATGAAGCGCCGGAATTCAAATTTTGTTCGCGGGGCCGGCGTAGTAATTCAGCTAGTAATTCGGCTGGGTTCAGAGCATGTTTGGAGCATGTGAGGGAGGAAGAGAGCCTGAGGACGGAATACTTCATATAAGTCGGAGCGTGGTCGGCGCCTGGGCGCTGTACAAATCGTCGTGAGCAAAGGTCGTGAGTCACAGTTGAAAAGGGCCTTTGATGCCATCAAGGTATAGCCGGTGGCCACAGCTCGGCACAGACTCGGCATGTTTAAGTTCCTTGCGCCCAAAGCTTACACCACACTTGCCACCGTCTAAACGAACACAGCATGCACGGAAGGGGATGGTCCTTGTTCTTTCTTCCTATTTATTTGTGATTTGGTGCCACAACAAATCAACACTCCTTCTTTCCAACCACCACCCGGGACCAGCCTGAGACTGTGGCGCCGCCGAAACCGCGAAATTATCCAAGCCCTCGTCTCCTTTCAAGCATTGCTAAGACTCCTTGTGCCATCGTGCTCCTACTCGTATGTAAGCCCAACTCGCTCTTCCGCCCAGGTCGATTGAACTCGATGTTGTGGCGAGATCCTTCGAGCCACCTTCACTTCATCATCTGTAGATATGGACCAAATTCTTGCGCAGAAGAAATGGCTTGAGGAGAGCACGCTAAACGCAGAGGTGACGACAGTGCTCAAGACCATCAACCACCACTACTCCATGATTGAGGCGGGGACGGAACTGCAGGCCAGCGGGAACACGGAGGCTTTGGATACTGCCCTGAAAGCTCTTGTCGATGCCCTCAAGGAGTATACCGACTTCATGGTGGACAAGTTCAGCAAATCTAAGACCAGGGTGACCCTTGGTACGTGCCACGTAGGGGAATGCAGTCCTTCTCCCGTTACTTATCGTTACGTGTCCACAGGCGGGGTGTTCAAAAGTTCCGCGAAGGCGAAACAACTGCAAAGTAAACTGGATAAAGCATCCCAGAATGCGCAGCAGGAAATACTACTCGAGACGATCCGCGCGCAGGACCGACTGAAACGATATGCAGCGTTGCTCAGTTAGTGCCCTGGGAATGACAGTCGCTCACGAGCTCACCCAAAATCCCCACAGAGAAAGAGCACTTCCTCAAACGCCTCAGACGCATTGAGATGGACCTCGCAAGGCGGCAAAGGTGCTGCGGCGACGAGCACGCATCGACGCTCGCTTCCATCCGCGCCTGGGCGACGTCTCCTCTCCAGGACGGGAAGAACATCCTGTGGCTTCGAATCCCGGCGGACCATTGCGAAAACGGCGTCCACATCGTCACCACCCTCCACGACGAATTCGAGGACGCCCGCCAACGAGGCGGCCATGTCTTCTTCCCCGCCCCTCCGACAAAGGACAAGTTCGTCGAGATGATCAAACGTGGAAACAGCCTTCCTCACTACTCCCTCCCCCAACCCGCCGCCAAGTCCACAAACCGTAACCCCTACGACGTGATCCAGACCCTCGCGGCGCAGCTCGCGGAACACGACTTGTATCCACCGCTCACGGAGGACATTGTCGGACGGCTCGAGGCCAATCCGCGTATCTGCGAGAGATGGCCCCATGAGCAGTTTGAGGAGCTCCTCCTCCGTCCCTTGCTCGCGAACGCGCCGACGAGGCCAGTGGTCTTCCTTCTGGACGGACTCGACCACTGCGGAGCGGATGGCGGAGAGGAGGATGCGAGTAATGAGCACGAAGCGTTGGCGGAAGTGTTAGGCGTGCTCGTCAAGGGCTCCGCGCGCTTCCCGCCCAATGTCCGCCTGCTGCTCAGCGGTGGAGAGGGCAAGACCATCCGCAGGCTCCTTGACCGCTGCGACAGGGTGATGCAGCTCGAAGTACCAGCAGCTGAGTTGGCGGTGAAGCATGCCTCCGCTTGGTAGTTAGGATTTAGGATACTGTATACGTGTTTCAGTTCGATTTATGTAATGAACACTGCGTGGACAAAATTCTTTAATTCTTACGCCGCACCCAGATGCATTGAGCATCCCATTGACAGGGTCAAGCCTGGTACCCGAGCGCGTACCAGCTCTGAGGCATATAATTCGAGCTGGCGAGGTTGCGTCAGCGGCCGCTCCGGTTCGTTGGAGTCAAGTTATGGAGTCAAGTTGAAAAAGTGCGTGACGGCCGATGCCATCACGGTATATCCCGATGATTCGGCACAGGCGCGGCATGTTGAACTTTTTGAACATGAGTCGTCCTTCCGCCACTCGCCACCGTTTGTAACGCCACAGCAGGCCCATAAGGAGAACGGTCCTTGTTCTTACTTTTGATCTGTGGCGCCGTCATTGAGTATTTAAGTTGTTGCAGCAACACCGAATAACTCCACTTCCCAAGTTCCCTTTCCTTCCAACCACCACTGTCACGGCGGCGTCGCCAAATCTGCGAAACCTACCAAGCCTTCGTCTTCTCTCAAGCATCACTAGGATTCCTTGTGCCACCGTACTCCTACTCGTAAGCCCATCTCACCTTTCTTCCCAGTTCGATTGAACCCGAAGTTGACCATTGTGGCGAGCGCCTTCCAGCCACCTCAACCTCCACATCCACGCTCCCACTCCCCATGTCTGCAAACATGGACTTGTCCAAGCTTCCGACAGACATATTGTTCGAGCTATTGAAGGTCCTTACGTTACCGGATGCTGTGTCTCTACTCCTGGTGAGGTTTCAAGTGATCTTGAATCGAGACCTCGTGTTCATGGTTCCAATAAACAGACCTGTACAGATATGTCGCATACACCCGGCTTTTGGATCTCGGTTTTGGAAACGATGCGCAAGACATCTACACTCGCATGTCCGCCACATGCTGAACTATCTCAGTGCAATTTGGAAACATTGAGGGGACTCGCCACCTTGTGGCTCAGGCTTCGGAAGAACTGGAATCAGCCGTCACCAAAGATCATTGGATCTGGGGTTGTAACCTCGGTCCCTACGTATACGCGCCCTGAGACCGACTCGGAGGGCACCGTGACGCAAATCATGGCGGGTGGGGCAAGACCACCCACAGAATTCATTCTTGCTGTGCCTGGAACGGACATTCTCCTCCTCCGGGTGGCTGATCACGTCGTTTGCTGGGATGTAAGGATGGATGTAGCAAGTGAACTACCAGGTCCCCAAATCCGAAGTCACGGGCACATCGGACATGTATCTTTGCCGTTACAAACAGAGGCTGGTAAATGTTCTGTGATTTTTCTAAGTTCAACAACTGGGTATGTTGTTCCTATACTCATGACCTCGAGGTTCATCCCTGCTGTAGCTGGCAAACACACAGGCATGTTGCAACCGTCACGCATGAAGCTGGAAAGGCTGTTGGTTTCACTACCTCCGTTTCCGAAGTTGTCGAAAAGCAACACATCCGCGGGTTCCTCACCGAAACTGTGGTTGGAACTGTTGGGGTAGCCAACACTGAAAGTGAGTTGAAGATAACCAAGTTACGGGGTGCCACCGACGCAAATGTCGACACCATCACCAAGATCAAACTACCCGCCCCTGTGAGTACCTTTACGATACACGCGGAACGATGAAAGTGATGATTCACTTAGTTTGATGCTGGGAAGCAGAGCAGCGTCTTCACATTCAAGGGCCATCTGTATCACCTCATGGAGGAGGATCATTCCCTTCAAATCCGTCATATCTCTCGAGAGCAGCTCAACCTGCGCTCAGAGACCGGTTTCATCGAACCGTCGAACTTGTATAGTTTGAGCGTTCCTGCGCTAAAGGGACAGGCAAGGTCGCTATACATTCCGACTACACCTCTCTATGGGATTGGTGCGGTTCTCGTCCAATGGGAATGGGACGGAGAAATCGATATAATATTCATCCCGACCACTGCCACGAATGCAACTGACGATGGCATATCTTCGCCTCTTGTGTTCGACGCAAACTGTGTCACTCAAAGTGTTCCAGGAGTTCCAGGCCCAACGCGGCTCGACCACAGTGGCTGTAACCTCGTCCTCCTTGTCACTTTTAACCTTGTCCACGAGCTCGTCCTCGTGCGCTACCACCCAGACACGAAGAAGACCTCCGTGCACAAACTCGAAGCTCCTGACTCCGCTTTGAAGGATCTGTTCTGGGGAGAATTGTACTTGGACGATTCTGCGGGGGTCATTTATATACTAAACAAGCGTGGTGGTATCTGGACTTTGCGTTATGTTTAGACTACATCCTGCGGCCGTGCCACAGTTCCTTGTAATACCCTTAGATGAGAGCAATCTATGTTTTCATTTCTTGTTTTGCAAGTGCTCCAATTTTCAACCAGAGGAATTCAACCGTGGGAATTGATGGCCGTATCCGCATCAGCCATTTCGGCCCATCACTTCGACTGAGTCTGGCTCGGTCAACGATAGACCTCGACTACTCGCTCTCATCTATCGGCGATACCAATCTCGAAACTTGTCTCTCAGATTATATCCGAGTTGGAGACTTTGCAATTTACATTCAAGTTGGCTCATACCTTGCTCATACCCGCCGCTAGGTTCATTGGGGCTCATCTCGAGCTACTTGCCGACATTCAACGCTTCCTCCGTGATGATGTCCCCACTGAGTCCCGCGCACAGCCCTTGCTCAGTCCTCACTCCGAGTCGTGGTGAAACTTCCAGCGTCTAGTTCGTATGCACCGCTAGCATCTCAGATTATCCTCCTCTTTAGCCAACTTGGTTGCAAATTGCGCCAACGTGATTTCCAAGTACCTGACACCTCCAACGGAACTACTTTTTCAGGCTCACGCGATGTGGGTCCCTACTCTGATCGGTCAGGGTCGGTCGAGCTTCACGATGTCTTGGTCTCGCGGCGATCCAAGTCCCTCGCGACGCCTTGGATGCGGAGCGGCTTCTGGCAAGATAACACACGGGCTCGATGACCGCTGCGACGCACCAGTGCTGCTGAGGAACACTTAAAACCCCAGTAAATTCCGCTGGATACCCCACTCTGGCAGTCACCCACTTCCAACCCATCCAGTGCTGGTCGCTTTCTCCAATTCCCTCCCCATGCTCAACCTCTACCCGACAACTTTGCTCATACTTGGCGGTGTCCTTCATTCCACGACGAGCCTTCCGCTATATCATCGCGCGACTGCCCGGCAGCTCCACACCACTGACATGCAGACCGCCACATCCGGCGCATATCAGCACGTCCTGGAGTCGAATGGCATCGCAGCCACGACATTCCATCCTATCCCCGTCCAGCACCTCGCATCTAGTCCAGGAAATCAGCTCGCGATCAACCAAGCGATATTCAGTGCCGTGGATAGGATCCCTCCGAGCAATTTTTCGTTCAGCGATCAGTACCAGAAGTTTCTGGTGGACTCTGGCGCGCTGTGGAACTCCTCCACGATGCAGGTGGAAACCGGCACATCGGTCCCCTCTTATAGCCTCCCGTCCCTCGACACCACGCTAAGTAAATGGCAATCACAAACTACAAAGGCCGACTGGCCGACCAAGATATCGGCGACTACCATCACCATATCTTTCGGAGGGATACAACTCCTTGACGTTCAGCGAGGAGGATGGTTCGACGACTTCCAGAACATAAAGGGCATACAAGCCGAAGATCAGAGAGCCGAACGCTTGAACCCGGGCTCTATCGTGATGCCGTCCAAAATCATCCCCAAGTGCGTCATGCTTTATGGAATGCGAATTTGCAGAACATTGATTGATTACGCCCAGATACTTTGGAACAGCAGAGAGTCCAGGGCCGGCGGCCACATACGTTGACAAGGTTCTGGTCGTTTACAAGCCGTCCGCCAATATCAGTGATTCCAATTCGGCATCTCCTCTTTCCAACGCGGAGCAGGCCAATGGAGGACTGTGGGGACCTGACATCAGCGAGCCAAGCGAAACTCAGGACGGACTTGTCTTCAGTCCGAAGACGGAGGACGCTTACATTGTGGGGGTTGTTACGCGCAGCTACTGGGATGCCGCGTAACTATTCGGGGCCTGTATAATACGAGCTGCATCTCTGTATTGTTGTGGAGCACCAGGGAATCAATATCGTTGGGGTTGGAGCTTTTTTTTGGTGTGGGCGACAACCAGCACACACGCTGAGATTTAAACGGGTCAACGTGATAAATAAGACATACACTGCAGATGCGTCCAAGGCGCCACCCAAATATTCCATGCCGGGGGGAGTCAAGCCGGTCAAAGCGTAAGATATCAGGGTGACGTCATTTTTCGGCAAACCACACTTTTGTCGGTTAGATGCCCAAGGTGGCGTTTGCAAAAAGCTCGCTCATCGTGGCTAAACTCATCACAATTTCTACAAAAATTTCCCTGTACTATACAAATGAATCGAGCGAGAGATGTAAAGCGAATGCAGGTAACGCACACCCGCCCAAGTATAATTGCCTGGAGAAGTCCGTCGGAGGTATGTAAAAGAACCCACCCTTCAAGCACTCGTCGCGTTATTAAAGATCAGCAAGTTCGCCGTGTTCCCCGGGAGGTCGGTCAGGATATTGCGCGTCGCCAGGGTCACGACCGCGCCCTTCATCTGCGCAGGCGTAATCTTCCCGGGCACGGGCGCCATCGCCATCTCCTTCGGCTCAGGCACAAGCCTCGCTGCCCACGCAGGCAGCGCCGCATACACCGCGCTCTGCAGCGCCACAACAAGCGGGCGCTGCTGCCGCAGCACTGGCACGTCGACGAATGCGCCCATCTGGGGGTCGAACGTCTTGTGCGGGTGCAAGGAGAGGAAGTACGCGATCACGCCCGCGGTGTGCGGCGACGCCATGGAGGTGCCCGAGATGGTTTTGGTGGCGGTGGGGGAGCCGGTCCAGGTGGACGGGATGTTGAGCCCGGGGGCGAATACGTCGACGCACTTGCCGTGGTTGGAGAAGTACGCGCGCTCATCGCCGAGGGTCGACGCGCCGACGGTGATGACCTTCTCGGCTGCGGCGGGGGAGTAGCTGCATGCGTCGCGGTTGTCGTTGCCTGGAACAGGTGGTTAATGAGCAAGCATGAATATACCGAGGTGAGATGGGGAACGTACCCGCAGCCACAGCAAAGTGGAGTCCGCTGTCGACGGCGCTGTTCACAGCACGGTCAAGCGCGGTCGATTTGCCACCCCCGAGACTCATGTTCGCGACCGAGCCCTTGTGCGCGGTCTTGCCAGCGACAGCTTTCTCCGCCGCCGCCTCCGCCGCCCACAGCACGCCGTAAATCACATCCGACATGGAGCCGCTCCCATCCGCGCCGAGCACCTTGACGGCGATGACGTTGGCGGCCTTGGCGACGCCGTACTTGCGGGAGGCGATGGTGCCGGCGCAGTGCGTTCCGTGGCCGTTGCCGTCCTCGAGTATGTCGTCCGGGATGGACGTGCCCCACGACGCGCGGCCCTCAAACTCGTTGTGCACGACATGGATACCGGTGTCGATGACGTAGACGTCGACGCCCGCGCCGCCCTGGTCGTCGTACTCGTACCGCGTGAAAGTGCCGAAGGTGAGCGCGGGGCGGTGGCTCACGCGGGCGAGGCCCTAAAATCGTGTTAGTGGGATTGTTTGATGAATGGGCCCCCACTTACCCAAGGAGCCGCCCTCTGCGTGGTGAGCTCCTGCGTGCGCACAACCTGGTCCTGCTCGACATAGTCGACCTCGGGCATCGCCCGGAGCTGGGTGACCGCGTCGGCAGAGAAGCGCCCCGCATAGCCGTTGATGCGGGGATAGACGTGCTTTATCGCGAAGCCGCCGTCCTCGACGAGGGGCTGCGTCTCGTGCGCCAGGCGCAGGAAGTTGAAGTGGTTCTCCATGACATGGGGGTGCACGTCCGGCTTGAGGACGACGATGTACGAGTTGTTGAGCAGGCTGCTGGGGGGTCAGTATACTGAGGAGTGATGATAGCAGCAGCGATAAGGACTGACCCATATCTTTGGTGCTGGGCGAAGGGCGCGAGCGCTCGTGGAGGGGTGGTGGTGAACGGCGTGCTCGATACCGAGGCCGCGAGACAAAGAAGAGCGAACGTGAACTTGAGGGACGCCATGGTGGATGGCACGAGCGAGAAGCTGCCGCGTTAAAAGGTCGGCAGATTCAGCGCAAAAAGCCCTAGGCCTATCCCACCGGCGGTTTGGACCTGGAAGAGCTAATGAAGCGCAAGAACTGACAATCGCCGCGGAAGCGACGACCGGTGAGCGTTTAGTCTGAACGACTTCTTAGCTTAGTGGTGCCAAGCGTGATATGGAGGAGTATCTTGGTAAACGCGAAAGGAGGAGAAGAAGGCCCAGCGCCAGCGGATCTTCTCGCAAGTAGGATCCATTGCAGCAGCGCAGATTCAAAGCCACTCAAAGCAAGCGCCGTCACAAGATGAGTAGTACGGCGATGGTGAGTCGACAAGGGCCCGTCCGACGAGCGCAGTGCTTCGCTTCTCAATCTGAGGATGCATAAGCCTTTGAGAAGCATAGAGCCCAAGCCAGTCTTTGTGGGGCGATGCGAAGACCGGACGAGGGCTAGTGAGGCTCGAGTGCTGTCATGGTGCAACTGGTTCTTAGTGAGGTGAGGTGGCTTGGAAGTAGGCAGTCGGAGTTGAGCGAGTCTCGTTGGATGCGCAAGGGCGCAGTCAGCGTCAGGAAGAAAGGACGATACAACATCCGTCAACACACTCTCAGGCTGAACAAATTCTCTCTCGACGACAGAATTGGAGAGGCAGGATTATCTAGAATGATTAAGCAGCTGGGTAGGGTAGTCTACATACAAATACATCCGTCAGTCCAATGCCATTAATATTGTCCTCTAGGCTCTACACCATGTCATGACTTCCCCTTCCCGCCATCCTCCTCTTTCCCTTTCCCGTCATCCAGGGGCGTACTCTGGGGTGGCGTGCCCACAGGAGGCGGGTACGCGTTCGGGTTCGGGTCGAGGCGCGCGAGCTGCAGGGGGGTACCGTCGAACTCGGCCCAGCCGCCGCGGAGCCCGAACTCGACGATGCGCTGCGTTATTCGTGTGAGGTCGTCCGTTCTGGAGAGAGCACAGTCACGTCAGTGAGAAGAATTTGAATCTGGGAGTGGAGAGGTAGTAAGAGAGGTGGGATGCGACGCGTGGAATAAACGCGTCGTTCCAGGAGCCCCAGGGAAAAAAAGGAAGAGGGCAGAAGGGAGAAGAAAACGCGCAACGACGCACTTCTCTTCCACGGTCCGTACCCTTTCCTCCACGCCCATCTCCCCGCCGACCTCCCTCCCCTCCGGGCGCCCGCCCAACCGCTCCTCCACGCCCCGCAGACGCGCGGTCAGGTCGGCGACTTGCTCGGTGAGTGTCTGCAAGTGTCATGATTGAGCGAAACGGATTGAGTGAGACAAGAGGGTTGGTGGGCACGGACCTCCAGCTGGTCATCGACGCCCTCGCGGCGCTTCGTCTGGGATCGATTGGAGCGGTAGGCTTCGCCTAGGATGAGCGTCGCCGCTACGGAGAAGAGGAAGCCCTCCGCGAGGGCGTTTGCGCCGTTCTCCACCGCGCTGAAAAAGGTAAAGGTGCGATGTTAGTATCCACATGTGTGTGTGTGTAGCAGCTTTTTGAGATGCACGCAAACGCGGAAGGCGCGAGAAAGAAAAAGGGAATAAGACAGAAACCCACCGTGTCTCGGACAGCGGCCGAATATGCTTCGCAGGTTCGCCCAGGATGTTGGTGCGCAGCTTCACCTCGGAGCGGTAGAGCATCTGCGCGAGGGAGACGCAGAAGGTGCGGAAGCGTTCGTGTCTGCCAGTGCGGGTATTCAATCGTGTCTTCATCTGAGCATGGCACAAGAAAGCACGCACTGCTGCGCCTGGCTCTTGATCTGTGCGCTTATGGGCTTTGCGACGGTCTACGTGCATACGCGCTCGTCAGGAGGCTTTAAGGCAAACAAAAAAGCAGAACGCACCCGAATGAGGAGAGTGGCGATTTTTGCGCTCGCCATCTCGCGTTATTAGTATGGTATGGTCGCGTTCGTTTCAGCAAAAGCCCAGTAAGTATAGACAGGCCGAATCCAGAGGCTAGCTGGGAGGAGAGCGAGAAGGGTGCAAGCTGGGAGAACTTCAGAAGGACGACGCGAAGACGCGGCGCGGCGGCAGACGCTGCTTGGTTTTGTTTCGACTCGTCGGATCAATGTAGTCGTTTGCCCGCCTCGGCTTCCTCCTGACTTCCATGTTCGAATGTCCCTTTGACTACCTATGGCGACTTTTGAGGCCCAGATACTCTGGCACACTATCCAATCCTTGGCTCGGGAGACCGTGGCCCCAACCAAAGCCTTGCTGCGGTGGCGAAGCGCTCGACAAGATGGATCAGCAGGGATCGGCGAACCCAGCTGGAAACGAGCTCCCGTCCTAGCGCGGTCGGCATTCCCGAGGCTATCGATTTCTTTCGATTACTTTGCAGCTTTCACCAATCAAGTTGGAGCAGCCGGGTCATATTGGTCCGGGCTCAATTTCGCAGTGTGTCGGGAGCAGCCTGCTGCTTTATCTGACCGCGACGGTGGTTGCTTGGCCAGGATCGTGCCTTAGATCCTAAAACCCTGAAGCTCGCAAGGTCAGCAGTCCCGTTCGGGAGATAGGCTGAAGACCAATGCACAATGTGTCTTGTCTGGGCAGAAATCGCATCACGCACATTCAAGAAGAACTCCCATAAATGTGTGCTCATTTTCAACCCTCTTCATCTTTCCTGCGTAACTTTCTAGAGTTGGCGGACCGGGATACTACGCTCCTGGATCTATATCGAGGCACGTGATCTTTCAGTTTAACATCCGGAGCTAAAGCCTGTACTGACCCATGCCCAGTGCTGTGGTCGGGAATGCTTGAGATCCAAGCGCTCCGCGGTCTATATTTGTTGTCTGACACACGTCGAGCCGTGACTGGACATCAATGTCTCAGTTCAACGGAAACCGACCATTCCTAACGGGTACATGAGTAAAGTGAGTCGCCACAGGAATTCGCTAGGACGTGCCAGGATGCTTACGGTGTTTTCGTTAGGCTATGACCGGAATATATGGTACAGTTGCGGCATATCCAGACTTCGATCCGCTCCCCTTGGGTGGCATGGCGCAATACGCCGATGGTGAATATAAGAGTTTCCGCCGTGTCCTTGACTGCATCTCTAGGACCAGTACGATGCTTTCCCTCACATTTCTTCTCCCAATCATCCTCCATTCGATTGTCGCCACCGCTGGGGCGTCCATGGAGATAGTATCCGTTCCGTATGTATCACAGACGAATTGCGATGTCGGATTAACACAAATTCGCAGAACCACGACCGACTTTCCTCCCCCTGAAACGACGAATCCCGACTCGCCGATCGCACAGAAGTACCTGCAATACACACAGTTCTGCGGAAAGCAGCTTCAAGAGGAGACAGAGGCCTCCGCGTCGGAGTACGAACACCAATTCGGCCACCCCCCAGCCGACACCACCTCACCAGAGTTCCTCACATGGGCATATAATAATGTGGTCCCTTGGGCGGGAACATATTCGGCATGCAATGGGGCAGAGAGCGACTACAAGGCTCTGTTGGCTACCTTCACTCCCGATGCCGCCCCCAGCACAGCAGGCGTCTCTTCCCAGGCCACCAAAACGGCGAGTCCGAGCTCCACAGCGACCGTCGGTGGGGGAGGCGGCGGTACCCCGCAAGCAGGAGGGGCCAGCACCGTTGTACCCGAAGCTGCTGTGCTCTTACTTACGACGGTTGTAGGAGCGGTAGCAGTGCTCGGATAATGAATAAATTTTGGATCGCAAAGTGCAACCGTGGGAAAGACCCATATCAATGAAGGATGGCGGCGTACAACGGGCGGTCAAGATTACTCGCGATCGCCGTGTGCATGGTGAGTTGAAACGGCGTATTTAACGAGGGGCAGCTACTTGGAGTTTGATTTATCAATAGGACAGTGCGGCCTCGAACTCCCCGGACACCGCAGACGTGGGCAGACTTTCCACATAGAGCCCCAAGATAAAATGGGGACGGAGAACCTTTCCACAGAATGTGTTTCCTCCCCTCCGCGCCCTTGCCTCTACGTGTGCAGTTGCTGTTCCCGTTCGCGACGCGAGCCCGTCTGCATCATCTGTTTTTGCTCAATTCCTGGTTGAATGTGGCTGACCAAACCGCGACTGACCGGGGGATACCCAACTGAAACTCTGCAAACGATCTCCGAGGTTTGTTTGAAACCACATCGCGTTGAGAACGCCGCTAAACAAATGGCGATCAGGTTTGACTCTTGGAAATCTCCCACGGTTGAATTCCGGGCACCGCCACATCGTGATTGTAGTACAATCACGGTGTATTCCTGCAATATCAGACGAAAAACACCAGATGCTCATCTCGCCTGTTCGCACTGTTGAGAGTGCCAGTGGTCCGTAATGCGACCTACATAGTCCTCAGGTCCCTTCGTACGGCGCGATAACCTGTGCTCACGTTCGCCGTTGGCATTGAGAGCTAATCATGGTCGACCGCTCAGCGCCAATCAAAGTGCATTGCATCGACTATATATACCTCTTTAACTTCAGCCCGTATTCTCAACTACCATCCACGCCATGATTTCCTTGAACGCCATCACAATTATTAGCCTCCTCACCTTCTCATTTGCCTCTGCAATGAACGTCCCCCGCCAAGATCCAACTCCAACGTAAGTGCTTGAAGATTTGTCTCCAACGTCGCTGACATCGACAAATAGATTGAGCGAAATTGCCCGAATCTCCCCACCGACGTCCACAAATGCGACCGTTGTGGCCGCCTACAAGGACATCCAGCAGGAATGTGGGCCTGACATAGATGCTGCCCTGCAGGCGGCCCTCCCGCTCTATGCCGACGCAAACGACCTCCCGAACCAACCCAATATCACCGATCCTGCTTTCCTGCAGTGGGCGAGCCTGAACAGTGTCGACTACCAGAATGCCAACGATCAGTGCATGGGGGCAAAAGATGATTATTTCAAGATTGAAGACAGTACTCAGGCTAGCTCTAGTCCACCGGCCCTTCCAACCCTCTCGTCCACTATGGATTCTGTGAGCCCAGCAGGGTCCGCCTCGGCGACTACCCGGGGGACGCCCTCCGGGACAACGACTGGCAAGCCGCCTATACACAGCACAGATGCCGCTGAGTCCATTCTAAACAGTCTCTCCGCTGTTCTTCTTTCCGGATCCCTCCTCGCAGCGGTGTTGGTTGCTTAGTCCCTATAGAGACTTCCCGTCCTGTAATAACTACCACCCCCGCCGCGTTCAATTGATCCCTCGAGACTTCATAGCAAATGTCTTGTTCAGCATAAAGAGAACACGGCGATCATATTCGAGCGGTAATTCCCACGGTTGAATTCCCAGTGTCGAGGTTTCCCCAGCATAATACTGAGGGAGGCCGAGCGGGATGCGAGGATTGTACCAACATTGAGACCGACTAATCAAGAACTCGAGCTAGCTGCCAGGGAGCAGCTTTGTTTCGTTTGTTGAAAGCATTGATTTAACTCGAAACGGCGTTCGAAATCTGGCGGTGAATTCCGACTAGGCTTCGGCGAGAATGCTCTTGAAACTCAATATACGAATACGTAGGCATACACTACTACTCAATTGAGCCAGCCAGTGACAAATAAAATGATGCCTAAGGTGATCGCTCTCATTCCTGGACACGGGGAAATCGCACTGTTTTTCAATGGTGCGGCTGCGCTCCCTTTCGATGGTTCAGCACCACTACCATTCCCTGGGGCTGTCGTCGACTGCTGCGAGCTAAAAATCGAGGCCACAGGACTTCCTGTGGGTCCGGTAGAGGTAGCAAATGTGGTGTCCGGAATAAATGTCGAAAGGATGGACTGATAGGAGAATTCATGCGACTGGCATGTCAGATATTCCGCGCGGTAAACTTGATAGTTGTTGGCAGCCCATACGATGAAGTCGGGGGAGTTGATGTCTATACTGGAGTTGAAGAGTGTTTTGTACTCAGTGAGGGCTCCCTCGGCCGCGTTTTGCAAGAATTTTCCACAGACTTCGATGTACTGTGCATACGAGGACGCAACATCGGATGTTTTGTCGGTGGTTTCAGGGGCAGGCAGATCTGTGGTTGACCTGTGGTATATAATTGAGCCGCTGCATCCCTCTAGAGTAGACATGTCTTACGGGACATGTATGCCATCGATGGAGCCATACGGAATGAGGTCTCGTTCGAACACGGGGGACGAGACGGCCTTTCCAAATACTCCCAGGAGTGCGATGACGAACAGAGGAGAGAGCATTTGGCTGGATAGGAGTTGGGATTAAATAGTCTGAATAATGGGATGTGCAACTCGGAGATGTTTGCGACCTTAAATACTCAGATTTCTGCTTCTCCAGTGAGCGGCCTTTCGCATGACACCACTTCAGTGGTGCAGCTCCATTGAGATGGTGTGGGTACTGGATTTCCTCACCCGAATCAGGGTGGTTGTCCGCTCCAACGGTGTCTCACAAGACGGCCATCATGGTAATCGACACAGCGCAGTTTCGCACTCACAAACGAAGTTCATGAAGCCAAGCTGTGGAGGTGCCTTCAGTGGTCATTGAAGGAGTGGTGAGGAGGGGGAGTTTGGTAACATCTGCTGTGTCCGGTCCGCACCCTCTGCACTGAAGAATCATTCAGACTGGTATTACCTGACTTCGGAGAACTGCCTCTCGGTACTTATATAAAAACGCCGTTTCAACCCAAACACCCGTCTCGGTGATCACCAGTGATTTTGACCCCCTTTTGCGACAGGCCGCTGCCCGTCGGTACTTGCCCTTCGCTCTGAGCCTTGAGGACAGCAAAGTGAAGCGGAGAGAGGGTGGCTCACCTCACGGCACAGAAGTTGGCCATCATTCTTTGATTGGCTATTCCCACGGTTAAACTTCCAGTGTCGAGGTTTCCTCGGCGCAATACTGGCGAAGGCCGGGCGTAATGCAACTATAGTCAAACATTGAGACTCTACCGTTACGAGCTTGATCAAGCCAACTGCACCTGCCGGCGAGCAACTTTGTTTTCATGGTTGAAAACGCCGTCTTGACTTCAAACGGCGTTCAAAATCTGATGCACTAGACTCCGGGGTGAGTGATCGTGAATATCAGATACAAGAATACAGACGTCCACAAGCAACAAAATAGAGCTGGCCCCAACATGCGTATCTAGTACCCCATTCCCAGACAGAGAAGCGAAATTTGGAAGACTAAATACGACACCGCATTGTTACTCGCATGGTTTGCGTTTCCAGCGCCACCACTGGGTGCCAGCCTCAGGAATGAGGCGGTCTCCGACTGAATAACCTGGGTTCCCGATGCAGAACTGGCAAATGTGGTCTCCGGCACGAATGTCGCCAGCAAGGCCTTGTAGTCGTCCTCCTGCTGAACGCAAATACCCTGTACTGCGGATCGTTTTGCACCGCCCATGTAATGAAGTCTGGGGAGGTAGAACCTGAGGCCTGAGGCTTCAGACTGCTGCCTGTGAGAGAAAAACACCGTTTCAGCCGCAGTGATCACCACTGATTTCGAGCCCGTTTTGCGTCAGGCCGCTCCCCGTCGCTACTTGCTTTCCCTCCACTGTTTTTTCGGTGCTGAAGGATTAGGCTGTGTTAGGAAATCATCCTATGCGAGCCACTTTACTCACCCGTGATGAATGGTTGCTCTCCGTTGAAGAGGCGCATGTCGCGGTAGCGGCAATCAACGTTTGATGCCGGAGTCCCACGGTTCAACCTATGTCCGACCGCAACGATGCAAATATGGATATAGCGCTACGGATATCATACACTGGCCTTACTGACGAGACAATTGTTTCATCCTTTTGCTTAGAAGCCTCTTCAAAAGGGATACAAATATCATAGATCTACAATTCTTCTCGTAGCAATTATCGACAACACACGCGTTATCCGTTGAGATATCCGGCCACGACCACTAGGGCACTGAGAAGCGGTCTGATCAATGAGGAAGCGACAGAGTTAGCGCCATTGGTATTTCCTCCGTCTGAGCCACCACCGACCCCACTGCCCCCGGATTCAGAATGACTTGACGAGGTCGTAGATGAGAACCCGCCCGTGCCCATGGGTGATGTTCCTGTGTGCGACGTAGGTGACGGCGTCTCATGGCTATATGTGGCAAGAAGAGCGCGATACTGGCTCTCCACATGCTGACAGAGTGTGTACTGTGCATTGTAGTTCGGAAAATGTGTGTACGCCCAGGTGATGAAGGCTGGCGAGTTGGAGTCGGCGGGGTCGGAATTGAACTCGTATTTATATTCGTCCACCGCTTGATCCTTGGCTTGCTCTAGGCTTCTTCCGCATTCTTCAAGGTATGACCCGTACGTACTCTGGATCGTGACGTCGGCTGCACCACCGGTTATTTCTGGAGCGGGAAGGTCGGTGGTGGAACTGCGTGGTGTGAGTTTGAGTCCATCGGGAATTTGGGAAATATCCACTCTTACGGAACATCCTTCCCGTCGAAGGCGGACGTGTCGGCGCCGGTTTTAGCTGCCAGAGACAGCAGCGCGAGATATGGTAGAAATTTAAGCATTGGTGTGAGTGATGTTGAGAGGATGGTTTGAACGAAATCTCAGGCGGTCCGCTACGATTTAACTGAGCGGTTCATTATGTCTCCGTTCACAGCCAAGCTACATTTGCGGTGCGAAGAGCTCGATGCTACTCATGGTAGGGCCATAGTTCCAGCGTAGTAGGCGGATCAATTGTTGAACTTCACGCCCCATCAACGAACCGAAATGATTCCATAGCGTCTTCGCGGAGTTGAAGATGGCCGACATTCCAAATGTCACGGCAAAGGCTTGCGATCACCGGCTATCTCATCTGGACCTCGCCGTCTTACCAGTTGAACGGCGTTTTCAAGTATGGACCAATACCTGCGGTAGTTTCCGGTGTTTTGGTCCGAGTTTTCCCAACGATGAAACCTGGCACCGAGTAATGCTCCAATCTGAGTCTAGGTATAGTCTACTGAAGAGAATACTTGACATGGGTAAGTAGAGGAGACAGGACTTAAACCGGATCGGCCAGTGATCAATCAATAATGATCCGAGGTTCACACGGTTGGATTTCACTATAAGTTCAGCCAGCATACGTTGGAGTATCAACACATTATGGACAGCTCCAGTGCGCACGGTACTTATAATTGTGCGACTATGATCCGGGGTGACGCTGTGCCGAACCTTGTAATTTCAACCGCGGGAAAACTGGTTGCACAATACAACATGTCCACTGTCGGGACCACACTTTTTGCTTGCAAACCTCCGTCGCATCCACCGAACTGATGATCTTTCCAGAGGGCTTTGAACATCTTGCCAAATCAACAATCCCCACCTCCTTCCCGGACCGAAGTTCTTGTACATGTGGGACGACTTCTTGGGCTTGACAACAACAAAAATCAGGAGTGCGACGACCTAGAACTTCGCGATGAACTTCGGGGGGATAGGACTGCATTGCAAAACACTGCCGATGTCAGTGAAACAGGACGGTGCTCGGAGCCTCGCAGAGCACACAGGTAAGTTTCAAGTTTTAGAACGTTTTAGCCACAACGTTAAAGGCTCTTGTTTGTTTCTGAATTCACGCCTACTATTGCAGACCGCCACTGACCATTTGACTGACTAGCAGTATCCATGATCGATGCCGGAAGCTCACTTTTAGCACCTTAGAGTCGTGTATGTGCGTTGAAGTTGAAACAGTGTTATACAATTCAGGTACTTAATGAGCACAGGTATTACATATGTAGCTATTACAATCCATGGAGGAAAGAAGTGTTCGTCCGCTTTAGTACAAGCAAGCGAGCAATACAACGACGCTGGTCAGGGTAAGGGCGGGATGGAAACCACATCCGCCGATTGCACCCCCCGACAAGGGCGTGCTGATGGTTGAGGTGGGTTTGTCGGATGCTGATGTTCCGAGTGGTGTGTCGGATGCTGGATTGACCGTGAGGCCTGTAGGACCACTGGCAGCTGAATCGCTGGATGTTGGAGTGAGGGAGTCGGTGGATGTGGAGTTACTGTCCGAGTACGCAATTGAACCAAAAGTTCGGGTATCGCTTGTGCACTGGAGTTGCTTAGTTTCCATCGCTGGTTCGGTCTGTGCCCACTGCTGGACAGCCGGATCGGTCGCACTGATATTCGGCCTTGGGTCGTTGACTTCTTCGAGATAGATGGGGAGCAGAGCCTGGAGTTCTGCGACTAGGGCGGGACCACAGGATTCCGCTGCCCGGTCATATGCGGCCAAGAGAGCCGGATCGGTGGATGTTGGACGAGGCACACCGTCCAGCGTGGCCGTGATGCTGGGGTTTCAAGTATTAGCCAACCCGGTCCTGAAATACTGTGGTCAAACATACGATGTAGTTGCAGTGGGATCGTCCCTGACTAAGATATTTGGTGCCGTAGCACACATTGAGACGAGGGCGAGGAGAGTTGCAAAGGTAAACGTGTTCATTGAAGGATTCAGAATGTGGTGGTTTCGGAGAGTTACTGCTCAGGTCCTCTATATACCGGACGGCTTTCACAGTCTGCTGTGCCTGGCGCGACGTTCGTGAACCTCGTCGGTAGGGTCCTCGCTGCAAAAGATCGGATGTTCAACTTTGATCACAACGCCGGTGGAAACCCGCTCAGCAGAACACCGCGGTTTTGGCGGGGCGGAGAGCCCGTTGAGGAAGGCAACCGGTGTCACGATCGCGAAGGCTCCCAACAGATGCCGTCGATGTTTTCTCATCCGATTCCCAAGTACGAGGTTCAAATCCTCTTAATGAACATGACTGTAACACGATTTTGAACCAATTTAGTCTGCATATTTTCTCACACCCAGACGCTTCAAAAGCAATATCGTTATTGGTCCGCCGCAGGAAAATTATAGCCATACCGTCAACTCTGATGGCCGTGCGTGTGACTGTTCAATTGAGATCGTTCAACGTTCTCTGCCACCAAACAGGCACTCCGCACTTTTCGGTGTTAAACTTCGGGGCTTGGTTGTAGGGGCTTCCTAGGTAACCCATCAGTCGCGGTCTGAAAAGCCCGGGCATGAAGATCGGTGTTTTCAAGGATGAAACAAAGCTCCTTTGCGTGGGCCGCGTATAAAATTACACCGTACAGTGTCACGTTTCTGAATTCCCGCTATCACGCAACACACGAGGTACGTGTACTCTTACACAGTGTATTGCACAAGATGTTGCGTCAGCGAAGCACAATGGAGCAATCTAAGTCGAATTGGAGGTCGGAGAGAGAGTTAGTTCTTAAGCAAGCCTTAGAAACGATGGCTCCAGTTTGGCGCCAAGTGCATCGCCCCTTTCAGGTATCCGTCATGAATTTAAACTGCATTCACAACGTCCGTCAGCCGATCGCCGAAGTTTACTGTAACATCAGGCTTCAGCCCTTCGTTTCATCGTTGTAAACGCCGTCCCAATCAAATACATCGCCCGGGCTTTTTAGTTGCAGACTGACGGATCGAGCACATAGCCGAAAGCCCCTCAACCGATCCCCGAAGTTCAGCAGCACAGCGCCTGCGTTTCAGTGTTGAAAACGCCATCAGGTTTGATGGATACTTCCCACGGTTGAATTTTGAGCGTCGAAATTCCCACAGTGCAATTGCGGTAGGTATCTAGCCAGTCGGCACCAGCTCTCGTGAGTTAGTCCTTGTATCGGGTACACTGAGATGATTTCTGGAATCCAGGGTTCTGAGTGGGACTGTGTCGCCTAATCGTGCCGGCGGTTGAATAGATGATGATGGTGACTTCGTCGCCACGTTTGAAAGTGAGCGCTCCGCTGACGAGTTCGAAAGGTGACTGCGTGTTTTTCCGTCTGACTCTCCTTATTCGCGTTTCACCGCTAATATCCCGCTACAAGTGATCGGTCATTCAAGACCCCGCTCACTGTGCCGTGTTTCATCCGTGCATCTGCCTCGGCGAGTCGTAGCTCTTGTTGATGCACCGTCAGTTCGCCCAAATTTAGATGCACCGCGCAACACATAAAAAGGCGGCACCTTTCTACCTCGAATCAGTACACCTGGTTGTGTCTCCCATCACCTTCCTCCTCAAAGGTCACGCGCTGGTCGCTGCCTTCTTCATATCTCTTTTTCCTCACAGTGAGTGGATACGGTCTGTACCGGGTCACTGCCATTCTCTGAATTTGCTTTTAGTCACCAAAAGTTCCCATAATGATCTACGCCAGACTCGCCCTTGGAATGACCGCTATGGCGGCTGTGGCTCTCGCCCTTCCGTCCCCACTCCCTCGTGATGCCGCCCCAGATCCAAACGTGAAAGACAGCACCCGAGCAGTCATAATGGATTACCTGCAGAGCCAGAATGTGAACAGCTCGTTCACCTTCACGCCATCCTGGACTGCTATAGATTTTGCGGGTGTCAATGTCGGCGACAGTGTCGGTGCTGGCAATCTCAACGCCATCATGTATCAGGCCTTTGATCATGTGATTGGTCCACATCAAGAACAGCAGTGGTTCTCAATTGAATTCACCAATTTTGTTGAGGTATGTTGCTTCACCGTCGGCGTTCGCACACCTGAACTGCTTTGCTGACCCTCTGCCCCAGGAAGTAAACAAACACTTCCCAGAGATCAACGGTTCTCACCCCGACCCCCAAGTCCAAAAAGCACAGGATGACCAGATAGACGCTTGTCACACCCAGCTCAACGCGGCACTACAGAAAGCCCTCCCCATATATATCGAGGAAGTGGGTCCCATCGCCACGAACTCCACACCCGAGACGGACCCGAGTCTCCGACAATGGGCTCAGACCAACTACGCTCCACTCATGACGGCGCAAGCGGCTTGCTCGTCTGCACAAGACGGCTACCTCAGAGCGATAACCACCGTCTACGGTGACGATTCCGGGGCGTTTGCCCCTTTGATGACCACAATCACCGCCATGGAACAGAGTCTGAGCGGCGGCGAACCTCTTCCCGGGGTAACCATGCCGATCAGCGACAATTTTCTCCCCAACCAGGCAAAACCTCCCTCGAACGGCAAATATAAACCCGAATATGACGCATCGGTACTCAACGCCACACTCACCAACTGGCAGACTTCTGGCTCGTCCACGCCGGCGTTCTCCTACAAGGTGAACTCCAGCCACTTCGCCAACGAGAGCCACACGACGGAGGGCGGCGGCGGGTTGAGTTTCATATGGGACGATTTCTCGGGCTCTGGCTCGGGAGAGGGGTCAACGACCACCAAAAGCGGGAACGCGACGACGCAGTACTTCGAGATGACTTTTGGGGGGATAAGCTTGATCACGATCGACCGCGGGATTTGGTTCGATGGATTCGAGATGGCGAACGCTGTGCAGAATCCCCCGGACAACATCACGGCGGCGGCGAAGCCAGCATTTGACCAGTTCTTCGGCAATGCTACGAACCCAGGCCCTGCGGCCTCGTACAACCGCCAGGTCCTCATGGCTTACCAGCCCACGTGGAATATCACGTTCACCTCCAAAACGGACTACGAGGAGATGAAGAGCGCATCTGGAGGCGGTGAAGCTTGCTTTTTGTTCATTTGTGAGTCCATTGTGTTGACTCCTACTGCGCGCGACTGACGTGGTTTGAATCAGGTGCGAACGCGCATGGGTCGACCTCGTCGAACAAGACCACTGTCGATGACAACTCAATGACTATCGCCTTCCAGGATCTTTCCAAAAACGGATACATTCTGGGCTACGTCGTTTCCAGCTACTGGGACAGCGGGAGGACCACTACGATTGGATGATATCTGTGTACTTGGACGTGTACCTAGTCGAGCTCTTGCACGAATGAAAGAGATGATATTTGGAAGGAATTCCCGTCTTTGCAGTGTTTCCAATTGCGGGAGAAACGAGGGGCGCTGGTCGGAGTTCGAAATATCAAGCTTAGAGTCCAGCGAGCGGTTGAGTGGATATCTCAGTAGACTTGTGACCGTCTGATCATACAGTTAACGCGGCGAAAAAAAGTTGAACCGTGGGACTATTGATCCGATGTTTGATGGCCGCTTGGGTTCATTTTTTTTCGTAGCGTATTTCGGCTCTCTGTAAGGCGGTGATCTAAGTACTGAAACTTCACGTTCCCGCTGTGTACTGGTACCTATGCAAAGGCAGCGCGTTCGTTGGTTTCTGATCGTCGTGATCGAATCTCCACTGCATTGCTAAGAGAGGTTGCCGAAACTCTTTTGGGTCGATCAAAATCATTGTATCCCACAGTTGCACTTCGAAGTTCGGGTTCGACAAAGTGACCGCCATAGGCGGGGAAGCGTCTGGAATGTGTCCGGGCAAATCTCGATGGTTTGCTGTGTGGGTTATCACGGCGTTGCGGTGAAATGAAACTTGATGTTCGAGCGCAATGCCCGCTTGTTTGCCGTGGAACTACGCCGAGCTGTAGCGGCGTCACGGTGTAGCATAACCCGGTGCTCGAAAGAGTGATTCCCGCCATAAGTAAGTATGTCGACCTGTTCGCCGTGGGATTAGGCGGTGCACCGGTGTTATTTAAGCCAACGGTCTGGTTGGCTCGATTCCGCCTATCCAGCGCCACAACCTCATGAAAGCCTCCTACCTCGTATTCGCTGCGGCTCTCAGTACCGCGATTGGTACTACCACCAAGGTAGTACGCCGTCAGGCCGCAAGTACTACGTGAGTGTTCATGTTCGTTCGTTCATGTAAAACTCACAGAAGGAAATTTCAGCACGGCCAGCATATTTACGATTCCCTCCCCGAGAGTCACCGACGCTGTTGTCATCGCGGATTACAACAACTATCTCTCCGTTTGCTTTGACCAGGCGAAAAACATAACCGACGCTGCACTCGAAAAGTATCACGCACTTTTCCCAGAACACGCCAACGACACCAGCAGCAGTTACGCATTTTACAGCTGGGCCGACGAGTTCTATCCTGACATGAAGAAGAATGAGGTGAAGTGTGACGACACGATAGATGCGTATAATTCTGCGAACAATGCTGCCAAAGCGAGCGAGGCCTCGGCGGAGTTGCAGACACAGACTCCAGCGACAGGGAGCGGAGCTTCAAGTTCATTCTCGTACCTCGACGACACGCCAACCAGCACAATCGCTGCAGCGAAGCCCAGTAGTAGTAGCAACGGCGTCGGCGGCAAGACTACCATGATTCCGCCCGCGCTATTGGGTTTCGTAGCCTTGATCGCATTCGCTATTCAGTAGATAATATTCAGACTGTAAGTACTTACAACGTGTTGACGAATTATTGTGTCGAATATCCCGCCAGCGCCTGGTTTTTATCACTTGAGTGTGGAGCTGCCAGTTCTAGTTACTCGGCGATGGCTTTTCTCGAGACCAGGGTGACGGAAATTGGCTAGAACAGGCTAGAACAATGGTGAACGCCGGTCAAAGTTGATCGACAATGTTACGGCATAGCACTGCTCTTGGTTGCACTGGTGAGCGTCTTGCCCTTGTCTTGCCCGAACCCCGCTGACTTGACTGCTACTAGACGGCGGTCAGGTAGGTAAGGGAATACAGGCGGAACTATCTGCATCCCAACCTGCAAAGCTTTAAAACCGCCCCGTTTTCACCTGTTGCGTCACTCAGGCAGTCCCCCACATTCTACTATAGCGCTGGCCGCTTCCTCTACTAGATCTTGCCCATGATTCACATCCCACCGAAACTCTTGCTTCTTCTCGGCGCTTTCCTCCCTTTTACCGCCGGGTTTCCTATCGTCAATCGGCAGATGAACTTCACCGCCCTTCAGACAGCGGCGTCTGGCGCATATCAGCAATTCCTGCAGTCCAAGGGCGTGTCAGTAACCACGTTCTCACCGCTCGCTCCAGAGAGGGACGTCCCATCCGCGGCAGGGAACGACACCAATCAAGCCATATTTTCCGCTGTGGACCTACTTCCCGGGAACGTGTCGTTCAGCGGTCAATATCAAGTTTTCGTCATGATGGCAGCGGTGCTAGTACCCCCCCGGCCCACGCAGACCCAACAGGACCAACTCGACGCGCTATCCAAGAAACAGGTCGCTACCTGTCACGGTGCTGCTGCGATGAACGCCACAAATGGTACTTTTCACGCTTACCTTGATGGAGGTGGCACTGGCAATCGCACCAGCCCCGAGTTTTATCAGTTCAGAGACACCTATGGACCATACCAGGCGTTTGAACGAGCCTGTAACGCTAGCATGGCTGCGTTTCTTCAAGCTGTGAGTCCGTTTAGTCTCCTTTCGTTGGAGGTTCCTGAGTCTGACTTGGCCCAGGAACACGATAGGATCGGCATTGTTGGAGGTGAGTGGTTCAAAACATGATCTTGCCCAGATCGCCTCGAGATTCAAATGGGGCACAGACGCCGTCCAAAAGGCTTCGGCCCGAACCCAGGATTTGACGCCTTCAGAAATCCCATCGCTGGCTCCCCCTGGGAACTACACAATGCCCATTTCAAATGGGACTTTGCTACCGTTTTACAGCCTACCGTCCCTCGACGCCACGCTGAGTGGGTGGGGAACGGATGCGAATGTCTCGATATCGGGAACAGCGACCAATTCAGAGGTGGGGCAAACTTTTACGGCGAACGTCTCTTTCGGCGGGATACAACTCCTCGACGTTCAACGCGGGGCGTGGTTTGACAACTTCGACAGCGCCCACGCGGCGGCGAGTCCAGAATCTAACGTCTCGAACGCCGCCGCATACCAGTCTACCTTCACAAAGTCTGTTGATCTTTTTTTCTCCGGGCGATAAAATGACTGACTCGGACTGTGCGTAGATACTTTGGCACGGCGCAGAATCCAGGGCCGGTGGCAAAGTACACCGACAAGGTCATCGTGGTGTATAAACCCAAGGCCGTCCTCACATTCACCTCACTTGCTGAGGCTAATATGTATGCGTTGATGCCGCCGAGCGGTGGGATGTGGGGTACCGGGGCGCTGTCTGATACCGACCCTGAGTTCATCTATGAGCCGAAAACTCAGGACACTTTCATCGTGGGCACTGTTATCCGCAGCTATTGGGACTCCAATTCCACGACGACGACCGCCCCCAGTACCCCCAGCTCCAACTCCACGACCGCGGCCGCCTCCAGTTCCACGGCGAGCTCCGGTACCCCCAGCTCTAATTCCACTGCGGTGGCTAGCCTGACGTCCGAGGCCACGTCCAGCTCCACCGCGAGCTCAGATCCCAGCACGAATTCCACCATCAGCGTCGAGTCCACCGCAACCTCGGCGCTCAGCGACAATTCCACCGTGACGTCCAGTTCCACTGATTCCACCTCCACTACCTCCGTTTCAAGCTCCAATTCGACGTCCAGCTCCGACTCCAGTTCCGCGAATAGCTCCACGTAGTTCTCGTTTGTCTGTATGCCCTCGGACCTGGTAACCACAGGTGAATGTGTTCTGGCCGCGACGGCTTTAAACACACTCAGTCCCAGGTGGATGCGTCACTCCGGCAGTCACCCACATCTTTCCTGCTATTTCGCGCTGGTCGCTTCGTTCCAACTCCCTCATGATTATCCCCCTTCGACTTATTCGACTCCTATTTGCGCTTGGATCTCACACCTGCCTCACTGCTGGCTTCCCAAAGCACAATCGGCAGATATCATCTGACAGCAACCCTTTCCAGACTGCGTTGTCTGGCGCATACCATAAATTTCTACAATCGAAAGGCATAGCGACAACTGCGTTTTACGCTCTGCCCGCAGAAAAGATCACATTCACAGGGGAGGGAAACTCGTCTCTGCTCGAAACTAACCAAGCCATATACAACGCTGTAGACAGAGTTCGGGGAAATACGTCCTTTTCACGAGAGCACCTTCACTTCGCCATGAATCTGGCATGCGCCAAAACGAACAAGTCCGAGGGAGGACACTTGGGTGGTCTCACTTCGAGGATGACTAGTGCTTGTCAATCGGCAGGGACCCTCAAGACTTCGGCGGCCCAGCAAGCATGTACCGCGAGTCAAAAGGCATTCGAGGCTGTGAGCCACGTTCTTTTTGTTCTGTGTCCATCTTTTGACCGACTCTAGGGTGATAAAAGCAATGGAGACAACGAAGGTCAGTGTCCGGTGTTATAGCTGTATTAACTCACTGACTACCCACATAGGAGTACTAAACACCACGCAATTTTTTTTGAGCGTGCTACCGATATGGGTAAACGTCTCCGACCTGGCCTTGTCACCACCGGGGGTCTCCCTAATGCCGGCTCCAAAGGGCGTCGTACTACCGTACTACGATCTGCCCTCGTTGAACCTCACGCTGCTCCCCTGGCAATCTGGCGCCGCCGATGGTCCACCGGCACTGAGTTGGAACTCTACTTTGGACGCAAGCGCTAGTCTCACGCCGTAACGAACCGATAGTCCAGATGAGACCCTCGAGCATGTCAGTTTCGTTTGGGGGGATCGATCTTCTGGACGTTGCGCGCGGGGCATGATTTGACAACTTTACCGGCGCACACGCGGTGGAGAACCCGCCGGCAAATGACCCCGACGCCGCACCACGCAAGACAGTCTTTGCCCAGTTTGTCCGTTATCCTCTTTCCCGAGCGGAGACTAATTGTGCCACCAGGTTCTTTGGAACAGCTCAGAGCCCAAAGGGTGCAGCGACGTACACCGACAAGGTCGTCGTGGTGTACAAGCCCAAAGTTGTTCTCAAATTCCAATCCCAACCCGTACTTGACATGTTTACGCCGTCGGCGCCAAGCGGTGGGGTGTGGGGTGACGGGGCGGCGTCGGATACCAAATTTGACTATGTCTTTGAGCCAAAAACTCAGGACGCTTTCATTGTTGGCACTGTTCTGCGCAGCTATTGGGACTCCAATTCCACGACGACGTCCACGAATGCCTCCAGCTCCACCACGAACTCCGCGGCCGCCTCCAGTTCCCTCAGCTCCACCAATTCCACCGTAGTCACTAGCACCACGTCCGCGGTCGCCTCTGACTCTACCGCGGCCGCCTCCAGTTTCACCGCGACAACTAGTGACACCGCGACGTCGTCCAATTCCACTGATTCCACTACCTCTGCTTCCAGCTCCAGCCCCACGTCCAGTGCCCCCAATCAAATCTTCCCACGGTTGCATTTTGCAACTGATCGCTCTTCGGAGGGTTAGGGTTTTACCGCTCAATTGAAACGCGGAACCTTCACAGCGATTGCAGCAACTCTTGGTCCTCCGCGCTTCCATGTTCCAGTTATCATGATGGCGTTCTAGGGGAGTCACCAAATGTAGGCACTGTTATTATATTTATCCAACAGCCGCGCGGTAAGAAAGGCTTTACATCCCGCATTCCGGTGCAGACAAAAGGTTTGTGACTCACCAGCAGCGGCGGATTAAGGGCGAGGCTTTGGGCAGCGATTTATGGCCCCGGAGGCACATCAATATTTTCCAACGTGAAAGCACTTGTACACGATTTGGCTGCAAAAAAATCCGATTGCCTGAGTCCATCGCAAACGAAATACAGAGCAGAACACCTAGTCGCGACGTTCGCTGGAAGCAGATATATACCATCAGCACGGGCGCAAATGCCATAGAAAATTGAACCCGCACCGGCGTTCGTCGCGGACCTGAGTCTCACGTAAAACAACCTTCGTCCCGCTCGAGGTCCGAGAGATAGAAAATCTGTAGTTAACCCTCATCTCCGCACTCCTCCAGTCATCGTCGTCATAATAGTGGTCTTCCCTCTCATCGTCGCTGCAGCCTTCAGACTCGCAACAGTCGCAACAAGAGTGCTGCTTGAGGGGATCCCCCAATATGTGGACATCGACGGTCGTGAGTTGTGACAACGACGGTAAAAGCTGGGCGAGTTCTTTGATGTACTCGGCGGCTGGGAATATTTTGGTGACGGAGATGCATCGCGCTGCCAAGGGCCGTCTGTACTCTTGCACTCGGAGACTTTGGAGGTTCGGTAACCGACTCAAGCTTTTGCGGTAATCTGCCTAGATAGTGGTCGATCCTGAGCGAACAGCGAGTGGAGCGCAGCGCAGGACTTACTATACGGTTGCTGAGGTAAACATCGAGATGGGTGAGGTTGAGAAAAGATGTGGTGAGGTGCGCGAGCGATGTCGGAGTTAGTTCATTGGACGATTTGACCACCGCCCCAGCGGTATCGACGGCGCGGACGGTTAGTTCCGTAAGTGAAGTCTGCGGAGGTAACGGAAGGGGGGCGCGGAAAGAGGGTTCTTCCAAGTAGGGATGATGAACGAGAATAAAGGTGAGAACAAGTCGGTCCAATTGGCGGTGGTTGGCACAAATGAATACAGCATCGTCGAAAGATCCTGCGAAGGAGCGAAGGCGAGGTAGGAAGGCGACATCTTTCGGGAGGGTGGTTCCATTCGCAGTTAAAGTGAGGTCGAGGAGGTTGGGATGAGCGGCCAGGAGAGGAGAAAAGTCAACGAGAGGTAATAGGTGTTCCACCTCTTCGGGGTCGAGGTTAATGGGATAGAAGTCTAGCGAGAGTTCGAGCGTTGTCAGAGCGGGAAGATGGATTTGATTTATGGCGTCGACGAGGGTGTCCAGTCCCAAATATGGGAATGGGTTGTTGAATGGGATTTTGATTTTCAAATGCAGGCCGCAGAGAGAGGGCGAGGTGGTCGGGAGCGAGTCCAGGGCATCTGCAAAGAGGTAACAAAGCGAATCCGCAAGATCAGAATCGTTTTCTGTCGATGAAACCCGAGTGAATAACGCGACAAGGCCGGGTGCTAGAATAACACACGGGTGCGAACACGAAGATCGAGTGCGACTTCCAGCACCTCGAGTCCTTCGACTAGGATAAACTAGCAATGCATCAGCGGCACGACAAGTCACACATGATCTCGGGACACTCACACCGAAATTAGCTGTGACCAGATCGCACGAAACGCGGAGTTCGGTGAGATTAGGGAAGTGGCTGCTGTCATCTAGTATTTGCGACAACATGTCGACACCGCCTGCAAAATTCCAATGCAATGTGCGTAAAGCAGATCCTCGCGTGGTGCGTTCGGCGTCGGGCATGAGGCGATACGTGTTCATGAGCGCGTTGATTGGTTGTTGCGGGCTCGTCTTGATACCATAGTACGTTTGGTAGCCCATCAAACTCAAGTGGCGGACGTGGACCGCAGGGTGCGATTTCCAGGTCCGCGTATGCGGAGCGATGAGCGATTTGATGAGTCGCGCCGCTTGGTCCGTGTTCAGGGGAGGCTCGACGGTGTTGGCGTAGAGGAGAGGCGAGAATATGAAGCAGAAACGACGCGAGATGGAGCAGAGGCGTGCGAGGGACTGGCGGGATGCGAAATGAGCGATGAGAGCGCACAGTTCGGGAGGTAAGTCTCGGAACGGGGCAGGTTTCAAGTTTCTAGCCGCGAATTTAGCGAAATAGTAAGCGCGCAAAGGGTAATTACACAGACCGAGAATGGCCGCCTCCGGGAGGGAGCGTCACGCGCTGAGGGAGGAAGATATGAGTGATCATTCGCCGTGCGCATGAGTGAGGCTCACCTTGAAGTTTTTCATTGTCAGAGTCGGTGGAGATGGAGGCAGGAAACAAGTCGCGATGTCACAATGTGACCAGTCGCGATTTTGTGATGGACCCGAACTTGGCCTTTTTTTTCTGCCCTTTGACCGTGAGTTCCCTAAAAATTTTCTAGGACTGAGAACTATACTTAGGTGTCTGCATATTTGTAAATATGCCAACGAATTAAAGCAGGGGAAGATGTAGAGAACTGGTCGCCAAATCCGCGGCCGGCTGTTCTGCCCCGACCATACTCCGTCTCAACTAGCCTGAAAAGATCTAGGGCGGCATCGGGGTGTATGGAAGATAATATGTGTATTCACTTCTTTTTACGGCGCAAAGAGGCGCGAAGAATCGAGATGATGGCAAGACAAGCTCCGCCGCTTCGAAGTTCGCCAACCACACTCAAGTCGTTCGCGTGTTGCTCGTCATGGGCGTCTGAGAGCATTCTGGATCCGAAGCAACCCTCATCAGGAGCCAGCGCTAGTCAGCTCTGTGGGGTCGTCTCAACCCTGGGCCGAGGTTGAATTTAGCTGAACATTTTAGTTCTGGGGTACCCAGTCCGGCTCAGTGGTTGATCCCCTGTTCGAACCATGGTCGTGAAGGTACAGCACTCTTTTGTTCTTCCCGCCTGGTGTGACACTTTCTCGGGGTACATATGTGTTCAGATTCTTCTCCTCTCCTCCTTATTAATAATAGTGTCCTTCGAATAGCGCTTGCGATCTGACACGGGAAAATGCGTACAGTTCAACGCGAGTCGAGGTCGAATTCAGTCAAAGCGGGGGGGATCTGCGTCGACGTGGTTGCAATTTCAAGATCCTACTAGTCACTCAGCTTGGGCTCGCAAAAACTCACAATCCACCGGTAATTCTCCGTCCCTCAGTGCAGACCACGAGTTTCCAGGGACGTGAGGGATTCCCCGTTCAAATCAGGGTTGGGTCGTCCCGTCGCATTCGATTTCTTTTTCCTACCAGCTCTTTCGCTTGGTTGCATCCTGTGGTTAAGAATCCTTTCAGACCCAAGGTTCAATAATCTACTCGTTGGACTGGTCGAAGACTCGCTTGCGTTCAAATTTATTCGTTGAAGATCCTACTTCCAGCATCGGTTCAGATTTTACCCCCGACCTGAAAGAACTCACAATCTAACGGCAACAGCTGAGTAGTGCTCTGTGTACCAGAGAAAGAGGTCCCTGTTCGAATCAGGCTTGGGTCATTTGCGAGTTTAAGGACGCAGTCGACTTTTTTTGCGTGTTTTCTCCGGCAGCTTTTTCGCCCGGTTGCATCCTGTACTTCCTTGAAAATCCTCCTTTAGGCTTGAGAGAACTCACGACCCAACGGCATGGCCGCGTTTTGCTTGCTTCACAAAGCGAGCAAGTGGTTCCTGTTCGAACCAGGGTGGGATCATACGACAAAGCTGGTGAATCTTTTCGGACCCCGCCTCCCTCCCACCTTTCTTTCTTTTCAGAGCGCTCCTTCAAAGTTATTCAGCCTTCTATTCGGAAAGAGCTCACCACCGAAAAGCAAGGGACGCATGGCCTAAATACCGACAAGAGCTGCCTGTTCGAATCCGGGTTCAGTTATTGGTACTGAAACGCGAAGCGATTTTCTTTTCACCTGCTCCTGCCGTTTCGCACGTAGGAGAAACACACGAACGCTTGAATACCGGAAGAAAGACACCCGCCTCCACAAGGATAGCGGCTCCTCAGCTATGCAGTCAGTCTTCCGACCGGTTGGTTGAAGTAGGAAGCAATGCGGAACTGCGTATTATGCATGCGCAACTTGAAGCCGCGGTGGGATTTGTATCTGAGACGGTGGATTTCTTCGAGCCGTTAGTAGTGAGACTGTGGTTGAATTCGAAATATGTTGGATCCTGGAGATTGTTGTCCTCCGAACGGAGAGCTCCAGGAAACTGTGATATCAAGGCAGCCCAACCAAGGTTTAGATAATTCGAGACGCGGTAGAAGAAATGCAATCGAACGTCGAGTCCGCCTCGGAGGCGGGGGTCCAAATTCTTACTTACTCTGCGCACCGGGAATCGGAGGGCCAGGAAAGAAGCCGTATTGTTCGCTTTGAGTAAGGGGAACGCAGGAGAGGAACACGGTACGTTGGGTGTATTTGCAGTGCAAGGCGGCGACGCGTAAGCGCCTTCTGTGAAATGTAAGTACCTTGTTCATTACTCGAGGCCCAGAGATATTGATTTCGTTTGTAACAGCCTCACTCGAGCGACAGGTGCTTTGATGTCATGGGAGGCGTTATACTCGGACGGTCGGTGATTGACGGGAGTGGACACTGAGGGGTGGAGTCCACAAAAGAGGAGGCCGCGCGTACAGACACTAGCTGACGCGGCCTTGCATGCTGGATGCGTGAGGCAAGCTGATAGTCTGGGGTACCGTAATACTGCGCCTACATTCGTCGGGGTGGGGAGCGGTGACAGAAGCTTAGACAAGGCGGGCAACAGGGAGCACGGTGCGTAAGTCCGATGAAGGCGAGGATGAGGCCAGTACGCCGGATTCGCGGCAGTTGGGGCTTGTGGCGGTTACCTCGGAGGATTGCCAAGTGGTTGCGTATTTTGGGGTATCGGAACAGCGAGTATGTTTACATGGAAGGCATGCACTTGAGGGTAGGTGGACGGATAAGGCCAAAGGCTCTGGTACACAGGTGTCAACACGGGGTATGTTATCATAAGGCTGCGGTTGCAATAGCTGTTCTCCCTAACCACCATGGCTTCATCCCTCTTTACCCTCGCCCTTTCCCTCGCCGCCTCGGTGTCGAGCACACCGCTCTCTACCAGTTCCTTCTATTCACCGCCCCAGCGAGACCCCTTGGCTCTCGCCCCCTTGGCCCAGCACGAGCGATATGGGTCCGTCGTCATGTTCTCGCGCTGTATCGTATCACCCATCTCAATACCACGCTAGCTCGATAAACAACTCGTATATCGTCGTCCTCAAGCCGGAGGTCCACCCCCAGGTCATGGAGAACCACTTCAACTTCCTCAAGCTGGCGCACCAGGCCCAGCCCCTCGTTGACGACAGCTTCGCTATCAAGCACGTATACCCGCACATCAACGGTTATGCTGGCGTGTTCTCGGAGGACTCTGTCAACCAGCTGCGGTCCATGCCCGAGGTCGACTTTGTGGAGAAGGACCAGATCGTGCGCACGCAAGACTCGGCTGTCCAGAAGTCTGCACCTTGGGTGAGTGGCGCGTTCAGGTCTTGTGTCTCCATTCCTGCTGCTGCGGTGCTGGCCGCTGTGACCCGCCGAGTCATTTGTCTTCACCGCCGGAACATACGTGTCTCCTGATGTCATATCGACTGTCGTTTCATGTGTCCTGCCCGCCACTTACTCCCGCATCACCGTCTCATTTACCCCGCTAACACCAAACCCAGGGCCTCGCTCGCGTGAGCCACCGCAAGAAGCTCTCCTTCGCCACCTTCACCCGCTACGAGTACGACGATCAGGGGGGCGAAGGCGTCGACGTCTACGTAATCGACACCGGCATCAACATCGCGCACCAGGAATTCCAGGGCCGCGCGTCCTGGGGCAAGACCATCCCCCAGAACGACGTCGACGAGGACGGTAACGGCCACGGCACCCACTGCGCCGGCACCATCGCCTCGCGCAAGTACGGCGTCGCCAAGGCCGCCAACGTCATCGCCGTCAAGGTCCTCGGCTCCAACGGCAGCGGCTCCATGTCGGACGTCGTCGCGGGCGTGGTGTTTGCGGCGGAGGCGGCGCAGGCAAAGGCTAAGGCTGCGGATGCGGAGGTGGCTGCTACGGGCAAGACGGCGCACAAGGGATCTGTCGCGAACATGAGTCTTGGGGGTGGCAAGTCGCCGGCGCTCGACCGCGCCGTCAATGCCGCCGTCGACAGCGGGCTCCACTTTGCCGTGGCTGCGGGTACGTGTCTCCCCCTCTCCCACCGTATCCTCACGCTAACACTTTACACAGGCAACGACAACCGCGACGCGTGCAGCTACTCGCCCGCCGCGGCCGAGAATGCCGTCACCGTCGGCGCCTCGACCCTCGGCGACGAGCGCGCGTACTTTTCCAACTTTGGCAAGTGCGTCGACGTGTTCGCGCCCGGGCTGAACATCCTCTCCACCTGGACCGGCTCCCCCACCGCCGTCAACACCATCTCCGGCACCTCCATGGCCTCGCCGCACACCGCGGGCCTGCTCGCGTACCTGCTCAGCCTGTACCCGCACAAGCAATTCGACCCCGAGCTCGAGGCGCTCGTTGACGTGCCGGCGCTGCAGCGGCCGTTTAGCGTGGCGCTGCAGGGGGCGGTGTATGCTGCGCTGCCTGGGTGGGCGGCCCGCTTGGTTCCCGAGCCGAAGGCGATGCCGCCGGTACCGACGCCCGGGAAGATTACGCCTGCGCAGATGAAGAAGGCGTTGTTGAAGCTGGGGAGTAAGGATAAGCTTGCGGCGGAGGGGTTGTTGGAGGATACGATTAATTTGTTGATTTTCAATAATGCGACGAGCGCATGAGGGGGTGCGTGCGCGAGTGGTGCGAGCGCGGGCGTGTCTGTAGGAGAGGAGTAGGGTGGATGGATTGGATTGGATGGATTGGATGGATGGAGGGCGAGTGTATGTAGAGCGAATCATCTACTTGCATCTATAGCTACCTACCTTGCATACTTTACACATATACGGTCCCTCGCTCGTTTCTTTTATCCCTTTGTACAGTAGTAGTAGCATGCATATGAAAGATTTATTGGTGGCATTTTTAGGGCTCTGTGCCGTTCATGGTGAGCGGATTTCGATGGCCCGTTTTGGATTGAAGATGATGGCGGGTGGAAACGACGTCTGTACTCGTTGTCGGAGCGCCCGACCCTGCGCATATCGTGTACATTTTATTCTGACAGACATCCGGACGAGAAGCCAGGTAACTTAGCTGCACATTCGCGACAAGAACGGAGGTGAAGGAACCGAGGGTTAGTACCGCAAAGGCTCACTGTAGACGTCCTGGAGAGCCTTTGTGCATCGAGTGTATTGATATACAGGTATTCGTAAGTTCTGGAGGGTTATTGGGAAGAAAGCCAACCGGGTCCTCGACGATGGTTGGGTTGAATGGATTCAATGGAAATACTATTCACCGAACTCTGGCTCCGTGAACAGGCGATATGTACTTGCGTTCTTGGCTCCTCGAACGTAAGATCAGCCGTTCATTGCCGTTCATTGCCTGGATCTCGACGACAAGAAAAAAAATCGGCCTTAGGTATTTAATCCTTCTTCTTGCTCGCGTCGGGGAAGCGGTCTGGATCCATACGGAGCCGCTCGTCGCCCAGCTTGTACTTATGTGAGCAGCGCGGCTAGCCGCCTACGAAGAGATGATGGGTGGGTGAGTTGACTTGTGGAAACGACGTCGCTCATAAGTACCCGTCGTCGGAGCGGGGTGTACATTTCACTCTGACAGACATCCAGACAGGAAGCCAGGTAGCATATGCTGCAGCTGCACATTCGAGACAAAATGGCGGGAACCAAAGTCACTTAAGGACCGGAAAGGCTCACCGTGAACCCATTTATATTCGTTCTGGAAGAAAGCCAAGGTAACCGGGTCCGCGAACGATTTGTGGTTGGGTTGAATGGAATACTATTCAGCGAACTCTGGCTCCATGAGCAGGCGTGGGCTTCAATGTCCTTGTGAATTCAGATAAGTACAATCAGCCTGGCCTCGACGACAAAAAAAATAGGCGTTCAGTCATTAATCCTTCTTCTTGCTTGCGGGGAACCGATCTGGATCCATGCGGAGCCGCTCGTCGCCCAGCTTGTACCCGAGCAGGGGAGCTACCCAGCCGCCTACCACCACCACGAACTGGGTAGTGTATGATGATATAATTAGAATAGGAGGAGAATAATGAGAAGGAGGGAGAGACGACGCACGAGCCACTCCAACCTCGGGCTGTTGAGGGGCCACGGGAACGCGGGGTACGTGTCGCCGTGGTAGAAGACGAGCATGGTGCGGAAGAGGGATTGCATGACGCCGGGGGCGCAGAGGTTGCGGAAGAAGAGGATTTTTTGGGCGTTCTGCGCGCGGGTTAGCATTAATCAACGAACCGCGAACGAACGAAAGAATAGGATAGGAAACACAAGGACGACTCACAGTCTCGTCCCCAGGCCGCGCAACCTCCTCCACAACGACCTCCTCCCCCGCAAACCCCTCAAACCCATGCACCACCCCCGCCTTGGTCACGACCGCCCCGTCCGCGGGCCCCACCACCCTTGTGACGCCGTCCTGCGTGAGCTTGATGCGCCCCTTGAGCACGACGTGCTCCTCCTCCTGGTAGCGGTGCCAGTGCGCGGGGACGCTGATGGGCGGCCCGGCGCCGGTGTACTCGACGTGCGTGCGGAGGGGGTTTTGGAGGACGGACATTGTTGCGCCTGGGGCGAAGAGCCAGGAGTCGGAGGTGAGGGAGGAGCCCATTGGAGAGCAAGAGCAAGAGCAAGAGGTGGAGCTCGAGGGTCGTGTGAGGGGCTAAGCCTTATTTGAATACGTGCGACGCCAGCTCAGTTGATGCTGGGGCTCGTCCTGGATGACTGTCGGGATAAATAGCAAACTGCACCCCGTCGGCCACGAGTATGGGCGTCGAAACTGTGGAGTAAGAGGAAGAGCTGCAGAGCTCAGATGGCATCAACCGAGGGCGAGTTTTTTTTTTCAAGGTTCATTGTTTTCTATCGCTCACACTCGTTCTACAGCAATTTCTCTGGCCTTTCTCTCACTGGCAGTCTCTGCAAGCTGTCCATTTTTTCTGTGAATTTCCAGCTCGTTCGAATTCGCGCCTGAACTGGTTCGGCACCCCCCGTCGGCCCGACTCGCTCGATTGGGCAATTTCACGTGTCCCCGCCCTCTTTTCCCTTCCTTCCTCCTCATCCTCCTCCACTCGCACTCACAGCATGCTCCCGCACGGCATCCACACCCTCGGCGTCCTCGGCGCCGGCCAAATGGGCACAGGCATCGCCCTCGTCGCCGCCCTGCGCGCAAAGATCCCGCGCGTCCTCCTGCACGACCGCGACCCTGCCCAAATCCGCGGCGGGCTCTCGCTCATGGACAAGCTGCTCGCGAAGGACGTGGGCAAGGGGCGTATTAGCGCGGACGAGGCGAAGGACGCGAGGGGGCGCGTGGAGGTTGTTGGGGAGGAGGGCGTCAAGGGGTTGAGGGATGTGGATATGGTCATTGAGGTGCGTTCGCCTCCCTCTGAACCTTTTTGGTGAAATTTTATTGAATGTTTGGACGCGCACAGGCCGTCTCGGAATCCCTCTCGCTCAAACAATCCATCTTCGCGTCCTTTGCAGCGGAACTGCGCCCCGACGCGATCCTCGCGTCCAACACCTCCTCAATCAGCATCACCAAGATCGCCGCCGCCACTATCCCGCAGGGGTCGACCGCGGCGAGTAAGGAGGGTATCAGCAGCGCGGGGCGTGTCGTCGGTGCGTGGTCGTCCGTCACTCTATTTTGAGTTAACAACCGTTGACGGTCCGCAGGCCTCCACTTCTTCAACCCCGTCCCCGTCATGGTGCGCACCCTCCCAAGAGTGATTCACTGCCATTTGCTGACGCGCGCGCGCACACAGAAACTCGTCGAGCTCATCTCTGCGCTTCAAACGACCCCCGAAACACTCGACCGGGCGCGTTCGTTCGCGACTGCGTGTGGGAAGGGTGCGTGCTTCGTGATTTTGTTTTTCTTGGCTTCGGTGAAGAGAGCCCGGTATCATTTTGCGCGAGGGACTGCTAGGGCTTGGATAGTCCAGCGCGCAAGGTGGCACACCGTGTTTCTCGCGACAGGTTTCGTCCCTCCTTGAACGCGTCCTCGTGGACCCACACACACCATACCCTCTCCCTCCCTGCCTCCCTTGTTCCCCTGCCGTATTCGAACACAACCAACCAACTAATCCCTCTTTGTTTTGGTTTACAGAAGTGACCACCTCAGAAGACGTCCCCGGCTTCGTCTCCAACGCGCTGCTCATGCCGTTCATTAACGAGGTGCGTTGCTGAGTCCTTCCCTTCCCTCCATTATCCCGTTTCTTCCTCTCCTTTGTTTTTCGTTCCCTTTCTTTACCGTTTCATAAGAGTTGAGCTAACACACACCCACGCACCCGTGCAGGCAATAATGTGTCTCGAAAAAGGCACCGCGACGCGGGACGACATCGACACGACGCTCAAGCTGGGGATGAACCACCCGATGGGGCCGTTGCAGTTGGCGGATTTGTGAGTTGGCTCCGTGTCTTCCCTTCTTCCTTCCTCTATCCTTTTCCTCTCCTCTCCCCTACCTCTTTCCTTTCTATCCTTCCTCTATCTCTTCTTTCCTTCCTTCCTTCCTTCTTTCTCTTCCCCTTTTCCTCCGCCTCTCCCTTCACCTCTCTCCTTCCTTCCTTCCACCTCCCTCTCTATCTCTCCCCTTACTTACTCCCTATCTACCTACTGCGCCGTAAGCAAGCTAAACGCTAACATACAAAACAGCATCGGCCTCGACACCTGCCTCGCGATCCAACAAACGCTCTACGAAGGAACAAGGGATTCCAAGTACCGTCCGTGTGTGCTGCTTGAGAGGATGGTCGATGCGAGGTGGTTGGGGAGGAAGAGTGGGAGGGGGTTTTATGAGTATGTTGGGGAGAAGTGAGGGAAGTGAGGGTGGAGTGAGGGAATTGAGAGTAATTGAACTGCTGTGAAAAGATGTGATTAATAGGGAGGTGGGGGAACCAAAAAAGTTTCCCTGTGTACTGAATACGAATGTGGTTCGAACAGGAACGGGTGAAGAGAGCGAAGTGCACTAATTGCTGGGGGGTCGTGAGCTCTTTCAGGCCTGAAGTAAAATTCCAATGCAAATACAGGATAAAGCGGCGAAATTGAAGCTGGCGCAAAAAAGTCGCGACGAGTCTCCGCAAATGACCCAAGCATGACCCAACCCTGGTTCGAACAGGAACGGCCCTTTGCGTACATGGTGAAGACAGCGAAGTGCGGCCGTTGCTGGTGGGTCGTGAGCGCTTCCAGGCCTGAAGTAGGATTTTCAAGCAAGTCTAGACAGACAGACAGGATGCAACCCGGCCTGGCGGGGAAAAACACGTTCGACGAAGCCCCGAATGACCCAACCTTGGTTCGAACAGGAACATCACTCGGTGAGGAAGCGAAGTGCGGCCATGGTTGTTGGGTCGTGAGCTCTTTCAAGCCTGAAGTAGGATTCTCAACCCCGAGAACATCTTGGAGCTTGGAGGAAAAAGGTAACAAGAGAATGATGTATGACCCAACCCTGATTCGAACAGGAGCGTCACTTGCCCACATAGTGGAGAAGGCGAAGCGCCCTAATTGCTGGTGGGTCGTGAGCTCTTTCAGGCCTGAAGTAGGATTTTCGGGCAAATGCTTACAGGATAAAAGCTTGCGGGGAAAACACGCAAAAAAGTCAACTTCACTCCAGATTACCTGGCCTTGATTCGAACAAGGACTCCACTCGTGCTGAGCGCTGAGCAGCGGCCGTTGCTGTTGGGTTGTGAGCTCTTTCAAGCCTGAAGTAGGATTCTCAACCACGGGACGCAACCATGAAAACATCTTGGAGCTGGGAGGGAAAAGGTAACAAGAGCCTTAGCAATGACGCAGGACCCAACCCTGATTCGAACAAGGAACTCGTGCTGAGCGCTGAGCAGCGGCCGTTGCTGTTGGGTCGTGAGTTCTTTCAAGCCTGACAGAGGATGTCCAACCACGTGGTCAGGACGCAACGATGAAAACATCTTGGAGCTGGGGGCCGGGAGGAAAAAGTACGAAGAGCCACTCCCAATGACCCAACCCTGATTCGAACAGGAGCATCACTTGCGGGTGAAGCAAGGGAAGTGTGCGGGCATTATCGATGGGTCGTGAGCTCTACTAAGTCTGAAGTGGGACTCTCAACCACAGGACGCAACGATGAAAACATCTTGAAGAGCGAAAGAGCTGGTGGAGCGGAAAAAATCATTCTGTTACTCCGAATGACCCAACCCTGATTCGAACAGGAGCATCACTTGCGGGTGAAGCAAGGGACGTGCGGGCCATGGTTGTTGGGTCGCGAGTTCTTTCAAGAGCCAAATGAACTGAGTAAGTACTGGGAGTGGGATTTTCGACGATAAATTCGAATCCGAGCGACTCTTCGACCACTTCAATCTAAGTCACGAAGGCTTTGGCGTCTTGTCTGGTGCCGGGGAAAAACAAAACAGCAAGAATCACACCTTCTAAAGACCCAACCCTGATTTGAACAAGGGTCTCGTGCCATACTTAAAGCAAAGCGCATCACTCGGCCATTGCCGTTGGGTCGTGAGTTCCTTCAAGAGCTGAGCGCTGGACTGAGTACTGGAAGTGGGATTTTCAACCATAAATTCGAATGCGACCGCCATTCAAACCAAATTGAACCTTGAGTCGCGAGCTGATTTGGCGTTCTAAGTTCTGCCCATTATTTTTGTTGCCGGCGGAAAAAAAAGGGAAATCAACGACACCATGGCCATGACCCAACCCTGATTTGAACAGGGAATCCCTCACGTCCCCAGAAAATCGTGGTCTGAACTGAGGGACGGAAGCATTACTCGTGGGTCATGAGTTCGTTCAAAGTGAGGCTTTGAACCCACAAGATACCTGGTACAGTAGTAGGATTGTGAGTTTTCAACCATGTCAACGGGAATCCACCACTTCAGCTAAATTCAACCTTGGCTCGCAGGGAAACTGCACGCATTTGCGAGCACTGACCTAGGCAAACTGAGAAAGAGAATCTACTTGTGTCGCGCACTTCGAAGGAGAGAGCGAGAGAGAATGTAAATCGAGGATACCAAAAGGTTGCTCAACTGATAGGATCGATAGGCTACGCGTTGGGTTGGATGACTCTGCTCTGTTGAAATGTCGTGTAGTGCGAGACAGTAAGCGGGGAAAAACAGAAAAAATACTATACGAGCATGATATGACCCAACCCTGGTTCGAACAGGGACATCACTTACTTTGTGATTCAAGCGACGTGCGGGCATGTTTCTTGGGTTGTGAGTTCTTTCAAGAGTTGAATGAACCGAGTGCTGGAAGTACTTCGGATGTTCAACCATAAATTTGAATGTGACCCAGACCGAGTGTTCGACTCTTCATGAAGTGAATGGGCGTCCTGCCCATTACTTATTGCTGTTACCGGGGAAAAAACAGCCGACGCCATCTTGAATTAAGACTCAACCCTGATTCGAACAGGGAATCAGTGCTCAATACTTGAGCTGAGGGACCCGGACGGAAGGATCACTGGTGGGTCGTGAGTTCTTGCCAGCCAAGCTCTGAACCCGCTGGATACCCAGTAGGATTTTAAATTTTGAACCACGTCGACGGAATTCACCGCTTCAGCTAGTTTCAACCTTGATCCACAGTGGACCCGTACACATTCAACCGGTTCAGATCGCAAGCTCTGCTCTGAGGTGACTAGGAAGGATTCTCTGGATGAATACTCGAGTTGCGAACATTGGAAAAAGAGAGAGCTCAGAGAGGATGCTATCTCCAAACCAAACTCGGAATCAAACGGAAATTTGTTACTACCCGGCGGGTGGTTGAATATTGGATGGGAGGGGGAGGGCCACTATAGCTACTAAGCTACAGTTGTAAACTAGGAAGCGCAACGACACATAGAAGCGCAACACTAGTTTTCGGCACCTTCTGGGCCTGGAAAAAAATCCAAATAAATTTGTAGATACTCAATGAGATTGTACGGGAAGGCTTGCAAAAGGATTGGCCCAAAATATCCTAGAGAGCTCTGAAAACTGGGTGTGTTTGTCTCACCGTAATTTGTACAAATTTGATGTGTTGCAAAGGTCAGCCTCGTTCTCAGCAGGAATTGGTCCTAATTACGGGGGGTAAATTGCAACGTGGACTACGTATAGAGAGGATGTATTCATGAGCTTAGGATGCGCGATTTGGGTCAAATGTGGCCGAGTGATCCGCGAAACAATAAAAATGTTGCGCTTCCTAGTTTACGACTGTACCCATTGTACTACAGCCCAGCTGACCTTATACTTTGTGAAAACCGTAAATGTGTCCTACGAAGTCCGCAACAGGTGAAAAAGAGTAAAAACACCCTTTGGAGACTCGCGAATGACCCAACCCTGGTTCGAACAGGGAGCTTGTCCTAACGCTCAGGCTATGTAGCCATTTGGGTCGTGGATTCGTTTGAACCGAGCACAACCGCCGAGTGCTAAAGCACTAGAAATGGTACTGAAGATTTTGAAATTTGAACCACAGGAATCCAGAATGCGACCATGATCAGACTCAACGCCCAGTTCAAACAAGTAACTCGTATTCGAGCGAAGGATCTGGCGCGCTGCCCTTGTCGGGGAAAAGACAAAAATGCAGGATATGAGAGGTATGACCCAACCCTGGTTCGAACAGGGATTACCATCACTTGCTTGCTTGGTGAAGACATCAAAGGTCACCACTCAATGACCATTGCCGTTGTTCTTGGTTGGGTCGTAGGTTCCTTCGAATCTCAACCAGAATTTTAAGTAACCACAGGATCATGCGACTGGGCGAAAAATCCAGCAGGAGGCGCAAAAAGCCACCAGAGCATTTGAATGACCCAACCCTGAGTCGAACAGGCATCCCTTCCTGAGGGAAGGAACTTGAGGCCACGCTGGCCACTGGGTCGTGGGTCCTTTCAGGTCTGAGTCTACAGTAGATCTGAACCGAGTGGTGCAGTAAGTGCTGGAGATAGGATTTTTTTTCAACCACAAACTTGACTGGGACCGCGCAACTTGGAGTCTTCCACCATCTGAACTACGTAAATTGAGCCTCGAGTCACGAAGGATCGATCCCATTATTGAGCTATCGCCGCGGAAAGCAAAAAACAGCTCCAAGGAGATATGAGTGGCCCACCCCGGTTCGAACAGGGAATCTCGTCCTCGAGCTCTGATTTGCGCTGAGGAAGGAGGCACATTGGGTCGGGGGTCCTCTCAAAATTAAATCTAGATAGGTGTACCAGACATAGGATTTCCAACCTCAGGAATCCACTTGAACCTTCTGATCTCAACTTTCAAGTTCTAAAAAGCATTCTAGTACTTACTTACCGGATAGATCGGTGAACGTCTGTCATTTACTTACTTACCTGCTGGTTTCGAGCCTGATTATGAAAAAAAAAAATGAACACGATGAGTGTAATTATGATCCAACCCTGGTTCGAACAGGGATTTCCTGCGCGGTCCCTGGTGAGGGAACTCCATTGGGTCGTGGGCTCTTTCATGCTGAGCTCTGAGCTGAGTGAGTAAGTACTAGAAGCGAGTCTTGAACTAATTCAAACCACATCGGAAATGCAACCGTGGGAAAGTCCCGGTCCTTGTCTTTCGTGAGCCTGCGCCAAAAAAATGGTCTCCTTGTACAAATGAGCCGACATTTTATAGTTTTGTACAGTTCGGCAACAATCTAATGTAGGATGTGCATGGGGTATTCCGTCGTGTCGTGTGTCGCATGAATAAAATAATAAGAGCACCCAGTCAAAGTCGTCAAACCGACTAAAAGTCCCACTGCACGCAAAGAATCAGCTTCAATACAGCTCCGTCCATGATCCGGAAACTAACCAAGGTCCCGAAAGCGGGGATCCCCTCCCGCTTGCACCCCTCCATCATCTCCCGGTTTCCCCCCATGTTGGAAGTGGTGAAAACGACCTCCGCGCCCCAGCTAGACGCAACAAAATAAAGTGAATAAAAGGATGAATGAAGCCGGACGGCGTGGAGGCGGGGCGTACGAGATATACGTCTCCTTCAACAGCTTCATCACATCGGGTCTCCCGCCTAAGTAACGAAACGCCAAGTCAGTGGTGCGCTCAGGATTTACTAGTAGAATGCGCTCGCGAGTCGCGACCGACGGACCTCGTTCCTTCGAATCCCACAGCGTGTACTGCGTTGGGGGCAGGTTATCGTGGATCAACGCTGTGATCGTCGGCCCGAACGTCTTTTCCTGGTCTGAGCCCATCCAGATTAGATACCAATCCGGGTTCTATGTAAATCAAACAACCGTTGAATTCAGTAAAGGAGACCGGCGCCGCAGCGAAGCGCGAGTATGTACGCACCTGAAGACAGGTCGAGAGAGCGGAGCCGAGGCCCGTCCCGGTGCAGACGCGGATACCCCTCTTGTAAAGCGTCGAAGTATTTGAGACTCCTGCGAACTGGTGGTAATACACGATTGAGTGGGGAATCTCAGGCCCAAGAAAGGTTTAACAAGTCACCTTCAGCTGCCGCGTCCACAGAAATTTGGGCGGGTCGTCGACCAGGGCTTGCGTGAAATCACCCTGCACCCCGCAGATGAGGTAGTGCTCGTCGGACTTGCGCCCCGTTCTACATAGTCGGGGTTGGGTACAGGATATGGGGAAGGATTTGAAAGACGTACGATATAGTCCCGAATGCATGATACTCCAGCATGGATCCGCGCGAGATCCTCGTCAACAATCCCTGCTGCATCCCACGCTCAAACCGTATGATGGCGACCTTCGGCGATGGCTGCAGGCAGATCCAAGGTTGCTTCAATAAACCGAGTTTCGCCCAAGGAAACCGGACGTACGACTTCGACCACGACGGGGACTTTGCGTACGGTAAGCCACGGGGTGATAACGCTGCGCAGAATCAATTAACATATTTGCAAGAGGGTGGGTTGAAGAAGGACATACAAGAGCGTCATCCCCACCGCGAACCAGAAATCCTGGTGATGAATCAAAGCGACGCCGTTGGGGTTCCACGACCGGGTGTCCATGTCGTAGAAGTCGCCGAGGACGACCAACACCCAAGCTGAGCCCGCATATTAATTCGGAACTCTCGCGAAACCACGTTCTTGGGCTCACTGGATGCGAGACCGAACCTAATTTGGGGGGGTCTAATGAGTGGGGGTCTCGACGCGGGGACGGAGGGAGACACGTACCACCCAACCAAACGATGGTAGCTTTCGAACACGCTAGGAACGATAAATACGCGAAAAGATACACGCCTCAGCCGAAGAAGCCTATCTTACTTATGGTGAGAGTCGCGAACCCAAGGAAGCTACCCGAGGATTAAATGACAATGTCAATCCAGAGTCTGACCAGGGTGGAAGTGGAAGAAGACGTACAGCGGACGCGATGGAGATGAAGATGGCAACACCGGTGACGACCGCTGCGGCGATGATGGACGCGGGGTAGTGGTGATACTCGGCGAGTATGAGCACGATCCGAAGAACGAGCCAAAGGGCGCCCGAGACCGCGCAGCCTGAGTGGATCCCTCCTATATGCTGCGAGGCTCGTTCAGGTCGTGGACAAGACAGCGATAAAAACCGACGACTTACCTGCAAGGCCGACGTACATGCCAGGCGAAACCAGAGCGGCGTCCACTGCGTACATAGGGTGAGTGCTCAGCGGGCGTGTACGTGCAAATGATAGTACTCACCTTCGCGAATAGGGTGTTGACGATCAAATATAGGAAGCGCCCAAAGAGCTCGTTTCGCACGAGGATGGCCGCCTGGAGATTGCCCAGCACGAACGCGCCGGTGTATCTTCTGGGATATTCCCATTTTCCGAGCGCGGCGAGGAGGAGGGCGATGAGGTTGAAGGCGACGATGATCGTGAAGAATTTTCTGCGCAATGATCGTCGTCGGCGTCAGCGTCGAGTCCACCTCCAGCACGGGCGCGACTCACCTGTATGTGTTGAACCACAGTTGGTATTCAACGATATCGCAGTTCTTGGATTTTGACTTGGGGAATACGAGCGGCGGGATGTTCTTTGGAGTAGTAGTGGATGGTAGCGTTGGGGTGGCGTCTCTATGCGAGCTCCGAGTCGTCGGCGGAAAGGAAGGGCGGGGTAGGGCATGGCGATCGCGAGATACATGTAGTCCCGTCTCGAGGTCGTGAGGGAAGGCAGGCATTATTGGTTCGTTAAGGTGTGCAGAGTGGGGTGTCTGGCTCCACATTAGCGGCTATTGAACCAGGTTTTCTAAGAAAGGAAATCAATCGGGCGCAGAAAAGTCGCCGAGATGCCCGACATCGTCATCCGACTGGCAGGAAGCTTGGGTTAGCGCCGTCGATTGCAGCTTTGTGAGTGGCGATGGTTTCGACACGTCTAGAATGGTGTAAGAAGACATGCATGCTCTTACCCCGTCGCAAGCACAGCACAACCTTCAGCAGTTAGACGATGAGTGAGTTTTCTTCCGGCTCTAAATTGGGAGTGATTGAGGGGCGATTGCCCGCCTTGAGGCGGGCATCTCGGGCGAGTACCGTACGTAGCCTTAGCCTGCAGCCTATTGGGTAGATCCAGAGCAATGCGTCCACTAAACTCACGGCACATCGCACTGCAAATTGGGATGCGGTTTGGCTCACCTGGAAAAGGCATAGGGGTCAGAGCTTACAGTGAAAAAGTCTATAACCCACAGGCTGAGGCTTACCGTACGTCCTAGACCTGAACTAGGTGGGCAGAAGTTGATTTCGACTCGCGGTCAACCTGTCCCATTGTACACTTGTTGTAGTACACAGTCAATATCGGTTCTCTCCGACGTCAGGAGGCACAAGAGATTCCGATGCGCTACCATTTTGCACCAGATTTTTCGTGGACCTCAAGGCTCTCAGTCGCAGCGCATCCATGTTCGATATCGAAGCAAAGTCAGGGGAGGAAACGGAAGCCAGGATCACAATCTACGCAAACAACCGCTCAAGTCCGCATTTAGAAGGTGATGCCGCAATGACGGCAGCCGCATCTCGTTTCAGCCATCTCGTTGGGTGGGTAGGAGATCGCATCAAGGTCTCTCACTCGTCGCTGCTGAAGCCTTATCTGTAAAACCCTTTCAGAAGGTTGAACATCGAGATTCGGCAAAAACTGTTGTTCTTCGCATCCCTCCTCACAAACCTGAACTTCTTCTCAAGGGAGCGCCCACCCATACTTGCCGCCCAGCTTGGGCTGGTCGAATGCATGCCATGCCGCGCAATTTGAATTGATTGAACACCCAAGACTTCAGGCTGATCCGTCCGTTCGGAAAGGTCCCACGGTTCAATTCAATGGTGGCAAGTACCGAACGCCCAGTCATTTCAACATAAAACGTGTCGACAAACTTTGAATTAGTCACTAGTCCTGTCCCTACCTGCGCCTCCTCCCTCCTCCTCCTAGCCCCGAAAATCCATTAGGCCGAGCGCCGATTGCCAAAGATTCTGAGTTGAACCCGGAGGCAAAGTTTGCGGCGTCAAAAGCTTGGCGACGGGCATGATGAACCGTGTGGCTGTGCCCTTCGGCTAGTTCCAAGTCCCCGCAAAGTCCCCGTAATCGCCCTTTATCCACACCTCCAAATTCCACAGCAAGGCCCAACACCTACATATAAATGCCTCCACTGAACCCCCCCAAAAAATCCCTCTCCGGCACGTCCCCTGGGAATTTCGCGGCAATTAGACGCCTACATGTTCAACAGCTTTGATAACGCCAACAACAAACCCCGCCAACATACGGGTTGCCCTCTCCGCGCGCTTGTTTTTTTAATAGTCGCTACACACTTACCCACGTTTGCATCACATCCCCGGTGCCCACGCCTTGTCAGCAGCAATGAACCGTCTCTTCCTGCGCCTGCCCCAGCGCGGCGCCCCCCTCAAGCTCATCTCCTTCGTCCTCATCAGCGTCCTCCTCGTCTCGGCGTTTTCCTACCGAGCCTTGAGCGGCGGGGAGGGCCCGGATCTGGAGCACGTCCCCTACGAACCGTCGCCAAATACTATCGCGCTCGGGCATCCGACTTTCGAGGATATAAGGGAGTATGAGCATGCGCTGCCGCAGCATCGGCTGGCTGTATTAGCCGCGAATCCACGCCCGAGGTGCGTCCTCTAAGGACCGGTAGTGCCCGCCCTTACCTCCGCCCCCGCGCCCGCAGATATCTCTTCCTGCCCTGGGAGGCATGGGGGACCGGTTGGAATAACGTCTTTCAAGGTGCAACCCTCTTCACTGAACCTTCTTCATACACATGACTTACATTGTACGTCGTCCCTCCCCGACCGCAGAACAGTGCGTATCCCCCGTCCCTACACGTATGCTCAGCACGGCATATTAAATTTTCTTTTCTTCTCACCAGACTGCTAAACACCCACCTCGGCTACCTGGCCAACCGCGGGTACGTCTTCGTCGACTACATCGCGCGCGACCACCCCCCGTTCGCGGACACGCTCCCAGGCGGCGAGCGCCACATGCTGCACATCCCCATGAACGCGCTCACCTCGGGCCCCACGGGCGGCGGGTCCTGGGGCCCCGACGCCAAACCCGGAGTCCCCCTCCCCGTGTCCCAAAAATGGTGGGCCTCTTCGTGCCCCGACGCTGAAGTCGTCGAGGTCAACGTCGGGGACACGGTAAGGGAGCTGAACATCACGGACTCGACGCAGGGGGACGAGCGGCTCCGGCTCTGGGGGGAGAAGCTGCTGGGCATCGAGGCCGCGTGCGTCAAGATCGTCGGCGGGTCGCCCTTTGACTACATGTACGTCGCTGCGAATCAGTCTCACCCGCTCGTTTCCAGGGCTGATTTTTGAGCCAGGTTCATCGGCTCCGACCGCGTCCTGTCCATGTGGGACTCGTACGGCGCCTCCCCCACCCTAAAGCAATACGCCTGGTCCGCCCTCATCACGCGCGCCCTCTCGCGCAACTTCGCCCTCGTCTCCCCCGGGCCCCTCCCCACCGCGCTCGCCCCCGCCCTCTCGCGCATAGTCACCACCCCAGGCGCCGGCAGCCCCGACTCCCCCTACCTCCTCACCGCCTTCCGCCCCCTCCCCGCCTCCGCGCCCCCCATCCGCGGCCTGCTCGGCCTCCACCTGCGCCGCGGCGACTACGAGGAGCACTGCAACAACCTCGCCTGGTGGGGGTCCGGGTTCAACGCGTGGAACCAGTTCGGCGACCCAAGCGTAAGGGAGACGAAGCGCTTCCCCGCGCTGCCGGATTACCTCTCCCTGCGCAGCGCGACGAACGAGTCCCGGTTCGACGCGGCGCATAGGCACTGCTGGCCGACGCCGGAGGAGATCGTGGAGCGCGTGCGCGCGGTGCGCGCCGAGGCGCACGGGCAGGAGCTGCGCAGTGTCTATATGGCGACGAACGGCAAGGCGGAGTGGGTCGCGGATGTGGCGGCAAAGCTGCGTGCGGACGGGTGGGAGATGGTGTCGAGCTCGCTGGATATGAAGCTTGCGAAGGACGAGTTTGCGGTGTCGCAGGCGGTGGATATGGGCGTGCTCGTTGCGGCGGAGACGTTTATCGGCGTTGGGTTCTCCAGTCTCAGCTCGAATGTTGTGCAGCTGAGGTTGGCGGGCGGGAGGGAGCCGAGTACGTGTCGGTTCTGGTAAAAGAGCCTATAGAGAGCTCGAGGGCGGCGCGAGCTGCGAAGTATGTATATGATAGGATACCATTTGGTTAATTTGTGTTTTTCTAGAGTGCTTCGGCGAATTGGCCTTCGAGCAGACGCAGTGGAGCCCAGAGAAAGAGACCGAAGGACCGCCCAAGAAAGTTCAAGCCAGAGTTAGGTTGGCGTCCAAGTTTCTGCAGAGCCTACGAGTGTCCTCGTCTGCAGACCTCAGCGCGGCGAGAGACAGGAACGCGGCCGTAAGTCTACGCAGAGGTTGGAAATGGCAGACGAGAAGTGTGGAGGAGAAAAGCGCGGAGAAGGCTTACTTATTCGTGGTGCGTTTTGGCCGTGGTGTCCGTGTTGCAACCGTTTTCGGCAATTGAAAGGACGCGGGACGTTCAGGGGCTAAACTTCCCACGCTCCCGTCCTCCCACGAGCAAGTCGCAGAGATGTCCCGTTGGGTGCACGGGAAGTAGGACGTGTAAAAGGTACAGGGATGCAGTACTTGGGTATGTATGTACACGATAGTACATAACGGTTAGTACTCGTTGATCGGCGCAAAGAGGCGCGCCTGCCAAGGCACGATGGCATCACCTTCAAGTTACTCACTCTCCCCGCTCACCAGCTCGTCAACCACTTCGTTCGCGCTTTGCCTCGGAGTCTGGGGCTGCAGAACATTCTCTCGCGGGTTAGGTGAGTGGAGCGTCGGTGAAATATTAGGTCGCTGCAAATTTTGGGTTGAAAATATTACTTACCTCGCCCCAACGCTCATTAACACTACCTGCCTGACCAGCTGCACCCCCTCCGATACTGGCCTCAGATTTATCGCAGTTGAAGCCGGTAAAATCAAAATTCAGAAACCGACGTGCGGTGTCTGGGTCAACTTGGTTGGATTTAATTCAAGGGTTGAAAGAAAATCTCATTTCTACCACTCAGATCAGAGCTCAGCCTTGAAGCCTGAAGGAGCCCACGACCCAATGGGATGTTGTTCCCTCACTAGGGACCAGCGTCAAGAAGAGAGCCCTGTTCGAATCGGGGTTGGGTCATCGTCGTCAAGTTCGTACGTTTTTTCGCCGGCAACAGAAATAATGGGCAGCGCGCCAAAGCCTTCGTGACTCAAGGTTCAATTTAGTTCAAGTGGCCGAAGCCTCGGTTATATCCAAATTTGTAGTTGAAAATCCTACTTCCAGCACTTACCACTCAGTTAGGGTCTGACCTCGGACGTGAAAGAACTCACGACCCAACGGGAATGCCCGAGTAGTGTGCTTGACACCACCCTGTTCGAATCAGGGTTGGGTCTTTAGAAGGTGTCGCTCATGCTGTTTTGTTTCTCCCCGTCAACAATGGGCAAGACGCCAAAGCCTCCTTAATCAAGGTCCAATTTGGTTGATGGGGTCGAACATTACACGCAGTCAGTCGCATTCAAATTTGTGGTTGAAAATCCCACTTCCAGTACTCAGTTCAGCTCTTGAAAGAACTCACGACCCAACGATAACCGCACTTCGCTTGCCTCACAAAGCAAGTGATGTTCCTGTTCGAACTGGGGTTGGGTCTTTAAAACGTATCGCTCATGCTGTTTTTGTTTCCCCCGGAAATAGCAATAATGGGCAGCGCGCCAGGGATGATCCTTCGTGACTCGAGGCTCAATTTGGTTGAAGGGGTGGAAGACTCAAATTGTGTGGTCGCATCGGAATGTGTGGTTGAAAATCCCATTCCAGCACCTACCACTCAATCCAGATCCAGATCTAGACTTAGGTCTGAAAGAACCTACGACCCAGTGGCCAGTGTGCCCTCAAGTTCTTCGCTCAGCAAGAGATCCCTGTTCGACTCCGGGTTGGGTCGTTCAACTCCGCTGTTGGCTTTTGCCCACTGGCAGTCGCATCCTGTGGTTGAAAATTCTGGTTCTGAATCGATTCGAAGGAACCTACGACACTGAACGCCAATGGCCAAGTAGTGCGCTTTGCTTCCTTCACCAAGCAAGTAATGGTAATCCCTGTTCGAACCAGGGTTGGGTCATAAGACATCTGCTTCGCTGCTATTTTTGTTTTCCCCCGACGAGGGCAGCGCGCCGAATCCTTCCCGAGTCTGGCAAGCTCGAACACAGGTTGGTTGAACAGGGTGTTGATGTCGCATTCTGGATTCCTGGGCCTGTATGGTTCAAAATTCAAAATCCTACCGTTTCTAGTACTTTAGTACTCAATTTTCAAAGAGCTCAAGACCAAGTGGCTACCTCGCCTAACCAGCGACTAGCGTTAGGAGAAGCTTCCTGTTCGACCCAGGGTTGGGTCATGTTGATTTTCTCCGCCGTTTTTTTCTTCTTCTCCTCCTGCTGTTGCAGACTTTGTACGAGACATTTACGGTTTTTAGAGAGTACAAATCACGCGGGCTATAGTCCAATGGGTAGCTATGGCGCGCCTCCCCCTCCTATTGAATATTCATCCAACCGCCGGGTAGTGATAAATTTCCGATCGATTCCGAATCTAGTTTGGGTAGGGCATCCTCTCTGAGCTCTCTCTTCTTTGACTTCGCGACTCGAGTATCTATCCAAATCCTCCTTCTCAGTCTCCCTCGAACTGTGCTGGTGATCTGAACCGGTTGAACAGTGTGTACGGTTGCTCTGTGAGCCAGGGTTGAATTTAGCTGGAGCGGGGGACTGCCGACGTAGTTGAAAATTAAAAGCCTACTAACACTGAGTCGGTTGAGAGTTCAAGCCCGCAAGCACTTGTGACCCACGAGTAATGCTTCCGTCCCTCAGTTCAGACCGCGAGTTCCCAGGGACTTGAGAGATTCCCTGTTCGAACCAGGGTTGGGTCATAAGGTCGTGATGTCCGGCGTCTTTTGTTTTTCCTCAAGATAGCAATAATGGGCAGCGCGCCAAACCAGTTCGCGACTCAAGGTTCGATCTAACTTACTCGTTGAAAAGGCCACGGCGATCACCGATACCTTCCCACGGTTGCATTTCCAATGTGGTTTGAATCTCGCTCATCTGGAATTTCACTTCGGGTTCGTGGCCTCGATTCTCGTACTAATAGACATGGGTTCCGACCGGGTCAAGTACTTACCACACATCAAAGCACAAGCGGTTGCAGCTTCTTAAAGTCAAAGGTACCGAGACCTGTTGGAGGAACGATGAATTAAACGGCCAGGAGCCAAAGGAGTAGAAGATGGCATACCCGAGGCCGGGTCCCATCTGAACGACATCAAGGTCAGCGGACATCCTCGAGTAATAAAAGCGAAGAAAAGACTCACCCTGTGGTCGCGTTGAAGCCCGGTTGCTCACACCCCTCCACCCATCCATCTCTGCCCCATTAATCAATATGGGAAGCAACTGGAAGGCAGAGAACGAACGTGATATCGCGCATGCCCTTCGCGCCCACGCCGTAGAGGAAGGGATTCAAGAACCCCATGGTTGGCTTTCCGTTCCTCAGCCGCCAATCATTGAGCAGCGCGACGATGCTCGCTGCGGTGGGAACAGCGGCGCTAGTCCCGCCGCCGAGGTCCCACCGGTTGAAGAAGTAGTCGAAGAATGGGCCGCCGCCTAGTAAAATAAATGAGAGTCTGCTGGTAAGTGGGACCTGTGAGGTTCGTGTACGCACCACCGCATACGATATCAGGATACGCTCGCCCGTGGTGATTGTACATGCTAGACTGCATCGGCGTCTCGTCCTTGTTCGCGGGGCCAGCGAGGTATCCGGACACAGCAGCTTCTGCATGGTACGCGTCTTCAGTGAGCAATCACAGTCAGTCAACCGCGACAACTCACACCTTGGTACCACGGACGGTCGAAATAATAGGAAAATCCCGAGCCAGATCCCAGGACGGCGACCTGGGGGAAGATCCCACCTGTCTCTCCGACGGTAGTGACACTACGGGAATTGGATGGCTCGCATTCTCATAACGATGGGAAAATGGAAGCAAAACTCACTACGGGCACGACGCAGGGAAAACCGGGAGGAAGGTCGTTCCGTTGGCGCCGGTATTCGCGATGCAGGTCTGCGAAATGAACATCGACGTGTTGAATAACGCGGGAGCAGGGACGGACCGGCAGATCAGAGACTCCCAACCCTTGGTCCCCGCTGCTGAACAGTACAGAGACTCCTCTGCCAAGTAGGTATTGGGAGAGGTATTGAAATGAGAAGAGGGTAACATACCTGGCTCCGAGCTTTGCGAAGCCTTGACACACCGCGTTGGCGTAGTCCTATATATGATTTGGTTGAATTTGTCGAGGGATGGCATGGCTGCACCGAAATAATTACCTGCGGGACCTAATAGAGAGTCGAGTCAGCGCGGGAATGAGGAGGGAAGGATGAGTTTAGGGTTCACCGTTTGTTCGTCGTCTCCGTATGAAGTCGTAACCACCGTCGGAGGTTCATCCAGGTTCAAAAGATAATTGATGAAGCTGAGTGTGGTCAGTCAAAGAAAGAAAACGGCTCAGAGCAGATGATCCCGACCCACTCGAGGTATGGTTCATTTACGCCGGGACGCTCTCCATCTTGGTTCTCGTCTGGGATGTACGGAGGGACCGAATTCGTCGTGTAGTATGTCATGGGGATGGGATACGCGACTTGGATGGCTGTACAAGGGATATGTTAGTGGTCGCGAGGCGAACGAAAGAAAGGCCCTGAGAAACCGACCAAGCTGGGTATCGAGATTGCCTTCATCGCTGGCGGAATTGGGAGTAAATGGTCCTGGAACAAGTCAGCGGAAGCAACCGGGCGCGGACAGACATCCAGCCCACCTGTGATGTTAACAACGTCGAACGTATAATTCGATCCGACAGCCTCTGGTATGTAGTCGTCGAGATACAACCGGAACGAGTCACTGGCAAGAAAATCAATGGTAAGTCGATAAACACAGGGAGAAGACGCACGGTCTGGCCCAGATATCGAGGTAGCCGGCGCTGATAATGCATACATGTGAGTTGAAAATCGCAAGATTATAGCATGCCCGCTCACACTCCAATCCGGTTATTTCCCCTGGCTGCAGCTGTATAATTCCCGATGTTGTACAATTTCCGGGCACACGGGGGATCGACGATCTGCACGCAGCTCGTGAAATCACTTTGGTTGAGTGCCGCGGGGCGTTTAGCGAGGCGCGGCGCGGTGAGATCTGCTTCGGACCTCAGCCCGTGGCGCAGCGGGTCGAGGAACGCCGTCGTAGGATGCACGAATGTGATGTGGGGAAGCAGTGTTTGGGGGAGACTGTAGTTGAGGGTGCGAACGACGCGCCTTCCGGTCTTGCTGTGCTCGAAAATGCCGAACCGGGTGGAGAGCATGTCCTCTGCGGTTGAAATGGGCAGGACAGCCGAGACGCTGTCCTGGGAAGGAGACCACCTTATGGAGGTTGCGTTGTTCGTGGCGAGCCAGGTATGCACGAGGTCTAGAGTTTCGTCGGCGGGCTTCGAGAGAGAAAGCACCTCGTCCTTCGAGAGGTGGTGCCCGTATGTTGAGTGGGATGGGTCGCTGATGTTCCGCAGGACGGCCTCGAGGTGAGAGAAGCGATGTTGTGCGATCCCAAATCGCAGGTTTATGCCTCTACTGGGGGACAAATGAGCGTCTCCGAGGTCCGTCCATCCGGAGGGAACGTCAGGGAGCGAATGTTTCACCACTGAAAGCGAGTGCGCAGAGGCGATGGCCAAAGACCCAGGCAGAAGGCTCCAGCGCAAGATTGCTGCTAGATTAACCATGCTGGGGATAATCGAACGTAGAACATCGCCTGGGTTATATAGGAACCTGCGGCGGCGGGATCGCATACGGCGAGAAGAGGCCGACGCAGACTTCGGCAGATGAATCAGGCGACGTCGAAAAGGTATTTTCGTCACATTCAGCGGAGCCGCCGAAGTGGAGAAGGTCGTTGTTCAAGTCTTCAGCACCTATGTAAGGAGCGAAGCGGTACCAGACTCCAGAATTGACCTCAACAGTGGGGGAAGCACGCATCGGATTTTGGCCTGCCAGTTGTTAGATATGTTGTTTTTATAGTCGATTTTCGTGCAGCGCCGTTGCTCGCAAGGCAAGGAAGAAACCGAGAATCGGCAATTATCGTGTCCCAGGAGCACTTTCGGAAATTTGACCAAGACGGGCGTGAGGAAACCGCGGCAATCAGTTTGGTCAACGGGTTCTCTCAGGCTTCAGGCTTGAAGTTCCTTCAAGACCAACATTGGACCAACACAGAGCTCTTTCACTTCAAAGGAACTACAGGCTCACCCAACAGGACATGAAACCCGACAGTCTGGCTCTCGGAAAGGTCCAGACATCTCAGCCGCAGGAACGATTCGGAAGGAAATCCACAGCACCTCAGCTGGACTTGGAGGCTTCCTGGCCGCCTTACTCTGAATATCTTTGGAACGGTCCTCTTCTTGGAGTTGAAACGTCGATTCTGGGCCTCTGGGCTTCACATGAGCCGAGAAAAAGAGAAGATTAATATACTCTGCAATACAGAGACTATAGACGGTGCGTTACGCTATAAATCGTCTACGCTGGTCCTTATTCCTATTTATTCAGTGGAAAGACCCTACACTACACGATCGCTTTAGGCAAAAGCAGGCCCGACGAGCCAGCTGACGTCGTCGGTAAAGAACAGGGTGGCGTCAAAGAAATCCACGCCACCGTTGCTCGCAGCATACCCAACGGCGTTGAAGTGCCGGAAGTAGTGCGCCGGGAAGTTCCACGACCGGAACGCATTGCCCTGCCCGTTCAGCCCCGCCCTCGGGCAGAACGTCGCAGCCTCCGCAAACTGCTTCGAGCTGTCGTTGGCGTTCACGAGCAGCATGAAATTAGAGTGCCGGATGTAGCTGTTCGGGGTGTCGCGCGACAGGAACGACACGCACGCGCTGTTCCCGAGCCCCGCGACGACCGTCCAGCTGGCGGAGAGCTTCATCGCGCTCGGGCTGCTTGCGTTCACGATCTGTGTATTCACCGTCGCGCCCGTGTGTGCGAGGTAGCGGTTCGTGCAGCACGCCGTCGTCGCGCGGAGCGATACCGTGGAGCCCACGGTAACTGCGGGCCCGCTCGTCAGCGACGTGGCTGCGTACTTGGCCGCGACGATGTCAGCTTGCACCGCGTTTTCGGTCGCGTCGGACGGGTACCCGGCTGTCATCACCCCCTCATAAAACGTCCCCTGCGCCCTATCGCTGTTGTCGCCGCCGATGCCCAGGATAATCGCGCCTTCCTTCTTCATGACCGTGTAGCCATTCGGGCGGGCGCCATCGTAGAACGTCGACAGCGCGCCAGACGCGCTGTTTCCTCCCCGGATCGCCCAGTGGTTCGGCTCGCCTTTCACGACGGCCGTGACGAAGCGGAAGGGGACCGACGGGTCGGGGTTGTTGCCTGCGTTGAGCCCGGTGAACAGGCCGTTTTCGAGGTCGGCCTCGACCCAGGGCCCGCTGCCCGTACCACTTCCACCGGAGCCAAAGTATATGGCCTCCATGTGCCCGGCACCCGGGTCGTTGTTGTGGATTTCAGCGTTACCATAGTCGAAACAACAGTTGCCGTTGTAATGCGTGCCGTCGAAGACCGCGTACATGCCCTCTGGAGCGTCGCCCTGGAAGAAAACAATATCTTCAGCAAGAGTATAACGCAGGCAGAAAAGAAAACCAACTGTGGCGATCCCATTCGTCGCGTCGTTACGGTAGCCCGTGCCGGGCGAGATGAAGACGCCGTACGCGCTGTGTCCGTTCAACGTGACCGGCGCACCATCTGCAGCAGCCAGATTGTCGAGGCCACCAAAATCGGGACCCGTGTCGGCGGTGCCGGGCGGGGCCTGCGTGAGGTGGTTCCCGTGGCCGGATTGGTCGTAGATGGTGGTGATTAGGCAGGTAGTGCCGGCGCATAGGACGTCCTGCGCGTTGGCGTTGGCGACACCGCCTGCGGACAGTGGTCCGACGTTGACAGTGGTGTTGTCGGAGCCGCGTCGCACCTGGTAGAGCGCGCCTTGGTACGCGCTGTAGAGCGCGCGGGTGGTGCTGTGCGCGGCGACGCAGGGGGTGCCGCCGGAAGCGTAGATGTCGCAAGGCCCTGCGGCGACGAGGGCTGCGAGGAGAGAGAGCGTGAAAAGTGGGGAGAAGTGGATCGTCATGGCGTTGGCGGCAAGGCATCGAGACGCGACTTTATATACTGGAGCGGGCCGATGAAGACCTATACATAGGTATATGGTAATGCAACCTGTGCTGAGGCACCAGGATGTATATGCATCTCTGATACAGCAGTGAAGAGGACATGAGTGCCCGGCATCGTCGCGGGGCGGCGCAGATGGATGTTGCAAAATTCGGCAATGTTAGGAACACCAAGACTCAAGTATTCTGTTCAACATCACGGAAGGGACTATAAAAGGGATTATCGTACTTTATAAGCTCAGGAACAAAGAATGGTCTTCGTGCCCATTTCTGTGCTCAGCTACACCACACTCCACCTCCAAGTCGTGGTTGAAACACACGACAAACCACATTGGAGAGACACAGCCCGACGGGATTTCAAACCGTACTATATAGTCTTCAACCTCAAACCGTCTTGACAGCCCAAAGTAAAGTGTCGCATTGGAGCGGATCCAGCGGAGCTGAAGGGAATGTGCGTGCGCTTCGGAGTTCAACTCGGCGATCACCGGCACCTTCCCACGGTTGTATTTCAGCGGGTGGTTTCACTCAGCACTTATGCATCCAAACATCCGAGGTGAGAGACTAGTTTCTGCATGGAACTCGAGATCATTGAGGGTATGACGGAATCTAGGACGAATCCTTCTCACACTGGTGGGAGTCAACGATTTCGAGATCCCGCCTTCGTGAATCGTTGTTGATCTTGCGCGGGTCTGTACATCAGACCAATTTGTGTGTGCCGGGGAGCAGAGATGCAGCAACCGCGTGTTCACAGCTTTGATATCCCCCTCCTCCCCACATCCAGTGACTATCACAGCATGGCCCAGCCGCGCTCACAGCAAGCAAATCACACCATGGCCCGGCGGCGCTCACAGAAACCTCTCACACACGCGGACGGAAACGCCACTCACTGTATCAACAGCACCCTGACTTCGAACTCTGCGCTTAAACAAACATGAACCGGCAAAAGCATATACGTGTTTCCTGCTCCTCAGCTGGGCTCGTGTTTACATATTGTATATATAAGTATCACAGTTCATCCCAGCTTCCAGCAGGCGTCCGCAATGATGAATGATGAGCGGCTACAATCGTTTCGTCGACGCGTCAGTCAGTATCGGGAGAGGAAAGTGAAGAAGAAAGCGAAGACATACCAGCTACGTATGCGTGCTGCCCTCCATACAATCAATCCCAAGTATTATTATCACGGTTCACGCGGCTACAATTGCGTCGCAGCCGTCAGTCAGTGTAGGAGGAAGAAACATTGACAAGGTCGAAGACATACCAGCTCCGTGTGCATGCTGCCTGCCCTCCATACAATCCATCCCAAGTATTCTGCTTCGCGCTCTTTGCACTCGTCGGTCGGAGTGAGTGAGGTCCTCGCGTAGGAAGCCGTCCGTCAGAGGTGAGTCCGGGTATGTATCTCATGCTCTGAACTGTAGGTATGTGTGAGTCTCACGGCGACTGAACATGTAGCATTGAGTGACTGACCTTGGAATGGGAATGGGTGATGGGAATGGGTTGAACGTGAAGGTGTCGGTGTCGCCTCCGACGACAAACAGTGGCCCCCGACTCCGTGAATCGTGGGAGCGCTGGCCGTCGTCGGAGGGCGCACGCACGCGAAAACGAGGGGCGCGTCGGCGGCGGAGTGTAAAGGATGTGATGCGTGATTAAAGAGCGTGGTGGGACTGCGGGGCGCCCGGAGTTGGCCTGGAGCGCCCGGCGCAGAAAAATATACGAGTGTGCGTCGGTTGAAGAAGGGGTGGGCCCGGGAGGAGGACGGGTATGAGGAGGAGAAGGAGGAGGAGAAGGAGGGAGGTGGGGGAATATTTTTCTTTCGCCAGAGTGGGGGCCATTTATACATTTCCGGGCTGCGGATAAAACAGTTTACCCGAACGAACCGCGCAAGAATTGAGAATTAATTGAGAGGAACAACCGTCGGAGCCGCACCCGACGCTTGGCATATGATTGAATTGCTCGGACACCATAGCTATTAGTACTAACTTTGAAAGCAGCGAGGTGCGAGGTGAGGTGAGGAGGTAAAGAAAGGGGGCGGCCGCCGACGGCGAAAGAATTGGGCTTGCGATTGGTGAAGGATGCGAGACAACAACTGAGACCTGCAAAAAAGTTGTTGCATTGTCAGTCCGTGGCAAGTTTCTGGCAGTTTGCACTGGAAAAGATTGAACAACCTTTGCAGCCAACTTTGAACCCAAGCTCGAGGTTGCGTTGAGGGCTGAAAATAGGTGTATTCAGTACATCGTGTGGACCGATCGAAGCTGAAACGACGCTGAAGGTTAGGAGAGTGGTGGCCTGGATGAAACCGATCTCAGGTTGGTTGAACGGTTCAACTTGAACCCCGCCCCATAGCGCGGAGCCGAGGAGCCGTGAGCGAGTGAATGAACATAAACTCCACATTAGAAGGACGCGTCGCAACGAAATATATCTGCTACCAGGGAATGGAAAAATCTATGTCGATAGGGTCCTTTCGTTTTTTAACTACTGCGTGCGGGTCAGAAATATACGCGCAAAGAGAAGAAACGAACGACGCACTCAGCCTCTGTTTCGCGCCATCCCCACCGCTTGTATGTCCTCGGATTCGCAATCCACCCCGCAAAGGCCAACCGCTGAGTTTCGCAGTGACCTGGATGAAACCGATCTCAAGGCTGAACGGTTCAACTTGAACCCCGCCCCATAGCGCGGAGCCGATCCGGAGCCGCGAACGAGGGAATAAACAAACTCCACATTAGAAAGAACGCGTCGCATAGCAAGGAAATATATCTGCTACTACCAGGGAATGGAAAAATCTATGTCGATAGGGTCCTTTCGCTTTTTCATCACTGCATGCGGGTCAGAATTTAATATGCACGCAAAGAGAAGAAGAAACGAACGACGCACTCAGCCTCTGTTTCGCGCGCCACCCCCACCGCTCATAAGTCCTCGGATCCGCAATCCACCCCGCAAACCTGGCCGCCCGCTGCGGGTCCTGCCCCTTACACAGATCGACCACCCTCTGCGCCCACTCGCAAAACCGCGCCTCATCCCCCATCAACGCATAGCTCCACGCGATCTCCTCCATGAACGGCACCCGCAACCCATACAGCCCCTCCCGATCGATGAGCTCCAGCGCGCGCTGATTCGAGACGATGATGGTGTCGTCCGGACGACAGAGGTCGGTGGACCAGGGGAGGAAGCGCGGGTGCAGGTGGCGCCAGTTGCGCAGTTCCAAGCGCGCGGCGTCGCTCCGCGCTACTGCGGCCGCGTCGGGGAGGTCGCAGTGCTGGCACATGCAGGTGAAGCCGTAGCGGGCGAGGTTGGCGCGGCGTTGGGCGCGTGGGGCGAGCACGTCGATGTACTGATTGAAAATCTCCTCCCCGGCGCGGATGTTGCGGAGGGCGTACATTGAGATGGAGAACGAGGACAAATCCCATTTGCTCGCAGTGTTGAGGCCGCAGCTGAATTTAATCTGAGTGAATTGATGTGTCGTTGGTGGTGCGGTGTACCGACGAACCTATGGTTTGTGCGGCAGATGTGGGGGAACACGGCACCGTATTCTTGCGGGGTCGCCGTTGGCGGGACGGGCAAGTCTATTCGGAACGCGTTTGTCAGGGCGATGCCCAGCACGACTGGAAACTCCGACAGAGGTTTGCAGTTCGCCAGATCCAAGAGGAGACGCCGGGAAGTTGGCGAGATGCGGGGAAGGAGCGCGTCGAAAGCTTCTCTTCTCCAGGAAGAGTCCACGTTTGAGGGTACAACCACGATGGGCCGGTTGACTAGTATGAGACCCCCAGCGGGAATATCTCGCGCGGCGAACATCCCAGCTCCCTTGATTCCTGCGTCTGCCACAAAGAAGGCGGCGGGGTTTGGAGCGGGTGGCGGGTTTGCGAATGGAGCCGGAAGGAGGGGGAAGAGGGGGGCGTCTAGCAGCATAGCGCAGGCCGTAACGCTTGGTAAAGTATCCCCGCCGTCAGATACCCCAGGTGCATTCTCGATTACGAACGTCTGCTCTCCGCAAGTCCAGACAGACGGGTCGGTGTGCCCTAGATCTCCCATCCAGGAATCCTTTGAAGCAGATAGTGAGCCACGCCCAAGTTCGAAGAACACCAGATGAGAGCAAGTGAAAAAAACCGGAAGGAAAAAGACAACAAGGGCAAACAAGGCGACGTGACCGCGTCAGTCACCTCTGTCACTCTCGCTCAAACCACGACGTACACTCGCGCTCTGTGGTCTACCGCGTTTTCCGCGTCCAGTTGGCATCGGTACAGAGGGATGGAAAGCTTTACACGGTACGTCTTCAATTCCCTCCCCTTCCTTGCAAAGATGTCCTAGTAAAAGGGTCGACCCCACCCGTTCATGAAACGGAACCGCTTTCCCCTCCTCTTCCTGGAGTTCCTGAACCCCAAAGCGTCCAAGTTCTCTATGTGTCGCCAGAGCTCTCCCGCGACACATCGTAAGGCTGGACCGACATGACATCCTGCATGCAGATGACTCTTTGTTATGTTAGGCTGCCGCGCCCCGAGCTCGACGGTCTGGCAGCAAAGGCAGAGTCGCACATCGAGGACCCGGACCCGCTTTTTGGCGGTGTTCGTGTCCTCCCTCGTTTTCCTAGCCGAGCCCGCGCAGAAAAGCACGACTTTGCGTCGGGTGGTCCCTAGATGTGGTTTCTATTCAGACGATATATTTTCTTTTTGCGCGCTACAAAGCGCCCGAGCTAGAGATCCACGCTCGTGGCGTGTGGTTGTGGGCATACAAGGCTGGTGCAGTCTTCGTGGTTGACGGCGGCGGATTGGCTGGGGCTGTCTCGATTTTGGATTGGGTGGGGGCATGAGATCACCTTCGAGTCTGCTTCGCAGCGCTGAGCTTTTTTTATTCTTTTTACGCCTCCTCCTGATACCGGACTCTCGCTGACTTCATCTACCAGTGCATTACTTTGGATCCCGCGCTCTCTTAGGGATTCTAGTCCACGCTGTTGTCCCAAAACTTATATCACTCGATCGAATGGCACTGTTGTTTTACGTTCTACCGCGCAGAGGGCTATCTAAAGTCTACAAACTCTTCAAGTATCCTTGCCTCTCGCTTGCCAATGCTTCGTGAAGGTGCCACGAATTCGTTGTGCTCCCCGATTATTTTATTTTACTTTTATTTTATTTTTTTGGTCATGTTCTCTCTAGTTGTCTGCCTGTGCAGACCAGTGCGGACGCTGGGCAGCCGCTGCCTCTATATATATTATAGACTCCTCCATACCTCTCCAGTTCACTGGCACTGGTAGGATGCAAGATCAGCGGGAAGATCATCCTTGATCGACGCTTGCTGAGGTAACGACAGCAACGATCCCGAAATGGACCTCATTGGCGTTGTTCCCGAGCTGCCACTTTCGGTTCTCTCATTTCGATTTCCTGCTGTCTTGTTGCAACTGGCAATTGCAACTTGAACGAGGGTCGACCCCACTTTCTTTTATTCGCTCCCCCTTCCCTTCCTCGGTGTGCTGGCCTCCCGAACGTACCTGAGCAATAACTGGACCGTGTCCACGACACTTCCCCGCCCAACGTGTCCCGAGTGACACTTGGCCATGGCGGTTCTCCCCCTGCGGATACATGTAGCATCACTCTTTTGGCTACTCGCCCTATTATTCTCGCCCCTCACGGCCGCGTCCCCGACCCGCGCCTTTATTCCCCGGACATCCTTCACCGTCAGCAATGTCACGGGCACCATTCAAGTTCTCGACTCTTCCGGCGGCATTATTCTCCAGGGCCCTGCGACGGACGGCAGCGGCTCCAACTATGACCTCCCCGCTTTAATATGGATTGGCTTCTCCCTCGGTCTCGGGATCCCCATGGCCGTCGCGGGCATCCGCGGGTGGCGGCTCACGACGGGCGTGGGCATCGGTGTGGCCACGGCGGTCTGCACCTGGGCAGCCGTGATAAACTCTGTGAACGAGACGGGTATCGCCGACATGTACGTCGTCCTCCTCCTAATATCCCATAACTCATGATTGAATGCGCAATGCTAATTCATGGGACCCCAGCTTCCTCACATCCATCATCCTGGTGCTGTTCTTCTGCGGGTTCGCGCTCGGCGTGTTCGAGATCGCGCGCCTCGGCGGGATCACGGCGGTGGGCCTCGCGGGTGGTGCAGCGTTTGGCGTGCGGATCGTCCTCCTCCGCGCTGGACTCCTCATATCCTCCACGGAACTCTACGCCCTCAACCTCGTCATCGTGGGGATCTGCGGCATCGCCGGTGGCCTCTCCCTCATCTGGTTCCAGCGACCAGCGCTTGTGCGTACCTATTCCCTATTCTACTACGACACGACTGACAGATCGTGTCTGTCCTGTCCTGTCGTGCATGCATGTAGCTTTTCGGCTGCGCCTCCATCGGCACCTTCCTCACCGCCCTCGGTCTCGACCTCATCCTGGCAAAACAAGACGGCATGAGCGCGGGGCTCCGGTTCCTCTTCGACCGTAACGACAATCATGTTGCAGTCCGTACCCACCCGCTCTTCCTTCACCCCTTATACCACTAATGCTACTTTGCAACGCGTTTTAATTTAGTTTCTGCTCACGAACGAATACGCCGCCCCAATCCGCACCCGCATCCTCATCATTGCCTCACTCGCCTTAACGTACGTCCGTCGCCCCCCTCTTTCCTTAATTAATTGATACTTACTACACCCACGCAGCCCGATCCTAGCATACGTCCAGCACCGCGTCTTCCGCGAGCCCTTCACCCGCCGCCCCGCCGAGTCCGACTCGGAGCTCGCGATCGACTTCCCGACGACAGGCGTGGAACCGAAGCGCTTCACGTTCTTTGCGCCGCTCTGGGATGGTGCGAAGCAGAAGGTGGATAGTATTAATCGGTTTAGCGTGTGAGGGAGGTGTCGTGGTCTCGTGAGGCAAGTCGTCAAGAGGCAAGGCGTTGTGGTCCCGCGATACTACTGCGTACACTACACCCACACCCACCCACGGCCACACCTATGCCGAACCCTCCCACCCCCACCCCCACCCACACACAGACGTCGCCACACCTCGTCGTCAACGACCCCATGCCACGTTGGCGACACCCCTCCCTCCCTCCCTATCCTTATGTCATATTTTTGGGAAACGTATGTCTCCCGGCGAGGCGACGACTATTTGTTCTCTTACCGTTACCGCCACATCTGTATCCTATATACCACCTAGGCTAGCATTTGGCATTGGCACCCATTTTTGCCCGCGCATGCTACAACATAGACCGCGATGGATTCGGATCCATTCACCAGAGTTTTTCAGCATATAAGTGGGTAATAATACAGGTACATATGACATATAGGGAGGTCTCTACGCGCGCGAGTCTCAACACGAAGGCCGCAGCTGAGGCGCTAAATTCGAATTCGGCACAGGCGGCGTTGGGCGTCGGGGGAGCATGTTAGCGGGAGCGGCAGCGAGCCGCTCGACGGCGCCCTCATTCGGATCCATATGTTCACCAGGTTTCTTCAGCATATGCATGCATGCAATTGGGTGGTGGGTAATAATACAGTGCAGTAAGGTATGTACATATGACATATAGGGAGGGCTCTACGCGCGCCTTGCGAGTCGTCTCAACAGGCTGAGACTCAAATCAAACTAACGCTCCGTGCCCTCTGATACGAAGGCCGCAGCTCTAAATTCGGCACAGGCGGCGGCGACATCCGCCCTGTAGCGCTCGCACTCCCATTCGCGCGACCATTCCCATTTAGCGGGCTCCCGTGCCCATTAATCATGGTCATCCCCATCCCCATCCCCTTCATCGGGCTCCCCACCGGCGTCCGCACCCCGCGCCAGGACCCAAACGGGCTGGCGCCATCGGGCGTCGGGGGAGCAGGGGGGAGCAGGTTGGTGTTGGCAGCGGCAGCGGCAGCGAGCGCAGCGCGCCCGCGCTCGACGGCGCCCTCCCACGCGCTCCGCCACGGCCCCGCGTCTTGCTTGACCACCTTCTCGATCACCATCCGCTCCATCTCGCCCGAGAGCGCGTCCATAACGTCCTGCGCGGGCTCTGCGACGGGGCGCAGGCGGTGGAGGGGGACGTGAGGTGTGGAGGCGGAGGTGGGCTGGAGGGAATGTAGTTCGCTGTGGAGCATCATGGAGACTAGAGTAGTTGGTAAGTACCAGGAAGCGAAGTGAAGTAGAGATGGGGCTACGTACGCTCGCGATCCATGAGAGTGGCCCGTTGGAAGAGGACGTGTGTCATGCCTTCTGTCAATTTGGCTGCGTCGGGGAAGAATTGGGGCGCGACGCGGCTGAGGGCGATGCTCATAAAGAGAAAGAATTGGTGCAGGAAGCGGATGTGTTGGTAGGCGACGCGGTCTGGGAAGAGGACATGCAGGATGGTGCGGTGCGTCGGTGCGTCGGCTGGATGGGCGAGGGCACTTCCGAGGAGCAACCCGGACGGTGTGACGGCAGGCGACGGCGAGAGGAGGAGGGAGAGCTCGGAGGCCAAGAGGGAGATAAAGAGGACGTAGCGCCACTACAAGGAAGCGGAGGTCAGCATCGGAAGGCACGGCTTCCAAAGGACACGTACGAATGCGACGGGACTGGTTTCTCCGATTGCGGTCCAGAAGACGAGAAACGCGAGTGCGACGACATGGTACCCGATCGAGTGTGTTAGGCCGTACCAGAGGTACTCGCTCGTGGTCGAACAATGGGTCCACTTGAGCACGTCGGGGCCGAATCTGACAGAACGTCAGAACGAGAGGAAACACCGTCAAGCCACCACGAACCTATCGTACGCGAATCTCACGGTCGGGTTCTTCAACGCCTCGAACGCATCTCTGACCGTGATGAAGAGCGTCTCGCCCTGCGGCCCCACTCTATCTGGGTGGAACTTTTTGGCGAATTGGCGGAAGGCGAGTTTGAGCGAGGTATCGTCGGCAGTGGGTGTGACACCGAGGCGTTCGTAGAAGTTGGGCACCATGGACTGTGAGCCTTGGATCATGGTGTAGATGAGGTATCCGAGGACGACGACGGCGTAAGTGTAACGATAGTGTCGCTGGTATTCAAAGGTGCCTATTGCTGGTGCTGGGATTTTCAGGAATGTAGCAGAGACATAGTGTAGAAGCTTGAGGGCCTGTATCGTGGCCTGTTTAGGGATGAAACTCCATCCGATTACACCCCAGAACATGGTCGGCTAGAAAGTCGTATGTGAGAGAAGGTTCGCGCATTGAGGCATAGTGCACACTTACTCTATTTCAAGCGCGCAAAGCAAACCCAGAGGCCACGAAATGGAGTTTCAGGAGAAAACAAGACACGTAGACCACTTGTCTTTCGAGTCAGAGTCAGTGGCTCTGTGCGAGGTCCCGGTGTCGGGATATGTAAAGGACACGAAAAGACGGGCGATGGCTGCGAGGGAGTCCCAGTTTCGGAGGAAAGGCGCGAACGGCGACGAGGGAGACCAAGCTTGGGAGCAAGTTCGGTTTGCGAACCGAGGACGCCGTTCACGGTCACGTTGAGCTGGGTTGTTGTGGTCTGCTTCTTTCAAACAGCGACGCCCTCCTTCTTGCCCCGACACCTCAGTTTGGCCTCAGACGAAGCCCCGTGGACCTGCTCAAGCCAACTAGGATCCGAAATTCGTTCTGGGTTTCTGAATTTATGGGAGATCAGACCAACAGCCGGTGGACTTGCGGAACGCAGACTTTTGTAACACAAAATGCGCCGATTTCAGACGGCGAAGACGCTTCACCAACCGTTACAGCCTGCGCTATGCTGCTAGACGCCCCCATTGTTCCCCTTCTTCCATCGATGTTCAAAACTCCACCACCTCGACCAAATCCTGCGACCTTCTCTGTCGCCGACACAGGAACTATGGGCGCAGGGATGTTTGCCGTCCAAGACATTCCTGCGGGCGGGCTCATCCTCGTAGACCGGCCGATCGTAGTGGTTCCCTCCAGCGTGGAGTCCTCCTGGAGCAGAGAAGCATTCGACGCGCTCCTTCCCCGCATTTCGCCCATTTCCCGCGATATCCTGCTGGATTTGGCCAACTGCAAGCCTCTCTCAGAGTGTCCTGTAGTACAGGGCATCGCGCTCACGAATGCCTCGCAAATCGAGCTACCCGTCCCACCTAGCGCCGCCCCGCAAGAGTACGGCGGAGTGTTTCCCTACATCTGCCGCGCAAACCATAGGTCCGCCCTTTTTTCTTTCATCCTCCTTCTACGTACATTCATGCGCGTCTCTACAGCTGCGGCCTCAACACCACAAGCAAATGGGACCCCGCCTCCTTCTCCACCTCCATGTACGCGCTCCGCCCCATCCACGCCGGCGAGGAGATCTTCAATCAATACATCGATGTGCTCGCCCCCCGCGCCGAGCGCCGCGCCCACCTCGCGCGCTACGGCTTCACCTGCATGTGCGCGCACTGCGATCTCCCCGACGCGGCCGCCGTTGCACGCAGCGACGCCGCGCGCTTGGAGCTGCGCGACTGGCGCCAGCTCCACCCGCGCTTTGGGCCCTGGTCGACCGACCTGTGTCGCGCGGACGACGCGCTCGTCGTCTCGCACCAGCGCGCGTTGACCCTTATCGCGCAGGAGGGGCTGTATGGGCTGCAGGTGCCGTTTATGGAGGAGATCGCGCTGAGCTATGCGGTTATGGGCGACGAGGCGCGGTTTTGCGAGTGGGCGCAGAAGGTGGTCGATTTGTGTGTGGGGCTGGACCCGCGGCGGGCGGCCAAGTTAGCTGGGTGGATTGCGGATCCGAGCACGTATGAGCGGTGGGGGTGGCGCGCGAAACAGAGGCTAAGTGAGTCGTTTCTTCTTTGCGCGGGAATGTCTTGTTGACGATGCTGCTAGTAATGGACAAACAGAAGGACCCTGACGTCGACATGGATATCTCACTTCCTTGGTAGCGGCATTTGGCCCCTGCGTCCCCATCCTTGAGGGCATTATCCTCACCAAAGCGCTGGCCGAATCGCTGCGGGTGTGGCAAGCTTGGTGGAAACTGCGTATCCTTCACGACGACACGGGCAACCCATTCCGCCGTGTAAGCCAAGATCTCAATCGTCGACTCGCTGAAGAGCGTACAAACGGCTGTCCCCTCTGCACCCCTCCTCCTTCGTCATTCGCGAATGCGGCAAGGAAGGGTTGGGCATACTCGCCGTGACGCGTCATCCTCCGTCTGCGTTCACCCGAGACCCAGAACGTACATGATGAGTATTAGGTTCTACGAGTCGAGACGCCGACCCATACAATTGGACTATTTCGCTGCGAATAACAATGCCACCGCAAAGTCCCCACCCGGACACCACCGTCCTTTCAACGCAGCATCGCCACGATTTGCTGGCAGCGCGGTAAGGGAGCAGCGCCAGTCCGACACCCGGTGGTGAATACGCGCACCCAGACAATCTATCTCCACCTCGGCCTTCCCTGCTTCCAACTGCACCTCGAATCGCGCCCGATCGAACGAACGATGTGTATCCACCCCGGCCCCCATCTTCGCCTCGGCACCGACAGCGCGCTCGGCGGGGGCGACTTGCTTTCCTCACAATGGTATCCCGAGCTCCCGACGTTTCGCAGCCAAGGCTTCAGCTCCTCCTGGGGCGGGACTGACCAAATCGAGCGAAATGGGCAGCGTCTGGAAGCAGAAACCCTCGACACTGGAGAACCGTCCCGTAGACGATGGAGCACAAAATCGTCATTGGACCCCAGGGACATCATGTAGAAGATCTTCTTGCCGTCGGCATCAGGGGGACCGGCAATGGTTAACACGAAGATGTCCTGCCGAAACGTGGGGAGCCAGGCGACAGGGACGATGCAGCCGTCGATGCCATACCAGAATCGCAATGCAAGCCCTGCAGCCTTGACCCCGCCGGAGCGCGCTCGGTGAGGAAGATACGAGTCCCGCGAAAGCTCGACCAGTCGGCGGAGAGGAAGGCGGGGTCGACGCCTTCTGGGAGGTGGTGGTTCCAATGGGAAGGTTCAAGCATATATTTCTCGGGAGCGGGTTGGAGCCAGATGTCGGGAAAGGTCTAGGAGGGATATGAGATGAATTCGATGCAGAGGGGACACTATACCTGACGCTGAACACCAGATTCAGTGATTGTAGGCGTCTGTACACCGTCCAATGTAGCGATACCAGACATTTATTGAGCTTGTGAGATACAGGAGAGATGATCCAAACAAAACAACACGCCTTGCCTCCCGCCATCATGCAGCGCAGCCAGGACGAGGTAGGTTCTCCGGGTACGCGTCGTTCGACATGGATGGGCTGCTCCCTGGCTCACGTCGGCTGGCTCGATAGCGCACGGCGCCAGCAAGAAGAAAACCACAAGCTGGCGGTCTGAATTGCCCACTGCTCATCCAGACTCTGAGTTCCAATTCTCCGACGTTTGCCGCCTCTATTGCGACAACCCGCGCATTGTCTCTGCCGACTACCGCCTCTCTGCCCCGGCTCATTTTCTCTTCCTTCCATCCCCCGAAAACGCGACGACAGTACTCGTGGATGTGCTGCAAAGCGTAGACGCGATAGCCAGCTTACCGCTCTGGAAAACGCCCTTCCCGCCCCCACCAGCGGAGCCCGCCTTCGTCATCCGCGCCACAGCCAACAATGGGCTGGGCATGTTCGCCACTCGCGCCATCGCCCGCGGCGAACCCATCCTCCGCGAGCGCCCCGCCCTGATCCTGCACGACCGCCTCCCCGTGCACCCCGACCAGCACCACGCCTTCTACGAGTCCGCTCTCGCAGGCCTCACCCCAAGTGCCCAAACCGCCGTCGCCGCGCTGCACAACGCCCACCCCGAGACCCCAGAGCACAGCCGCCTCCGCGGGCTCGTCGCGACCAACTGCCTCGCGGTGTACTTTGCGCACGACCCCACGCGCGCGTTCAGCGCCGTCTGCGCGCAGCTGTGCCGCGCGAACCACGCGTGCGCGCCGAACGCGCATTACGCGCCCGTGGTGGGGACGTGCGAGTGCAAGCTCAGCGCGATGCGTGCGATTAAAGAGGGGGAGGAGATCACGATGGCGTATGTGGGCGGCGCGGCGGCGACGGCGGAGCGCCGCGCGTGTTTGAGGGAGAGATACTTGTTCGAGTGTCACTGCGCGGCCTGTGATCTGCCCGAGCCGCGTGCGGGTGAGAGCGATGCGCGAAGGGTGGCTATTGGCACATATCTCGACCGGGAGGAGGAGGAGGAAGAGGAGGAAGAGTCGATAGCGCGCGTGGAGGAGTTGATTAGTTTGGCTGAGGAGGAGGGCATGGTGGAGGAGGCGTGGGTGCTCGCGATGGCGGGGATGCGATACGCTCGAAAGCAGGGGGATCGCGCGGAAGAGGGTCGACTGGAGGTGCAGAAAATGAACTACGTGCGCATGCTGGAGGGAAATGATTCGGACGAGCTCGAGACGTTTGCGCGGCGCAAGGGACTGAAGAGTGCGGAGCAGTTGGTGATACTGTTCGAGGAGAGCGCGCAGGAGGGTTTGCGGTTAGATTATACACTTTTTGAAAAGTTGTTGGATGCCAAAGTACATGTAAATTCTTCTTGAAATTCGAGACTACGCATAGTCGAAACAAAATAGCACCCCCTCCGTCTGCCACAGCTCTCTCCCAATTCCCGCTGAGTCCACATGGTTCACGACAAACACCCGCCCCGCGCGGTCGTCAACCTCGACCGCGCAAATGCGCCTCGCAGCAAACTTGAACACCTCGGCTTCCTCCTGCCCGTCACGCTGCAGCCGCACCTCCCTCATAGCGCTCGGGACGCGTAGCACGCGCACTGTCCCCTCGTCGGCGTCGGGGTCATAGCGGACGAGCATGATCCTCGGCGCCCTCTGCGCCCCTTCCTCATTATCCCCTTCCTCAGGTTCGTCCGCCTCCCCATCCCCATCCGCCTCCCCCTCGACTTGCCCCCATCCCGCGCTCGACGGCGGGCCCGGCGTCGGCACAACGCACAGCACCGCCGTGCGCCCCGACGCCGCCGCCCCCACAGCCTCGCCCCCGAACCCGTCCCGCATGAGCATGTGCATGATGCCCGGCACCGCGACCGTCCGCAGCGGGCGGAGGGCGCGCGCCTTCTCTCTCTCCCTCTCCCGCTCCAAATCCCATCCATTGCTCTCGAAATCCAGAATAGCAGGGGTGGTGCCCCAGAATGTCACCTCGACGCGGTGGAAGAGCGGTTCGCCGGTGGCGAAGACATGCGCGAACGAGACGGGGTGCGCGCCGGGGGCGGTGGGCGCGCTGCGCAGGAAGCGGGCGTTCGCGCGGTTAACGCTGGCACCGGGTGGGCCTGGGCCCGGGACGCGCGCGATGTGGCTGCGTTGTATGGTATAGTCTTGTGGTGCATCCACGGGGGCGTACGGGAGGAGCCGCGGCGGGCAGGCGTACACGAACGCGTCGGAGCTTTGCAAAACGACCAGGTATACCATGTCGCCGACGACGATGGTGTCGAACAGTGCGTCGTCCGGCTAGGATTTAGTGTCAATCGTCGTGGTGTGTGTATATAAAATGAGATGAGCATACGCACCCGGTCTGTGACGATGACTGTCTCGAGCGTTGGGTCCTCGAGGTTGAACGCCTGCACTTCCATGCTTCCGCCGATCTGCCCACGGGAAACGCCCACGAACGCGCCGTTCATGAAGACCCCGGCGAAGCGATGTACGCCGACGTCCAGCTCGCACCGCCACGCGAGACTCACGGTGGGCTCGGGCGTCGCCGTCGCCCGAAGCACGATTACAGCGTCCGCGCGGTCGGCTTCCGTGTCGCTGACGAGCAACGGCATCACCACCGTGCCATCCGCTTCTTCCAGCAGCGCGCCCGCGCCGCGCACGAACCCCACCGCCAGCGGCGCGCTCAACATACCTGTCTGTGCGTCGACGCACCGCACGCTGCGCTCCGCGAGCGAGTACAGCACCATCGCGCTCGTGCCGGGCAGGCAGAAGAGCACGGCGGTGTGCGTGTTGACGCGGAGCGCGGTGGGCGGGCGCGCGATGCGGGGGTGCGGGTGCGACCAGTTGCGAGTGAGGCGGAGGAAATGGAGGGCGGTGGCTTTGAGGCGCGCGGGGGAAACGTGCGCGAGGTCGGTTGTGGAGGGGCCGGGGATGGGCTGGGTGAGGCGCGTGCGGCAGAGGGGCGCATACCAGAAGGCGTGTTCTTCGGAGAGCTTGTGGAGGGATTTGTTTACCTGAGCGGATGGATCAGCTTGCAGTAGTTGGCCTTCGGGTTGGAATGGCATACCATCGAGAGGGAGAGTACATCGCGCAGGCTCAAATCTGCCACGATTCGCAGTAAAATGTCGGGTGGGAGCGTGGAGAACGTGGACATGGTCTCGAGCTCGTGAAGGGAAAAGTCAAGAGGTGTTTATAGTCTGTTTTATACGTCCGAAAGGCTGTAATGTGATGATAGCTTTCGGTCCGAGGCGCGATACAGCCTTCGAGAAGCAGTAATCCGAGGCTCGTAGATGTGGTAAGGAGAATGAATTCAAGAGGCCGCCAGCTAGATTGAAACCTCCTTTATACGTCGCAAAAGCTGTAAGGCGACGCGATACAGCCTTGAAGAAGCAGCTGGAGGCAGGGAGGTATCGATATCGAGGCAGAGGAGCGTGAATAGGCGCGTCAGAGTGAGATACCAAGTGGTCGCGAATCGATGGTGAGGAGTGCTGTTCAAGTCCAAACTCCGCTCGGCTATTTCCGCTGGCTCTCGTCTCTCATGCCACGGCCTGATTTGCTCTGCGTCCCTGGTCCCAACTGACTACCGTCCTGCCTTATGAATTCGCTCTGGCGAGGTACTGAAGAAATTGGCTTTGTATATTTCTCCCCCCTTCCACGTCCTTGATTCACTGCTCTGTTTCTCTCATCTTTCTGTCCCGCCACGAAATCGGTCAGGGTTGTAGACTTGGGTGCCCAAGCAGTGCAGCCCAACTCCGCCCTCTGATAATGCGCGGTGTTTCTGTAGGGCTGTATGTGCTTTTTATAGCGACCAAAATCAGCTTGGACCTACACGGAGACCGGTTTCATACATCCAGTGCGCCCACCAAGTAAGGCCGTTCAAGGCGACTACTACTACCACCAGCGAGATGCCCTATTTCCTTCAGGCCATCGGAATCTTGTCCTGCTTGGCCTTGACACTGCGGCTTTGGAAACGAAGAACTACGGGTCGATTTCCTCCCGGGCCCCCAGGTCGGTTCCTCATCGGGAATCTGAAGGATTTACCCAAGGGAGGCTATGAATGGGTGCAGCACAGAGACCTTGCGCGACAGTATAGTATGAACAGCACAATCGTCCCCTCTGCGTGTTGACGATTTTTCTCGTTTAGGTGACCCTGTCTTCTTTCAAGTTTTTGGGAAACCCGTTTTGTCGATCAACTCCGCGAAGGTGGCCAACGATTTGCTGGAAGGCAAAGCTCTCCTCTACTCGGATCGGCCGCGGCTCCCGAGTGTCAAGGAACTGTGAGTTTATCCTACACACCTGGAAGGCCTGGTTGATGTATCGCGTAGGGCTGGGTATGGCTGGAACCTCCTCCTCAAATCGTATCATGAGGGCTGGGCGGCTCATCGAAAAGTCGTTTCTCAACGACTTCATCCCACAATAGTCCACGATCAATATCGTCCGATAATGCAGCAAGAGATTCACGCGTTTCTTGAAAGACTCGCCGTAAAACCGGAAAAGCTTTTCAAGCTCATTAAATTGTATCTTATTTACCCTGCAAGTGGCAGCCGCATTCTCAACCTTCTTAGGTCGACCGGGGCAATCATCGTCATGATCACATACGGACACCAAGTCACGGACGAGTCCGATAGCTACATTGAGATGATGGAGACGGCCAGAGCCACCGGAGAAAAAACAATTGGGGCGGCTCTCGTGGACATCGTACCCTTCTGTGAGTGGCCTTCAACTTCATGCCGGCCGGCAATTGCTGATTATTTACCAGTTCAACATATCCCGGCATGGTTCCCTGGTGCCGGGTTCAAACGCCATGCACTGTCGAGGCGAAAGAATGCTCGGGACTTGCGCGCCATTCCGTATGAGATCATCAAGCAAGACCTGGTTGGCATCTTTCGCTCTGTTCATTGATTATCTTGCCCAGTTAACCCTTCCTAGGCCGCAGGAACCGCTGCGCCATCCATCGTCAGCTCGCTCATCGAAGCCAATTTCTCGGGTGACAGCGATCATGAACTGACCGAGCTAGATATTCAAGACCTCGGCGGAACCTTCTATACCAGTACGTGCTGTTTTGTTGCTGCTACGTTCATTTTTTCATTCTGTTGCTGATCCTTCGTCTAGCTGGCGCAGACACTGTGAGTGTAGCCTCATTGTGGTTTTTTCATGCAATAATCTCGTGCACGTTAGACTGCCACGGCATTAATGGACCTCATCCTTGCCATGATGCTCTATCCAGATGTGCAACAAACAGCTCAAAGAGAGCTAGACACCGTTGTTGGTCGACACCGTCTGCCGGAATTCGGAGACCGAGATAACCTGCCTTATATTCGAGCTATTGTCAAAGAACTTACGCGGTGGCGGCCAGTGGCATCAATAGGTATCTCGGACCCCTGCTCCCTGTACACAGGCTCATCGCCCTCCGTCTTTTAGCTGCACCACACTATACAACTGAGGACGACGAATACAACGGCCGGCGCATTCCTGCGCATACTACAGTCATCTGTAACATCTGGTATGGCATCTGCTTTGGTTACGATGAGGCTTTGCTGAAACATGCATCGCTGTCCTCAGGGCCATTCTCCACGACGAAAAGACCTATAAAGATCCAGAATCATTCATTCCAGAGCGATTCATGGGAGATCAGAAAGAGCCCGACCCTGTGTTTGCGTTCGGCTTCGGCCGCGTAAGGTTATTAAGTTTGCCCCGGATCTAAAATGCTCACCAAGTTTACAGCGTGTCTGCCCTGGGCGCTCCTTTGCAGAGGATTCTTTGTTCATCTTCATTGCCTCGATTCTGCACGCATTCATAATTTCAAAGCCAGTTGATTCCGACGGCCGGGAATACAAACCGTCTGTGACCTGGTCGTCTGGTTTAGTTAGGTTGGTGTCTATCTGCCCGTACTTTCCGCCAATCACTGACCCCCCCCCCCCCCCCCCCCCCCCCCGCCCAAAAAAAAAAAAGCACTCCCAGTGATTTTTCTTACACACTTTCTGCCAGAGCACTTGACCTTGCATAATAGTGTATGACAATATGTAATACCTTGCATAATAGTGTATGATAATAATAAGTACTAGTAGGCGCTGCCGCGGCAAAGCCCACTATCTGACTTTTTATCGTATCTGTAGCTTTCCTATGTATGATGGTACAATAGATTCAGCTACGGTCTGCACACAGCAGTAGCTAATATGTGAACGGTTGACCGACAGTGTTTTGAAACTGGTAGTCTCTGCCAAAGTTCGCTCGGTCGGCGCGCAAGCGCCGACCAGCTCACATCAGGCAGAGGACTTTGGTCGACGCTCACGCGCCGACCGAGCCGGGCGGCGTCGGAGGGTATCGGGGTGAGATCAGCGTAGGAGGGCGACGCAATGCAGACACGTAAGCGGGGAAAATGGTGGTAAGTAAGTGGGCAAGGAGCATTTCAAAAAGCCGCCAACCGCCAGTATGAGTATCGAGCCGGAACTTCAAGGCACATGTTAAGAGGCGTGCGAACGAGAGATGATGGTAAAGATGGAATCAACGTCGTTCACTGCAATTCACAGAATAAAATTGATCGTAAAAGTGATGCTAAAGATGGGAAAGTCGCTCAATGGAGATCTCAGAAAGCGTGAGAGATCAAGCCATTTTGAATTAGAGACCCACAACACCCACTAATTGATAGTGGGCATACAAGGTATTGAGTTCTCCCCGCTCAGCTTCTGGTGCATGTTTGGCTCGGATTGAGTCTGACTTCCTGAGTGTGCGAACAGCAAATTGCTCAAGTTGCGCAGTCTGAAACCTTAATCGTATTTGTACATTTGAGTGTTATCACTCGGTGGTCATCTGAGAAATATCCACCTTGACAAGTGTCATTGCAAAAATATCTCGTACCACTGGTGCCTTTTCAACTAAATCTCAGTCGTTTCAACTGGTTTTGATTTATTGGACAGTATATGTGCCATACATATTCCACTCAACCCACACAGTATCACGACAAGAACCAGGTTGGACAGGAATTTGCTCCAGGGAGTCGTAAATGGATTGAATGTGCATTTGTAGGAGCTAACTCCAGCAGACAGAATTGTTTGTAAGGGAGATCTCATAGCAGAAGCACCAAGCAGTCGACAATGATGCCACAAGCAATATAATAAGGAAGGTTACTATAAGAAGGTCAAAACAAATCCCTGAGATGCTCAGGCCAAGCTTGTGCTAATAGAATGGTTGGACCCTGCCACCTGTGGTCAACTCAAAATAACAACTGACTCCAAGGTGACAATGAGGCGTGTGAAAAGAACATATTCTGGGCACTTGAAAGCAAAAGGATATAAAGAGATGTTATGTAAATAACTTGGCATTGTGCCGTCTAAAGTTTCACAAAACAACATGTTGCATATCAAAACTTCAGAAAGCAAAACTAATTTAGTTTCCAGTGAATTCAGGACTCAGTGCAGTGGTGACAGTCAACCAATGTTGTAGGTAGTTGTATGATGAGTGTGTCGGAGCCTTAGTCGGAGCAGGGAAGCGGGTCCAAAGCACTGGGAGGCCACAGGGAGCAGCGGGGTGGGATGTGTGGGATATGTACATGTGGAGGTTGTGGTCAAGGATGCATATTGGCTACTACAGCACTGATCCCTACACACACCCTCGGCTGAGCTGTCCCACTGAGGATCAGTCCCATTGGTTCAGTATTCACCAATATCGAACCACATTAGCCCGTCTCAATGTGAGATATAGCTATATCGCATCTGGTGAATCATATATAGACACTAATGGAATCGTGCTCACCACGATTCACAGGAGATCAAGAAGAGAGAAAAGGACCAAGGTAAATTCAAGACCCTTTTGTGGGGGGGATGGATTCAACAGGTAATACAGAGGGAGATGGTGGTGGTATGGGAGAAGGTAAGGTAAGTGTGTGTGTGTTTGGCAGTGCCATGTATGTGAGTAAATAAGCTGCAGGATTACAACTAACTACTTTCTAGCTGTTATTTGGCTGCTATAGCTTTCCGTGGAACTTTGTGAATTTGTGTAGCACTATCTAAGAGTGAACTGCAGTGCCACACTTCAGGGTTTCCGAGTCTTTGCTAGATTCCCCACCCTGGATTTTTACATTTGCTCCGTGGTCAACGAGCAGCCGCATGACCTCCTTGTGGCCCATATATGCTGCAGCCTGAAGAGCATCATGATTGCCGTACTTCCCACCTTGGGTATTCACATCAGCTCTGTGGTCAATGAGCAGCTGTACAACCTCCTTATGGCCAGAATGTGCTGCGGCCTGAAGAGCATTGCCATACCACCCACCGTGGGCATTCACATCGGCTCTGTAGTCAATGAGCAGCTGCGCGACCTCCTTGTGGCCCTTATATGCTGCAGCCTGAAGAGCATTGCTGTACTGCTTACTCGGGCTGTTGAGCAGCTGAATAATCAACTCCCTGGTGCCCCTACATAACGAACTCCGAAGAGCCGGCCTTTGGCCCCTTCCACCCTGGGCATTCACATCGGCTCTGTGGTCAATGAGGAGCTGCACAACCTCCTTGTGGCCCATATATGCTGCAGCCTGAAGAGCATTGGTGTACTTTCCACCCTGGCTGTTCACATCAGCTCTGTGGTCAGTGAGCAGCTGGATGATCTCCCTGTGGCCTTTAAATGCTGCAGCCTGGAGAGCCTTGCCATATCTTCCACCCTGGGCATTCACATCAGCTCTGTGGTCAATGAGCAGCTGCATGACCTTCTTGTGGCCCATATATGCTGCAGCCTGAAGAGCATGGCCGTACTTTCCACCCTGTGCATTCACGTCAGCTCCATTGTCAATGAGCAGCTGCACGACTTTCTTGCTCCCCTTCCATGCTGCAGCCTGAAGCGCCTTCCCACCCTGGGCATTCATATCTGCTCCTGAGTTTGCAAGCAATCTGACCATGTCATAATGGCCCCTGGCTGATGCTGAAGCTGACTCCTGCCCCTTATTCTCTGAATACCCTCCCTGTTCAATCAGAATGCCTCCAATGTCTAGGAGATTGGTGGTGGCAGCCACAAATAATGGGGTGGGTTCATTTGGGGTGCCTTTTCACTGATCCCAAAACTTTCTGGCAAATCCCGACCAGAGAGGGACCTGATAAATGAATTTGAGAAGCATGGGTTGGAATTCTGAATCCTTTTCTGGCCCTCTAGCTGCATGTGTCAAACAATATTGGCAATACTTAAGAAGGGGGGGAATTTTTGACTCCGCTAGGTCATGGTAATATCCACGGGTGATGAGGTTCCAAATTGAATCAAAGTTGAGGAAGGTAAGAAGACTCTGGGTGATTTTGGTATGGGCATCTGGAAAGCGCTGCAAAGAAATGCTGTCCATAAACTCTTGGGTGGGATGTTCATCCACAATAATGAGGCCGGCACAAACACTCAGGATTTTCTCGATATCTGTCAAGTTTTCTTTATCCAGCTCCTGGGTCCCTGATTCAATTGCCAAGGCAACCCGGAGTTCTGCTACGGATAATACCCGCTTAGCATTTGTAACCCAAGAGAGAGCTTCATTGGCAATATCTTTGTCCTCCTCACTTTGAGCATCAATTCGCCTTATAGCATCTGTGTAAGTCTCCACCAGGGTCCTAGGCAGGTGGTCAAGAGCTGTCCGAATGTTTGTGGCTGTGTACTGCTTGGCCAAGGCTTTCATGTGCAGCTTTGCAAGCAGGAACCTATTGGATGTTATTGGTATTTTACTCCTAAACAAACAGTATAGCCTACATTCCATCAACTCTGCCACTAATTCTGGTGTGGATCTCCTCTAGGAGACCAGGTTGCTTCCGAACACACTTTGAGAGGTGTGGGGACTTCTGGATCTCCATGTTCACATTTGCTTGAATATCATCCATATTGGCATAGATCTCCAGGAATTTGATGTTCAAAAATGCTGGACCAGGTATGATATGGGGCCGTGAGGTCATCATGAGGTTACATGTAGGTCCCATTGCTGCGAGGGCGGATAGCAATATCTGCCGGAGGTCCTCTGGATATTCATCAACTGCATCAACCACAATATAGACCTTGGAAATGCCAATTTCACTGTGAACTATGTTCTCGATCTCTGCAAGTGAGGGTGCGGTCTTCTTCTCCAGGTGCTTCTGATATGCTGTTCTAACCTCAGAGATGTCTCGTCCACCAATGACTAGTTGTCTCTAGATACTTGCCAGCAGGTTGGCAGGTGTTTGAGCCTTAGTTTCCTTGTGGTTTAGATATATGCAAGCTGTACGTGAAGTTGTCGCCTGACTGAGCTGGTCCACAACCATAGACCTGTGAACAAAGTCTATCATTGAGCTACACCAGAACAGAATACTTACACCAAAACCGATTTTCCCGCACCCGCTGTCAAATTGGATGAGTAGACTGAGGTACAGCAGTAAGTTATGACTGGTACGCACGGATTCCACTACACCACAAGGTTTTCCCCAATCTTTCCTTCCACTCTTGGAAGCAAGGATCCACCAGTAGCCAGCTCCCGGTTCCTCTCTGTCGAGCACTGGCAATACCTGCATGTTGTTGGAAGAAATTAACAGGTGAAAACCAGTCAATGATCTGGGCTCGTTCTGCAGCTGAAAAGGGAAAATGATGAGGATGTTGAGTGGCAGGGAATATGAGCTTACCATATTGTTTGTCATTGAGGATAGTTAGCAGTTCTGTGAAAGATCAAGTCAACATCATCATGTGTCAATCTGCATTCACAAACCCTTCTGTTGGCGGGATATCTCACTGGAATGGAACAATAAGTAATCACACAGCAGGAACATATCTTGTGGCTCACCCAAGGTCTACCAGAAGCCATGTATTGAGCAGAGACTTGAACTGCTCAAACTTGGCAAGATACTCTGCTGCCTCCTTCTTCCCTCCTAGCGACCACTTCACCTGGCTTCTGAATGTCGACACTCCCAGCTTTGATTTGAACTCCTCCATCATCTCTTTGAGCATAGTTAATGGTTTGTCCATGTCCTGGCTCCACTGGCAAGATGGATTTGTGATCATCTCCTGGCGAAGCCTCTCAAGGATGGCTTTGAGGCATTCCATCTCTAGGCTAATTTGCTTCTCCTCCTTTGGTGCATTAAGGAAATCCTGGATATGCTCCCAGGTCTTTGCTGCGGTGTCTAGGAGCTGGAGGATGCTTGCGACAGTGCCCAGGATTTCTGCCATGGAGGCGGAGGACAATGTGTGGACGTGGGACCGTTGAAGCTGTCATGGGCCCTAGGGCTCCAACCCGTAACCGTTTTCCACGGTTCGACGGCCGGTACGGCCGGTACACAACCCGTCCGTTTGGTCCTCAGAGACTTGAATTCGACGAACGGGTTGCCGTCCGTTTAACGGCTTCGACGGCTCCCGCGCAGGCACCAAAGTTGTACCGTACTACCGAGCGTCGACGTAAGAGGGATCGCCGTGACGTGAATGTCAAGGCGGTGCAGCGAACGGAGATCAGCGTCGGCAAACAACTTTGATTCTACCACCTCGACGTCCTCGCTCACTGCAGTCCCCCCGTGGCTCCGCGCCTTCAATCTCACTCCTCCTGCGCTCACAATGCGACTGGGCTCAGTTGCACGACCTTGCGGTGCTTGCCTCCCTTGTAAAATCTCATGAAGAAAGTCCAAGATACATATGGTCGCCCCACCTTTGCGGAGCGACGCAGCATGGCAAAAATGACCGAATAATCCCATGGAAGTATATGCACCCTATTTAAGCCCAGCTGAACGTCGTCGATGAGCCAGGCTTAGCCAGCACTTCCAATACCGGAAGCCTTGATCACGTACGAGGATCGACCGCGAGGCAAGCTTTTGCCAGGCAAGTTTCTGCTTTCTCGACGTTCATTTGACTCAAATACTCACCTTGGATCGTTCCTAGCTCGTGGTACTCTGTTTGCAACTCGACCCGAGGCTCTGGTAGAAGTGGCGGCAGGTGTGTCAGTATCCGAGGCGGCGTCCTCATCATTATCCTCCTCCTCCTCCCGCGCCTCACGGATCCACTTCGCAACCTCGATCCGCCATGCCGCCGCCGACTTGACCATTTTCTCAGGCCGAGTAGTCAGGTCGCCGTCGTCGGCCTCGAGCGCATCAGCGTAGCGAGGAACACTGAGCAGACCCGAGACTTTGGTAGGATCATGGACGGACCGGGCGACGCGCTCGTGGACAAGGCCAGCCTCGAGATTTTCGGTTCGAATGGAGGCTCCAACCTACAGGGGATGATGAGCGACGAGCAATGTGATGTGGTACTCGGAGACATACCTTCGACATCTTCTCTAATTTCTTTGTACCGAGGTGATTGCGAAGGGCAGTCTTTTTTATTTTCAGGTCGGAGAAGTTGCGTTCGTTTGAGGCTTGGTTGGCGATGAGGTCGAGGAGCAGAAGTGCGAAATTTGCAAGTGCCTTGGTTGCCGGGCACGACTTCATCTGTTCCCACATTAGTTTTGGTTCGTCGGGCTGCGGCGCGTAGTAAATAAATGACGGTGGAATGGACTTCGAGGACGTACATGTTGCTCCTGGAATGATTGCTTGTGTTCTTTCCATGAGGCGAAGTCCCCGGTTCCTTGAAGGTAGTGCATGAAGGCGGTTGAAACTGCCTTTTCAGCGGCTTCCTCGACCCCCTCTGCGGGCGGCACGGGATGAGGCTTGGAACGAATGCGGCGATACAACTGTGCATACATTAGTTGAAATATCGACCGGAGTTGGAATAACCTACGGCCACGACCTCGCTGTTGAGCGTGAACACGTTGAGACTGGCCTTGTCTCCGAACCGCTCAAGGCATTCGTAGGGGTTTAGGACCATGGTGACGACGAACAGCTGTTGGTCCAGGGCCAACCAACGCTTCTCGATCCGTGCCATCATCCCCCGCGCGACGGAGGGGTACCTTGAGATCGAGGAGGCGGCGGAAGGCGATGTAGTGTGTCGTCCAGCGAGTAATATTAGCCATAATATAGACCAGAACGACGAAGCACTTCTCAAATTGGGCGTCGTCGAATATCTTCTTGACGCGGTGATAAGCCGTGCAGAAAGCCACGTCTGAAAAGCGGGAATCTTTTCGATTTCAACTTAGCAGGTTTTGGATAGAGCACGCTCCGGAAGGGTAGAAAGCTTACAGGACAACACTCTGGAAAGCATATGCTTCCGGAAAGGCTTGAAGCGACATTGGTCCAGATGGCTAAGCAGACCCTCAACAAGTGTTTCTAGCTTCAACAAAGCTGGAGGTACCACTGGAGAGCGTGTCGCTGAATACTAAGTGCGCGGTTCGGAAGGACATGTAACAGGGTCCGGAAGATAGTTCAGAAGCGCCAGCCAGACCTAGCTCTCCACAGCAACAAAGCCATGCTTCCAGAAGCCAGGCTTCCAGGAACGAGTGACCATACCATAAAATGAACCAAGTCCGAGTAGGAAACGATCACTCCGGCGAGATGGCCGAGAGGCGCATCAAAGTGAAGAGGTGTCGGCAAGCATGGCTTCCGGAAGGATTGCTTCCGGAAAGGCCGAGCGGCCAAAGCAACAAAAGTGACAGGGGCGAGCACGACCAGACGGGTAGCCACCCGATGACAGCTGTACGTGCTCGGAAGTGTAACCGAGACGGAACCCTTTCCGACTGACAGGTTGGAAATCCGAACGAGATGCCGAGTGATGCCGAGAGTTGAACCACTCAACCCATTTCGGGAAAGGACAAGTTGAACTTCGGAAACCCGCCCAGAAACACGCAGGAAAGCTGCCACGATTGGGCTTCTGGGACGAGATAGGTGCTGAGGGAAAGAGAACGCGTCCGGAAGGCGCTTTGGAGACGAAGAAAACCCCAACTCAACTGGAACCAAATGATCGAGCTCTCGGAGAGCGAACCGACTAAACCAATCGAACGGACAATGATTGAAGGGCTGGAAGCCATAGCTACCGGCTGCATACCCGGCTGCGGACATAATATTAGTTACGAGACTCATTTCTGAACCATGTATAAAAGGACTAGTAGAGTAGAGCATTCGGCAGCAGACGCCCCGGGACGCGGACACGGAAGTGCCAGCGGGTTCGGAAGTCCACGCTCCGAAAGCTATAACTGCCTGACACGCACTTGTACTTTCCAAAGACGATCGATTGCAATTGACACACTGTTGGATTATAAACCTCTGCGTTTCGAACGCTTTCGGAAGTCACTGACCTGACGCTTCGGATAAACTTGATTGACGTGACCTGATTGACCTTGTCCTGACCGACCTGACCTGAATTGACCTTGATTGACCGTGTCCTGACCGACTTGACTGGATTGACCTTGTCTTGATTGACTTGCTTCCGAGAAGCGCTCTGTCTGCATTCCCAAAAACCCTGCCAGAAGCATCTTCTGAAACCCCACACACACCGTTCTCCGGAACAAAACCTTCCTTCGGGAAACCAAACTCGTTCTCTCGAGAACACCAAAAGTGCCCACAAGTCCCATAAAAATCCTGTGTTGTTCCGGAAGCACTCGTGTTTCCAGAAGCCCACTAGGTGCTTTCCGAAGGCCAACAACTCAGAACTTTGAGTTGTTCGTTGATCAGTTAGCTTCCGAAAGAGCCTCGAGTCCGTCTATACAAGCCTAATACTTGGCTTTCACCCCCGAACTACCCGTTCGTTACCCAGAGTGTTAGTGGTTGGTAGTAGTTGGTGTTTGTTAGTTGGTTTTAGTTGGATATATTCCATCTATCCCTTCCAGCAGCATTTCCGCATTCCACACACACCCCGAGTGAGAACCTTTCATCTGGAGCCCACCGCGAGGGGTAATAGACGAGACTAGAGTTTAACTCTGCCAGAAGTGACTGTTGAGTGAAAGCTAGTTCCGAGCAAAAGTGAACTTGGAGTTAGGATTCTTCGGAAACCTAAGTCACCAGAAACCGGTCCAATCTGAACTCCGACGAGCGAGCCTCACAGCACGCTTCTGACGAAGAAGAAAATACCCTCTCTGGAACAGGAGACCTTTATTGGAGCAGACAATCAACGAGACCCACGAGAGCAGCGAGAGCTTCAGCACAAGACGCTACTAAACGAGTGTCTATTGCTGGAAGAGCACGAGCAGAACAGGCAGAGATCACTTCCGGGAGAGTCAGTGCCGTCCGAGAGCTAAGAGACCGAGTACAAGCGCGCGCTGTAGAAAGACAGTCTTCTGCTTCTTCTTCTCGAAGGACTTTAGACAATCTGGCTTCCAGCAACCCCCTTGACTCCGGAACGAGCACACCAGCTCCTTCTCCAAGCAATCCAGGCGCTTCTTCCAGAAGCACTACGCCAGTTCAGAACACACAAACCGGGTCACCACCCGTACAGACTGCAGGACAGTCTGGGAATTCGAGTTCAAACGCGCAACAGCCGGCGGTGCCTACCCCGGCTTCTGTAACGAACCCGCTTCCGAACCCAAACCCGCGCCCTTCCAACAGGATGGCCGCGAACTTCCGAATGCCGCAGCCCTGGGACACCAGGAGCAGCCCGCAATTTGACGGAACGACCGCTGAGAGCTTGATGAAGTTCTTGAAATTCACAAAGTTGATAATCCATAACGCTGGTTTGGATAACGACGATGCGGAAAAGAAAGCGACTATCTTGAAGTACCTTCCGATAACCACTGCTTCGGAATGGGAAACCTTAGAGTCATACACTAAGACGTTTGATGAGTGGATCTCCGAGATCGAGGACTTGTTTCCGGAAATCAGAACCTTCCAGATCGGTTCGCTTGACGAACTAGACAAGATCTGTAAGAAGTTCCAACCCGGAATCAAGAAGTCTGAACAAGGGAGAATCAAGCGATTCAACCTGTCGTTCAAGACAGAAGCAGAAAAACTTGCGAAACCACCAACCTTGGTTCTGAACGAAGGGCTGGTGGACAAGTACATGACCTGCTTCGAACCCTCTTTCGCCAAGGAAATTGACCTCATGGTGTCTCAGACCATGTATTGGCTAAAGGCAAAAGATGGCACAACTGCAGCACCAGCACCCGCAGCAGTTCCCGTAGCTGGAGCAGCCCCTCTTGATAGACCAGAGTCGACCCTTCCCTTGACTGAAATCATGGGCATTGTGGAAAACCTGGCTAAGAACAACAATAGGCGGACTGTTTCCACGGTGAACTACAACGAAGAGGTTGTTCTCATGAACAACTTCGGAGGGGCTTCCAGCAAGGAAACTTCTCCGGAAATGGTTAAGCTTAGGACCGATCTTTCGGAACAGCTTCTTGAGTTTTCCGGAGAGATAGCCAAGTTGAAAGATGCGCAGGACCTTTCTGAGAAACGGACGCAGTCTAGCTTGAAAAAGTTGGAAGACCGTTCGGACTCCCACATGCAGAGAATTGACGAACAGTTCAAACTGATGACTCGAGAGCTTCGGGGAGGTGCACCGCATCAGGAAATAAACCTTCCAGGACAGACTTCCGGCAAGGCGCCGGAACGAGGCTTCCGGAATGGTGCTTCCGACTCTGCACCCCGAGAATGCTTCTATTGTTACTTGACGGGACACATGGTTCGGGACTGTCCCTATAAGCGAGAACACATAGATATGGGGAGAATCATAATCGAGGGCGGCAGAATGAGGTTGGGAGACGGAAACACGTTTCCGAAGTGGCCAGATTCGAAGAGTCAGAAACAGAGAGTTGACGACTACTATGCCAACAAGCTAGTGCCAGGTGCCCCTCAGGTACTTGTACAAACCTACAATCATCCAAACCTGGAAACGATTAGTAGCTGGCATGTCAGCATGGCGGACGTTCTCGCTCAAGTTTATGATACCAAGGATGATGAGTCTCGGACACGCCAAGTCCAGGACCACATCCGGAAGCATCATCTCCAGAATGAGCCAGTCTATCCCACAGCAAGCTACCAGACCCAGGTAGTGCCTCAGTACAGCGGAATGGTGCAAACCTTCGCTCCGCAGATGCCAGCTGCTCAGTACCAAGTGCCAGAGTTTAGGACTAGCCCACAAGTGCAGAACCAGATGCCTCAGGTTAAGGGAGACGATGCCCTTACTGTGAATCAGGTGGTTCAAATCATGAAGGCCATGAAGGTTGCGGACGTCCAAATCGAACAAGAATTTGTGCAAACCCGGCAGGGCGCTGCCGGAAAGCCAAATTTATAAATCGTTCGATGAAGGCGGCAGAGGCAAACCAGTCTCGAAGCAAACCAGCAAAGCCGCCGGAGGACCGTCCAAAAGCTGGTTCGGAGAAGAGTGACAGTACGAGAGCTACGAGAGGTAGCGACGAGCCGGTGAGAACCGCTTCCGGAATGGAGAAGGAAGCAGGTGGAAGTTGTGCTTCCAGCAAGGACAAGGCAGAAGCGACCTCGGTCTCCGGAAGCACCTGTCAGGAGAAATCTTGATGATGAGCATTCGGACGACGAAGGGGAGCTTCCGTATGAGAAAGTTCCGGAAGTGATGCGCAAGGACGTTCCAGAAGCAACACAGCCTCCGAACAATATACCCTCTTCTCCAGCAATGGAAAGAAAGGACGTTCCGGAAGAGCTGGGTGCTAAGGACAATATACCCGCGGTCAAAGAAAGAAAATCTCAGACGGAAAGAGCTTATGCCATCCGGAAGCCACTTGACAGAGATGGGACTGAAGAGAAAATGGCTGACGAAATTTGGAGTCTGCAAACCAATTTCGAACTTGGGGACTTAGTCCGTGCATCCCCCAAGATAGCAGAAATGCTTCGGAAAGCTTTGACTAAGAAGAGGCGGAAGCCTCCGAGAGTCAACGAGTCGGCAGGAGTCTTGAGTCAGGAATGTGCCTTTCCGTATATGGAAGAGGACTTCCAGAATCAAATTTCTGAAGACGCCTTGGAAATCGATGAGCTTCCGAGAGTAGAGAGTTTCTATATCTCAACTCAGGAAGACCACGATAATGATCCGAGAGTTGAAGTCGGAAACCCGGTTATTCCAGACCCGTTTCTGATATACTTATCAACGTTGGGACCTGATGAAGCCCCTCGCCAAGTATACTGTGAGCACGGACTCTGAGAAACTACGGGTAGTGTTTCCGAAAGTGAACGGGCAGAGCTATGTGGAAGCTGTGGTAGACAGCGGTTCGCAGATTATTTCTATGTCTCTTGCGGAAGCAGAGAGGTTGGATTTGAACTGGGATACCGACTGCCAGATCTTCATGCAGAGCGCCAACGGGCAGTTAAAAAGGTCGGCTGGTTTAGCCAGGAATGTACCCTTTACGTTCGGAGACATCACCTGTATACCTGCAGGTTCATGTGATAGACAAACCAGCGTATAAGATACTTCTCGGAAGGCCATTCGACATCTTAACCGAAAGTCGTGTCCGGAACCATGCTGATGGCTCCCAGGACATATGTGTAAGGGATCCCAACACCCAGAAACGTTGCATAATTCCTACTAAGGCCAGGGGTGCATACACCGCTGCTGACGAGGAAAGGGCAAGGGTTGCGGAGAACTTAAAAGGGAACTCGGTGCCGGAAAGACCTTCGAGACAATCAGAATTCTTCCAGCCGCCTCGCAGCATACTGAAACGTGCTAGGAAGGCAACTGTTGAAGAAGTGGTAGACGAAGAGGATCCTGGTTTCCGGGAGGAAGATGCTTCCGACAGCGAGGATGATGAATCTTCCGGAAGCTCGCCCGAAAGTGAAGAGGAGGATTTTCGCCGGACTCCGATGAATTGATAGCTGGATATCAACAAGGGGAGATGGCGTTACAGTTCGGTTTTAACGAGGCAGGCGAGTTGGAGATCCAGGGCTATATGGAGCCTAGGAACGGGGAAGCGTTTACAGGAAGATGAAGTCCGGGAAGCGTACGTTTCGGCTTCCCGCAGCTCGGAAGCAATGCGCTCTGACCACAAGGCCAGAGTGCTCTTCAACGAGTTTGTTAAGCCAAACCGGAAGCAACGGCGTGCGGGAGTCAACTACCAAGTTTTCACTTGGGACGAAGGACGTTCCGGAACACCTTGCTCACATGACCGAGAAGAAATTGAACCGTGGGAAAATACCGAAGCATCGGTCCACGTTGAATCAGAAGTGCACCTGTTGTCAGACGGTGGAATGGATTATGTCCAAAGACACTAAGAAAGGCAAGAGCAGGAATCAGAAAGGGAAAAAGCAGGCTTCCAACAGGGTGCCGGCAACTCCTACTCTGATAAAGAGGGTGTATGCGACGAAGAAGTATAAGCCGGTAGCGTTGAAAGTACGGCCAGTTTATACTGACCTTCCGGAAAGGTTTCGCATCCAGAGGGAAATCAAGGGAGACCCTCTGAAAGACATGCCAGGGCTGGCAACAAATCCAACAGACTTCGCACCTACCGGAAGGTACACTCTGGAAAGGAAGGAGATCATTGATAAGATTCATGCTAAGGACTTCTTGTGGTTGGAGGAGAAGAAATTGCTCCACAACTTCATGATGGTTCAGAATGAAGCCTTTGCTTGGGACTGACTCCGAAAGGGGAAGCTTCCGGCATGATTTCTTTCCACCAGTGGAGATCCCAGTAGTCGAGCACAAAGTCTGGGTTGAGCGAAGTATTCCAATACCTCGTGGTCAGCTGGAGATGGTCTGTGATATTATCCGGAAGAAGATAGATGCTGGAGTGTACGAGCCTTCGAACACCTCGTACAGGACCAAATTCTTTGGAGTAGTGAAGAAAGATGGAAAGAGCATTCGGCTAGTCCATGCTCTGGAACCCTTGAACAAAGTCACGATAGCCCATTCGGGTGTGCCTCCAGCAACGGAGGAACTAGCGAATCACTTCGCTGGACGCGCTTGTGGAGCAGTCTTGGATTTGTACTCCGGGTATGACCATCGAGATATAGCGGAAGACAGTCGAGACTACACAACCTTCCAGACACCGTTCGGAGCCCTTAGACTGGTAAAATTACCTCAGGGTTGGACCAACTCGGTTCCAGTGTTCCATGACGATGTCACCTATATTCTGAGAGACGAGATTCCTCATGTCACGATACCTTATATTGACGATGTTCCAATACGTGGACCCGGCTCAAGGTATCAAGACAAGAACGGGAAGTACGAGACTATTCCGGAAAACCCTGGGATTAGACGCTTCGTCTGGGAGCACTTCCAGAACCTGAATAGGATTGTTCAGAGAGTGAAATATTGCGGAGGCACGTTCTCAGGTCTGAAGGCACTTTTGTGTCTGGATGAGTTTCCAGTAGTGGGTCCATCTATGTTCTTTCGAAGGCAGAAGGCCTTCCGAAGACAGAGTAGGCATCATTATAAGGTGGCCAGACTGCGAGAATGTCTCGGAAGTGAGGCAGTTTCTGGGAGTGGTAGGGCAGATGCGTATGTTCATAAAGAATTACGGAAACATCTCCAGACCGATCCAGAGGCTTCTCCGGAAGGCACACAGAGTTCGAGTGGGGTGAAAAACAGCAGAAGTCTATGGACTTGATTAAGATGGAAGTCGCGAAGTGTCGAGCTCTGAAACCACTCAATTATGAGTGGGATTCTGACATCGTGCTTTCCGTAGACACATCGTGGAGGTCGGTCGGGCTTGAAATTTATCAGCTCGATCCCGACGATCCAACCAAGAAATACTTCGCGAAGTTCACGGCCATACCCTCTGAACGACCGGGAAGCTCGGTTCTCACAACCAAAACGAGAGTTGTATGGGCTTCTGAGAGCGCTTGACAGAATGCAGTATTGGCTGCTGGGAGCAAGGCGCTTGGTTGTGGAAGTCGATGCGTTGTACATCAAGGGTATGCTCTCGAACCCAGGCATGGGGCCGAACGCAACTATCAATCGCTGGATTGAGAAAATCTTGATGTACCACTTCAGTCTGAAGCACGTTGCTGGAAAGACCTTCCCGACAGACGGTCTCTCCCGGAAACGTCCAGCTGAAGGAGATGAAGAGTGGCCCAATCCGGAAGATGGGTTTGACGAGTATGAATTGCCGAAGGACCATCCAGGATGGGACCGGGAAGGCAGGCAGCCGTTAGACTTTGAAGACTTCAAGGATGAGATTGACACGAGAGGAGGCTACGAGCAAGAAATATTCGATTTCGCTGCTTCGGAAGGAGACTTCCAGAAAGAGTGTAACGATGCTTTCATGTCGGAAGTCCAGAACGTGGATATTATCCGGAAAGTCTACGAAGCTGAAGGATTAGCTGTGCCGCAGTTTCTGAACGTGCACACCTTGCCGGAAGAACCCTTGCTTCCGGACGCCAAATATAAATTGGATCCAGAAAGCAGAGAGGACTATCCGGAAGCACACAGATCCGAGTCTGCGAAAGAGTTAGATGAACGAGTTGGCAAAATCCGTGAATGGTTGAAGGACCCACTACAGAGACCTGAAGAGTTCCGAGATAAGGACCCTGACGGAAAGACTGCAGATTCCTTCCGGAAGTTCATGAGATATGCAGCTAAGTTCTACCGTGACAAAGTTACTGGAAAGTTGTACAGGCAGGATGGTGATGATCCTCCGAAGCTGGTTGTGGCTAAGGAATACAGGATGTACATGCTGCGCTCTGCACACGATAGCTTAGGGCACAAAGGCGCTTACGCCACTAAGTGCATGATTGACTTGCGCTTCTGGTGGCCAGACCTATCCCAGGATGTGGACTGGTACGTGAAGACATGTCATTTGTGTCAAGTGCGGCAGAAGACGATGCTTAGGATACCTCCGAAAGCAACAGTGACCCCGAGTATCTTCCAGAAGATACACACGGACGTGATGATTATGGGAGTACCTTCGAACGGATGTCGTTTAGTAGTTTCCGCAAGAGACTCCTTGTCAAGGTGGAACGAAGCGAGAGCGTTGCGCTCCGATAACGCCGAGGCTCTCGGAAAGTTCCTTCTGGAAGACATAATCTGTCGATGGGGTTGCCCAAGGGAGATAGTGACTGACAACGTGGGACAGTTCCTGGCAGCAGTGAAATGGTTAGCTTCGAAATACGGGATAGCAGGGATACGCATCTCTCCGTATAATTCGCAAGCTAACGGAAACGTTGAGAGAGGTCATTGGGATATGAGGCAGTCGCTGTACAAGGCTACGGGTGGAGACACTCGGAAGTGGTACTGGTTTCTGCATCAAGTTCTCTGGGCGGATCGAATAACTGTCCAGAGGGGCCTAGGGTGTTCACCGTATTTCGCGCTATGCGGGGCACATCCAGTAATTCCATTGGACATTGAAGAGGCAACGTGGTTGGTTGAGTTTCCGGGAGAAATCATATCAACAGCCGAGTTAATTGGGCTTCGGGCAAGGGCTCTGGCAAAGCACTCTCAGCATGTGGAAGAGATGCGTGCCAGAGTCTCCGCAGAAAAATTAGCAGCGGTCAGACGTTACGAGAGAGTGCATGAACATACAATTAAGGACTTTGCGTTTAAACCCGGGGAGCTGGTCCTTGTCAGAAACACAACCGTGGAAAAATCGCTTAACACTAAGATGGCTTCCAGATATCTGGGACCTATGGTGGTTGTCCGAAGGACTAAGGGTGGTTCCTACCTATGTTGCGAAATGAATGGTGCAATGTTCCATAGTAAGATTGCGCAGTTCAGAGTAGTGCCATACATGGCAAGGAAACAGCTGGACCTTCCGGAAAGCATCTTGGACTTAATCGACCTCTCGAAAGAGAAGCTGGATGATTTGGTGGCGGAAGGGGAAATTGAGGACGACTACGCTGGAAAAGACCTTCAATTCCACAAAGTCAACCTAAAACCCGACTGGCAAGAAATCGATCCGGAAGAACTTCCGGAAGAGTATGAGAGTGATTCGGAAGAGGAAGAGGACTTGCGTCCGACACCGAAATTTGGAGCTGCAAACCCGAGACGTTCGAAGAGAGCGAAGATGTCACGATTCGATTCCAATCTTATCGCGACAACGCCTATCTCGGAGGCGCCTAATGAAGCGCCCACAGATGAGATAACGAAGGGATTAGATATGGACTTAGATTAGATAGTTGAACACCTGGCAAACACATGGTAAAAGAACATTGCAGAACATTCCGGCACTACATGTTGCAGCAGGATGGTTTACGCACCGAGTACATGCACGATTCATATTCACACGGTTCACAGAACAGTATAAGTAGAGTAGTTAGTTTCTTGTATTCCTTAGTCTTTTATTCGATTCATTTCTCGAAGTCCTGCGCATCTCACTCCCCAATCCGCTATCTCTGTATAGTCGGACGAGATAAGGCTTTGATTGTGACATAATAAAAGACTCCCCTTCGTACCACCCGTACCGTCATACCTCGCTCTCACCCCACTTCACCTTACCACCACCCACGCACTATTTGCGTAAGCATTACCATTTCACCATCTCGCGCGCTCGCGCACTCGTTCCAAACCTCCTTTCCCTTTCCTCCATTTCCGACAACCCGTATCGGACCACTATAACAGACAGACGCTGTACCACGGGAAACGTTGAGTCCGTCCCAAGTACAATAGCAGTCGTAGGGGTACTGGGCAGATCCTCGGAGAGGCCCATCCCGCTATCGCCGGGGGTGTTGTAGAAGACCCGGGATAGTTCTGTTCGCAAAAGACCGATACGGACCCCACCAACCGCTTAGTGCGGAAGAAGACCAGTCGCGCTGTTCCGTGCACCCTCTAGCACCGGCTCTTCAGAGTCATCATCGTCGTCGTCGTCTCCCTCCGCGGACCCACCACCTCCTCCTCCTCACGGCGTACCTACACATCTACCGCCTCTTCCCTTGATACTCCCCACACCTACTGCGCCACCCACTTCACCGTCCCCCGCCACACACCTTTACCACTCGTTCCCGACCCCCACCGACATGTCTCACCACGCCGCATCCCAGGGGCCAAGCCGTGCCCCATCCCCTGCGCCTAGTGTGCAGATGAACGACCCCGAACCCCTTGCTCCCACGCCGAGAATCTCATCCTCTCGGATCACCCTCGCCTCTCTCCCGCCACACTTTGACGGGAACAACAAGTCCAAGTGGGACACTTGGAAAGATGCGCTCGGAAATTACATCTGGGCATACGAAGCGGAATTTCGCACCCCGAAGACAAAAATTGCCTTCACGATTTCGCTGCTCGGCAGCAAGGACGGCGCGCCCAGCCCAGCTTCCAACTGGGTCCGTAATTGGCGCAAGCGAGTACTTGACGAGGACGACGAGCTACCGGAAGGATATTCCTTCAAGGGTTTTTTGGGCGACCTTGGCAGGACGTTCAGGGACCACAATGTGCGCCAGACAGCGTACATTCGCCTTACCACCACGAGGCAAGGGAAGACCGCCTTGGCGGACTTCATCCAGGCGTTTGAGTTGAACGCAGAGGAGGCGGGATACGACCCGCACGACGACTTGCACGGGCACCACAACCAGTTCCTGTGCGAGAACCTGGAGAACCTCGTCAACGAGGAGGTTCGCACGCAGCTCTATGCCGGGGGCGTAGAGATCCCGGAGGATTATGCCGGGATGAAGGCCAGGATGATGACGATCAGTCGCATCCTAGAGCGGCAGAAACTGCGCAAGGCGCAGCAGCCGAAGGCGGCAGGGACTCCGTTCTGGGTCCCCGCCAAACCTCCCCCACCCGCACCCAGCGGTAATTACCGGGGAACTGCGCCAAATTTGGCGAAGAAGCTCGGTCCAGGGGAAGTAGCCCCTATGGACGTGGATGCTTCGAAGTTGAAGGGGAAACCCTTCAAGTGTTACAACTGTGGTGATGAAGGCCACATGGCACGCGAGTGCCCACAACCACGCCGGGAGCGTGGAAAGATCAATGTCCGCGCTCTGCGGACGAACGAGATGTCGAAGGAGGATTTCAAATTCCTCTTTGACCAGGCCCGGGCCATGTATGGCCAGGATTTTTAAGGAGGGCCCCGATCAAGGCCGAATCGGCGCCCCCCGCTTCTCTTCCCCTAAATAAATATGTTCCGCTTGAGGTGGAACCGACCGAGACCCGAAGATCTTTTGTAAATTATATAAAACAGCGCACTGCTCTACGTACACAGGACAATATAGTAGTAGGAGTAGATGTAGAAAAAGACAAAAAACAAATACGTATTTTAGAGAATCTGAATCGCATCCGTAATATTAAAAACCGTAGAATGAACGAAGTGAACAAGCGTTGGAGTTTATTTAAAAAGGCCCCTGGAACCCAAACCAGTGAGAAAAATAGTGCGGATAAAAAGGGTGGTGCTACCGCGATGGCTCAACCCACAGTTGTGGGGGAAGCGCCAAAACACACACGAGTCCCCTTTGGACTCAAGAAGCAGGAGGCAGCCAAGTGGCTTGCACGACGCGCGATGGGTATCTCAGACAACCTATTAGCGCAGGAACTCCGGGAGTTCCAGAAGCAGCGGAAGCAGCATGAGATGCTGGTGTCAGTGGAGCTGATGTCTCCGGACACGGGGAAGACACGCCGTATCAAGGCGCTGCTGGACAACGGCTGCACTACCACGTGCATTGATCGGGCGTACGCCAAAGCAGAAAACTTTGAGCTCCGAGAGCTTGACCAGAAAATTGTCGCACGGAATGCGGACGGATCCGAGAACCTTGAAGGACGGATTACGCATTACGCAGAATTAATTATGGGAGTTGGACTCCACCGGGAACGAATAAAGTTCTTGGTTACAAATCTCGGGAAGGCCCGTGTATTTATCGGATACGACTGGTTATTTAAACACAACCCCGAGATCGACTGGAGGTCTCAGAAAATTACCTTCAGTCGGTGCCCGCCCGAGTGCAACATGCAAGGCACTGAGGAAACCGAGGGCTGGAAGCCGGAGGAAGCGCTCGAGGAGGGTGAGTCGATCTTGATGGTCGACTTTGCGGAGCACATAGACCTGCGTGTCAAGGCCACTCAGGCACAGCAGATGGCGGAGGAGGCAGATAGAGACAGAGAAAAGATGACGGAGGACGCGGTTCCGGAGCAGTATCGCGAATACATCAAGGTGTTTGCAAAAGAGTCGTTTGACCGACTTCCGGAAAAGAGGCCGTGGGATCATGCGATCGAACTAAAGCCGGACTCCAAGGCAGTTGATTGCAAGATCTACCCGTTGTCCCAGACGGAGCAGGGAGAGTTGACCAAGTTCCTAGAGGAGAACTTGAAGAGTGGACGTATCAGACCGTCGAAATCACCTATGGCTTCGGCGTTCTTTTTTATTAAAAAGAAGGATGGAAGCCTTCGACCGGTGCAGGATTACCGGAAGCTTAACGAGATGACGATCAAGAATCGTTATCCACTGCCGCTGATCTCGGAGCTTGTCAATAAACTCCGAGGAGCGAAGGTCTTCACGAAACTGGACATTCGCTGGGGATATAATAATATTCGTATTAAAGAGGGAGATGAATGGAAGGCGGCTTTCCGAACCAACCGCGGCTTGTTCGAGCCGCTCGTGATGTTCTTCGGCTTGACAAACTCGCCGGCCACTTTCCAGACAATGATGAATGACATCCTTCGCGAGTTAATTAACGAAGGAAAGGTCATTGTCTACCTCGACGACATCCTTATTTTCACGGACACTCTGGAAGAGCACCGACTTATTGTAAAACGAGTGTTGGAGATACTCGAGAGAAATCAATTGTATTTAAAGCCGCAGAAATGCGAGTTTGAGCGCAGTGAGGTCGAGTACCTCGGAGTAATTATTGGTCACAACTCCATGAGAATGGACCCTGTGAAGATCCGGGGGATCACCGAGTGGCCGGAACCGAGAAACCTCAAACAAGTCCAGGCGTTTTTGGGGTTCACCAATTTCTATCGGCGATTCGTACGGGGATACAGTGAGGTGGCCAAACCTCTCACGAGGTTGACGGGGAAAGAGGGCTTCTCCTGGGGAGAAGAGCAGAAGGCGGCCTTCCAGAAGTTGAAGGACCGGATTGCGGAGGACGTGGTGCTCGCACTTCCCACGGATCACGGGAAGTTCCGGATAGAGGCTGGCGCATCGAAAGGAGAATCACCCCGCTCCCCAGATAGTGAGCGGCCACGAGGAGTACGAGGTGGAGGAGATATTGAAGCACCGCAAGCGCGGCAATGGCTACCAGTATTTAATCAAGTGGAAAAATTATCCGCTGGCGGAACGGACTTGGGAACCTAGACGGCATCTTACACACGCAAAAAAGATGCTTGACAAATATAATGCGAATCACGGAATCATTATCCGTGCTTTGCCTATATTTCCGAAGGGCCACTGGGACTATTTAGTTAAAAGATACAAATGCCGCGAGGAGTCGCAACAATACTCGACGAAGAAGTTATTTATTCCTGAAACAAATTCCTTCATTGCCATCGACGAGGACGTCGATTCTAGAGGGGGGGTAATGTCACGATTCGATTCCAATCTTATCGCGACAACGCCTATCTCGGAGGCGCCTAATGAAGCGCCCACAGATGAGATAACGAAGGGATTAGATATGGACTTAGATTAGATAGTTGAACACCTGGCAAACACATGGTAAAAGAACATTGCAGAACATTCCGGCACTACATGTTGCAGCAGGATGGTTTACGCACCGAGTACATGCACGATTCATATTCACACGGTTCACAGAACAGTATAAGTAGAGTAGTTAGTTTCTTGTATTCCTTAGTCTTTTATTCGATTCATTTCTCGAAGTCCTGCGCATCTCACTCCCCAATCCGCTATCTCTGTATAGTCGGACGAGATAAGGCTTTGATTGTGACAGAAGAAGTCTTAACTGTTGTTAAAGAACTCGCTACTACTGGACAGGAGGGTATGTTAAAGGAATGAGCCTCAAGTTGGATGTGGACGAAAGTCTGCTGGAACGATTGTGTATAAAGAGTGCGCCTCAAGTTGGTTGCTTCTGGAAGGAAGTAGTGGGTTGCTGGAAACGAAGTTTCCGGAAGCCTACGAAACGATTCAGAAAGGGAAACTAGCACTGGGGAAAATAGCGACAAACCTATTTGTGGAGGATGGGGTCCGTAAGAATGGAAAGCTCACGAGCGTTCACAACGGCCATAATGCCTTCGTGCTCAGCGTGCAGCATTTCATACAGACGAAGCTCATACGACAAGTTGAAACCGCAGACATTGATATTGCTGCGAACTTGGCGCTCCATGCGAAGGAGAGCATCGCTGTCGAAAGCAGCCGGGTTAGGGTTGGAAACCACTGCTGAAGCGGCGGCGAGGATTTCAGCGTCGGAACGAGTCTCTGTTCCTGGACACGGGATGAGAGATAACCTTCCGGAGGAGAGAAAGTGACGAACCCTGAGCGGCGGGGTGCTCTGTGTCGTAGGCGTGTCTGCTGGACCCGAAGCAGCTACGCTTCCGGAGACCATCAGCATTAGAACCATCAGCGGGTTCCTCGGGAGTGGCCTGGAATATGTGTCAGAAGGAACGGCATGATATGTTAAGGTTACGAACGGTGGAAGCACGTTTGGAAGCCTTAGTGGAAGACTGATGCTGGCGATAAAGGGGATGAAGAAGGTCGAGAAGCGACGGGCGTACGGAAGACTTGGACTTGTTCGAGTTGGAAGGCGCGGCGGGCTCTTCCTCGTCATCATCAACCTCGATCACGGTCGACTGGGAAGCGGTAGATTCCACAGGAGCAGCAGCGGATGTCTGGAGTGTTGCGAACTCAGAAATGAGCGAGCGAATATAACGAGGAATGGGGGCGGACACTACTCACGGGGTCAGGGACAGTGGTGGCTCCATTCATGGGATCATCTTCACCTGCCTCTTCTTCGGAGTTGTCGTCGCCTTCAGAATCAACGGTGACGGAAGACTTGACGGTCTTACGACGCTGGAAGGGAATTAAGTGAAAAATTTGGCTTCCGGAAGGCAGAGGACTTACGGAAGAGCGAGCACGCTTAGTACTCTTGAGGGCTGCAACACGCTCTGCACGGTTAGCGGCAACCTTGTCACGATGGGCAATCTTCTCTTCGGCACGAATGCGAGCGGTGGCGTCGATGATGACTCCGACCTCACGGATAGGCGCGTCCCAAGTACCGGGACCAGTGCCCCAACTCGATTGATAATTCTTGCGGATGGTGAAGAGAATGTCGCGAATGACAGGGGAGTGCGCAGCGACGTCCAGATGATCTTTAAGGATGAGCTGGAAGCTTGCTGTCAGAAGGGGAAAATAGTGTTGCCAGAAACGACTCACGAGCGTCTGGGCCTGATCCGAGAGGAAGTCGAGATGCGCCTGGCGGTCCTCGAACTTGGACTTGATAGCGCGCTGGACTTTCAGAAGGTTATCCCAGATGGCGACGGGAAGGTTCTTGGGACAGATGGAAGGATCGTTGATTTGCGACATGAAGAAACCAGGATGCGAGAAGGCAAGAGGCAGATAGACGCTTCGGACGCTCAGCGCCCTTAAATTCATTCCGGCAAGCATTTTGATGGAATAACTGGGGACAGTTATGATTTAAAAGTGTTGGGGAGGGGTAAAGTGGCGAGCTCGATTTCGAGAAATTTTGGAAATTTTGCCAAGATACAAGCAACAGTAGACAGGTTGAACCTGGAAACAGGGCCTGAACTGAATAAAGTGTTAAGGCAAAGGCTCCAAAACGATCGATGTCTATACAGTCGGAAAGCCTTCCGGAAGCCAGGAGATGGATGGCTTCCAGAAGGAACACCATTCAGGAGCAAAGTGGTTGACAGAAGCAAAGCGATCAAAAGTGCGAAAAAGTGAACCATAGTTGAGATGGGTATACTGGAAGCTGCACAGTTACAGAAAAGTACGCTGGTCTAGCTACAAGGCAGGCATATCCATAGAGCTATCGAGAAGGCCAGCGAGAGTTGACAAGCTGGAAGCGCTTCCGAAAGGAGCTTCCGAGACATCGCTCCACGAAATGTTCGGGGAGGGACCGATCAGAGAAACCCTGTCGGAAGCGGGACAGTATCTGTTGTGACAAATCATACGAGCCAGGAGTGCGTTCTGAAGCTCGGAAGATAGTCCGAAGACGAGTCCGAGATCCAGCAAGGCAGCAACGGCTTTGGGATTGAGAGAGTCGAGGATGTTCCGGAAGGCGGTTAGCGTCTTGAAGGAATGAGTGACGGAAGTCGCCTCGAAGTATGCGGGTACGATTGGATAGAGGGCATGATAACGCTCGAGAGTGACGATGGCACCATAATCAACGGCTAAAGCTATTAAAGTGTCAGGAGGGTGCTTAATCGAAAAGAGCCGGAAACACGCACCGATCTTGTCAGAAGCAATTGCATCGTCGGCTGCGGCAAAATCCTGAAATTCTCTAAGGCTGGCGAAGGTGCAACCTTCCGTCAAGGAAAGGTCGCACTCCCGACAGCTGAGAGACCAACAGTCGAAGGTGCAACCGCGGTTGAGCTTGACACAATTGTTGCAGGAAGCCTTTGGCTGCCGGAAGGATTAAGCGATTAACTCCGGAAGCTCCTATGATATAAAATAGGACTCACGTCGCGAGACACCAGCATAGCAGAAATCTCAGCGAAGCGCGGAGTGGCTGCGATAATGGATGGTGACAAGTGACGAGGAGAACTCGCTAGGATGGTGTCCAAACGGTCGAGAGGAGGGTTCATTCTGGAAAGGATGGCTTCTGGAAACAATCCTTGGTACGCCTATATACCGGGCGGCTTCCCGAAACAGGCAACCGGAGAGGAGTTTCGGACAGTGGATAATATTGGAATCTATGAACGATACAAATTATTCATCCTCAAGAGCAACAAGGGCCTCCACACGAGCAGAGAGGAGGTTAATTAGCGTCTGGCCGTACTGTTCCTGACGGAAGAACAGGATAAGCGCCAGGAGTTCAGCACGGCTGTGAAATCCTTCGAGAGCTTCGCGAACGTGACGGCGGGAGCGGTTGAAGTAAGCTCGGCGAAGCCAGCGAAAGACTGCGGGAACGTGGACTTGGAGCTCGGCGAAAGGAAAGCGGTCGCGGCCGAGGAAGGAACCTGTGGAAGACGGAAGTCAGAAACAGGAGGCTTCCGGAAAGCAGCAACGCACGACCAGCCCATTCGGAATGGTGGTCGTTGTAGAAAGTGTTCCAGGCCTCAGGATCCATAAGGAAGCAGGTGTTGTCCAGGACGCGTTCACAGGCGATACAGGCGCGCCCCCAAGTTCTAATAAAGCAGTCGATGCCGCGTTCTTGACATTGCCAGCACGGGCTGGATGGCTAGACCAGCGTGACGGCTTCAGAACGGGTTTCCGGAAGGAACGGGCAGCGTACCACGAAGTCTTCCAGCATGAAGAGTGTAAACTCTTCGTGAACGTTGCGGATAGGCATGAGTGTAGAGAACAGGAGTCGCCGGATGAGTTTAATGTCTCAGCCGGAAAGTGATCCGAGACTCGGAAATAGCCGTGGTTGACTTCACGAAATTAACGAGAAAAAGTCTTCCGGAAGGTCCCAGGGCTTCCGGAAGCATGAATCGCGAAAATCTTGGATAGTGCAGAATTTGCACTTGGGCGATGATTCTGAGCTCAGTAGACTTGAAAGGGACTTCAACTAATGAGGTGTTGAAAGTCTTCTGGAAGCCTGTTCTGGAAGCGGACTTAGGATAAAATTCTTAAGGTTCAAACCAGAGAGCGCGAGAAATAGTCCAATGCATTCGGGCACGGCTAAACTAAGACAACACGAGGGACGATAAAAAGTGCGAGCGATACATGAATGCGTGTAGTGAAAGTGTAAGAGTCTGTCAGAAGCGAAGGAGTCCGGGGCTTCCAGAAGCAACCCAAAGCGCGGAGAGAACGACGATCGAGAGACAGTATATGATTATGGTGCCCTTCACCAAACCATGTCTAGGTCGAATTGCGTTCGTCTGGAGCGGGTGCTCAAGGGAGTTCCTTGCTGGAAGGAGTCAGCAGTTGGAAACTGGAGGGAACAGAGACGTACGTGGGAGGCATCTCGGAGTCATCCGCTGGTTTCTTCGACCTGCTCGATCCAGCCTTCGCACTCTCGCGACGAGCTCTACTGGAAGAAGGGGCGGTGTTGGAAACGGGAGGCAGTGGTGCTTCTGGAGACTCTTCCGGAAGCGGCTTCGCCAACTCGTCCCGCAGGCGCTCGAACTCCGTACGAGTATCGCGACCTCTCTCCTTCCGACGCGAGTCCTTCGCCTGCTGAGTCTCCACCTGCTGCTCGATGGTTGGGACGTCGAACTCCTCGCCGGAGAAGTCCTTCCCGCCATGGGCAGCCTTGCTGGGATTGAAGGCTTCGACATGCTCCGTCGTGGAACGCTCCTCGAAGGTCTTCGCCAGCCGCTCCTGCGCAAGGGAAATTTCAGCAAGACGGTCGCGGAAGGTCGCCGTCGAATTGGTCCGGGTGAACCGAGCGTTGAACTGCTCGGCGCCGACATGCTCGATGACGAAGTTTGAGTGTTCCAGGAAAGATTGAAAAATGCGCTGGAAGTCGAGGGATTCCAGAACGGCGGCGCGGTGAGCGGTGTGGGCGCGAATGAACGAAATGTGGACATCTTGAACAAGGCTCCAGGAGCCTTCCGGAAGCCGTTAGTTTCCGGAAGCAAGACAGAGTAGAGAAGTATGAAAGTGAACGACGGGACTCACGAAGCTGGCCCATTTCGATCCAGGCATACGACTCGAGCCGGAAGCGTTCGAGTTGGTCGTCGGTGGCGGAAAAGGAGCACGAGCGGCGCTTCTGAGAATCGCAGGCGGTGCATTTGTGGTTGTACCCGCGGAACTCGCAGAAGGTGTCGTAAATGATGCATTCCAGACACGAGAACCCGGGCTGGGAAATAGAGAAGTCAGTGACGGAAACGTGAAGAGAAGCTGGAAACTCACATCCTCGATGAACCTAAGCATCGCTTGCTGGATGCGGTTGGCAGATATCTTCGGAAAGTGCACTTGCGTCGGAGTGAGGTGAGGCAGCTGGGAGGCCGCTGGGTTGCCCTTGCCGCGGTGTGCGGGGAGCGGGAGACCGTTCGTTGTGAGAGAAGGGTGTTTCGGAGGCCAAGGGCGACCGGGAGGAACACCTGGGACAGTTGGGTTGCCCTTCTGCCAGAGGTTTAGGGTCATCGCGCGCTGATCGAACATCCAGAGGTGCTCCTTAGCAATCTTGGCGCGGGGCTCCTGCGTGAAGGACGGGAAGTCTTGAAGGTCGTTGGAGTAGAGGCCTCGGTAGCCGTCTCCCGGAATGACCCACTGATCGAAGGAAGCAGAGTGAGCAACGATGTTCCGGAAGGGAGAGTCGGACGTACCTCAGGATCCTCGTCGGCAGCAGGTGGCGCGAGTATGGGAGGAGGAGCGTTCGGAAAGGGACGAGACTTGGACTTGCGCTTGGAAGACTTGTTCTCCGCTTCGACTTCAGACTTCTGCGACTCTGAGTCGGAAGGGATTAGCGCTGCAAGAAGCGGATGAGCGTAGCAAAGGGGAAGTGGACTGGCGACTCACGGTCCTCGGTCTTGCTCTTGGAAGGACCTGGAGAGGCGTTTTTAGTTTTGCGCGGTTGGCTTCCGGAAGCACGAGTTTCCGGAGGCACGAGCGAAGCGGCAGCGGCGGGGTTCGTATGAGAAGTGGTTAGACGCTTGGGTGGTGCAGGAGGCGGCATAGTCTGAGCGGATGAAGAGGACTCTGCGTGTTTCGAAACCTTGAGCGCGGCAGGAGTGGGCGTTTGCGATCTGAAACAATGGTCAGCAATACGGAAGAAAGAGAGAGTAAAAATGAGGACGAACGAAGTTGGAGTCGGAGCGCTGCCGGAAACAAGTTAGAGAAGCGTCTAAAAGGGGAAAGATGGACTTACGGAGCGGGGGCCTTTCCGGAAGCCCTGCCAGAAGCAATCAACCTTGACGTTGTCGATGGTGCCTTGGGCGGCGGCGGGATCGACTGTGACGGGGCTTGGCCGGACGTTGTCGATGGTGTCCGATGGCTGGAAGGGCCAGCTGGAGTCCTGGTGGGAGCGGTTTCGGAACGACGAGACGTCAATGCGGAAGCACTGGACGGAGGCGGCGGAGGATCCTCATCGTCGGAAGAGCTGGAGTCGCTGGAGTCGTCCTCTTCGTATCTTATGATGAGCTCGGGTTCCGCAACGCCTAAGTCGACCCAGTAAGTCGTCACGAGTGGAAACGTCCAATCAGACGGAAGCGGGTTAGCCTGTGGAAAGTGCGTTAGAGTTACTGGAAACAAGAGAAAGAAGGCTGAGGCGCACCTCGAAGTCCGCGTTAGTGTTCTGGCAGAGCCTCGTCTCGCCATCTTCAAACTCCTCGCGTTCTTGAGGCGTGAAGTATTGGTAGAAAACGCGGAGGGGATACAGGAACTGGTCGAGGAACTCTGGGTGAGAGCGTTCGGCCCAAGCCCAGTAGTGAGCCATCTGGGAACCAAGGAGTGAGCGTTGGAAGCAGGTACCGGAAGGAGGGGTACAAGAAGAAAACGCACCAGGCGGGAGAAAAGTCCCCGGAAGATCTTAATAGGGATTTTGCGACGGGAGGATTCGTGGCTGGTGAAATACCGCACCAAACGAGGGACGTCGAGCAAGAGTTTGTTGAGAGGGCTGAAGCGTTCCTCACGGAACGGGGCAAAGGGATCGAGCGGCTTCTTGTCGCGACGCGTTAGGAACTGGAAGACGCGGCCCTCGTGAATGAGCATAAGGTTAGCTTTGAAGTCCGAAGTCGGGAAAGGCGCGGGAGGCGGCGCCACGGCGGGGGACACGAGTTGGTCGTCGGGGGCGGGCATTTCAACGTCGGAGCCGGCCTCAGAACCATAGGCGGCGAGCGAGTCAATGGAGGAGCTGCGAGAGCGCTGGGACATCATTGAGCGGTGGTGGCGACGGCGACGGCGAAAAACGAGACTTTGAGAGAGAGATGGGGGAAAAAGGGAGAGAGGGTGGGCCAAATTCGGCTGAGGCCCTGCTTATAAGGACTGCGCGGGCGCTAAAAAGAAGCCGCAGCGCCAGGGCCAGAAAAGCTAAAAAGTGCCTCGAGGGACGCAAGGAGACTTGAACCCTGGGAAAAACATATGAATAGAACGCAGATCTAAGTCCCAATAGCGGATTTTACCTTGTGCACGCCCGGAGTTTGGAAAAACTTGGGTATGGAATGAGAGAGAAAGACAAGAAGAGTTAGACTGAGGGGTCTAAAAGGAGGGGACAGACATACCTGTCTCAAAAGGGGACAAGATCGACGGAATTGATCGGAGTATTTGCTTATTAGGGCGGTGGGAATCGCCGCGCCTAGACATGGCTGTGCTCGGCGCTGCTAAATTAAAGGCCGCGGGGTCAATCCGGGAACGGACTTAGGATGAAAAACTTTTGGTGTTTCCGGAAGATGGCTAGGCTGCTAGGCACATCGTACTGGAAGGGCTGGGAGGGGGTCTTTGGGAACTGACACAAGGACGCGGCTAGGTATTCCCTGGCATGTAGTCGTGTGGTTGGGGACATCGACAAACTGAGCTAAAATGTTTCCGGAAGTGACTTTCCGGAAGCTAAGCTGCGAGAACATGGTAGACCGGGGACGGTCTAAATTAAAGTGTGGGGGAGATGATAAGCCGTGCAGAAAGCCACGTCTGAAAAGCGGGAATCTTTTCGATTTCAACTTAGCAGGTTTTGGATAGAGCACGCTCCGGAAGGGTAGAAAGCTTACAGGACAACACTCTGGAAAGCATATGCTTCCGGAAAGGCTTGAAGCGACATTGGTCCAGATGGCTAAGCAGACCCTCAACAAGTGTTTCTAGCTTCAACAAAGCTGGAGGTACCACTGGAGAGCGTGTCGCTGAATACTAAGTGCGCGGTTCGGAAGGACATGTAACAGGGTCCGGAAGATAGTTCAGAAGCGCCAGCCAGACCTAGCTCTCCACAGCAACAAAGCCATGCTTCCAGAAGCCAGGCTTCCAGGAACGAGTGACCATACCATAAAATGAACCAAGTCCGAGTAGGAAACGATCACTCCGGCGAGATGGCCGAGAGGCGCATCAAAGTGAAGAGGTGTCGGCAAGCATGGCTTCCGGAAGGATTGCTTCCGGAAAGGCCGAGCGGCCGAAGCAACAAAAGTGACAGGGGCGAGCACGACCAGACGGGTAGCCACCCGATGACAGCTGTACGTGCTCGGAAGTGTAACCGAGACGGAACCCTTTCCGACTGACAGGTTGGAAATCCGAACGAGATGCCGAGTGATGCCGAGAGTTGAACCACTCAACCCATTTCGGGAAAGGACAAGTTGAACTTCGGAAACCCGCCCAGAAACACGCAGGAAAGCTGCCACGATTGGGCTTCTGGGACGAGATAGGTGCTGAGGGAAAGAGAACGCGTCCGGAAGGCGCTTTGGAGACGAAGAAAACCCCAACTCAACTGGAACCAAATGATCGAGCTCTCGGAGAGCGAACCGACTAAACCAATCGAACGGACAATGATTGAAGGGCTGGAAGCCATAGCTACCGGCTGCATACCCGGCTGCGGACATAATATTAGTTACGAGACTCATTTCTGAACCATGTATAAAAGGACTAGTAGAGTAGAGCATTCGGCAGCAGACGCCCCGGGACGCGGACACGGAAGTGCCAGCGGGTTCGGAAGTCCACGCTCCGAAAGCTATAACTGCCTGACATGCACTTGTACTTTCCAAAGACGATCGATTGCAATTGACACACTGTTGGATTATAAACCTCTGCGTTTCGAACGCTTTCGGAAGTCACTGATCTGACGCTTCGGATAAACTTGATTGACGTGACCTGATTGACCTTGTCCTGACCGACCTGACCTAAATTGACCTTGATTGACCGTGTCCTGACCGACTTGACTGGATTGGCCTTGTCTTGATTGACTTGCTTCCGAGAAGCGCTCTGTCTGCATTCCCCAAAAACCCTGCCAGAAGCATCTTCTGAAACCCCACACACACCGTTCTCCGGAACAAAACCTTCCTTCGGGAAACCAAACTCGTTCTCTCGGGAACACCAAAAGTGCCCACAAGTCCCATAAAAATCCTGTGTTGTTCCGGAAGCACTCGTGTTTTCAGGAGCCCACTAGGTGCTTTCCGAAGGCCAACAACTCAGAACTTTGAGTGGTTCGTTGATCAGTTAGCTTCCGAAAGAGCCTTTAGTCCGTCTATACAAGCCTAATACTTGGCTTTCACCCCCGAACTACCCGTTCGTTACCCAGAGTGTTAGTGGTTGGTAGTAGTTGGTGTTTGTTAGTTGGTTTTAGTTGGATATATTCCATCTATCCCTTCCAGCAGCATTTCCGCATTCCACACACACCCCGAGTGAGAACCTTTCAGCGGTCGTGCGAAACGATCCAGTAGATGACCGTCGTCGCCTGTTCGGCAACCTCGAACGCGTCCTCATTGACGTCGAGGTAATCCCCGAGCATGAGTTGGCCCTTTCCGCACAAGCATCAGTTATCGGATGCAGTAACGGGCAACTATCGATGCACCTGATGCGTGCAACACGGCGCTATAAGTACCCAGGGGCGTCGAATTTTGACGTTCTTGCGGCCCCGTTGGCTTCCCCCGTCGTTGTCACAGACCAAGAGAACCACAGCGCAGCCATAGTTCATCTCCGCCCCGTCGATCATGGCTTCGAACGCGAGGCACATGGATTCACCGTCCTTTTTTGTGACCATTGGCTTGGATTAAGTCGATGAGGTACGACTGAGCAACACAATAAGTTCGAGGTTCAACCAGGAGTTGAACAGGACATTACCTTCCCACCGGTAGAGAGGTTGACGCCGTTGATTGGATTTTTTGACGCGTCTTTCCAACCGTCGGTCCTAAGAGTAAGTTAAGTGGGCAACGAGAGAGGGAATTCGACGTAAAACTGACGAGATTACACAATATTTCTTGAACAAAACCTTCTTCAAGTTCGCCTCAACATCGTTCCACGCCGCATCGAGGAGCGTCCCGGAGAGAACGTCGCGGCTAGGGATCACGTCGCACGCGGTAGACCGAAACATCATGAAGAGTTTGACAATCTCGACGTCCTCCACCCATCGGAAAGGTAAATTGGCCGACATGGTCGTGCGCAAAAACTGTTGGTGCACGCGCTCCACCTCCGCAGCGCCGAACGGTATCTGCGCACCACGGTAGACTACCAGTTCAGGCTGTTTCATGACCTTCTCCACGGCCTGAAACAGCTTGCGCTTCTTGGAAGGCTGGCCGTCGTCGTCGTCGTCCGAGCTAGCCGGCGCTTTCCCGTTCTTAACCGCTGTCGCGACCTTCTTCGATTTTGTCGACGTGTACGCGCACGGGTGTCCACCAATTAGGTGAGCAAGCATGGTGGACTGGAAACGACGCGGCGGAGAGGTGGTCGTCGTCGAAGACAGAAAGGTCGGATCAAATGATTGACAGCTTACAGCTCACACGTGGTACTGGCATTTGAAGCCTTTAAATCCCATCCCGCGGTCTTAAAGGCTTCAAATAAAGGGGTTTTAAAGGCCTACCCTTAATAAAGCCTTTACCCTTAACTGCAACACTGGTTTCGTAGGGTTCAACTCCCCGAACCCGACTGTCCCGGGACACACTTTGCATTTTCTTTACCCATTTCCCCGTGGTTTTTTTTGAACCCAACCTGTAAGCCCGTGTGATCCTTTCCCAGTGGCAGACGGGCCGCGCCTGGTCAGCAGGGCGGATGGGCGCTGTGGGAGGAAAGGAGTATAAATATTGAGATGGTGATCAAGATGTTGGCTGTGTGTTGGCTGTGTGTTGGCTGTGTGTTGGCTGTGCGATGATGGTTGGGCTATTATTTGATGTACACTGCAGGTGTTCAGTGCAGACATTCACGAGTAGAGGCCTCACACAAATCCTGTTTTTCACATGTCTTCTTTGTTGTTTCCCAAAAACCCTTTGACAAAATCCTAGCGGAGTGAAGCAGACCGGTGTGGAGCTTCTTTGGGTTGTCAGCAAGCTGTTGAATGCAAGCTGTCAGATCTTTGTATGACAGCTTTTGAGACCAGTGGTGCCACGTCCGCACCTTGTCCTCCCCCTCCATGGCAGAAGTTCTGGGCACCGTCGCAAGCATCCTCCAGGTCCTTGACACAGCGTCAAAGACTTGGGAGCATATCCAGGATTTTCGTAATGCACCACAGGAGGAGAAACAGATCAGGATAGAGATGGAATACCTCCAAGTCACCCTCAAGAGGCTTCACCAGCAGATACACTGGCAGACAACTCCAATCCCAGTTGGCCCGCAGATAAATCCAAATCCATTTGGCCCGCAGATAAATCCAAATCCATCTAGCCCCCAGACACCTCCAGATCCATCTAGCAAATGGCTCCAGGATATGGACAAACCATTAGCCGACTTTGACGGCCTGATGAAGGAGTTCACACAGAAGCTGGGAGACTTGAACACAGTCACAACATTCAAGAGGCAGGTGAAGTGGTCGCTGGGTGGGAAGAAGGAGGCAGCAGACTATCTTGCCAAGTTTGAGCAGTTCAAATCTCTGCTCAATATGTGGCTTCTGGTAGACCTTGGGTGAGCCACACAGTATATTCCTGATGTGTGATTACTTATTGTTTTCATTCCAGTGACATGTCCCGTGACCAGAGTGGTTTGTGAATACTTAACATATGGTGATGTTGGTCTGATATTTCCCAGATCAGCTTGAATCAGTCAAATCAAAGGTGGCCAAGCTTGAGTTAGGGGTAAACAACCTCAATAATAATAAACAAGATGGTGAGCACATATTCCTTGCTACTTGACATCTCATCATTCCAGCTTTCAGCTTCGGAACGAACACAGATTATTGACTGGTTTTCACCGATCAATTTCTTCCAGCAACATGCAGATATTACCAGTGCTCGGCAGAAAGGAACTGGAGGCTGGCTGCTGGCGAACCCCCACTTCCAGAAGTGGAAGGAAGGATTGGGGAAAACCCTTTGGTGTTCTGGAATCCGTGCGTGCCAGTCATAACTGTACCTCAGTCTACTCACCTAATTCAACAGCAGGTGCAGGGAAGACAGTTTTGGCGTGAGCATTCTTTTTTGCTGTGACTCAATGATAGATCTTGTTTGCAGATCTATGGTTGTAGACCATCTCAGTCAAGGCCCAACTGCCCGTACAGCTTGCATATATCTGAACCACAAGGAGACTAAGGTCCAAACACCTGCCAACCTACTGGCAAGTATCTGGAGACAACTGGTGATTGGTGGACGAGATATCTCTGCGGTCAGAACACTATATGGAAAGCACCTGGAGAAGAAGACCAGACCCTCACTTGCAGAGATTGAGAACACTGTTCACAATGAAATTGGCATGTCCAAGGTCTATATTGTGGTTGATGCAGTCGATGAATATCCAGAGGAGCTCCGGCAGATATTACTACCAGCCCTTGCAGCTATGGGACCTACATGTAACCTCATGATGACCTCACGGCCCCATATCACTTCTAGCTCTGCATTCCAGAACATCAAATTCCTGGAGATCCATGCAGATATGGATGATATTCAGGCATATGTGAACATGGAGATTAACAAGTCCCCACACCTCTCAAAGTTTGTCCAAAAGCAGCCTACCCTGATGATCCATGCCAGAATTAGTGGCAAAGTTGATGGAATGTAAGTTATCTACCCATTGCTCACAAGCAAATAATAATAATATCCGATAGGTTCTTGCTTGCAAAGCTGCACATGAAAGTATTGGCAGAGCAGCGCACACCCAAGAAAGTGTGGACAGCTCTTGACAACCTGCCTAAAACCCTGGCAGAGACTTATGCAGATGCCATGAGGCGAATTGATACTCAAAGCGAGGGGGACAAACAAATTGCACAAGCTGTTTTGACTTGGGTCACACATGCCAAGGAGGTTTTATCAGTTGAAGACCTGAGGGTGGCTTTGGCAATTGAGCCAGGCACCAAGGAATTGGATGATGATGACCTGCTGGACATTGAAACCATCCTTGGTGTTTGTGCTGGGCTCATTATCGTGGATGAACATCTTTCTGTGGTCAGATTGGTGCACTACACCACCCAAGAGTATATGGACAGCATTTCTTTGGAGCGCTTTCCAGGTGCTCAGACCAAAATCACCCAGACACTTCTGACTTTCCTCAGCTTTGATTCAATTTGGAATTTAATCACAGGTGGATATCAGATCAGAGAACTGGAACTCCCCCCCCTCCTGAGATATTGTCAATATTGTCTGAGACACGCAGCTAGAGAGCCAGAAAAGGATTCAGAACTCCAACCCATGCTTCTGAAATTCATTTGCCAGCTCTCTCTCTGGCTGGGATTTGCCCAAAGGTTTTGGGATCAGTGGTCCTGGCTACGCAGACCAGAAGAACAGTTTCCATTACTTGTGGCTGCCACTGCAAATCTCCTGGACATTGCAGGTGTTCTCATTGAACAGGGACAATATTCAAAAGATATGGAGGAGGAGCTAGTTGAAGCATCAGCCAGAGGCCATTATGACATGGTCAAATTGCTTGCCAACTCAGGAGCCAATGTAAATGCCCAGGGTGGGTGGTACGGCAATGCTCTTCAGGCTGCAGCACGCAAGGGGGACAAGGAGGTCATGCAGCTGCTCATTGAGCACGGAGCCGATGTGAATGCCCAGGGTGGGAAGTGCGGCAATGCTCTTCAAGCTGCAGCAGTGGAGGGGAGCAAGGAGGTCGTGCAGCTGCTCATTGAGCACGGAGCCGATGTGAATGCCCAGGGTGGGAAGTGCGGCACTGCTCTTCAAGCTGCAGCACACATGGGGAGCAAGGAGCTCGTGCAGCTGCTCATTGACCACGGAGCCGATGTGAATGCCCAGGGTGGAGGGTTTGGAAATGCTCTTCAGGCTGCAGCACGGAGGTGGCACAAGGAGGTCGTGCAGCTCCTCATTGACCACGGAGCCAATGTGAATGCCCAGGGTGAGCTGTCTGGCAATGCACATGACTACGGGGTTGACATGAATAACTCAGAAGTTACAGGTGTGGGTACAATCATGCTCATTAACAAAGAGATTGTGGATGATCTCGATGGATAGAGGAAAACTATCCCTGTCAATTCTACGGTTATGTACCTAGTTTACCAAGTATGCTGTGTAAGACTTCTGTCTAAATAATATCTAAAATCCTTCCAATAATCCTAGCCCGAGTCTAGATAGTTAGTAGAATTTGAAAGGCACTGTAAGGGCACTGTTTCGAGTCTTTAAACATGAAGCTGTTCCCCGTAAGCGAATGGTTCCCATTTCTGCAGGCGCTGCTCATTAGATTCGCAGTGCACGAACATCAACGATGGCAAGCAGACTTTGCCCCAGGTAAGTTCTCACATCAAGTAAGGTTCTCCGTTGATCATGATGCTCTTCTCACAGTGCAGCACCTCGAATCCGCCTGCGGCTATTGCCTCTGTCACAGAGGCTCTGTGGCTGCTGCCGCCACGGCGGCTTCCGCTTCTCCAGCAGCAGCACCGCCGACCCCTGTGAACATTTCGATGATGGAACTACAGCTCGTCTGACACTGTCAAGGGAACCCCCCTTCCTCACTTATTTAGGGACCCTCGTTCCTCCTTCGTGTGTGCGATCAGGCCCGGGACCTATGCCGATCACTCCGATCACATGTGACTGTATAGCAGCTGTCAATGTACTTATATACCCACGGCCTAGCGTGGGAATCCTCCGAGTTTCTTCTCTTTGGATTCCCCTTGCTAGGTGCGTTCTGTCCATACTCCCTGTACTCTGTACACCTTATTGACCTCTTTGGATTCCCCTCGCTAGGACTCTTGAGTACTCTTGGGCCTCGAGATTGCCCTTACAGCAGAAGAAACTCTCCCTAGGGATTAACTGGTCAAGATTGCGAAGTTTGGTGCTGCAGACTCGGACCACTCCGTTAGTGCTCCTGCCTCTCCCACATCGAATCTTGCCCCCTCCTCCCCTCTCCTCGATCCCGTCATCATGGCTGCCCCCACCACTGAGGAACGCATGGGCCAGATCGAGGCGACCCTCGAACGACTGATTACGGCATTCGAAAACACCACCCCTACCCCCGCTACCACTGCCCCGTCCCCTGCTGCTCCAGCTCCGGACCAGGGTCCAGGAATATTTGCCAACATCGTTCCCGGCGCAAAATCGGTCCTCCGACCGAACCCCCCGTTCGTCTTCGACGGCGATCGCACCCAGGGCAGGGCCTTCCTCCACTCTGTTCGGACCTACGCCCGGCTCATCCCCGAAGCGTTCGTCGAGAACGGTGAACCCTCCGAGGAGAAGCTCGTCCTCTTCGCCCTGTCCTTCATGGCAAAGGACTCCGCGCAGCGCTGGGCTGAGCACCACTCGTCCAAGCCCACCTTCCCCTTCCCCACCTGGGCCGCCTTCATCCTCGAGTTCCGACTCCGCTTCATCGAGGAGAACGAGCAAGACCATGCACTGCAAAAGCTCGAGTCCCGGTCGTACTTCATGGGCTCCCGCGATGTCTTCAAGTACGCTGACGAGTTTGAGGAGCTCGTTGACCTCACCGGCTTCGAGGACTCGCTCATGAAGGTCACCAAGTTCCTGTTAAGGATTAGCGTAATTTCCGGTAGTTGAATCGGAAATTATGTGTAGTTAGATTCAAGGAATCCTTGCTAAGGAATGCTCGCCTCGAACTCTTGTTGATCTGCCAATTTACGGTAAGTAAATTCTGTGCGCAGCGCTCAGGCTTACTACACTTAAGACAGCGTCCGAATACTTAACCAAGCTAACGCGTTAGTCAAGATCCAGGCAGTCAAGCTCTTCGAACAGTTATTCAACGTGTTCGAGGACTTCACTTAGTTCACACAACGGTACAGAGGAAACAAGATGATAGTATTGGGTAAAAGATAGATGCCCTCTTCCGAGAGCTACAGGGGTTTAAATACTGACTACTGACTCATTCTGAGTCTGTATTCTTGTTGAGTCGATTCGGGTTGAGTCGAACTCGGGACCCGGGAGCCGGTCCGAGATTGATCAGCCTAGGTATTGACTTAGCAATCACAGGGGTTCTCCGCAACACAATTGCATTGCAGAAGGTCAACAAAGGATACTCGTGAGTGGTCGTAAACGTAACGGGGTCGTAAGTAAAACAGGATGCATAAAGTAAGTTGAGTGCAAAGATTCATGTATCCATAACATAGCCCCCCTGCTCTCAACTTACGGGGTTCAGTTTGCCAAAAGACGGTTGTGCCCGCGCACGGCCTCGAAATCCTCCTCCATCTTCTCTACTCCAGTGCTCATCACGATGTCCATGGGACCAGACAGGGTGTGCTCAATTGGGTAAAGTGCCGCCGCAATTTGAGTGGGACCCTGCAGGACGCCGACGTGGGTAAACCAGGGTCGGATCAGGCGCACAAATGTCTGCAATGAACATGGAACCGTGAGAACACGAAAGGAAGATGTTCTCTGGGTAGCTGAGGACGAAAGACAGACTGGGCATGGTGAGACCGAGCTCGCGGAGCGCCGCGATGGGTAGGTGAATGGGGATGAACTCGGTGATTGTGCTGGTAAGGTCGATCCCGTGCGCCGCGGCGTGGTAGAACCGGGCCAGACGGATTGCGCTGCCCCACAGGACCCACGTGTCCACGTTGCTGAAGCCCCACGTCTCGACGCCGTACAGCGAAAAACGAAGAACGTCCGTCCTCGAAATACTGTGGTATAGGCCGAGGGCGAGAATCTTGGCGAGGACCGGGAAGTAGAGCTGAACAGTAATTAGCACGGGCACTGCACGTAATGTTACGTGAAAATTACCTGGCCGCAAACGAGCCTGAGGTGCTGCAGACCCGGGGTTGGGCTGACGTGCTGAACCGTGACGACTGGCAGGACTGGTGAGGGCTGGAGTTGAGCCGAATGGGATGGAGAGTCCGGGGATAGGGGTGGATCCATTGGATCGAGGGATAGGAACAGCGGTGAATTGGATAGACAGTTTGGAAGGGAGGGAGGAGACAATGAGGGGGAGTGCGACTCGAAGAGGGTGAGTGAAGGAATGCGTCGTGAGTACCTGCTTTTATAACCAGAGTAAAACCGGCTTTGATGTTTGGGTTGATTTTTCAGGATGGAGTAAGTCCCCGTGAGCACTGAGCCGGGTACTCGAGACTTCGATTCTGCAACTTGTCCAGCCTCGTTGCACCAGCGAGATTCGATGCATGAGTAAAAATACGTGCCGAAAGGAAATTTGATTTGGGTGAGAGTAATCGGACCTATCTGGTTTGAGTCTGGGCGTCCCAGTCCATTAGAATAGCTGGTGCGTTCCGTAGTGCCCTACGAGACTTCCACTGATCAAATTCAGGCCCGTGCTCCTTCCATCGCACCTTGTATTCCTTCACCCGGCGGATTCCCTTCTTGCGCCAACGTTCAGCTACAATAAAATCAATCTCGGTCTCTGGAACGTCCTCAAAGTCAGCTCTGTTCAAGTGCTTGAGTGGTTGATCTCCGAACTCCGGTGGCGAACGAAGGTACCGTTCAAGATGGGTGATATTAATGATCGGGTTGATGCCGTACGATACCGGCAACCGAATTTGGTAAGTGACCAGGCTCAACTTCCGAATAATTTTGAATGGACCGTCGTATTTCATGAGCAGCTTTTTCCCTCGCCCTTTTTCGTTCTTCAGTAGCTGCAATGTATGGGGATTTAATACAACAAGGTCACCTTCGTGAAACTCAATTTCCAGCCGTCCTTCGTTGTAAGCTCTGCGTTGAAAAACTTGTGCCAGAAGCAATGCTTCCTGTGCGCGAGATCTATCGGCCTCAAACTGATCCACCATATCCTGTGCCTTCTCGTTGATGATCGGTGGGTTAGTGTCTCCGTTGTGGGTCCCGCGGCGACGTGTGTTGGAAAAAGATTTGTGGGTCCCATTGGCCGTGGTTGAATTTGGTTCATCTCCTAATCCGTCCCGCGCGGCCGGCAGGGGCTCCGAGACTACATCGGAATCTGTAGTGTCAGTATCTCGACCCATGTGCCCCCCTTCAGATTCCGCTGTTGGCCGAGGAATGAACTGTGAGTCCGTCATCATCTGACTCCCGGTGATTGGAGAATATCCGAACAACAGATATGACGGCGCAAATCCTGTGCTGGTATGGGGAGTGGTGTTGTAGGATAAACCTAGGCCATTTAAATGAATGTCCCAATCATCCCTGGATGGACCAACATATGCTCGCAGCGCAATTTCCAGTGCCTGGTTCAAAATTTCGGTTTGACCATCGGCTTGTGGGTGGTATGCCGTCGTCAAACTTCGGTTCATTCCCATCAGTCGGCAAACTTCTTTCCAGAAATCATTCCTCCAGCGCGAGTCGCGGTCGCTAATCACTTGCTGCGGTAGACCCCAGATTGAGAATACATGCTTGAACAAGAGTGCCGCTGTTTCTTCCTCTGTGATTCCGGTTGTGCATGGAACAAATATTCCGAACTTCGGGAGCTTATCAACAACGACAATCCCGGCGCGGCGTCTCGAGGATTTCGAAAAAAATATAGAGAGGTTGAACTTTCTTCTTTCATTTTCATTCTGTTTTAAGCTTTAGTCCGACGGTCTTCGGACCAGCGTGAAGCGCATCATCGCCTCTGACGCCAGGGCACCCATACCGTGACCTGCGATTTTTTCGCTCCCTTGACCGGGCAGCCGTAGTCGTCGCATAACTGGGTTGTTACAGATTCTTTTCTGGTCACTGAGTTGAAACAATGTTTGTGTTAGCATTGGAGTAACAAAGACATTTAAAGGGAAATGAGGCGACATTGGATAGTGTCGAGTCCCCGTGAGGATTCCGCGATTCCGTGTCGGCCCTGTATTGTTTGGTGCCAATGGCACCGGCGATCAATCGTCGTGGTATATAAGGGAACACTGCCACCTGATGAGTCTTTTACAGACGAAACACCGCGCCCTAGCGTTGTGGGTCCCCGCCTCCTCCGTAATTCTCTCTACACACCTCTCTTCGTGGTCGTCGTCGCTCGCTCCTCCTCTTCCGCTTTTCCCCTTTGTTTTCGAAGCTCAGCAAGCGAGCCGTTCTCGCCCCTGCCCATGGATTCTGCCACTCGCCAAATCGACATCGGAACTCCCTCGATTACAACGTGCTGCGTAGTCACGCTAGAGTCAACTTCTCGGCATTCCTCCGCATCGAGTGGCTCACCCTTGCCACCCCCTGATAATCACGGAGGACCCCAGCTGGAAGTCAACACGCTGTATGCGATGTGGGATACTGGTGAGCACATCGTCCAAGACCATGTCCTCTTTCTCTCCCCCCACTCCCTGCACCTACGCCCGATCCATGCCACTCGACTACATAGTCTTGGCTTTGTGATCATCGCCCCGCCCTCGTCTCCATCTGTGACGAGGCTCAACGAGACCTACTCTGTTAGTCCTGTGGACTATATGAGCTCGCAGCCCGTCCCGTGGAACGCAGCGGCGCGGCAGATTTTCAGTAGCAAAAGTCCGTGCATTGCTCGCGCGCGCCATCGGCACCGCGATGCCGGACATCAGCGAACAAAATCTGCTACGCCCTCCGGGTTGCTACGACCCTAATTGTGCCAGCTCTCCTGGCACGAATAGAGCATCCTGTCGCGTTAGCATGCCACAGTCCCCGCGGCAGCAAAACTATCCGGTTGCATTCTGCACTCGGATAGCGCCCTCGGACTTGGATACCCTGCCACCTCCTACGATCCTGCATACCCCCTGGCCTCGCACAGGGGACTTTAGCACCGTAACCGGAGGCACGAACCCCCCACGCACCACCGATCCACGCTCGCACACCTCACGGTGTTCGAACTCAGTGATGCAAGGATGCATTCGTACCACGAGTCTCCCGCTGCTGTCAATAACTCGACAACGCCTCGTGGTGATTCGAGTTAAGCAGTTGGGGACTCCTGGTCCTGTTCCCGTGTGCCGATCTTTCACGCTGTCCTCGACAGAGTGATCTATCATATAGCTGCGGATATCAGGGCTGCACGGCCTGGCACTGTGCACAACCCTTCCCGTTGCCGCGTTAGCGTACCCTTCGTGGTGCCATCTGCGCACGCATTGAGGAGGGTGCTGAAATCATTTCGGTTACAACCACCGCGGCTATTGCCGTACGTGTCTGGATCGAATTGAAAGATGCAATCGAGCCCACCTTCAGTATTCCTCGGTTATGTCGCATGTTTACTGCATGTCCGACTCGAGAAGCATCCTGTTGATGACCGCTGAAGTCTTCTTGTACCTACAACTCAGTTGAAGGAGCAGTTCAGAAGACCAAGCGGAGACCTCACTCTCGAACGTCGCATTCTCTAGTTCCGCACATGCACACTCGCGTCCCGGGTTCCTTCGCCACGAGAAACCCTAGCGTCGAGCTGAACAACTCGGAATTGATATGAGTACTGCCCCAACAAGAATCCATTGTGAGGAAGGTTCACCACGCGTTGAATACTTCAGCGCACATACATTCCCTGTAACCCCTGTCCCGCTCACAATCAATTAAGTTTGAATGAAACGGGTTCGATTCGCCGCGCATGGCGCTTGCGTGTGAATCTGTTCCAGGAGCCCGGCTGGCGGAAACCTAAAAGGAATCCGCCATTTGAAGCCTATGGCCATGGAACAAGGAAGCTTGGAATGTGGCCTCACATATCTTTGGAGACACAACGTGAATGACCGAGTCCCACTCAAACCACTGGATCAGACGATCCAGCTGGTGGTCAGGAACTGGACTCCTCCGAGATCATCTATATTCCGGTATGGGTCTACACTGACTCGTAACCCATCCGGCATGATTGAATGAAACCCGCACTGCGCGTCCGGGCTTCAACTTGACCAATCACGCTAGGTGACCACTTTACAAGTGAGATATGCCTGAAGCCCGCCACGAACGATTTGCGTCGACTGTTTAAATCTCTTTTTTCTCAATCCTCGAGACGCCGCGCCGGGACCCGATGGGTCCCGCCCTCGGGGCGACGTCCCTTCGGATTTCGAAAAAAAAAAATAGAGAGGTTGAACTTTCTTCTTTCATTTTCATTCTGTTTTGAGCTTTAGTCCGACGGTCTTCGGACCAGCGTGAAGCGCATCATCGCCTCTGACGCCAGGGCACCCATACCGTGACCTGCGATTTTTTCGCTCCCTTGACCGGGCAGCCGTAGTCGTCGCATAACTGGGTTGTTACAGATTCTTTTCTGGTCGCTGAGTTGAAACAATGTTTGTGTTAGCATTGGAGTAACAAAGACATTTAAAGGGAAATGAGGCGACATTGGATAGTGTCGAGTCCCCGTGAGGATTCCGCGATTCCGTGTCGGCCCTGTATTGTTTGGTGCCAATGGCACCGGCGATCAATCGTCGTGGTATATAAGGGAGCACTGCCACCTGATGAGTCTTTTACAGACGAAACACCGCGCCCTAGCGTTGTGGGTCCCCGCCTCCTCCGTAATTCTCTCTACACACCTCTCTTCGTGGTCGTCGTCGCTCGCTCGTTCGGCCTTCGGCCGAACTCGCTCTAGGGCTCCAACCCGTAACCGTTTTCCACGGTTCGACGGCCGGTACGGCCGGTACACAACCCGTCCGTTTGGTCCTCAGAGACTTGAATTCGACGAACGGGTACGGTACGGGTCAACCCGTCAACACGGTACCCGTTGCCGTCCGTTTAACGGCTTCGACGGCTCCCGCGCAGGCACCAAAGTTGTACCGTACTACCGAGCGTCGACGTAAGAGGGATCGCCGTGACGTGAATGTCAAGGCGGTGCAGCGAACGGAGATCAGCGTCGGCAAACAACTTTGATTCTACCACCTCGACGTCCTCGCTCACTGCAGTCCCCCCGTGGCTCCGCGCCTTCAATCTCACTCCTCCCACGCTCACAATGCGACTGGGCTCAGTTGCACGACCTTGCGGTGCTTGCCTCCCTTGTAAAATCTCATGCTCATGAAGAAAGTCCAAGATACATATGGTCGCCCCACCTTTGCGGAGCGACGCAGCATGGCAAAAATGACCGAATAATCCCATGGAAGTATATGCACCCTATTTAAGCCCAGCTGAACGTCGTCGATGAGCCAGGCTTAGCCAGCACTTCCAATGCCGGAAGCCTTGATCACATACGAGGATCGACCGCGAGGCAAGCTTTTGCCAGGCAAGTTTCTGCTTTCTCGACGTTCATTTGACTCAAATACTCACCTTGGATCGTTCCTAGCTCGTGGTACTCTGTTTGCAACTCGACCCGAGGCTCTGGTGTCTCACTTGCTGCCGTGGGCACTCGCCAACTTGCTCCTCTTTCTCGCCCCGCTATTCCTCGGTGTCCTCGTGCTCTTGGCCCTACGGGCGTACTGTGGGTGGAGCTACCACGATTCCCCTCATGAATTCGGCTACTGCTTCGCGTACTTTTCCATGTCCTCGGGTTCAGCGCTAATATTTGGCGGTACGGTCATTCTTTCGTATCGGACCGATTGATTCTCATTCGTCCTTTTCCCCCAGGGACCGTGCTCCTCCCTCGGTTCTTTCGCTACCATTTAATCGTTCCCCTCATCCTTGGTCGCCGCCGCCACCGCTCCCATTTTTCGTTCATGTCCTCACGCCGTCTCAAACAAGTTTGCGGGATACTCTCCCTCTTCACCATCTTTATCCTTGGACTCAGTCTTCGCTCCCTTCCCATCTGTGAGTCTTGAATTTCTGCCGTCGTTCACGAGCATTAATCAATGAATCTCAGTGGTAACCCGTACAACGAGCATGAACGACATCTATCAACATCTAGACGACTTGCAGCTATTCCCGAGCAACGGACGCCACTTCCTCCACTTTGCTACGATCAGCGGTCAGAGTCTTCCGTGGGCGGACACCGTGGCGTCCGCAGGTCTCGGCCCCTTGTCTCATTTATACCTGAAGATCCCCGTGCCTGGGGGGGCCGACGACGGTGCGTTGAAGTCGTGATATATACTCCTTTGAATTTAAGACTCATCTCCGGACATCAGGTGCAACCGGGGGCAAACACAAGCGCGACGAGGGACGAATGAAGGACGTGATTGATGCGGAGGGGCTCGACTCGGATGGGAATCCTGAGGCGGCGTCCTCAAAACCCAAGCCTCGCAAGCGCTCCAAGCCCAAGCCCAAGCCCAAAGCCAAGCCGGACGACAATAGCGAACCCGAGGACGAAGATTTCGACGGCAGGGAGCAGAGCTCAGACAGTGATAGCGACGCCGAGGTCGAGATAACGAACATCGAGGTTGGTTTCGGATTCTTGCAGACAACAGTATGTACCCTGACGAACACCCCGCAGTTGGCAGCGAGTCTTGTGACGAAGAAGATTGCCGCTTCGCGCAAGGCGCCGACGGCGACGGCCAAGAACCCGAAGGACAAGGGCAAAGGCAAGGCCAAGGTCAAGGCCAGGCCTAGCGCGCCGGTACGTCGTCTGGTTGAAAATCGAACCAACTCACTGACCAACACGACCGCAAGGTGTCGGATGATCCTGCATCTCCCAGGGCTACTTCCGCCGCTCCTTCCAACGCCGATGCTGGTCCCTCTACCTCAGCAGCCCCAAGTGTATGTTCCCTCGCGTCGACTGAAGTGTCGGCTCGTCTAATTTATTACTCTTAGGGCGGTCGTGCTCGCAACGCTGTTCACTACTTTTTTGAGCGTGTTGATGCGGGTGCGGACGGAACCCAGAATCCCCTCTTCCGCTATTACAAGTGCCACCTCGGCAATCACACCATAATCCCGGTCACCGAGAAATCGAAATCCAACACCAGCAGTAAGTTCATAATTCATTCAACTCATAATCATTCAATTGATTTCTTGACCACAGAGCAGCAAGGGCATTTGTCATGAATGACCGTGCGTCGGCGCCGACCGCCGAGGAGCTGGGATTAGCGCAGGGGAAGATACTGATGGACGACGCACTCACCGATAAGTACGCCGAGAAGGCCAAACAACTCAACAAAAATATTAAGGCGATGTTTGAGAAGCAGGCGGCTGCAGCTGAGGCGAGTATTGCTCATTTACTGTGTTTCCAGCCGCTCATTCATTTCTAGGAGCCCTGGGATCAACAACACTTCGAGGATTTGGTGGCCAAGTGGGTCGCGGTATGTGATCAACCCTTCACTGCCGTCAATGCCCCCGAATTCCGCGAGATGCTTCAATACGCACACCGGAAACGGCTCCGGATTCCCCATGATCAATCCGTGAAGGAGCGGATTCAAAAGATGTCAACGGCGATGCAGGAAGAACTCAAAAAAATATTTGCGGTGCGCTCTGTCCGGAACTATCTGTTGTATCTCTCCTCACTTCACCCAGGAGAATGTCTCGGACTTTGTTTTGTCCTTGGATGCGTGGACGTCGAATAACGGTTACGCCTTCCTTGCGATCGTCGTTCACTATATTGGAAACGACAGTAGACTCGGTGCGTCTCATGTTCAATTTCGCTCGTCGCCTCGCTTACAGTCTCGCCTTGAACAGAAGAATGCTTGATTGACTTCCGGGAATTAATCGGTCAGCATACGGGTGAGAACATGGCCAAGGCCGTGTGGGAAACCGTCGAAACATTCGGACTCAAAGGCCGGGTAAGCAACATCAATCATTAACCCTTCTTTCGCCGCTGAGATAGGATTAGGTTACCGCTTTTGTGATGGATAATGCGACCAACAATGACACCATGGTCGTTGCCTTTGAGGCGCGGTGCTCCGCGGAGAACATCTTGTTCTCCGCTGTCGATGGACGTATGCGATGCATGCCCCACACCATTCATTTGTCCGCGCTTAAGGTATGTGTTGTTCATTTCGTCTTCAGCAAGAGACCACCTAATTCGACCGCACAAGCTCCTGGAGGCGATCGGGGCTTTGACGAAGGAGGAGTCAAAGAAGTCCCAATCGCGCCAGGGTGTCTATCAAGAGGCGTCCACAGAGTCTCTCAGTCCCGAGCGTGATAATGAGGCAACTCGGATGGATGACGCCCCGGAGTCGACAACTACGAAGCCTACAAGTGCTGTGGGTCAGGCTGTATTTAAGGTATGTGCTCGCCATCATATCATTTCTGGTTCTCATCGCCTCGAAGCTTCGAAAGATTGTTCAGCATGTTCGATCCAGTCCACAGCGCCGCCAGACGTGGCAGAAGGAGGTTGCCGCCTGGTACAAGGACCAGAAGGAGTCAGGGACTGCCCGCCCTCTCGACATCGCCAGCGAAAATGTCCTGATGCTCATCCTCGACGTCAAAACTCGCTGGTCCTGTGAGGGGAAGGGCGCCCAGGAGCCAAGTTGATAACAAAGCCGGGGATCCAGATCCCCAGACTCGAACAATATACTTCAAGAGGAGTAAGGGACAATGACGCTCGGGGCCCGGTAGGTACGACAACCGGGCCAGTGACTCAGCTGTGCTCACAGCCTTAGCTGACTCAGCACGCAGCCCTGCTGTGATGGGCTGACCAAGCACGCAGCTGGGTATCCCCTTACAGGTCCTCGACTCATCAAATGCTTCGTGAGTGCTCCCATTGTCGTCGGTGTTCCGAAAATAATTCCCTCAGGTCGGGCACTACAGTTCCGCGGCGCGATATTCAATTACGTTGCGAAGGACGAAGAACTTCGCGCCCACGAGCTTACAGCGGCCGATTGGACGGCATTGAAGCTGGTGACTGACTGGCTCATGGTCTATCGAGATGCAACGACTCAAATGTCCGCCACAAAGCAGCCCATGCTGTCGAGTACTCACGCCATCTTCCTCGGCCTCCAAGGGCATCTGAAGACCGCGCTCGCTAATCTCCCCGATGATGCTGACCCCGTTTTACGAGGCGGGCTTGTTGAAGCGCACGAGAAACTTAGTGAGTATTTCACTAAGTTTGACCGATCCCAGTATTATGCGTGGGCCACTCGTGCGTGCTTTCCCTCTTTACTCGTCTCAGTATGCTCACATCGAGGCTGGCAGTGCTCGATCCTCGTTTGTCGTACAATGGCCTCAAGACGGACTATGCCGAGGAGCCCGAGCTCTCGGCTGACTTGGATATTGCCAAAGACTTGCTTCAATCCCATTTCGACACCTTTTACGCCTCCGCCAATCCAGCGTCGGCAACCGCCGACGAGCCGGCGTCTGGATCTCCCAAAAAATTCGACTTCACCAGCCGCTACAACAAACGCGCCACTGAAGCAATTGAAAATGAGCTCGCCGACTACTTCCGACTTACTGCCGTTCCCGAGCCGTGGAACGTCGACCCGCTGCACTGGTGGTACAGCCGTCGGATGCAATTTCCCAATCTGTACCGTCTGGCGCGGAATGTGCTCTGCATCCCAGGTAATTATTTCCTTTCAACTGAATTTCCCTCTGCTGATCCAAGTCTTCAAGGTTCCGCCGTTGCTGTCGAGCGTATCTTCTCTGGAGGGCGCGATACCATCGGACTTCGTCGTGCAAGCTTGAAGGCGGAGACGATTAAAACCTTGATGTTCGTCAAGGCCCGATTGTGTGTGGCTCGCGCGGCTCTGAAGAAGGCGTCGGGAGAGGAGTAAATAGGAGTTTCTGTACTTCGTTAGCCTCAATTACACGAACATTGACCACCTCCGAACCCGTTGAACCGGTCAAAAACGGCCGTTACCCGTGAGACCGGTTGCACCCGTCGAAAACACCCGTTACGGCCGGTACGGACGGGTCCCGTCCGTTTTGGAATCCCAGCAACTCCTTCGACGGACGGGTCGAGCCGTACCGTTGAAAAATACGGCCGTTTTTTCGACGGCCGTACTGTTAAACGGCCGGCTTGGAGCCCTAATGGGCCCGCAGCAAAGATCTGACAGCTCAACGAAGTTTTACACCGGTCCGTGGCATTCTGAACAAGTTCACCCCGGGTCGCTGAGTTGGAGTTGAACTCGCAGCCCGTGATCTTTCCACACTGGCAGTGGTAGACGGACCGCGTGGATGAGCGCTGTGTGCTGCTGTGTGTGGGAGAAAGAATTATAAACAGTTTATAAGTATGCGTTTCGAGGAAGCCTGACTAGGCGCCCGTCCATGCGCGTGAGTGAGTACAGCCAATGAACAGTCAACATCTTGAGTACTTTGTTATACTGCGATTATCTACTGCAGGTGTTCGTAGGAAGAACATGTATCCCTCGTCCTCATATGGTCCAGTCACTTCCAGTGTCTACCATATCCCTTCGACGAAATACTGGCGGAGGGGGAGTCCATCTGGAAAATCCGCCAGTATTTCGTCGAAGGGATATGGTAGACACTGGAAGTGACTGGACCATATGAGGACGAGGGATACATGTTCTTCCTACGAACACCTGCAGTAGATAATCGCAGTATAACAAAGTACTCAAGATGTTGACTGTTCATTGGCTGTACTCACTCACGCGCATGGACGGGCGCCTAGTCAGGCTTCCTCGAAACGCATACTTACCATATGTTTATAATTCTTTCTCCCACACACAGCAGCACACAGCGCTCATCCACGCGGTCCGTCTACCACTGCCAGTGTGGAAAGATCACGGGCTGCGAGTTCAACTCCAACTCAGCGACCCGGGGTGAACTTGTTCAGAATGTGCTTTTTCTAAATTCTGCTATCCGTCGACAGCTTGAACGCGACGTTGTTATCGATTCGATCCAGGGCGTAAAAGCTGTAGCCGGGATGGGACACAGCCTGCGCTGCCTCCGGCTGCACGCCCGCCGTTCGCCATCCGTGAATGCGGCCAGAGAGGATTGGGAAGGTTTGCGCTTCCGCGCTTGGCGCGGGCCGAAGTCATCCAGAACGAGCGCCCGATCCTATTCTCGCACAAGCGCCTCAATGTCAGCGAAGATCAGATGCATGCGTTTTACGAACCCGTCGTCGCGGGCCTCTCCCCGACGCAGGCGCTGCACAACGCCCAGCCTGAAACGAAGGATTATTGCCGCATCCGGGGAATCATCTCGACCAACGCCCTTAGCACGCAGCTTCCGTATGCCCACCCAATGGCCGACTACACCGCCGTCTTCACCAGCCTGTGCCGCGCGAACCATGACTGTTCGCCGAATGCCCATTATTCCTTCTCCCCGGAGACGTTCACAGGGCGCCTGACCGCGCTGCGCGTTATTCAGCCAGGGGAGGAAATAACGATAGGGTACACGGACATCGAGTTGCCTCGGGCGCAGCGGCAGCAGGTCCTGGCCGCTAAATACAAGTTTGATTGCACTTGCAAGACGTGCTGCCTTCCGGAGAAGAAGGCGAATGAGAGTGACGGGCGGCGGGCAGCGATTGCAGCGTTTTTAATTCGCATGAATGAGCTCAACGCCAATCTCAAAGGTGGAGGTGAAGTCAAGTTTCCTGAAGGCGCGTCACTGGCGCGGGCGACGGAGTTGTTGTGCTGGGCAGAGGGGGAGAGACTCATTGAGGCTGCATCCAAGCTGGCGATGGCGGCAGCGGAGTTGGCACGTGGAGCCAATAACATGGCAGAGGCGATTCGGCTGACTCTGCGGGCGATGAACTACCTCCGTGCGGAGGAGGGCAACGACTCACCGAACTTTGTGACGTTCGCGAGGGGAATGGGGTTGAGCCCGCAGCAGATGGTGGCGAAGTTCGATAGCAGCACTGACGAGGAGATGTTGGGGGTGAATCTGAACGCGTAGGGAGGGGATAGTTCGTGCAGACGTGTCGAGAGTACCGAGTAACATGTCTCGTCAAAAATAGTCGCTGCCGAGGCCCGTCCTGCGTTCCTGAATAGGCTTGTCGCGATAGAGAGTACGCCGACCAACTCTTTGTGGGCCGTGAGTTGAAGGGCGTCCCGGGTAACGCACTCAGCGGCGTTGCGCTCCTCCTGCAGTCTTACTCTCTGCCTTCGCGGCCCTCGAAAGTCGATAACTATGGATCAATTCGGGCAGCAGTCGTAGCGGTACAGTCGGAATCCTCGTAATACAATATTTTAATACACATCTGATTCCCATGTCAATGTTTCTCTGACTCGCAAAGTGGGGAAGAGGACGAACCGAATCGAATGGTCAGGCCCGTGGTCCTTCATGGTTCCGGCGGCCAGACCCTCTGAGGTGGTGACCGTGGCGTCCGCGACCTCCTCTACCGTGCTGGAATACGATGAATAATTTCCCGAGTAGCCCAACCGACATTCCTAGACTTACTTGTCCTTTTGACGCGTAGGAGCGAAGGAAGGTGAAGGCCAAAACCAAGACTGCGGCGAGGAGCAGGAAGCGTATGAAGCGGCGTCGTTTTATGTCTGGGGCAAGGATGAGAGCTGAGATAGTGCCGTCTGGTAGTACTTTCGGCACTGGTGGAGGTGGTGGGACGTGAACACCCTCATACTCTTCAGAGGCCTCATAAGGCTCATAGGGAGGCGGAGCGGCATCGTCTGCTGGGTTGGCCGAATGAGCAGACTGGCTCTTGCAAGAGTCTTCGACAAGTATCATCGCGGTGGGAGGAGACAAGTCACAGCGGCACCTCGGCAGCGACAAAACATCGCGCAGCTTGGGATCCAAACAACGCGACTTTCCCACCAAACTGCCACCATGAAAACCACCGAAACAGTAACGACCATCGTATCGCTCCTCGGGGGCCCCGAACTGAATGCGGAAGACATCGATTGGGCTTTGGATGACCCGGCTGGGCGGCGTCTCTTGGAATGGCTGGTCTCGCAGGTGGAACTCGCGGCGGACGATACTGGTGCTGGCGGGGACGAATCTGATGCAGTGAGAGCGGCGTTGGCAGAGATAGCTTTGGAGCAGGACGAGGTCCAAATGTACGGGTCCGCCTTGCTCCGCAGGCTGTGACTGACATCTGCAGGTTGCGCAATGCCACCCGAAAGACACCCAGCATTGCAGAGCCTACCAGTGAAACAACCGCCGTCCCGGCGGGCTACATCCCCCCGTGGAGAGCAAGGTATTTGTGCCAGTCTTTTTGCCATGTCTAATCCTCTCACGCCCACCGAAGGGCAAAGGAGGAATACCTCGTCTCCGAAGCGACGCGTTTGGAAACAGAGACGGAGATCCTCAAATCGCGCCTTCACCAGACAAAGTACGTGCTATCGAAGCACTCTCTCGTGTCTGCCTGCTTATCAGTCCCAGAATCGCCTCCCAGAGTCTATCACACGCGATAAAATTCATCGCGTCCGAAATTGAAAAGACAGACAGGGACGTCTCGGGCGCAGAGGAGAGGCTGTCCGAGCTCTCGCTGCACGCTGATGCAGCGCTCCTCGCTTCCGCGAAGAGCAGCCTCGAAGTCATGAATGAGTGCGCTCTTATTGACCCCGCGCGAGGTATTCTATTCGAAGTATTGTGCACGGAAACATCTACTCAGCTTACCCTAGATGAATCGACAGTTTCAGCCCTGACCTCCGCCCGCAGCACGGCAATCGACCGCTTCGGGTCTCAAATACGCGCCATCGACGCACTCGCCCAACGCCTCCCGACGCCCGCGGATATTCAAGCCGAATGTGGCCGCCTTGACGCTGCGCTCAGAGCCCAAGGTCTCGACGTCGGAGCGGAACTGGAAGCCGCATGGGCGCGCGACCAGGCTGCGCTCCTCGACGCCCGGCGCGCAGTTCTGGACGAGGTGCGCTTCCTCTCCAATGGTCGATCCATACACTACAACTCAGTGCCCCCAGGCCATCGTCACGTTCTCCGACACGCTGCTGCCGCCCCTCGCCGCACTACACGACGCCCTCACGAGCACGGACGCGCACCGGAGCGAGGCGCGTGCGCTCGTGAGCGCACTGCACGAAGAACTCCAGGACCTCATCGAGGACCTCCACGCTGCGGAAACACCCAAAGATCAAACCCCAGAGCCTGAGGAAAGCACGGACGCCGAGTTACAGGCTCGCTTGACCAGCGTTTTGAAGCAGCTGAAAGGTCGTTACTCGGTCCATGGCCACTTTCAACGAATCTGACTGCCTGCGCCAGACCTCCGACCCCCAGACGCCCCACCGCTCGTCCTCCTGAGTGAGGACGACGTCCTCAACGAGCTGCGGGCAGTGTACGCACGCGACGCGCTTGCTCACCGCGAGGAAGAGACCTGGATCGCAAATCTACTGCCGTCCCTGCGCAAACTGCAAGTATCCATTTATTCTCACTCGCTTCCACACCAAATCTCATTGATCCTCCGTTCACCGCAACAGAGAAACCGCCCCCGCGCCGCTCCTGGCCGCCACATACGCGCACTCCCCCATGAACACCTCCACGCCCTTCGCCAGCCCGCCGGACGTCCGTGCAGCGCGCATCGACGCCAGGACCAAGGCGGATGCGTTGGCAAGCGCGATTGGGACGATGCAAGAAGTAAGATTGATTGCAATTTTCGATTTACATTGCTGATGCGACAACCCTCGCAGGATGTGAAGACACTCTCCACCGACCGAGCAAAGCGGCGGCTGGAGCACTTTGTAGTCAAGTGGGCGAAGTAGCAGTAGTTTTGGTGTTACTTACTCCACCCCGCTAACTATGGTGTTCGACTGGAATCAAGGACCGAGTCGCCCTTGGGCGATCCGCGGGCGTGAGGGCGTAAAAGCGTGAAGGACACAGAGACCGTTGATGCCTTCGAAGACACACTCTACATATCGCCGTTTGTGTTCGTGGATTCGACGCCCGAGTGCGTTGCGTTGGCGAGCCCCGCGGCGGGGGTGCGGCGGGATTCGAATGAAAACGGCGGCTTGTGAGAGTGAACGCATTGAGGGACTCAAGATGAGCTCAGTGGTCAAGATGAGCTCAGTGGGCAGTTCCTCGAAAGCGTCCTTCAACATGAACCGGGTGGAGGTCGTCGCCGTTCATTCTGGCTCCCAATCCCAGAGACTAATTGGTGGATCGAGCAAACGTTCAAGGAAGATAGGTTCCTGCCATTCCGTGATCCTGCCGGCGGTTCAGTCCGTCCGACAAGTTTACCGCCCAAAGGTGGTGAAAAGCAAGTTGAATTGACGTTGGTCCAGTGGCTAGTGGTGTTGGAACCAAACAACGCATCCTCCTCTCCTCGTTCACTTCCGCCATGAATAACAATGTCACCAGTTACTTTCCCATGCAGAGTCCCACCCCGGGCACACCCAACGCGTACAGTCCACCCAACCCAGCCTCGGCTCGACCTGCTGCTAGAGCAGGAAGTTCCCATAGTTCCCCCGCACCCGGAAGCCCGCAGGTCCTCCCCCCAACGACATATCCCCCTATCTCTGCGTCAGGGCAGAGCAGCTTCACCGTGAGTGCGCAGGGTGGCAGTAGCGCCAGACCGGCGCCTGGGGGCTACGCGTACCCACAGCAATACGCATCCAGCTCGACCTCGACCTTCCCTGCTTCCAACTACGCCTCTTACGCGCCGTCGAACTATGCATATCCGACCGCAGCGTCGACATTCCCCACCTCCGCACCGACGGCGCGCTCGGCGGGGCTGATAAACCTTGGTGCGGGCAGCAGCTCGATCGTGCCTGCGGGGCGCACGGCTGCGTCTGGGTACTCAGGGGCGTACACGGGTGGTACTGGGTCTTACCTCTTGGGCGGCGGCGGTGGAGGAGGAGGAGGGGCAGGCGGAGGCGGCGACGAAGACGGGGACGGGGACGACGAGAACGAGCTGCTCCCCGCGATGGCGGACGACGACTACTCTGCGCAGCTGTCGTGGCAGAGTCAGACAAAAGACAATCTCAAGTACGCATTATTATCTGCGTTTTTCGTCTTGTTCTGAATGATAAATGCACAGAGTGCTCATGGAAAACTTCACGCCGCTGCAATACGAGCGCTTCGAGGCCTACCGGCGGCACGCCCTCCCCAAGACTGCCGTGCGCAAGGTCATCCAGCAGACGGTGGGCATGCAGGTCTCTCCGCCCGTCGCGCAGATCGTGGCCGGCTTCGCCAAGGTGTTCGTGGGCGAGATGGTGGAGAAGGGTATGTGTCTCTATCGTTTACCAACTCTATCTGTGTTAACATTACCTCAGCGCGTGCGGTGCAAGAACGCCGCGGGGAGACGGGCCCGCTGTCGCCCGACCACTTGCGGGAGGCGTATCGCATGTACCAGGAAGAGACGGGCAGGGTCGGGTCGGCACGGCCATTGAGGGCGAAAAAGCTGTTTGTGCGATAGTTTCTGGTGTGTCTGTATACTAGCTGTATTCGAACGTGTTAATTTCCTGCGAGCTGCCGAAAACGGTGAGATGTAGGACTATGCGTTCTGGTTTTGGACTCTCAAGACCCTGATTTCTCTGGTGGCCGGGCGTTTAGAAGCACGACCCTGAAATTTGGTCAAAGTTTAACTTTCGGAGACGAATATCAAACACAACGTGCACTGCGGCGTGAGAGGCATGGCGAAACGGATAAAGAGGACGTCTGGCTGCGTCAGAGCCGCTACTTTCCCTTCCCTCGACGATGCAGCGCGGTTTCTTCGACAATCGCCGTGGCCGCAGTACGAAAACAAAGTCTCAAGGTGGGCGGACATCCCTGAACGACGAGTCGCCGTCTCATGCTCATGTTGCCTTGATAGCGAAAGGCGCAAGCAGAAAAAGATCGATCGACGATGTCTCTGCGGCGGCCAAAGACACGGAATCCTCGACTTCGACGAGAAAAATAATAGACCAGCGTCAAGACACTCAATTCCACTTCTCCGACGTCTGTCGCCTCTACTCCAACAGCCCTCGCATCATCGTCGCAGACTACCGCCACCCCGCACCCTCGTCGCACTTTCTATTCCTTCCCTCCGCCCAAAATGCGACCATGGTCTTCATCGACTCCCTGGAAAGCGTGCAAGCCGTATCCGCCTGGCCCCTGTGGAACGAGCCCGCCCCGTCCCCCACCGCCGACTCGGACCCCCCGTTCGTCATCCGCGCGGCCGACGGCGACAAAGGGCTCGGCATGTTCGCCACGCGCCCCATCCCGCGCGGCGCGCGCATCGTCGCCGAGCGCCCCACCCTCGTCTCCCACCCGCGCCTCTCCGTGCACCCCGACCAAACGCACGCGTTCTACGAGTCCGCCCTCGCGGGCCTTGGCCCCAGCGCCCAAGCAGCCCTCGCGGCGCTGCGCAACGCCCACGCGGAGACGCCCGCGAGCGGCCGCGTGCGCGGGATCCTGCTCACCAACGCGCTCGGCGCGCAGCTCCCGCACGACGCCGACGGCGCGCAGACGCGCTACAGCGCGCTCTTCGCGCAACTGTGCCGCGCGAACCACGCCTGTGCCCCCAACGCGCACTACGTCTTCGCCGAGACGACGACGTTCACGGGGCGGCTCACCGCGCTCCGCGCGATCGACGCTGGGGAGGAGGTGACGATTGGGTACACGGACTTGGCGGCGCCGCGCGCGGAGCGGCGGCGAAGGTTGGCGGAGAAGTATAGGTTTGAGTGTGGGTGTGCGGTTTGTGGGTTGGCGCCGGCGCGTGCGATTGTGAGTGATACGCGGCGCGCGGCGATCGGGGCGTATTTTGTGCAGATGCGGGAGGCGAAGGAGAGCGGGGAGAGGGCGCCGGTGGGGGCTCCGCTTGGGCGGGTGAAGCAGCTTATTGGGGCGGCGGAGCAGGAGGGACTGGTCGAGGCTGCGTGCATGTTGGCGATTTCGGCGATGCGGCTGGCGCAGAGGGAGGGCGACCAGTCCGAGCAGCTGAGACTCACGATACAGGCGATGAACTACATTCGCGCGTTGGAGGGGAACGATTCGGCAAGCTTTGTTACGTTTGCGGGGCGGATGGGCCTGGAGGCCGAGGAGCTGGCCACGATGTTTGACGATATGCGGGAGGAGATTGACTATGGCGTTTTTGAGCGGTTGTTGGCGACGAACTCGAAGTCGAAGGAGTAAATATTGTGGTAGAATGATAGACTGGAAGGAATACAGGAATGCAGTACATACACACAATGATAAGCCTCTTTCTTGCAACAGCGTGATAACAGTTAGGATGAATGAGAGGCGGCCACCTTCACCGACGATGTGCGATAGGTGTGTCGAAGAAATCGGAGCCGGTTCCCGGCGATGCTCCCTGAACTTGTATCTTGACCTTCTGGCCAGAGTAAATCTTGAACGCACGTCCTCGAAGACCACGGGGGACATGGTCGCTGTATCAAATAGACGATACAAGCAAAAAAGCTGGTTTGACTTACCTTGTAGTAGTATGCTGTTGAGGTCTTGTGTCTTGAAGCTTGAGGCCTTGAAGCTTGAAGCCTTGAGGACGCTTGAAGTAATCTTGAAGCCTTGTCTTGATGGTCTTGACGCATCTTGCCCTTGAATCGCTTGAGTCTCTTGAAGACAATACTGCTAATTCGAGTTCACATATGGCGAGCTGAGTTTTGCACCTCGTTCCGCGCACCGGGTTGAGCAGAGTGGCTGACGGTCTCACCTCTGTCTCAGCTCGGAGAGGCTCGGACGCTGATGGCGGAAAAATATAGGCTCCATGCCCGATTTGGTAGTAGCGGATAGGGGCGTCTTCAGTTACTGTCCGTGGTTTTGAGAATCCTGCCGTCTCGTGTTTTCGGCACCCCAAACTGCGTTACTACTGATGACTTTGTTCCTTTTCGGGGTTTCCTCCAGGCAGTCTACAGATTCCTATTGTTTTCTTCGAAGAAGGTCGGAGTTCGAGCCTTCAAGTCCATACCTCGAACGCGGACGCGTGTGACAAAGGGTAGAGCGATGGAGCTGCGTAAAAGGTCAGTGCCCGTTGGACCAGCGAAACGGAGTAGGTTCATTGCAGAAGCAAGCCGTACTGCAGCTCCTCTCGCAGAAAAAATCGATCGAGAGCGTGCGATGAACAGGTAAGACCGCTGGTCAGAGAAGTTCAATGATCCACCGGTTTCGGTTTGTGGTGGAGTGCGCCCGGAGGAAACGTTGGAGTGGAGACCCACGAGGAGTGCCAGTGGTAAACGGAATAGTTGATGATTTGTCGCGGCGAACATGTTTATATTTTTTCAAAGAGTCCAACGACAGTCTTTCTCGCGGTCCAGGCTTTGCCGGAGAGTACTAGTGAATGTTAAATGCTAAGACCAAAACCTGGACAGTGAACGGCAAGTGAGCGCAGTCGGAGCGGAGGAACACCAGGGGCTATGGCAAGTTGATGGCAAGCAAGGGCAAACTCGAGGCACCGCCATCTGATCTCAGGAACTGACCATCCACCTTGAAACTCTGCTGAAACTGTTCAGCTGTTCGTCAGCAGGACCCCTGAAAATACCCTTCGAGGCCAGGGACCCCGTCCCGACAAAATTTTGGGTCTTCGGCCTCGAAAGCCAGGTCCTGTCCCGACAAAAACTCGGGGTCGAGGGCAAAAATGCCAGGTCCCGGTCCCGACAAAAATTTCGGCCTCGGCGAGGGTTTTTGGGAGCAAAACTCCCGGGTTTGAATTTTTGGGCGAAAGAACCACGGAGACCGCTCAGAATGGTACAGAACGAGGGCCAAAACGACGGCAACGGGATTTTTCGCGATTTTGAAGCCGTGGGAGCCCGAAAATTGCCCTTTTTGGACGCTTACGGCAGCCTAGGCCAGGTCCCGTCCCGACAAAAAGTGCCCCAACGCGCCAAAATCTGTCCCGACAAATTTCGGCGGATTTTGGGAGATTTGTACCTAGCCTTGAAGGGTATTTTCAGGGGTCCTTCGTCAGCTCGCACAAATTCAGAGAGCAGAAACGGCGAACACGCGTCAAGTTGACGGAGGCAAATAGCCATGCGCCATTTGTGCGGCCCAACCAAAATAAATGCAGGAGACCACTCTGACTTTAAGGGGACAGAACTTTGGTAACCGCACGCGATGTCGACGGCTGGGAAAATCCGAGAGGGGATTTCACGTCTATTCACCCGTTGTATTCAATGCAAATTCAATGGGCAGTGGTTTGGTAAGTATTGGTTTTCTTTCGATGCTGGTCTGGGAATGCCGCCAGTCCTCAACCCATCCTTGACCTGGCATTTGTATGCGCTCGCACTGCACCCAGGGCCACTGACTGACAGCGGAGGGCCGTGCATGATCAAAATCCAAGATCATATGCCAATTTCGCTAATTTGCAACAGGTTTCCGTCAAACATATCGCTTCTGGGCGTCGACAGCGACTAGCCTACTTATACCCTCACCTCGACGCCTAATAGCCTTTCCTCATTCTCCCTGCCACAACTGGCTGACACTGTCCAAGTACACTTGTCTCGACAGACACAATATGTCAGGCTGGAATCAGTCAGTGTACTACGGCCCTGACGAACCCGAGTCCACCATCGAATATGAGCGCTACTTTGTGGCGGGCGATGTCGTTGTTGGGGCGGGCTACGGCATCCAGTTCATGCTGTGGTTCAACTGCGCGCGCTTCCTCTGGGGACGAAGGAAGTTTGGGCGCCAGGCGATGTTCCTGCTGGTGTACATGACCACGATGCTCCTCATCGAGTCGCTCTTCGTCGCCGTGCAGGCCCGCACGGTGCAGATGATATACATAGACAACCGGAATTTCCCTGGTGAGCACGGCCGTTCTCGCTGAATTTTCATCAAATTAAGACCCTCGCAGGGGGTCCATGGACGTTTTTCTTGGCCTCCCAATCCGCTGCAGTGAACGTCATATTCTACGCCACGCTCTTTCTCCTCACTTTCCTCTCCGACCTTCTCGTGGTGCGTCGAATTTCATTAGTGCCTTGCAGTTTTCTTATAAAACCTGGCGCCCCCAGTTATGGCGCTGTTGGGTCATCTGGTCCGCCTCGGGCAACACTGGACTTGCTTGGGCCGTCACCGCATTCCCCGCGATCCTCCTTGTCGGCTCCTTTGGTATGCCAATATTTCTACACCTCCAGGCTAACAGCGGCCTAACACATCCGCCAGTCGTTGGCACCCTCTGGACGATCGAATCCTCCAAGCCCAGTCTGTCGCTATACAGCCCCCTCCCCGTCCAATACGGAACCTCCTACTACGCCATCTCCCTCAGTTCCAACATCATCCTCACCCTCCTCATCACCGGCCGCCTCATCGTCTACCGGCGCACCCTCGCCAAAACGCTCCCCGCCGAGCTCGCGCGGCACTACATCTCTCTCGCGACCGTCGTCGTCGAGAGCGCCGCGCTCTACAGCGTCACCGCGCTGCTCTTCCTCATCACGTACGCCGTGAACAACCCGAGCGGGCAGATCTGGCTTGGGGTCGCGTCGGCGTGCCAGCAGATCTCGAACCTGCTCATTATATATCGGCTGGCGGAGGGGAGCGCGTGGCAGAAGGACACGCTGTCGGGGAGGACGGCGTCGGCGCCGATTCATTTTGGGAACGGGCCGCCGGGGCATAATATGTCGACGAATGTGGGGAGCTTCCATCTTGAGGCGCCGCTGGCTGAGTCTGGCTCGTCAGACGAGGAGGCGGGGTTCAAGGAGGCGCGGTCGGATACGGGGACGAAGGAGGGGCGGTCGGATACGGAGACTGTATAACCAGATATTCGGAGGGAACACAGTCCAAAACTCTCCTTGCGTTGTACTTATTGCTATCGGATCCACGCTGTACTTAGAAAATACCCTCATGTCGTCTCATTTGTATTCAAGTAGCGTAGTCGCTCTTCGCCAACCATTTTTTCTCCCAAATTTTCGCAATTTTCGACTCTCGAATCACGATGTCCCCAATTCGGCAAAGGCCTCCTCTCCTTCCTATTCCATGTTCTCCCCCTTCAACCTTCCCCCGGGCATCCTCCTCCTCGTCACCGACACGCTCGCATCCCCCGCGGACTGGGTTCTCCACCGCGCCCTCATCGAGCAGCTCAAAACCGCGTCGAAATCGAAATCCGATTCACCGGCCACCAAGCAAAAAGTGATCGTCCTAGCTGTGTCGGAGGACCTCGCGCGATGGAAAGCTATCTCCGCGAAATCTGTGTGTCTATACTGCATCCAATGCCATGGCGCTCAATGAAGGCCCAGAATCTGCACCTAGACCAAAAAGCCGCGGCGGGGAGCTTTGTCTTCATCGACGTCCTGCAACGCGTACCCCCGCCCGATACAGATACGGATAACAACGACGCCTCCGCCCCCGCACTGCGCCCGATATTCGACGCGGTGGTGACCGCGCTGGGGTCAGGCAACGCAGACGGCGACGCGCTGGTGATTCTGGACGACCTCGCGACCCTCGCCTGGCTCGGCTTCCCCGTACTCGCCCTCACGCGCTTCTGCCGCGCCCTCGGCGCCGCGTGTCGCACGGTGCGCTTCCTTCCTACCCCACCCACTACTGCCTACGAATTAAATAAAATAACTAACTAATTGTATATTGTATTTGTTCTGATGTAAAGGCAAACGCGACGCTCCTCATCCGACAGCACGTCCTGACCCCGACGCCGGGCGCGGAGCCGGAGGGGCTGGACGAGCTCTCCCGCGCGCTGCGGCAGCTGTGCGCGTACCACATGGAGGTGCTGCCGCTCGCGAGTGGGCGCAGTGGGGCCGTGAGCGGGCAGGTGTGCATTCATCCATCCATCCTCTCCGCATTTTGGTGGTGATACTACTAGTGCATATGCTAACGACGACGACGGCTTCTCTAGGTAGCTCTGCATGCTGGACCGGCGACGCCGACGCGGAAGAGCAGCGTGCGGCTGCTCAGTCGGGGCGCGGCGCTGCAGTACAAGCTCACGGATGGCGGCGCGGTGTTTTTCGAGCGGGGGACGGGCGCTGGAGTTTTGTAACGTCGCTACGGAATGAATGCCGCGCTTTCCGCGAACACAGTCCATGGCCTCTACAGCGCGACCACTCCGGAAAACTTGGAGGTTGTCCGGCTACTCCTCGACGCCGGTGTGAGGGACCAGGACGACGCCAGCCCTCCATCTTGCCGCGCTGAACAACCGCCTGCCAGCGATTTCCCTCCTCCTTGACCACGGCACCCCGATCAACGACTGCTAACGGCGCCTCTCCCAGACCGCCCTCTATCATGCGCGTGTAAATGGAAAGCTGCACATCGTGAAGCTGCTCCTCGACCGCCCTCGAGAACTCGGGCTCCCCAATCTGCTGCGCACGGATCGGAATCGCGGATTGTTGCCCGCCAGGGGGTCATCGTCCCGCTCTTCGTATCCCTCGACGGGGCGCCTCTCCGGCCGCATAACGCTAGCCTGTTGTCCGTGGCCATGGACTTAACAGACCCTGCGCGGGCGCGGCAGATGCGTAGGCCACTGGCGCGATGGGAGGGGCTTCCGCTCGGCGATGAAAGGAAACGGATGGTGGCTTTGGCTGGCGAGGAGGCCGCCATGAAGACAATTTTGGAGCATGTCTCCGCGTTGGCGGGGGAATCATCGGGATGTTGCAGCAGGCTGAGGGGAGGGATACTGGACGTGTATGTCGTACGAGAGGCCCCGTCTCGCGGGCTGATCGCATTTGCAGACAATCTTGAATGGATTTCGACGCATCTCCAAACCTCTTCAGAAGTCTACTGATGCGTTTACCAAAAGGATGCTCCTTCCTCACAATCGGGCCTTTTCGCCCTGTCTACTGTTCTCGTTCCGTTTCTCTGGTCTCGCTCCTCAGTGACCCATCCGTTCCCGCTCGTTGTGCTAAATCTCAATGAAGATGAATTTGGAACGGAACTGACCTCAATCTCGCAGACTGGCGCCGTCAAACGGACAACGGGTAACATGTCGACGGTCAACCCGTCCCGTCCCGTATACAATCTTATACAATTCACCTCGAGGCCGGCGACGGACGCGTCCCGGCCGTCGACGCGTCGAAAATGGGGACGGGCTGGAGCCTCTTCCATCCAGAACAACTCAGTTGCCATCCCCAACCACATCCTACCAATCGATCGCTTGACTAGAATTCAAGGACTTCTGCGAGACCCAAAGTTTGTCGCGTTTTCCTTAGTTTTGCGCGTCGTTCGCGTCGTGCCTGACGCTCGAATGTTGGCGATAAAGATAACGGCAACGGCCACGCTGACTCAGTGGGGTTTGATATGTTGCGATTGATGTCGGCACATTTGGCGATCCACATATAAAGCTCGCGCCCATGACCTGAGCAATCCGCAGTCGCCCCAACCATGATCATCGACGACGTCAACGAGCCTCTGCTGAAGGACCCGCCCTCCCCTCATGCGCGCCTCGAACCCGACCTGCCGCCGTCCCCTCCACCCTATGTCTCGTATCAAGCTATCATCCCCCCTCCGGTTTCAGCAGCAGGGCCGAGAAGGAAGTCCTCCAGACATCGACTTGGCCAGCGCAAACATCGACGGAAATATCTCATCGTCGCGTCTGTTGTCCTGAACTGCTTGTTTTTCCTCCTATGGTTACGCGCTCCGGGTGAAGACTCTGGTGCTCGTAGGACACACGACGGTAGTAAACCGCCTGGGGGGGACGTGGAAACTCCTGTAAGCTGCTTATCCATCCTTGACCGCGCAAACTTATGCACCATGCAAAGAAAACTCCCAGACGGGCGGTGTCTCCCGATCCTACCCTGGGTCGGTGCGTGCGGAATGTAACCTGGGCAAACACCACGCGGTTGGTGCCTGAACAGGACTACTACCCATTTTCCTCCCAGGCGTCTTTCGAATTCCAAGACCCGACGGCGCTGATGTTCCTCCTCTCTCAGGGCGCTCTCTCTGGAGGGCGTCTTGACGTACTCCCCTCCGACTCATTGGCTCTTCCGCGCGCCGAGCTTACAGTGCGATACCACCTACTAGACGTCCGAGATCGAGCAAATGTGTGCTTCATGGAACGGAAACACGCCGGTGGGACCGGTATTGGCATCTTTGTGAGTCGCCTCCCTCTTTCCACGCCTCACCCCTCACCAATCGGGCAGACACCCCCTGCCTTTGACACCCAAACGTCCCAAGACGGACTTGATTTTACGATAACCCTCTTTCTCCCGACCCGCTCACGACAGTCAGGCTTGTCTTTGCCCAGATACAGCCTTGAAACAGACCTCCCCTCATTTTCCCATTCTCTCGACTATCTCCGGGACCATCTTGAATTCAACACGCTCGTTCTTCGCAGTCAAAACAAGCCCATTGTTGCGAAGGTGCGTACCTCCTCTTCGGCGAGGGTCTCAACCTCATCGTCCATTAGTCACTGTTCGCGAGGAACGCGACGATCCAAACCTCTAACGGTTTCATCTCGGGAGCCTTCGAGGCCTCCTCCTCGCTGAGCCTCATCACCACCAACGCGGCAATAGACGCGACGGTGAAACTCCACAGCCAAAACATATTCACCACCACCGAGTTGATCCTCCAGACGCGGAACGGGTCAGTCAATCTCCTCGCTCATTTCGCGGCGCTGAGATTCTCCCGACCAGACAATTGGATTCCGATATTAGTCTGATAACGTCCGCCGCCACCGGGCAAGGCGGTAAATTTTCAGTCAAGGCAGAGACCGCCAACGCTCCCCTTGTGATGACCTTCCCCACCTCCCCCACGCGCTCCATCCTCAACCTCGACGCCCAAACATCCAACTCCCCCGCCAGCGTCTGGCTCAACCACGCGTTCGAGGGCGACTTCGCCCTCGCCTCGTCCATGGTCTTCGTCGACCGGCGTCCGTTCCTCGACCCGAAGAGTCTGCGGTCGGTGTTGTACAGCGACTACAAAAACGGCATGGTCGTCGGGAACGTGCGGTGGAAGCTGCCCATTTTCAAGACGAAGGTGTTGGGCGCGGTGAAGGTGGCTACGACTAACAATATTCTTAAGCTATTTGTATAGTGTTTACTCGATACCCAGCAGTATGTACTTGTACCATATTGTAAAATCTAATGAAAATCCCTCAGCACACACGATTTCTGATCGCCTTTAGACGCCAGGTTCAAATGTCTTGATAACCCTTTAAACGCCGTTGAATTGTGGGTCCAACAATTACTCCGTCGTCTTGCGCCATGGTGTCTGCCCTCCCTGCCCTCTCGGCCACCATCGCGGTTGCGCTTGCCTCTTACTACTCGGGCCATTGGAATCTCCCCGATTCCTTGCCTCCTTCTTTCCGCCAGATCCTCGGAAACATCCTCGATGACCCCGAAAAATTTAACTGTCGCCCATTCCTGCCCACCCTGCCCGTCGGCGTCGCTCCCATCCCTCCCGACCACCGCGGCATCGCGGCGGCATCCCAAGAGCTAGGCAAATTCCTCGTGGATCGTTTCGCTCACGGCGATATCGACAGTCTGTCGGTGGCCGTTGTCTCCGCTGATAGTGTGCTTTTCGAGGGCAATTATGGGGTCACTAGAGGGAACGAGTCGGACTCGTCGCCTCCCACTACCAGCGATTCCGTGTATCGCCTCGCGTCCGTCAGCAAGCTTTTTGTCGTTCTTGAGGGGCATATATTGGCGGAGAAGGGAGCATTATCCTGGCGAGTGTTTCTCTCATCACAATTCAACCATGGTTCCTAATTGTGAATTCGCTCCAATCAGGGATGACCCAGTCGAGAAATACATCCCCGAATTCAAACACAATCCCGGTTCGCTGACCTCGCCGCAGGAATCCCTGCCCTCGAAAAAGGAGCCAATTACTCTATCCCAACTGGCTACCCACATGTCTGGCCTGGGGCGCGACTGGCCGCCGGGGAATGTGGCGAACTGGCCCCATGATTTGTACGGCGCCGGCCCCCCTCCGACGAACGGGCTGCCCTTCCCCGAGAGCGCAGCGCTATTACGCGCCATCGCGGACAACGCGCTCATATCGCCCCCGCACTCCTCCTGGCCGATGTACTCCAACACGGGCACGGGCCTTCTGGGGCTCGCTCTGCTCGAGGCTGATCGTATTGCGCGTAAGGCGACGAAGGGGCTGTCGTATGCCGAGCTGTTGAAGCGGGACGTATTCGATCCCTTGGGTATGAATGGGTCCCACTTTTTGACGAATGAGGCCAACAAAGAGTTCGTTGTGGTTCCGTCACTGGCCCCGGAAATTGCGGTCCGTGCTCTCTTTTGTCATTCATTGCACCCACCTGAATACTGTCCTGGCTCTCTAGGACCAGGATTTTCTCGACGCAATGAATCCTGCGGGCGGCCAGTTCTCGTCCCTCCGTGATTGCATTGCCGTCACACAGAGCCTGCTGAATCCCGAAGATTCGCGAAGCTTGATCACGAAAAGAACGATGGACAAATGGCTTCAGCCGGTGCACAGTTTCCAGGAAGACGACTGGACCGAATCGGGCTTCATCTGGGAGATAATCAAGGCGCCAGACTCGAATAAACGCCTTCGGAGGATTTATTGGAAGCGTAAGATCTCCGCCTTTTACATGAATCTTGCGGACCGCTGATATGCGTTCAATTCTGAAGTGGGTGCAATGAAGAGCTATCACACGGCGCTCGCGATCCATCCTGGAGCGTCGTATGGTGTTATCGTTCTCCTCGGCGGACACTTCTCCGACTCAGCTGCCCTCGCATACCGCGCGTTTGAGATCTTCCAGCCCGCGATGGACCAGGCCCTTGCAGACACTTCAATTGCACGCTACGCAGGGAACTGGATTAACGAGGCCAGAAACAGCAGCGCCTCAATCGCTGTCTCGCGAGGCACCCTATATATTGATAGCCTCAAAGCCGACGGCGTCGATGTCCTGGCCCAGTTCCACCCGTCCAGCCGCGTTGCGCTGCGATGGATGCAGCAGCATGAGGAATTTAGGTGAGTTTCACTGTGGCTTCGCATACTTGTTGATCGATTACAATCAATAGGCTGGACATTGGCCTCCCGGGGTATAATAACCAGAAACACATCCGCTGTTATTCGTACTGGGCTGGTATGGACGTCTGGGGTATGCGCGACGGCGCTGCTCTGAACGCCATCTATTTCTCTGGTGCTCTAGGGGAAACTCGACGCCTTCACGTCCCCTCACTCGGTATTGAGATGGTTCGAGAATAGTTGTGCCACTTTCTGTTACCATTTTGGCGCAATGGACGAGTTGAACCGTGGGAATTATATCAAAATGAACTCTCGGTGTTCAACTTCTCCCCTGGGCTTAGACACCTGATTTTCAAGGTACCAGAGAATTATCTGTGAGCTGAATTCTCCAAGAAATGCGGGTCTCTCATAGCTGAAGTGAACATGCATGCAATTGAACTTTTTCCAACCGTGGGAAAGTGAGGGTACGTGATGCACGTAGCTTGCCATTCGACTCGCAAGTCGAGCTGCAATCCAGGACTGACTCAAGGTTTATTGAGCGTGTTTCGAGGTGCATGAGGAAAAGCGGGACGAAAAGAATAGCAATATCCGCACGTGTCTCTTTGTGACGGTCAGTGCCACTGTGTGACACTCTGAGACCAAACAAAAAGACCTTTCTCCTCCCGCCACCATGAACTCTTCCAACATGGATCTGAACACTCTCACCCACTCTATCAACGCCGAAGTGCACCCTGAGCACCCCAGAATCATCACGATTATCTCCATCGAAGTAAAACACCCCGAGTTCGGCGACGTTGGCTCTCTCGAGGCCTGGACTATCTCTCGCGCCAACTGCGCCGGGTCCTTCCTGGAGGTCATGGACGAAGACATGGACGAGATGCATCAATTCTCTGTTACACTCTTCGACAAGCATGGCCATGTGCGACCACATTTGGTCGACCCGGGTCACCGGAGTGGCACCGGCTGTTGGGGTCGCGAAATGAACTCGGGAGAGCTGGTGTATATCCTCAACGTGGATATAAAGGAAGCTGTGAGCTCTACTTGTGTGTTCTCGACCTTGTTTGCTCATCTCATTGTCCTCAGTTTCGAGGGAAAGGAATCGGAAGTTGGACGTTGCTGAAATTGCTAGGATCTGAACACGTTCAACTGGAGGATACTGTCATCTGTTGGCCCACGCCAGTCGATATTCGGGACAAGGAGATGTGGAATAGCGCGAGGAACAGGCAAATCGCATTTTTCCGCAAGGTACGTCCTCGACTCCCCCACTGTTAAACGAGCTAAAAGTCACGAACTCGATTTAGAACGGCTTCCGCCGTATCGGACGCACGGGTTTCTTTGGATACTCTCCCAACCCGAACCACCCATCGCGTAGTATTGCATTGGACGCCGATGTTGGTGCCCTCGACGACAATCGCTCAGCTATATCGACCAATTTTGAGGAGCGGCAGCTTCAGTTCCCACTCCATTGTGCCATTGTCAACGACAAAACCGCGAGTATCGCAACCACTATCCAGTCATTTTACGACCGCGACCCCACCTCCATCCACAAGGCCGACGACATGGGCTTCACACCGATTTTTGTTGCCGTTTCGTCCGGGAATCTCGTCGCCGCTCGCAAATTACTCGAATGGGATGTTCACGCTCAGCTGGCCAATGCGGAGAACGCAGAGGGCGTGACGCCTCTGGAGCGACTCACCGGTAACATGACGTCTGGTCGAGAATTCGCCGAGATATTCCTGGGATGGAAGGGGTATTCTGCGGACGATCTGACCATGCAATACCTGCTGAAGCAAGCCATGGGTCAAGCCGTCGACGGAGATCTCGCGAGTTACATCACCAAGAACAAGTACGGCTGCACGTGTGGTCGGTGTGCGGGTGGATGGCTTTCCCCTCGCATGAGATTCCGCCTGCAAAGTGAGTTCTCTTTTGTACATTCCCCAATTGCATTCGATATTGAGCATGCCGCCGGTTAGCCGATGCCGTCTTTTGGGCCGACAGCATGCCCATGAACTTTGATAGCTTCAGCAGAGGGCAACCCGCCAACCCTTCCGACATAGGGGACAGCCCGTCGGATTTTATCCCGCCTGCACTTTATCCCAACTTCTACCTGTCCTTTTACAAGGGTTATTGTGATGTGTTACGGGCTATACACTCGCTTTTGAGTACCACCGACGAGATTCTTTCGGTAGCAGGTATTTGATTCACTGCCGTCCCGACTTGTCCATGATTCTGACTTGTTCGCGCTTCAAAGGTGTCTTCCGTTTCATCGAAAGCGCCGACTTTTTCTTCCAAAAGGGCGGGCGGGTTGAGTTTGCCTTTGACTCGATCACATATTGCGCCGAGGCACAGTCACCGTTGGGAGATGATACGTTTGCGGACACGTTCGACGACAACTATCCCGACTGGGCGTCTCGCCCGACGTGCGCGAACGATCTGGAGTTCAAACTGGTGCGGGAGATGATTGGTTTGGATAAAAATCAGCGATGGGGTCCTTACGACGGTTTCGAGGGCGATGGGATGGATGTGGACGAGGAAGATGAAGGAGATGAGAGTGACTCGGACGACTATTAGGCTGGTGTTGAATTGCAGCATTATGTAACACAAAGTTCAACCGTGGGATTCTTCAGAAATCAGGCTTGTATCAACTTGAAGTGTCGCATGTTATGTAAAGCTTCCAAACAGACTATCAATGAAAAGGACTATACAACCGAAATCTTTGCTACGGTTCGCCGAATGCACCTGTGCACCCGCCAATCTACAGCGATGATATTAATAACCCGGGCTTCCTGAGCCGTGTCCATATCTCGGTCCCTCGGAGTCACCCACTTCAAGCTTCCAGAGAGGCAGCCTGAACACTGTTGCGGCGCAAAGCCTCATTATGGGAGCGCTTCGAGCGCTTCCGGCATGGTTTGGAGTCGGACGAGTCTGTGGCCCGCTTGGACTTCTTGCCTTCAGTCGAGGAAACGCCGTCCCAGACAGCCGGCCCGGGAATTTCGACATCCGCGGGGTTGAAGGAGTCGCTGTACACCTGGGTTTGGGTGCGAGGGTTAGCCGTGGTGTCGCGGATACAAAGGAGACTTGAGCATTACGTTGATGTTGGCGAATGCACCATCAGGTTTGTACAGGCTGACAAGCAAGGAAGGTACAGGATGAGTGAGAGTGAGCTCGAGCGTGGAAGGGTACACACGATTTAGCTTGTGTGCCGGCAGGGAGAGACACATCGCCGCCGTTGGTGACGTCCAGCTGGATACAGGCGATGTCTGAATTATTGAGTCGATGAATTACAACCACAAGGAAGTGAGATAAGACCGCACGTACAGAGCTGGGGCCCGGTTGTGGGATTGCTATTATGCATGATGGGTAAGCTTGTGAACAGGAACGAAAGGCACAGAATCCGAACCTGGTCTTGGGGTTGTGCATCGCAGCCAACTCGTGCCTGATCATGTACTGGCCACTCTTCAACGAAGAAGGGATCTTGATGGCTGTACGGATTCAATTTGAATGAATCTGCGAAGCGTGGTTCGAAGGAGCTTACACCACTTGGAGCCGTTCTCGACTATGACGCACCGGGTTAGCGTGGACGCATATACGAGGAAGTGAAATATACATGCCGAGTTGGGCCATTGCCCACAGTCCCGGGCCACTGGTAGGGAAGTATTCCTCCGGCTTGCCTTTCATGGTCGCACGTAATTCGCTGGAAATGCTCTTGCTGGTGTCGATTCCGCCATGCGCGATCTTGGTCCAGCCGGCGTTGGTAGCGTCAAAGGTGGAACAATCCCCATTGCAGGAGGTGATATAATCAAAGACGAAACCCATCCTGTTGGGCGTTGGGAGTCACACCCACGTGCAACTTGGATAACTCACGCATGTACCCAAGGATTGTACGCGGTCAGGGCGCCGGTGCCGGCCTTGCCTTTGAGCTCGGAGGTGGCTCCTTGCCAATAAACGTCAATGCTCTCGCCAGCGGCGACAGAGATCGACTGTGGGGCTGGTGACTTGGCTGAGCCCTCACAGGACATTTTCCTAGCAGGAGCTGGTGAGAGTGGACGATATGATGGGTAGATAGACGTACGAATTGTCGCCGAATGAGTCATACAAAACATACGAAGGATTGGATGCCTTGTACATTACGCGTGTGGCAGTCTTGGAATTCGCCGAGTCTCCGGAGTAATATATCTGTAGCCACAATGAAGAAGGGAGGGAATAGATGGGGAGAGTGTCTTACATTGGGTCCGGTGTTGTATGCGCTACCATGTTGGACACGGTTGACTTGCCCGTGGCCCACGACGAGGGAGGTCGAGGCTAGGATGGCGGCGACGACAGGGAGAGAGAACATCGGTCGGGAGTCGGCGAGTGAAGGAGTAGAGCTCACCTGTTGGGTCCTTTAAGTAGGGACTCGAGGAAGAATGTGGAGAAAGAAGGGAAGGAAAGGAATTGATGGGGTATATTCAACGCACTATTACATACAGCGTTGTTGAAGCCTATTGTGGCTGCCAGACCCAAATAGGCTTCTTCGCGGGGCTCTCAGCGCCACATGAAATTACATTGAATCGCTTCCTCGGAGTAGTTGACTCGCACATGGCGCACTTGTGCAAAAATGCACTACGCCCCGGTCGATATTGGGCAGCGAAGAAACCCGCGGCCTTTCGTCGGCTGACCGCAGTGGAAAGGACGCTGAGTGGTAGTGATCCCTCCTGAGCGGCGTTCGAGCTGTAGTAGTTAAACCAGTTGGAGGTTGAACGTTTGAACCTTGAGTTTGGATCCGTGCACAAAGGAGAGTCTATTTGATGTCGCCTACTCGATGTCACCTATTCGATAGGTCATATTTATTCCTGGTGGAACCTTTGGATTAGGAATCAATTGGGGATCTTGTTACGAACGCACAGGAACCCGAACTCGAGGGATCTTTCCCGGGCCTGGGCAGTCCAGGGGCCTTCGTACGAGCCTCCACGGAGGAACCAAGGAGGATTTTTTCCTCGGCCAAAAGGAAGACAAGCTCGCTCGGCCCAAAGCCCGCCAGAACCGTGCGCAGCAGATTCGCGTTGTGGTGGAAGATGACAGCCCTGTTCAAACTCCGACGTTCCCACGTTCGGCATTGCCATTGAGGGTTACGTACTTGTCCAGCTTGGCTGATGCCGTCGACGGAAGACGCTGAGGTGTGTTGCGCCGAAGCGGCCACGTTCTGGGTCTCTGACTGTGGACGAGTTACCTCAGTCCACATACGCTAAGGCAGTCAAGGCAGAATTTTCCAAGGATTTCGACTCGGCTTTCCGATTGTACATCAAGGCCGCAGAATTATTCCTCCATCTAGGCCGCTCAACCGACCACGAGAAGGACAAAACTAAATGGAAAACGAGTGCTGGAAAGGCGCTTGAGAGGGCGGAGAAAATCAAGGCCTTCATTGACAGGTCCAAGCCTACGCTGGGCGATCCTTCTAGATCCGAGGCTCGCCTGACCCCAGTCGGAATCAACCACTTTTCACCCCGTAGGTCTCACAAGGTTCTCAATTCAAGTGCTGATATCGTGCAATATCCTCAGAGGAACAATCCTACGCCCTGAAAAGGGGAGCGACCATAAACGGCCGCTCGTTTCCTCTCTGGGACGAGAACGGTCCCTCTAATCCCGCTGACGATGTGCTCTACGAGTGGGTGTGCTCCGTTTCGTTCTCAAAAAATATTAACTCTGGTGGCAGAGACCCTGACGGCGAACTGGACCTTTCGCCTGAACAGCACAAAGTCTTCCCGCAGTGGCGTCGACCGCAAACCGTGCCGGCTGTCAGCGATAGTGACGGAGGACGCCTTCGTCCACAGGATATACTTCAGCATATCATTACAGATTGTTCAGTCTGCGCGTCCATCTCCGTGTGCCTCGAACATGGCCAGAGGTTTAACTCCCAGGTAGGTCGCATCATACTCACTCATACTCACTTCCGTTCTCACAGCGTGTCTAGTTTGGGTCCTCTTCTCTGCACAATGACCTAGATGTCAAAGCGGGGCTTGCGTCGCCAATACTAGAGTCAAACCGCGGGCACGGTAGGTACGACCTCAAGCTGCTATTCAATGGTGCATGGAGGCGGGTAAGCACCGCGCTTCTATCTCTTCTGCTGAGCGATTAATGCGCGTCGCGGGTTAGATCGGTGCGTACCCATCGCACAAACCACTTCGGAGCTCATGCCTGATGCTCCAGTTATCGACGACAAACTACCATATCACCCGGCCACCGGCGCGCTTGTGTGCATGTCGACTGCCCCTATTCAAGACCGACAGGCCGTATGGCCCAGTCTTCTCGAGAAAGGGGTAAGCGAACGAGCACTATGCATCCCTCCTTGTCTCATATTGAACTAGTATATGAAACTAATGGGTGGATATGACTTCCCTGGCTCGTGGGCGAACCCCATTTTTCTTTTCGAATTTTCTACTCAAAAGATTAGCTCAGAAATTCAAGCATCGACCTTCAGTGCGGAATTCTCTTCTCGTTGATTATCTATTCTCATCGACGAGGTAGCACGTTGGTCGGTTGGATACCAGAGCACCTCGAAATCAAAAGGTTTGATTTCCCCTTCCAACAACTCACTGGCCTCATCCATCTTGCAGCCCATCGTTCGAGCGCGAAGTCACATGGACCCGTATTCTCGACGCGTTTGTCTCTGGTAAGCTATAATAACCACGCTCCACCACCCGTATATTCAGCATACAGGTCGATGCATGTTGACCGTCGGCACTGGAGTCAGCGCCGATGTGAACTGGCACGGCGTCAGTTTACTTCCTTCGCACAGCTATGCGGTAATCGGTGATCTGTTCTTCACTATCGGTCAAAGACTCGGGAACTCACACGTCCGATAGATGTCAAGGAAGACAGCGACAGTCGAGGGTTTACTGTGCTCGATCCATGGGTCGGAACCTTTGACCAACCTGATGCCGATAAGCGTCAAACTTCCAGTCTGTTCTATCTTGTTCAACCACTGAACAAACAGTGACATTCGCTCAATGACAGGGATACTAGAAATCCCATGGACGGATATCTTGGAGGTTTTCGATAGTGTTTATCTCAGTTGGGATCCCCGCAATTGGCCAAAGAGCCTGAATCTTCACGGGTTCGTTACCAACTCATGGTTATTTTCCTCCGCTGAACTTCTTCGAGTATGTGGAAGCAAATTGGAGTGGGAGACCGACGTAGGTGCACCAATTCCGGCTTGTGAACATACGCTGATCGCCACAACAGGGTCGACTCGACATCTACGGCTGAACTTCGACAACACAAGTGACAGCGTAGAAGAAGAAGTGTGGGTTTTACTGACTCGACACGTCGCTGACACTCGCCGTACCTCCGATTTCATTTCCCTGCGGGTACAGCTTGAGGATGACCTCGTCGGCGTTGATTCCGGGGATCAGCGCGAAATCGCTACGAAGGTGAAACCAAAATGCTTGTTGATGCGCCGAGAATTCATCTCGAGTCCTGGCAGGGGAACTATACAAACAGCAGCCATGTGCTCGTACGTGAGCTTGTTGAACCTATTGATACGATTCTGAGCCAAATCTTGTTTCATGTTCATAGCTGAGGACCCGGCTGCCAGCGCGGGCTCCGGGCATCCTGTCTGTCTTTGCGGCATATGACGGGCAAGCCTCAAAAGTCGGTTTTACGGTTTCGGTTTACGCCTCTTCGACAACAAAGATTGCATGGAATGAGAGCGCACCAGTGCCTCCTTTCACATCGAAGGTATTAGTCTTTTAGCGCTTATTGAGATACGCTTCATGTTGAGATAGGTCGATGGTGCTCTGACGAACAAGAACGCGGGTGGAAACACCACATATCCCACCTTCATGATTAATCCACAGTACCACCTACGAATTCACCCACCTAAAAAGCAGACTACCGGTTTGGCGGCACGCAAGGCCGATGTCGCGTTGACCCTGCAGATCGGGCGGGCTGTTCCGGTCAACATCGCGGTCGCTTGGTCTCAAGGAAGTCGTCTTTTCGAGTGCGTACCGCTTCTAGTTCTCCAGGAGGCTGCGTACTAATCTTTTTAGATTGACTCAGAAGGATCTCGCCGCCACTTCTGGGGCTTATAGTTACGGTTTAGCTAGGCTCAGCAAGCCACTCCAAGGCACGCAGCGTTTCTTTTGCCGTGCATGCACTACGTTTAATGGTTTCCAACTAATAGCTGGCGACTATACTATAATCCTATCGGCCTTCGAGCCCAACCAGCTTGGTGCATTCTCGTTCGAAGTGGAGAGCTCGCTCGCGTTCGACCTCAAAGTGATTCCCCAAGAAGGCGCCGGCATGTACACGAAGACTAAACAAGGCGCATGGCACGTCATCACGTTTTCCACAATATCCACCGCGGCTTAGACCACCACCAGGACTGCGCAGAACGCGAATGGGGGCCCGAGCTTCAAACATTACGCGCAGAACCCAGTCTTCGAGCTCGACGTCCAGGCGCCCACGGAGCTCAAGTGCGAAGCTTCCTCTCCTTCCCAGTTTCCGCGGCTAATATATATTGCTTTCGCAGGATACGACTCCAGCTCCTGCGGCCCAAGGCTCCAGCGGCATTGAACCTCACGCTCTTCCCGGCGCCGCCTGTGGGAAGCACTGCCCTCGGGCGACACATCACAACGTCTGGCGCGTATGATGACAACGTCGCGGGCGTCGTGACGCCTCAAGTTGCCTTGGGAGTGGGAAAGTACTGGGTCATTCCTTCGACGTACGCCCCGGGCGTGCTCGCTGCGTTTCAACTCATAGTATACAGTAGTAACACACGAGTGGACGTCGCTGAACGAGCTCCGCCGGCGCGACGCTAGTTTGGCGTCAGAACCGCTTCTGAAGGCGAGGCGCTCGACTTTCGTCGAGAATACGTGTACGATTAGAAGTGTTCTTCTTCCAAATGAAGGAATGTAGTATCATTTATTTTGACCTCTGATGCTCAAAGAATGGGCTCTGGTTCCTTCCGATTGACCTCCTTATGTTTGGCAGTCGAAACTACTTGAACCGTGGGAACTTCCAGAGCGCGAAGTCGTCGAGACACTAGTACTGATGTATACACGCGATGAGCCAGTTAGACCACCAACTTAAACGGAGCACAAGTAACCCTGGCCGTCCGCCGCTCCAGGATGCTACGCTGAGCCTCAGTGTGGTCGGGACCGTCTTGAGCTGCAGCAACCCGCCGTACCACCTAAAATGCGACCAGTGGCAAGTGCAATCAAGTTACACTGGCAGCTCGAGCGACGCGAATGGAGTGCCATTATGCTTGTGAGTCATCGTGTCGTGTATCGATTCACCTATTAGTCGTGTCGGACGACGGGAGTCGGGACGTTTGATTGAGTGATGAGATTGATTCTGAATCGGAACTGATGCGACCTCGTTCTGCTTCGAGCACTTCAGTTGCTCCGCTTTCCTCTCAAAAAAATCTGATATGGTGTGGGATCAGTGGGAAACATAAGCTGAGCTGTGGGGGAGGTAGTGAATAGATTAAATTCGCGTCCGAATGCCTGACGGAAGTTAGCAACAACTAGTACCAGATTTCAACCGAACAAGTTGCTGATGTTTGCTTGAATCGTCTGGCACCTGAGACTGAAATATCACAGAATAGTACATGCGGTGAGCTAGTGAGCCCATTAATATTGACCAACTGGCCCGATGCCGGAATTCTCCTCGGACGTGTCATCATGCCATCTGCGCAGGCTTCACCGTGTCCAAGTCCCTTTGCGCATGCGTAGTTTTCGTTATTTGTATCTGCGAGTGGTTGACTCGAGAAGTCTTCACCTATGAAGTTTAGTAGTTCAGGTGGGTATTGATTGCTTCGATCAGGGCTCGGACTCGACGACGAAAATTCAAAAACTTGCCGCGGGCATCGACAACAATGTGAGCTCGTCGTTCATCGCTCGGAGAGTGATCCTGGAGTTGAGGCTATGCGCAAAAGGTGGGTGTTAGTTGAGAACGATGGCATTGAGCTTTTAAAATACCTTGCCAGCAAAGAGTTGGAGAACACTTTTAGTGGGAGTTTGGTCATTTGGTGTTAGATTCGGTGTAGGGAAATGGACGCACATCTTGCTCCGATGACGAAGAGCGCGACCCAAATGACTGCGATGGAATTAGGTTGAGCGTCGGCGACGGGACAACAGACATACAGTTATCCCTCATCTTCACATACTGGAGGATGTTAGATTCGGACGTTGGGTTGACAAACAAGCAGAAACGTACACAGATTAAAGTGATGATCCCCACTACGCTAAAAAAGAGTTCGTGTAAGTATCTCGTTGAGTTTCCGTCGTGCAAGTCAAATGAACCTTGTCACCATCCCAGTTTCTTCGAGGACAGGTCAGCATTCAAAGATGAGTGTAGATTATGCTCGCGTACCTATAGTCCATTCGATGAGCTTGTCCACAAGGGCCGCCGTTCTGGATAGATATTAGATAGTAGCCAAAAGGAAAACCGAGCAAGATGTTCACCTCTTGTGCGCGTCGCGGCGTGAACGGTAGAGAAGAAACACCAAAGTCGCCGCAATCATCATGTCGTTCACCGCACTGACACCCCAGATGCACAGGGCGGCCCATCCCCATTGTACGAGGAAGCTATGTAGATTGACCATCCGGACTCCGACGATGCAGATCAAGGTGGTCCCCGCCATGCGTACGAGAGATAAGGTCCAGGAGGCACAAGGGATGAGGAGGGACTTGGACAAGTGATAGATCCTGAGCGCAAAGAAACACTGGACTGCATCTTGCATAAGAAATGGTGTGGATGATTTAGAGGCGGAAACTTCAAGGACGCACCGCAGGCAGTGATAACTCCTGAGATGAACACTGCGGCTTCGAACGACCGAGGTGCTGCGCGTAGGACCAGTCGCTCCGGATGACCATAATCTAGTATCGTGTACGTGTAGAGCATGTGTGAGATACACAATGCATGGGCGAGCTCGCATATCCTTCGAGGGCGGGGCTTTCGTCAAACGCGTAGAAGTCGCTGAACATAGTTTCGCGTACCCGACAAAAGCAACCTAGAGATCGTTCGAGGTTATCAATATTATGTCGGCTCCTGCTCAGTGGAACGAGTGAGCGCACCAAAGCCTTGATCGTCCAAGCATCGTTAGGAAAGCGGAAGTAATATATATATGTCTGGTTGCAAGTGACCCCACACAATAACGAGCTGATTATCACCCCGATTTGCAGGGCACCTGGAAATTTGTTGAGCGGATGATGGTCAAGACGGAGAACCTTCCCTCACCAAAGGTAGGATTAGCATCGAACACAGCGGATTCCATGAATGGCGGGTGGAGGACTCGGGACGGCGACAGAAGATACGCACAGCACTTTATATGCATACGTAGATGAAGTTGGGCGATCCGCTTTCTGTCAAGTCAGTTTCCACACGCGCGCGGGACAATTGAACAAGCCCCCGGCGGACATGTTACGCGATGATGGGCGCATAGGTTCGCGGGAGTGCAGGGGTCACAGTCTACCCTGGAAAGGAAAGAACAGAGGCTGGGCTCGCGCTTAGAGTGCCGCTGCTTGCTGTATCCGCTGCCGAAAGAAAATTAAATGTACGGAAACGCCGACGGTAGACAGTTTCCGTGCCAGACATCACCCTGACCAACTGCAACGAGCTTTATTACGGCGGGAGGTAGAAGGGCAGGTGCATCTCCGAGTCGGAAGGATCACCTTATGTCGCTCTGAGGGACTGTTGCATGATATGCGTCAGCCGCACCGCGAGTCGGTGCGCTCTTGAACTCTGGTCTTCTGGATCTTGTAAAGTTGTAATTTCGTCTGCCTCAGAACCACATCCAGTCACCAAGTAGAGGTTATAGGCCCGGTTGGCAGTATCAGGACCAGCAAAGATGACTGTAGCCGGTGGCGGGAAGAAAGGGGAAGAAAGAGGACCGTTCGCATCATTCTGTGTTCATATTTGGCAGCAGCCTCGATCATTGCCTCCTGTTTCTGGACCAGAACGACATTCAGGAAAGATGGCGGCTGGCCACCTTCGGGAAGCTCCACGCTGAGCGCTGAGCGTTCATCACTCTACACTCTTGCTGTAATATTTGCTTGATGATTTTTCCGCCCGATTCAACTTTAAATTCAACCATTCAACCACGGACGCCCAAATGGTTCTACTAGTACCGCTTGTGTCGCATCTAAGGAGTCGCTCCTTCCGACTTGATCACCCCAACCAGCACATCCCACTCTCGTCGTTCCTCTCGCTGCGACTGCGTACCACGAGACAGCTGTGAGGCCGCAGCCTGGGCAGCATTGGTGAATCTCATGCTACTTGGTCTCGTCGTCGACAGATGAATCTACGTGTCAAGGTTTTGGTCAGCGCTCACAGGCAAATCGAAGTCGAGGGGAACATTGACTGGACTCACCACCGGCGTCGAGAACGGGACTGACGCATCCTTGAGCGCGCGGAGCGTGATTCTAGAGTTGAGGCTGTGGCTTGCGTGAGCTCTTCTTCCTCAAAGCGGCAATCCACCTGAAATTTGACCTCGCTAAAAGGGAATTGGAGAATACTGGGTAGTTCGAATTAGAGTTGGTTGACTGGGTAAACCGATTGCTTACGTCGCGCTCCGGGAATGAATATCGCGATCCAGATGACTAGGATTGTTAGCGTTGGAGTCGCGAAGAGAATGGACGGGCATACAGTTGTTGGGCATGGTTAAATACTGGCAAGGGACGGGGGTTAAACCGAGAATTCTTGGAGGAAAGGTTACTTACGCAGGTCAAGGTGGCGATCCCGAAGGCACTGACCGGAGAGGAAATCAAAGTCCGAACGACGACGACGAGCTGGATCAGAGACAAACCTTGTAGCTGTTCCAGTCTCTGTGTCGGAGGAGGGAGTGATCAGTCAGCCGAAGAGAATGAATTGTGTTACGAACCTATCGTCCATGCAATGACCTTGTCAACCAATGCCGCGGTGCTGCCAACATCGATCACTCATCGACGAGACGTGAAAAACAGAAAGAATACTTTTTCTGCGCATTGCGACGTTGACGGATGAGGAGAAAAACCAGCGTCGCGGCGATGATAAAATCGTTCGCGGTACTGACGCTCCAGAGGGTGAGGCCGAGCCACCCCCACTGCGCCTCGTAACTCTCGATATTAACCATCCGGAGCCCCGTGGCACAGGCCGCCGTGGTTGCCAGCAACCGGACAAAGGACAGCGCCCAGGTGAAGAGCGGAATATACAGGGTGTTGGACAGGGAGTATATGCGGTGCGAGAAGAAGCTTTGAACTGCCACTGGATTTGAGAATTCTTGCTTCTGGGGAGGGAGGGAGACTTACCGCATGCTGCGATGATGCCACAGAAGAATACGGCAACTTGGAGCGATTTGGGCGTGGGTTGAAGGAGTCGTTCTGGGTGCCCGTAATCTATGATCGTGTATCTGTACAGTGTGTCTACGCTGCACACAACCAGCGCAACCTCGCACGACCTCAGGTGTCCTTCAACCTTGCAGAAAAGGTACTGTGAATTATAGGCGTACCATACGAATATAACCTATTCAAATTCATTGAGCCATACCTTTCAGCTCTGAAGAATTGGTTCGACACACCAAGGCCTTGAGTTTTCTATCGTCGCCTGGAAAGCGAGTGAAATAGAGATAGGTCTGCATCATTGATAATCCGAATAGCAGCGAAGACACCAGTACTCCGACTTGCAGGGCACCTAAAGCATCCATGAATTCATGTCGCCAAATAGGGAGGACTGCGAGTCTGACCGAGAGTAGGGTTGGGATCGAAGTGGATTGAAGTTAGAGGCGAATCCATGGGTTTCGTGGAACGAGGACAGTGGAAGCTACGGCGAGACTATAAGCAACAGACCGCAGGGTGCATGTCAGCTTACCTCTAACCGTCGAACGCCGGTCCCAATACACGAATTGGAATCCATAGGGTTGTTACGGACTAACTCCGAAGACGGCATTTTCGGTCCCACTTTGGACCCCGAATGTGGCCCTACTCGTGCGCCCTTGAGAGACACGATAGCATTTTACTTACGAAGGGTTTTGGCAGCAGTGTATATGTATCAGCCACGAACATCGGACCAGAGTTGGGACGAGTTGACAGGTCAAGATGAAGAACCGAGGGTCGGTAGTGAGGACACTCTTCGACACAAAGGCTAAGGACAGGGCGCCCAGATAGAGAATTCCTGGGCTACAAGGGAAAAGGGCTCTCCGACCCCGAGTCAATGGATTGAGCAAGGATTCAGATCTCCTGCGGCGGCCGTGTTTGACCATATTGGACTGGGAACGATAGACCAGCACTCGGAGCCGTCGCCACTCTTGATTTATTTGAATCCAGATGACTTTGGCCTCGAGTCCAGAAACGCATGTTGCGGTTTGGTTCAAGTGTCAGTTTCGGCAGCGCCCGGTGCCGAGTATGCTTATATAAGTTATTCCCAGCCTGTACAGTTTTGTCCCTTCTTCCACCCTCGACCTCCTCAAGACACGCCGCCAAAAAAAATGGTAAGCGCATCCATGGCCAACCTCGGAGCTCATACCGCAGGGATCGGACTCTCGAATTCCTGTAATTCGAGCAGATGGTAAGTTTTCGCAGTCTTTTTCTTTCCAATGAAAAAGCGTCTAATGTGTCCTGCAGAACCTGCTGGTACATGGCACCAACTTGTTGGTTAGCCTGTCGACACTGAGCCCTTTCCAATCTGAATGAGGCAATGAAGTGCTCGTACAACGCTGGGCCCGCACTTCGCTGCGGGCGTTAGAGCTCCGAGGCGCACTGTCAACCTTGTTGAGCAATGCTAACCCTCGTCTCCATGACCAGCCCCCCAAGACCGGAAAGAAGCCCGCGCCCGCCCCCTTCGGCGCCAGCAAGACCACCAAGACCAAGAAGAACCCTCTCTTCGAGTCGACCCCCAAAAACTTTGGCATTGGTGCGTGCCGTTTCTGTCTTTGTGTTCATCCGTATTGACGCTCGCGCAGGCCAGGACATCCAGCCCCAAACTGACTTGACTCGCTTCGTCAAGTGGCCCGAGTACATCCGCCTACAACGCCAGAAGGTCATCCTCCACCAGCGTCTCAAGGTGCCCCCCGCCATCGCGCAGTTCGCCCACACCCTCGACAAAAACACCGCGACGCAGCTCTTCAAGCTGCTGAACAAGTATCGCCCGGAGACCAAGACCGAGAAGAAGACCCGTCTCGAGGCTACCGCCGCTGCTCTCGCCGAGAACAAGGAGGCTGCGAAGGTGGGCTTTGTCTTCCCTCTTCCGTTCGTGAAGCAAATCTCACACATGGCAAGCAGGACACCAAAAAGCCCCTCTACGCCAAGTTCGGCCTGAACCACACCGTCGCGCTCATCGAGGCCAAGAAGGCGTCGCTCGTCGTCATTGCGCACGATGTTGACCCTATCGAGCTCGTCGTCTTCCTCCCCGCGCTCTGCCGCAAGATGGGCGTGCCCTATGTCATCGTCAAGGGCAAGGCCCGTCTCGGGACGGTCGTCCACAAGAAGACCGCCGCCGTGCTTGCCCTGCAGGAGGTCCGCAGCGAGGACAACCGCGAGCTGGCGACGATTGTGAGCGCCGCAAAGGCCAACTTGTAAGTTCATTCGTTCCTTGATGGTCAATGCACTGACATGGGATCGCAGCACGGACAAGTACGAGGACCAGCGCCGCCAGTGGGGTGGAGGGCTCCGCGGAAACAAGTCCACTTCGATGCTACGGAAGCGCGCAAAGGCGTCTGGCCAGTCCATCTCTGCCGCTACCATCGGCAAGCTGTGAGGCGGCGTCGCTCGTTCTATGCGCTATCTATGTCCATTATGCACACGATAATCTACATGTTTTCGCGTTCTCGTGTTACTGAGGCGCGCCATTAATATTGATTCTGAGCACAAGTCCATTCTAAGGCTTGCCTCTTACCACGATCGCAACGTTGCTCCAACTGTGAATACCCCGAAGCGGCTTCATCCGTGGTCAGCGAGCTAAACCCAAGGACGTCGAAATGTTCGACGCCCACCGGGAAAAAGCCGAAACTTTCGCCTTCCTCCGCAAAGAATCTTTGGATGTCTTCAATCGTTTACATTCCATCGACGAGGACGTCGTGTTCGTGAACCAGGTCCATGCTACGTACCCCGACATCCCACTATTGCGTGTGTCGTCCTGCTGCTGCCAGCGGGAGGAAGCTGACGAATGGACGGTGAAGCGAACCTCCGCTGCGGCGCGTGGTACACCGACCCCGCCATCGTACGCCGTCTTTGAGCGCGCCATCGTGAATTAAAGCATACGGACAAGGAACGGCCCACAGACGACCGACTGCCCCGCGTACTTCAAATCCACGGACGGCCACTTTTCAAACTGGAGCTTCAACCTGCGGAGACCGAACCTGCACTTGCTGCCACTCGCGGCGCAGAACGACGGCAAAGGGTGTGTGGCAAGGCAGACTGTGCGCAGGAGTTGGAGGGTGTTGACGCGCTGGGTACAGAATCGTGCTCGTGGACTCGACCCGCGCAGGGAAGCGCCTCCCCGACGCCCTGGCCAAGACCGTGCCCATCTGGTGCGCAGTCGTGAACCGCGCTGTATTGCTGCGCTTCCCGGAGGACAAGGTCGGGTGGGATTCAGCGCTGTACACACCTCCCGCCGCCGTGAGCGCGCAGGAGCACGCGCAGATTGCGGCCCGCGTCGACGGGTGGGCGAAAGCTTTGGCGGTGCGTCAGGTTTCTCGTTCCACTCGCAAGTGTTTATCTGACGCGTACTATAGACCTCGTCTTACACTCTGCCGAATCTCCCTCGGCCGCTGCGCCCTGTGTGGGTCACCCCTGCGTCTGGGACGCTCCCCACCCCGCCTCCGACATGCATCCCTATCGTTTGCGTCTCGGCGTCCCAGGTCGCTGACAGTACGACGCGCCGCGCTGGCGGGTTCGCGTACATCCAGGGCTCGGGAGACGACCATGAGCTGTGGGGCAGGGTGCGTTGAATGCTCCTTCTTGTCGAGGTGAAATACTCAGCGATCATCGCAGGGCCTCACGCCAGAGCTTTTCTGGGCGCACCGTGCCTCCCTCCTCGCAACAGACCGCGCGGAGCTGCGTGAACTTGTCGAGCGTCTCGTCGCTGGGCCCACCCCCGCACAGACTGCGACTCTTACGTCGCGCGTCGAACCAACTCCCATCGCGCGCGTCAACGGGCGACTACTTATAGGCGCGCTTGCCGACCTTCCTGCGGAGGACGCCGAGATGCACGCAGGCACGGCATACATCATCATCTTGCCCTCCACCTCTGGCTCGCTCTTGCCCTCCCCCTCCTCGCTCACGCCCTCCCCCTCCTCGCTCACGCCCTCCCCCTCCTCTGCCTCACCCTCCAACCCGTCCCGAATCCTCCGCCTCGCCTCCCCGACCGGCAAAAAATCCCAGCTCGCCCTCCTCCACTCCATCCTCCCCCAGTCTGTGTCCTTTGCGCGCAGGCATCTACAGGCGGGGCAGCGACTCTGCGTCGCGTGCGAGGGCGGCCGCGACCTCAGCGTCGGCGTCGCCTTGGTGCTCCTCGGCGTGTTCTTCGACGCGGATGGCGAGCTGCTCCCCCTTGCCAGCCCTGCGCTGTCTGATTCCGAGGGTACGGGAGGCGGTACGTCACTTTGCTCTTTCGAGGAAATTGCGGAGGCTCATTCATTCCATCAAGGTGATATATTGGGGATGATAACCAAAGACACGCTCCGTACCCGCCTTGAGTGGATCATTGCGAGCCGGCCCACGGCGAACCCGTCCCGCGCGACGCTCAAGCGGGTGAATGAGTTTTTGATGTCGGAGCGGGGTTGGAGGCGCGGAAGTGGCGGGTGAAATTACGATGGCCCTGGTGCGTTCTTCTTCGTATTTCAGAGGTCGGCCGACAAATTGATTCAAGTAGGTTTTCTCTTCTCAAGTAAACCTCAGCCTTCAATTGAATCATCACGTTGGCCTCGACGTCAGTATCTTTTCATGCTGTCGCTCGGGAAACATTCGCACATTCAATTACAGAGGAAATTATAATGGCGAGTGGGGCTCTGGAGAGCCTGCTTCTCGTTTCAGGACTACGACTCTTACATGCATCGATGTCAAATCGATGTACAAGTTTTTTTTGTTCTCGTGAGTCAGATCTTGACCGGTGGAACAGTTCTCCTCGAGCGAGAGGCATGCCTTACTTGTTTCAAGTATCTCTTCGCTCCGTTGGAGATCCTCGGTGAGTCTCAAAACACGTTCTACGCACAGTGTCCGCAGCCACTTTCCTGGGTAGGTGTACATGTTCCCTCCCAGCTTCCGTTTTAATAGAGCGCCTATGCCGGCGAACAGTTGTCGACCTGATACATTCCCACGGTTCAATCCGAAATCGATCATGTTTGTTCCCCCTTCGAGGGCAACGCATCGGGCGCCATATCGCCCGCGAGGCGCCGTCTACTATCGAATGCAATCGAGTAGTACAGTACCGGATAATGAAGTACTTAGTACAACAACCATTTTTACCTAGTATAATACTGTTCGCGTTGGGGTCAAATTCTGTCCGTTGCACGCCTGAGGTTGCTGAGATCGACTTGGAAGAAGAGAAGAGGTTTAGTAAAGCGGGGGGAAAGTGGGACGCTGCCGATAGACTTACTGAAATCGTCAGAATAGAATTGCTCCCGCAACTTCACTCTGGCATTCAACCTCCAAGGGTGGGTCAGCACGGCAAGCAACAGGGTTAAGGTGTGCACACATGACCAGGAGGGAATTAAAGTAAACTGATCGATTATTCAGATGTGTTCGAGGAGGAAGTTAACTTGCAGGCTTACGTTTGCTGAGGATCAAATGCAAGGCGAGGAAGTCGAAGTTGTCAGGCAAAGCCAACCACTGCAAGGAGTCAGAGATATGTGTACCATAATGAGAGACCAAGACGGACGGACCAGTGCAAGATTCGCGATAGTCCCGACACTGAAAATAGGCTTCAGTCAGATGTTTCAGCGAGCGAGCAAGACAGTTCAACCTGGTGAGCATTCCCACGCTGATCGAGTACACAATTATTTTGTTTACGAGTTCAGACGTTCTAGGAGATGTTAATATTTTGAAGCAAACAAGAAAAGCAGTAAGCCAACCTGCGGATGGGACTCGATGCTCCGCTGTCTCTAAGAAAATACACCATTGCGCCGGTGATAACGATGTCGCACGCAAGACTACAGACGAGTTCGATTTTCCCGAATATCTGGATTCAATTCAGTCCCGTAGAGGGTAAAGGAAGCCAGTGGACAAATACGATGAAGACCGACGAGGTGTGGGGCACGTCTGGCCTTTGTGATTGTATCGTGGCTATTGACAGGCCTGAGGCGCGTTGAAGTAAGTGCTTATGGTCAACGTAACATCCAGCCCACCAATTCCACCGACTGGTGCTGACGTTAGTCAGAAGATAGTGAAGAGTTAAAAAGCGTGCCTAGTTGGCCCAAAGCAAGCGATAACTGCCAAAACTTGTGAGCTCTTGTTCAGACCCGAATCGTTGGAATTACCACAAGTGAGGTGACAATGATGTTCTTGTTGCTTACTGTGGTTATCAGTCAGTTCAAGTACCGTGCGTGGTGCCTACGAGAAGACACTCACGAAGCCACAATCTTGCTGCATATGCACTGTAACATGTTCGCCAAGAGAAAAATGTCAGATTCACAGAACACACCATTGAACGAGAAAGATGGTCGTATACTGCCACGGGTCAGCAACATGGGGGAAAGAACCATTGAACAAACTCACCGCGAAAAATAATGCAACCTGGGATTAAAAGTAAGAAAAAGTAAGTCTGATGAATCAACCGAGACGCGAGTACGGACACAGAAAATGCTACACGTTCGTCAATACACGGCACCGCAATCCAGACGGGAGTACATACAGGGGAATAACAGTTGGACTGAGTAATTCGATTAAGAACCAGTCGTAGGTCGATTGCACCTGGCAGATGATGTGGATGGTGTCGAGCAAGCTAGTGTTTTTGAACATTGAGGAAAACCCCCAAGAGATATTTTCATACAGCAATATTCCGACCTGAACGAAATGTAAGTCGGGGTCAGGCAAGATAATGAGCGAGAAATCCGACTCCAAGTTTGGTCACCCAAGGATCTCTCGGGAAACTACGGTAGTAGTATGCAACTTGTGCGATTCCAACACCGTAGAGACTGGATTTGAACTGGATTTAGTATGTGGTAGCGGGCATTAATTTGTTTCAATACACACGGCGGGGATAGCAACACACCTAGCATTATATCAGTAGTTAGTCGCCGAAAGAATAAGAGGACAAACCAAGCATCAGAGGTTTACCCTCGATTGAATCAACCCATCCTGGAGGATAGAACTCAAGGGGAGAGGAAGCCATTAGGGATATAGCGGCACAGCGCCGACCTTTTAAGAGAAATGGCAATCAAATAATGTAACAAAACACCGCTCATCTGCCCGCTTCGGTTAGCACATTCGGCCAGAGGTGACACCTCCGTTCAGCTGTTCGCACATATCCGTTGTTGGGGTGGGCGTATGTGACTTTTTGAGGTGGAGGCCAGGACCTCGCGTCTTTCAAGGGAAGATGGGAAGATCGTGCGCGATTCAATGGTTGACGGAGTGCGGTAGAATCTCCTTGGAAAACCTGGAAACCGAGTAGCGAATTACGCTTGGGTCACAAATTGGCTCGGAATTCATCCTACCGCGATATCAGAAAGATCTAGGAGGATTCTAGGAGGGTGGAGAGGCCGAGAAGTCCAATTCGAAAGCGTATACGCCGCCGTCAATGAACTGAATGGTTAGAATAAGATAGTAACCGTCGAACGGCGGGGAATGCACCTGGATGATGTACACGCCGTCCGATGAAAGCTCGTCTCGTTGTGTAACGGCGTTCACTGTTTACCAAAGGTACGGGAGGGTGACCCGGATGGCAACAAGGCAGACCGACTTGACGCCAGAGTTGGTTCATCGTGAGTAGTTTGTGAGTGGTGTCCCCTGATTAAGTGCGTCCAACGGTAGTCTCTCCTAGACAGACGATACAACACGGGCACTCGTGCCTCGTTGTGTTGTAGTCCAACGGGATTTTGAGTAACTGATATTGTGGGTCCAAATGCTGCGAGAGGGAGATGCGAATTCAAGGCTTTCTGATAGATAAAGAACCTTCTCTACAGGAAGATGGTTTTGAAGCAGTTTTGAATGGCCGACGTAGCGGCAGGAATACCCATTCGTCCACGGCGTTTTCTGATATCTGGGGAAAGGAGATGAAACCCACGGAATGTGCCGAACATTGCGGTGCCACGTGAGTTCGGCATGCTCGGCATGTTGAAAAATAGTTCAACCCAGAGATTCGAGAACAGCTCCGCGTCGCAATGTACTTGATCCCCGCGCTGGCCAGGAACCGTTATCAACGACAACCGGCTTTTGTCTGAACAGATAATGAAACTGTTTTCGGGCTCGAAACGACAGGTTGCCCGCTGGTTCGGACTGGATGAACCCTCATAAATCAAGGTACATAGGCTACTTTTGCAATCGCGGGGCTTTTGGTAATGCTCGAGCAGGAGATAACAGCATGTGGAGTGACCGCAATAACCGGTGAACCCGCACATGCTTTTTCCCTCGGGCTCCGTTGGATCGTAACGGCCGAAATGTACCCGCTACCCTCGTTTCGGGTTCCTCGTGGACGACGTACGGCCTCTAGACGGTGATCATGAGGACTTTTTTTTGTTACACAGTTTGTCTACGAGAGGCTCCATGGACGGAGGCGCCATGATGATGAAGGCGCGTTCAATAATTGCAGCAGTCATCTTCTCACCTGCGATTAGACTTGAATTTCGTTTCCGGATCTTGCAGCAAGTTCACGATAAGTACATCATTATTGAAGACTCGGAGCGAGATATAGAAAATTCCTTCAAGTGAATCCTGCCGCCAGCCACTCGACAATCAAGGGAGTCAGAATTCCCAACTTCTTTTCCTTCGCAGCGAAATCAAGGTACATGTCTTCATGCAGTCCACCCTTCTGAATAACGAGCTCAGTATTAGCATGGTGCTCCTTGAACACCGCAGCAAACTCCACGATGTCGTCCCGCAAGAGCTCCGCTGTCCCCACCGTAATCAGCACCCGGTCGACAACCCGATCAACGCCGGCGAACCACTCCTTAGGTGCCTTCCCCGCCTCGGAGAATGCTCCAGCGTCCTTGGGGAAGGCGTCCAGGATCTCAGTCCCCCACCCCCGGAGCACCTTTTTAGGCAAAAAGTCCTTGCCATCGTTCTCCGTGAACGACTTGCTCTCCGCGGTGAGGACCACCCAGGGTGATATCACCAGAATGCCGCGGATTGGCGCGGGGAGCCGGATTTCTGGCGTACTCGGATGGGGGTGCAGTATCTGGGAAAGGACCTGGAAGGTGAGGTTTCCACCAGCGGAATCACCTGTGATTTGGATGTGCTGGGGTTGAACCCCAGCGGCCAAGAGGAATTCGAGCGCCATGCGTGCCTGGTTAAGCGGTGTCGGAAAGTTCGCAAACGGGGCAAGGCCTAGTGAACGTGAGGTTCAGACCATGTTGTTCTGGAGCAGGACACACTATATTCCAGAAGCGCGAAGCCAACGTCGAGTTTCTGTTTCTCCAGTTCAAGTTGAACGTGTCGCCAGAAGGAAAGGGAACTATTGCTAGCTGGTAAGAAGAATCCACCACCTGAAACTCGCGTGTTCATTGCTCGAAAAAATCGTCCTTGACAAGAGTGCTTACCGTGAATGAATAGCACCACACGATCAAGGCGCCTGGGCCCTATCCACAACAGTCTTGCATCCTCACCGAGCTCGTCTGCGGTGGCAGGAAGATGAAAACCGTGCGCCCATTCATTGTACACGTTGTGCGTGGTCCCCGAACGCCATTGCAACTGTGGGATGCTTAGGCCAACAGCATACCGAACGGCGGCATCTCCGAGTATCCGTTTCAGGGTTCTCTCCGCGTTGTGGGAGGCGTATGATGTGGTGAGCGCGGTCCAGAGTAAGACCGCGGCTATGTAAATTGTAAGAATGGGTATGGTCTGAGCCGCTTGATTCCTCACGGAGTGGAAGCATCTTCACCACCATCGTCACAACTTGGGTCCAAGGGAGCTCCCCATACTTGCGTTCAGCGGGGGCCATTGGTGAAACAGGTCGTGAAGTTCAGGATCCTCGGATCTCGAACCGTATTTTATACACTCCACAGGTGTCACGAAACGACAACCCAGTTCAGTGGGCGACCAAACATGCTTCATACTCCGCCGATGTCCAGTTAGTGATAACGGAGGTTCGCAGAATTTTCAGATCTGACAGCTGTGGGTCCAGGAACTTGAACTTTTGATTCGGTGGCGGCTTCATGATCAAGGTTATGCCCATGAGTTGCTTGAATTCCCGGAGCTGCTAGCTATAGACAGCAACAATCGAATTGGGAAACTCACCAGAATGCGCAAAAGTAGTCCGACTTGAATAGCTTTCCGGTCGGACATCCATCCGGAGATCTCGGAGAATGATGAGAAGTTGATGCCCTATTTGGTGATCCCGCGACAGTTCTTGTTCTGACTCCGCCTCGAACGTCTGGGGCCACGTCTGGGGCCGGCCAATTTTAGAGCAACACAGCAGAAACTGATAGCAACGCACTGCGCGGAACAGATTGGACCCACAGTGGTTGTTCAAAGACCCGGCGAGTGGGGCGGTGGGACTTTGCCGCTGCTTTGAGCACTTTCCGCCCCCAACACGGGTACCGTGTAACCGAACATCGCCGTCCCAAGACCGATCGATCTCGGCGTGCCAGTGGAGGCGAGCCAACGCCAAACGATCTTACTATACACAAAAATGGAAGGGTTTCGCAACGAAATGTGCAGAACCTAGGGACTGCATACTATAAAGACCACATACAGCACCTGCAACTTCCCTTCAAGATGTCCACTACGAAGAAGGTCGCGCTCGTAACGGGAAGCTCTGAGGGCGGAATTGGCTTCGCCATGTATGTTTTCTTCAGGCGCTGCTCCACCTGTCTGTATTGACCCTTTGCAGGTGCCAGCAGCTGGTCGAGAAAGACTACATTGTCTATGCAACATCCCGATCCACTTCTTCCACACAAGCTTTGACGCACCCGAACATCAAAAGACTTGCTTTGGATGTGAAGGACGACGCGTCGGTCAACAAAGCTGTAGCAACCGCAATCGAGGAGTCGGGGCACATCGACCTTTTGATCAACAATGCCGGCCTCTTTGCTGTCGGTACGTGAAGCACTTTTCAAGTTAGATGTGAAAACAGCTCGACCAACATCAATTATAGGGCCCATCGTTGACTGGACTGGCGAAACCGCCAAGGACATCTACGACACGAATGTTGTTTCAATTGTCCGTATGTGCGCCGCCGTCTTCCCCCACATGGCCAAGCGCAAGAGTGGAACCATCCTCAACATGGGTTCGGTCGTGGGCGAATAGTAAGTACACCAACCTTCCTCGTCCAAGTCGCGTACCTACCGTCTATTACAGTGGGACACCGTGGTCAGGATTGTATGACTCATCCAAAGCGGCAGTCCGCGCTATCTCTGAGGACCTCTACTTGGAATGCAAACCCTTCAATGTGCACGTTATGCACGCCGCTCCCGGAACCATTCACTCGAAACTCGCCGACAAGCAGGCGGACTACGAGCTCCCGTCTGGTTCACTTTACGGTCGCTTCGCCCACAATGTTATGCAGCGACTGGAAGCCTCGCGGGATGACAAGGCGATGAATACCGACGCATTCGCCAAACTGATAATCTCCAAGGCCACTCGAGCGAAACCCCCGCGGTACTTCCGCGCTGGCGGCTACACAGAGCTGTACGCTATCTTCGGCCTCCTGCCGCGTGGAGTGGTTCTTTGGATCGTCTGGAAAATGTTTTCGGGAGCTAAGAAGTAGCACAGCGCCTGGTAAATATTGTTGAACAGATCTCAGTTCGTGATGTATTCGAGTCAGTGTTTCGTTCTTGACCGCAAAATCTCCGGATCCCTGTATTATCTGTGGCTCGCTCCGCGGAGGAACGTGGGCGGGCCTCGGACTCTACTTCCGTCCTCCGCTTGTGGAAGTTGAACCAAAAAAAAACTTCGTCAACCCCTGTGATCGCCGCGTCCCAACAAGGACTTCAGCCATATGGGCTGGCGACTCGGGTCTCTCATCGTAAGTCCGGGACTTCGCTCCCACCTCAGTCCAACGGCTATCTCTGCGGACTTCAACCGCTCCGAACACGCCGCACGGAAACCATCGATCTGAGCGAGTGCTGCCACATGGAAAGTTTGCCGATGACCTGCACACAGAAGGGATGGACTGGAACAAAGATATTCGCCGTTTACATGTACAGACTATACAAGGAGGAAGTGTAGCAGACGCGCTCGAAGAGAAGTGGAAAATTCGGAAAGGTACACAAACGAGCTGCTCAGTATACGGTGGAATTACCTTTGGATTCCAGGTCGTCGGAGGTCAGAGACCGGTCGGCTGTGAATCCATTACCACCCAGGCGAATGGCTGAGATGGTGGAGTTGCCCATAGTAGTCGACGACGACAATTGATTCGAACCACCTGGGCGACGATTTCCAAACTCGATATTGCTGAGTGGAAGGCTCTGGCCCCCCCTTTGGAGGTCTTCACGCGTTTTAGTGAGTCCGACGCGAATAAAGACCATGCTGAATGTAATCGATATAATTGAGGGGATCTAGAATATCATGGTCAACTCCCACTTCGCGGCCAACAAGGCCTGGAACGTACAAGCGTGTTCACAACATACTCCATCGCCAGGAAGTGGAGGATGGTGATCATGGCCATGATCAAGGTGATAGTGTACAACGCGCCAGATTCGAGTATGACGGCTAGGATCGGTCGCAGAGTGCTGTGGGTTGAGTTGAGCTTTCGAGCATTTTGGTCTGCTTTCCAGATGCGGAACGCAAGAAGTACTGAAGAGGTTATCAGTCGGAGGCCGCATTGAAAGGAAAGGGCCTATTACAGGTTCCCGATAGATTGGCCGCTAATGTTGTAGCATACAATATGACAATTTCGTTCGCCTCGATAGGGACGGCTGTGCCACGCGAAAGCGAAGTCAAAATCCAGCAGACCATCCCTGGGAGCAGTGTTAGCGCTTGCAGTGTCATTTCAAGTTCAATGGCATTACCAAAGGAAGCCAACCAGGCCATGAATGGCAAGATTATAACATCGAAACGACCCCAGACAACGTAGCAGCGGTACAACTGGAAATTATTAGGCCACAGGCACAGGTAATAGAGACCCAACACACCACTACGCCATCCCCCAGGAGTGTTTGCAGGCCATATACCGCATTATTGAGCAGAGGAATAGATCCAGAGAAGTTGGAAAGGAACTCTTCTGGAGCGGTGGGACTCGAGATATGGTTGGTGAAGGCTTTGACCGTCTGCGAGATATCGATGATCATGCGCTGGAAGTACAAGGTCAATGTGAACCGATACAACAGGAAAAAATTGCCAACCGTAGTACTCAAAATCCACATGATGCAGGCAACGATGATCATTGGGGTGTTGACTTTCCCGCCATGGCGCTGGAACAGGAGGATCCAGACGGTTAATCCAAACATGCAAACGGAGAACCCTGCGGATAATTGCGTCAGAAAGGGAAGGGAGTGTTGCCGTCTTTTTTCACCATAAAGTATACCCTCCAAGCCAAACGAAACGATGGGAGCGACGGCGTTGTTGCCAGTAATCAAGGCAGACATTGTAGCTTGTCCAGGTAAAGGTTAGAGCCTCGCCAGAGTCTTTTAAAGGAGACCGTGTGCAATTCAATCGAGGGACTGATGGGGTGCTGTAGTATCTCCTTGATTTTTCCCTGGAATCCAAGTCAGCAACCGGTTACCGCGGGTCCCAAATTATCCCAAAATCTATCATGTCGCCATACGAGGAAGGTTCTAGTACTCCGGAGGGTGGAGAGGAGAAGTCCAAACCAAAACCGCAAACGCCGCTGTCAATAAACTCAATGGTTTATGTTAAGATAGTAACCGCTAAGCAGCGGGGAGTTCACCTGGGTGATGCACATGCGCGACGTCAAACTCGTCTCACTGCGCGCGGCGTCCGGCGTCAACGCACGGGAAGACCCGGGTGAGAGCAAGGCAGATTGATGTGATCTCGGCATGCTTTGCATACTATCAGTATGCACTTCAAACTCACGGGCGGCAACAAGGACGCAAGAAAACCCGTCGAGTGACTGGTACGGGTACGTACTGTTGATGTTGATGAATTATGGACCAAAAGTAGAGTAACACATATGGAAGGGAGAACCGGAATCTCCTCACCGGGATCTATCTCGATTCTCAAAGCCCGCGCAGAAAGTCTGACTGGGGGGGGGGGGGGGGGGGGGGGTTTATTATACTCGCGTGGTCCAAATGTCTGAACAACGAGTCTACCGAAGACAAACACTGGAAGAGTGGGATCATCTAGATGCATTGCGTTTGTACGCTAAAAGCTGACACAACCATCTTGTCAGAACAGTCAGGAAGTCATGCGTGACTGTCGCCTCGCAGTGAAGAAAGAGGGAACTCCGTCTGGCTGAGAAGGCAACGGTCATGAAATTCTTATCAACGGCTGCGACTCACATGAATCGAGGCGGCAACGCAAAGGCTTCTATTGAGTTGCAGTGGCTGGGGGCCAAGGGGAAAGTGTAGCCGCTCAGATTGGTTGTAGCTCAGCCCAACTTCAGCGGCGAACAAAGAAGGTATGAGGTCGCTACCGAGATCTAGTTGGAGCCGCGGAGCCCAGGCCGCGCAATGTTGCCTCGACGCAAAGTGGGTGCCTCTCGACGTAGTCGGCGTCCGCAACTGGGTGCACCACCCAGCACGGATGGGTTTCCTGCCATCGTTGGGGATGTCAGCTTGAACGGAATCGCATTGGGTCTAGATATGTGAGCATGATGTCTTGCGCAATGCAATGGCAGAATATACGCGCTCACCTCGGCTGTAGTAACAAAAGTCCGATTTCTAAAATTGAACGGTAGTTTGAACCGTGAGAACATCGGCTATCATGCCGAAAGTTGCCGGGGTTCAGAACCTTCAGGTTGAAAAATCATTCGCAGTGCGATACTACTAGTACATGTCTAAAAATTTGCGGCGGAGCCCGGTTTCAGGCACATTCGATGCTGTATATCAGACACCTCTGCTAGAGAGTGATTTTCATTGCCTTTAACCAGCGGTGACTTTGTGAGAGATACCTCACCGCGCTGCCCACCGTTCTGGCTTTGCCACCTTTGATGCTCACGCAAAGTGAAGATTCAGTGACAACTTGAAGGATCGGGATTTGAAGATCGTCAAGTTTCCACCGCGCTTTTTGGTGTCCATTGACTCCATTCCCGGCACTTGCTGCTGGTCTCGGGAATGTCTCGCCGCTGCCGGACTGCCTCTCGAGATCGGTATTTCGAGGGTTTTGGCGCGATCTGCCCCCCTCCCCTGATTCCAGCGAGCTTCCTACCGGGGTTCAGGAAACCCGATTCCTCCGCAGATCTCCCTCGCTGTGCCACAGGTGCCAAGTGCCTCTCAGTAGCATATAAGATCCCAAGCTCATGTTCTACCGAACACCCCGACGCAGCGCAATCGGTTTGGTGCCGCGCCCCTGCCCACATCAGCGACACCCCTTCCAATTAACCACTCGGAGTCCCCCCGTTCCTCCCCTGGCCGCCTGCTTCCCTGCGGCGTGGACATACCGCCGCCTTCTCTTTGATTATAGGACCAGTTTCGAAGGATGATGTCTTTACACTGAAGCCAAACTGAAGCCCCAAGATCCCTGAAAAATTGGTGTCCTTGGTTTGGAATAGGGGATCGATCTTTTCTGACCTTATTGCAACCTTATTGTCTCAGAATAGGTTCGGATTCTGCGGCATCTCTACTGCGTAATCATGCGTCGCTGCAGGCGTGCCTTACGGACCGCTTCGTACCCAGCGGGCCAATCGCCAAATGCCGCGGTTCAGTCGTGCGCCAACATCGCCGACTGGCCAATCCCGCCGGGTGCAAGATGCCTATAGCTACACCTGCCAACCGCCTCCGCTCTGGCGCATACCACCGGGCACGACCGCTCGGAACGCTACGCGGCCCAACAACGGCGGCACCGAGCTGTGCGTGCGGCCTCCCCCCATTTTATCGCTGCGGCTGGTGCTGCCTTCCACAGCGCAGATCCACCCGAACGCCGCAGGCAGCTCACGCTAGCTGCGTGCAGTGAACGCTTGTGCCCTCATCCATCACGCCTGTGCGACCTTGCGCTTCCGGTGGATGTGCAGCGCCGTTCCGCCACTACGGCTGCGCAGTGGTGCGTGCCCTCGGTATCACGGTGCCCCGCGAACGCGCGCGCGAAACTGTGTCGAGGTGCTTGCCAATGTTGCCATAGCGCTCGAGCTTCCCTCGCCCTCGAACCCTCCCGTCCCTTGACGCCGTCATTGCGTCGCCAGTCGAAAGGGGGCTGGAAAATGAGGGTGGTGTTGTGTTTGCTCGAACGGCTCATCGCCTCGCCGTCTGTGTACTTTTCTTCGAAACTTTAATGCAAATTTTCTCGCGGCGACGACGTCGAGCGGCTAATTCTGCTCGTCGGGAAGTACGACGGCTACGATACATTACTCCGCTACTATGCGATCAAAGTCTTCCAGCGGAGGAGGAGGAGGAGGAGGAGGCAGGTGTACTGCAGAGGTCCGCGGAGCTCCGAAAACTCGTCTCGCCAAAGCAACAACCGAATGCGGGTGGACTCGAGATTTCAATATGTCGAATTTTAACAGTAAGGAGTAGGAGGAGGTCATCGTCATGTAGAGAAATTTTGTTCGAAATTCACCAAATTGATGAATTTTAACCTGGAGACGTGTTAATGCCTGCCAATATTATACCAAGCACTTTTGGCTTACCGAGGGTGATCCAAAACACAAGCGCACCCAGGAGAAGAACCAGATAGTGCCTTGGATCCAAAACCGCGCCTCGCCACCTCTCGCGTCGCAGTCTCCGCCCCCACTCGTCGTTCTTGATAGCCGCCTTCACGGCGAAGTCGGTCCACCTGGGCCGCCGCACCCACCACCAGAACAACATCATCGACCCCGGGAAGATGCTCGAGACCTTCCCGTCGCCGCCGGTGCGGTACCACGAGAGACAGTCCACGAACACAGAGCGCGCGAGTCGACCCTGGATGCGCTCGTTGTAGAGGTCGGTTGCGCGCGCGGTGACCGTAAAGGTCGAGACCACTTCGTTCAGAATGGGCTCGATGAGTTGTATGAAGTAGTTGATCTTGGGGAGGTTTCATATTCACGCAGTCAACCCAACTGACGACATACCTGTAGTTCCTCTGTGAGGATGACGGAGGTGTGCCCTGTGCTGGTATTTGGACCTGTGAAATGCCTGGCTCAGTATTGAAGCGAGCAAGAGTTTCTTTTCTCGCACCTTGCACTAAGAAGAAATTGGGAAACCCAGGCAGCAGACCGCCCAGGTAAGCCTTGGGTCCACCTTGAGAGTCGTAATACTGCTGTACCGTCTCCCCAGTGTCGCCAGTAATGCTGATCGGGTACTGGTCCTGCGACAGGTTGTCAGGTGAGTTATGACGGCGATCAAGATTTCGCTCTCACTGCGACAAAGCCTGTTGCGAAAATAATGATATCGAACGGTAATTTGTCTCCTATTTTGCTTTGAGATAGACGGAAAGGTGAATCGTGAACGGGTGGCCCTCGAACCTTTTTTGGTGATAATCCCGTCTTCACAAAAGGACTGAATGCCATCCCAGTTCAGACGCAGGTTCGGCCGGTGGAGAGCCGCCAGGAAGTTCTGGTCAAAGATCATTCGTTTGCACCCCAGCGCTGGCATATAAAAGTCAGGATGGGGGGCAATTGAGGGGTCGTGTTGACCACATACTGTAGTTCGGAATGAGCCGTTCGAGGTCTTTCTTCGGCGCCGTACGCGTAATGTAGTCCTTTCCCATCTGCAAATGGTAAGAGAATATCTGTGGGGAGCCCCAGTGGGCGCACTTTGGTCAACTTGGTGCGAATCATCTTGTTCGAGAACACGACCAGGTACAGCATCTCCGTCTAATCAAATGCAGTCAGATAGTATCCGGACCAAGGGAAGGTGGGTGCGTACTCGGAAGTAGAGGAACACTCTGTAAAGTCGCAACGCCAACGGCACATTCCTAAACGCCCACTTCCACGGTGAACTGTAGTCGGAACGAGCCTAAAATCCATATGTGAGAGATGCATTCGCAGTTATAGGGAACGGTACTGACCGGCGGGAGGAACCAGTTCGGAGTCCTACAGAATTCGGTGATATCTATAGTGGGATCCTCCGAAATGAGGGGCACGAATTGTGTTCTGAATGGAATCAACATCGCATCGCGGTGGCCATTTCACTTACGCGGAGGCACCGTTCCCAATCACAGCCACCCGCTTTCCTCGCAGATCCACGCCGGTATCCCACCTTGCAGAGTGAAAGGTTTTACCCCGGAAGGAAGAGTGGCCAGGGATATTCGGCAAGTGGGGGACAGCAAGCACACCGATCGCAGAAATGAGGATCTTGGCGGTGGTAGAAAATCTTTCACCGGATCGAACGTCCTCCGTTATAATGTGGTAGTGCTCCTCTTTGACCCTCCATTCGGCCGAGACGACCAGACGATTGAACACGATGCGAGGATGCAAACCGTATTTCTGGGTTAATCCACGCCAATACTCTTGTGTTTCTGGTTGGGATCCGTGTGTGGAGGGCCAGTCGGGCTTCAGGTCTGTCGAAAGGGAGTAAAAATGGATGCCAACGTCAGATGAGGCGCCCTAGTCGTGTAGTGTTAGTTCATTTGACCGAACAGGGAAAACCCTCATCGAACGGGATATATATTGTCCTAGGAAAATCTGAGTCGGAGTTGATGAAGAGGGAAGACCTTAGCGGACCCTCCATGCCCTGTGCGATCCATGTGAGTGCGAGTGAGTTGAGAAAGGAATATGAGTGGACTGACCCCCCAACATCTGAAGCGCACTCATAAATCTGTCAATATTTGTCAGTAACAAAAAAAAAATCGGCGTAATTCTGAATACAATGAAGTCGTCCAGTCCCAGTTGTCGTCGGAGCGCGATGGCACAGGAGACACCCCCTATCCTAATATTGGCAGGGAAGTGAGCAGGAGGAATAGGTAGGTTGAAAGACCCCACACCCGGCCCCGATGATCACAATAGACTGGAGCATAGTGCGAGTCAGCGCGATCGCCCACACTTGGAGCGCTCTCTTTACCTGCCACCAAAATAGTAGTTCTCACGACTGCGGGAACGGCATCGGACCCATTGAGGTAAAAGGCCCCGTAATCACGGAAAATGAACATGGCCGATATCAGTGGGCAGGACGATTAGTAGAAAATTTGAATCGACGGAACACCCGCATTGAGTATTACCGTGAAAGATGCGTTGCCGGCTCGCTTGAGTTGCGGTCGTGGCTCGGTAAAGCCTGGAGCTACGGCACCAACGCTGCAATCCTAAAGGCGAGACTTTCTTGCCGGCGATCGAGGTTTCCGCTGTGAGCCTGTGACCGGGAGTTGTCCATCATGATCACAAGACTCAGAACACTGCCACTGCTTAGGATCACTCCGCTCGCCATGGCCAAGTGTCACTCGGCATGTGGGCAGATGTGGGTACGCCTTGCACACCAAGGATCAACTATCTGCTTATCTTGACACGCAGCAGTACAGCCGCGTCGGGAGGTTTCAGCGAAATCACCACTTCCTGTTATACTCGAATAGTGCAGCACGAGGTATCAAAATCTCCCTTTGATTTGGCGGGATCAGGAACGCTTTCCACCAGGATATTCCGGGAAGGACCCCTTGTTCGAATTGTGCCTTCCAGGCTGTTTCAACCGACATATATAAACGCGCGCCACCATGCCACTCGCTCTGACTCATCAACTATGCGTCCTACGACCAGTGCATTCCTTTATTTCCTGTGTCCCGCCAAATGCTTAGCGGCTCTCTACGAAACCTTTGCGGCGGTACCCACCTCTGAGTTTGATTTCATTATCGTTGGCGGTATTCCTCCTCTCTCCTTGTGTTATTAAATCGTACTGACCTCTATGCAGCTGGGGCTGCGGGAAGCGTTATAGCGAATCGGCTCACAGAACACCCCGGTATCTCCGTTCTTCTTCTTGAAGCAGGACCCTCGTAAGGCGTCACAATGATCAAGTTTGCGATAATTAATACCTCCACCAGGAACGTTGGAGTCCTCGACAGTATCATTCCGATGTTCCCAAGGTCGCTCAATCCCAATACCGCCTACGATTGGAATTATACCACCACACCGCAGGCTGGGTTCAATGGCAGAAGCATCGGTTACCGTTGAGTTATCTACTTGTTACAATCCGAGTGTCTGACATTTGCCAGCGCGAGGCCATTTGCTTGGTGGGTCTACGTCGGTTAGTAAGTGAAGATGCCTTTTTTTTGTATCGATTCAAACCATTGATTTCCTTCCAGATTACATGGCATATACTCGTGGCAGTTTTGAGGCGAGTTCTAATGCTCCCTAGAGTCTGCACATTAATGTTTTCTTCCTAGGAGTGGGATCGTTATGCGAGACTTAGTGGCGATCCCGGATGGAACTGGAACAATGTCCAGCAATACATAAAACGGGTACGGAACCCAATTCACTTGATTTTCTCGTTCAAATTGTGTTGAAACAGAACGAAATGTGGAACCCCCCCGCCGACCGTCATAACACCATTGGGCAATACAACCCCCTCCTTCACAGTTTGGACGGCATAAACTCCGTCAGCCTCCCAGGTTTCAGCCATCCGTTTGACCCCCGAATTATTGCAACAACACAAGAACTTCCGGAACTGTTTCCTTATAATGAAGACATGAACTCGGGTCGCCCACTCGGTCTCGGTCTGTAACCAGTTGATTATCTTGACTGCCTGATGTCCTCAAACCTGCTCGGACTCAGGTTGGGTACAGGCGACAATTAAAGGTGGTCAACGAAGCAGCGCGGCCACTTCGTATTTGAGTCCCGCATTCATGTCGCGACCTAACCTCCATGTCTTGGTCAACTCGCGTGCCACACGGATCATCCAGACAGGAGTAGATCAAGGGAAGCCTGCGTTTCGCGCGGTTGAATTTACTCAAGCAGGATCTACCTCAGGTTCGGCTTGCATTTTGTAAAATTGGTCTCGCTAATTGGAGATCGGGGAAATCACAGGTCCTCGAACCACGCTGAACGCGTCAAAAGAGGTCATATTATCCGCGGGGTCCATTGGCACCGTTCAGATTCTCATGCTCTCCGGAATCGGCAACGAGAAAGACCTCTCTGCCCTCGGAATAAAGACCGTTGTGAACAATCCATCCGTTGGCGCTAACTTGACGGACCACCCGCAAGTGACCAGTGTATGGGAAGTCAATTCCAATGGTACGTTCGATGACCTCAACCGTAATGATACTTTGGTCGCTGCGGACATTGCGGCCTGGAACAAGACACAGATGGGCCCCCTCGTTGATACGCCCCTCGCGCATCTCGTGTGGAAACGCGTGCCAGACGGCTCTTTCTCGATCCCTGACCCGTCCGCGGGACCCAATACTCCTCATTATGAACTGCTCTTCGTGGTACGAGCCCTCGCTTGAACCTTGTGACTGTTTACTTACGGATATCTTGAATGTAGAACGGGTGGATTCGTTTCCAACCCGTTCCGGCGACGGGGCATTACATGACAATAGTAACGGCGATGACAACTCCCGTGTCAGGTATACTACTCGTTAACAAATTTGATTGTAGGCTAACTATTAGTACCATAGTAGGAGAGGTTACTCTAAGCTCCGCTGACCCGTTTGAGCAACCGAACATCAACCCAAACCTACTGGGTGCTGACTTCGACCTCTTCGCAATGGGCGAAGGGATCACTGCGGCGCGACGATTCGCCAAGGCCAAAGCCTGGGATGGATATGTGATCCGCGAGTTCGATGATCTCGCAGCGGTGACGGACGACGCGAAGCTCAAGGCTTACATCCAGCTCAACGCAGGCACTATCTACCATCCAGTAGGAACGGCAAGCATGTCCCCTGTGGGTGCCCAATTCGGCGTGGTCAATCCTGACTTGGTGGCGAAAGGGATTTCCGGTCTCCGCATCGCAGATGCTTCCATTTTGGTGGGTTCATCCCGGTTTGATCGAGCTCAGGCTAATTGAGAGTACTTAGCCCATCGTTCCCTCTGCTCATCCTCAAGCATTTGTATACATCGTCGGAGAAAGAGCGTCGGACCTTATTAAAACCACTTACGGATTGGTTTAGTAAAGCACAGTGCGCCCTGTCGGGAGATAAATGTTGAGGTTGACTACCCAGAGCACCAATAATTTCTCGAATGTCCATGAACGTGCCTTCGTTTTTGTTTGAACAGCAATGCCGGTCTGAACCCAACTTGCTTGCCGAGGTGCCGGCGAACAGAAGTGTTGATGTCTCTGGATGAACAAATCGATCGGACTCCCACGGTTCATTTTTTGCCGACATAAGGCGAAATTTACTCCGCTTGAGCTCTCAACTTTTTTTGGGTCCTTTTAGTATCGTCGTAGCTCAGGTTAAGAGGACATTTGACGCCGTTCGATCTCTTCGAAACCCCGTTTCTCTATACCGTAATAATCTTAAATAGACCGGTAGGCAGACTGTCTCGGGTCCTATCCCCGTACAATTTTGCTGCGATGGCCAACTGTCAAGGAATCCCCGGCTATGTTTCACCCCTTGATTAGTTCTGTCCGTACTTTCGTGCGAGTATCTTACCGCTCAACGGACCGGCATTCAACTTGTGGAGCTCCTTGAACGACGGAAAGATGGCGAGCCCACAAGAACATGTGGAGCTGCCAGCTTGGTGGCAGCTCCGCCTCAGCGCCTATGGATTCTAAAATAAAATGAAATGCGGATCCGAATCTCCAATGGAAGCCAGGTTGCGAGATGGACAATGTCCGATACAAATTACGTTGTGCCGGTGCCACCTCAGCGCCTGTGTATTCCAAAATAAAATGCGGATCCGAATCTCCAATGGAAGCCAGGTTGCGAGATGGACAATGTCCGATACAAATTTGTGCCGGCCAGAAGTTGCTTGGGAGATGGGAAGGCATGCGGCGTTGGTAGATGCCGCCTGTCCCAAAATAAACATAGAATCACACGGGCACAGGGTGCCGACACAGCGTGGCCACAGCCCAAGTCTACTGCCGTCGTCTGTTCACCCCCCATGTCCCTCCCGAACCCAGATGCTGTTGTGATTTTTGCCGCCTTGGTTTGTACTGTGCTGAGCGGTCGCATTGAGAAACTACTTACGCTCTTGCAGGTTTGCCATTACTTGATTTTCAAAAGATATGAGCCCAAAGACGCGCGAATCCTCGTCGGTCTGGTTGCGCTGCCGCCGCTGGCTATTGGGCTTCTTCCGCGCCAAGACTCTCTCAACAAGTTTCTCTCTGTCTTGTGGTCATCTCTGTTGTACTGCTCGGCCTTGGTGACTTCCATCATCGCCTACCGGGTTTCGCCCCTTCACCCATTGTCAAAATATCCGGGACCCGTGGCCTGCAAAATCTCGAAGCTGTGGCTAATGTGGATCGCATCGAGGGGGAAACTGCACTTGTATGTGAAGAGTCTACACGACACATACGGCACAATGATTCGGATTGGTATGCACATTCATACAGTCCAACATCTCGGCTCATTCTCCATTCACAGGCCCGAACGAACTCTCAATAATCGATGCATCTCTCGTGACCGCCGTAGTCGGTCCAAACGGGATGCCCAAGGGCCCGGGTAAGTTTACTATCCCCACGATATCCGTGGACGACCTATTGATTTTCATAGTCTGGGACGGCCGCGTAATAACGGGGAAGCGAGGGGCCGCCTCACCACAAGCGGCAAAAGGAAACCTCATCGGCGCGCGCGACTATAAGCAGCATGCCCTAGCGCGCAAAACGTGGAACCGTGCATTTCTTCCTGCGTCTATCAAGGGATATGAGCCCATACTCGTTCGAAGGGTTGCTCAGCTCACTGAAGCTATCAGCGCTCAGCAGGGCACTGTCGACCTTTCCCACTGGTTGAGTTTCTTCTCGTGAGCACCTCTCCTCTCGATCAATAATATATTTGCTCAATCTTCTTGAGGTTTGACATCATGGGTGACATCGCGTGCGTCCATGGCTTTCCACTCTGCTTGGATTAATGTCAGTAACCGCGTTGCACTGGCAGCTTCGGAGGAGGTTTCGAGCTTATGCGTGATGGAGACAAGGACGGTCTCTGGCGCACAATGGAAGATGGGCTGTAGTGAGTGTAAAAATCCGCACTCGTAGACCCGCACTCACCGTCTCGAAGTTTCCCAGCGCTGACCCAACAGATTCCCTGGGTCGTCTCATTTCTCCCATATTTTCCCAAGGTTGGAAAAGAGATGAGAGCTCTTGGAGAATTCGCCTTCGATCAAGCCAAGCGGCGCGTCCAGGATGGGTCCATTCACAACGACTTGTTCTACTATTTAGTAAGCTGGCTTTGTTCTTTCCGAATGGAAACTGAATACTTTGCAAGATGGATGATAAACGCGTCGATGCCGATCCGTATCCCTTTCCTCTCGCGGTATCCAACGCGGTACTTGCCATTATTGCCGGATCGGATACGACTTCTACCGTGCTGTCCAACACATTCTACTTCCTTTTGACTCATCCGGAATCATACAAGCGTCTCCGCTTGGAACTGGACCAGGCGTTCCCGGACAAGGAGCCTATCGACGCCGCACTGCTATCCAGTCTGCCCTATCTCAACGCCGTCATGTATGTGTCCACTGGAAGACCTCATCCACCTCACATTGAACCTCTCCCCCCCCAGCAAAGAGTCTCTGAGAGTTTATCCACCACTCTCGACTTCACTCCAACGGGCACCAACTCCGGGGAGCGGTAGCAAGGCGCTGACTGAAAGGTATATTCAACGAGCACAATACCAGCCCACCACTACTGAAAGAAAGATCTTTGAAGTTTCGTGATTTCGGAAGGCACCGCTATAAACATCCCACCGTACACCCTGCATCGCGATCCGCGATACTTTTACCCAAACCCCGAGAAATTTATGCCCGAGCGCTGGCTCGCGGCCAAAGATGACGCGAACTTCACTCTCAACGAAGAGGCCTACATTCCCTTCTCAACTGGACCGTGAGTCGGACTGTTCTCCCCCCGCCATACAAAGCATAGCTAACCTAGATCGACAGGGCCAACTGCGTGGGGAAGAACTTTGCGTTGCTCGAGATGCGCATGGTCTTGGCGTATCTGCTGCAGGCATTTGAGATGCAATTGGCGGATGGGTATGAGAAGGAGGAGTACGAAGCGGAGTTGAAGGACTACTTTGTTCTGCAAAAGGGAAGGCTGCCTGTTTCCCTTACGAGCCGCCGGACTGCGTAGTGCTTCAGCTAGGATCATCCGAGTCGCCTTGTGGTGTTGAATCACGACATTATGTAACACGAAATTGAACCGTGGGACTACAGGATCGTCGTGGGTTGAGACACCCAAATCAATGAAGAGAATGATATAACAAGAGCCATTTCTGCGCTTGGTTAGAGGGAACGAGTCGGAACAGTCGCCTATGGCTACCAGCGATTCCGTGTGTGGCCACACAGTCGAGAAATACTGTACATCCGGGAAATCAACACGACCTCGGGTCGTCGACCTCGCCCGATGAGTACCTACCGTCGGAAAAGGACGCGGTGATTCTATACAGCTGGCTCCCCACATCTCTGATTTCGGCCGCGACTGGCCGCCGGGAATTGTGGCGAACTGGCCCCGCAATTTCCATGGCGCCGGGTTCCACTTTCCCAAGCGCGCAGCGTTATTGCGCGCCATTGCCGACAATGCGCTCATATCGCCCCGGCTCCGATCCTGCACGGGCTACTCCAACACATGCACGGGCCTCCTGGGGCTCGCTCTGCTTGGCAAGGTTAATCGCATTGCACATCATGCGACAGATTTTCTTGACGCAGCCAGTTCTCGTCCGGGACGAGTCGTCCCTCTGCCATTGTATTGGGCTCAGGCAGATCTTGCTGTATCCCGAATTGCATCCAGAGAACGATCACGTACGGGATGAGAGAGAGAGTTTCAAACTCGAGCGAAAAAGGGTACAACGCCGGTACTTCGTAGTACTGGAAAACGAAATTCAGGAAAGATGGCGGCTTGCCACCTTCGGGAAGCTCGACGCTCAGCGCTCAGCGCTCAGCACTCTTATTCTGCACATTCTTGCTGTAATATCTACTTTTCCGTCTGTACGTTAGTAGTTGGAGATCGAATACATAGTTCCACCGTTTGCGTCACATTTTACCAAGGTCAAGGAGTCGTTCCGTCCGACTTGCTCACCCCAACCAGCACATCCCACTCTCGTCGTTCGTCCCGCTGCGATTGGGTACCACGAGACGGCTGGGACGCCGCAGCCTGGGCAGCATTGGTGAATCTCATGCTACTTGGTCTCGTCGTCGACAGATGAATCTACGTGTCAAGGTTTTCAGAGCGCAAATCGGAGTCGAGGGAACATTGACTGGACTCACCACCGGCGTCGAGAACGGGACCGACGCATCCTTGAGCGCGCGGAGCGTGATTCTAGAGTTGAGGCTGTGGCTTGCGTGAGCTCTTCCTCAAGGTGGCAATCCACTGACCTCGCTGGAAGTGAATTGGCGAATTAGAGTTGGTTGACTGGGTAAACCGATCGCTTACGCCTCGCGGGCGATATGGCACACGATGCGTTGCCCTCGAAGGGGGAACAAACATGATCGATTTCGGATTGAACCGTGGGAATGTATCAGGTCGGCAACTGTTCGCCGGCATAGGCGCTCTATTAAAACGGAAGCTGGGAGGGAACATGTACACCTACCCAGGAAAGTGGCTGCGGACACTGTGCGTAGAACGTGTTTTGAGACTCACCGAGGATCTCCAACGGAGCGAAGAGATACTTGAAACAAGTAAGGCATGCCTCTCGCTCGAGGAGAACTGTTCCACCGGTCAAGATCTGACTCACGAGAACAAAAAAAACTTGTACATCGATTTGACATCGATGCATGTAAGAGTCGTAGTCCTGAAACGAGAAGCAGGCTCTCCAGAGCCCCACTCGCCATTATAATTTCCTCTGTAATTGAATGTGCGAATGTTTCCCGAGCGACAGCATGAAAAGATACTGACGTCGAGGCCAACGTGATGATTCAATTGAAGGCTGAGGTTTACTTGAGAAGAGAAAACCTACTTGAATCAATTTGTCGGCCGACCTCTGAAATACGAAGAAGAACGCACCAGGGCCATCGTAATTTCACCCGCCACTTCCGCGCCTCCAACCCCGCTCCGACATCAAAAACTCATACACCAAGGCCTTGAGTTTTCTATCGTCGCCTGGAAAGCGAGTGAAATAGAGATAGGTCTGCATCATTGATAATCCGAATAGCAGCGAAGACACCAGTACTCCGACTTGCAGGGCACCTAAAGCATCCATGAATTCATGTCGCCAAATAGGGAGGACTGCGAGTCTGACCGAGAGTAGGGTTGGGATCGAAGTGGATTGAAGTTAGAGGCGAATCCATGGGTTTCGTGGAACGAGGACAGTGGAAGCTACGGCGAGACTATAAGCAACAGACCGCAGGGTGCATGTCAGCTTACCTCTAACCGTCGAACGCCGGTCCCAATACACGAATTGGAATCCATAGGGTTGTTACGGACTAACTCCGAAGACGGCATTTTCGGTCCCACTTTGGACCCCGAATGTGGCCCTACTCGTGCGCCCTTGAGAGACACGATAGCATTTTACTTACGAAGGGTTTTGGCAGCAGTGTATATGTATCAGCCACGAACATCGGACCAGAGTTGGGACGAGTTGACAGGTCAAGATGAAGAACCGAGGGTCGGTAGTGAGGACACTCTTCGACACAAAGGCTAAGGACAGGGCGCCCAGATAGAGAATTCCTGGGCTACAAGGGAAAAGGGCTCTCCGACCCCGAGTCAATGGATTGAGCAAGGATTCAGATCTCCTGCGGCGGCCGTGTTTGACCATATTGGACTGGGAACGATAGACCAGCACTCGGAGCCGTCGCCACTCTTGATTTATTTGAATCCAGATGACTTTGGCCTCGAGTCCAGAAACGCATGTTGCGGTTTGGTTCAAGTGTCAGTTTCGGCAGCGCCCGGTGCCGAGTATGCTTATATAAGTTATTCCCAGCCTGTACAGTTTTGTCCCTTCTTCCACCCTCGACCTCCTCAAGACACGCCGCCAAAAAAAATGGTAAGCGCATCCATGGCCAACCTCGGAGCTCATACCGCAGGGATCGGACTCTCGAATTCCTGTAATTCGAGCAGATGGTAAGTTTTCGCAGTCTTTTTCTTTCCAATGAAAAAGCGTCTAATGTGTCCTGCAGAACCTGCTGGTACATGGCACCAACTTGTTGGTTAGCCTGTCGACACTGAGCCCTTTCCAATCTGAATGAGGCAATGAAGTGCTCGTACAACGCTGGGCCCGCACTTCGCTGCGGGCGTTAGAGCTCCGAGGCGCACTGTCAACCTTGTTGAGCAATGCTAACCCTCGTCTCCATGACCAGCCCCCCAAGACCGGAAAGAAGCCCGCGCCCGCCCCCTTCGGCGCCAGCAAGACCACCAAGACCAAGAAGAACCCTCTCTTCGAGTCGACCCCCAAAAACTTTGGCATTGGTGCGTGCCGTTTCTGTCTTTGTGTTCATCCGTATTGACGCTCGCGCAGGCCAGGACATCCAGCCCCAAACTGACTTGACTCGCTTCGTCAAGTGGCCCGAGTACATCCGCCTACAACGCCAGAAGGTCATCCTCCACCAGCGTCTCAAGGTGCCCCCCGCCATCGCGCAGTTCGCCCACACCCTCGACAAAAACACCGCGACGCAGCTCTTCAAGCTGCTGAACAAGTATCGCCCGGAGACCAAGACCGAGAAGAAGACCCGTCTCGAGGCTACCGCCGCTGCTCTCGCCGAGAACAAGGAGGCTGCGAAGGTGGGCTTTGTCTTCCCTCTTCCGTTCGTGAAGCAAATCTCACACATGGCAAGCAGGACACCAAAAAGCCCCTCTACGCCAAGTTCGGCCTGAACCACACCGTCGCGCTCATCGAGGCCAAGAAGGCGTCGCTCGTCGTCATTGCGCACGATGTTGACCCTATCGAGCTCGTCGTCTTCCTCCCCGCGCTCTGCCGCAAGATGGGCGTGCCCTATGTCATCGTCAAGGGCAAGGCCCGTCTCGGGACGGTCGTCCACAAGAAGACCGCCGCCGTGCTTGCCCTGCAGGAGGTCCGCAGCGAGGACAACCGCGAGCTGGCGACGATTGTGAGCGCCGCAAAGGCCAACTTGTAAGTTCATTCGTTCCTTGATGGTCAATGCACTGACATGGGATCGCAGCACGGACAAGTACGAGGACCAGCGCCGCCAGTGGGGTGGAGGGCTCCGCGGAAACAAGTCCACTTCGATGCTACGGAAGCGCGCAAAGGCGTCTGGCCAGTCCATCTCTGCCGCTACCATCGGCAAGCTGTGAGGCGGCGTCGCTCGTTCTATGCGCTATCTATGTCCATTATGCACACGATAATCTACATGTTTTCGCGTTCTCGTGTTACTGAGGCGCGCCATTAATATTGATTCTGAGCACAAGTCCATTCTAAGGCTTGCCTCTTACCACGATCGCAACGTTGCTCCAACTGTGAATACCCCGAAGCGGCTTCATCCGTGGTCAGCGAGCTAAACCCAAGGACGTCGAAATGTTCGACGCCCACCGGGAAAAAGCCGAAACTTTCGCCTTCCTCCGCAAAGAATCTTTGGATGTCTTCAATCGTTTACATTCCATCGACGAGGACGTCGTGTTCGTGAACCAGGTCCATGCTACGTACCCCGACATCCCACTATTGCGTGTGTCGTCCTGCTGCTGCCAGCGGGAGGAAGCTGACGAATGGACGGTGAAGCGAACCTCCGCTGCGGCGCGTGGTACACCGACCCCGCCATCGTACGCCGTCTTTGAGCGCGCCATCGTGAATTAAAGCATACGGACAAGGAACGGCCCACAGACGACCGACTGCCCCGCGTACTTCAAATCCACGGACGGCCACTTTTCAAACTGGAGCTTCAACCTGCGGAGACCGAACCTGCACTTGCTGCCACTCGCGGCGCAGAACGACGGCAAAGGGTGTGTGGCAAGGCAGACTGTGCGCAGGAGTTGGAGGGTGTTGACGCGCTGGGTACAGAATCGTGCTCGTGGACTCGACCCGCGCAGGGAAGCGCCTCCCCGACGCCCTGGCCAAGACCGTGCCCATCTGGTGCGCAGTCGTGAACCGCGCTGTATTGCTGCGCTTCCCGGAGGACAAGGTCGGGTGGGATTCAGCGCTGTACACACCTCCCGCCGCCGTGAGCGCGCAGGAGCACGCGCAGATTGCGGCCCGCGTCGACGGGTGGGCGAAAGCTTTGGCGGTGCGTCAGGTTTCTCGTTCCACTCGCAAGTGTTTATCTGACGCGTACTATAGACCTCGTCTTACACTCTGCCGAATCTCCCTCGGCCGCTGCGCCCTGTGTGGGTCACCCCTGCGTCTGGGACGCTCCCCACCCCGCCTCCGACATGCATCCCTATCGTTTGCGTCTCGGCGTCCCAGGTCGCTGACAGTACGACGCGCCGCGCTGGCGGGTTCGCGTACATCCAGGGCTCGGGAGACGACCATGAGCTGTGGGGCAGGGTGCGTTGAATGCTCCTTCTTGTCGAGGTGAAATACTCAGCGATCATCGCAGGGCCTCACGCCAGAGCTTTTCTGGGCGCACCGTGCCTCCCTCCTCGCAACAGACCGCGCGGAGCTGCGTGAACTTGTCGAGCGTCTCGTCGCTGGGCCCACCCCCGCACAGACTGCGACTCTTACGTCGCGCGTCGAACCAACTCCCATCGCGCGCGTCAACGGGCGACTACTTATAGGCGCGCTTGCCGACCTTCCTGTGGAGGACGCCGAGATGCACGCAGGCACGGCATACATCATCATCTTGCCCTCCACCTCTGGCTCGCTCTTGCCCTCCCCCTCCTCGCTCACGCCCTCCCCCTCCTCGCTCACGCCCTCCCCCTCCTCTGCCTCACCCTCCAACCCGTCCCGAATCCTCCGCCTCGCCTCCCCGACCGGCAAAAAATCCCAGCTCGCCCTCCTCCACTCCATCCTCCCCCAGTCTGTGTCCTTTGCGCGCAGGCATCTACAGGCGGGGCAGCGACTCTGCGTCGCGTGCGAGGGCGGCCGCGACCTCAGCGTCGGCGTCGCCTTGGTGCTCCTCGGCGTGTTCTTCGACGCGGATGGCGAGCTGCTCCCCCTTGCCAGCCCTGCGCTGTCTGATTCCGAGGGTACGGGAGGCGGTACGTCACTTTGCTCTTTCGAGGAAATTGCGGAGGCTCATTCATTCCATCAAGGTGATATATTGGGGATGATAACCAAAGACACGCTCCGTACCCGCCTTGAGTGGATCATTGCGAGCCGGCCCACGGCGAACCCGTCCCGCGCGACGCTCAAGCGGGTGAATGAGTTTTTGATGTCGGAGCGGGGTTGGAGGCGCGGAAGTGGCGGGTGAAATTACGATGGCCCTGGTGCGTTCTTCTTCGTATTTCAGAGGTCGGCCGACAAATTGATTCAAGTAGGTTTTCTCTTCTCAAGTAAACCTCAGCCTTCAATTGAATCATCACGTTGGCCTCGACGTCAGTATCTTTTCATGCTGTCGCTCGGGAAACATTCGCACATTCAATTACAGAGGAAATTATAATGGCGAGTGGGGCTCTGGAGAGCCTGCTTCTCGTTTCAGGACTACGACTCTTACATGCATCGATGTCAAATCGATGTACAAGTTTTTTTTGTTCTCGTGAGTCAGATCTTGACCGGTGGAACAGTTCTCCTCGAGCGAGAGGCATGCCTTACTTGTTTCAAGTATCTCTTCGCTCCGTTGGAGATCCTCGGTGAGTCTCAAAACACGTTCTACGCACAGTGTCCGCAGCCACTTTCCTGGGTAGGTGTACATGTTCCCTCCCAGCTTCCGTTTTAATAGAGCGCCTATGCCGGCGAACAGTTGCCGACCTGATACATTCCCACGGTTCAATCCGAAATCGATCATGTTTGTTCCCCCTTCGAGGGCAACGCATCGTGTGCCATATCGCCCGCGAGGCGTAAGCGATCGGTTTACCCAGTCAACCAACTCTAATTCGCCAATTCACTTGCAGCGAGGTCAGTGGATTGCCACCTTGAGGAAGAGCTCACGCAAGCCACAGCCTCAACTCTAGAATCACGCTCCGCGCGCTCAAGGATGCGTCGGTCCCGTTCTCGACGCCGGTGGTGAGTCCAGTCAATGTTCCCTCGACTCCGATTTGCGCTCTGAAAACCTTGACACGTAGATTCATCTGTCGACGACGAGACCAAGTAGCATGAGATTCACCAATGCTGCCCAGGCTGCGGCGTCCCAGCCGTCTCGTGGTACCCAATCGCAGCGGGACGAACGACGAGAGTGGGATGTGCTGGTTGGGGTGAGCAAGTCGGACGGAACGACTCCTTGACCTTGGTAAAATGTGACGCAAACGGTGGGAACTATGTATTCGATCTCCAACTACTAACGTACAGACGGAAAAGTAGATATTACAGCAAGAATGAGCAGAATAAGAGTGCTGAGCGCTGAGCGCTGAGCGTCGAGCTTCCCGAAGGTGGCAAGCCGCCATCTTTCCTGAATTTCGTTTTCCAGTACTACGAAGTACCGGCGTTGTACCCTTTTTCGCTCGAGTTTGAAACTCTCTCTCTCATCCCGTACGTGATCGTTCTCTGGATGCAATTCGGGATACAGCAAGATCTGCCTGAGCCCAATACAATGGCAGAGGGACGACTCGTCCCGGACGAGAACTGGCTGCGTCAAGAAAATCTGTCGCATGATGTGCAATGCGATTAACCTTGCCAAGCAGAGCGAGCCCCAGGAGGCCCGTGCATGTGTTGGAGTAGCCCGTGCAGGATCGGAGCCGGGGCGATATGAGCGCATTGTCGGCAATGGCGCGCAATAACGCTGCGCGCTTGGGAAAGTGGAACCCGGCGCCATGGAAATTGCGGGGCCAGTTCGCCACAATTCCCGGCGGCCAGTCGCGGCCGAAATCAGAGATGTGGGGAGCCAGCTGTATAGAATCACCGCGTCCTTTTCCGACGGTAGGTACTCATCGGGCGAGGTCGACGACCCGAGGTCGTGTTGATTTCCCGGATGTACAGTATTTCTCGACTGTGTGGCCACACACGGAATCGCTGGTAGCCATAGGCGACTGTTCCGACTCGTTCCCTCTAACCAAGCGCAGAAATGGCTCTTGTTATATCATTCTCTTCATTGATTTGGGTGTCTCAACCCACGACGATCCTGTAGTCCCACGGTTCAATTTCGTGTTACATAATGTCGTGATTCAACACCACAAGGCGACTCGGATGATCCTAGCTGAAGCACTACGCAGTCCGGCGGCTCGTAAGGGAAACAGGCAGCCTTCCCTTTTGCAGAACAAAGTAGTCCTTCAACTCCGCTTCGTACTCCTCCTTCTCATACCCATCCGCCAATTGCATCTCAAATGCCTGCAGCAGATACGCCAAGACCATGCGCATCTCGAGCAACGCAAAGTTCTTCCCCACGCAGTTGGCCCTGTCGATCTAGGTTAGCTATGCTTTGTATGGCGGGGGGAGAACAGTCCGACTCACGGTCCAGTTGAGAAGGGAATGTAGGCCTCTTCGTTGAGAGTGAAGTTCGCGTCATCTTTGGCCGCGAGCCAGCGCTCGGGCATAAATTTCTCGGGGTTTGGGTAAAAGTATCGCGGATCGCGATGCAGGGTGTACGGTGGGATGTTTATAGCGGTGCCTTCCGAAATCACGAAACTTCAAAGATCTTTCTTTCAGTAGTGGTGGGCTGGTATTGTGCTCGTTGAATATACCTTTCAGTCAGCGCCTTGCTACCGCTCCCCGGAGTTGGTGCCCGTTGGAGTGAAGTCGAGAGTGGTGGATAAACTCTCAGAGACTCTTTGCTGGGGGGGGAGAGGTTCAATGTGAGGTGGATGAGGTCTTCCAGTGGACACATACATGACGGCGTTGAGATAGGGCAGACTGGATAGCAGTGCGGCGTCGATAGGCTCCTTGTCCGGGAACGCCTGGTCCAGTTCCAAGCGGAGACGCTTGTATGATTCCGGATGAGTCAAAAGGAAGTAGAATGTGTTGGACAGCACGGTAGAAGTCGTATCCGATCCGGCAATAATGGCAAGTACCGCGTTGGATACCGCGAGAGGAAAGGGATACGGATCGGCATCGACGCGTTTATCATCCATCTTGCAAAGTATTCAGTTTCCATTCGGAAAGAACAAAGCCAGCTTACTAAATAGTAGAACAAGTCGTTGTGAATGGACCCATCCTGGACGCGCCGCTTGGCTTGATCGAAGGCGAATTCTCCAAGAGCTCTCATCTCTTTTCCAACCTTGGGAAAATATGGGAGAAATGAGACGACCCAGGGAATCTGTTGGGTCAGCGCTGGGAAACTTCGAGACGGTGAGTGCGGGTCTACGAGTGCGGATTTTTACACTCACTACAGCCCATCTTCCATTGTGCGCCAGAGACCGTCCTTGTCTCCATCACGCATAAGCTCGAAACCTCCTCCGAAGCTGCCAGTGCAACGCGGTTACTGACATTAATCCAAGCAGAGTGGAAAGCCATGGACGCACGCGATGTCACCCATGATGTCAAACCTCAAGAAGATTGAGCAAATATATTATTGATCGAGAGGAGAGGTGCTCACGAGAAGAAACTCAACCAGTGGGAAAGGTCGACAGTGCCCTGCTGAGCGCTGATAGCTTCAGTGAGCTGAGCAACCCTTCGAACGAGTATGGGCTCATATCCCTTGATAGACGCAGGAAGAAATGCACGGTTCCACGTTTTGCGCGCTAGGGCATGCTGCTTATAGTCGCGCGCGCCGATGAGGTTTCCTTTTGCCGCTTGTGGTGAGGCGGCCCCTCGCTTCCCCGTTATTACGCGGCCGTCCCAGACTATGAAAATCAATAGGTCGTCCACGGATATCGTGGGGATAGTAAACTTACCCGGGCCCTTGGGCATCCCGTTTGGACCGACTACGGCGGTCACGAGAGATGCATCGATTATTGAGAGTTCGTTCGGGCCTGTGAATGGAGAATGAGCCGAGATGTTGGACTGTATGAATGTGCATACCAATCCGAATCATTGTGCCGTATGTGTCGTGTAGACTCTTCACATACAAGTGCAGTTTCCCCCTCGATGCGATCCACATTAGCCACAGCTTCGAGATTTTGCAGGCCACGGGTCCCGGATATTTTGACAATGGGTGAAGGGGCGAAACCCGGTAGGCGATGATGGAAGTCACCAAGGCCGAGCAGTACAACAGAGATGACCACAAGACAGAGAGAAACTTGTTGAGAGAGTCTTGGCGCGGAAGAAGCCCAATAGCCAGCGGCGGCAGCGCAACCAGACCGACGAGGATTCGCGCGTCTTTGGGCTCATATCTTTTGAAAATCAAGTAATGGCAAACCTGCAAGAGCGTAAGTAGTTTCTCAATGCGACCGCTCAGCACAGTACAAACCAAGGCGGCAAAAATCACAACAGCATCTGGGTTCGGGAGGGACATGGGGGGTGAACAGACGACGGCAGTAGACTTGGGCTGTGGCCACGCTGTGTCGGCACCCTGTGCCCGTGTGATTCTATGTTTATTTTGGGACAGGCGGCATCTACCAACGCCGCATGCCTTCCCATCTCCCAAGCAACTTCTGGCCGGCACAAATTTGTATCGGACATTGTCCATCTCGCAACCTGGCTTCCATTGGAGATTCGGATCCGCATTTTATTTTGGAATACACAGGCGCTGAGGTGGCACCGGCACAACGTAATTTGTATCGGACATTGTCCATCTCGCAACCTGGCTTCCATTGGAGATTCGGATCCGCATTTCATTTTATTTTAGAATCCATAGGCGCTGAGGCGGAGCTGCCACCAAGCTGGCAGCTCCACATGTTCTTGTGGGCTCGCCATCTTTCCGTCGTTCAAGGAGCTCCACAAGTTGAATGCCGGTCCGTTGAGCGGTAAGATACTCGCACGAAAGTACGGACAGAACTAATCAAGGGGTGAAACATAGCCGGGGATTCCTTGACAGTTGGCCATCGCAGCAAAATTGTACGGGGATAGGACCCGAGACAGTCTGCCTACCGGTCTATTTAAGATTATTACGGTATAGAGAAACGGGGTTTCGAAGAGATCGAACGGCGCTGGCCTGGTCGACCGATTCATTCTAGTCCACATCACAAGTTCGCCTTACTCTCTTACCCCGCCAAAACCATGCTACCCGACACAATGAAGGCTCTCGTCACCGTTGGAGATGGTACCTGCAAACTACAGGACATAAAGGTCCCGACATTGGACCCGCAAGAAATCTTGGTCAAGGTGGTTGCTGCCGCGCAAAACCCGACGGATTGTATGGAAGGTTCATTCTTTCTGTGCTGAACTGACTTGACTGGCGCAGGGAAGACTCTGCTGCTCCATCCTCGGCCCGGTAACATTCTCGGCTGCGACTTTGCTGGCACCGTATGCAAATTGGGGACCGAAGTCCCACCCGGCGTGAGGACCATTGGCGAAAGAGTAGCTGGAGTGGTCCACGGAGGTATATTTCGAACTTCAGGCAACCCAACCCAATTTAAACATCTTGTGTTGTAGGCATCGGCCCCAACGGTGCCTATTCCGAATACATTGTGGTGGATGCTACCCTCGTCATTGCCATTCCGGACGATGTAACGTTCGAGAACGCCGCCCAGCTGGGTGTCGCGTGCTTCACTGTGTGCCAGTCTTTGTACCAGTGTCTCGGGCTGCCCACACCGCTCCATCCAGTCTCCGAGCCAGAGGACATCCTCATCTGGTCTGGGACCTCCGCCACGGGACAGTATGCTGTTCAATTCGCTCAGTTGGCAGGACTGCGCGTCATTTCGACCTCCTCGATGAAGAACATAGATTTCGTCAAATCCCTCGGAGCGGACGAAGTATTTGATTACACGGATTCAAAAACACCCAAGAGAATTTCTGCGGCAACTGGCGGCGCTCTCAAGTACGCCATGGATTGCATCAGCGAGGGAATGACACCCAACCAAGTCAGTACGGCGTTGGGTAAAGAAGGAGGCACCATCGCGACCCTCCTCCCGTATCAGAGCAAGAGAAGGGGCGTCAAGACCGTCTTTATACTGGCATATTCAATATTCGGCAAAGTGAGTCATACTCCTAGAGGGCCGAAAGGAATTCAATTTGAACCTTATACCTCTAGGACGTCGAGTTCCCGTTCCAGTTCGCTTCCATTCCTGAGCATCACGAGAATGCGAAGTCTTACTGCAAGTTGATTTCGGAGGTGCTCTCGAGCGGAAAAATCAAACCCGTTCCTGTCTGCCTTTACCCTCGCGGTCTTGCGAGTGTGATGGAGGGACTGGAGGACATGAAAGCTGGCAAGGTTTACCGATCCTCGGCTTTATTTGCTTCGTCGCTGATGTGTTCTTTGAAGGTTCACGCGGAGAAAATTACCTACCGTATTGCGGACACTCCAGGTTTGAACTGAAGCAGGTCGCTTGGAAGTATTACATACACGTAGACTATTGGAATGGACTCAGCTCTCTTCTTAACCTGAGCTACGACGATACTGAAAGGACCCAAAAAAGTTAAGAGCTTGAGCGGAATAAATTTCGCCTCACGTCGGCAAAAAAATGAACCGTGGGAATCCGATCAATTTGTTCAGAGACATCAACACTTCCGTCCGCCGGCACCTCGGCAAGCAAGTTGGGTTCAGACCGGCATTGCTGTTCAAACAAAGACGAAGGCGCGTTCATGGACCACGGCAACCGTTGGACATTCGAGAAATTATTGGTAATCCTCTGGGTAGTCAACCGCAACATTCATCTCCCGACAGGGCGCACTGTGCTTTACTAAACCACTTCACACACCAGTGATCCCCAACTCCTCCGTGACGATAAGCACTGCCTTCTCTCCAATCGTCAACGCCGAGTTGTACGTATTGCTCCCCAGATTGGACGGCGCGATGCTGAGATCGGCAACCTTGACACCGTACACCTTCAGGCGGGGGAATCAACCACTCCGCCCTGACGGCTTCATGACACGCGTTACCAGCTACAACGGAAAGGACGGTGAGAACAAAGTGGGTGGTGAACGAAGAGGTAGTCGTACCGAGTGCCAGGTTGAACTGACTAGATCGATCGAAGGTTAGGTTCGGCTCACGTTGAAAGATGGCGAGACCTACCGGTCACACGGTGGAATGGAGATGAGTGAGGGATACCCTCGACCAAAGAGATGGAAGGTTACACGATATCCGCGTCTACTATATGGCCACAGGGCCGTTGGCTTTGGCACCAGCAGCTGCACTGCCGGCCACATGCGCCTCGCCATTTCGCGTGCCCACTTAGAAGGAGAGTGAGATCTTCCGGCCTACGTGACAATCAGCACAAAGGAACAAGGTTGAAGGACTGAACGCACTTGTCGAGGAAGCCGGGCTCGACCTCCAGCGGCTTGAAGGGGTCCGAGGACGTGATATGTGCGCGCCCAATCGAGGCAGGGTAATTCTGGTAAGAGTAAGAGTCAGGATAATACGAAGATGGACGCAACGCACGGTGTATTAGCCTAAGCTGTAGTATCTGCCTTTGAGTGACAAGTTCCCGCCAGTCAAGCGGTCCCACCCACGTGTCTGGGAAGCTAGAACAAAGGTTTTCTAGCGTAGATTCTATATGGATATCGTACCAGGTTTGTTAGGCTGGTCGGCAAAGAAATCTTGCCAGCGTTCACGAAAGGTGGGTCCAGGGACCTCAAGATCTTTCGCGTTGGGTCGGATTTTATCCTCGCTGAGCGAGGCGACAAATGAGTTCGTCGTATTTGAAAGAGTGGAAGCGCCCCACTTCAGCGCCATGATCCCATTTCTCTCGCGCAGCCAGAGGTCTTCATGCACTATTAATGAAGAGATATTGAGAAGGAGTTGAACGATCAGCGCGGTGTACATACCCTTCACTTGCTCTGAGCAAGTGAAGGGTAGAGTCCGGTTTTCCGCGGAAGACTTCGTCCACGGTGATCTCCGAGTCGTCGGTGGTATGGAATGGTACCAAGATGAGGTTATGATCTACAGACGGCTGGCATGAGCCCTCGATTTTGCTGTTACATCGAAGGCAGCACCGTTATAATTTTCACCGACTCCCGGGAGGTCAACAATCTGAGGAATGTGGTGGGCCTTGAGGACGGCGGGAGCACCTATACCCGATGAGAACCCTTGCGGTGAAGAATGGGGTGTGTCATACAACAAACGAGGTACGAGATTACTGTTGTAGCGTCTGTTTATAAGAGACTAGGTGTGTCAGACCTTTCCAAAATGGCTGGGGAATCAAAAGCACTGCTCGCGAGAACCACAAGACGCGATGCCTGTACTGCTACAACGGCCTCTTTGTCCGAAGCATCTGGATCGTGGCTGATACTGTACTATTTCGATCGGTTCGTCAGTCACGCGTCACGGGGGGTCCTGACGGGACGAAATTTGAACATTTGTCACGCATCACGGAGGGTCCTGACGAACCCACTTGGTGTCACGCTGGGTTGAATTCCGGTTGAAAACGATAAAAATGGAAATTTTCTCCGCCGCAGGCGCTTTTCTTCACCCCAGAGCAGATATTTCCCTATTTACAGCCTCCACAGCAAGTTCTGGGCATCCATGGCCGCTCCAAGTGCTGAAAAATCCCACAAAGTGGCCGAAATTGGGCCGAAAGGGAGTTTTTTCTCGTGTTCTCAATGATTGTTGCCCATCCTCTTGAAGTTCAGCCTCTAAGTAAGCCCTGTACCACCCATAAGCTTCCCCTGGCCATTATCTGAGGTGACGAATTTTTCCCCCTTGTCACGCACCCCGGGCGGGGTTGACGAACTGACGAACCTAAATTTTTGGTCACGCGTCACCCCCCTTGACGAATTGACCGTAATAGTACAGTATATTCAACAGCACGGTCACCTCTCCAAAAAATGGTCGGGAGATGGTCGGCTGAGACGAAGCCGAGCCGTACTCGAAGATAACGCGTTTGACGCGGCAGTACTAGTAGGGCAGAAAGATTGATCCCGCCTGATAACGACCCTTTCTACAGGAAGATGGCGGCGCACGTCTTGAAGCAGTTTTGGATCGGCAGGACTCTGTTGCCCAGGCCCCATGGCGTTTTCTGAGGTGAAGGCGGAGGAGACAGCCTGGCCCGTGTCACGTAAGCTCGGCATGCTCGGCATGTTGAAAAATCAATACACAGCTCGACGGAAGTACTGGATCCCCGCGCTGGTTAGAACCTTCACTCCACGGGTCCAACGGGAAGTGGCTTCCGTCTGGATAGATGATGAACTAAATTTTAGTCTCAAAACAACAGGTTGTGACGAGCAACCCGCTCCCCGCTCGGACTTGATGAACCTCAGACGAAATCCCTTCCGTCTGAATAGATGTTGAACTAAATTTTAGTCTCAAAATGACAGGTTGTGACGAGAAACCCGCTCCCCGCTCGGACTTGATGAACCTCAGACGAAATCAAGGTACTTTTGCAATCGCGCCGCGGCCTTTCATCCTCGTAGCATGTGGAGTATCAATACTCGCCCACTGCCTCGTCTGATACGACGAGGGAAGGCATCGGAAAGCTCTCGGACCGACAGTTGCTCGTCGCAACCCCGGTCTGCGGGCTTGAGTAGTATTCAAGCAACAATACTCCTGGAGTGACGGCCATAACCGGTAACCCGCACATTCGTTTCCTCTCCGTTAGACGGCCTTCATCAATATGTGCCCGCTGCCTCGTTTCGGGTTCCTCATGGACGACATATGGGCTCCAGACAGTAACAGTCTAACTTTGAACACCAGGAGCCAGCACGACAAGTGAGGTATGAACTTTCTGCTGCCCCGTCTGTCTACGACCGGAGAGGCTAAAACATGTTGAGCACTGCATTACGTGGGTTCAAGAAATCCGTAACTCTCTGCCTGTCTCCCAAGTTTTGTCGTGAGATGTGTAGGGACTGTTTGGCCTTACTTATGCTATCACAGCGACCGAGCCGTAGACGACTTTAGCATACATAGGATGTGTGTATGTAGGTACAGTACCTGCTTGTTCCTCTGCAGTATTAAGTACTATCTCCTCCTCGTGCGCCTCCTCTGGTCTTTATCTCGCGCTTCATCATACCATTCTGATGACGTTCGGTAATCAGATCTCCTAAATCCATAAACACACAAGTGAATTCACCTCTGCAGCGTGACTAGTTTTACCAATTCTACAATTCGACAGCGGCCTGAATACTTAGTGCATGACAGTGAGAAATTTTTGACACAGTCCCAACAGTATGGAGCCATTCCATCTTAACTCCTGGTCGTTCTCACAACATTTAGGCTGTTGAGCTGCACACAAATTACATTTCTCAGGTTACACATTTTAACCAAGAGATTCAACCACAGGGCCGAAATCTGAGTTCAGATCTCAAATCCGGCCCGAAACTCACCAGAATGCGCAAAAGTAGTCCGACTTGAATAGCTTTCCGGTCGGACATCCATCCGGAGATCTCGGAGAATGATGAGAAGTTGATGCCCTATTTGGTGATCCCGCGACAGTTCTTGTTCTGACTCCGCCTCGAACGTCTGGGGCCACGTCTGGGGCCGGCCAATTTTAGAGCAACACAGCAGAAACTGATAGCAACGCACTGCGCGGAACAGATTGGACCCACAGTGGTTGTTCAAAGACCCGGCGAGTGGGGCGGTGGGACTTTGCCGCTGCTTTGAGCACTTTCCGCCCCCAACACGGGTACCGTGTAACCGAACATCGCCGTCCCAAGACCGATCGATCTCGGCGTGCCAGTGGAGGCGAGCCAACGCCAAACGATCTTACTATACACAAAAATGGAAGGGTTTCGCAACGAAATGTGCAGAACCTAGGGACTGCATACTATAAAGACCACATACAGCACCTGCAACTTCCCTTCAAGATGTCCACTACGAAGAAGGTCGCGCTCGTAACGGGAAGCTCTGAGGGCGGAATTGGCTTCGCCATGTATGTTTTCTTCAGGCGCTGCTCCACCTGTCTGTATTGACCCTTTGCAGGTGCCAGCAGCTGGTCGAGAAAGACTACATTGTCTATGCAACATCCCGATCCACTTCTTCCACACAAGCTTTGACGCACCCGAACATCAAAAGACTTGCTTTGGATGTGAAGGACGACGCGTCGGTCAACAAAGCTGTAGCAACCGCAATCGAGGAGTCGGGGCACATCGACCTTTTGATCAACAATGCCGGCCTCTTTGCTGTCGGTACGTGAAGCACTTTTCAAGTTAGATGTGAAAACAGCTCGACCAACATCAATTATAGGGCCCATCGTTGACTGGACTGGCGAAACCGCCAAGGACATCTACGACACGAATGTTGTTTCAATTGTCCGTATGTGCGCCGCCGTCTTCCCCCACATGGCCAAGCGCAAGAGTGGAACCATCCTCAACATGGGTTCGGTCGTGGGCGAATAGTAAGTACACCAACCTTCCTCGTCCAAGTCGCGTACCTACCGTCTATTACAGTGGGACACCGTGGTCAGGATTGTATGACTCATCCAAAGCGGCAGTCCGCGCTATCTCTGAGGACCTCTACTTGGAATGCAAACCCTTCAATGTGCACGTTATGCACGCCGCTCCCGGAACCATTCACTCGAAACTCGCCGACAAGCAGGCGGACTACGAGCTCCCGTCTGGTTCACTTTACGGTCGCTTCGCCCACAATGTTATGCAGCGACTGGAAGCCTCGCGGGATGACAAGGCGATGAATACCGACGCATTCGCCAAACTGATAATCTCCAAGGCCACTCGAGCGAAACCCCCGCGGTACTTCCGCGCTGGCGGCTACACAGAGCTGTACGCTATCTTCGGCCTCCTGCCGCGTGGAGTGGTTCTTTGGATCGTCTGGAAAATGTTTTCGGGAGCTAAGAAGTAGCACAGCGCCTGGTAAATATTGTTGAACAGATCTCAGTTCGTGATGTATTCGAGTCAGTGTTTCGTTCTTGACCGCAAAATCTCCGGATCCCTGTATTATCTGTGGCTCGCTCCGCGGAGGAACGTGGGCGGGCCTCGGACTCTACTTCCGTCCTCCGCTTGTGGAAGTTGAACCAAAAAAAAACTTCGTCAACCCCTGTGATCGCCGCGTCCCAACAAGGACTTCAGCCATATGGGCTGGCGACTCGGGTCTCTCATCGTAAGTCCGGGGCTTCGCTCCCACCTCAGTCCAACAGCTATCTTTGCGGACTCCAACCGCTCCGAACGCGCCGCACGGAAACCATCGATCTGAGCGAGTGCTGCCACATGGAAAGTTTGCCGATGACCTGCACACAGAAGGGATGGACTGGAACAAAGATATTCGCCATTTACATGTACAGACTATACAAGGAGGAAGTGTAGCAGACGCGCTCGAAGAGAAGTGGAAAATTCGGAAAGGTACACAAACGAGCTGCTCAGTATACGGTGGGATTACCTTTGGATTCCAGGTCGTCGGAGGTCAGAGACCGGTCGGCTGTGAATCCATTACCACCCAGGCGAATGGCTGAGATGGTGGAGTTGCCCATAGTAGCCGACGACGACAATTGATTCGAACCACCTGGGCGAGGGTTTCCAAACTCGATATTGCTGAGCGGAAGGCTCTGGCCCCGCGTTTGGAGGTCTTCACGTGTTCTAGTGAGCCCGACGCGAATAAAGACCATGCTGAATGTGATCGATATAATTGAGGGGATCTAGGACACCTGGTCAACTATGTCTTCGCGGCCAACAAGGCCTGGAACGTACAACTGCGTTCACAACATACTCCATCGCCAAGAAATGGAGGATGGTGATCATGGCCATGATCAAGGTGATAGTGTACAGCGCGCCAGATTCGAGTATGACGACTAGGATCGGCCGCAGAGTGCCATGGCTGGAGTTGAGCTTTCGAGCATTTTGGTCTGCTTTCCAGATGCGGAACGCAAGAAGTACTGAAGAGGTTATCAGTCGGAGGCCGCATTGAAAGGAAAGGGCCTATTACAGGTTCCCGATAGATTGGCCGCCAACGTTGTAGCATACAATATGACAATTTCGTTCGCTTCGACAGGGACGGCTGTGCCACGCGAAAGCGAAGTCAAAATCCAGCAGACCATCCCTGGGAACAGTGTTAGCGCTTGCAGTGTCATTTCAAATTCAATGGCATTACCAAAGGAAGCCAACCAGGCCATGAATGGCAAGATTATAACATCGAAACGACCCCAGACAACGTAGCAGCGGTACAACTGGAAATTATCAGGCCACAGGCACAGGTAATAGAGACTCAACACACCACTACGCCATCCCCGAGGAGTGTTTGCAGGCCATATACCGCATTATTGAGCAGAGAAACAGATCCAGAGAAGTTGGAAAGGAACTCTTCTGGAGCGGTGGGAGTCGAGATATGGTTGGTGAAGGCCTCGACAGTCCGCGAGATATCGATGATCATGCGCTGGAAGTACAAGGTCAATTATGAACCGATACAACAACAAAAAAATTGCCAACTGTAGTGCTGAAAAACCACATGATACAGGCAACGATGATCATTGGGGTGTTGACTTTTCCGCCACGACGCTGGAACAGGAGGACCCAGACGGTTAATCCAAACATGCAAACGGAGAACCCTGATAATTTCGTTAGAAATGGATGGGAGCGCTGCCGTCGTCCCGTTACCATAAAGTATACCCCCCAAGCCAAACGAAACGATGGGAGCGACGGCGTTGTTGCCAGTAATCAGGACAGGCATCGTTGAAGTGGAGGTACGAACCTCGCCAGAGTCTCTTAAGGGGACTCCGTGGGCGGTTCCGTTGAAGGACTGATGGTCTGATAATCATGGGGTGCGGGAGAACCTCCTTGAAAATTTCCTGGGATCCGACAGCGACCGAGTCCGAATTAGCTCAGAATCTGACATGTCGCGATATCAGGAAGATTCTACTTAGAAGGGTGGAGAGGCGGATGAGTCCAACCCAAAACCGCATACGCCGCTGTCAATAAACTCGATGGTTGAGTCAAGATGGTGACCGCTGAACAGCGGGAAGTAGGCGGTGCACATGCGATGTGAGCTTGTCTCACCGCGTCCGGCGTCCGGCGTTAACGTCCCGGATGGGAACAAACGCGGATTGATGCAGTGAGCGAGTAGGCTCTCGGCACGCTCGGCATATGTGTGCATGTTGAACTTGCCGGCGTCCTGCTAACAAGGACGCAGGTGTGCCCGAGGAACTTGGAGGTATCAACCAGTGGTCCTAATAACAAGCGGGTCCCGTAACTACATACACAGCGGGAAGGAATAACCGGAATCTTTCCCGCTGATGCTGATGAATTATAGATCGAAACGAGAGCAATGCACATGGAAGGGAGAACGGAAGTACCAGAATCTATCTCGATTCATTATGATCTATCTCGAATCACCGGAATCTGTGTCGACTCTGAAAGCCCGCGCAGAAAGTCTGACTGGAAGAGTGAGATTATCAAGCGGCGTTGGCTTCGTACGCTCAAAGCTGACACGATCATCCTGCAAGAACAGTTGCGACGAAGAGGAAGTCCTATGTGACTGTTGCCTTGCAGTTGGAGAAAGCGGAACTCCGTCCGACTGAGAAGGTGCCGCTCCAGGAATCCGTATCAACGGCGTCGACCCACATGGAACGAAGTGGCAATGTAACGGCTTCCATGAAGTCGCAGTGGCCGAGGGACGAGGACGGAGATCCAATGCTGTTGCCCGGATAATCCCCGTCTCCCATAATAAAAGACTCAACCTTCCAAGCTTGATCCTTACACCGTCTTTACCTTCGCCAACCATGGTGTACCCAACAATCCAACCCATTGCTATCGTGAGTTCATCCAAGCACAGTTAATTTGAATTTCAACACTCATTCCCTTCCCAGGTCGGAATCGCCGCTGACTTGCCCAGCGGAACTCATTCCGACAACAATTTCGACCATTCTTCCTTCTTTGAGTTTCTTCTCCACTCTGGGGAGGCGTACGAACGAATCCCGACCAGTCGCTTTGATACTGAAGTGTACGAATATTCACGTTCGAGATCTAACCAAACTCTTACATTTTGCCGCCGTTCTACTAGGTGGAAGGGCAAAGGACTTGGCCAAGTATCCGTTGAACATGGCTCCTTCCTTAAGGACATAGACCTCTTTGACCACGTCGAATTCGGCATCTCTTCTCGGGATGCGCGTGCGATGGCGCCGGCGACTCGCAGTCTCATCGAGCAGTCCTTCCTGGCCCTTTTAGACTCCGGGATCGACTACAGGAAGCAGCCAATCGGGTGCTATATGTCAGGCACTTCAATCGACCTCTTGACTGCTTCTCAGCTGGTCAGCAAGAATCCCTTTGACATCATCAGCTTTATTCTAACTGAGATTTTCTCTTGATAGGATCCATACGAACCCCGTGGGTCGTTCGCGGCGGCCCCCGCCATGATTGCGAATCGTGTTTCCAACCACCTCGACCTTCTTGGACCGTCTATTCCCGTCGATACCGCATGCAGCTCCAGCCAGACGGCCTTCCATCTTGCGGTGCAGGCCATTTTGCACGGGGATTGCAAGGCCGCTATTGTCGGTGGATGCCAGTTGAATCACCGGTACGATGACATACGCGTGGTTGAACTTACGCCGATTAATCCTGGTTGAATCTATAGGCTCACGGAATGGGTCAGTTACAGCCAGTCCGGGGTCCTATCGGCCGACGGAAAGTGCAAGCCCTTCGACGCGTCGGCGGATGGGTATGGCGGTGTTCATTTCCCGCATGTTATCTATTCTGACGTGATATTGGATTTAGCTTTGGGAGAGCCGAAGGATGCGTGGTTGTTGTAATTAAACTTCTGGAGGACGCCTTGCGGGACAATGACCAGATATATGCCACGGTGAGGTCTTGTCAAGGTGCTCCAACGTGCACTAACTTGAGGGTTAGATTCTTGGGACCTCGAGTAATTCCACTGGCGCAGGCGGCCCTCCAGGCGCTCCGGTCGCGGAGTACCAATATCAAGCGATGAAGCTAGCCTTTGAGCGTGCCGGTCGAAAGCCCACTGAGGTGGATTACGTGGAGTTACATGCGACAGGTATATTTATCACTTATTCGGGACTACCAGATGAGTTCTGACTGCGAATATTACCAGGCACCGCTAAAGGCGATCCTACCGAGGTAAACTGGGTTGGGAAGAGCTTCCGCCGACCCACGGAACTCTTGGTTGGTAGTGTGAAAGGAAATATCGGGCAAGTTGAATTTCGAACCACGTGGGGCATCGAGCTGAATAAAAATCGGTTAGACACACCGAAATCACCGCATTCCTCGTATCTTTGTCAAAGGTTTGTCCTCTCGGTGCCTTGAATTGCAGGTAATTGACGCGAATGTGGGCGTAGGTCATCTCGATATTTCAACACAGAATGATACCCCCAAATGTAAACCTCTCGGTCCCGAACCCGGCGATCAAATGGCAGGAATACAATCTCCGTGTTCCCGTGCACCCAACACCACTCTCCCCGTCAGGGAACCCCACCTTGATTTCTCTCGCCAGCTCGGGCATCGGAGGGTCCAACGGACATGTCGTGCTGGAGTCTGCGCCCCCCCCTCCATCTTTCACTCGCTCCGAGCAGCAAATAGCCGGTCCGGTTTTGCTCATGGCTGCCGGCCTTTCGCCACGGAGCGCGTCCACAATCGCGGAACACATCACGGAAATTCTTGATACCGCCCCGCGCTCTGAGTATCCTGCGGCTTCGACTACCCTGGGCAGACGAGCAAAACAAATGAACTGGAGATCTTACGCGGTGGCAACTCCTGGCTCCGCAATTTCATTCTCTACTCCTCAGTACAGTGGCCGCGATAAAAACCCGGTCGTCTTCGTATTTTCGGGTCAGGGCCCCCAACACGAAAACAGTATGTGATCTTGTCTTCCTGATGCCTCTCACCCGTATACTCAACATGTGTAGTGGGCCAAGAATTGTTCGCAAAATTCCCAGTTTTCCGCAACAGTATCCTCGAAATGGATGCTGTCTTTGAGCGCAAGACTGGCAAATCCATGATCACGGATTATGGCCTGTTCGACGCTACCTCATCCGCCACCTTCGAATTTCCTACCGTGTGGCCGATTTCGTTGACGCTCCCGGCAATTGCAATGTTCCAGATGGCGCTGTTCGATCTCCTCGTCTCCCTCGGCGTACGGCCGGACATCGTATTGGGCCACTCTGCAGGGGAGACGGCTCTCCTCTACGCCTCAGGCGCTGGCCCCCAGGCTCTGGCTCTGGAGCTGGCTATAATTCGGGGTGGCATATTTGCCACCGTCGAAACATTGGGCGGTACCATGGCGGCACTTTCCTGCGGCGTTGAGGAGGTTGAGAGACTTCTCAGCCAGCACAGGAGCATCAGTCCAGGAAGCGAATTCGTGGTCGAAGTCGCATGCCTGAACTCGCCGACCGCTGTTGCACTCTCTGGGCACGAGCAGTCCATTGACGAGGTTCTCGCTATGGCTCAAGAGGAAGGAATTCTCGGGCGGAAAATCCGCACTCGGGTTCCGATCCACTCTTCCATGATGGAGGTGTGCAAGGATCGATACCGGAAGGAAGTTCAAGAACTGTTCGCGCGCTATCCCGGCCCCCATCTCCCCCAAATCTCCACATACTCGACTTTGACTGGCTACTCCTTCGACGGGCCGCTCGATGCGGAATATTTCTGGATGAACACACGCGGTCAGGTCTTGTTCGCGCCAGTCATACAAAGTCTTGTTGCATCAGCTACATTCGTTGAGATCGCACCACACCCGGTCCTCTCTTCCTACCTATCCGATATGGCCCCCGAGTCCTCGACAGTCCTCTCCGTCGTCCGACGCGCCAAGGCTGGAACTCCAAACCGGGAGCATCACGATATTCTTCAGTTGCTCGGCAGGCTTACCGCCGCTGGACACAACTGTGTCGATTTCACGCTCTTGAATTCTGCAACAGCCTCCGAATTGAAACTCGTCTTCCGGGCGTATCCCTTCCTCAAGAAGCAATTTCCGCTGTTCCCCGAGACTAGGGAGCCCACCTTCCACCACGGCCCCATCAATCGTTCGCATTTAAGGCTCAACCGCGACACACACCCCACTCTCTCAGAACACGTCATTCGGGGAGAGCCAATCTGGCCAGCCGCTGGTTTCCTTGAAATGGTGCGTTATATTCCTGAGAAATGATCTTATATTGAGACATCGTGCAGGCACTTGAGTTTGGAGCCACCGCCTTGTTCAATGTGAACTTCCGCTCAATGTTACCCCTGTCAACGGAAACTCCTCTCCCCGTCAATGTTACGTTGGATGGTTCGCACTGGAAGGTCACATCCACTCTTCCTGTTAAAGCTCAGGCGGACGGTAATGTAGGATATTTTCAACCTTTCCGTTCTCTTGTTTGACCCACTAAACAGGCTGAACGACTACATGCCGACGGGTACCTGTCGTTGGAACCAGTGTCGGGGCGCGATGATCTGGATATTTCTGAGATACGTGGACGATGTGATTCACATGTCGAGTCAGGTCCTCGATCCACTCAGCTCTACTCTCCGTAACCAACGCTGATGCTCTATTCCCAGAGTTCTACCCAGCGTTGTCGTACTTCTCCGCGTACGGTCCAAAATTCCAGCGAGTCACAAATTTGTATTTCAACTCCAACGAAGCATTGGCATCCATTCGTGGGATGGATGGAAGCCTACTGAAGTGAGCAAGAACCTATTTGTAGGCTTTTTCTAATGCAATCACTATTCAGGGAGGATACCTATATCTTGCATCCGGCAATTTTAGACGCATGTGTCCAAATCACCGCCTATAGGCCGTTCCATGGCGACTTTGCACCTAACAACTACTACCTCCCATCGCATATCGGGGAAGTGATCCTGTATCAGCCACCGAAGACTGGCTATTTTCCGGCTCATATATATGCCCACGTTGAGCTGATCGCTTGGATGCCTGGTACGAATATATTCCGATTCAGTTCAGGTACCTTTAATGTACTATATTCCAGATTCGATTCATTACAACGTCGCCATAGTCGATGATCTAGGCAAGCACCTGTGCACATTGCAGAATTTGCAAGTTGCCAAGCACCTCATTTCCCTGCCTCGAAAAATCGCCTCGCCCTTGCACATAGAACTTCAACCAGTCTTCCATGACTCCAGGATCTCAGCGCAGGACAAGAGCGAGTTTTTTCAAGACGACTTGAACGACGTAAGAATCCCCATCATTAGAAACCCAATCTTGACGTCGTTTTAGTCTGACGCCGTCACGGCCGCGCTGATAACTGGCGTCCGCTTGCGAAAGGCCATTTTGTTTTCGATCTCGCATGGACATCGAGGAGTCATGAGAATCATTGTCTCTGGGGATGGTACGTCGTCATCGCGGATTTTAATCCATTTGATTTTTTACCATAATATTAGCGGACTCAATTCTTCCGCATGTCGTGGAAGTTCTGTCTGAATTTCCTCAGACAGCATTCGAACTTTCGACTCCGGAGACTCGTGCTTTCGCCGGGGACATTGACCACCCGTTCACCGTCATCCGCCGTTACAAAGATTGGCCGATCGAGAGCTACTTCGATCTTGCTCTCTCCTTTGCGTCGGATCCTGAACTGGATCCTGGCAGCGTGATAAAAGCATGTGATGACGTCCTCGTGCCCGGGGGCACAATAATTCTCACCGGCCTTGACCCAACCTTCCATTTCGACGAATGCCATGGGGCCCTGGAACGACTGCAGTACTCGGTTGTTCACGCTAACCACTTCCCCCGCGTCGACCCCGTTCACTTTACGATCGACGCCCAGAAGGCAATTTGGAAACCGGAGGCAGTCATACAACCGGCACTGTTCGACGAGGACACCTTCGTGTTCACTTACGTGTTCGGGGACGAAGCACAGTTGCAGTGGGATTTCAGTGGACTGAATCCGTCGCAAGCTCTCGACATTTGGATTCTCGCTGCAGACGGTCCGGATACTTCAGCAGGGTTGGGATTGGTCCGCGCTCTGAGGCGCGAATATCTCTTCTGGACCATACGATTTCTGTCCTTTCCGGAGAGATTTTCGAAAGAGATGCAGCTGGATGCTCTCCGCGCTTTACCGCCATGCTTGCGCGACGAGCTGGACGTTATCTTTTCCTCGCAGGGAGAACCACTTGTTCCTCGACTAGCCCCCATCGTCACAGATTCTTCCCTTCACACAGCGGCGCCCACGACGTCCATTTCCATCCCTGTTCCTCCAAATCATGCCCTCGTCGATATTCACCAGAGCCACGCATATCCCGAGTTAGTGGCCTTCGCCGCATCTGTCAAACAGGTGAATGCGAACGATCTGGCAGAGTACCCTCAGGGATCGCTCGTCCTCGGCTTGCAGCATGACACTCACTCCACCTCCGCCACGACACACCAGGCCGTCATCGAGCTGGGCTCCACTTGCGTCCTGCCCAACGCTGCGGCCGTTGGCGACCTTTTGAACCGCCTCCCGGGTCTCGTAGTCTCGATCCTCGCTCCTGGTTCAAGCACGTTCACTCGCAGTCACAGGCTTCGGTCACTTTCCATTCTGGTTACCCACTGCGACGACATCATCGGTTCGACTGTTTCGGCGATATACTTGCGGGAGGGAATCACATTCTCGCGCGCCCGTCGAGATACTTCTATCCTCGATCTCTCTCGCCTGGGACGAGGATCATTCGATCTCATCGTTTCAGGCTACGAGGATACCGCCCATGTGCAAGTATTGCGTACTTTGTTGCAGCCTTTAGTTGGGAAGCTCTTCCTCTGGTGCCATGAACTACCCCGCAGGCTCCTGGAGGATCCTTGTGCAATCGGAGATGCTCTTTCTCTCGCGATCTCCAAAGAGTCCCTTCAAATTAACGAGAAACCGACTGGAACCGAATCAGACGCGTTCAAGGCGGATTTTGAACCGCAGAGTGTCGCGCTCGGGACGGTGTTTCACCCGAATAAAACATATGTCATACTCGGAGGGATCGGAAGTCTTGGTGCTGCAGTTGCCTTGTTCATGGTACAGGTGAGAGCAAGCCCCGGCGCGAGCTCAACTTCAAGAGTACTGACTTCCTCTAGCACGGCGCGCGTCGGATTGTAGTCACCTCTCGTTCAGGCAGCGCAAGTTTGGTCAAGCCAGCAAATCGCCTCGTCCAGCGTATTTTCACGTATCTCCAGAGTATCCCTGCTGTGGACATCCGACTGGAAGCGGCCGATGCCACGTCTCCCACAGCAATGCAGGCGCTCTTTGGCTCGGTTGGCGGTGAGATCGGTGGATGCTTTATCTTGACGGCGGTCCTCGCCGATGGCCTCTTTCCCACACTGAGCGAGACAGAATTCGGCGCAGTACTTGCTTCGAAAACGGGGGTCCTCCAGACCCTGCTAAAAACGCTCGAAGCTTCTACATTGAAGTTGGAGTTGATCGTTGCCTTTTCCTCCATGACAGCTTTCGTCGGCACTGGTGGTCAAACGCATTATTGCGCGTGAGTGAACTTTTGTGATCCTTGTATTCACTCCGATGGATCACTCATCATTTTGCTCAAGAGCCAACGCCGCGTTAGAGGATCAAGTTAGGGCGTTACCGAATGGATTCTCCTTCGTCTGTCCTGGTATCCTCGACTCCACCTTGATGGACGCCGGAGGAACTGGATCTCGTCTGAGCCACCTAACAGAATGGGCTATCTCAACGGACGGTGAATACATCCTAATTCACACTTCCGTGAACTGATCCGGTGCCTCAGACATGGTGCTTTGGCTTGACGACGCAATCAGCAAGTTCCAAAATGGTGCTCGATTCCATAGATATTTCCCGAACATCGACTGGCAGACCTTGGACCGCACGCATGGGATGCCCCGTATGGGAGCCCACCTCGTACATTCCACCTCAGGGGACGCAGCCGCTCCGAGTGAGTCGGAGATTGTCAAGGCTTCTCGAATTATCCAAAATGTTCTCAACATATCGGAACACGATTTCGACGTCGAAGTACCTCTGACATGGTATGGTGTTGACTCCTTGTCGGCGGGGCGTCTTTCGTGCGTTTTGATCTCCCCTGTGTAACTCACGCTCACATTCTTCTAGTTTTGCCCTTCGATCCATCGCTGAAGTGACCCAGCTTCAGCTACTTGCAGACGCCTCGTTGGCAGACATCATCCGCAAGTTCTCTCGTTCTCTCCCGGATTCAGTGCTAGCTGAACAACCCGAACTTCCGGGTGGCAAGCGGACCGGCGATGTCGCGATAATGGACGACTGGGTTCGAAATTTCAAGCAGAATTCGGCCCAGCTCCCTGTAAGGCGGCTGCTCGATTCTCAAACCGCCACTTCGGACCATGTCATTCTCCTCACCGGAAGCACAGGGGCGTTAGGCTGCCACCTTCTTGCGCAGCTCCTTTCAGATCGCGATGTAAAGCACGTCTACGCTTTGAATCGCCAGGTCTCCGGTGGTTTGACGCTCGCCGACCGGCAAGCCACCGCTCTGGAGAGACAGGGCTTGCCGCCTGTCTTGGTGCACTCCCAGAAGCTGACCCTTCTCGTCGGGAATTTTGCGGAGGCTGACTTCTGCATTACTTCGGGAATGATGGATGAGGTATGTCGACTAGTATTTTCCAAGGAGCACAATCTGATTCCTGAAATAGCTTCGGTCAACCGTCACGCACATTATACACAACGGTAAGTCTTGGGAATGCGATTTAGAGGCCGTAAACTGACCCTTGGCGCCCCGTTCAGCTTGGAGAGTCGACTTCATGGCCCCGCTATCCGAGTTCGAAAGTCTTGTCACTGGTACCCGTCAACTCATCCAGTTTGCCATCGAGTCGAGTGCTCCTGTTCCCATCTCGTTCTCGTTCATCAGCACAATCGCAGTCTATCAAAATGGTACGTTCTCATGCTTAGCCTTTCCTGCCGCCCCAGTTCCTCATTCATCTTGGCTAGTGAATCCCAGTACTCCTGCCCCCGAAGCGCCGATACTCGACCCCAAGGTTGCCGCCCGAAGCGCATACGTGGAATCGAAGTGGGTAGCAGAGCGACTCGTCCAAATGGCGTCAGAAGAACAGCACTTGAATGCGAATGTTATCCGAGTTGGGTTGTTGACCGGCAGCCCCAATGGGTCTTGGGACACCGCACACTGGGTTCCGGCACTCGCTCAATCCGCCGTTCACATCGGATGTTTACCAGACGGAGATGGAGTCAGTCCTGGCTGTTATCCTCGCAAATATGACTTACTGTGTTAATAGCCTGTGTCATGGCTTCCGATCAACACTGCTGCCGCCGCCATCGTAGAGATGCGTAACTCGATGAACCAGACTCTCCATCTTATCCATCCTCGACCTGCCACATGGAAGACAATCATGGAGCCGTTTGCATCTGCGATGAACGTACCTCTGGTTCCATACGCAGAGTGGTTTGCGCGCCTTCGAGGCACAGCCGAATTCGCGGCAGGAAATGTAGCCGCTCTCAGATTGGTGGACTTGTTTCAATTCGGCTTAACCCCAACGGTGAACAAGGAAAGTATGGGGTTGCTACCTAGAGTTCTCTCGGACCGCGGAACGAAGGCCGCACCGATCTTGCTCGACGAAAAGTTAACGCCTCTCGGCCCGACTGACGTCCGCAAATGGGTCCACTACTGGCGCGCGGTTGGTTTTCTGCCATCGGTCGGGACGCCGTGTCAGGTTGAACGCTAGCCTAGTATCATCATATTGGATCCCTTGTAGATATGTAGAGCCTGAGGTAGATCATGCAATGCAATGCAGAATGTATGCGCTCACCTCACCTAGCGTAACAACAGTCCGATTTGTAAAGTTGAATCTTAGTTTGAACCGTGAGAACATCGGCCAGAATGCCGAAACCTGCCGTGTTTGTTGGATTCGGGTAAATTCCGAAGGGCGCAATGGAACGGAGGTTGTAAACTTGGCAAGACACCGAAGATGGTCTTGTTGGTTCGTAAAGTAGCGGAGAAGTGCCTGGGAGAAAGACAGTGACCGCTGGTTGGGATGTTCAGGTCGCAGAAGCTCGCCTGACCGAGTCGTGCGGTCTCGAGTGGCGGGGGCGGCAGAAACGAACGCGATGTGTGCGAGAATCATTCAAACGTACAAACGAGGATGCTTCACAGCGCCGTAGAACCTGGGGGCCAGCACCGGAGACTGGAGTAGCTGCTTAACAGGCGCTGCTTCTTGCGAGACGACGAACGCACCTCGGAGTAATCTTTGTCGTTCCGGTTCTTTTGTAGTCTCTCGTAGACAGACGCTACAAAAAAACTATCTCGTACCTCGTTATTTTGTAGTTCTTTTGGCCTGCAAGACCTTTCGTGTTCGTGAGCGCACGGTTGTACTTACGGAAATCCGCGGCCGTGTGCCTCGCAGTTCAGGCGCCCAGTGCTACAATGTTGACCTGCAGACTCTTACCTGTTGACCCGCAGACTCTTACTGCGGCCTTCACGGTTCGCCGGGAGTTCTAGACGGCGCAGGCGGTTGCGACGCAGCTCAGCCCGTGTTGCCCTCGCTGGCTCAGGCGGCGATGGGTTTGGCTCCAAGGCCAACCTTTGGTCAATCCACTTAGACTCGTGCTCATCCGAATCATTGCTCTTATCTCTTCGCGAAAGTATTTCGCCGGTCTTCCAATCCCAAACCCTGAAGGAGTTCGGAATATCGACGTGGACATCTCCAGCGCGTAAATAGAGTCACAGATCAACACAGCGGCAGAATTATGCGCATGTCTGTCACGACGACGTGTGCCCGCGGAAAGCCTTCCTGGGACTCATCGTATGCGATATTGCCCGCAAGGCGAGTGCAACCCAATCCAATACTATACTGGTATTGATCTCGCAGCATGAAATCGAGTAGTACATGTAATCGAGTAGTAACGGGAGGCTACCAAATTTATTCGGGTTGGGGTCAAACGCGGTACCTCTCACTCCTGCCGCTGTCGAGATCGACTGGAATGAGGGGTAAATGTTTGAGTAAACCGGGGGGGGGAGGGATTGGACCACTACAGACTCACTGGCATCTTCAGAATAGAAGCGCTTCCGCAACTTCACTCGGGAATTCAACCTACGAGATTGAGTCAGCACCGTGAGCAACAGGGTTGACGCGTGCATACATTACCAGGAGGGAATTGAAATAAACTGGACGATTATTGATGTGTTCGAGGAGGAAGTCAACTTGCAGGCTTACGTTTGCTGAGGATCAAGTGCAAGGCGAGGAAGTCAAAGTTTTCAGGCAAAGCCAACCACTGTGAAAAGTCAGATATGTGTACCATTGGCGGGAGAGTCTCAAGACGGACCAGAGCAATGTTCACGATAGTACCGACGCTGAAAATAACAGTCAGATGGTTCAACGAGCAAGCGAGATAATTCAACCTGGTGAGCAGCCCCACGCTAATGGAGTACACAATGATTTTGTTTACAACTTCAGACGTTCTAGAAGATGTTAACATGTTGAGCGAAAAAGAAAAGGAACGAGCCGACCTGCGGATGGGACTCGATGCTCCGTTGCCCCTAAGAAAATACACCATTGCGCCGGTGATAACGATGTCGCACGCGAGGCTACAGCTGAGTTCGATTTTTCCAGATATCTGGATTCAATTCATTCCCGGTTCCCGTACAGGGTAAAGGAAGCCAGTGAACACATACATTGAAGACTGGCGAGGTGTGGGCCACGTCTGGCCTTTGGGATTGCATCGTGGCTATCGATTGGCCTGAAGTTCATTGAAATAAGTGGTTATGGTGAATCCAACATTCGGCCCACCGAGACCACCCGCTGGTGCTGACGTTAGTCAGAAGATAGTGAAGATTTAGAAAGCGTGCCTAGTTGGCCCAAAGCAAGCAATAACTGCCAAAGCTTGTGAGCTCTTTTTCAGACCCGAATCATTTTTGAATCACCACAAGTGAGGTGACGGTTATGTTTTTGTTGCTGACTGTGATGATCCGTCAGCTCAGGTATCGTACGTGCCTACAAGAAGACGCTCACGAAGCCACAATCTTGCTGCATATGCACTGGAACGTATTCGCTGAGATAAAAATGTGAGATGCGCAGAACCCACCACTGAACGAGAAAGATGGTCGTATACTGCCACGGGTCAGCAACATGGGGAAGGAATCATTGGACAGAAACTCACTGCGAAAAATAATGCAGTCTGGGATTGGAAGTAAGAAAAAGTAAGTCTGATGAATCAACCGAGACGCGAGTACGGACACAAAACAGGCTACAGGTCCGTTAATGCACGGCACTAATCATACAATCAAGATTGAATACATACAGGGGAATCTTGAGCGGACTGAGTAAGTCGATTAAAAACCATTGGTAGGTCGATTGCGCCTGGAAAATGATGTGTATGGTGTCGAGCAAGCTACGTGTTTCTCTCAACATCGAGGAAAACCCAAGAGAGATATCTTCATACAGCAATAATCCAACCTAAATGAAATGTAAGTCGGGGTCAGGCAGATAATGAGCAAGAAAGCCGACTCCAAGTTTGATCGCCAGAAAATCTTTCGGGAAACTACGGTAGTAGTATGTGACTTGTGCGATTCCAATACCGTAGAGACTAGTTTGAATTGGACTTAGTAGTCACGGGGAATACTTCGTTTCAATACACACGGCGGAGCTAGCAACATGCCTAAAATTATATCAGTAGTCTGTGTCTGTCGCCGGAGGAATAAAACGACAAACCAATCATCAGAGGTTTACCGGCGATCACATTGACCCATCCTGGAGGGAAAAGCGCAATGGGAGAGGAGGCCATTAGGGAGATAGCGGCACAGTGTCCACTTTATAAGAGGAATGGTGATCAAATAATCCAACAAAACACCGCTCATCTGCCCCCTTCGGTTAGCACATTCGGCCAGAGGTGACACCTCCGTTCAGCTGTTCGCACATATACGTTGTTGGGGTGGGCGTGTGTAACTTTTTGAGGTGGAGGCCAGGACCTCGCGTCTTTCAAGGGAAGATCGTGCGCGGTTCGATGGTTGATGGGGTGCGATAGAATCTTCTTGGAAAACCTGGAAACCGAGTAGCGAATTACGCTTGGGCAACAAATTGGCTCGGAATTCATCCTATCGCGATATCAGAAAGATCTAGGAGGATTTTAGGAGGGAGAAGTCCAACCCGAAAGCGTATACGCCGCCGTCAATAAACTGAATGGTTAGATCAAGATGGTACCCGTCGAACGGCGGGGAAGGCACCTGGATGATGTACACGTCCGATGTAAGCTCATCTCATTGTATAGCGGCGTTCACTGTTTACCAAACGTGCGGGAGGACGGATGGCAACAAGGCAGCCGAGTACAGGTGCTTTTGCCATGCTTGATGCGATACACGTCGAACTTTCGGGCGTTCTTTGAACACGCGAGAGGGACCCAGTGCGAGTGCCTCCTGGTACATCCTGTTGATGATGAATCATGGATCGCAACGACGCGGGGAGCAACGAACACGGAAGGGAGAACCGGAATCTATCTCGATTCTCAAAGCCCGCGCAGAAGGTCTGTCTGGAGTGAGATCATCAAGCTCCAGTGGAATTGCCGACACATGCAGCTGTACGCCTGGCTGAAGGCAGTTCGCGTTAGAAGAACGGCAGTGATACAATTCGAACCTCCCCTGAAAATGATATCGCATGGAGCAGTCATCCGCGGAGTGGGTTCGTCTTGAGTGGTGTCCCTAATCAGGTGCGTTCAACGGAATCTGAAGTAATGGATATCGTGGGTCCAAATGCCAGTGCGAGAGGGAAGGAATGGTGCGAAAGCCGAATTCGAGGCATTCTGATACAGACCCTCTCTACTTACAAGAAGATGGCGCATCTCGAAGCAGTTTTGAATGGCCGGCACATCTGTAGGAAGACTCAGTCGTCCACGGTGTTTTCTGATATCAAGGGAGGAGGAGAGATGCCCACGCATCACTGCTCTGCCACGTGTGTTCGGCATCTCGGCATGTTGAAAAATAATTCACGTCGCAATGTATTTGATGCCCGCGCTGGATAGAACCTGTACCAACGACAACTGGCCATCGTAACGGGTGATGAAACTGTTTTCCAGACTCGAAACGACAGGTTGCGACGAGCACCCCGCTGCCCGCTAGTTCGGACTTGATGAACCCTCATACATCAAGGCGTAGGCTACTTTTGCAATCGCGGGGCCGTTGCTAATGCTCGACCAGGAATATCCTAACAGCATGTGGAGTGACCGCCATAACCGGTAAACCCGCACATACTTTTCCCCTCGGGCTCCGTTGGACTGTAACGGCCGAAGTGATCAATCATTATGTGCCCGCTACCTTCCTCGTGGACGACGCACGGGCTCTGGACGATAATTATGGGGACCGGTAGGTGGCACCGCGATCAGTGTACGTATGACTTTTTGTTGCACTGTCTGTCTACGAGAGGCTAGACGCGGGCAACATGATGATGAACGCGGTCTGCGTTGACTTCAATGATTCTGGTCATTGTCTGACGCGCACTTAGAATTTAGTTCCGGCTACGGATTTTTCAGTAAGTCCACGATACATCATTATGGAAGACTCAGAGCGAGATATGAGTAAATGAATAAATCTGTTTGAATCCGACTCCCGTTAATTCAGCTTGAACCAGTCCTCGTTCCACCCTCGACGTGCCCACCAGCTCCTGCGACTATATTCAAGTGAATCCTTCCGCCAGCCACTCGACAATCAAGGGAGTCAGAATTCCCAACTTCTTTTCCTTCGCAGCGAAATCGAGGAACATGTCTTCATGCAGTCCACCCTTCTAAACCACAAGCTCGGTATTACAGCTGTTCCGGAAAGTCTTGACACTCGAGCCGTTTTTTTTCGGAGCACTTCCGAAAACGGATTTGTCCCCTTTTGGATGCCGCCCTTCGGCATACCTGAGAGGCTGGGATTTGGTTCTGGAATAGCTTCTTGGGATATATACCAACCCATCCTACCACCCATCCTACCATTCCGCCGCAATTTGGACTCCGGAACGTGAGTCCGGTTGCCCGAATTAAAGCTGAGCCCTTCGGCCCGAATTTCGGTTATCCCCGAAAGCCTTTGATGGCCGGTTCAAATTCAACACTTTCACGATAATTTCATGGGCTTTCAACGGAGAGAGTAAGAAACTGAAGGAGAGACGCCATGGAGGTCCATGTATCTTCTCCTGTGCGATTTTTCGTTCCAAAACAAGGTGGAAAGTGTGTTCCTTCCGAAAGGGGACAAATCCGCTTTCGGAAGTGCTCCGAAAAAAAAAACGGCTCGAGTGTCAAGACTTTCCGGAACAGCTGTAGCATGGTACTCCTTAAACACCGCAGAAAACTCCAAAATATCGTCCCGCATGAGCTCCGCTGTCCCCATCGTAATCAGGACCCGGTCGACAACCCGATCAACGCCGGCGAACCACTCCTTGGGTGCCTTTCCCGCCTCGGAGAACGCTCCAGCGTCCTTAGGGAAGGTGTCCAGGATCCCAGCCCCCCACCCCCGGAACACCTTTTTTGGCACAAAGTCCTTGCCATCGTTCTCCGTGTACGACTTGCTCTCAGCGGTGAGGACCACCCAGGGTGATATCACCAGAATGCCGCGGATTGGCGCGGGGAGCCGGATTTCCGGCGTACTCGGATGGGGGTGCAGTATCTGGGAGAGGACCTGGAAGGCGAGGTTTCCCCAGCGGAGTCGCCCGTGATTTGGATGTGCTGTGGTTGGATAAGAGGGATTCGAGCGCCATGCGGGCCTGGTTATCCGCCGATGTCAAGTTGGTGATAACGGAGGATCCAATGGGGGCGGAATTCCCAGATATGACACCACCGAGAAGGTTCAAGATTATGCCCCAGGCGTATTAGGTATCGGATCACACAGGTTGCTTTTATTCCTGGAGCTACTAGCTATCGACAGCAACAATAGAATCGGCTTGTGAGTTGTCAGTGTTTCTGTGTTAAGTAATGGGTCGCGGGACTATCACAGGAGTAACAAGCTCACATCACCGGTGGTTTGGATGGCTTCTTCCTGTGTGTCGCAACGGTAAACTTGAGTTCAATATAACGAAGAAGATCGATGTCCGCACCATTTGGTCTGAATCGTAACCACCTTTTCTCAGAGTAGGATCTCCCGCCCCCGGGCCTTGTTCAACTTCAATGGTGCGGGAGATGTTTATTGTCATTGCAGAATTTGTTGCGAACATCGCTGAAACCGTTGTGAAAGGGCCAGTGCTGGATTGGCCAGTTCGGGGTTTGGTGTGTCCGGTCACAGGTTCTTCCTCATAGAATCCCTTGCCGCGGAAAGATTGGCGTGAGATGAGTCTGGGTGTTGAGATTGTCAGGCATGTATATGTGATGTGTAGGGAGCATAAACACAGATTTAGTAGACCGTTGATAGAAACTGAAGGGACTGGGGTCAATAGCGTGAAGGGATGGATAAAATATAAGAGCTGACATTTTGTCGCTATGAAGTACAGGGCTACCCAATAAATTTTGCCTGGGTGCAACACGAACTGGGGAGATCAATGAGGGAGGTGAGCAGCAGAGATTGGGAAGATGTACCCACCACGAAGAGGCATCCGAGCCAGAGAGCTGTGCCCACAAGACCGCGAGGAAGCAGATAGAGACATATATTGTCAAACCGCTCCAGACCACTATCGTAATTGAGATGGTTATTATTTGACGAAGAGCTAACGACTCACGATGATCCTCTGGATGTTGATAATTTGGTTGAATACCGAGTCAAAGCGAGAAGTATCAGGAGAGAGGCAAGCATGGTGAATCCCAGGGCGAGGGATGTTACCACCTAGTGATAATTTGTTATGGATGAGTGTGCCATCGTTTGGGTACTTACTCGGGTGGTGACCGCGGTGAATTGTGCAAACAAGGAATTATTGAATCTATAGAGTGTTAGTCGAAGAACTTGTCGGTGACCAGTGAATGAGTACATCAAGGCAACCATTGCTACAGTGTGGATGTTAACACTAGGCTATCCCGCATAGGAATATGATGGGGACTTTACCAATACCGAAAGCTAATTCATCAAACACCTTATAAACCTTGAAGGTGATCGCAATCATGCAATGCACGTACCAAACGCGAGGCCACCGGCATTGATCTGATCGAGCAGTGAGTATAAACTTCAGTCACGGAGGAATAACGACTTGCAATAAGGCCAGTAGCCCAGATATTGCGACTCACTGCCCAACATTAGTGATAGTGTCATGGTTTCTGCTGTTACACACATTTCCAGATTCGAAGTGAAAGAAACCTGGGAATAATGTCAATCTCGTTGTACCCCAAGTTTAAGGAGGTGCGTACATTTGGACGGCAAGCACAGATATTTGCTGGGCGGAGTCTGAGGTCAGTGCCAGGGTGATAAGATTGGGGACTGCATACCGAGAGAAGTAGTTGGACCTAGAAGAACAGGGCATTTAGCGGAGACTACAAAGCAACACATTCCTCACGTTGAATGTTCTAGGGAGTATTAAGTCTGGGTCGAGACAACCAACAAGCACTTACGACTTGATCTGAACCAACCCATTGGTGTAAGGCAAAGACGTAACAATGTAGAAATATGTGCTTGAAAATCTGGCTTTGAGAGTGTCAGACACTCTCAGAGGCGCATCACATACGAGTTTGAGACTGGTTTTCGAGTTCAATTACTTGCAAGAGACCGGGCGCAAAAAAGACATACCAAGTGCTGTGACCCCAGTGTCGAGGACGCTAGTATGGAGGTTCGTTGTTTCAATCATTTCTCGTGAAAAGTAGATCGTACAAGAGTACAGTCACCTGTGGGTCAACTTAATGCCATTCAAGAGCTTCAAACCGCGAACTCACAAATATTTTAATGGCCTGGGGATCGGAGGGATACTGGGAAAAGTACACATAGGTTTCTGCGCAAGGCAACCAGCGGTCATTTCTCTGTTGGTTCACCGGTGGCAAGACGAACGAAAGAAGGTAAATCCATAACCGATCATCGACAGTATGCACCTTGAGTAGATGGTTAGATGCAACCCTACGGCAGAGCCATTGTACACACCCAATGAAGAGCACTCCAAAGGTGTGGACGGGGGATTCGTCGGACATCGAATTCGAGATTCGTGGGACGGGTAGGAGTAGGAGGAAGGGCTAGAGGAGACAGCGGGGATTTATCTAGATTTTAGTAGGGATGGTCCGGTCAGTTTTGATAAGAGTTGAGTCGACTCGGCTGGTGGTTCAGTTTATTTCTGTACAAGTATCGTTTTCCCGGATAACCCACATGAGCCCGGGCCCAATCGGTACCAAGAACAGTGCACATGGTACCAGTGTCATGGATGGTGGACACCGATCACTGCTGGACCCACAGAGAGTAAAATGGTGACCATTGGCCGGCGGAGATAGCATATCCTAGCATATTTCGCATACACGCCTATAATAATCAATTCGATCAACTGTCTGTTGGAAGCGGAAGGCGACGAACGACATTTTCAAATTGAAAGTCGCGCAGGCAATGACAAGACGCTTCAAGACGCCGAGCGATTTAATCTCATTGGTGTCGGAACATGAAATTGAGTACATACAGTGGAGGGCACCAAGGTTATTCGTGTCGGGGTCAAATTCTGTCCCGTCCTGCCATTGAATAAGCCAAAAACATTAAGTAAAGGCTAGAGAAATGAGTGGGCGGCGAATCGAGTAGCGCTGAACGACGGACCGTGTTGCGTGGCCAGAACCTCTCCTCCGTGACAGATATCCGGGGTCTACGTGCTCACCGGCGTTGCGACTCGACGGGAATCTAGGTTCGTCCGATCTCGATTAACCGAGGTGGAGCGAACCATCTCAAGATCTTCACCTAGATATTTCAATAGATCAAGCACGGCTCCCTCGACTCTGAACGGCCTGCGGCGGTTCAAGGCGAATTGACAGCAATCACTGGGACTCCCGAATCACGTCCAGTCGGTTCCTTGTGATTGATGGTTTGGGATCAGTTCAAGTTAAACCACTTCGTGGGTCCAAACTAATTCCCAGTCAGTTCGTCGCTAGTGGTGATTGTATAAATGCCACACGACAAATCCGAATTGGGTTCTGTGGAATCTCGACCTTGACCCGCGGCTTTCCTGCCCTCGAAAAGGGGGAAATTGAAAGATACCGCTTTTAAACAACACTGTAATTCGCCACCGTCGCAGGGATTGGCGGAGCGATAACGACGACGAGGAACAGGGCAAGGAAACGGGGATTGCAAAAATAAACTTCCTTCCTCAGGACATGATACGCTTCAAAAACCCTACTTGAGCACGGATATTAATCGCGAAGCCCTGTCTGGAGTTTCAATTCACAGGGTGGTTGCAGATATCAGGGTCGCACCTCTCCACCTTCCATGATATCAAAGTGGCCGCCGGGAGCCTCAACGAATGTAACAACTGCAACCCAGCGTGAGCGTAATCCGTGAAAGGATTCAAAGGAAAGTAAACGAACCGTCTTTAGCTTCCCGAGCCACCTCGCGCGCGATACGAATTGGAATCATGTCGTCGTCTTTGGTTGCGACTACAAGGACAGGACAGTGTGCACGGGCCAGTTGTCTGCCTGGTCGCGCAGAGATGAATTCGAATATAATTCGAGGGTTAATGAGGTTGGGCGCTTCGAGGAAGGGAGTGTCGCCTTGGGCGAACATTTTTGTGAAGCCTAAGGGAGTCGGTAGATGAATGAGTAAGACTGTGCGTGTAGGAGTGTGCACCCGGACCTGGATAGGCACTGGCCGTATTCAGGAGTGCGAACTCAGTTGGACGGCCGACCGCTCGTATGAAAAGTGGCTGAAGCCCCAGGATACCCTTGATTCTGTCGATGACCGCGAAAAATAAAAGACGAGGATTGAATGCTGTCGCCATAACTGTATCGTAGCCTGCTCGAGCTAGTAAATAACTGGGTTGGCGAGTCCGCCTGAGTACGTACCATCCAGCGTCGGCGAGTGCGCCATAACACCAGCCAAACCCGGGTCATCCAGGGCAAGTTGAGTGACGACGAGTCCACTCATAGCGCTCCCCATTAGGACGATTTTATTGTTCAAGAACTGCTCCGGTCGCTGGCGGGCCCATCGAATTACAGCCTGATAGTCTTCGCGTTGCGTGACGAGTGATACAAAGTTTCGCGGCTCGCCCGCAGAAGCGCCGAAGTATCGGTAGTCGAATATTAGGGAGGCGCAGTGTGCGTCAACTGCCCAACGACGTCCGAACGCTGCTAGGCCAGCATCCTTGATGACGGTCATTCTGGACGACAATTTTAGAAGACTTGTGAAAGGTCCGAGCTTCAAGCAACACTGACCCGTGTCCTGCAATTACTAGAGGGTGCGGGCCCGGCGTTGCCGACGGTGTAAACAACCACACGTCGAGTGCTGTTCCATCGACGCTCGCAATCTTGAGCAGCTCTTTGGTGAATTGGAGGGTGGGCATGGGTAGTAACGAGGCGGACTCGGATTTCTGCACGTTTTAGATGCGTCGCCACCGTGACCATGATCATGTAACAAACGCCGTTCGGACTTCAATAATTTTCGCCGACCCTTGCTGGCCTCCGCTGAATCCGAACTTTCCAAAGCGGAAACCTCAGCGAGAGAAATAGGGTGGTTTATCGTATATCGTATTCAATCCGAAGGCGCTTGCGTTTGTTCGAATCTGAAGTTGTACGAGCTCTCGAAGCGGTCGACGCTGGTCGACGATATCGTCAAAGACCTCCTCGTCGGTCTCGTCCTCGCCGCCCGAACCAGCTGCGTCGTTCGCAGGTTGCGCTTTTGCTTTGCCCTTCTTGAACCGGGAGGTGACCTCGCCGTACGTCGGCACACCCTTGGACGAGCGGTCGATCCAGCCGCAGTTGAGGATGTAACTGGGGAAAATAAGTAGTGGTTCGAGGAGAGAAGCGCAGGGCATACTTGACGAGAAAGTGAGGATGTAACTGGGGAAAATAAGTAGTGGTTCGAGGAGAGAAGCGCAGGGCATACTTGACGAGAAAGTCCTGGTCTTCCTCATGCTTGTTCCGCCCCGCATCCTCACCGCCCTGTTCACCGTCCTTCTTCTTACTTCTTCTTCTTCTTCTCCTTCTTCTCTGCGTCCGCATCCGCGTCGTCATCCTGAGTCGGAGCAGCAGCAGGCGCTCCGCCAACGTCCACCAGCGCGCGCACATCCCCCACCTCCTTCTCCAAAAAACTGCCGACACTCCGCCTCCTCCCTGGCGCTTTCCTCCAGCGTCTTCTCGCGCGGGACGAAAAAGTCATCCGCCTCCTCCTCCGCGGCGGCGTGGAACGCCGCGATGGACTCGTTGCGCAGCCGCTGCCGCGGCTCCTTTACGTGGGTTACCGGCGCTGGTTCCTCGCCGTCGGGCGAGGCGGAGCGGGACAAGAGAGCGGATCGGCTGTTCGCGTCGTGCATGCTGAATGGTCGCAGACGTCAGTATCACAGTAGTAGCACTTGAACACTATCCAGGAAATGAAGCACCTTGTCCCTGGCCTCTTTCACCGCCCCTGTCGGTGTCAGCCGCGTTAGCGGACTGAGTCGTCTTTTCTTGTTCCTCTGTATCAAACGCGAAAATAAGCAGGCTGAGTGTAGTCTCGTTAACCAGACTTTACTCCGGTTCGAGCGAGAAGAGAATCATTCCCGATAACCTATATAAAAGCTGAGCGTACATTCTTAGAAAGCAGGTAATGCGCACCGCCAAAGATATTCTTCCCCTCCTCGTAAATCCCCGAATCCTTGCGCTTAACGTGCGCAGAATGGCGGCATCCACCGCAGGGGTCAGCTCTTCCCCGTCCGAATCCTCCGACTCGAGCTCCTCCGAGTCGGTACCTTTCTTAAATAATTTCAAAGACTGAAATGGTTGAGGCATGGTTTGCAGTTCCTCGGGCTCCCTCTTGCTCGCTCATGGTGATTTGGTGAAGTCGCATTCTTGCGGGGGGCGCCGTCGAACAAGGGACCAAAGTCGGACACCCAGGACCGTAGGGCGAGCGAAGACCGGCCCGTGTGTGACGACCGTTTGTTACTTCACGCGACATGCCCTGGATAACTCAAGCAATTTCAGCCATGAGGGAGGTGAGAGACAAGTGAGAGACGCTCAGTTCGGACTCCGCTCTATATCTGCATCAAACTCCTCACACCATGTCCACAGTCCGAGTCGGAATCCAAAGCTGCTGCCTGGCACCCCCTGGACCCCTTGACCCCGAATGAAATCACTGGGGCAAAACCTAAGGGCCGCTCTGATGACGCTCAACGCGGAGGCGCATACCATCCTCTTGTCGTGAGTCGAATGAATTGTTCACGCTCTTGTGGTAGATCATCCGCATCGTGAACGGGTTACAATCTGGCGCAGAATTAACGAAGGACCGCAACATGATAACACTGCGCGCACCTTTCAAACAACCCCGTATCTATCAACTCCAGCAGGTTTCATCGCAGTCTTCGATTCAAAGTCTTGCATGCATGTTGGTCGGACTGCTCCGAGTTCGTACTCTATGTGCCTCCATGTGCCCATCTCATACTTACGACGCTCAGATTTTACATTACAAGTCGAGGCCGAACGGGCCTCATCTCCGTGCACTCCACTGCGCCTCCGACACTAGAAGGCGACCAGCTCGCAAAATGCCAGTGCGTGCGCATCCCCGCGTCGCGGGCGCCCTTCGGCTTCCTCCCCGACCTCATGGCTACGGCGCAGAACGACGTGAAGCCGCTGCACATCGTGCAGCCCGACGGCGTGAGCTTCAAGCTCCCTGGCTGGTAGCTGAAGTGGCAGAACTGGAAGAGGCACGTCAGTGTGGCGGCCGGTCTCAGGCTGCAGTGGCTATTGTAGCTTATTACGCTTCGCAGGCTTCCATCACCGCGAGGGCATCGCGCTGTCGACGATAACCTACAACGACCACGGGAAGCTTCGGCCTGTGCTCTACAGGTTGTCGCTGGCGAAAATGGTCGTCCCCTATACGGCCAGCGAGCACCCCCACGCTCGCAAGTTCGCCTTTGATTCGTACGTCTCGCCGCCCTAGCGCCCAAAATCCATCTCATTGACACCCTGAACGCAGGGGCGAATATGGCATGGGTGTCATGGCCAACGAACTGACGCTGGGTTGCGACTGCCTCGGCCAAATACATTATTTGGTGAGTCGACCCTTAACGGAAACATATTAGAACAGACCATTAATCCTTCACAGCCGGGAACGTTCGTGAAGCACGATGGGACGCCCCACATTATCCAGAACTGCATATGTATTCACGAAGAGGACGCTGGTGTCCTTTGGAAGCAGACCAACTTCCGGTAACTGTCGCTTGAAATTATCTCTGCATTATCGCCCGCCAACACGGTTTCAGTCCAGGAGGGCGCTCGCAGACCCTCCGCCGCCGCCGCCTCGTCGTCAGCATGGTGTGCATGCTCGCAGACCACGGTGAGCTTTGAAATATTACGCTCAATTGTCTTGCTCATTCATCCGCTCAGAATAATCTTGAACTCTATGTTCTACCAAGACGGCAGTATCGAGATGGAGATCCGCCTCACCGGCATCTTGCAAGTCTATTACATCGCGGCGGGACGGCGAGCAGAGTCCGTATAGCACCGTCGTCGTGCCAAACATGAACGTGCATTATATCCTCAGCACCGACCGGGTCTGCGGAGAACTTTGCCAACAACGCCCTTCGTCGCGGCGGACACGGTGCTCAAGGCCGCCGCTGCACGGCAGCACTACAGCACGGGTCGCGACCTCGAGCACGGCCGGGCGTGGCACGACGGGTGGCTTGGGCGGCGCGCCCTCGCCGTGGGTGTGTCCGGACGTCGAGGGCCAAAGAGTGTGCGGATGTGGCCCGCGGGCAAACCCCCCATGCGCCGGGTCGGCTGAGGATCCGATCGGGAATTGATTTCAAGGCGAGGAGAGCGTGGAGAACGACCACATTTTGGTGTATTGGACGGTCGGTGTCACTCATACATATTCCACGACCGGAGGACTCGCCGGTGTACGTCTTTTTCTTTTCGATTGCTCTGTTATCGCTGGTGTGCTCATGCGCTAGTCAGAATGCCGGTGGAACCCTCGAGTATAATATTCAAGCCCGTTTCGTTCTTTGGGGTCACAAAACAACCAATGATCCCCGTTCCAACAGTCTTCGAGCCATCGCCGGTCAACGACCATGTCACCGTCGTCATACCCTTCTGTTGAGTGCGTGAGCTGGTTCGTGTTCGAGTGGCGTTGCGGCCTCAGGCCGACCTCGACGGCATGATGCTGTATAACCGCGTTTCAGCCTCTATTCTCCGGTTCTTCTGTGGGTACTTATATGATATGACAAGAGACTCCTCGCTGATCCCTACTGAAGCGCTAAGGGGCTCAAACTTCTAGAAATGGGGAGCAGCGTGCATCCAGAAATGCCGCGTTCGAGGTGAGCGGCGGGCCCCCGTGGCACACGCATTGTGGGCGCGCATCTTACCCAGTGCTGATATTGAGCAGAGATATCTTCGTGTTCAGTGCTTCGTGAACGACCTCGTGGCACATCAACGTTGTGGGCGACGCTGACGATATTCCCGGGCTAGACAATATCACCGCGGATGTGAGGTGCGGCCTCCACTCAGTTCTGTGATGTTTCTAGCAGGACATTTACGCCGACAGTCGCCAGTTCATCAGCTCGGGGAACCCAAAGCTGGCCTGAACACAATCATCTCCTTGCAGAGGATGCCCAGGTTGTCGTAATACAAATGCGCGGCCATATAAGCTGACTCGGGCGAAGTGGAATACAATCCCAGGGCAACCTCTTTTGTGATAGGCGTACACCTGGGATATGACACTCAACATAAGGTTGAGTCGCTTCAACATCGGGAAGCGACTCAGTTTTATGTTGAGTGCCATGTCCCATGTGTACGCCTATCCATGAAAGACGTCAACCTTTGTTTTGTTGCCGACTCGGAGAAGACGCTTCAGACATGGACACTGGGATCTTGCTCGATTCCTCGCAGGGTGCTACACAACCGCGTACTTCAACTTGTCGAGTCTACTGTACTTCAATCGATTCCTTGAAAAATAACGCACGTAGTTTTGATCCGCACTTGTGGTGGCCTATCCCTTCGAGTCAAGTACTTGGAATGGGCCTCCGCATTGATTTCCTCGAAAGAAACTGGCCTAGTTAGTCTGGTACCCTCAGAATCGAGCTGGCCAGGGGAGCAGCTCGCCATCCGCGTCGAAGAACACGCCAACTTGAAGCAGCACGAAGGTACGCCGACGCTGCCAGTGAGATCGCGGCCGCCCCTCGCACGCGGACGCGGGGGTGGCCCATGTAGGGCACAGCGGCCGAAGAAGGTACGGCAGAGTGTATGACGGGCTTATAGTGCGCGTCAGATAATTATAAACCTTGCGAGTGGAATGAGGAACTTGACCGCCAAAGCTTCCGCCCACCTATCGACGCGGGCAGCAATCTGTACGCGCTCCTGCGCGGTGGGCGGCGTGTACTACATCGTGACTGCCACAGGTCCCGCCCTACTTTGTCCCGGCAAGCGCGCACCTGCGATGAAATTGGAACACGCCGGCGTGCCATCAGTGTCAACGCCGCATGCCTTTGTGGGCTCCCCATCTCGCAAGCAACTTCTGGCAGTCGAAGCTGCGCGATTTCATCAAATACCCGTTCTTCACTATCATGCTAACAACTTCGCGCAACCTGATTCCACGAGTCGGATATCCGGATATACCGCATTTACAGGCGCTGAGGCGGAGCGTGTATGGCGGCAAGTGCCGACTCCACATGCCTTTGTGGGCTCGCCATCTCTCCGTCGTTCAAGGAGCTTCACGAGTTGAGGTCCGTTGAGCGGTAAGACACCGTCATGAAACGAACCTGAAACGAACAGAACTTCACAATGTACAGGTTCCTTGACGTGGATCATCGCCGGGTTGTGTCGCGACGAGGATGGGACAAGACAGTCTGCCCAGAAGAGGGGGAAAAAGGCCAGTCGCCGGTCCACTGCTTGGAATCATGACGGAACAGAAAACAGGCGCAGAATTTGCGCAGAATCTGGTCGCCGATTCATCCTTACTCTGACCCCACTGAAACCATGCTACCCGACACAATGAAGGCTCTCGTCACCGTCGGAGATGGTACCTGCAAACTACAGGACATAGACGTCCCGACATTGGGCCCGCAAGAAATCTTGGTCAAGGTGGTTGCTGCCGCGCAAAACCCGACGGATTGTATGGAAGGTTCATATGTTTCTGTGTTGAGCTGACATGACTGGCGTAGGGAAGACTCTACTGCTCCATGCTCGGCCTGGTAACATTCTTGGCTGTGACTTCGCTGGCACCGTATGCAAATTGGGGCCCGAAGTCCCACCTGGCGTGAGAACCATTGGCGAAAGAGTGGCTGGCGCGGTCCACGGAGGTACCTTTTGAACTTTAGGCAACCACAACCCTGAATTAACTTGTTGTGTTGTAGGCATCAGCCCTAACGGTGCCTATTCTGAATACATCGCGGTGGATGCCACCCTCGTTATTGCCATTCCGGACGATGTAACGTTCGAGAACGCCGCCCAGCTGGGTAGCGCGTGCTTCACTGTGTGCCAGTCCTTGTACCAGTGTCTCGGGCTGCCCACACCGCTCCAGCCGGTTTCCGAGCCAGAGGACATTCTCATATGGTCCGGAACCTCTGCCACGGGACAGTACGCTGTTCAATTTGCCCAATTGGCAGGACTGCGTGTCATTTCGACCTCCTCGATGCAGAACAGAGACTTCGTCAAATCTCTGGGCGCGAGCGAAGTATTCGATTACACCGATTCGAAAACACCCAAGAGAATTTCTTCCGCCACTGGGGGCGCTCTCAAATACGCCATGGATTGTATCAGCGAGGGAATGACACCCAATCAAGTCAGTATGGCGCTGGGTAAAGAAGGAGGTACCATCGCAACCCTCCTCCCGTATGAGAGCAAGAGGAAAGGCGTGAAGACCGTCTTCATACTGGCATATTCGATATTCGGCAAAGTGAGCAATACTCTTGGGTACGGAAAGGATTCTAATTTGACCCCATTCTTCTAGGCCGTAGAGTTCCCGTTCCCGTTCGCTCCTAGTCTTGAGCATCACGAGAATGCGAAGTCTTACTGCAAGTTGATTTCGGAGGTCCTCTCGAGCGGGAAAATTAAACCTGTTCCTGTCCGCCTTTACCCTCATGGTATTGCGAGTGTGATCGAGGGACTGAAGGACATGAAAGCTGGCAAGGTTTGCCGATCCTAGACTCTCATCTGTTCAGTCGCTGATCTCTGTTATTTGAAGGTTCATGCGGAGAAAATTACCTACCGTATTGCGGACACTCCAGGATTGAACTGAAGGAGGTCGCTTGTCGTAATACATACGTTAAGGTTACTAGCATGGACACAATCCTTGTTTCGAACTGAACTACAACACGTTGCCAAAAAATGAACCGTGGGAACTTCATCAATTTGAGCTGAGTTTGAGGTCGCGCGTACTTGATTACAGTCGGTGGCGTATAGTTTGGTGAAGCCATCTCCCCCTTACTACATATGCCGACAAAAAATCGTCGTAGAGTGAAGTTGCCGCGCACGGGCAGCTCACCAAGCAAGGGTTTTAAGCCAGGATTTCTGTCCAGAAACGAAGGCACGTTGACGGACCATAGAAACTGTTTAACACTCGATGGATTATCGGTTATCCTCTGGGCAGCCAACTTCAACATTTATCGATCGACAGGGCGTATGCTTTTACTACATCCATTCGTTACTGACCGAAGCTGGAACCCGCTTATTCGGCTTGAACGAACTGGAGGACAAGGATGAGGCAACGTAGAAAGAGCATGAGAAGGCACTTACCCCCCTTCCATTATCTACGACCAAAGGTGCCTCGCTGTGCATGCTGGACCTCCGTATCCCGAAAGTGGACGCGACATCCGGCAGCGCTTTTGTGCTCCAACATCTTCAGAAACAGGTGGCAACGCTATCCCGACTTCATTATGTCTGCTGATCAACTTTTGACCTAGGATGACCTCGATAAATTACCTGGAAACCTGTCGCTACCACTGACAACACACGGTGCTTTGCGCCCTGTCAATGGAGCCGAACTGGTTCAGGATCTCTACAACCGTTTCGAAAATGGGAGTCAGACACTGTTTTTTGTGGTGTACCTCAACCTTGCTCAGCAGGCCATAAGGGGTCGCTTGTAAGTTGTGACTGAGTGAGGTCGGGGTACACCGCAAAACACCGTGTCTGAGTCCTATCTTCAAACCGGTTGTAGAGGCCCCGAACCAGTTCGGCTCCAGGGAGAGTGCGCGCAAAGCAGGATGTGTTGTAAGTGGTGGCGACGGGTTTCCGGAGAGATTCGTCGAGGTTGCGCTTGGTCCGATGTCGCTTCGCAGACACGATGAGGTCGGGAGTGTGTTGTCATTTGTGTCTGAAGATGCTGGAGCACTAAATAGTAGCTCTGACGGAAGCACTGCCCAATGGCGCGTCCGAACTCACCTCAGTCAACATCCCCTCATCAGTCGTAGGTCCTTCGTGGGTCCCGAATCACGTCCCCTGTCGACAAAGTCGGGACTTCTCTTCTCCGTGATGATCTGTAGCACTCCCAGCGGCCGGAACTAATTCCCTGTCAGTTCGTCGTCAGGTATGCACGGAAATTCTGCGGCGATTTCAAGGCCACAGGAACCCCAAATCAGGTTCTTTGGAATCCCGCCCCGTCGTTGTAGTTTCCTTGTTTGAACAGTGTTCATAACTTAAGCCGCGGCTTTCCTCCCCGGTGGTGAAAGATACGATGGCTTGAAGATACGAACAGAACATCGTGGAGTCGAGGCTAAAGCGGTGCGAGGCAAGAACGTGGTACAAGATTCTCCCATAGCTGAATCTTGCCGTTGATTTGCAGAGTAAAAGCGTAAAGAACGAGGTGGACGAAGTTGCCTCCGCGACATCGTCGTTCCAAAGTAAGGTGAATTTCAAACTCCGCCGAACAGGGTTAATATTTGCAGTGCCGCGCTGTGCGTGAGTTGGAATAAGAGTACATTTTAGTCAAATTTCAGTACATTTGGGTCTCGTCAGTTAAAGTCCACGCTAATGGCAAGTTTCTGCAGGCTCTCCGGTCGAGGCGAATGCGGGAACGCTTTGTGGGTCCTTAATGCCAGGGACATCCATGGAGGGATTCACGGCAAAGAACGAAACGGGTTTGAATGTTATACTCAAGTGTTCCACCGGCATGCTGACCGGCGCATGAGCACACCATTCACAGTAGATGTAAAGAAAAAAGACGTACACCGGCCAGTCCTCCGGTCGCGGAATAGGAGTGACCCCCACCGTCAAGTACACCAATATGTCCTCATTCTCCACGCTTTGCTCGCCTTTGACCCAATTCCCGATCGAGTCCTCGGGCGAGTCGCGCGTCTGCGGGACGTACTTGCCCGCGGGCCACATCCGCCCGCCCTTCGCACCCTCGACGTCCGGGCACACCCACAGGGCGCGCTGCGCAAACGCCGCGCGCCGCCCGACCCACCCGTCAGGTCGCGCCAGCAGCTGCACTGCCGCACCCTTGACGCCGAGCGCGTACCCGACGTCTCGGCCCGTACTGTAGTGCTGCCGGGCGGGATTGACGATGCGCCAGCGGCGCTCCTTGCCCTCGGCGTACGCATAATCGCGCGCGGTGGCCGTCTTGAGTACCGTGTCGGCTGCGACGAAGGCGTTGCCGGCAAAGTTCTCCGCAGACCCGGTTGATGCTGGGGAAGGCATGATGTCCGTTTCCACGAGGGAATTCCGCAAGCCGTCGACCATGGGGTCGACACGAACGGAGAACTATCGCGAATGTAAGGTAATCCTCGCGTCATGGGATAACGAGCTTACGATATGCTGGTGGTAATGTGCGTTGATATTTGGCGCGACGACCGTGCTGTACGGACTCTGCTCGCCGTCCGCCGCGATGTAGACTTGCAAGATGCCGGTGAGGCGGATCTCCATCTCGATACTGCCGTCTTGGTAGAACATGTAGTTGAAGATGTATTCTGAGCCGATGGATGAGGAAGACGATTGAGCTATAATATTTCAAAGCTCACCGTAGTTTGCGAGCGTGCACACCATGCTGACGACGAGGCGGCGGCGGCGGACGGTCTGCGAGCGCCCTCCTGGACTGAAAGCATCTTAGCGGGCAATAACGCAGAGATGATTTCAAGCGACAGTTACCGGAAGTCGGTGTGCTTCCAAAGGACACCAGCGTCCTCTTCGTGAATACATATGCAGTTCTGGATAATGTGGGGTGTCCCATCGTGCTTCACGAACGTTCCCGGCTGTTACGGATTAATGGTCTGTTCTAATATGCTGCCGTTAAGGGTCGACTCACCAAATAATGTATTTGGCCGAGGCAGTCGCAACCCAGCGTCAGCTCGTTGGCCATGACACCCATGCCATATTCTCCTCTGCATTCATGGTGTCAAATGCAATGGATGTGCGTGCTAGGGCGGTGACACGTACGAATCGAAGGCGAACTTGCGAGCGTGGGGGTGCTCGCTGGCCGCATAGGGAACGACCATCTCCGCCAGCGACAGCCTGTAAAGCACAGGCCGAAGTTCCCCGTGGTCGTTATAGGTTATCGTCGACAGCGCGATCCCCTCGCGGTGATGGAAGCCTGCGAAGCGTAGTAAGCCACAATATCCACTGCAGCCTGAAGCCGGCCGCCGCACCGACGTGCATCTTCCAGTTCTGCCACTCCAGCTGCGAGCCAGTGAGCTTGAAGCTCACTCCCTCGGGCTGCACGATATGCAGCGGCTTTACGTCCTCGCGGAGTTTGAAGTCCTTCTGCGTCGTGGCCATGAGGTCGGGGAGGAAGTCAAAAGCCGCGCGGGGCGGGGGGATGCGCTCGCGCTGCGCCTTTGCGAGCTGGTCGCCCTCTAGCGTCGGAGGCGCGGTGGAGGGCACGGAGAGGGTAGGTCCGTTCGGCGTCGACTTGTAATGTGCAGCGAATTCTGGTCACTATGAGTATGAGAGGTTGGCATATGGAAGTACTACGGACCAACATGCAAGACTTTCTCCGAGTTGGAATCGAAGACTGCGAGAAAATCCTGGAGTGGCGTTAGTAGATACGGATTTATTTGGAAGGACGAATCATGGCCACACCATCGGGTGCGCATAGAGATTATCATGCTGTGAGAACCGCGCAAACAGCAGGCCCTGTTGAAGTCGGTTCGTCGTCGGGAACCGCTCATCGTACCCAATCGACCATCCCTCGCAATGGATCTGCTCCGGAGTTATGCCTGGCAGCACCTCATACTATCAGCGGTCGCCGCGTCGAGCCTTAGAGCCTCCTCACCGACGTCCTTGGCGAGCTGCTGAACCAGGGGATCGTTTCGCACGACTCGCTCGCAGTTCACGAGCTCCTCAACGGAGATCTGGGGTTGCAGGCCTTCCTCGAGCAAGTCGAAAGTATCCAGCGTCCATCCGGCCTCTTGGAGCGACAAGATAGCGTTGTACGAGCGTCTACAGCCCTCTTTTCGATCAACAGGCCTAATACTCGGCGCAACATACTGACCCGTTAACGAGGTCGATGATCTAGAACGTCAAACGATTCAGTAGCGATTCACCGGGAGGTTGGGCCGACACACATCCACCTCCGCTTTACGCGTTATCAGAATGGGTTCTTCGGGTTTAGCCCCAGGCGCGAGGGGGATGCCCAGATATGCGAGTACGGCCTTCTTGGGCGGGGGGAGCAGATAGCAGGAGATGAACTTGAGGGCCTTGACGTCCGTCTGCGTGGCGATGTACTTGCGCAAGGCGAGGCAGACGTCCGTGATCTCGTTCGGGGTCAAAGGGTCCAGGGGGTGCCAGGCAGCAGCCTTGGAGGAGGATTCCGACATGGTGGGAGGAGAGAAGGATAGATGCCTGCCCGAGTCGCGTTATATCTGGGCCAGTTGCGGCCTTTATCGCTCCGAGTCCCGACTGGGCATCTATCGCGCCCCCGTGACCGCTCCTTCCTCTTCCCCATTCGAAACTCAGAGCTCGTTTGCAACTCGTTTAAAACTCAGAACTCGTTTGCAAGAGAGTAAGGTTACAGCAGCAAATTGTGTCTACTCCGAATCGGATCCCGCATAGTCCGACTCATCGTCCACTCCAGGGTAATAACTACTGGCCTGTCCACCGTCAGGCCGCACTACAGCCGTAGGATACGGCCAATCCGCCTTCTGCTCGTCCACCGCCCGCCCCGCTGCCATCGCCCGGAACGCCTCCACGAGCATCCTGCAGACATGCGGGTCACAGATCAGTTTCATATGAGCAGCGGCATCGGGCCACGCACCAGCACTCATTCCCCGCGCAGAACCCCTTAGGCGGGTTATTCAGGCGCAGTTGGAGGCGCTCCACCATCGCGGGCACGGTCGCAGAGCCGTCGTGCGTGTTGAGCATCGTGCGGACCAGGGACTGCACGTCGACGACGTAGACCGGGGCGTATTGGCGCTGCCGTAGGGGCGAGTGCGAGCGCGGTCGCCTGGACCGGTCGTACGGGCCAGGGGAGGCGGAGCGGCCGCGGCGAGGGTCGGCGGAGGGCCTGCGCGGATCCCGCGAGTCCCTCCTTGGATCCATGGACTCTCTCCGCGATTCGTCGCGCCTGGGCGCGGGTTGCTTGAGCAGTCTGTCAGTGTGGGTCTTCCTGGAGGAGGGGAAGGATGCAGACCGGCACGCGGATGAGGTTCTTGAGCTCAAAGTCCCACCGCGAGACGTCGACGCCGAGGGAAGTGAGGACGGCGATGGCGTTGTCCTTGTCGTGGACGAGCAGCACGAGGGGGCCAAGCGCGGGCTGGGTGGCCTCACCAACGAAGGCGCGGACCTTTTCTGCGGCAACCTGAGGATCGCAGACCAGAGTTGCGCCGAAGTCGTCGTATTCGTAGCCCGTGCGTTTGGAAACTGGCGGGACCTTGGGGTCGTCGCCCGTCCTCAATATACCGGGGTTTGTCAAGTTTTGGTTGTTAGAGAACACGATATGGTGGGACGACTTCATCTCGCCATCCAACGGGTTCTTCTTCTCCCCTAGGTTGTTTTCGGCCTCGCACCAACCCAGATCCAAAATCTTGGGCAAGCGTCGCCGGTCCGCGAGCGACCTCCCATCGTGTAACCACAAATTATAGCAAAAAGTGAAAACACGGATAGACCCTGTCCACGGCCGTTTCTCACAGCAGAATCGCATGTCTTTTTCTGCGTCTGGGTTGGTTTCATTCCGGAGAAGCTTGTAGAAGACTCTGACAGTGAAATGCGTTGAATACAAGAGAAGGTATAGAATAGCTTGCCCTACCGACTGTTCTCGAACTGGGCGCGCACAAGGCCCTGCGTGCCGCCAGTGTAACCCTTATTCAGGCGCGAGCTATCAAATCTGTCGCGGTCGTTCTTCGGCTGGAGATCCCCGAGCTTGTCGCTCAGCGCCTTGACGTCGCGGAACACAATCGGGGAGAGGGATTCAAACTCGCGCGCTGTCGTGGGCGGTGATTTGCCTCGCCAGAGGTCAAGGTTTCTCTGACCAATCAGATAGTCCCGTTCGCGTTGCGTGAGCAGGATATGAGACGTCCCGGATTGTCTGAGGCCTGCAAAACATAACTAGGCGGACAAGAGGCTGGCGGAGGCAGATATACCTAGAATAAGCGTGATACTTGGCTCATTGGCGTCCTGGAAGCTTCGTAAAGCGTCGTAGACCCTATTGGCCAAGGGGGGCGACCTGGACGAGCTAGGTGTGGGTTGGTTTACGACTTGTCTCGGGGACAGAGCGGGGCGCTTTACAGGATCGCGGGATTGAAGCCACCGAGCTGGTAGTATTCCATGCAGACGGGGCTGACGGTCACAGGCCCTTCTCAACGAGGCTTGAGATTCAGCCTTCAGGAGAGAGCAGGGGCAGATAGCTGGGTGAGAGTGGAAGCAGGCAGTCGACGCGGCTCGCAAGCGGCACTTGCCGAGACTCGTGATCGCTCCCATTTTTTCTTCAGCACCGTCGCGCTCAACATCCGGACTTCAACTTGGCGACGTTCTCGGGCTGAGACTTCTAGAGCTATCGACGCGTGAGGCTACACTGGTACACCGTAACACGGGCCCAAGCTTTCTGGAGTCCGACTTTGGTCCCCCAGCAAGAATTTGGCCAGAATGCTATCCGACTCTGAATCAGAGAGTGACCATAGCCAGGACCCCCTCCACCAAATCACTATAAATGAGCACTACGCCAAGGCGTTCGAATACAAGAAGGAGCGCGAGGAGCTGCAGCGACGTGCGTCAAACCAATATGCCTCAACCATCTCTTTCATTGACCAGAAAACTTTTGTAGTGAAGGAGCAGTACGGCTCGGACCCGGACTCGTCTGAGGAAGAAGAGACCGACTCGGAGGAGCTCGAGTCGGAGGATTCGGACGGGGAAGAGCTGACCCCTGCGGTGGATGCCGCGATTCTGCGCACGCTCGCGCGGATTAAACGCAAGGATCCAGGGATTTACGAGGAGGGGAAGAATATCTTCGGCGGTGCGTGTTGTCTATGTCTCAAGAACGCGTGCTCATTTTCGATGTTCTATTTAGAGGAACAAGAAAAGACGACACAGTCCGCGAAGGTCGCCCTCACGCGACCGACAGGGGCGGTGAAAGAGGCCAGGGACAAGGTGCTTGACTATTGCTAAAGTGCTAGCAGTATGATACTAACGCGCAGTAGGCCAAACCCTTCACCATGCGCGACGCGAACATCCAATCCGCGCTCTTGTCCCGCTCCGCCTCGCCCGACGGCGAGGAACCAGCGCCGGTCACCCACGTAGAGGAGCAGCGGCGGCTGCGCGACGAGACCATCGCGGCGTTCCACGCCGCCGCGGAGGAGGAGGCGGACGATTTTCTCGTCCCGCGCGAGAAGACGCTGGAGGAGAGCGCACGGGAGGAGGCGGAGTATCGCCAGTTTTTGGAGAAGGAGGTGGGGGATGTGCGCGCGCTGGTGGACGTTGGCGGCGCGGCTGCTGCTGATCCGGCTCAGGATGACGACGCGGATGCGGACGCAGAGGGGGACAGTAAGAAGAAGGAGAAGAAGAAAAAGAAGAAGAAGAAGCAGGATGGTGAACAGGGCGGTGAGGATGCGGGGCGGAGCAAGCATGAGGAGGATCAGGACTTTCTCGTCAAGTATGCTCCGCACTCGATTCTTCGAATCATTACTTATTTCCCCCAGTTACATCCTCAACCGCGGCTGGATCGACCGCTCGTCCAAGCGTGTGCCGACGTACGGCGAGGTCACCTCCCAGTCCAAGAAGGGCAAAGCAAAAGCGCTACCTGCGGACGACGCCGCCGGTTCGGGCGGCGAGGACGAGACCGACGAGGAGGAGGTCTTTGACGATATCGTTGACCGCTTCGAGAGCTCGTACAACTTCAGATTCGAAGAAACGTAAGTGCCTTCAGATTGAATACACGAAATATACGATAAGCTAACGAAAACGCAATATGCAGCGAGGGCACCGAGATCAAGTCCTACCCGCGGAATCTGCCCTCGCTCGTGCGGCGTGAGGACACGACGCGGAAGGATGCGCGTGAGCGGCGGAAGCAGCGGAAGGAGGAGGAGCTGGCCAAGCGCAAGGAGGAGGTCCGGCGGCTCAAGGGACTCAAGGTGAAGGAGATCCGGGCGCGGTTGGAGCGCGCTGGGGTGGCTACTGGAGATGCGCAGAGTAAGGATACCGTGCTTGCAATTTTGCTACCTCAACTAACGCTTTTTGTCTTATGCAGCGCTGGAGGAACTCGGCATCGACCTCGACGCGCCGTGGGATCCCGAGGCGCACGATAGGCAGATGGCGGGGCTTTACGCGCTCAATGGAGGGGACGAGGAAGACGTCGATCCCGCCGAGTTTGAGGATGACGGGGAGAAGCCGACCTGGGGCGAGGAGGTGGACATGGGCGATATCCGGATGTCCCCCGAGGCTGGTTCCAGTCGGGCAGAGAAGAAGAAGAAGAAGAAAAAGAAAAAGAAGGGCGGGGAGGAGGACGACGGGGTGGATGTTGATGCGATGGATGCGGACGCTGTTCGCGCGCCGGGGGACGACGACGAGGAGTGGGACGGGACGGAGGAAATGCGGAAACGCAAGCTGGACGAGTGGATGGACGAGGTGTACGCGCTTGACTTTAACGATCTCGTGGGTTCTCTCCGCCTTGAATCTCTATTTATATTAACCGATTGTGCTATTATAGGTCGGGGGTATGCCAACGCGCTTCCACTATGCCTCGGTCGCGCCGCAAACGTTTGCGCTCACGCCGGTTGAGATCCTCCTCGCCAAGGACTCGGAGCTCAACGAATACATGAGTGTCAAAAAGTACGCGCCGTACCGCGCGGACAACAAGGCTGGGTGGGACCACACGCGCGTGGAGCGACTGCGGGAGTTCAAGGGCAAGGTCAAGGAGCGCATGGGCGGGATTGGGATGCACGTGGAGCAGCCTGGGCGGGATGGGCAGGTGAAGAAGAAGCGGAAGGGAAAGAAAGAGCGTATGAAGGAGAAAGGTGTCGATGGTGCCGATGGCGACGTCGACGCCTCCGAGGTCGCGCCCTTGCAGACCAATGGGGCTGAGGACTCGGGTCTCAAGCGCAAGCGAGATGAGGATGAGGAGCCCGCGGCTGTCGACCCTGGTCAACCGTCGGAGGGAGGGAAGAAGAAGAGGCGGCGGAAAAAGAAAGACTCCGCAGTTGACACGGAGGCGGACTAGGTCTTTCTTGCAGGGGACTCAAAAGTCTGAATCCTGAAAAGACTTTCTACTGCATGCTAAAAACGGTACCGTTACATTCTTCGCGTCAACCAGAGGGGCGGCCTCTCCCCTCAATGGCAGGACCTTGGAATATAATTCTATGTTTAGCCCATTAACACCAGGCTCCCAGGACACCCACGCCTTCTTCTCGCCGGTCAAGCAAGGCCGACGCAAACGCCAACTCGAATCCGCAGCAGTGCTCGAGCAGTGCACGTCTTCATCCCGCTGCCCTTGGATCGCTCGCCAGTTTGTGCCTCGACGTTTTGAATTGAAGTTTGCTGAATGGGACAAGCCCCTATGTACTCCTGATACGCGTCCAACATGTGGTGATATTTTTATTTTTGCGGCAGTATAAAGGCAGTGACAGGGCAGGCAACGTGACCCACAGCCTTTCCCCTCCATTTTCCCTCGCAGGGTCTCTATCCGCCGTACAAAACTCCTTCACGTCGCTCTCCTCCACACTAATGTCGGGATCCACTCTTTTATCCTTTACCCTTCTCGCCATCGCCTCTGTCGTTCGCGCCGACTACTTCTCGAAAGACCCCCTCGTCGACAAGGTCGTTCCGTTCAATGCTATCGTGCGTCTCTTTTTTCACCCGCCAAACTGCACCTCACCACTTCATGCTTTCAGCCCTACCAAGTCATGACGGACACCGACGACCCTCGTGGCACCCAGACTGGCTACAACCAGTGCAACTCGACCACTGAGAACCAACAATCCCTCTGCCAGACCATGTTTGTGAACCACATCGACGGTCCGTTCTACCTGCCAACGTCAGCTCCCCCTGCCCTCTTACTCACTCGGTCTTCAGACTTCTGCCTCTGGGCCCCCAACCCGGTCAACGCAACGTGAGCAGCGCTTCGTCATGACAACCTCGCCTGTGCTGACCGACTCCAAGCATTGCTGATGCCGAGGGCGAGGTCGTTGCTTGGTGTAGCAAGAAGGGACACGGCACGCGTATCATCCCCGCCGGCGCTATCACCTCAATCCAGCTGGTCCAAACCCCCAGCTACATCCAGATCGCTGGATCCCTCAACCAGGTGCGTTCAATTTTGTCGACCATTGTATCGATTGCTGTAACTTGCATTAGGGGTTCCTCAACATCGGGGGAACTGATGGTGGTGAATTGGACTCGGGAGGCCAGGACGGCGAGGGTAACCCTATGGGTGGCCTCGTCTACACCAACGCCTTCCCCAGCGCCGGCGGCAACAACGGTACCTTCATCCAGGCCCAGCACTGGTCCTTGTAAGTATCTGCGGCCGAAAACTCTCCGCATGCTCAATTTTTTTCGCTCCCTTTCCCAGCTTCATCGGCAACGGCCAATTCTGCGGCAAAATCTGCGACCAGACCGGCAAGAACCCCCAGGGACTTTGCAACAACGTCTACGACAGACTCGGCTGTGAGTACAACGCTCCCAGCAACGTCCAGGTCGGAACCTTTGAAGCCGTACGTCGTCGCCTATGGCACCATTCCCTCATCTTTTTCTGACGTGCTGTATTGTTTAGTGCAAGGGTGATGACATGATCCCCGTTGGAACCTACGTCGGAGCCGATGGCGCCACCAGCACCTACCACCAGCCTGCTGAGTCCGTCGACCTTGGCGTGCTCCCCTATACCGCGACCCCCGCCCCCACCTCTTCCTGCACTCCCTTCGCCTCCGCCGCCATCTTCACCGACGGCGCTTCCGTTACGCCCGCCGCCGGAAACCCTGGTGTCACCGGTATGTCTTTTTTCCGCGGCCCTTATCCAAACGGGATACTCACTCACTCAATTCTAGGCGGAGCTGCCTCTGGCGCAGCGCCCAGCGGAAGCGCGGCGGCGTCCGGGTCCGGCAAGGCCGGCGCGTCCACGACGGGCAAGGGCACCGCTTCCGGCAGCGCCCCCTCGTCCTCCTCCACCGGCTCCAGCGGTGCCGCCGCTATCGGCGTCTCCGTCGCTGCCATCGGTGCTGGGTTCCTCGCCGTGTTCGCACAACTTTAGAGGTTTGACGGGGTCGATATATATACATTATGACACGGACTCTTTCGCGCACGAATACACAGACAGATGCACTTGCATAGGATATTTGCAGTAATCTTTCGCCTGTTTACATTATTGGATTTTGCTTCCTTTCATTGCCTCAAACTGCAATCAAACTGTGTGAGTTCTGAGCTGCGAAATGCTGGATTTCGCCTGTGCGATCCATCCTATTAGTATTAGCTGGCAGTCGCGCTCGTGGAGATCTTCAATATGGCTGCGGAACGGGCTGAGTTTCCCGCCGTGGTTCAGATAGAGACTCGCGTAGATTCAGAAGGTTGAGTAAAACCACTATAAATGAGACTCCAAGTGACTACGCACAATCTCGCCAACCTGAGGCTCTGCACTGCTCAAGGCGGCGATTGTTTCGTCCTGCCGTGAACCGCGTGAGTTGAGGAGAAAGATATCGAGAAACAAGCCTCACCCAAAGCGAAGACCTGAACTTGCGGCCCTCTGGGCTGGAGAGAAAATCGCTCTCGCCCGCAATGACACAGGCTGTAATGTATTGTCCATGTAGCTTTCTCTGCTCTGGCGTCACCACGGCGTGGACGATAGTTCGACTCCCTTCCTCAGTAGTGCGCGCCACGATGCGTTTGAACGCCCCGACGAGCAGTTTCCCGGTCAGTTTGGATTCGGTCTCGCGCGTGAGCCTGGAGTGACAAAAGCCGGGGTTTACATTCATCACGAAGACGGGGCTGGCGGGCGGAAGACGGGCGGCCAGTTCGTCTGCGAACATGAGCAAGAGAGCTTTGGGGGAGTGAGGATGATAACACCCATGTTTTAGTGCGACGACATACTCTTCGTCACGTCGTAACGATTTCGCATGACTCTGAGGGATGTGAGGTCGAGTTGGCGAAACATAAGCAATAATTTCGCTTACCCGGGTGTGCATTACGTAGAGTCATTCAATGTATCCAGAATCGACTCTGCTTTGGGTGGTTTCGACGCATTCACAAAATGGTGTCCATCACTGGTGAGCAGTATCATTCGGGAAGGCGACTCTGCAGTCCCACTCTCGATCCAGTGCGGAAGTAGTAGAATGCAGAGCTGGATAAGTAGTTCACTTGGAGTCTGATGTAACGCGAAATGAGCTTTTCGACTGACGAGACGAAATAGCAGCGACGAACGCAGATTCCCAATCATCCTCGGTTTTAACGAACTTCCTTGTGGGCATTGCGGCATTTGCGACGAGAGTATCAATGAGCCCAACTCGAGCGTCGAGGGCCAGTTCTTTGACCGAGGCAAAAGAGGTCAAGTCAAGACGGATGGAGGCGATTCCGGGGTTCTCTTTACTGAGAGAAAGAATTGACGACGGAGGAGAGTCTGCGCTATTGCGGTGGGTCAGGAGGAGACTCTGAGGCCGCATAGCCGCCATATGAATGGCCGCTTCAAGGCCCAATCCACTCCCAGCTCCAGTTATGAGTACACAGCGCCGCGATAGATCCCCAGTAGTGAGGGGAAGTTGACACCATTGTTCGCGTAGAAAGCGAGTGTAGGTCATATAGACCATGGCGGATAGAGGTTTACTGGGGTGTTAAATTTGGAGACGGGGCGGCGTTTAACGAAAGTCATCGAAACGGAGTTGCGAAAGGGCGTGGTTGTTCTGGTCAAGTTCAAGTTGTTTTGATGATCACTTTTCCTCAATTTGGTTCACGGACAAGACAGAATGGTCTGCTCAGTGCTGCGCAATGCACTACAAAGAGTTGCGCCTTCAATGTCGAGTGTAGAAGCAACAGACGAGGGGTTAAGGGTGGAGATTTATGTATGATGACAACTCCCTCGGTAAAGTACTACAATGAAGCAACGTTCACAGCTTCGTCCTCGTTTTCAGCGGCGTACCCACCAACGCATCCAACTCCTCCGCCGTCCCCTTCAGACTCGGATCCTCCAGCACATACTCATGCACCCCATCAACGACATACCCCCAAAACTCCTCGATCAAGCCTGGCGGGAACGCCGCCGCCTCCCACACCAGCGCCATATTGAAGCAGCCTAGGAGCGTGCGCGTGTACATGAAAATCCCGCCGGGTGCCTTGCGCGCCGCGCCCACCGAGTCAAGGAGCTTGACCAGCGGGTAAGCCTCGGGACGGTAGATGGCATCCATGTCGCCGACGTTCGAGATCCCGAGGAGCGCAACGGCCGGTGCGCGCTTGGGACCTGCGGCGGGCGGCGGTGGAGTCGGCGCAGGGCGGGGGGTGCGGGGAAGCGTCCCGTCCGCCTCGTCGTCGAAGCGCGCCCAGGCCTTCGCGCGCACCCCTCGCTCTGCATTTGTCACCATCGCGCGGCGCACCATCAGCGGACTATGCCCGTGCCTAAACATCTGCTTCTGCGTCGCCGCGCTGCGCGCCCAGAACATTTTACATGGGTCTGCCGATTTGGGGAGGAACGCGGGGAGGACGACGTTGTGGTACTCGAGCGCGAGCGACATGTACGACGTGAGCGGGGGCGTGGGCGGGAGGTAGCGCCGGATGCTGAGCGCGGTGTACATGAGCATGGGGAGGTCCTTGGGCGCGTTGAGCTCGGGATGCACAGTGTAGAGGCGTATCCACGCAAAGTTGCACAGTGCGAAGGCGGCGTTGGCGAGAGTCACGCGGTTGGCCTTGCATTTAGCATTGATAGCAGCGGTCTGAGCCTCGTTGAACCGAGCACGGACGAGGCGTACGTTGGTTGTGGCGCTTTTGACGCGGGGAAAGACATGCCCTCCCTGCGAGAGTTTGAATGAAACGCATGACAAGTAAGAGGGAGGCGCGTACGATGAATCTCTTCTGGATATTCTGATTGTCGACCTTCCACGCCGCCTCGTGAAATTTAGACTGCGCGAGCCCCAGAACTCTCACTTCCGTGGCGGGCACGATAGCGTCGTGCGCAAGGCGGGTGCCGCCCCACCGCTGCCTCCACTCATAGTCCAGAATCTTCACAAGCTCATTATCCGTCCTCGGAGGTCCCCCGGCCGTAGCAGGCCCCGCAAGCAGCTCGAAGATATAGTGCGTAGTCCGCTGGACGGCGAGGGTGTCGTTTATCATGTGGTGGTACATCATGAGAAACTGGAACTCGTGAACTCCGGGCGAGACCTGACCGTGGCAGGCGACGTCCATGCGCGCAAAGCAATCGGAAGCCAGCAATCGAGGGCCGTTGAAGAATCGTCGCAGGAGCTCCGCTGCAGGGACATCGTCGAAGACGCGGACGTTCGCCTTGGCCTCGGCGATCGCTTGCGCGGGGGTGGAAGGCGGTGTATATCTGGCGGACGATATCAGTTCCCGGTCGATGAGCAGGATGGCAGAGCCTACACAAACTCCGCCTCGTCGTAGCGCCCCGGTGGCATGTCGACGCGACACGCCATGAGAGAGTGTCGAAGGCGCATGATGGCCCATACAATGTACAACCGCTGGGCAGAGATAAGGGAGGGCGGCGCCTGCATTCCATGTCGCGCTACAAACGCGTCAGTCGCTGGTCAGGATGGGCGGAGAAGTTCTATAAGCTTACTGCACATGTCGTTCAGACCGTAAGCCCTGCTGGGCAAGAAGTACGACCTGCAGGGGTTTAACGAGGGACTGAGCAGGCAGAGACAGACAACATACAATTCATTCGGACTGAGCCTTCTGCGGTAGGTAGGCATCGTGGCAGAAGCTTCGTCTCCGTGAGTGGGTTGGTGGGACATGGTGGGCATGAAAGGGTGTTCTGGGCCGCGCCGCTGCTATAAAGGAGCGCAATGCACCTCCTGTCTTGCATCCGCAAAGTTCTACCGCAGCGTTCTGAGACTCGTTCCCGCAGATATCCAGGACTTGCGACCGAGAGAGCGAGAAAAGCCTGTTTCTCAAAGGTGTCCTTCCAGTCGTCAAGATGATCTCGAACGAACGGCCGCCCATTATTGTGGCCCACTCCGAACCCAGTCCGCGATAATCATGATCAGTGTTTCGTTGAAACGTCTACCGCCCTATTCCAATGGAGCCACTGTCATTCCTCAATTCGTCAGGCCGGTCGATAGTAATTCGGGTTCAGTATTTTGTATGCTGAGTGCTCGAAGAGCGCAACGCGGCGGCGGGAAAATCGAGGAAAATCGCGAGGGCTTCATATCGACCCAACTGGATTCCTGGGGTCGCCTCAGAGTCAGACGTGCGGAGGACGACATGATTTTTGAAAGCTGCTTCAAAAGCAAGTTGGAACTTGAAAGGTCAGAGTCGGTGTTGTTCCAGGTAGCCATTGGCGTTTGAACCAAATAATGCCGGAGTGAGTACAAGTAATTCGTTCTGAATATTCTACTCTAAGCAGCTCAATTAGCTGAAGGTATGTACGTGCTACGGTGTGGAGAATCAATGGGCAGCGGGCGATGACGTGCAGGAAGAAGTGGATGCGACAGAGCTACTCGGAACTCCGGAGCTCCTCAGCCTGCTTTCCACCGAATGGAATCCCACGACTGCATCATGCCCAGCAGCGGGAAAATACACGGGTCGTCGGGGCCGTCCGCCGCATCAGGGTCGCATGGACAGCCTGTCCAATGCTTGTACTCCCACTCCGTCCGTTCCTCCTCCTCGCTCGGGTCCGAGTCCGAGTCCGACCCTTGCGTCACGGTTTCGTCGTCGTCGTCTTCACCCTCGTCCTCAATAGATTGCTTGCCTTTCGAGAAGTAGGACGTTCCTGCAGTCGGCGTGCCTTGATCCTCTCGGTGGTCGTCCGGCCCCGGCCGCGGACCAAGGCATCGGAGGAGGGTATGGAGCTCAGGAGTCGCAAACCAGGTCAAGACGCTCATAGTGAAGCGCAGCTTCATGAGTACGTCAAAGGCGGCTTGCTGCTCCCTCCGAGTGACAGCGGCGGGAGACAAGGAGCCGTGGTTGAGGAGAGTTATAGGGAACTCCCCTTCGGAAAATATGGCAATCTGAGCAGACGGAAAAATGTGAATGTCGATGACATGATGCATGATGTAGAACGCCAAGTTCTACATACGTACCTTCCTGGTTGGAGAAAGCGCAGCCCGCCCACGGTCCCATGGCTTGTGGACGGCCACCCACAAAGCTATGCCGTTGGACGCATGTTCGATGTTGTATTGCGCATCATCCAACAAATATCTGCGGCGGATTTGCTCGAAGCACCGGTGAGCGGTCCTTGGGTAAATGTTAATTAGATTTCCACAGTTTCGCGTCGAGACGGTGAATGAATGATTGACCTGGGTATTATATACGCAGCCTCAAGGTCGTGCGTCGACGACCCCAGAGCACACTCGTCCATGCACTGTGTGTGTACCGCTTTCGCGAAGGCTTGACTGCGCTGAGAACAAATGGAGTCGGCGTCCGTATCGCGCAACGGAAGAAAGAACGCATACCGGCGGAGCTTCCACCTCTAGAATCGCGGGACAGCGGAGTAGTTCTCCAACTTGACAGTGTCAGTTGAGAGTGTGTACCCTTTAACTTACGAGACAGCGCCACAAACCTGAGAGTAGAATATAAAAGTCCCCATTCAATGGCTGGTCATCCTTCGCCATCTTCCGACACTTGCGATCCAGGAAGACTGGAAGTTGTTGCGACTCAGAGTCGTGGACCATATGGCGGCCAAAGACGGCGTCGAGAACCTCGCGGAAGAGGCCGAGGGTGACCCAGTTCTTCTCCGTGAACGCCAGGCCCATGTGATCCACCGGCTGTAGCCAGGGCTGCCAGTCAAAGTACCGACGGAGCAGGTCCCCGGGCTCCTCGGTGCCTGACTGGAGCTTCACAAAGAATCTAAAAGCCGGCGAGGGGTGGCTGGTCGTGGCGTAGTGCGACATAAGCGAGCGCGACTCCTTCGACAGAAGATCTACACGATAAAGTATCATCAGCTTGGTTCCCGGGAAAATGAGGGAAATGTGTACATACCCGAGATACGCTCCGCCTTGCTTCGCAGCAGCCGGTGGATTACGGAGATGGTTTCCCTATTCCTTGAAACTAGCCCGTTTGGACAGCAGACCCCCAGGATCTTTTGGAATCAGCGATAAAAAAAGAAGGAAAGGCAAAGGGGTAGTATAGTAACCTCGTCATAAATGGCTGCGATCCTCTCTTCTTGTTCTTGGGAAGTGCGTCCGACCGATGCAAGGAAGAGGGTTTTGACTTGTAGCGCGTCTGTGGGTGAGGTGTCCCACAATAGACTCAAAACCGCATCGCCAGAGGGTGCGACGGTGGTATTTTGAGCGAGAATCTCGTTGTACTCCTTTTCGAGGTGGTCTGGCACTTGGAGGCCCAAATTCGGCGTTGACCTGGAATTGCGGGGTAAGCAAGTCACTTGCTTGAATATCGCTGGGCGAACCGTAGTAGGGTGTCTGTAGAACCTCCACAGGACAGGTTTTGCTTCCATGTCGTTGTCGGAAGTGGGCACCGTCAGGAAGCGTTCGATCGAAACGTGGAACTTGCCGATCAATTTACTTCAAGAGAAACTGGTCAAGAGTAATCCACGCGTGCATTCCACGGAGGAGAGAGTCCCAAAGCAGCCGGAGGACGCCCACGTACTTGACTTAATTTTCGCTCGATACTGAGGGACAAGAAGAGAACTGTGATAGGACCACCAGGTTATTGCACATTGCGTATCAAGCTAGTCTGCGGGTGCCTTAAGTACGCTTCAAGAAGCCTGTCAGACAACATACACGTCCTGACCGCCCTCCTCAGCCTCCTCAAACATCCCCGAGATGACCTCAAGGAAAGCCTCCTCCGTGCGCTGAGCCTCCACCGCCAGCGCGGAGACATGCTCCAAGATTGTCTTCATGGCAGCCTCCTTGCTGGCCCCGTGCGCTCGGAGAAGAGCCATCATCCGCTTCCTCCCATCGCCGAGCGGGAGCCCCTCCCATCGCGCCCGTGGCTTACGCATTTGCAACTGCATCTGCCGCGCCGGGCGGGGCCGCGCAGGGGCTCTCAACTCCATGGCCACGTACAGCAGGCTGGCGTAATGCGGCCTAGGCGGCGCCCCGTCGAGGAACACGAAGAGCGGCACGATGACCGTCGCATCCGCGCCCCTGGCCAGCAAGAACTCCGCGACCTCGACGCGTCCGCCGCGCACCGCGAAGCCCAGCGGGGTGCCGAAATGACCCGCGTCCTCGAGGGCAGCGCCGCGGTCGAGCAGCAGCTTCGCCATCTCCAGCTTTCCGTTCGCGCACGCATAGTGGAGCGCGCTCTCGTAGCCGCCGTCGGACCCGAAGTGGGAGTTGATGGGGGCGCCGCGGTCGAGGAGGAGGGACATCGTTGGGAGGTGGTTGTTCATCGCGGCGATGTGGAGGGGCTGGTACTCGTTTTGGTCCCAGCTGACGGTGGGGCTCGCACCGGCGTCGAGGAGCAGCCCGACGACCTCCAAGTTCCCCGCGGTGATCGCGCTGTGGAGGCCGTAGACTGGGTTCGCGGAGAGCGGGGGGGAGAGGAGCTTTGGGACGAGGTGGGGGCTCGATTTTGCGGCCCATCCTATCAGGTCTTCGGCCAGATCGGGGGTGAGGCGGGCTTCGAGCTCTGGTTGGAGGGTTTCGTGGAAGCGTCGACCGGTGAGAGCGAGTGCATTGAGGGATTCCGTCGAGAGGAATGGAGCGAGGCTTAGGATGAGCTCAGTAGGGAGCTCCTCAAAGGCGTCCTTCGACATGGACATGGAGGTGGTCGTCAAGAGCGTGCCACTTGATCCGACGGCGGAGATTTGTGGTCCATTCTGGCCACCCCATTGGTGTTTCGTGCAAACGTCCGCCGTCGTATTCCAAGGATAATAGGTAGGTGCTACTGCCATTCAATAATGTGGGTCTTGAGTTCAGTTCAGTTCAATTCGTCACCCAGTCCGAAAAAGCTCAACGCCTCTTGGAGCGACAAGGAAGTTGCAACGATGTCCTATCCGACCCGTGGACTTCGTGGGACCACCATAGAGACGTGCAGCATGCGGAGTGCGACTTAGTGGAAAGTTGAACGGTGGCGTTGTCCAGTGGCCATTGACGTTGGGACCAAACAACACCTCCTCATCCGCACCACCTAAACTTAAAGTCTCAGCAGCCCTATGCATGGTATGTACACATTAATTGTTCAATATATCCTACTAAATTACGACTGTCTTGTCTGCAGTCCCACAGAATCAGCAACGTCCACTGCGCCGAACCCGAATCCAAATCCCGCCTTGATAGGTCTTCGTCCCTCCTTAGGAGCTGCGTCCACGGGCGCCCTCCTCTTCCCCGGTGAATCCACCTTGAACACCTCCAGCCCCTTCAGGCGCTTCAAACACTGCTCCCACACCGCATCCCCGCACTCCACCTCGACCCCAGCGAGCTCAAACACCCGCAGACTATCCTCCTCCGGCCTCCGCCCCAGCAGCTGCCTCAGCAGCGCCGCCCCGATCTCCCCCGACGCGCCCGCCCGCTTCCCGTCCAGGTCGTCGAGGCGCAACACGCGCAGCTCCGGCGCCTTGACGCGGTCGAGGAGCGCGACGAGGTTGTTTGCGCGCAGCCGCAGCTCCGCCAGGCGTTCAAGCACCCGGCACTCGGCCGACTTCCCAGCCGGAAGAAGCGGGTCTGCGATCCGCGCGTCCACCGCCAGCCACCGGAGGCCCGGGGCGGTGTGCACGAGCTCGAGGATGTCCTCCGCCGCGACGGGGGGAGACACCAGCGGCTGCGCCACGCGCAGCCTCTGCAGCCGCGCGAGGTCGAGGCCCACTAGGGCCCCGAGCGCGACGTTGGTGGTCTCCAGATTCGTTAAGCTGCGAATCGCGGGGAACGTCGCGCGCGGGTCGGGGGCGACGACGGTGACGCTAATCCGCAGGCTCCGGAGTGCCGGCGTATGTTGGGGAGGCAGGTCGGAATAGATGGCGTTGAGAACCGCGCCCGCCTGCGCTTGCGTGTTGGTGCGCAGGTAGAGCGACGCGATGCGGTCTGTGTAGAGCCGGAGCGCCTCGACCGCGGCAGAAACACGGACTTTGACCACTGTCGCGGCGTCGACTCCTGCTCCTGGCGCAGCAGCCCTCCTCCTGGCCGTCGGCGCCATCATGTCAACTTGCACGTCCACCTGACACGCCTTGGCCATCTCGAACCAAAGCGCCGTCTTCCTGCTATCGTCGGTGTCGCAGAGCTTGAGGTGGCTCCACGCCGGGGGGGTCGTGTACGCGACGTGTCGGAAGAGACGCGACACCGCGCCGAGGACGATAGGCGCATCGGGGTGCACAGCCGACGACTGCGCGAATATCTCCCCCAGAATCTCGTGCGGCAGTGTGAGTGGAGTCATTGCGGACGGAGGACGGGAGGACGAAGGGAGGAGAAAGAAGACTGTTGGGTTGGTTCGGAGCGAAGATTATCAGCTACAACCTATGTAGAAGAAAAAAATCCCGCGTCCTATTTACATACTCGTGGTCTGGGTCCATCGAGACCGTAGACCGTACCGTATTTGGAAAGGAATTTGTAGCGCGAAAAAAAAGGGTGACCGTGCATTATGAAACGGCCTCGCAGTTCTGTGGGAACCGATCGAGACACGATCGAGCTGTTTCAGGATTCCTCTCGTCGTTCAGCAGGAACGAGGCATGGTAGCATGACTGGTTACGGGTGCAAATTGAGCGAAATGGCGAGCTAATAAAGTGTTCTGAGTCTTATCCTGGGTGCGGGTGCAAAGGGAAGAGAAAATGGTCAGATTAACACGCGCAAGATGATGTTACAAGCTCTGCAAGTGCAGGAAATACTAGTACTGTAGTACACGTCGAGTTTTACATTGCATTGGGAAGATCACAACTCCGAATCCGGATCCACTTTGAACGCCGCATCGTCCCAGTCAATCTCCTGCCGCAGCGCGTTCGTCAACACGAGCTCGTAGTTGTATATCGGGCGGCCATTTTCCGCAATTTGTTTCCACAGCGCAGCATCCTTCGTGCACGAGATAACATGGCGGTTGGTGTCCGTTTCCAGCGTCCGCAGGGACGGTTGCTGGTTTGTAATTGCCTGCAACAACGTGTCAATAAAATAATATTCAGGTACGAGTCGTCGGGTGCACTCGACGCGACAGCGACGGAACGGACCTGGCCTCCGTTCGCAATGACCACGTTCCGCACGATGTTCATGGCCTTCACGTTTTTGGTGATGTAGAATGTGTGACCCTTGAAGAGCGTGCCTTTCAGGGCCTTGGCGCGGGCCACAGCTTGCGCGAGACTGAATTTGTACTTGCGGTCCCCGGCGTCGTCCTGGAGTATGTAGTCTTCCTCCGCTGCATGGACGGGTCAATGAACACAGAAAGGCAAGTGGTAGTAGATTCACTGACGCAACAGTTTTTCTGCGGCGGCGGAATCTACCGCCCATTCCCTTCTCAGGATGAACGGGGCTGCTGTCAGTGCGCACAAGAAGTTCTCCGTTCGGACGAGGTCCGGGACAACGAGGTGGGTGCATTCCGTCGCTTTAAGCGTCGATTTCACTCCTAGCTTTGACAACGTCTGTCGGCAATAGATTGTAAGATGACCTTGGAGAGATGTTTTATCAAAAGCCGCACCTTCAAAACCTCCACAGACAGTGCTGCCTCGTCTTTGAGCCCTGTGGTTAGGAGTTTGATAGGTTTCCTGTATCAACGCGTTCAGTAACGAGGAACGAAGCAAACCACCGTACAAACCTCTGCGGGACATCGCTTTTCCTGGGTTTCGCCTTTGCCGGCTGCTGCATCGTGGTTTCGTCATCGCTCACAGACGGCCTTCCTTTCTTGCCCCCATCCAGCTTCCTCCGCTTGGCGGTCGGCTCCGCCTCTTCCTCCTCCTCATCCCCATCGTCCATCTCCGCCCGCCCAGACAAGCGCCGACTCTGGCTCTTCCGGCCGCGATTCCGCCGCTCGTTCTCAAAGTTGACTAGGTCGGGCATAATCTCGTCGTGCAGCCGCTGGTTCGCGCGCGTCGCCGCCTCGCGCTTCCCCCGCCCACCGCCGTTCTCAATAACTGGCGGCGGAGCCGGTGCAGGGGCACCCGAAGACGCGACGGCGGTGGACGCAGATGAGGATGCTCTCGTGCCGGTCGTGCGGCTTCGCGGCGGCGCAGAGGCAGAGGCAGGCGCGGCGCGGTGGTGGCTGATCGCAGTGACGCTCTGGTTCCGCTCTAGGGGCAGCAACTTCCTGGCCGACGCGGAGAACGAAGCTGAGGGTTGTACGTGCGGGACGACGACTGCGAATGGAGTAGTAGGGACTCGTTTCCCAACTCTCGATGGCGGCGCAGACAGTGGAGACGAGGGCGGCGTCGGCGTCGCCGCAACTTTGCGCGACGAGGAAGCCTTGGCTGCTGCTGCTGACTTTTTCGGGGGTTCCGAGCTCGGCGCCCTCGCCGCGCTGCGCGTCGGCTTCGCAGTTCGTGGCGGTGGGGCCAGCTCAACAGGAAGGTCGTCCAAGTCATCCGAATCTGAACCAAGCGGGGGAAGTTTACTCGTCGTAGCTTGCGGACCGAGCACCCTGCGCGGCGACCGGTGTGCAAGCGGCACATTGGAATCCTCATCCTCATCCTTCCCGTCCTCCTCTGAATGAGCTGCAGCCGAGGGCTTGCTCGTCGAGTCCGGCACCATCCGCGTTGAGCCTGGGACCTTGCGCGTCGAATCTGGTGCCTTGCGCGGCGATCGTCGGAGGGCTGGCATCTCCGTATCAGAGGCCTCGTCTGCGTCGGAATCGCCTGGCTTTCTTGTCGAATCCGGGACTTTGCGAGGTGACGTCCGCCGTATACCAGGTCCCGAAACACGACGAACGAGATTTCGCCGCGCACGCGGCGCGACGGGTTCTTCGTCAGACTCCGACGACGTGTCCCTGCTCTCCTCCTTCTCCTTCTCTTTCTGTTTGCCCAGTTTGCTCCTCGTCGCAGATTTGGCAGGACTCGCAGGGGTGCGCGGGATGCGAATGACCTTGTTCTTGATCTCGTCGTCGATTTCGGGCTCGGACGAGGAGAGGCCGCGCGTGCGCCTCTTTGACACCGGCTTGGACTTCGCTGCTGATTTGGGGGTCGAGGGCGGTATCGTCCTTGACTGGGATTTGGATTTCGTTGCGAATTTCTTCGAAGATGGGGTCGGGGTAGCGTGACGAGGCTCTTCCCCCTCGAACGACATTAGATCATCGTTATCGTCGGCAACGGGAGGATGCTCCCCCTCGAAAGACATTAGATCATCGTTGTCGTGGTTCGTTGGAATATCCAGTGGATCATCCCCATTTTCTTGCGCACCGTCGAAGTCCATGTCGACATCCAGATCCATCGCTGGCAACAGCCCCGCGACCTCCGTCTCGTCATCTACGCTCACTTGGGAGCCGTTATGTCGTGAGTCGTCGTCGAGTTCGGCGTCTTCGGCTTCCCTCGCCTCCTCCTCGATGATTTTTTGTATCTCGGGAGCCACTCCCCGCTCGCCGAGCAGGTTTGAGAAATCGACGCCGGGTGGGTATGAGACGTATTTGGGGGATGCCGGGGTGAGCTTTCGCCAGCGTAGAAAGCAGTCTTCAAGCCATGTGTGGTTGACGATGGGAATCGACCACTCAGCGGCCTTGCCCGTCTTCGAACCGGACATCCTGACTTGATTCTTAGTGCGATTCGGACGATGCAACGAGAATACATACGAGGCAGCAACGAGCACCGTGTTCTTGTTCGTCAAGTTTGGGGTAAAGTTGCCACCCATAAGCGTAATCAATCTCTTGAGATAGTCGCGCATTTCCCCGGCGTAATTCGTCACCGAGATAGACTAGCAGAGTCAGCTTGAGCTAAATAAATAACAGACCGCGTACCTGATCTTCAAAGCCCTCGACAGTGCCAGGGTGGATAGGAAAGTGAAGAAGCTGGTCCATGGGGGAAGAGTAGACACCGATCACCTGCGCATTCAAGAGCCAACTGAGGGTTCCGATGGTCTTGCCCGCCCGCCAGGCCTTGAAGAAAACGGGTCCGACCCGGTGTCGCGTAACCAAGATGTCAGACTCTGCGAGCAGATCAACCTCTTCCTCCGCTGTGCCCTCCCCGGAATAAGTGACCGGCACGCCCTTGGCTTGGCGGATCCCATCCTCCACTATGCGTCTTCTTTGGCCAGTCAGCTCGAGACTGGAGCTGAGGAGGATGGACCGCCCGCCCCAGACGTCCTTGGTGATCAGATTAGGTGGCGGCTTGGAGGAGCCAGAATCCCAGGACGCGGTCGTGTAGAGAGCCTTCTTCTCTGGGCTCATGCTGCTACGCTGCTTCTGCTTCAACCGCGTTGGAGTCTGCGGGCGGCGGTTGAGTACCTCAGGCTCGGGCCACTCGTACGTCGCGGTGCTGAGATCGCGCATGCCGAGTTGAACGCTATCGTCGAACCAGTCAGGCACGAGGATCGTTAGGCCGGTCTGGTCGCGGTGGCTCATCCCGGTGCTGTATTTTTCCGAGGCGGGCGATACAGCGAAGAGGTGAGTAACGTCCTTGGTGAGGCCCATGCGGAACTGGCCGCCGAGGGTGGTGATCCCGACAGTAATGACATCCTCGTCGCTTGGGTGAAGCTGCGAGCATTAAGTTGTGAATCGAGACGGGATCGACGCGAACTCACGTCTGCTGAGCAAGCTACCACGCCAGAAAATATCATAGCTCGAGCTGCAGAGTAATGATTGGGTCTAAACGCGGGTTAAAGGGGTACTGATTATCATAAATTAACCTACTGTTGCATTTTCTTCGCTGAAATGGAACGTTCGACCCATAGCTCCTGGAAAAAGTCAGAAACAGGCAACAGGTAGTGAAATAACTCACTGTAACCACTACAGTCTCCGCACCCACCTCTTGCCACCCCTCAAACGTCTCCGAGTTTGTGATAACGTGGGTGGCCTCGTACAGCGAATCTGCGCGTGTCGCATGGTTTTCTTCCAGTATCCGACCCAGTTTTGACCGCCTATCCTCCGTCAAGTTCGATGGGAGGTAGTATTTCACGCCGCGGAATATCATGGTGAGAGTCAACAGTCGCGAGAGGTGGCTGTCACGCGATGTTTCGACATGTTTGCTGGCGTCCTCCCCTCATCCTCCATGTATCCAAGCCCACGGGAGCACCTTTTTTTTTTTTTTTTTTTTTTGAATCTGCATTTATATACCGCAACAAGTAAACTAACTACTAAGACGCGGTGCTCACTAGTGAGCGAATAAATAGGTACAGTATGTGCTGATGGAGAGTCCGTGTGGGAGTATAGATGTCCATTCCAGGGGGGGGAGTTACGGGGTCAGCAGCTCAACCAAGCTGCTGATCAGAGGTATCGGCGCCGGCGCATACTAGTGGACCTGGGCATCAGCGGTTAAATCGCCGGACCGATTACCTAATGTTTTCACACGATTTGCCGGTTTCCATTTCCGATCCGTCTGAAACTGTGCCCCAGTTGCACCACGAGCCGCGGAAAATTAGGCTGCAACATCGGGGTGGTAGAAAAATGGTATTAGAACAGAATGTACAGAGGAATTTGCGAAAAATTGAGAACTCCAAATTTCGCCCTAATTGCAGCCACCAATTTTGTCAGACACAAACCAATATTGACCCCGGTGAAAATTCCTCTGTCCAAATCATGGATTAGCCTCCAATCTACGGGCCGAATGTGAAGTTTTTGTGATTCGAATGATGCGGCGGACAAGAATCGCCGCCCCGTGCCGGGGATCACTGGCAGGGTCACCTGCGTGACGGGCCGTGACAATTCGCGTCAACCCGTCGCGTCGCGTCAAGTACGGCTGCAAATGGAATTTTCCAAGATCCACTTGGCCTCCACGGGTTCTCAAGTCATCTGGACGGATTTTGGGGCAGTTGTTATGTGAATGACCAAATACTTCACCCAACTGTGTCAATCTACCTAAAATTCAGTGATTTATTTCCATGCAAGGGTCCGCGGTCCGGGGTGTGGTCGGAAACCCGAAGAAAAATCTCATTATCTGCCCAGCACATACCTACAAGGCTATACACCTCAAAATTCATGTCCCCACCTGAACAAAGCTGTATATGGAGTTGAAACTGGCCTCTTCTCCCGTCATGAATTGTTTGTGAGGCAAAGCCTTCAGGCTCACTGATGGTATGGGGTCAGTCGAATGAAGGTTTGAACTGGTCAATAAGCTCAAGAATTCTCACCCAACCAAGCCAAAGTGGTCTAGAAGAATATTTTCATCACACCAATGAAACACACACCAAATAAGAGAACCGGCGGGAAAGGCATAGTTTTTGGGCTCCAGGAGATCCAGACTGACATAGAAATTGCAATGTGCCATGCTCTGCCTTTTAACTGAGCTCCATTCTGGTTTGAACAGTGGTGAGTTGAGGATTTGGGATCAGATCAAGAGCCGATCAAAGTGGTATGCTCGCGAGTTGAACTGCGCGGGAGCGAATGGCAGTGTTGGTCTGGAAATTGGCATACATGGTTTTGATACGCATAACGGTGTCCAGTGAATTTTCCAGCATTTATGGAGGCTACGACGCTGCCCAGTGGGGTGCTTAAATCAGTGCCAATTGGAACTGATAAATTCCTGTCAAACAGTGAATTAGATGGACGAAAAATTCCGAAACTTGATGTGGGTCGAGACTAGTATGTACACAGTAACTTTATCTGGTACAGTTTGTGCTGTGGCGAAGTGTTCCCGAGTTCTAGTACAAAAGAGAAAAAAACCACCGGTTTGTTGATCCGCCTGCAAAATGAGCACCGCCACCGGGCCACTTTTTTAGCCGCTGATGCCCAGGTCCACGCATAGAACATAATCATAGCACATAGAATAAATAAGGGGAGAGAAAAGGGGGGAGGAGCGAAGGTTGTCGAATGGGTGGGCCGGTGCGCAGGCGCTGCTGCCTACTCTTCTTCGTCATCTTCGTCGTCTGTGTCTTCCGGCTCTGGCTCGTTGTCGAACGACGGCATGGTGTTTGGTTGGCGAGGCCTGCCTGTCTTGGTGAACGCCCCGGACACCTCGAGGAACTCGGCCAAGGCGGCGATGCCTTCTTTGGTGCCCAGTATTTCAGGCAGGGATATATCCCTTGAGACCGCTTCGAGGATGTGCCGTTGGTCCTCGTAATGAGGACACTCGCGCAGGATGTGCTCGCGCGTCTGGAATTCTTCGCCACAAGGGCAGTCAACGCCCTCGGATGGAACAAATTTGCTGTAGTACTCGCCGGTGTATCCGTGCCCGATCCGGCATTGGGTTACTTGCCCGAACACCTCGCGCTTGAGCTCCTTGAAGTGAGCTGTTGGTTTGAGCGAGGGAGGGAAGCGATTCGCCATCGCGTATCGACCCGTCTTTGGCGCCGCCTTCCACTCCTTCCTCCACGACCTTTGCACTTTCTCCTTCGACTTCCGCAACGCATGTGCCCGGGTTCCGCCCTCGAGTCCAGCCATTTCTACGCCAGCTTTCGCTAGCTCGTCGGCCCTCTCGTTGCCCGTGATATCGCAGTGGCCCGGCGACCATGCGACCTCAACCGTGTGCTGGGGGTTGGCGTCCAAGAACGCACAGGCCAACTCGTGGAACTTGTGCGCATACAGTTGGCCGGGGCGGGGTTTCGGGTCGAAGATAGTCTGTATTGCGGACGTGTTATCTGCAAAGAAGTGAACATCTTTAATTGTGGGGTTGTCCTTCGCTAGTGCGAAGGCTTTTGAGGCGCCGAGGCAAAGGGCCTCCATCTCCCCATCGTAAACTTCTGCCTTCGCGCCGAGCCCACTACTCTGCGCAAAGACCTCGTTGCCGTCGTGGTATATTACGACCCCGGCTCCCACTCTCCGTACTCGGTGGAGCGGGCGGAGCGATCCATCGGTGTACACCGCCAGGTGATTTGGAAGATATGCGAATCGACTTATCTTTTCTTTGTGAGCTTTCGCGGCGGCCTTCTTGTCCATCCCCATGGAGCCGGTGACTTTCATGCGTCCGCCGAAGGACGCCGCCGTGCGGCGCCATGGCGCCGTGAGGAAGGGGAAGATGCGCTCATCTTTTGGGCTCGTCAGACGGGCCAGCATGTCAAGTTGTGTCGTTTTGCGCATATCCTTCTTGTTCAGGTTTTGCGGCCGGACTGGAAGAGGAGGAGGTTTTGCGGGCGCCGCCCCCCTCCTCCACGTGTCAGGGAGACGTTGTACGATGGGGCTGAGTTCACTCAGCTTGTTGAAACGAATCGCCGTTCTCCTGTTGATCCCATCGAGGGCGAGGCGAATCGGCGGAATCGACGCCTCAATTTCCATAGCGTATATCGGTGACGTTCTGAATGCTGCGCAAATCAGTCGGAGCGCGCGGCGTTGCACCCGTTCCAGCTCCTTCTCGTGGGCCTTCTTTCCGGTCCACCACGCCGCACTTGCATAGGTCATGACGGGGACCACGCATGCCCTATACAGGTGTCGTAAGTGGGACTGAGTGGTTTTCTGCTGCGCATTCGGTGTAACCAGCACATTCAAGACCCTCTATGGATTTCATTCCTGTGTCGAAGCCTCTCTCAGCCTCATTTGCCTCTGTGTTCAATCTTAGCCACGTACAACCGCTCATCTGGTCGGCGTGTCTCCTCATGTTCATCTCCATCTGCTGCTTAAGCTTTTCCCCCTGATATGGGCGTCAAAATGAGAACTTTACGTGCACTCGCGCTTGTAAAGGCGACCTCTCTGACCTTATCGGATGCGCGGCATTCGATTTGACGCTCAGACCAAGTGAGCGGATACTATGCGGTTATAAACAGCCTCTACACACACCAGCGCTTGTTAGTTCCTATATGAAGCGCGGGTTGTACGACTCTCTGCCCTCAATCTCACGCAATGGAAACCCTCGCTGCTCTGCGCACCATTAACGACATCCGTTCAGACAACGCTGCCCCCGATTCCGGCTTGTGGGCCCGCGCCGATCCGACAACGATTTCAGCCCTCACGAGTCTGAGGAAAAACCTGGAGAATGCCTCCCAAAGGCGAGTACATCCGAATCCTTCCGTTCGTGATGATCTTGACGGCTCTCAGTCTCTCGGAAGATCTCTATTCAAGCGATTCTCATTTCGTTCTCGAGCTCGTCCAGAATGCCGACGACAATGTATATGGCCCAGATGTTACCCCGAGCTTGAATATGATCCTGGATCTCAACTCCAACACCCTCGTCGTTGCGTGCAACGAAGTAGGTTTCAATCAGAGTCAAGTCAAGGCCATCTGCAAGATCGGCGCCAGCACTAAAAAACACCAGGAAGGGTACATCGGTATGAAATGCATCCGCAGCAGTAGAAAACAATTGACTCAGATTTTCTTCGCAGGTGAAAAGGGTATCGGTGAGAATCTTCTTTCGCTAAGTATGCGTTTGACGACTGACCTCCTCGCAGGATTCAAGTCCGTCTTCAAGGTCGCGGACAAGGTGTTCATATCGTCCGGCACATACACCTTCTCCTTCGATAAACATGCCGAGCTCGGGATGATCACACCGTCCTGGGCGAAAGACTGCCCCGGTCGTGAGGGCTGGACCCAGTTCACCCTTTGCCTCTCGAACACGGTTGCCAAAGAGCAGCTGAAGCTGTATTTGGCTGATGCAGATCCTACTCTCCTTCTCTTCCTTCGGAAGCTTCGACACCTGGACCTCAACTTGCACGATACGAGCTTCACTGTTCAGCGTTACGATCTTGGATCCGGTCTTATACGCCTCAAGCGCGAAGACAGGAGTACTGGCGCTCTTGCGACGAGTCAATATTTACTCGTCAAGAGCGTCCTAACTGCTTTGCCGGGGGAGAAAAAACGACCCAACGTTTCTCGAACCGAACTAGTGCTGGCATTTCCCCTCGATCGGGATGGCAGTCCCAGAATACAGGCTCAGGCTGTACACGCGTTTCTACCCATTCGCAAATACGGATTCTCTGTGCGTCTCCCCCTCTGCTTCGAGGTAGATCGATAACTGATGTCACACAGTTCTTGATCCAGGGAGACTTCCTCGCTCTGGCCAATCGCGAGGACGTTCTAGCAGATTCCTATTGGAATATCGCCATTCGAAACGGCCTTGTCCCCCTCTTCATCGACGCGATCGCGGAGTTCCAGCGGCGACCCGGACTCGAGCTTCTGTGGTACAGATATATTCCCATCCACACTGCGGAAAGCTTCTTCAGCCCTTTCGCGCACACTCTACTCGCCAAATTGAAGACCATGAATGTGCTGCGTGGCGCCGACGGCCGTCTGCACCAACCTTCGACCCTCCGTGTTGCGAACTACGTCGATGATAAGAGCCGTCCCCTGATCGAGGAGAGATACATCCCATGCTACTATCTCTCACCGAACTACGACATCAGCGACCGGTACTTCTCGATACTCCGTGAACTCGGGGTCCAGACCCTTTCTGCAGACGAGTTTATAAACGGATTGTCCCGGATGTCCGGGAACATTCGATACCAAACCGCCTCGTGGCATGAGGCGGTGTGCGCTCGCCTGAATACGCTGCGCTGGAATTCGCGAAATGCGATCATTGCGCTCCCCATCGTTCCTCTCCAAGACGGTTCATGGGTGTCCCTTCAATCTGGCGATCTTTTCTTCAGCGCCGACGCCATCGACATCCCCAGAGATCTCGGTCTCCGCTTACTGGCGAAGTTGGATCCCAGATCCTCCCGATATTCACTCTTCCGTGAAATGGGCGTTCAGGTCGCCGATTTCGGCGTCGTGTCGCGGAAGATTGTGGACCTGCATCGACGCTCGTTCCCGTCGAAATCGGCTGTGCTTTCTCACGCGCATTTCCTATTCGCCCACCGAGATAACCAAGGGCATTTGGATCTGTACGTCCTGAATGGAGATGGCAAGTTGAAGACGGCGTCGAATCTCTACATGGACAACGACGCCGACGGCAGGATCATGCCCTTGTCTCAAATCATTTCGTCGCCATCTCACTTTCTTCATCCGGATTATCTTCGTCCTCCGGCTCACAGCTCCGGCCATTATTGGCGTGCCTGGCTCACCGGTACTCTGGGCGTCAATCTGTCGCCGCGGGTTATCGCCGGCCATGTTTCTCCTGAATTCCACCAGTTCCTGACGAACCCTAACTCGGGCTCTGAACGAATCCTGCGTGCCCTTCGAGACTACTGGCCCAAGCCGCAGCCTAGCCTGTCTGCTTTGGGTGTGAAGACTTTGGGCGAAAACATCTCCACCGTTTGCCAGGACGGTACTTCGTACCCCCTCAGTGCCACGGCCCTGCGCAGGAAAGCACTCGAGCCGTTCTCCCACCTACATTTCTTGCTCCTCGACAACCCGGAGGACAAAGGCTGGAATTTCTTGGAAGAACTCGGCGTCACCACGCGACCGGATGGTAGCCTGTACTTGAAGTGGTTGCGCGGACTTAGTCTGGCGAATAGTGGCGACGCTCAGACTATCACAGAAATCTACGCGCAACTTGGCGCTCGCTTTAATGAGGAAGACAACGCGGCTGACATCGCGTTCGTGTTCACCTTGATACTTCCGACTCGGTTTTGACGTGCGATTTGCAGGGCTGCCTTCGGCGAAGATCGTCTCATCTTCATTCCTCCTGGACCGCTAGCTGAGCGGCCCGGTCAATGGTTGCCGAGGTCCAGCGTTGTCTGGGGTGGCCCTCCCTCCATGGCCTCCAGAGTGAACATCGAGCGTTCATACCCCCAGTTGTCAACGTTTTTCCGCACACAGCTTCAAATCCCCCAATGTCCGCACGACATCCTGTTGCACGAAGCTATTGCGCTGACTCGCACGGGCCCCGGCCTCTCCGCTGACGGCCACGAGCGTCTCTCCCGTGTCCTACAAGATATCAGCAGTATTATCTCCCAGAGCGCGGCACAACGAAGGGCTAATCCCGCCTGGATCTCGCAACTGACTTCCCATCCTATCTTCCCCGTTCGAGTTGCCGGCAGCCGGGCCTTGGTGCTCCGGAAGTTGGAAGAGAAATTCTACATCCCAGACAAAGGCGGCGTCCTCTTCAAAATATTTGGAAACGAGGTTGATATGCTCGAACCTCACACCGAAGTCTCGTGGCACGGGATCCACGCGCTGCTCAAAAGTATTCCTCAGCTCGGCTTGTGCTACCTCGACGCCGCCGTGTCTTGTACTTCCTCTCCGGTTGGGAGGAGCGTTCAGGACCCTGAAATTCAAGAACACTATTTGCTGCGAGCCCCCCTCATTGAAAGGTACACGAGCAGTTTCAAAGGGCCGATGGTATCTGACATCCTATGCAGAATGCTCAATAGCACTGTTTCAGATTCCGCAGCTGGCCAAAATTTGGTTCACACCTCCAAATTCGACTTCGCTTTTTCCTCCCTCGGTGCGCAGAACACTGGTATCGATGGACAGCGACAGTCGACGGCGATGTCGACCGATAATCCGGGAATCGTCCCAACACATATGTCTCTCCGTGGAAGCCCCGGCGGTCTCTCTTCCATCGAGATGCCCTATCGTCCGAATGCTTTTACGTCCAGTGGTGGTGGATCCCGAACCGAGGCAACACCCGCACAGCTGGTAAACGGAGTTCTTGGAGAATACTACGTGAGTTTTCATCATGCAGCGGGGCGAGGCACGAAACTGAGAAGAAACACAATCATAGATTTACGAGGTTCTTCGGAAAAATCTTCCTAATTTCACGATTGAAAATTGGACGAGCGAACTGAGGGGTCAAGTCCCTGGGCTTCCTCCATTTTCCTCGAGCTCGGTCGCCGACTTCCGGTACTCTGACACTGAAGGGGTCCTCACGCGTCTCTTCTTCAGCAATGACATCGTCGCAAGATGGGCCGCCCAATGGCCAGAATATCACATTGAAGTTAAATCGACCTCGGACTCGGGGCCCTCGACGCCCTTCTACATGACTGCCCACCAGCTTGAAACGGTACTTAATCCAGCTGGCGCTAGTTACCCTTCATTCATGATCCTACTAGGCTGCGCAATTCACGATTCCCGCCCAGGGAATTCCACCTGCGGTCTACGTACTGGTACGGGTGTGGAATATTCGGAGTACGTCCCCATCCTACGCAGTCTGCCCCGATCCCCACCGTCGTACATATACCGGGGAAGTGAAGATCGTGTCCGACGTTCAAGGAGTCCTTACCAGTAGCTAGAGCGACTCTCCGAACCTCAAACAGAGCTGTAAGCTTGTAGGAGAACTTGTAATTTCAATACAACGAATTTCTTGGGGCTTTTGCCGATACATGGCCAAATAAAAAGGACTTGCTCTCGACAGTCATGTCCTCAACTCGGCCCATCGTCTTTATGGACATTAACATCGGCGAAACACCAGCTGGCCGGCTCAAGATGGAACTATTCAACGACATTGTCCCCAAGTCTGTACCGCAAAAACGAGAGTGTCTCCGTTCTCAATCGCTTCAACAGAACTGCAGAGAATTTCCGCCAGCTCTGCACCGGCGAATATCGGCAAGTCGCCATACCTCCTCCTGAAACGCAACTGGGAAGTCTTGACGTCGATCCAGGGTCAACTCCCGACCACAGGGCTACAAAAACGCGACTTTTCACAGGTGCGCGTCTGGCGCGTTTCATGGGAGTTACTCTGCTGAGGCGTAATCTAGAGTGTCAGTACCGCTTTAACACTCCGGAGCACGCACTAACCAGCATCCAGAGTTCCAAACTTCATGTGCCAAGGCGCGTTTATGTTTTGCCTATATTCATCGGCCACTCATGTCCACACAGGCGGCGATTTCCTGAAAGGTGACGGGACGGGAAGCTTCTCGATTTACGGGGACAAATTTCCCGTGCGTTGGATCCGTTCTCCACCTCGATAAACGGGCTGACCGTCCGTCCACAGGACGAGAACTTTCAGGAGAAGCACACTGGGCCGGGATTACTGTCCATGGTGCGCTCCTCCCTTCCCCACCTGGTATGAATTGCTCTGATACACCGTGTAGGCAAACTCCGGTCCAAATACCAACGGATGTCAGGTGCGAGTTGCACACCACGCTCTTGTGCGTCCGTGCTGACCTCGACGCGCAGTTCTTCATCACGACCGCAAAATGCGACTTCCTCGATGGGAAGCACGTCGTCTTCGGTCGCGTTGTCGACGGTATGCTCACGCTGCGCAAGATTGAGAATGTTCAGACCGGACAGAACAATCGGCCGAAGTTGGTGGTGAAGATTACTGGTGCGTTTCCTCCCTGCTTGCGTGTGCGAAATTGCGTGAAACTGAAATGACTCCTTTAGAATGCGGCGAGATGTAGGGTCGGGAACCGCTCGCTGCATATTCCCGCCTCACATTTCCCAGAAAATTGTATTTGGTGCTTCCCCGTACCTTCTTGTATTCGTGAATTACATCCACTTTCTTCAATACGCTGCGCGTCCATGCGCTTCAGTAGTCATATACATGCATGGTTTCTTCTCGATCTCAAAAAATAATTATACATATGTAGAACGTCCACATGTATGTACTCATAAAGTGTCCCAAGCCGCGCGGTCTTCGCGTAGAAGTTCCTCGGATCGTCGCCTGTGCTTTTCTGCATGGTCTCTCATCGCACTAACCTTCGTCTCCAGGCTCTTGTTCGTCTTCCTCAGCTGGAGTATCTCCTCCCTCGCTTCTTTACTCGACTCATTGGCCAGGTGTTGGCGGATGCGTGCTGCCTCCTCGTCCGCTCTTGCTCTCACGATCAGGGCATCGTCAGCGCGAATCTTGTCCTGCAATACGACCTTTGTTGCCTCCAAGTCGTCTATGTGTTGGTCGAATGCGTCGAGCACCAGACGGCACACGGCGAGCTCGTCCTTGAGGCTCTCGAGAGTATCAGCAGCCCGGTCCCGCTCAGTCTCGAGACGCGTAATCTAGCGGTCGCAATTTTCAGCGGCGTCCGGAATGTTACCAAAGAAAACAAGGCGATGTGCATACCTCCGCTTCGCATTTCTCGCGTCTAGAAACCTCTGCGGCCAAATCACGTTGCGCAGTCTGTAACTGGAGGCGCAGGTCCTGGAAGAGAAATAAGATACGTGTCCTATACCGCTCCGCAGGGTAAAGAAAGCTCACATCGTACTCCAGCGTATCCGGCGCATGCGAACCACCAGCGCGATCGATTGACATCGCCTGCCGAGGGAAGAAATCAGCCCAGCGCAAATCTCGGAAACGATGGATCTCACCGAATCACTCGGGAATAGCAAACCGGAGTGCATCCGCGGAATTGAATGCTCGTCCTCGTCCTCGTCCTCGTCGACGTCCATGGCCTCGGCAACGCGAGGACTTGGGGAGGACGGCGGGGGCACAGGGCGGCGACGAACATAGGAGGAAGGAAGGGATTCCGGGGTCGGGGGTTCCTCCGACCTGGCTTTCTTCTTTGGAGTCCTGGGCACAAAGACCCTCCCCGCATCAAGTTCTTCCATGCGGCGGCCAACTGATTCTGGCAGTTTGCGGTCACTGGAAGGGGTTTAAAATGGTGCTCTGATAAATGAGGCAAGGGGCTTACAACTCTGAGCAGCCGGATTCCTTCCGCAGGGCAACAACTGCGTTTGTGGTGAGGCTGCGGTTTAGGGCAAAGCTATGGAAGGCTTACGCTGGTCTTTCAGTTGAGTATTCTCGCGGTCCAGCTCGTCGTTAAGCCCTCGGAGTTGACCCACCTCACGTTTAAGGTGTCTTTTAAGCTATTGTAGCGCATGAGCCGCGGGACGACAAATGAGAAAAAGAGGAAGCTACTGACTTCGGCTTTGGTGAGCGCTTTTACGGGTCCAATCTGTCTCCCGGACACGCGAAAGTATGTCGCCAATTTGGCCTTCTCAGTCATCTTCCCGCCGTGTTGGGCTTCGTGTTCTGTGATCTGCAGTTGGGCCTCCTCGTCTATGATCTGCAATCTGGGAACAGACTAAGCAGCAAAGAGGGAAGAGGACGGAACGCCTACTTATCGTGACCTCCAACGGTGATCTGCAGGGTCATCTGCTTGAAATCGACCGTGATGAATCCTTTTTCAACCTGCCATGATTGGATAAAGAGGACGGCCACGAAATGGAAAACTCACCAGTGTCCCCAGGCTATTGACGGCGCACGTGTTGAAACGGGGTCCAAAGATGCTGGGTTTGACGTCGTAGGTTGTTGCATTTTCTCTCACTGAATCAGATGAGTCGTGTGTGTTTGAGGCACGTCGTTCAACGCACCTTTGGTATACAGGACGTGATGAATGGGCATATCTTGGCCAGGGGGATAAGAGACCCAGACTTTGGCGATACCAGCGACCATCTCTAAAGTAGGATGCGTCAGCCGATATTGCAGGGAGGATTGAGAGCACTGACGGGACGCATAAGAGGGCCTGGACATATTAAACTAGAATCGTAGGATACGCTGTGGGAAAAAAAATAGCAACACCGGGTTGCAGAGTACAGTGGAGCAATTAGCGAGTGGCTTTGGGGGTTCGAGGAGTTAGAATCGACCGAGCCTCAGCGCAAGCGATTTATAAAGACTCCATCGTTCTTTGTCGAAGTCAAGTCGACCCAGTGATCTGGCTCTGTCGTTCTAGTGCGCCGCGAGACTTTGTCCTTTTGTTGGACGACTTGCAATAAAGGGAACGTGTTGAACGAGACAATTGACATTGCACCATCGTGGCAGGAAGAAAGGTTATTCGTTGTGTCTTGTTTGAAGGAGAAGCTCGAACCTTTCTTTCGACGCGATGCCTTTCTCGGGGAACCGACGACCTGTATTCAATGCCATGCTCCTTGCGCAGGCGTCTTTCTTTTATTACTTCAAGCGCAAGACCACCACCGCCGAACGAGGCAGATCCGAGGCGCGCATATCCGTGCTCGAGTCTGTCGTCGAGCAACTGCAGTCCAATCGGCCGCTTTCCGACGGCGAGCTCGCAAGATTGAGGAGACTGGCTGCCCCTCGACCTCCGGTCACTGAACCTGAACGCCATTACGAACCTGTGCCTTGGAAGGAGATCGTGTGGGGGAGGGGCAAGCAGAAGAGCCAGATGGACTTGACGGACGCGTATCTTGACAAGGTGTGTACGAGGGGGCGTACGTTGCCGCATTCTGTTCACGCTCTTGTCTAGATTGCGGAAGAGCTGGAAAAAACTCGCCAGGAATCGTGAGGACTTTTGCGCGGTACGCTCAACTCTGGACTATTCTCATGACGCTGAATTATCATGCAGTCGGACTATCTATGGAAACTAATTGTAATAACACCTCATAAATAACTCTACACCGAACGTTCTAAGGAACAGAGAATGCGTCGAACCCGTCCGGGCCTTCTGGAGAGTCGTAGAACTCATCGTCATCTTCGTCGTCTGACGCCGCGAAAGAAACGTCGACATCGATCAGCGGCTTGGGAGGCGTTGTTTCCACCTCTCCTGCAGGAGCTGGAACCGAGTCGTCGACCCTTTCGTGCCCTGTGGACGCACTGTCTGTGGGAACAGCGTCGGCGTCTCCCACGGGAGCTGGAATCGCGTCGTCGACCTTCTCGTGTCCCGTGGACGGAGTGTCTGTCGGTACAGCCTCGACGTCTAGGGCGGCCTCCATAGAGGTTGGAATCGCGTCGACCTTTTCGTGCCCTGTGGACGGACTGTCTGTCGAAACAGGCTCGACGTCTAGGTCGCCTCCCGCAGGAGCTGGAATCGAGTCGTTGGCCTTGTCGTCCAGAGGCGGACTGTCTGTGGACGCAGACTCAACGCCTGGCGCGCTCTCTGTCGATTTACGTTCACGCTCTTCGTCCTGGTCGCCCTTCGAGGCTCCAGCATCGGTCGAGGCCGGCTCGACCTCGCTCTCTGTCGCCCGTTCACAATCCTCAGTATCCAGTTCCAGTTTTACCTCATCATAACTACTCGTATGATGATCGTCCCCCTGCTCCGAGTCGGCCTTTACCGTCTCGCTTCCGTCCTGAGCGTCGTCCTCTCCGTCGTCCTCAGCGTCGTCCTCATCCTCGTTCTCCCCGTCGTCGTCATCCTCATGTGCTGTTTCCTCCGGCGCCGTTGGCCCCTCCTCCTCCCTTCTTTCGGTTTGCCCCAGTGCCGTTGGCGTTTGACTTGCCGCCATTTCCTCCAGGTGTCTTGTTCCCGGCTCCGGCACTAGTATCGTCGGGCTTGGGTGTGCTCGGTGAGGCGGGCGGCTGTATAGGCGGCTGCGTAGGTGCTTCTGGCTCTGTTGCTGCAGCTCGTCGATGAGTGCAATGCGAGCAAAAGAAAGCGACACCCATCCACCTGTAGCTTGTTCCGGCACGGGCTTGATGTTGAAGTGGTCCTTGATGATCTCTGCGAGCTCCTTTTCGCCGAGGGTCCCTGGCGATGGGCTGCGCGCGCCGCTGGCAACGCCATTCCTCGAGCACTCGCGCGCGCGACTCAGCGCGATGACGGTGGCCATCCCCAACCGCAGCCCCTCGTCGACCGTCAAGAGTTCCGGCCGCTCGCAGAGCGCCGCGTATCGCGGGACCAAGAACAGCTCATCGACGGCGAACTTGTGGTACAGCACGATCCGGTCGATATCCGGTATCTCGAGCTTCTCTAGCTCCCGAATCGCGAGGTTCTTCACCTCCGTAAACTCCCATCGGTGTGCGAGCTCTAAAATTGTCGACCAGTCGTCAACGGTTGCGTCGTAGAGCGAATATTTGCTGCCGCCGAGGCCTGTTAGCGAGGACCGAGTGCCTGAGGCGACGTAACTCACGGATTATAAAACACCCAAAGCAATCGTGCAAAATCAGCGCTCCGGACGTTATCTAACAGGATGGCGCTATCGTCTGCCGTCCCGAGACGTGGTGCTCCCGGGGTCGCGGGCACCGCCAGCTGTTCCTTGAAGTACTTGGACTCCCGCTCGAAGAAGTAGCGGTGGACCCGAAACAGCTTGTTTTCGGCCTCATCGACAAGAAGTATCAGCCAACGGATGGAGAGCGATCGACACTAATACGCACGATACAATACAGATCGCCGCCTCCGATGTAGTACTTCTCCGACCGCTGCAGGCCAACGAACGCCGGGAGGCTTTCCGAGCTGCTCGCTGTCGATGTTTGGTTGACCATGTCGAAGCCTGGGGGGTGGGGGAAGGGGTGTGCAAACCGACCGGAGACAGCGAGGAGTCGGTTTTATAGTGATGCACACGTGTTCCTCGCCTGCTTTACGGCCCAGAAGTGAGCTGCTTTTGTGATGCCAGCGCGGAAGCAGGCTGATCGAGCGGTGAGAGCAATAAACTATGCGAGCATCGAGGCAGGCTAAGCGAGCATAAAATCAGAATCTCCGTCGGCAAACGTAACACGAGGCGCTATGTCCGCCCCGATGTAGTCCGATGTGCTGGGCCGCCGGCGGTTTGCCCTTTCTACCTCGGGGAAGGGACAGCTGGATGGCTCCAGTCCGACCGCCTGTAAGGTAGCACGCCGCAAGCACGTTGATGCTCGAAATAAAACAAAAGGCGGCTTAAGCATGGCTGGAGTGCCCTTTCGATTGATTAATTTGAAGCAGGATGTGAACTGTGATGGATGCTTCTCGATGTTCTTTGCGCTTGGGATTAGATTAAGACCGTCTAGTTCTTGCTCTCGCCCCGTTAAGCTGCATCACATTACCGCGCCTCGCAATTCACGCGACGCGTGGAAACCCCTATTTTAGGCTGGCCAAGAATGGGGGCACATAACTTGCTGTTCAGGAAGGGCGCGACAGAACGGTGGGTGAGAGCACTAGTGATATTGGATGGGAAGTAACATAACGGCCGTAACATTGCAAGGGGCGTGCAAAAAAAGGCTGGAAGTCTGGGGCCTGGGTGCTGGCAGGCGTAAGGTTCTATCAAGACTGCTCCCTGCAAAGGTTATGAGTGAAGAGCAAAAAAAGTCAGATGAAGGCAAGACTCACCGGAAATCGCTATGACCCTCGCCACCGTGTTACTGACGGAAAGACAAGTTACGGATCGAAGGAAATGCGCTCTGGTAGGAGTCTATGAATGCTGCGTTGTCTCCGGTGATAACTAGATCTCGTAACTTGCAGCCGGAGTTTCCGATAAATGAGTGAAGACAACCGATTGGATCCAAGCCGAGGAATGATTCCGGGACTTCCAGCCTAGAGAGCACAGGGACGAGGAAGGTCTCTAGATACTCTGTCGCTGGTAACTCTTCCTCCACCATCAACTCCAGCATAGCCAGGGACTCCAGATGCGGAAGTGACATCTGCGAAGGGACAGCACCATCGGGCTCGCCCAGGAGGGACAGCGAGCAATGAACCAAGAAGGGTGTCTGCCGCAGTACTGGAGTGCATTCGCTCGGATACACCCAACTCAAGGTGAGGGAGGTCATTTGGGACCAGGGCAGCAGGAGCGTCTGCGCACCGTGGTCGTCAAGAGTGGCGTTGCGTAAGAGCGGGGCGTTAAGCCATGAGACAGCCACGCTGGGGTCTAAATTGTCCACCTTCAACAGTAGGCTTCGAAGAAGAGGCGTCGGGCCCGAAAGGTTTTCGAGGTCACTGTGATCCTGCAATTTTTGAGGCCGATGCTCAGGTACTCCCAGCGCGCACGATGAAGAGCGACCGCTTCAATGAGGGGAGCTACCTCTGGGTTACAGTCTTCGCCCCGGATTTGTATGGAGAGCGGACGGTTCTGAGATCGCTCGAACCAGAGATTCGCGATGCACACTTGCGTTTCAACGGCTATTTCTTCGTCATCGAACTGCAAATCGACGGCTCTCCAGAGCGCAGGACTTCCAAGTGCGATTTCGCGCCATCGACGACATATATGAGTCAAAAGAGTTGGTGAGGACGGGCCAGAAAGTGGAGAGCAGAGAGGATAGTCGGGGATGAACTGCGTGAAGATCTCGGAAATGATTTCGGTGGGTAGGGTGAGGACCGGGTATCTGAACGCGTCCAATCGCGCCTGAACTGGTTCCTTCGCCATATGCAGTTGCGAAAGGGCGCGTTCGAGATCGAAGATTTGAGCATTGATATCTGCGAGGAGAATGCGATCTGCGGCGCGGGCCTCTCGATCTGCGACGGAGTCGACGGCGACGAGCATGGGGGCGATGAGTTTAGGCCTGTGGATTGCTCGCGCTTGTTGGCAGTAGTTATATGAGTCGCTGCTTACCGAGTTGGGAGAGACTGAGCACGAGTTTGGAGTGAGTGGCGGGAAGTCAAGAGGGCTGGTGGTGCTGAACATCAATAGCAAACATCGGCCTGTCGGCCGAGCTGCATCACGTTACCGCGCCTTGTAATTAAAGACGCGACGCGTTTAACCCCTATACGAAACAGAAGTCGCCCTTTTCGACGCAGGTTACCAATACATGATTGATTTGGGACGAAAAGATATTCCGGAAGCCTATCTTAGCCCTCGATGTACTACCGGGACATGCACAAACCATGTCATCTATTATACAAAAGACGAACGGCATGTATCGTGTAGACAAGACAACATAAACCAGAAGACATTCCTATTGGCTCTTGAACGAGTCAGCTGCTGATGTTCTGACGGCATCGTCTCACGGCTTCAATCAGACTTCCGTGACCGCGTTTCCAGTCGCGTCCTCTCTCTCATGGCGCAGCCCATTGTGCTGCGTCGACTGCTTCCAAAACCTGAGTCCGAGACTCAGTCTGAATTCTCTCTCAAGGTCAGGGTTCCTCTGGCACCTGGACACAAGTATCGGTGTAACGAACACGTTTGGATACAGCCGACGCGGCCGGGGACTGCTCCTGCCAGTGCTACTTCAACCACTTCAAGGTAGGCAGACGACAGGGGCCATCATACTCCTTATTCTGGGGTTCATCTGACAGGGAGTTCAGTCGGCGTTCATTGGGCCAGAAAAGACGGCGCGAGCGAGAGGCGCAAGAAAATGTGAAACCTGTGGTATGTCTTCTATTTTGCGGGACTGGGCTGCATTGACACGGACCAAGGCCTCTGCCTCATCCAGCTCACGCAGGTCCCTCGCACAGCAAGCAAGACGGCAGCGTGAACTTGCCGCTGCGATGGAACGCGAGCTGACAGGGGCTGAATCCAGTGATGCAAATGTTAGGTCCAACGCGCAGAAATTCCGTAGGCAAGTAGAGGCGGCGGAACGGCGCCTTGATATCGTCCCCAACTGTGGTATGTGCTCCAGGTTATCTCTGACATGTGTTCTGAACTCCGTGGGCAGATTCAAGTGAGGCTCTCGCCAGAATCCTCGACTTCAATGTCGACAATTTTGGAAGGTTTCGGAGGGAAAGCTATCGCGATCGAATGAGACGGCTTTATCGCCCAGGGTATTGATGCTCTCGGCCCTTCAGTATGTACCGGGTGTATCCACAGGCGCAAAGGATGTACATGACACACTGGGTTCAACTGCTATGAGTACAGGCTCACGGGTGGTACATTACACGGGTTCCAGTTATTTTTCCTTGCGTTCAAGTGCCATGGGTCGACTGATCTTTCCTTGGGGAGCTGAGTACGGGCAAGCTGTTCTTCAAGCCCAGAAAGTAGGACATGATATGACTCGAGGGATACACGGGCACTTCAAGGGTCTTGATTCGGTTTCAACTGCTACGACTGTTGCTGTGTTCTCAGTCGGGGAGCAGGACACGGGGGACATGAGGAACCAACTGCAAGGTTGGTGACGAGTGTCCATGTTCAACTTTCCTCGGTTCGTATCTAACTGTGATTGGGACTCTGACTTCCGGTTTCAGCGCATTCCGTAGCGGAGCACGGGTTCATGCTAGTTAACAATAAAACGGTATACTTACTAAGATCCCTCAGAAGAACGGAAACCAAGTCCAATCGATACCCTCTTCAGATTCACTGCCCTGACAAACTATCCAACTGTTTACAAATCGCCTTGCTGTCCAGAGTAGGCGCGGCGGAGGGGTCGGTGCGCACGTACGGGCACCCGCCGCTGGACGTCCAATCGCTCGCGTCCTTGACGGCCCCGGTGAGCGCGGTCACGGACGCGCCGTCGAGCACGTACGCGGGGCGCTGCCAGCCCTCTGCGTACGGCAGGCGTTCTTCGCGGAACCAGTTCTGCACGAACCTGTATGTGGACCTGGGCATCAGCGGCTAAAAAAGTGGCCCGGTGGCGGTGCTCATTTTGCAGGCGGATCAACAAACCGGTGGTTTTCTTCTCTTTTGTACTAGAACTCGGGAACACTTCGCCACAGCACAAACTGTACCAGATAAAGTTACTGTGTACATACTAGCCTCGACCCACATCAAGTTTCGGAATTTTTCGTCCATCTAATTCACTGTTTGACAGGAATTTATCAGTTCCAATTGGCACTGATTTAAGCACCCCACTGGGCAGCGTCGTGGCCTCCATAAATGCTGGGAAATTCACTGGACACCGTTATGCGTATCAAAACCATGTATGCCAATTTCCAGACCAACACTGCCCTTCGCTCCCGCGCAGTTCAACTCGCGAGCATACCACTTTGATCCCAAATCCTCAACTCACCACTGTTCAAACCAGAATGGAGCTCAGTTAAAAGGCAGAGCATGGCACATTGCAATTTCTATGTCAGTCTGGATCTCCTGGAGCCCAAAAACTATGCCTTTCCCGCCGGTTCTCTTATTTGGTGTGTGTTTCATTGGTGTGATGAAAATATTTTTCTAGACCACTTTGGCTTGGTTGGGTGAGAATTCTTGAGCTTATTGACCAGTTTAAACCTTCATTCGACTGACCCCATACCATCAGTGAGCCTGAAGGCTTTGCCTCACAAACAATTCATGGCGGGTGAAGAGGCCAGTTTCAACTCCATATACAGCTTTGTTCAGGTGGGGACATGAATTTTGAGGTGTATAGCCTTGTAGGTATGTGCTGGGCAGATAATGAGATTTTTCTTCGGGTTTCCGACCACACCCCGGACCGCGGACCATTGCATGGAAATAAATCACTGAATTTTAGGTAGATTGACACAGTTGGGTGAAGTATTTGGTCATTCACATAACAACTGCCCCAAAATCCGTCCAGATGACTTGAGAACCCGTGGAGGCCAAGTGGATCTTGGAGAATTCCATTTGCAGCCGTACTTGACGCGACGCGACGGGTTGACGCGAATTGTCACGGCCCGTCACGCAGGTGACCCTGCCAGTGATCCCCGGCACGGGGCGGCGATTCTTGTCCGCCGCATCATTCGAATCACAAAAACTTCACATTCGGCCCGTAGATTGGAGGCTAATCCATGATTTGGACAGAGGAATTTTCACCGGGGTCAATATTGGTTTGTTTCTGACAAAATTGGTGGCTGCAATTAGGGCGAAATTTGGAGTTCTCAATTTTTCGCAAATTCATCTGTACATTCTGTTCTAATACCATTTTTCTACCACCCCGATGTTGCAGCCTAATTTTCCGCGGCTCGTGGTGCAACTGGGGCACAGTTTCAGACGGATCGGAAATGGAAACCGGCAAATCGTGTGAAAACATTAGGTAATCGGTCCGGCGATTTAACCGCTGATGCCCAGGTCCACTGTATGTAGCTCCGTCAGAGGCTGCCACTGCGACTGAGGAAAAGAGAAGAAAGAAATTAGGTGCACACTCTTTCGGCGCGACGCCCGTGGTGACGTTCCCGAAAACGGCAAGGTAGAGCGCAGACGTGAACGACCGGAACCCAATCTCCTTATCCGTGTTCGTGATGTTCGGATTCGTGGCCTACGCACTCTCTCATCAGCTATCTAAACGATTCCTCGACTTGACTAGAGCCTGCAAGGGGCGCGTACCTCCGACTCAGCCAACCGGTCGAACTGCACCCTGCCCGCCGACGTAACGTTGCAATAGTCCACCCCCGGGTTGGCGTTCGCCAGCGTCGTGAATATGCTCTCGTTGAAGCGGGTGTTGTCCCCGAGGGCAAAGTCCCCGCGCGAGAGGGAGGCGTCGAATTCGATTGTGCCGTGCCTGCGCATATGCCATAGGTGTGATCAGTTACATAGAAGTTGAATAGGTTGGGGAGGGTGGAATAGTACTACAGTTTGATGTCGTCCAGGGTGAAGGAATCGGGCTCGGTGGAAGTGAGGAGGCCTAGTTTCGCGACGCCGGTGAGGACGGCGGGGTCGATGTTGTACACATCTACCAAGTTTGCGGTTAGAGAAAATAAACTCGGCTTGAACTGGATGTTGCGAACCAAGTGAGGCTTGGAGAACGCTGCGGATGGTGATATTCTGCCCGTTGCGGGGAAGGTAGCCGTGGTTCGCCAGCCTGCAACAAAGTTTGCTCAGAGAAACCATAAACAAGGAATTTGGACGTCAGATAATTACGCATTGAGCGCGGGGCAAGGACCCCGCAGGTCGGTAGGCTTGGGCGGGATGAATCCGAACCTGCTCTGGCTTGGGCCGGCAGCGGATTTGGCGATGGACGCCCAGATGAGGCGGAGGACGGATTTAGAGGCGCGCATTCAAGTTGAGTCTGGAAGGTGGAAGATGGGAAATGGAACTGTTGGAGTCGGAGAGAAGTTGAAGTTGAAGAGGATGTAATAATGCCTGGATAGTTGTCCTGGATGGCTGCCTGGATAGTTGTCCTGGATGGCATTTTATAGTAAGTACATACCGCGGATTATATTGAAGACACGAACGCCGTTGAATGGCCGTGGTTCTGCAGATCGAGAGTCATACTGACGGACATGAGCGCCAGACTATACCGTTCCGACCGTGGCTCCTTGGACCGACGTAAAATCACCGGCAGGGACGATGCTGTATCAATCAACGAATCCAACCAGCACAAGAGTGCCCTCGCTGTTTCGGAATTGTAACATCGGCAGGGTGGAAGACTCACGGGGAGTTGAACGGTCGAAGAAACAAACAAATCACAACCAAAACTTGGTTGCCCATGCCAGCTGCTTGTACTTAGGTCGAAGAAGAACTTGAGGAGGGAAATTGAAGCACGGTGTACACGGCCGCGCTCGAGGAAATCGCGTATTAGACGTCTGCCCAGGGTAGATGGGCCGTGCTCGGCTGTGTGAATATCACTGGCAGCGGTGTTGGCACTACGAGGTTCAAGTCCAAGAAGAAAACAGAGCTCGAGAGGGACTCGTCGGTTCGAATGCGGTCCAATTCATTTGAACCGTCACGGATGTCGACGCAGGCGGTCCTGCGCGAGTTATACTCTATGTTTTGAAAGGCTAGCTCTCCGTTACGCCGCGTCGATTTCTGGGTTGGATGGTTATTGTTGCGTTCAATGCGAGCCAATAGCGGGTTTATCATCTGCGATGACGGAAAAAGGTACCGGGGAGAACCAAAGTTTGAGAACATAAATCACTGTGCCGCTGGTCAAAGTCCTCGCGCAATCAAAAACGCATAAAACTCCAAACACCCCGCCCCCGCCTCCAACGTCGCCTTGAACGCGTCCCAGCTATCAACCAGCGTCTCCACCCCCACAATGTGCAATATCGCCTCCCAGTCAGAGAGCGGCAGCGCACAGACGCCATTCGAGACGTAGCACCCCGCATGCGTGCCGAACGCCTTGTCTTCCAGAGCCGAGCAAGTGCTCGTGGCGCCAGCGGTGCCAAGGGCGTCGGGGACGAGCGCCTCCTGCAGGCAGTGCAGAGTCGCGAGCATCCATGTTTGGCCGGCGGCGCTGAGCAGCGTGCGCTCGGCAAGGAATTTGGTGCAGAATTTTTGGCCGTAGCCGAGGGGGTAGCCGTCTGCGCCGCAGTTGTAGCGCGACTCGAGGCAGTTGGCGTAGAATGTGCAGCTGTCTTGCGGGGGGTTGGAGCACTCGGGCTCGGGCGCGGATGATGCGGGCGCCAGGGGCGCGGTGGTTCGTCGGAGGATGGGGTGTGAGGTAGAAGATCGTTGGGACTGAGCTGAAGGAGCGGAAATGAAGAGAGAAAGGACAGAGAGTGTCGCGATGACCATGAGACTGAAACGGCTCAAAAAGTTAGTTGCTAACTTGAATGAAGAGACGACTCGGAGTCTGCGTTCAGCAACGTTGGACGCACATTCGTTTGGTTAGCGTCCACCCTGCGCCGTGACTTGGCTCATTCTTGAGCCTGCCTTCGGGCGCCTGCATGATGGAGGAGCTGGGTTGGGAGGTGGGAGGAGGCGACTGGACAGCGCCCGTCTTTAAGAGACGGGGACGCATGGTGGACGCATGCGGCAAGTCATGTAACCGGGTTTGATCCGCTTGCGGCGGGCACGGTCCTCCGCTTCAAGTTCAAGTTGAGTTAAAAAAAAAGGCTAACTGGGTCCAACGTCGTCAACGCAAATACTGCTGCTTTAGTTCATACCACTGCCAGTCATGCCACCATGTTGGTGGCTGCGGCGATTTTTCCACCAGGGTTCCGGTTCGATTCCGTATTTTCAACGTGATTCCAGACTGTCACTGCCTGTCGCAGTTCGACGGGTTGTCCAGCACTCGAGTTACCATCCTTTAACAACAATGATGATGCAGGATGACTGGGCAGGTTCCCTTCCATAGATGTTCCGAGCGAAATCCAACAAGTTGAAGAGCGATTCAATTGCACGGCGAGAGTCGATGAAGTGAAGATCAATGACTCTGAGCGCGATGCGCAATAAAAATTCAACCCAGTACACGTGACCACGGATTTTCGAACCAGAGATCAAAATTGATTCAAAAGTTGAACTTGGTTCAAACCATTTCGACACCCGAAAAAGCTGTCCCTCCTTTACAAAAAACTCTACTCGGATTCACGGGTTTTGGGACACCACCCTGGGCCACCTGGGTCTTTAATAATCGATACCTCGGACCGGTCAGCGTATATAACGGCCGTCTACACTCGACTCGAGCCCCCGACATCGATTTCTGACTGCGCTTTTTCAGTAGCTTCACTAGACGTCATTAAGTAATATCATGTCCGCGGACTGTTCGAACCTTCTAACTCCTCCCGTACTAACAGCCAACAGGTCAGATTCGGATAATAGTAGTATCCCACCAATCACCCTCCACTGGCTCGAAAAATCCCGCGCCCAGCGCATCCTCTGGCTCCTCGAGCACCTCCACCTCCCCTACCAACTCAAAACGTACAAACGCGACCCCGTCACAGGCGCGGCGCCCCCCGCGCTCAGGGAAATCCACCCGCTCGGGAAATCCCCTGCCATCACGATTGGCGGGCGCACCCTGGCGGAGTCGGCGCTCATCGTCGAGTACCTCAGCGAGCACTTCGGGGTATCTGCTGATGAGGAGGAGGGGCAGGGGTTGATCCCGAGGAAGTGGGTGCCCGGGCGGGAGCGCATTGTTGGCGGGGAGACGGAGGGGTATATGCGCTATCGCTATTTCATGCATTACTGCGAGGGGTCCTTGATGCCCTTGGCTCTCCTCGCCGTCCTCTCGAAGGGTACGTCGCCTTCACCCTCAACTTCACCACCCTCTCTCACTGAGCGCAAATTCTAATTGATGAATTAGACTGCAAAGAATACGTCCACGCAAGCTTCACGACCCACTTCAAGTTCCTCGAGGCGCAGCTCGAGTCTGCGCCGCAGGGCGGACCGTACCTCTGCGGCCCGACGCTCTCGGGCGCGGATATCATGATGGGGTTTCCGGTCCTGCTGGGGACGAGCGGCTGGGGCGATCTGGGCGTCGATCGCGCGTCGTTCCCGAGACTGTTCGCATACGCGGAGGCGCTCCAGAAGGTTGAGAGTTATCGGAGGGCGGAGGGGAGGGCGGAGGAGCTGGAGAGGACGCTTGGGGGGTCTGAGTAAAGTGTTGTTCGGCCTGAGAAGTTGCCCAGCGATGGATGTGCGAGACTCGAAGTGTCGGATGTAAATTACTAAATTCTGTAATAGGAGGATAATTTGAGAGACTTGCATACGTAGGTGAAGATCCAGATCTTGTCACACACCAGCCATTTGGTGGCCTTCAAGTGGTGAGCGTGAGTTCCCCATCCTCCTTTTGCACTCTGTTCGATTTTTCATGCGTCCATCGCACTTGAACCTCCTATCTTGGTTGTTTTTTTTTCCTCAAGAAAACGGAGACTTGGATTGGGGAATCAATAACGGCTCTAGAGGTCTTTAATTCGTACACTTATGCCCACTATCAACATAGTGGGTCTCGTGTGTCGCTATCAGTGATTCTCGTGTTTTTGATGCATTTGTTCGTGCTTGGTTTTTCGCAATGGGGTTACTGAGCTGACTACAATCTCACTTTCTCCTCTTTCCGGAAATCTCTTCGCACGTCCCTCTTTCTCACGCCTCATTCACACGGTTGAAACTGCATTTTTTCAAACTCTTTTGTCTCCGACTCTCCGCTTTACTGCACACTCCCACCATGTAGGGCTCCAAGGACCCCTTTACGGTCACTGATTTTGACGTCACATTCCCACATTTCGAAGTGTCCGTTTGGGAGGGACTTGAGCCGACCGCAGGTCGCGCGAGGGTTCCAAGGGATTATTGGCCCCTGCTGAGGCTTTGTTGAGAATCAATCTGACAGAATCTGCCAGAACCTGGTCCTCTTCTGTCAACCTCTGTCCAAGTTTGCCTATCAAAACAATCCTCGAGCAATTTCGTCCTAGATTCGGTTTTGGATTCTTGCCGGATACTTGTTGGTTTTCGAGCAGGAAGAAGGACTTTTGATCAGTCAAATTGTGGTCCAACTTGATCGACTGCATCCTCGCACTATACACTGCCGCTTGTCTCATCGCAGATGACCTCGGTTGGGACTTCTCGCTTGACCATCCTCAACAGGGGCAGCAGCTTTTGATGACGCTTTCTATCCGACAGGAGCTTCCTCACCCTCAAGCCACTGAAAAAACGAGCCACAGAACACGACACGATCACGGTTCGACGCGTTCTTTGTCTGTGTTTGAAACGCATGGGATTGCCTTCCTTGTCCTCTCCCACCACCATCGTGTCCGCCCCCACTCATCCCCCATCTCTGCATCCTCAAACCCCATCCCGAACTACTTTAAACGTATGACCAAACCACCTGCTTGCGTCTCCCGCCCTTTGCCTTCGATTTGGGCCATGCCACGGCTCACCGAGTCACATTGACTTTCAGGTCGCGTAGGTCGACCTTGTCTTCCCAAACGTCGACCAGACCCTCCAGGAAGCTCCGCCATTTAACCCCAACGATCTAAAAAGACTCATGGGCGGGTTTGGAGGTGCGTCCACCATGATTTGGATCCTGTTTGCCCCCAGATCGGATTTCTCGTCCCCCGTCCTGTGCTCTGCCTCCTCTCGTTCATCCTGTACCTTCTACATGCAAACCCTTACCTTGTATCAACCCTGCTCCTTCATTTTGTCTGCACGAAGAAAAGGCAACTCAGTCTTCAATACTTACAAGTCCACTTGCACTCTGCAAGCAGTGCTTCGGGGTACCGTAGAAATATTAACCTGGTGTGTGATTTACTTCTCCTCACAGCCAGCTGCGTGAAATGTGATCCTTAAGGTTGTCCCCATGCCCCAGAGGCTCGGAAGGTAAGGTGGTCCAAAAATTGCGAGAACAACCCTAAACAATAGCCAGAATATTGAAACGGGTCAAGAAAACTCCGTGACTTGGGCATCGGGACCTCGGAACACTGAATCGAGTCGTTTGAGCAGCCGTGATGTTTTCTTGACCGGTGGAAGTATAGGTGAGTGGCTGAAAAATCCACGGAAGATTCAATCCTAAATTCAAGATCAAGTCAGCGCGTTATCGCGCGTCCGCGCCTGCGTATCGAACAATTCGAGACGCGGGTGCCAATCCCTTCCCGCCCTCATTGTCGGTGCGGTGCGAGGTGTTCGCGCGCATTCCACACGAGGTGCAAGGCCGGTAATGTCCGTACGACCGTGCTAACAAGCGCAGACTCGGAAGATTCCATCAGGAAAACACCCCGGACCAACGATAGAAAGAGCCGACGGTGAGGATGCAGAGGGGGGAAATGAGGAGCGCACAATTATCTGTGCGCGCACGCATCGGTGGGCAAGTTGAGCTTCAGCTTGCTCGCGAGGTCTATCTCTCCTGTGCGAAGTCGACTTAATATGCCGCTCTGGCCAACACTTCCAGCGGCTGCGTCGACACCGTCGAGGGATCAGGAACAGTTTTTTTTTTGCCCTGGTCCCGAACAGCGAGTCGAGCACCGTAAGTCCCACATGCTCGAAGATGTCGAGTGCAGCGGATGCTGCAGCAGTGGAACACATCAAGAGTATGCCTCATGCGAATTTGAGAACGCACTTCGCCCTGCGGAATGCGGAGGACGGAGGTGGAATCGAAGGAACATGACGGGAGCCTGTTTACTCCGACGAGGTCAACTTTCACTGATTCTTGAATACACCAGCGCGAGCGCTTCCTTAGGGCAGCAGGCTGTATCGACGTCCGTCGATGCTCTCGTGGCGTGAATACCACTCCAAGGCCGCCGCGGTTTGGCTCTCTGCCCATAAAGCCCCTCCAACTCTATGCCGTTCGCATTGGCGAGCGTTTTCGGAGATGACGCGCCGCGCGCGAGTTCGGACGTGTCCTCACAGAGACGTTGCTGCTCGGTCGGTGCCCAATGTGAGATGGTCGGCGCGCGAGCGCCGACCGAGCGAACTTTGGGCCGAGAGCGTCATGTGGCACAACACAATCAACATCCTGTTGTCTAAGACGCGGAGGGACCACTGTCCTTGAACTGCTTCCTCATCAGCTTATTCCTCCGCCTCTCATCTCACCCTTGTCCTGACTGTTAATACACTATAGCGGAAGTTCCCGGTCCCACATTATGTATTACTTTTGTACACAGTTGACAATTCAAACTCCGTTATCTTCTACATGGGCTGCAAGGGATGAAAAAAAAGCTAGATAGTGGGCTTTGCCGCGGCAGCGGGCCCTACTAGTGTTTATAGCTATTCGAACTGAGCGAAAGTGCCTGTGTTCAACTTGTGTTGAACCGAATAGGGAATTGCCGCGAACATCAAATCCGGCTGATCTTCACATTTCTGCCAAGCGACCATCATGCGTTAGAGTGGCTCGCTTCAGGTTACGTTCTCTTCTCCACTGGCATGCTCCGTCAATCCCTTTTCGCCTGCCTGGCCTGCTTTGCTACTTCGGCCACAGCGTACATCTGGCCTTCCCCTCGGCTCGATGCGCTCGAGCTGTTTCGTTGGGACCAAGAGAAGAGCGGGCTCTTGGGCGTGATTCAAGTGCGTCTTCGACTCCGCTTTCGCTCCGTTTTGCTTGGACCCACAATGTCCATTGCCAGCCATGCAATTTCTTTCTTTTCGACGGAGGCTCCAGTTCGGGACGGTGAGGGTGTTTTGTTGGGCGTGAACGTTAAGGCTAACTCGCAGGGAAGGTCTGACGCCTCTGACTGGATACGGACGGTGAGCTGTACACCCTGGCTTTCTCTGGGATCCTCGCGGCTTATTTACGCTGGCAGTCCTACCATGATATGGCGACGTTCAATATCAGTGACGGTACCGGCGGGTTGGACGCCTCGATCCGTTTCGCCGAAGAGCAGGGGCGTCCAGAGGTGCGTTCGCTACATACTCTTTTCATATTCGACTCAAACGCGACCAGGACGTCGGCGACGGCTTCAAAAACACTCTCTCTGTCCTGATAAACCACTCCACTCGCTATATTTCCAGTTCGTTTCCAGTGTTCACTCGCCGTTCGGATGACGTTGAATTTACACCTCCTCGTCCTTTCAGTGGCGGATGTCCTTGTTCTGGGAGCGATAATGGCCATCGAGAATTGGTGAGTGGTCCAACGCCGCGCCGTTGCCGGGTGTCCTTACAATTCGGTAGCGGGGGCCCCGAAATCGCGTTCCGCGGCGGTCGTGTCGACGCCGTGGCGCCGAACAAGCCTGGCGTGCCAGAGCCGCAGCAGGATTTGGACTCGCATATTTCCGCCTTTGCCCGCCAGGGATTCACGAAGACTGAAATGATCGGCCTCGTCGCATGCGGGTAGGTGTTCATTCAGTTTCAACACGCGCCACCATTCGTTGAGTAATTCTCTCAGACATACCTTCGGTGGCGTGCAGCACGCGACCTTCCCCGACAGCGTGCCCGAGATGAACGACACAACCAACACGCAGTCCGTGTCGCACTTCGACACCACATTCGTTACTTTCGACAACAACGTGTGCGTGATCATACATAATGGTGGACATGAAGTGTGCATTCTGATATCTCCCTCCCTTTAGTGCGACAGAATATATCTCGGGAACCACGCAGAACCCACTCGTGGTCGGGTTGAACGACACCACCAACTCGGACAAGCGGATTTTCAGCAGCGACGGAAACGCAACCATGCGCGCGTATGTCATTCCGCGCGGATACTGACTACAGTACATACTACTTGCGACAAACACTAATCGGACCCAGATTCGCAAAGTCGGCGGACCACTTCTCGTCGACCTGCGCAGACCTGTTCGCGCGGATGTTTGACACCGTGCCGCGCGGCGTGAAACTCACCGAGGTCATCACGCCTCTGCCCATCAAGCCCGACAATTTGAAATTCGACCTCGCGCTGGACGGCAAGACTATCGGGTTTACTGGCCAAGTTCGGGTTCGTGTTCATTCCTTCATTCCTTCCTTCCTTCCTTACTCTGATTTAATCCATAATTACATAGTTCTGGGACCTCCCGGAAAACACAACCCAGAAGGTCCGCCTGCTCTGGGACGACCGGCGCAAGACTACCAGTAGCAGTAAGAGTAGCAAGGCGAAGAACAACGCCACGCTCATCCTGTCGGGCGTGTCGCCCAGCGGGGTGCGGCACACGGTGGGGTGGTACGACACGCCGATCCTCACGCTCGACGCCGCGGCGGGGATCACGAACATGCGCTTCGCGGTCGACGGGCGGGTGGAGGACCAGGGCGGCGTCGGGTTCGCCGTTCAGGACGACTTGATCTGGTCGCGCGAGTCGTGCGTTTATACGAACACCTCTATTACCTCGGGACGGTTTACGATCGCGGTACGTCTTTCAACTTCAACTTCAGACACTTTTCGTTTATCTTACTTTATTTTATTTTGTGTTTTATTCTAGGTGCGCAACACCCTCAGCCCGACGCGCGTCTACCTCGAGCGCCCCTCGCGGGACAACATCAGCCGCCCGATCATCTTGGAGCTCGACCTGGCGCCCGTACCGCCCTCAGCGCTTAAATCGAATTCAAGCTACTACAACCTCTGGAGCGGCGTCGTGAACAACACCTTCACTGCGTTCACCATCGGCGCGGAGGTTGGGGGCGTCAAGACGACGCGGAATGATGCGCGCTCGGTGGAGGGGTTCGCGTCGTGCACGGGGCTCTGACTCTGAGTATTGGTGCGGTTGGTTTTAATGATGTTTTGAACCATGATGGGAGAAGCGAGCGACAGTGCGGAAGAGAACGAACGATTGACGATGCTTGGATTTACCTAACTCACACTCTTTACTGTACATAGGTGTCAGAAATATAGCCGGGGCGGCCGAAGCCGAGAGGCTCACAAGAACGGTGAGCTACCCAAGTGCAGGTGCAGGAGCACAACGAAGGGGGCACAGAGAGGTGTGGGGGATAAGAAGATCGATTGGATTGTCGGTGAGAAGCCAGTGGCCGTGTATATAAGGTACATGATATGTATCGAGAAGATGAATACAGCGATACTCGGACTGACGGGAACAATCAAATACTGACACTCCCACCTTTACAAAGGAAGAGTATAGCATAGAGAGGAGAGGAGAAACGAACCAAAAATGAAAGTATGAGAGCTCCCACCGAACGGAACAACCAGAACAACAGAAAGAACCAATGCAGTCATGCCAGAGCCAAAACCGCACTGCAACTACCACTCGCAACCGAATGGCTACAGTCTCCGTCACCAGAGGTCGACAGTGGTGTCACAACAAGGAAATGGATGGCGAAAAGATCAAGCCAGACTCTCGTACAGCCCTGCAAGAGTTGGTCGTCCAGAAGTGCCGATGCTTGGGGGAGCCCGTTAAGCACTCATATACCCGTACTCGGCCTGGGCCGGAGACAATTCATCATCAGACGAATCAGACTCGAAGTCCATGTCATACGCAGCTCCATAGGCGGCGAAGCCATGGTTGTCGGTGTCGGAGTCGGAATCGTGACGGTGCGCGGAATGAGCCTGGTGGGTGCGCTTGCGAGGAGGACCTTCCATGACCCAGTCCTTAATATCCGAAGGCATGTCGTGAATGCAGTGATCGGAGATATGGCCAGACAGGCCACAGCGACGGCACTGGTCATTTGATGTAGCAGAGCACCAGTGAAACTTTCCACCTGAGCTCCCACCCGTCCGAACAGAACGAGAAGCACCAGATGCGCGGGTACGCGGAGCCTTCTCGCGTGTACGGGCTGCCATGCCCAAGTCGACATCTTCATCCTCCTCCTTGACTGTAACGGTCGAAGGTGTAACGGAGGGACCAGCATTGTGAAGCTGGGATTTGATCGAAATGAGCGAAGGTTCTGTGGCCGCAGTGAGGATGGTGGTGCGGGTCGACGCCAGGGACTCGTGGAGGTTCATGAGCAAGGTGTCGGCAATCTCGGTCTCGGTTGGCTTTGCACCAAGACGATCAAGGCGCGTAACAGCGGTCTCGACGCTGGAGATGTACAGGTCGATGGGTTTCGAAGGGTCGTGAAGGCAGTGGACAAAATCGTGGCGCGCCATCATTCGGGACGTCATGTTCGAGGCCTCGAAGGTCTTGATCAGGTTTCCCCAAAGCTGACCAGCGGTCTTGGTGCCGTCGATGAGGTGCTGGTAGGTGGGGTCGAGCCGCGCATAGATAACCCAGCGAACCTCGATGTCATCGTCAGCGTTGCCAATTCTGGCAGCTGGATTGGGTGTGTCATCCTCCAGAAGAGCTGGTTCCGCAACCCAAGGGGTTCGAACACCATCCAGAAATGCACGGAGGGTGCGCGATGCAGAGGGCCAGTTATCGGGTATGATCGGAGGCAAGGCCTCGACAACACGAACAGCTCCAGCAGGAAGACCCATGGTGGGGTAGAGCGAGCTGAGATGGGCCGGGTAGGACAGTGTAGGTGTATAGGTGTGGAGGTGAAGGTAAGGAACGGATAGCAAGATCCGGACAGGGAGGCTGAGCGTAACGACTCTCGCAGCTAAAGCCCGGGGCCCATAACCTGTCAGAAATATAGCCGGGGCGGCCGAAGCCGAGAGGCTCACAAGAACGGTGAGCTACCCAAGTGCAGGTGCAGGAGCACAACGAAGGGGGCACAGAGAGGTGTGGGGGATAAGAAGATCGATTGGATTGTCGGTGAGAAGCCAGTGGCCGTGTATATAAGGTACATGATATGTATCGAGAAGATGAATACAGCGATACTCGGACTGACGGGAACAATCAAATACTGACAATAGGATTGAACTCGACCCTCTTTTTTGCGATAATGATGCAAAGCAGCACAACGAGCGTACCATTACAATGGCGTCACAAAAAGTATCGGTTCAAGACTTATTGCCTGAGAAGCGTATGAGCAAAGAGCAAGAAAAGCCAGAAGAATACAGGACGCACTCGGGAAGGAGCTCACTATAACTTGAACCGTCAGGGCCATCGTGATACCGACGGAAAGAAAAGTTAGGGATCGATGGGAATGCGCTCTGGTAGGAGGTGATAAATGCTACATCGTCTCCCGTGATGACTACGTCTTGTAACTTGCACCCGGAGCTTTGGATGAATGAGCCAAGAACACCGATTGGATCCACGCCGAGGAATGATGCGGGAATTTGCAGCCTGGCGAGCGCAGGGACGTGGAAAGTCTCTAGATACCCTGTCACTGGATAGGCTTCATCCAGCTTCAGCATAGTCAGCGACTCCAGATGCGGAAGTGATATTTGCGAAGGGACCTCGGCGTGAATCTCGTTAAGAAGGGACAACCAGCAATGGACCAGGGAGGGTGTCTGCTGAAATGCTAGAGTGCATTCGCTCGGAAACACCCTATGCAAGGTGAGGGAGGTCAATTGGTACCACGGCAGCAGGACGGTATCGGGGGCAACATCGTCAAGAGTGGCGCTGCGTAAGAGCGGGGCGTCAAGCCATGAGAGGGTCACGTCGGGGTCTTCAAAATCTCCGACCTTCACTGATAGACTCCGAAGAAGAGGCATCGGGCCTGAAAGGTCTTTGAAGTCGCGGGGTTCCGGCTTTTCGAGGGCGATGTTTAAGTGCTCCCATCGCGCACGATGAGGAGCGACTGCTTCGATGAGTGGAGATAGATCTGGGTAATGGGAATCGCTCCGAATTTGCATGGATAGCGGACGGCTGCGAGATCTCTCGAACCAGAGATTCGCAATGTGCACCTGTGCGTAGACGACGATTCCGCCGTCTTCCACGTGGAAATCGACCGCACTCCAGAGCGTAGGAGTTCCAAGTGCGATCTCGCGCCATCGAGAACATATATGCGACAAGAGAGTCGGCGAGGAAGGGCCTACGAGTGGTGGACAGAGAGGATAGGCGGGGAGGAACTGCGTGAATATCTCGGAAACGATTTCGGTGGGCAGCGTGAGGACGGGGTATTTGAACACATCCAGTCGCGCCTGGGCTGATTCCTTCGCCGTACGGAGTCGCGAAATGGCGCGTTCGAGATCCAGGATTTGGGCGTCGACATCTGCGAGGAGAATGCGATCTGCAGCGCGAGCCTCCCGATCTGCCACGGAGTCGACGACCTCGACGAGCATCGGGGCGATGAGTGGATGCCTGTGAATTGCTCGAGCTTGTTGGAGTAGTTGTACGAGTCGCTGCTCACCGACTTGGCAGAGATTCAGAACGAGTTTGGAACGAGTGGCGGGAAGAAAGAGAGCTGTCACTTCGGTCTGTCGGCGTCGGACCTTCGGCCGATGCATCACGTTACCGCGACTGAGTTGACGCGTCCGTCTGCCCTGTAAGTTACTGGTAGTGTAAGGCTTTCAATCAACGATTTTGCTCAGATGATTCGTTGTTAGGTGTTCGTGGTGCTCGTCGAGTACTAATGCACGAGGGGAGAGTCGTGGCCGGGCTGCCTAGCGTATTCTTCGATCGAAACACTGCAGTGGGGGTTGCTGCAACTTGCTGGGAGTGGTCATAAACACATTCGGGGAAGAAGCCATATGTCAGGACTGTGTCGTCTTTTTTGTCCACAAAAATATTACTAGTACCGATCGTTTCGTTTGACTAGGGAGACAAGGAATCAACTGCGACGAAGCATAATATATCATATAATCGTTGTAGCCCGCGTGCCGCGGCAGAGCCCGCTATCTGAGGTTCAGCCTTTCGAATGTATTTCACGACTCATGAAAGGTATAATAGGCATAAGGGGTACATATTAGAAGAGCACGCTGGAACGCGGCGACACAGAGGTGCATACAGTTGCGAGACTGTAAAAACGAGTCAGTCTTGACCTCATCGCTGAACGGGAAAACTTACCTAGGGCAAGAGCCAGCAGATTACTACGACCAGGAAGATGGATAGGATGCGAGGATGGGGCGAGATGGGTATAATCAGGCTCCACGCCTACTCGGAGTCAAGAAGTTGAAGAACAAGTCAGTGGGAGGGTGATTGAGTCATCGATTCCGGGCTCAAAGGGTATCTGAAGAGGAGATGACACAAATAATTAGGCATGAAAGTAAAGTTGAAGGTACCTTTGAAGGGCAGGCCCACTCATGGCCGCGTGAGGGGATCCGGGGATGCTGGCGATCCGCGATCCGCAAGAGGGGAATAGATTAGGGTGACATGACAAAAAAAAGCGCGGCAAGAGAGCGAGTAAGGTGAGGTTCGCGGGGGAATCGAGTGTGTATGTTCTAAGAGGCTAGATCAGTTATACGTCAGAGAGGCATTTGATAGAGCAAGGAGGTGAAAAGAAGAGACGCACCATGTTGCGAGCACTTTGAAGTCTGGGCGCTGAGGTGGCGAGCAACAGTGCCGGAATGGCAGAGTCCGGCGTCAGAGGAGTCGTCAGCGACAGTGTGAGGGAGTCAGTGAAATGTCTGGGCGGAAGATTAATTCATAACTGCGACGCAGAAACAAGAACGCACCGAGCGGCGAGAACGGCTGGAGAAATCTCCTTCAGGACGGGGAGTGCGCCATCGAATGCGGCTGGGGCGTTTGTCGACGCGCTCGCAGCCGTTTGGAGTTTCGGTTCAAATTTTGTCGGGGGCCTCCTCGTCGAGACGGGGCTTCCGAACACGGGCAGCGACAGACCTTGCATTGGTGGGTCCAGCCCCGGATGGAATCGGCGTGGGTAGCGAGAGACGCGCCGCGCGCGGGAGAGGCACGGGCGCGATGAGGATGGTGTTGGTGGTTGCGAGGGTCGGGGCACATGGGAGTCGGAGAATTGGGCTGCAGTGGAAATACCTGGTTGGAAAATCCGGATAAATTCAAGGCAAAAATCAGAACCACGCGGACACGTACCGAGAACGACCTGGTTTATCTCTTACAAGGCGGGGAGCGCGCCATAGAGTGAGCCATAGACAAGGCTGTGGTATTTATCGACGCGCTCGACCTCGTTTTGAGGTTTTGGGCAAGATCTCCTTGTCGGATGAGATCTCCTGGTTGAGGCGGCGCTTCTGTGTACGCGCAGGGGCAGACCGCGGATTGGAGGCCCAGTCTCAGATGGAATCGGCGTCGTAAGCGAGAGGCCGGGGGGAGGCGGAGGATACGGGCACAGCTGGCACCCGCAGCATTACCATCCTGCGCGGGGACGGGGAGCAGGATTTCGGCAGGCGAGGGCCCGGCTCATGAGTAGATCAGTAGAGGGAGAGAATTGAGCGGCAACTTGAATGGAGATGACTTGATAAATCAGTTCGAGGCAGAAACAAGGGCTATGTGGACACGTACCAAGAGTGAACGGCCTGAGCTCCTTCGGAGTGACGAGCCATGGACAAAAACACGGTGTTTATCGACGCGCTCGACGGCGTTTTGAGGTTTTGGGCGGGGTTTCGTCGTCGGGCAGGGTCTCCTCGTCGAGGGGCTCGTCGAGACGGCGCTTCCTAAGACGGGGAGCGGGGGCCATGGAGTTGGAAGGCCCGGCCTCAGAGGACATGGGCGTCGTCAGTGGGACGCGCGCGCGAGGGACGGGCGCGACGAGGACGTTGTTGGCGGTTTGGAGGCGCATGACACGCGCACAGATGTCGCCTGCATCGAAAAATCGGTCATTCCAAGGGCTCGGAAACGCCCGGAAACACTCTCTACTTGACCAGGGATGGCCGCATCGGGAAGTGATCGAACCCCAGGGTACATCTACTTTCAACCTCATTTCTCCCCCAAATCTCCTCGTTGTCGGACCTCTGCTGGAGGCCGGAATTATCAGCGCTTGTCCGACGTATTCTCACTGTCAAGCTCGCGCATCATGTCGGTAACACTTCCCGCGGAATCGAACTCGTTTTTGAACCGAGACAGCGATGGTGTTCAAAGCAGGTGTCCCACTCTCAACGCACCTCAAGCTCCAACTTTCCTGACCTCTGGTGTGCATCAGCTCAGTCCGGGTCCGTTTCAGATGTATCTCCGAGTTGGCTTCAAGTTGCTGATTGAACATAAGTTCCTTTCATCTCTCGGATTCAAATTGAATACACTCACTAGTACTCTTACTCCCCACTGTGGTCCCACCTCCTCAATAGTTGCAGAGATAGTCGTGATCTCAACATAAGTGACCCCAAATTCAACCTTCTAGTACTGTTTCCATGCGGTAAAATTCCAACCTCTTAAATACTTATTTGGCTCAGCTGCTGCGTACCTTTAGCTGCATGGCACAGAATACAAATGGCACTGTATACAGGTGAGCCTCGCATTCGATGCTTCTCGTATACTGTGTGTTGGTTATCGGGTATTTTTCTTTCCACAGACGGAAGGTTTGTGGGGAGTGTTATTCTGCCATCGCAGCAAGAAATTTGCTGTGAATAATCATGAGTACTGCAGACATATATATCCTCATTAACATCTGTTTTGCACCTCAAAGCTCTCTTGTGCACCCACACAGCGGACTTTCCGCAACACATCAAAAACTGATCTCGAACCGCACTTCCCGCAGCTTAAGAGAAAATGGAGGATAATGTTCAGAGGTAATGTGGACGTGTAATTAACTCTCCAGAGAGGGTTCTCGGGGCTTCAAGGTATCCGTTCCAAGTCCTGCCCAACCCTGCCCTAATTATACCTGTGATACAAAACTCAACCAAGTTGAATATTCAACCCAGCCCGCCCGCCTGCATGCCTCTTTCTGAATCCACCAATCAACCAAGTGTACGGTGCAATGCATCTGGGTCCAACCGAAATATGCGCTTGTAGTGCCCCGATAAATGCAGGATGTCAACTTGAACTCAACCAGTATCATTTGCAATAAGCTATGCGGAGATGGGTAAGATAGATACATCGGTGTTGCGGAGCGCGTCGATGCGCAAGTATTTTACGCCCTCCGATTCAACGAACAGCGTGTCGGGTGTTTCGTCATCTGCAGGAATAGCAAACGCGGAGAACAGTCGGAACAAGACAGCCCCAGTGGCGGAGATCGTCGTGCGACCGGGAAGCATGGAGAGAAAAGCTTCCTGCTCCATGCTAACATCGGTTTCGCCTTCCACGACCACCTTCTCGTACACCTCTCGGATGGTGGTGAGGAATATGAGTGGGTGGAACTCGGAGCCGGTGGTAAATAACCCAGTAGGTTGCGGCCACGGCGCCGACTCGCCTTCAACAACCTTTTGCTTGAACCCGTCAGAACAGTAACCCTTCTTGTGATTCTCGGGTGACTTCTTGCCGCCAGGATACATGATCTTGTTGCACCTCTTGCAGGTAGCCACCGTTCGAGCCTGACGGGTTAAATACAACCGGCCGCAAAATTCAAGGCGCCTCAACTCACCGCGGTAGCCTTTTCCTCTTCGATTTTCTCCGGGTGGCTGTCGGCCTCAAGCTTAACAAGGGGAATAGCAAAGCAATGTTTCATCCAGAACTTATCGTCCCCTCGTTGCGCTAAGCAAATATTCTCAGTACAAGCTTGAGCCGATTGAAAAGGACGTACATTTGAAGGATTTTGTTGCGATGCGAGTAAGAACCATCCGTTCCAGCTCCCCGAGCTTGTCGGAGAGTGCGCGCGGTCGCTTGGGAACTCCGGCGTCCCCGAGTCGCTCGTTATAGAGCGCCGTAGCATCGAGCCATTTTTTGGACGTCATATCCGAAGACTTCCATCCCAACTCACATCTCATGTCAACAAAGAGAAAGAACTCCTTGCCGCGCCCGATTTCCAGCGACTTCGGATTAACGCCTGTCGTTCTCGCGAAGAGTATCTCGGAGCGCGTGAGACGCGGGGTAGTTGAATCTAATTGACCTGGGAGCGGCAATAATTTTGCTAGCTCTGTCGCTTGAGATCCTTGTGGTGGCGGGACTGCCGCGGCGGTCGTCGGCATGTTGAAAAATGAATGCATAATCTTCCCAGAACCCGATGCCCCGTGGGACGACACTCCCTAGATACATGATCCTCAGCCACGGTCTTTGAACCAAAACAATGAATACCGCGCATACCTCGACACCCACGCGTTGCTTTTTCAGCTGTGGTGTACGTCCTGCCTCGAGGTCATTGTGGGACGGTTCTTCGGGAATGGTTGAAGCGTCGAGGTCCTTGCGCTTCCGCGATAGACCCGGGGCCGAGGTTCTCTTGTCAATAACTTGCTCAATCTTCATTTGTGGAAGGCAAGCACAATAAGTATAGCAACCACTGCGGTGAACGAGAAAGGCCACATACCGCATCGAGCTCCATTGCGGGTGCTACGCTGGTGCATGGGGGCGTGGTAATATTATCCTGGTTCAATTAGCTGCGGCATCCCGACAACGAGAAAGAATTCACGAACCGAGCGGAGGCGCACTGCAGGTGCCGCGGTGCCTTGCAGTGGCTGAAGCAGTAGAGCGGGATCGATGTTGAGATCCCCAAGTATTTCCTCGGCACTCGTGGTACTATCTAGAGCCTGGTTGAGCAATTGGTCGTCGCCATCGGTATTTTCGTCCTTGATAGTGAGCAATCCGCCGAAGGTGTCGCTGTGTTGGGACGAGACGAGGCCGAAGGTTTCACCGCTGGCAACATGCTTCAACACGGGGTGGAGTGATAGGCTCGACGCCGAAGTCTTGCTCCTTGTAGCCTCGATGTGGATAATATCATTGAACATCGACGCGGCGCGGCTGACGAGACGAGAGTGGTGGGAGCCGAATGTTGAACGCAAGAAGGTGTCCAAGTTGGAGGAGGCATTGCCGGGCACCGCTGTCTTGGCAAACGCGACCCGGATGTTACGGCGCAAGACAAAATCGTGCGAAAGAGCGGACTGGAGCTCAAGGCCACTGGCAGAGGCCCGCTGTATGCTATTCCAACCCTTGTGGGAGCCCTCAATTCGGCTGCCGTCCGACGCAACTGTCTGGTCGAGCCGGGACAAGCATCCCTTGCGAAGGTGTTTAAGTTGCGCGGTATGAACCTGATGCCCGCCCCGTTCAGTAGGCCTTCACAGCAGAGCTCAAACCACGTACCGCATGGGCCGCAGCGGACCAAACGCCACCGCGTGCGCTGTATTTATTGTAAACGGCAATCATCTTTGCCTCCTGTTCGTGCTTATCCCAATACTGCGCCAGAACTCCTTTGCTCGCCGAGTTCTTGAGAATCGCATTACGAATATCCGCTGCTACCTCGGCGCGATGCAAGTTATTCGTCCCATTAAGAACGGCTGCGAGGTATCTGTAAACTAATCAGCACCGAACGGAAGGTTCCATGAACGAGTTGAGTTACCGCATCATAAAATGATACACGTCCAAGCATATCTGGATCTCGGGGAACGCCTTGAGGATATCCTTTGCCACTTGGCAGCAGTTATCAACGGTGATCATGGTGGGAAAAGGTATTCCGAGTTCCTCGCAGCGCTTTTTGATGCCCATGAGCATCTCACCCAACTCCGCAGGCGACGCGGATTGACAGAAACGCTAGAGTATTGCTGCGCGTGAGCAAGAGGCTTTGAACGACCAAAATTGAACTGACCCATGCTATTATTTCATTCAAGTCGTTCAAAATACTTAGAATGCCGCCCTTCATCAATTTGGTGCGAGTTTTCGACGCGTCGACTACTGTAGCTTTTCCTGCGGCCTTGAACGTGTTATCGGCATTCAAGCAGACTCCTAAAGGTTCCGTGAGAAATATACCAGATGGGACGGCGAAAGGCACGTACTCGGACTGAGGTTCCGAAGGTATTCATTGGATTCTTCATCCCGGGTTCTCTCAGCGAAGGACATGTAGACTTCGCGGACCATGTCGTCGGTGATGGGGCTATCGTTATACCCTGATGGATCCGTGGGGGTAGAGAACGGCTCGATCGCGGTCAAAGAAAACCCGAGGGTTCCCGGTGATGCATTGAGTTTGTGGTACGCTTGGAGATACTCAAGCTTGTGTTCGTGGTACTCCAAGAGGTGCAGTTCTATTATTTATTCCTCGTCAGTGATGAGGCAGTCGGTGTGAGTTAAAACTTACGTCTGATATTCTCCGCAAGACCACCAGAGGTACCGGAGAGCCTCAGTTCAATAATCAGGTCAAAAAGATCCCGGGTCACCGCCGAACGACTGAAAAAGTATGGAATTCCACCTGGCAAATTTTTGCTGAGTATTTAGCGGCGTTGATGAAGGTATTCACTTACGTGGTATTTCCCAGTGCTCCCACCGCTGCCAAAAGAGCTGATTTGTCGTTGCAAAGGAGCGGGTTCGGGATTTGGTACTACCCTCGTCGGGTGTGCAGCTATCGTGTCGCAGCTGATAACCCAATGCGGTCTCCTCCCGTCGCAACCCGTGTACCTCGCGTGAGCCTGTTGCGTTCCAGCCATCCCAGCGAACATCACAAGACCCGCAGTGAGGGCATTTGCCCAAAGTCGGATAGTAGATCGGGTGAATGATATTTATCGGGCGAAGATATGCAGTTTGAGGCTTGACCTTGGTTGCAAGTCGGAGTCGGGCGTCGTTCAAAGACGGGGGGATAAACTTGGGACCATAGACCGGAACTCCAGGCTTCAACGCGGGTGGTTTGGGGATTTTTGTTGATGTTTTTGGTACCGTTGGCGGTTTGGTTTCTCGATGCAGAAAAGTCACATATTCGGCGACATTTGCTTCGAACTCGAGTTGAGGAGCATAGTTTGACTGTGTAGCCCGGCTATTCTTCCAGCTGCTGAGTCGCGCCTGGACCTGTGGCACAATGATGAGTGGGAACAGTCCAAACAGATTTCTGGTGCGTACACTGCTCTTCCAGTCCCTCTCGAATTTGGTCCGACCACTGGGGGGCTGGATAGCCACCAGAATAGCTAGAACGACAGCGGGGTCAAAGGATGACATCGTCGCGGAGAAGGACAAGGCAGGATTTGAAAGGGGATGTCTGAGTTTTTTTTCCCTGAGACCGCGGCGGACCGATCACTTGATGTCGGGGTCGTTGCTTTTAGCGCGCTGGGTTATGAAGGTGAATTGATGAAAGGGACGCGCGCCGTCAGAGGACTTCAAACCTGGGATGAGAATGCGAGCTGTTGAGATTGAAGGGGCCGACATTCGGAAGCAGCTCCATTTCCGAGTCAGGCATATACATTTGTGTTGAAGTTTTCCTTCACCTCACCCCAAGTCTGAGTCGTATAGGTTGTTCATGGCCATGATGGGATTGCCGTATTCGCGTAAACCGTCATCAATTCTCCACCTGAAACTTCGACAGCCTCGCCTCTCGGAATTCAGCGTAGAAAGGAACAACGCACCGAGGCAGAGGGAGGAAAATTTTGGTTGAGTCCGCTGGAGCTGATGAATGTCTTGTGTAAGTAGGAAACCGCTTTGGAAGGTATACCTGATGTTGGCTGGGCATCTTTCGGCTGGAGTGCAGGACAACTGGCACTCCTCCATCAGTTCACCTACTAATGCGGATGCCGAAGCGAGGGCATTGAGTTGGCGTCGCGTCCACGGGCAGAGTCGAGTCGCTGCTATGTATGCTATGCTTCTTCTTCGTCGTTTCGTCGTTGCCGGAGGCAGAAGTTCCAAGTCAGGGCCACTTGAATTTCCTTGAATCTCAGGTGCGGGCTGGCCTTTTCAAATGTGGTTTCCTAGGCTTCCTCGGGCAATGAGATGCTTGAGTGGTTATTAGGGAACAGCAGAGTGTCTAACATCCTCGCGGCGTCTTGGTCGTCGACGCGTCTCGCAAGAAGGCTTGACGTCGGCTTCTCGGCGGCAGTTACACAGCATCTACATCACGTGCCGGCCTCGGTCGCTTCGGTCTCAACTTGGTCGCTCGGTCTTATTCGGTCTTATTCGGTCCCCTTGGTATGGCGGTGTTGCCCCTGCATCTGTGTGCTGATCCTCGGCAGCCGGTGTATTGTAGAGAGCGCGGATTTGATCCGTCGCCCTCTCTCCTTCTGCCCTCGTGCCATGCGCGACGACCGTCTTCAACGCGAGATAGCCCAGGCGCTGGAACTCCAGACGGACATCCTCGTTTTGGCGGCAACATATCCTGTCCTTGGAGAACGGTGTGAGTATAACCAAGCCCTCCAGCGACGTAACTCTGGACACCATAACATACGGCGACTCACTGCCTCTGCAGGACGTGAAATTCACGACGCAGGCCTGTAAAGTCTTGCCCTGTGCCTTGTGAGCTGTGATAGAGAAACCAGGCAGGAGGGGTAATTGTGTTCTGTTCACGGTGACAGTGGCGCGTGAGTGGGGATGTTTGAGATATAACTGGACCGTGTCGCGGAGGCTGACGACGTGGTGATTGGGGAGCTCTGGTATGATTCCGGGGGTTGTATCTGGGGCCTCCACAACACACGATAATGCATATCGTTTTCCGTCGGCGCCGACTTCGTAACGGACACTAACTAATTTTCCGACGCAGCCGTTGACTACTCCGCCTGGGACATCGAAATTCTGCGAGATCATCACGGGCATGCCGATCACCAGTGGGAGTCGTCCAAGGCGAGAGTTTGACTTCCCAGAATCCAAATCCAATAACATATCCTGCACCTTAGGATCGGTGATGGGCTTGTTTCTCGCCTGAGTATCTGTCGCATAGTACCAATGGAGCTGACGGCCACTGGCCAACGCAAAATCCTGCGCCATCTGTACGTTCAAGGTGTCTTTCATCGCGTTCTCAGCCACGATAACCGGGGCATTCTTCCAGGTTTCACTTTGCCAATCGATGGTGAGGTTGGAGGCCAAACGGGTGTTCAGGAGGGCATAGTCGGCGTTGGTGCATTTCCCCTCCCGGAGTCGTTCCAGTAAGTCTATGAACAGTTTATTTTCTGGTCCGGTTTGCCGCATGTTCTGGGTCAACATGACTACCGAGTTGACAGATAACCACAACAATTTACCGAACACGTCTTTTTGGCCGCGCTTGGTGGCTGCTGCAGCGATATCCTTTGGTCCGAAATGTGCGTACAATCGCTTCTGTCCGACAGGAGGTAGCTGAGCGAAGTCTCCAGCAAAAACAACGTGGATCCCCCCGAACGCTAGGTCATTCCCTTTTGCTATACTGAGAGTGTGGCTAATGTCGTGGAGGAAAGAACATCCCACCATAGATATTTCATCAATAAAGAGGAAGTCAATGCCGTCCCACATTGCCATAAGATCACGCTTAGCTTTCGCGCTCAGGGCCGTTTTGCGGTACTCTCCCAACATTAGTGCCGCGTGCAACGTCATACCAGAAATGTTCCGCGCGGCTACTCCGGTGAAGGATGACAGTCTGAATCGGCGTTCCTCCCCGCGGGAAACGAAGAAATCTTGGAGAGCATCAATCACTCGGGATTTCCCCGTACCTCCAGGACCGCCAAGGTGCATACGAAGCGGTTTTTTTTGGCGCACCGGGCAAACTCTGTTCAGCCACAATGGAAAAGGCGCGTGCTTGCTCTTCATTCAGGCCGTACTCCTTGATTATTGATGGAATATCTGACACCTTTCGAGGAATGGGTTCCGCCGCTGGGTCTCGACTCAACAAGGTGTCCGCATCGCGTATGAACGGTTGGGAGGGAACAGGTATATTGTCCCGGAAAGCTGATCCATCTGCGATGCATCCTTCTGACTCTTCAAACACAGCACGGATCGGGGCCTCGGGTTGCGTCGTGGGGACAGCCAGAGCGGAGCGCTTCCATTGATCTCGTCTCGACTCGTAAGTCTTCCGCCAAATGGATTCCAATGCTGGGTTCCGCTCAGATACCAGTGTATGCATTGACATACCGGATTCCGCGCGGTGTGGTGCAGTTCGTCCGCCGATGAGGCCCGTGTCAGATGCGTGTTTCAAAATTTCAATCAAATCTGCGTTGGTCTGGTTAGTTCTAATCGTTCGACAGGCGGCCATGGATTCTAAATGCTGATAAAGTGACTCGTCGCTTTCCTCTCCAAACTCATCCGATGCCTTCCGGGAACCGTGCTGCAACTCGAGCGTAAGGCCTGCGCGTTTACGGTTTCGCCGATTTGCAAAGTGAGCATCTCGGCTGTCCTTGCACTCGTGCAGCAACTGCATATTGTCAATGTACTCCACAATATCAGGCGAGCACGTTTCCAAGAACTGCTTATATGCATCTAACCAACTTTGGCCCGGGTTGCGCAACTCGTCCGCGTGACGCCACGGTTTGAACAGTATTAACATCAACCTTGCATGTTTGTGCTCGGATCCTGCGCTGTCTCGGCGCGGTAATGCTGGGCCGATGGGGACAGGTATCTTGCGCTTCGCATGCGGTCGAACCTTTATGATGTGAGTCGTGTCCTCCAAGTGCAAATTCGTGAACGGAACCCGGGGCATGGGTCTACCTGTGTACTCGAGGATGTTATCTCTGTTCCAATCGGGTTCTGGATCCTCTTCGAAGTCATCCTCGTCGTCTTGCTGTTCATCTCCGTCTTCGTTGTCCTGTTCAGACCTCTTTTTCTTGATTTTCTCCTTCTCAGTCTGCGCTACAAAATCCCACACGTTGACGTTCTCTAGGGCATCACCTCTCTTCTGATAATCGCAGGCTTGATTCGCAGTTGGTTTAATTTTGCCGCTGGAATCAAAGGTGACGTGAATCAGATCGTTTTCGTCCGCGGCGACCTTGCTCACACCTACTTCTTCCAGGGTCTCGTCCAGATCTTCACCCTCGATGTTACCAGGACCGTCGTCACCGTACTGCTCATCCGGATTCTCGACAACACTGTCCGAATGTTCCTCTTCCTCAATCGGGAATAGATCACTCGACGTCGCCTTTTTGTAGCATTCCGGGCTTGGATCCTCTCCGTTAATGAAACCTTCGAAGCTCGTCCAGAAGAGATTGACATATTCGTGGCTGGTGAAGTGATCCTCGAAATCCATGAGGTAAGAAACTACTTGCTGGGCGGATAATTCTTGCTTGGAGATGAGAGAGTGAGCACAACGCTGAAGCAGCCTTTTAGCTCTAGTGGTGAGGTCGTCTTCCTCTGGGTTGAATTCACCTAGTTTCTGGACAGCTGCTTCTAGGGCAGCGTACGCAACATGCGCTTGCAATTGGGACTTGGTGATATAATCGGTGATATAATAGAGGATGGCCTTTGCAGTCGGCCCAGATCCGACAAACTTGATGTCCATGTTGCAGCGTATCGCTTTGAGCATAGTCTCATTGAAATTGTTCACCAGCCCGTCTAAGGTACGCAACTCGAACTCGCCGGTCTCCGGGTCGAAGACGCTAACGGGGGTCACATTATCTTTGTCCAGGTCAAATCTGCATTCTTTCGGCTCGGGGTGACCGCGCCAATATTTATAACAGGTTGCCGTGTGCTTGTGCCGCTGACATCGCTCTGCTAGATTATGGAGGTCATTCTGCTCTGCGGACGCTTGGTTTCCGGGATCAATTGACGGCCCAGGTCCGCGAGTTGCACAAGGGTGAAACTTGGATAAGGGGGTAACCAGTTCGGGCTCCGCTTCCTCGGGGATGGAGGTGGAAATGGTGTCTTCCAGAAAATTAATGAGTCTTTTTTGGAACTCGACGTTGCCTCCATTTTCTAAGACCTTATCTTTGATTTCGTTCGGATTCAACGCACCTGCGACCCATACCATCATATGACAGTGAAGTGTCCCTCGACCTTGTGCTTCCACCGTGCCATAGTATGCCTTTACTACCCCGAGTACTCCACCCTCTTCATCATCTGATTTCTTGTCGTAACCCAGAATGCACTTGATGAAGGCTTTCATGTATATGTTGAAGAATTTGGCCGCCACTGACGGATTTTTGGCTATCGTGCAGGCTTGTTGGATATAATCTGGTACATCCTTTGGAAGCAGAGCATCCAAGTCTATGTCATCGCCGGCCAAGAATCTCACCAGTGGATTATATACATCTGCGGGATTAATTGTGATGTAGAAGCTCGGTAGACCCTTCTCAACCATTAGTGCCCTAATCTCGTTTCTCATAACAAGTTTGGAGTGCGCAGATCCGGGGACTTGAGCGTTGATTACACTGACTTCTTTCATGAGTCTCAGGACCCGACGTTCTTCCGCTGTATTTGCAGTTATACTATCGCCCGAAGCGATGCGTTGAGACACGATGTGTACAGTGGCGGCCGAGACAGTTCCGAACTGCGCGGCAATGTGATCAAAACTCGTTCGGTCAGCTTTCAGCTTGGTTCGCAGTAAGAGGGCGCGACGCTGGAGCATGTTGAACGCGGTGAACAAAAACGAGTAGTGCTCTTGAAACCGTCGGTCGGCCAGATTGAACAAATGTTTGATATGTCGTTTGAAACCCAGGGGAGAAGCACGACTCTTGTCCTCCATACCTCCAAGGCCATAAGGAAAAAGTGTCGGGTACATCATGGGAAAGAGGTGAGGGTCGTTGAATTCATTAGCAGGGCTCTTCTCGTGCGGAATTTCAACGTAGTTGGATCCGGCCTTGTGCATGTGCTTGAGGGCAGCTGACCGAAGTTCGGCAGAGGGAGCATTGCCGTCTACATCAGCCACAACAACGGTCTGGAAAGGAACCTGAGGACGCTGAAGAATGTCTGCCAATCTCGGTGTGGTGGTGGTGGCGGCTTCGGGGAGTTGAGCATTTGCATGAACAGTCTCCAAATCGGGGTTCGGTACAGCTGGGTCTGGGGGTTGGGCGGAGCCGGGAATGTAGGTAGAGGTCGTGGCGTCGATGCCCCCACTCGGAAGGATGTGCTGAATGTGGAAGGGTAGAATTGTCTCCGCAGGAAGTGCGTCGAGGACGTCTCGGTTGATGGGGATCTCGGAGTAGAGATGGTTGTGTATTTTCAACCAGTTGAGTGCGTTGAGGACCTTCTCCTTTCGTACGATCAATGGTGTGGCCTTGGTGCGTAACCACTCCGCCGTAGGTGGGTTGGAACCGACAAAAATGACACAGACTGGGGTAATGATGTCCTCGAGGGACGGAGGTAGGGACTTAGCAATCGCGGATGGCTGCTGTGGATAGACTATGATATGTCCAATGACGCCTCGTTGGGCAATGGGAACAGATGTTTCAGCTTGATCTTCCCGCAATTGAACGATCCAGCATTTGGCGCGACATAAAGCAATCATAGCTTCTTCAACCACAGTCAAGTCTTTGAGCGCAGGAGGGACGGGTCCAAGATAGTTGCGGTTGGCCGCAGACAGCGGAGGGACGCGTCCTGCTTTGAGATGTGCTCGACATGGGCGGCAAACAACTATCACAGGATCATTGGTTTCCGGGTCGGACTCTAGGCTAGAGGGGTCAATAAGCAGACTTTTGAAGGGTGTGTTCTCCATGGGCATCGGAGGTTCAGGACATCGTGGATCAAGCCATGAAGTGGTAGGAGGAAGAACGAGGGTTGGGTTCCCGCTTTGATCGCCAACATCAGACATCTCGGCATCAAGGCCGGCATCAGTGCTCCGCAAGTTGGGATTCGGGTTTTGAGATTCTTTGTTGCTAGCGTTTCCTGAATCGTCGGACCGGGGGGAATCAACGGAAATAATGTCTTCATCGTCGGGAGCATTGACATCGATGAACTCGTCGGGCCGCTTCAATAAATTGATGTCAAAATCCTCCAGTCCGATTGTGGTTCGAATTTTCTCGGGGCATTCCTCTGCGCAACTTCCACACACAAATGTAGCCAGACTCTCTTTTGAAATCTCAAAATTGAAGTTCTTCAACAGTTGTTTCTTCAGGTGCGGTGGAATTACTTGTGGCCACTGAGAACGCAACCGAGCACTTTCACTAGCACGAGCCTTGCGGGCAATAGCATTGGACGTCAGCTCATGTTCAACTTGTTTACCGGATGCGAGACGTGCGAGATAGGACTTGAGGCGCTTGCGAAGTTTTCTCAGGTTGTCCGAATCCACAAACCTCACATCGTGCAACTTCAACAGCCGTCGTAGCGCCCGCAGGTTCAAGATAGGAGATACCTGGCGCAGAATATTAATCTGAAGACGTGTCGAGGGGTCCTCGGAGCTACCGGTATCGATTTCAGAGTCATTGAATTGAGCTTCGACTGAGGAACAGCTCAGAGATGATGTGTAACCCTCCCGGGACGTGCACAAACCTCGGCTTAAGTGATGAGTGATTGCGTCGCGGATAGTGTCCACCTTGGTCTTGTGTTCAAATGAGAGGCCATGGGACTTAGCCAGTGCAATCAGAGTACCTTTAGTAAGGCGTTCAATGTCTTCAAAAAGGCTCCCGACGGTCTGCGAAGATCCGTGTTCGCGACTCAAAAATCGGCGATGTTTAGCAAGGGCATAGAAGACACCGGTTCGCGAGACATCGGTGAGGGCAAGACATCTACCAACAACTTCAACAGCTGCTTGTGGGAGGCAGGCTTCCGACGAGGAGAGTAGCATGCTGTGTCCAAAAAACACCATGGATTTCACGTCAAGGAATGTCGATCTGAACTTGAAACAATCACATGAATGGGCAGTTTGAGACAGTGGGTCACAAGTGGCAAGACACGAGCCGGAGAGGAGGTGGTAAATTAGGCAGTCACGCAGTTGGGAAGTGGATGAGTTGGGATGGGGATAAAGGTGGTGTGAGACCAAGAGTCGCGACAAGGTTTCACGGCCGGCGGTGAAGATGTTTTCTGCTGGGTTAGAGCCCAAGAACAATCGATTTAGCACGTCCTCTCCAGTATCAAAGGTGGACGGGCAAACAGCGGAGGGCGGAACAGCAGCAGAGGGGCCGGCAACGGGAAGGTGTTTAACGTATGGGACAAATTGCATTCCGGAGAACGACTTCAAAGTAATGGGCAACGGGGTTTTAATATTTTTTTCAAAGTATATTTCAGAGTTTATGGTTGCGGCGGTCGCGACGGTTTGCACCAGTCGTCCGCCTGAAGAAGGAAAAGGGTCAGCAAGTGGTTTGAAGGACCAACGACGGGACAACATACCATCGACAAGAGGCGTTGAGGGTATTGTGGCACGCGGCGGGGGTCCGGACGTCGAAGGGAAGGAGCCTATTAACGAGGATCATTAGTGCGACGTTTCCAACATCAGAAGAAACAGACCGGGGGAGGGATTGAGCGTATGTGAATGAACCGAGATGTTAACTGACGCGGAGGATCCTGGAAACAATCAAACCGGTGGAGCAGGTGAATTTGAGGTCATACCAGAGATAGGATGGGAGGGGAGCGAGAAGAACGACCAGGCATCAAAGGTTTGATCAAGCCGATAGCCTTGAGACACCAAATATTCGCGGAGGAGCGCGGCCCAGTCCGTGCCAAGAGTGACATCGGTGTCCGTGATGGACATTCCACAGTGAAGCTCAGTTGAGACAGAGACAGAAGGGCCAGCCACAGTAGTGAACAGCAGACCACGGCCAGGACGACGGGGAGGTAATCGAGCAAGTAGAGCCGGTGATATAGAGGTGCGTGGTCCACCAGAGAAAGAGACCTTCGTGATCTGGATGCCTTCGACGTAGAGAGACATGGTGGTTGGATGGGGGGAAGAGAAGGGCAGGGGTAAAAAAGGAGTCAGTCCGTCCAGGTTATAAGGCGACGAGAGAACCAATCGAGCGGATTTGAAGGACGAAACGCGATCGAGGCGAAGATCCGGTTTGACATGATAGATTAAAAACGCGCGTCATCGACGCCTCGAAAAGGGAATTCACATCAAATAAGGCCCAAAAAGGCGAGGCTTGACAGTGATGCGAAAACAGGCCTCTCGATCACTTTTTGAGCTGCCCCCAAAACCCACTAAGGATAGCGGGAATCTCAGGTATTCGACTTGTCTCCTTCAACGTCTGCCACCACCTCGGACTTGAGAGCCTGCTCCTCATAAATCCATGTTCCCTTAAGGACATGGTCGTCAATGCTGGAATCAGAGTCGAAAAATCAAACTCAAGTACGGTGGAGACGACGGAGTTTTCCGATGCATATTAGGTTGAAATACATACACTTTCTACCGAGTTTCGCTCAGTTCAGATAGCTATTCGGGTAGTAACGCGAGGATGGATTAAAGACCTCTAAAACCATCGATTCTCGAGTCTAAAAATCCCCGTTTTTTTTGTGTGGCTTCTTCGTAGCCAAAGAGGAGGTTCATACAGGTTGAACACCGTAACGCCTGGCGGTGTGGACAACTCGAGAAAGCGTCGCAACGGACTGTTTGCCGATCGCTTTGCTGTCGGGTCTACGGTTGGGCGAAGCAGAAAGCTCGGTGCAGGCGCTGGTATGTAATAATAATTTGGACACAAAGCAACAACTAACGAATGATTACAAGAAACTGGACAGGCGTGGGTTTCGATTCTATCAACTGCGAAATTTATGAGCGAAGAGCGACGAAAATTGAGGGAAGACAGGACCCACCCGGGACGGAGCTCACTATAACTTGAACTCTCGTCACCGCGATACCGACGGAAAGAAAAATTAGGGATGGATAAGAATGCGCTCTGGTAGGAGTTGATGAGTCCTACATCGTCTCCAGTGATGACCACATTTTGTAACTTGCACCCGGAGGTTTGGATGAATGAGCGAAGATGACCGATTGGATCCACGCCGAGGAATGATTCCGGGACTTCCAGCCTCGAGAGCCCAGGGACGAGGAAGGACTCTAGATACCCTATCACCGGGTAGCCTGAGTCCTCATCCCACTCCCGCATAGTCAGCGACCTCAAATGCGAAAGTGCCACCTGGGCGCCAGCGTCAACCCGGGTCTCGTCTATGACAGCCAGCGAGCAGTGGATCAAGGATGGGGTTTTCTGCAATACGGTAGTGGATTCGCGCAGATATACCCTCTGCAAGGTGAGGGAGGTCAATTGAGACCAAGGCAGCAGCATTGCCGCGGCAGTAAGGTTGTCAAGAGTGGTGCTGCGTAAGAGCGGAGCGTCAAGCCATGAGAGGGTCACGTCGGGGTCCTCCAAATCTCCGACCTTCACCAGTAGGCTCCGAAGAAGAGGCATCGGGCCTGAAAGGTCTTCGAGGTCCTGGTATTCCGGTCTTTCGAGGGCGATGTTTAGGTGCTCCCATCGCGCACGATGAGGAGCGACTGCTTCGATGAGTGGAGATAGATTTGGGAAATGGTATTTGCTCCGAATTTGGATAGACAACGAGCGGCTGCGAGATCTCTCGAGCCAGATATTGGCGATCTCCGCCTGTGCGTAGACGATGATTTCCCCGTCGTCCACGTGGAAATCGACCGCAGTCCAGAGCGCAGGAGTACCGAGTGCTACCTTGCGCCATCGGCGACATATATGAGTCAAAAGAGTTGGCGAGGAAAGTCCGGAAAGTGGGGAACAGAGAGGATAGGCGGGGAGGAACTGCGTGAATATCTCGGAAACGATTTCGGTGGGCAGGGTGAGGACGGGGTATTTGAACGCGTCCAGTCGCGCATGTGCTGATTCCTTCGCCGCACGCAGTCGTAAAATGGCGCGTTCGAGATCCAGGATTTGAGCGTCGACATCTGTGAGGAAACTGCGATCTGCGGCGCGGGCCTCGTGATCTGCGACGGAGTCGAAGCAAGTCTCGACGAGCATCGTGGCGATGAGTGTAAGTAGTCCTGTAAGTGAATTGCTCGAGCTTGTTGGCAGAAGTTACAGGGAGCTCTGCTCACCGAGTTGGCAGAGACTCTGAACGAGTTTAGAAGTGGTGGTAAGAAGGAAAGAGAGCTACCACTGGACATCGGCCGACTGTCGGACACTCGGCCGCTGCATCACGTTACCGCGCCTCAAGCGACGCGCTTCCTATCTTAGCGCGCTACAACTTCGTTTTAAGGTGGGCGGAGGCCGTGAAGAGGCGAGGTGTGGGTCTCACGACAGATTCGGGAAATTAGCTGGGATTAGGCACAATATATTGATATATCAGGTATTCCACTTGTCTGCCTCAACGTCTGCAACCACCTCAAACTTGAGAACCTGCTCCTCGAGAACCCATTTTCCCTGGAAAAAATAGTCAATACCAGCGTGGAGTCAAGAAAATTAAAGACAGGTACGGTGTAGACGACAGAGTTGATCCCGATGACTCGCAGCCAGGAGTGTTGCATCCAGGTCCGTGCTTGCTCCAAAGTCAGATTGGTTCTTGGTGTCGGTAGTTGTGCGTCGTCGCGGACCTGCAACCTCAGTGTTTTTAAATCTACCGCCCTTTCAACCGCCGTCGCGATCTTGTTCTTTCGAAGAAAATTCAAGCCATATATTTGAGGATCGACCAAACATAACATACCACGTCTGACGCTCCGACCAAGCACACTTGGAGCGTCTCGAGCAGGGGGAAGCTATCGCACAGACACTCGACGTCAGGCAAAGTCACCTCGGCGTCGGCCGCGATGAAATGACGGAGGCTGCCCGCCTGCATCGTCGCGAGGTCCAGGAGGAAGCCGCACGGGATGCGCGGGAGTCCCGTGTGCGCGAACGCGTGCAGTTTGAGGGTCTCGAGGCCCGGGCGGGGGAGGAGGTCGGTCACCCAGGCCCACAGTCCGTCGAGGTTCATGGCCATTGTGCGCACGGTTAGGTGCTGGAGAGTCGACAGCGGCTTAATCTCGTCTCTTTGAACGTTTGGAATCGAAGCACCGGACATTAGATATTCCGTGTCGAGGGAGCGGAGGTTGGGCAGGAATGTGAGGATTGTGGGAATTGTATTCGATGGGGCGCCTGCTTTACGGTCAATTTAATCTTGTATTGGGCAAGAGGGAACGTGCCTTTCAAGCGGATATCTTGGAGCAAGGGCAGTTTCGACAACACTGATAGCATGCAAAATAAACTCTGCTGCGAGAAATCAAACAGGCATACGTACATTCGGAGCAGGGGTAAGTAAGTGCACTGACACCCAGTTCAAGGTGCGTGAGGGTCCCCCGGAGCTGGTCTGCCCAGCGCAGATAGGGCGGCCCTTCGAGGCACCAGATTGATATTCTGCGGAGGCCGGTCAAAGATGTTAGCTGAGCCCAGGCCGTCTGCCCCAGATCGTTGTGCGTCCGGATGGTGAGCGCGCGGAGAGGGTGGGTCCGCACGACGTCGAGGAAGGCGAGAAACAGTGCGTCTGCGCCGGGGAGGGGGTAGTCGTCGATCCAGGTCATAGAGCGGAGGTTGGTGCAGAGGGAGAGGGCATGTAGGGTGTTTTGCGTCAGATTGGGATAGCATCTGTGGACGGCGCCTGTAACTTGACAGTAAGTAAGAGTGTGAATAAGTAAAGCGGGGGTCTCACCGGACTCTGTGACATGTTGGACGTACTGTGCGAGTTCGGGTCGTTGGTTCAAAGTGTTCGAGGGGTGGTACACAAGGGTCTAAGTAGACGGAGAGCTCGGCGATTAACAATCAATACGAAACCGCGGCCGACGGGAATGGGTGCACATCGCATTCGCCGTGCCCGTCGAAAGTTAGACAGCGGAGACTGACCTTGGGAACAGCCCTCGAGTCCAAGACAGAATAAAGCAGCGGAGTGGCGGCGCGGTTGAAGGTGATATTAACTGAAGCACAAGAGGAGAGGTCGCGTCGGTCGGTGAGGTGTTCCAAGATGGGCCGCAAGAGGTCCAAAGGGAGGTCCTGCTGAACAAACCTCATCGAGCTGGGGGGAGATAGTCCGCCACATGATACTTATAGGCCTCCCACAGTAACGTTAGTGTCCGCTAAAAATCGCGCAAGAGCCCCAGAAATCGCCCGAGCACCCCGAGAATTTGACAGACCCAGCTGGCAGAACGCAAGGCACAATCGCGGCAAGCCCGAGTCCAGGTGATCGTGACAAGTCTGGAGTGTGACTGCGCGTTACTCTCTCTGCCATGTTCTACATCATCGGCCTCGGCTTGTGCGATGAAAAGGATATCACCGTTCGCGGACTCGAGGTAAATATCCATCTAGCATCACTGTTTAGCTGCTTGACCGCGTTTCAGGCCGTAAAAGGCGCGACTCGGGTGTATCTCGAGGCATACACGAGCATCCTGATGGTGCAAAAGGAGCGCCTGGTTGGTGTTCTGACCTTGGACGACACACAAGGCTCATTATCGGTTGCAAGAAAAGGAAGCTTTCTATGGGAAGGAGCTGATTCTCGCCGATAGAGACATGGTCGAAACCCAAAGCGACGACATTCTGCACCGCGCCAACGAGGTCGACGTCGCGCTCCTCGTCGTCGGCGATCCCTTTGGGTGATTTATCTCGGCCCATCCATGGTTTCTCCCGCTCACCTGACTACAGCGCAACGACCCACACCGACATCATCCTCCGCGCTCGGGCACTCGGGATTCCCACCCGGGTGATCCACAACGCGTCCATCATGAACGCCATCGGGGCAGCCGGGCTCCAGCTGTACCAGTTCGGGCAGACCGTCTCGCTAGTCTTCTTCACCGAGACCTGGAAGCCCGACAGTTTCTACGATCGCATCAAAGAGAACGCTGATCTCGGGCTACACACCCTCGTCCTCCTCGATATCAAAGTGAAGGAACAGAGCGACGAGAATTTGGCGCGGTCAGTCGGATCTCCTTCCCTTTGAATTAATGTTGAACAACTGTTCCGTAGAGGCCGAAAAATCTACGAGCCCCCGCGATACATGTCAATTCCGCTGGCGGTGAAACAGTTGGTTGAGATCGAATCTATCCGCAAGGACGGTATTCTGGACCCCAGCGCCACCCTTGCTGTTGCGGTTTCCCGCGTTGGCGGCGGAGACGAGCAGCGAATCGTCGCCGGCACCCTCGCCGAGCTCGCGCAACACCCCGAAGAAGCGTTTGGAGAGCCACTGCATAGTCTGGTTATCGTCGGGAAACGGTTGCATCACCTCGAGGTCGAGTATGCCGAGGAGTTTGCGGTGGATCGTGAAAGATGGCGGACAGTTGCAAGTACCATTTATGGGTGTGCCTTGGACGATTGACCTCTAGCGCAATATTCCGAAATGAAATGTAGAACTTCCAGCCGACATGCGGGTGTCCAGAAAAGCAACCACGCGATTCAGATTTTTGCTGTCCAACCCTTGTCCAACCCCGGCGAAAAGTTGACGACCGAAAGTTTCTATGGATAAGGGCTCGAGGTGACTTTAGCTGACCTGGCATACTTTCCTCCTGCTCAAGACGCAAGTGTCCTTGGTCGGAGCTCTAGACGTCCAAGTGGTATGTTGTAAATCCATGTTCGATTATGCTTTGGTTGAATTCAAGGCAGAACACGTTGAAAAGACGAATAAGGTTGCAGGTCACTTCAACGGACGTGCGACGACCGACAGCAAATGGGTCGGAGCTGACCCTCTCTGTGGTCCTTCGGTCTTCATCTTAACAAAACACGCGAGCTGCACAAAAAAAAGCCTCAAGTTTCGACTGCCTGTCGCAGGAAAGCAGCCTCAACTCCAACCATTCGACGCACGCGTGCGGCGAAGTTTATTCAGACACCGCCGTAACTACACAGGTTCGTTCACTCGGGTTTTGTCTTCCGAGTCCTGCAAGCTAATGTTGAAGTTCAACTTCAAGCCTGTCGATAAGTTGATTCAATAAATGCGCCTCGAATGGCCTGAGACACGCACAGCTTCCCCTCCGTTCCCTACCCTACCCCCTACGCGCAGAAACGAACGCGGCCCGCACCTCGGTCCTCCACCTCCTGCGGTGATGCGATGCGCGCCGGGGATCGAGAATCGCCGGTGGGCGGGCTTTTAGCTATATAAGAAATTCGCTGGCATCCCAAGCGCTCTTGCTCCCTTGCTTCCCTGCTTCCCTGCTTCCTGCTTCCACCGAATGCCCCACCGCCCGGCCGGCCGGCGCAAGAAGATTGGCTATTGGCTGAAGTTTCCTGGTTTGGTCGCCTCTAGTAGAACGCGTACTTGACTCGTCCCCTGGCAGCGCGTACTTGGTCTGACTGGCTCGCTGTCTCTCGCAAGGTCAACCGACCAACCAACCCACACCCTGCTCCCCGCGAATTCAAATATATAATTAAACAATACAATACATCGCTCCCTCCCACTCCCACAAATTGGCACAATCAAACGACGAGTACCTAGAAGAACCGTACAAGCTGATCCACGCTCGTCACCGGCGCAGTCCCGATAAAGGACGGCTTCTGGCACCCAAACGCGCGCTTCTCGAGCCCCAGGTCCCGCCGCTCGCGCCGCCGCTTTGCGGCAGGCGGTGCGGGGGGTGCGTCGGTAGCGGCTGGCGGAGGCGCAGGCGCGTCGGTGGGCGTGGCGGCTGCGATGGTCTCTGCGACGACTTGGGTCGCGTTTGCTGGCGTGCCGACGAGGGCTGTCGGCGTAATCGTAATGAGTATGGGTGAAAGGTGAACAAGGAAAACGAAAACGCACCCTCCGCAATACTCTTCACCTCATCGGGCGTCTTGAGCACAAACCCACCCGCCGTCCCATTCGACCCCACAATCGGATCCGCATCAACCTGCACAGGCTGCTCCAACGCCCCCTCCGGCGCCAACGCAACACTCAACACCGAACTCGCATTCTTCGGATCCACATCAATCGCCCCACCCCACTGATCCACCAGATTCCCGAAAAAGTCCGCATACGTCCCGTCCTCGTTGTCAATTAGCAAGTCTTCGGGGGCGATGGGTGCGCCGTTCTCATCGACGACGTCGTTGAGGCCCGCGCCGACGACGAGGCCGTTCTCGTCGATGGGGACGCCGTCGGCGTCGATTTGGGAGCCGTCGTTGGCGCTGAAGACGCCGTCTTCGTTTTCGACGATGACGTCGTCCGCCGCGATGGGGGCGTCGTCGTCGTCTGTTACGCCTGTGAGGTCGAGCTCTGAGGCGAGGATGTTGCCCGAGTCGTCGATGAGCTGGCCGTCTGAGTTGGTTGGGTTGCCTGGTTCGCCCCCGGGTTAGCATGATGTTCAAGCAAGGAGGGAGGGGGAAGGTAAACAACGAACCGAGTCCGTCCTCAAACGTCCCATCGCCATTATCAATAAGCACAGTATCGTCCGGGATCGGGTTACCCTTCTCGTCCAAAATGGGAGGAACGACCTCATCCGGCGGCGCAGCCGCGTCATCAGGGATAACCGCGCCCGTATCGTCAATGAGCTCCCCATTCTCATTCACCAGATCCCCCGCCGCGTTCGTAAAGGTGCCGTCGCCGTTGTCGAGCACAGCGGACGCGGGGCCGTCGTCTGCGCCGAAGCACTTTGTGAAGAGGGTGACGCGCTTGTTGAAGATGGGGATGGTGGTGGAGTTGGAGAAGAATTTGAGGAAGGTACCGCGCGCGCCGGCGTTGACGTTGATTCCGGTGCTGTCCACCAAGTAACCTTCGTCAGTATCGTCCAAGGAAGGGAGAGGGAGGGCAGAAACTCACGACATAATAACACACCCATCCATCGAAAAATCATCCGCAATAGTCGAGTTCATATCCACCGTCCCATCCGCATCCGCCTGCACGAACACCTCCGCCTTCGCAAACCCCCCCAGCGCATCAATCCCAAAAGTAAGCGCCGGAATAACATGCACATCCGCATCCGCGTTCAAATCCCCCGGCGTAAAGCTCGCCTGAAAGTCCACGCTCGCCGTGCTCGCCTCGCTCGCCTCCCCGCTCGCGGCGCCCTTCTCGGGCGGCATGACAAAGTCCAGCAAGGGGAACTCCCACGCGATGGGGATGGCGAGGGCGGCGTTGACGTCGAAGCCGGCGCCGGCGCGGACGTTGATGGCGGCTTGGGGGCCGAGGGTGAGGAGGCCGGGGAAGGAGAGGCCTGGGATGCCGGCTTTGAAGACGGGGATGTTGCCAGAGTCGATGTCGCCCGAGAGGAGGGCGTTGACGTTGATGGTGCCCTTGGCGTACCCGCTCACTGCTGCTGCCAGACCAAAGTCGTCCAAAGCGGGGGGCACGACGGTGCCTTGCATGAGGAATGCGACTGCGGAAAGGCGTTAGCATGGTTTAGAAAGTAAGTTGGGGGACGGGACCCACAGCCAATGTTCATCTGCGCATCCAAATCCACGCTCGTATCCACATTCGCGTCGAACCCAAACAACCCAATGTTGCAGCTCAACGACGTCGAAAAGAGGGGGAACGTCCCATTCGCTTTAATGGTATCCAAGCTCCCACTGTTACCCACATCGATCTTGTTCGCGTCAGCAGCCTTGCTCGCAGCAGCGTCCGCCGCGCCAGCCACAGCGCTCGCCGCGTCCCCCGCAGCGCCAGCTACAGCGGTCGCAGCAGCCGCAGCTCCGTCCTTCACGTCCGTCGCCGCCGCAGCAGCAGCGGAGGTCACCGCATCGCCTGCGGCGCCCGCGACGGAGGTCGCTGCGGCGGCTGCATCAGCGGCTTTGGAGGCGGCGTCGTCTGCGGCGGCTTTTGCTGCGTCGGCGGCCTTGGCGGCGTCGGCGGTGGCTGCTGCGGCGGCGTCAGCGGCTTTGGAGGCGACGGCGTCGGCGGCGTCCTTCGCGCCGTCTACCACGTCGCCGGCTGCGCCTTTGATGGCGTCGCCGGCGGAGCCGAGTGCGTCTGGGGAGCGTAAGTCAGAGGGAGGGAGAGGGGGGGGGGGAGGGGGATGCGCACCACCGATGCTGAAGCGACGGTCCATGCGGTTGTGCAGCGCGTCTTTGAGGGAGCGGGTAGCGATGATGCGCGAGTTTGTGGCGGGGGTGTTGGACGCCTTGAGGTCGAGCTTGACGGAACCACGGCTGGAGCGCTCGTCAGTACTGTAAAGAATGCATTTCAACACAAGACCACTCACGCAGGCGAAATCTTGGAGAGCTGCCAGTCAAGCGTTGCGAGCATGACCTGCGCGGGGGGCGCCCCGCGCTTGCGCAGCGCGAGCTTGCTCTCAGCCGTGCTGTTGTTCGGGATGCTCTGGTCGTCCGCGGTGCCCCACGCAGCGATGCGCGCGAACGGGCCGGTACCGCAGTTTTCGGGGAGGCGGACGATGGTGTCGACTGCGCCGCCGGTGGTGACGTCGTCGCAGTCGTCTGCGGGGTCGTCCGCGACGCAGACGAGGCGGACGTCTTTTGAGCCGGAGGACCAGTCCGCGGGGCAGTCGAGGAGCTCCCAGGAGGCGGCGCCGGTGATGTCGCTCAGGATTTGGGTGTTGGAGGCGGACAGCGCGACCGTTGCGTGCGCGCGGCCATTTGTGCCGTTTGTGTCGTATGAGCAGTCAGTTGTGCATTTTACGTTCCAGTCGTTTGCTGCTTGAACGAAAGTGGAGAAGGCGAAGGGAAGGAGCAAAGCGAACTTTGCTGTAAGAGCGACCATGTTGAATAAGTTGAAGTTGAAAAGAAAAGTAGTTGGGGGGGAAAAGGGAAAAATGACACCAGGCCTAGAAGGCGGAATGGTTGGATTGTGAATGCTTATAAAGTTGCCATCCAAGTGGAATTGTGGGATTGCCAAGCTAATTGAACTAGGCAACGATCGCGATCGCGATGGAAAGAAGCCAGCTCGGTTGTATCCGTCGGGTACATCTCCGCAATTCATCGGATCAAGCGGCACTTGGGATCTGCAACAGCACCGGCTGCGGAAAAACGGTAACGATTTCAAAGCTATTCCCTCGCTGCCGTGTGAGGCCGTGTACGCCCATAACCCAGTCAAGCCTATTCGTAATCCCGGCCTGCGTCTGGGCAGTTCCAACCTGTTTCAACCCACCCAATTCAATTTCAAAACATATGGTGTCAGAAGCCCAGCCTTATTGCGACTCCGATTCTTTCAGGCCTTGGAACCTGTCCCCATGGCAAACGGCCGTGGCGCACAAGTTGGATCAATACAATTTGGTGTTGGTTGAAAGGTAAGCCAGATGCGTTGGTTATCGTTACTTGCTTGGCATTCCCCACCAGCTCGCGCCAATACATAAGCTTAAATCGACGCGCCATGTGTCCCCCGAACTGGTTTCTCTTTCCCTCCTCTCGCTTTTTCTTTCTCCTCCCCTCCGTTTTCTTTGTTCGTTCTTCCGGGTGAGTTAACTTACCTCCAGTGTCCTCCCACCATGTTGAACCCCCCTCGCGCAGGCCCGTGCTTGAGGCACGCCCGTTTCTTCAACTACTCAACCCACTTTTCTTCGTTATTCTGGCCTCGTCATGAAGTCCACCATCTTCCTCGTCGGGCTCTCCGCCCTCCCCCTCCTCACTTCCGCCATCCCAATCCACCCCGTCGCCCAAGGCGTAAACAGCACCGCCGTCGGCCTCGTCCGCCGCACCTCCCGCAAAACCGATTCAGGGTTAACAGTCTCCAACGTCCCCTCCGACTGGCCCGACGACGCGACCCTCAACCGCGTGCTCGTCACCCAGCCGGGCAAGGCGTTCTTTTGGACCGGGCGGAACGGCGGTGTGAGCGTGGAGGGCAAGGCCCTGCTGGTCGCCAAGGCCGGCGGGGGGAACACCCTCGAGGGCTCGCTCCAGGCGGGCGGGCTCATCATGCCCGACTTTGATTTCGGGTTAGTCTCCCCTTCCCTCCCCCCTCATCTTTGTGAATTGAATTAACACTCACACACGCGTTTAGGAACCCCGAAACCGTTCGCATCTGGACCGTCGCCTCAAAGTCCTTCGCCAACCTCGCCTCGGGCGAATCCTTCGTCGTAACGGGCCGCTCCACCCGCGAGGGCAACATCTTCCACAAGGACGAGCTCCCCCGGCTCAAAGCCAACCGCCGCATCACCAAGGTCACCAAGATCGACAGCACGACCGCGCGCCGCACGGTTGTGTTTGACCGCAATGCGGGCAAGGCGGACGCGGCTGCTAATGAGGCGAATCTGTAAGTCTCGCAATCCTTGCGTGTGTTTGAGACTGTAAGCTTATTGAGCGCAGCCGCCGGGACGCCTGCCTCGCCTCCCCCCCGCAACTAACCATCCCCCGCCGCTCCAACTCCTTCCGCCGCGACCTTTCCTCCTCTCCCCTCCCCGCCAACGGCACCCACGCCCTCTCCGCACGCGCCGCCCCGCCCGCCAGGGCGGCGCGCCGAAAGGCCCCCGCCGCCCCCGCCTGCCCCCTCCCCGGCGCCAAACAATCCAAAAAAGTCGTAGCCCGCTCCAACGTCTCCTCCAAAGACCCCCGCGAGCGCACCTTCCCCAAGGGCGGCGCCAAGCCCAAGCCCCGCGCGCCCGCCCCCAAGAGGAAAGTGAGTAGGCCGGCGAATCGGCCGAAGAGGAAGGTCGGGACGGCGGCGCCGAAGAGGAAGCGGGTTACGCCTGTTAAGAAGCCGAAGAAGGCGGCGAAGCCGGCGGTTAAGAAGAGGGGGGTTGCGCGGAAGAGGAGGTAGGTGACGACGCGTGAGCGGAGTCCGCGCGTAAGGGCGCGGAGGTGTTATTTGGTGGTGGTGGTGGTGGTGGCGGTGGATGTGGACGTGGAGGGGAAGGGGAAGGGAGGGAGGGTACATAATGGATGGAGAAGTAGGGCGCGTAATTTGTTGTATGAATTTTGAAATATTGGATGGAGAAAAGAAAAAGAAAAAGAATTGGAGTGTGATGACTGAACGAGCAAGTGAACTGGTAGATGGAGGGACGAGGAGACAGAGAAAACGCTGAGAAGAGTAGGCAGAGCGTCGACGTTTCCGAATAAAGCCTGGGCGAGCAGGAAGAGCCAGCAAGCCAGGCAACCTGTGCGCGCTGCCAACGAAGTTAGCCAGTGGGACGAGTCAAGTACGCGTTCCACTAGACGCGACCAGACCAAGAAACTCTTGCACCGGGCGAGCGGGCGGTGGAGACTTGTGCGGGGACACAGTGGAAGCAAGACTCAAGAGAGGATGCCAGCGAACTTGAATTTATTATATACTCAAAACCCGCCCGCCGGCGATTCTGCATCCCCGGCGCGCATGCGCATCGCATTCGCATCACCGCAACCGCAGGAGGTGGAGGACCGAGGTTCGTTCGTTTCTGCGGGTAGGGTAGGGTAGGGTAGGAGGGGTAGGGAGGGGGAGCTGTGTAGCGCCGTCTCAGGCCTAGGTAGTAGGACAGGTAAGTTCGAACTTGAACTGACGACTTGAAATAAATTTATTAAATGCTATAAACTCATTTTTCATCGATTATTCTGGTTTGCTCACTGCTGTGAAGTTTATCAGTAGTTCTTGCCAGGATGGAACAATGTGTAGGAACATCGAACCAACTTGAACCCGAAGTTGAACTTCAGGCAACTTCAACTTCACGTTGGTCACCCCACTGAATCCAATCAAGATTATTTTTGGTCATTTTATATAGAATAGCACTAATGACAGTGCAATAGACTACAATCGGGTCCAGGATCACCGTGAGATATGAGAATAATGAGAGTCATAGCAGCTGAAGCTTGAAGGAAGAAACTGGACCATTTCAATCATTTCATTGCTTGGGCCATGGAGGTCATGGAATGCATTGGGAATGGTCACTTTCTCTGGGCTATGGTCTTCGCATATTGCCTGCTAATCATTCTCAGTAGGATTGATCCGCCACAATGGACCAGGGTGGCCCGTGGGCTCATCAAGCAGGAGGCAGAAAATCCAGCATTCTAGCCACAATCAGACCTTTAACTCAACTTAGTATGGCCTTGGCTGGCCCCTCTCGCCCTAGTTCTGTTTTGCTGAATGCATAACCGCGGGGGAGACCAGTAACCTTTGATCTCATCAAATCTGTCAATTTCAACACAAAGTTCAACTTGAACCTGGTCAAAAAGTTCGACCTCGAGCTCGAATATTTGATGAAGAATAAGGTCATAAAATGCGCCGGAGTTTTCAGAGTGCAACTTATCGACCTTGAAGGTTGAACTTCAACATTAGCTTGCATGGCTCGAATGACCAGACGGGTGAAGGAACCTATGTAGTTACGGCCGTTTCTAGACTTCGCCGCATGCGTGTTGATTTTTTGCTGCGACAGCAGGGGTGCCCAACCTGCTTAGGTTTTTTTTTTGTGCAGCCCGCGCGCTTTGGTCAAAGATGGAGACCGAAGGACCACAGAGGTTTGGCTCATTCGCCGGTAGTGCGTCGCTGTAGTTCCTTGAAGTGACCTGTAACCTCATTCGTCTTTGATTTTCAACCTGCCCGCCGTGATCGTGGTCTGCCTTAGAAATAAAATTCAACCAACGCATAAATAATCGAACATGGATACAACATAAGTTACCACGTCGACCTTTAGCGCTCCGACCAAGGGCACTTTGCGTCTCGAGCAAATCTAGAGGAAGGTACCGCAAATTGACCGAAAACGAAGCATGAGTTGTTGTTTTCCAGATCCTTCACCTCGTCTCGGCCTTCCGGAATCTGAAGCCCGACGTGGTATGTTTGTTGTATTAGGTTCGATTGCTTTCGTTGAACTGTCTTTAAATTCTCTTCTTCGGCACTGGCACTGGTTATCCGCAACCCTCAACTTTGTCGGGTATCCATCGAAGTGATCGACCTGCAACCAACCTTATTCGTCTTTTTCAACCCGCCGCGAATCGGATCGTGGTTTGCCTGGAAATAAAATTCAACCAACGACATACCACGTGGACGTCTGGCGCTCCGACCAAGGACACTTGCAGCGTCTTGAGCGCGGCGGAGCAGGAGGAAAGTATGCCAGGTCGGGTGAAGTCGCCTCAAGGTCGCACGACTCTCAAGACCCGGGCGCGGGAGGAGGTCTCGCAAGTGGCCGGACTGTCCAGAATCAAACGACTCCACCAGACCTCGCAATGTACGCGGTCATTATCTGTAAAAAAACTCTTGGCCGTCAGCTTGTCAGCGAGAGTGGACAAGTGTTGAACAATGAAGTCTCGTTCGCGTGGTTGCCTTTCTTGGACACCCATATGTGGAAGGGAAGTTCTACATTTTTATTTCGGAATATTGCGCTAAAGGTCAATCGTCCAAAGCACACCCATAAATGGTACTTGCAACGGTCCGCCACCGTTCACGATCCACCGCAAACTCCTCGGCATACTCGACCTCGAGGTGATGCAGCCGTTTCCCGACGATGACCAGACTATGCAGCGGCTCTCCGAACGCGTCTTCGGGGTGTTGCGCGAGATCGGCGAGGGTGCCGGCGACAATTCGCTGCTCGTCTCCGCCGCCCGCGCGGGAAACTGCGACTGCAAGGGTGGCGGTGGGCTCCAGAATGCCCTCCTTGCGGATAGCTTCGATCTCAACCAACTGTTTCACCGCCAGCGGGATTGACATGTATCGCGGGGGCTCATAGATTTTTCGGCCTCTACGGAACAGTTGTTCAACATTGAGGGTAAGTGGAGAAGATCCGACTGACCGCGCCAGATTCTCGTCGCTCTGTTCCTTCACTTTGATGTCGAGGAGGACGAGGGTGTGTAGCCCGAGATCAGCGTTCTCCTTGATGCGATCGTAGAAACTGTCGGGCTTCCAGGTCTCGGTGAAGAACACGAGCGAGACGGTCTGCCCGAACTGGTACAGCTGGAGCCCGGCTGCCCCGATGGCGTTCATTATGGACGCGTTGTGGATCACCCGGGTGGGAATCCCGAGTGCCCGAGCGCGGAGGATTATGTCCGTGTGGGTCGTTGCGCTACACTTGTTGAGCGGGGAAAAAACAGGGTGGGTCGGGATAAATCACCCAAAGGGATCGCCGACAACGAGGAGCGCGACGTCGACCTCGTTAGCGCGATCTAGAATGTCGTCGCTTTGGGTTTCGACCATGTCTCTATCGGCGAGGATCAGCTCTTTGCCGTAGAACGCTTCCTTTTCTTGCAACCAATAATGAGCTTGTAGTTTCTTCAAAACTGAACACCAACCAGGCGCTCCTTTTGCACCATCAGGATGCTCGTGTACGCCTCGAGATACACCCGAGTCGCGCCTTTTACTGCCTGAAAAGCGGTCAGGCAGCTAAACACTGATGCTAGATGGATGTTACCTCGAGTCCTCGCACGGTAATGTCCTTTTCATCGCACAAGCCGAGGCCGATGATGTAGAACATGGCTGAGAGAGTCACGCGTAGTCACACTCCAGACTTGTCACGATCACCTGGACTCGGGCTTCCCGCGATTGTGCCTTGCGTTCTGCCAGCTGGGTCTGTCAAATTCTCGGGGTGCTCGGGCGATTTCTGGGGCTCTTGCGCGATTTTTAGCGGACACTGACGTTACTGTGGGAGGCCTATAAGTATCATGTGGCGGACTATCCGATCCCCCCAGCTCGATGAGGTTTGTTCAGCAGGACCTCCCTTTGGATCTCGTGCGGCCCATATTGGACCAACTCACCGACCGACGCGACCTGTCCTCATGTGCTTTGGTTAATACAAACTTCAATCGTGCCGCCACTCCGCTGCTTTATTCTGTCTTGGACTCGAGGGCTGTTCCAAAGGTCAGTCTCCGATGTGGGTGAGATGGCCGTGGACCCACTCCCGCGTCGGCCGCTTCGTCTTGATTGTTAATCTCCGAGCTCCCCGCATAGACCCTTGCGTACCACCCCTCGAACACTTTGAACCAACGACCCGAACTCGCACAGTACGTCCGACATGTCACAGAATCCGGTGAGAGACCCCCGCCCTATTCATTTACACTCTTACCTACTGTCAAGTTACAGGCGCCGTCCACCGCTGCTATCCCGGCATGACGCAAAACACCCTACACGCCCTCTCTCTATGCACCAACCTCCGCTCCATGACCTGGATCGACGACTACCCCCTTCCCGGCGCAGACGCACTGTTCCTCGCCTTCCTCGACGTCGTGCGCACCCACCCTCTCCGCGCGCTTACCATCCGGACGCACAACGATCTGGGGCAGACGGCCTGGGCCCAGCTCACATCTCTGACCGGCCTCCGTAGAATATCAATCTGGTGCCTCGAAGGGCCGCCCTATCTGCGCTGGGCAGACCAGCTCCGAGGCACCCTGACTCACCTCGAACTCGGCGTCAGTGCATTCACCTACCCCTGCTCCGAATGTACGTGTGTCTGTCTACCTTGTTTTTTTCCAGAACACTAATTATTTCACGCAGTGTTGTCGAAACTGCTCTTGCTCCAGGACGTCCGCTTGAAAGGCATGTTACTTCTTAGCCAATACACAAGTTGAATCGAACCTCAGTAGGCGCTCCATCGAATTCAATCCCCACAATCCTCACATTCCTCCCCAACCTCCGCTCTCTCGACACAGAATATCTAATGTCCGGTGCTTCGATTCCCAACGTTCAAAGTGACGAGACGAGGCCAGTGTCGACCCTCCAACACCTAACAGTGCGCACCATGGCCGTGAACTTCGACGGACTGTGGGCTTGGGTGACCGACCTCCTCCCACGCCCGGGCCTCGAGACGTTTAAGCTGCACGCGTTCACGCACACGGGCCTCCCGCGCATTTTTTTTCCGTACGGCTTCATCCTGGACCTCGCGACAATGCAGGCTGGAAGCCTCCGCCATTTCATCGCGGCCGACGCCGAGGTGGCTTTACCTGACATTGAGTGTCTGTGTTATAACTTCCCCCTACTCGAGACGCTCCAAGTGTGCTTGGTCGGAGCTTCAGACGTGGTATGTTGTGTTCGATTGATTTTGTATGCGTTCGTTGAATTTCCCTCTGGGTAGAACACAATTGCGGCGGCGGTTGAGAGGGCGGTAAATTTAAAAACTCTGAGGTTACAGGTCCGCGACGACGCACAACCACCGACACCGAAAACCCACCTGAGGCTGGAGCAAGCACGGACCTGGATGCAACACTCCCTTTTGCGAGTCATCGGGATCAACTCTGTCGTCTATACCGTACTTGAGTTTGATTTTTTACAACTCGAACGTTGGTATTGACCATTTCGTCCAGGGCAAATGGATTCTCGAGGAGCAGGTTCTTAAGTTTCAGGTGGTTGCAGACGTTGAGGGGGACAAGTGGAATACCTGATATATATAATATATTGTACCTAATCCCAGCTAATCTCACGAATCTGTCGTGAGACCCGCACCTCGCCTCTTCACGGCCTGCGTCCACTTTAAAACGAAGTTGTAGCGCGCTAAGATAGGAAGCGCGTCGTTTGAGGCGCGGTAACGTGATGCAGCGGCCGAGCGTCCGACAGTCGGCCGATGTCCAGTCAGCTCTTCCTTCTTCCCACGGTCACTTCTCGGCTAGAGTCTCTGCCAACTCGGTGAGCAGAGCTCCATGTAACTTCTGCCAACAAGCTCGAGCAATTCACTTACAGGACTACTTACACTCATCGCCACGATGCTCGTCGAGACTTGCTTCGACTCCGTCGCAGATCAAGAGGCCCGCGCTGCAGATCGCAGTTTCCTCGCAGATGTCGACGCTCAAATCCTGGATCTCGAACGCGCCATTTCACGACTGCGTGCGGCGAAGGAATCAGCGCAGGCGCGACTGCACGCGTTCAGATACCCCGTCCTCACCCTGCCCACCGAAACCGTTTCCGAGATCTTCACGCAGTTCCTCCCCGCCTATCCTCTGTGTCCACCACTTGCCGGCCTTTCCTCGCCAACTCTTTTGACTCATATATGTCGCCGATGGCGCGAGGTCGCACTCGGAAGTCCCGCGCTCTGGAGGGCGGTCGATTTCCACTTGGACCACGGCGAAATCGGTGTTGACAAACAGGTGGAGATTGCGAGTATCTGGCTCGAGAGATCTTGTAGCCGTCCTCTATCCATACAAATTCGGAGCAACTACTATGAGCCAGAGTTATCTCCCCTCATTGAAGCACTCGCTCCTCATCGTGCGCGCTGGGAGCACCTGATCATCGCCCTCGAAGAAACACCGTATAACCGTGAAATTGAAGCCCTCTCGGGCCCGACACCTCTTCTTCAAAGCCTACTGTGGACAGTGGAGGATTTGCAGCAGCCCAGTGTGGCTGTCTCGTGGCTTGACGCCCCGCTCTTACGCAGCGCCACTCTTGACGGTCTCACTGTTCAGGGCACCCTGCTGCCTTGGTCCCAATTGACCTCCCTCATCTTGAATAGGGTGTATCCGCGCCAATGCACTCCGGTATTGCAGCAGACACCATCCTTGGTCCACTGCTCGCTCGTTCTCATGGACAAGGGCCGGGTTGACGTCGAGGCCCAGGTGTCACTTTCGCATTTGAGGTCGCTGACCATGTTGGAGCTGGATGAAGACTACCCAGTGACAGGATATCTAGAGTCCTTCCTCGTCCCTGCGCTCTCGAGGCTCGAAGTCCCCGAATCATTCCTCGGCGTGAACCCAATCGGTTGTCTTCGCTCATTCATCCAGAACTCCGGGTGCAAGTTACAAGACGTGGTCATCACGGGCAACGATGTAGCATTTATCAACTCCTACCAGAGCGCATTCCCATCGATCCCTAACTTTTCTTTCCGTCGATATCACGTTGACGACAGCTATAGTGATGTTTTCCCCGGTGGGTTCTGGCTTCCCAACTTTCATCGCTCTCGGCTCATACATCTCGCAGGAATAACCCTTGATTGAATCGAAACCTACGACTTCGTCCAGACTTCCTGTTTACCTTGTTGCAATTATCCGTTCGTTGTTGCTTTGCATCCAATATTACAATTCACCGCTGGGCACCCGCACCGACCCTTTTGCTCCGCACAACCGTAGACTCGACAGCAAAGCGATCGGAAGACAGTCCACCGCGATACTTTCTGAGTTTCTCGACCTGTGCTGTCATGTACACATGCACACCGCACGTTCAACCTCCTATTTTTCTCAGAAGCCACACGAAAAAAGCGGAGATTTGGGCTCAAAAATCGAGAATCGAGGTCTTCAATGCGTCCTCGCGTTGCTACTTACCCAGATAGCTATCTAAACCGAGCGAAAGTCATTAGAAGGTGCATGTATTAACCTAACATCTATCGACGTCAACTCCTTACTTGGATTTAAACCATTTCGTCCAAAGCGATTGGATTCTCGAGGAGCAGGCTCTCAAGTTCGGCGGCGGAATACTTGAAACACCTCTGGACGATATATTTCATGCTTAGTCGCAGAACTTCCAGAACGTGTTCGTGATCACTCGGTTCTGCAAAAGATAGTCGCAGCAATAGTACAGGCTCACCCTCAGTCTCTCGATCGAAGAATACACTAGGCACCCCGGCCACGGCCTCTCCCCCCGCGCATCGGTCCTCCACGGCCACCACGACCACCTAAAAGCGTCAAGTATTGGTGAGATGCGGTTGAAGGCGAAGGGTGGGAGACTACCTCGCGGCGGTGCGCCTCGTCCTGGAAAGCATTCAGTATTGTATTGGATTCGCAAAAGCGATTTGGGTAAAAGGAAGGAAGGGAGGACGCACCCCTGTTCCCGCCACCACTGACAAACGCGCCCCTCGCGCCCCGTCCTGCATCCCGAGCGCGGTTCTGTTCCTCCTTCACCGCGTCAAGCAGCACATCCGGCACGCGCAGGTATTTTATCTGTTGGGCGGCCTTAGCTCAATATCGAACGCGCGATGTGCAAGAAAGCACAACGCACGGTGCTGCCGCGGATGTAGCACTCCTTGAGCTTCCAGAAGCGGTCCCCCTCGGTGTTGGTCTGGTAGACCTCGCGCAGCGTGATGTTCATGAAGTTGTCGCAGTTGACGAGGTGCCCGTTGAAGGTCTCGCCGTTCTTGAGCTCCACCAGCTGTATATGGGCGGCGCGTTAGTTGAGGCTCCAATGAGGCGCGAGGAAGGGCACCATGGGTTTGTTCTGCGCCGCATTCAGCAGAGATAGCGGGAGCTGGTGAGATGGGGTTAGGAAGGGCTTGTAAGGGAAGGGAAAGCCGTGCCATTTTATTGCAGACGCGGTGGCGGAGAGGGAGGTGTGACTCGCTGTCACAGGAAGAGCTTCCAAAGCAACTAAACCACAACAACGCGTCCCTCTAGCTTTCTGCGACATTCTAGCTAACCCCGCCTCAAGACCGCCCATGCAATCCCACCGACCGCTACCGCTAGCACGCCGATTCTCGCCACCGCGCGCTGTACCATCCTCCCCACAGCCCGATTCGCATTCTTCTCAAACTCGTTCCCGCCGCGATTCCCCCACGGAAACTCCTCCTCCGGCGCTTCCTTGCCTAAAAACGCACACAGCGGTCCCCAGCCCTCGCTGACCTCCCACTCAAGATATTCCCTCCCCTCCGCCTTGAGCGTCTTCTCAAGCTCGTCGTAGTACTTCTCCGCCCACGCCTTCCCATCGACGGTAAAGTCACCCGACGGCTGCCCCATGGCGCGCATCCACAGCACCGCGGTGGTGAACCACCAGAACAGCGCGGGGTCGAACCACGACAGCGTCCACAGCGTCCACCCCCGCAGGACCGTTTGCGCGGCGCCGTCCAGGCTGCGGTGCCACGCGTCGGCGTCGCGACGGCGGTTGACGATAACGCGCGCGTCTGGGTAGAAGCGCAGCAGCTCGGCCCAGAACAGGCACGGCGGCATGTCCATGAGGGCGTCGCAGTCGCCGAGGAGGCGGTCCCAGTCGAAGGTCGCGGGGTCCAGCTGGTGCTCTGTTGTTGTTGGTGTTGTTTTCTGCTGCTGCTCAGCGCTGAGCTTGGCGCGCAGGAGCGGCACCCACAGCGCACAGTCGCGCGGACGGTACAGCGGAAGGTCGAAGCCATGCCAGACGCGCGAGAGGCCGAGTGTCAGGAGCGCGGTGCGCAGCGAGTCGGTGCCGGATCGGGGCAGCCCGAGGCAGAGGATGCGCATGGGCCGGGAGGGGTCTCGGGGGCATGGCGCTGGAGGTGAGAGTGGATAGAGGAGCTGGGTGAGGTCGGTCTTCATCGTCAGGAAGAGGTTTGGATGTTAACTCCACCCGTCAAATAAATACCTCGCTGGGGCGATCAATACCTACGACAACCCCTTGCAACGACCACAAGGCCACCGACGAAACCTGCTTGAGAATGCTCATCACAAGCTGAAGGCTCAGATATCGCGTCGCCATCGATGTGCTTCAAGTTATTCAAGGCAGCTGCCTCGACTTGAGGCCCTCAGTCTGCGGATACCTTCTGGCTTGCGCTTTAGATTTTCTATAAAATGTAATTGCCAGCGTGTAAATTTGCATCCCGGTCATGTCGAGCGCAAGGTGATATCCCGGGATAATCGTGGATAAGGACAGCGCGAGTCAGTCGCGTGAGTCACATTTTGAAAGATACAAATATATTTTGCTCTCTACCACAACAGGCACTTTCGTGACCTCCCCTTCGCTGCAATGTCAGCCATCCATATCGACGAAGCTGCTGGCTCGGATACTAAAGGCAAGGGCACCGCTGATCAGCCCTATCAGTCGCTCGGGGTGGCCTTGTTCACCCACGGGGCCACCGCGTCCTTTCTGACGCGTAAAGATGCATCTGGGACCTACGAGGAGCCGACCCAATCGTCTGTGAAGAAAGCCAAGAAGACCGCCGAGGGCCTCGAGAAAAAGCGCAAAAAGGCCGACGAGCTGGAGCGCGCGGAGACGGAGGAGAAAGAAAAGCGGCAGGTGGTGCTGGAGCAGAGCAAGAAGATCGTGTTAGTGGAGGATACGAGTTTGCCCAAGGCGTCCAAGGTGCGTCGACCTCGCGAGAGTCGACTCGATTGGATAATAATTCGGCAATTCACAGGCGAAGATTGTGCATCTCGAGCCTCTGCGATCTCAACGAGTCCGAGTATTCGGCTGGGTCCATCGTCTGCGCGTACAAAAGGGCCTTATCTTCATCGTCCTGCGCGATGGGACTGGATATCTCCAGGCGCTTCTGTCTGGTACCTCTGTGCGAGCCGTTATCATCGACTTCCCTCAAATGGCTGACGAGGAGAGCAGACGCAAACATACGAAGCACTTACACTGTCCCTCGAGTCTTCGGTGGAACTTGTTGGCACGCTCCAGGCCGTCCCAGAGGGCAAGACGGCGGCGGGCGGCCACGAGCTTATCGTTGACTTTTGGCGCCTCATCGGCGACTCTCCCGGTGGTGACGACGCGTTCAGTACCCGATTGAACGAGGTGTGGCACGCTCATGTCCTCCCGAGGTTCATGCTCATCATAGTCCAGCATTCCGACGCCTCGATCCAAGCGGATCTGCGCCATCTCGTGCTGCGCGGCGAAACTGCGTCCAGCGTCCTGCGCCTGCGCGCCGCAATGATGAGCGCCTTCCGCCAATCGTACGCTACGCACAACATCATGGAGGTGACGCCGCCGTGTCTCGTGCAGACGCAGGTCGAAGGTGGCGCCACGCTCTTCAAGCTCGATTACTACGGCCAGCCCGCGTTCCTCACGCAGAGCTCGCAGCTATACCTGGAGACGTGCTTGCCCAGTCTGGGGGATGTCTTTTGCGTGCAGGAGAGCTTCCGGGCCGAAAACAGGTCAGTGCTTTGCAGTACGCTGACTCGACTACGACCTCAGACCTCGTCTCGCAGCCACACCCGCCGCCATCTGAGCGAATACACCCATCTCGAGGCCGAGCTCGCGTTCATCGACTTTAACGAGCTGATGCACCATCTCGAGACGATCGTACGCGTTCCTTTCTCGTCCATCTAACAGACCACCCATCCTTGCCCTTCTCTAGATCTGCGAGACCGTCGACATCCTACTCGCCAACCCTGCTTCGGCCGCGCTCATCAAGCAGCTCAACCCGACCTTCCAGCCGCCCGCGCGCCCATTCATGCGCATGTCGTACGAGGACGCGATTGCGTGGCTCACAGAGCACCAGATCCAGCGCCCCGAGGAGGACGCCGAGGGCAAGGTCGTGCTCGACGCGGAGGGCAAGCCCAAGATGGTCGACCACGCGGTGGGGGACGACATCGCCGAGGCGGCGGAAAGGCAGATGACAGACATTATTGGGACGCCAATATTCCTGTACGGGTTCCCCGCGGAGCTCAAGGCGTTTTACATGAAGAAGATGCCCGCCAAGGATGGGAAGCCGACGTTTACTGAGAGCTGCGATCTGCTCATGCCCAACGTTGGGGAGATTGTTGGTGCGTGTGCTTCGTGGTTTTTGGACGGGGAGATAGCGCTGACGCGTCGCGTGTAGGCGGATCGATGAGGATCGACGACATGGACGAGCTGATCGCGGCGTACAAGCGGGAGGGCATCCCAACGGAGCCCTACTACTGGTTCACCGACCAGCGCAAGTACGGTACATGCCAGCACGGGGGGTATGGACTCGGCGTCGAGGTGGGTTTCTCTATCTGTCTGCATTTCGTCTTGCGATAATTAATCTGTGCTGTAGCGTTTCCTCGCATGGCTCGCCAACCGATACACCGTGCGGGACTGTTCGTTATACCCTAGGTTTGCATCCCCTTTAATCATCTTCGCGAGTTCTCATGTTAATCGACGAATAGATGGCCCGGAAGGGCGACGCCTTGAGTTGGGGAGGGCCGTGCTTAATTTTATTCGTTTTCGATACACTCCAGAGTTGCTGTATTCTGTGTGTATGTTATCGGTGATCGATCTCAACGTCTGAGCGGTGAAATTCCTTCGCCTCGTTCGGAAAGGTCATGGCAAGACCTTTGGCCTTCGATCGAGAGCCTCGCACCCTCACCTTCCTAAAGTAGCGACTGGACGTCGTTTTTTGCGGTCGTTGTTTGGCTGCTCTGCTCAAAGACCACTTTGATTCGAACCATGACCGCGCAATTCGCCATGAACGACCGGTGTGCGCCGTTAGCGTGCGGCACTACGGCAGTGCTAGGCGGTGGCCGGTGGGGAGTCAGGCTGTAAAACGCCGTCAAAACGCCGTCCTTATATTCAGCCCGAACTCGTGAGGTAGCCACAAAATGACCTACAAACCCGTCCCACTTTTGCCTTGGACTTCACACGATGGAACCATTCACTATCCACCGCCGTCACGTCCCACTGACTCGGAGGGGCCGTTCGCTTGGGGAGGCCCTACGCCCCCTCCCCCTAAACCTTTGGCGACCACGATTGCGGCCTCCGGACCCCACAAACAGCCCCAGTCTCCCCTCTTTGCATCATTGTACTCAGAGCTGCGAAACATGGTTTTCAAGTACGCGCTCACAGAATACGACGACCTCACTCGGCCCTATAGCAAACACGAGTTCTACTATCGGCCTGGCTTCGAGTTTGCCGGCAGGATCGACACAAACCTGCTGCTGACCTGCCGCCTGATATATGTCGAAACCCACCTTGCTCCCATTTCTTTGAACGAGCATGTGTTCTGGATGTATCGGCCGCCGACCTCTAGGAGGTTTGCCTCCGACCCCGAGAGGTACTTCCGGAAAATGACACCTCAGCAACGTGCGGCGGTGCGGAAGGTGCGGTACTTCACCCAGATGTTCTGGTTAGAAGATCGCAAGGCGCAGCAGTGGCCCTTGGGGTTGACGATACCAAAACTATTCATCACCATCCGTCACTCGGACTGGTGGCGCTGGGAGGACCGCGAGGACCTTCGCATGAAGGACCCGAGCCAGGGCTGGGATACCTGGATCCGGAGCATGCCGGGGCTACAGGAGATCGAGCTGGAGCTTGAGACTCTCGATGAGAAAAGGGAGCAATTGGAACAGCGAGTGGAAGCCGCTCAGGGGTGGCAATTTCCTGTCCAAGATGGTGGTTCGCTCGTTCACGACGGGGAAGAGCCGCGTAAGTCCACATGGCTCGCCTCATCGCGAATGTCTCCGCACGACCGGCATCCGGATGGGGAAGCGGAAGAGTTTGGGGATGACTCGGACTCGGGTGAGGACGAGGGCGAGCCTGACACTGTTTGGAACACTGAGTGGAACATTTGGGACGAGGACGAGGACGAGGAAGAAGTCGAGGGAGAGGGAAATGAAACAAATGTGGGGGATCATCAAGACTCGGAGATCTTAACCGTCGAAGAAGAAACTCCGTTGGCCGCTGTCGAAGTCGAGCAGGAAGGAACTACCCCGGACAGCACGGGCCAGGAGAGTCAGGTGGGCGAGCACCCAGACGAACCAGCAACTCAAGAGGACGCCGTCGTCGGTGAAGAGGCGGACATACCTCCCGCACTCAACGGCGAGGCGGCTTTGGACGTCAAGTATCCCATGAATCTGACTCTCCACGTGAGGAGAGTCAGGTTTGTCAAAGAAAGCCGCCTGCTTTGAACACACCATCCATACCACATCAGCCCCAATTTATTCTAGAACTTTTCCCTTCGATATCTGCGACAAGCCATTTGGAACTTGCTTTGTAGACGGATCCATCGTGTAGAATCGCGGCTAGATGTACTACTTACTTCTCTCACATACCGGAAGTGAATTCGATTTGGATTTCACCTGCAACTACTTGGAATTTGAACGCCTCGGATGCGGTGGTCCTTTGCGGTCCAAGACGCGGTTCCGTATTCGTTAGGGTGAGTGGGCCCGGCTCGTGGTGACCACCACGGCAGAATTTCTTGTCGCTCATCACCTTCCTAAAGCAGCGACTTGGCGTTGTTTTGTTTGGTCCATGCCCGAAGGGGAAGCCCACCTTTGATTCAAACCATGACCTCGCAGAAATACGTTTTCGCCCAGTGAGCGGGATTCTGACCTGAATACCGCCTGAGTGACACAAAGCATCTAGCTTTATGGTCGGCAATACCTATGTAAGTTTCCGCTGCGCTGTACTGCTCAATTGCAAAGTTGAATCCACTGTTTGCTTCAAGCCGTATTCTGTGAATGACTGGGCCGCAGATATCAAAGACGCGAGTGACAACGAAATGTGCGTCGCGATCTTATTTCACCACGGGGGCTATTCCTTGCTACGAGCTCCTACAGCGATGGCTTCGTCCTCAATGTGGGCAGAGAGGAGTGGCAGCGAGACCGCGTCTCGACGTGCTTCGAGGCCGCATCAGCTTCATCTGCGCCCTTCTTCCTCTTCATCAGCTTCGACATGAGGTTGGTTAAGCTTCATCCCTGCGTCCAAACCACTTCGTCAAGCGGATGAATTCCCGCAGTTCAATTCCTGCCGCCGCCCCGTCCGACGTCGATCTGCTCTGTAGCTACTTGAACGCCTTTGGGAGACACCCCCGGATGTTCAGATACGATGGTAAGGTCGTGGTATCGACATTCGCTGGAGAGGGGACTACTTTCGGGCAGCCCGGTGGCCTCGACGCTGCGTGGTCGTTTGCCAAGGCCGCGATGCAGGGCGTTGTTCCGGTAGGTCCACCCCACTTACCGTTACACACAGCTTAAGAACGAGACCATTGGGGATCCATTTCATCCCCGCCTTCTTCATCGACCCGGCGCGATACCCAGGTCTGCCTTGCATAGACGGAATGTTCAACGTATGGTTCATTCCCTACAACATCTCATTCTTAGTGTGTTCTTCTAGTGGAATGGCGGATGGCCCTTGCACCTGACGCCTGCTCATCCGCGCCACGAGATAGAGTCGCCCACGCTTGATACGGATATGCACCATCTCCGCCATCTGGGCGGCCGCACGTTTATGGCTGCCGTGTCGCCGTGGTTTTTCACGGTGCGGCGCCATTTGGATTAGCTCCCAAAGGCTCATGGCTTTTTCAGCATTACGGAGCGGACGGCTGGAACAAAAATGTGAATATGTTTGCATGTGTAGGGCGGAGCGCTCAACATTAGCAGTGGATCTACCGCGGCGACGACTGGCTCTTTGTGCGCCGCTGGGAGCAACTCATTGCCGTGCGCTCGCACATCAATATCGTGCAGGTCATCTCGTGGAATGGTGAGCATATTTCAATATGCAACGCACCAAACAACCGAGCAACTTAGACTATGGCGAATCGCACTACATATGCCCCTCCATCCGCGGCGCGCAGCCCGCCTCGCACGCCTGGGTCGACGGGTTCCCGCACGGCGCTTGGCTGCGCCTCACCGGCTTCTTCGCGCGCGCGTTCAAGGACGGGGTGTATCCGCCTATCGAACGGGACCAGATATTCATGTGGGGACGACCCCATCCGCGGGAAGCAGATGCGGACGCGGCGGAGCGCGTCTCCCGCCCGCAGAATTGGGAGCTGGTGCGCGCGGTCTTGTTTATGGCGTGTCGGTCGAAATGATGAACACACCCACAGACGGACGATGTATTTTGCGTAGTCGTGCTGTGCACCGCATCAGCAAGCGTGTCACTCTATACCGGGGACGACTCAGACCCCACGACGGCTCGAGTCGAAGCTGGGGTGACGAAGCTATCGCGCGCGCTTGAGGTAGGCAAGGGCATGCGGGTCATTATGCGGCGTCAGGGCGTCGTTGTGGCCGAGTGCACGGCCGAAGGGTTCGAGTTCCAGGAGAGCCCTGCTGTGTATAACTTCAATGCGTTCACGGCGATGTCCAAATGAAATCTGTTGCCTGTAGGAAACGACTTGATTGAAGACGGGCGCTCATCGGAACAGTACTGCCCATATTGCTGCCACTTTCTTTCCAGAGCCGAGTGATCATGAACACCGCACCGCGTTCAACGGCAAATCAAGTGAGGCTAGGCGTAATATATTGTACAGAAAAAAAAAAAAAGTAGTCTGGGGCTTCAATTAAATCAAGAGTCATTCCTGCGAAAAGTATGAGGGAAGAGCGACAAAAGCCAGAGGAAGACAGAACTCACCCGGGAAGGAGATCAGTATAGCTCTCGTCCTCGTGATATCGACGGAAAGAAAAGTTAGGGATCGATGGGAATGCGCTCTGGTAGGAGTTGATAAATGCTACATCGTCTCCTGTAATGACCACGTTTTGTAACTTGCACCCGGAGTTTTGGATGAATGAGCGAAGACAACCGATTGGATCCACGCCGAGGAATGATTCCGGGACTTCCAGCCTCGAGAGCGCAGGGACGACGAAGGTCTCTAGATACCCTGTGGCCGGGTAGTCCTCCTCCCACTCCGGCATAGTCAGCGACCTCAAATGCGAAAGTGACACCTGTGCACCGGCGTCAACCTGGCCCTCGTCCATGAGAGCCAGCGAGCAGTGGACCAAGTATGGTGTCCGCTGCAATACTTGAGTGCATTCGTCCGGAAACATCCTACTCAAGGTGAGGGAGGTCAATTGGGACCAGGGCAGACGGACGACCTTGGCGGTAACATCGTCAAGAGTGGCGCTGCGTAAGAGCGGAGCGTCAAGCCATGAGACAGCCACGCTCGAGGAGCCCAATTCTTCCACCTTGAACAGTAGACTCCGAAGAAGAGGCATCGGGCCCGAGAGGTCTCGAAGGTCGCGCTTCTTCGGTATGCGTTCGAGGGCCATGCTCAGGTGCTCCCAGCGCGCACGATGAAAAACGACTGTTTCAATGAGGGAAGATACCTCTGAGTCATGGTATTCGCTCCGAATTTGCATGGACATCGGACGACTGCGAGATCTCTCGGACCAGATATTGGCCATGTGCACCTGTGCGTAGACGACGATTCCGCCGTCGTCCAAGTGTAAATCGACCGCCTTCCAGAGCGCAGGAGTACCGAGTGCGATCTTGCGCCATCGACGACACACACGAGTCAGAAGAGCCGGCGAGAAAAGGCCGACGAGTGGTGGACAGAGAGGATAGGGGGGGAGGAACTGCGTGAAGATCTCGGAGATGATTTCGGTGGGAAGGGTGAGGACCGGGTATCTAAACGCGTCCAATCGCGCCTGCGCCAATTCCTTCGCCGCACGCAGTCGCAAAATGGCGCGTTCGAGATCCAGGATTTGGGCGTCGACATCTGCGAGGAAAGTGCGATCTGCAGCGCGAGCCTCTCGATTTGCGACGGAGTCGACGTATGCCTCGACGAGCATCGTGGCAAGGACTCGGGGTGTAGTCTTGTGAGCGGCTTGCTTGAGCTTGTTGTAAAAGATGTATGGGCGCTGCTCACCGAGTTTTGCAGAGACCTGGAACGAGTGGCACAAGTGGCGGAAAAGAGGGCTGGCGCTGCTGAACATCAATAGCAAACATCGGCCTGTCGGAGCCCTGTCGGCCGAGGTGCATCACGTTACCGCGCCTCACGCGACGCGTTCTGCAAGGTAGGCTTCAATCCACGAGCGCATTTCACTCGCCACAACTTCACGTTAAAGTGGGCATAGGCTGATATTTTCCCTCAATCCACGGCGGGTGAGCCTGTATATAGCTGCATTGTTAGTCTGTTTTGCGCAAAACAGAGTCATCACGAAGACGTTCGCGGGACCAAGGCGACTGGGCGCAATGTATTGTATTCAACTTGTCCGCTTCGACGTCTACAATCACCTCGAGCTTGAGAGTTTGCTCCTTCTAACTGGTTCGCGTTGAGAAATCTATCACTAGTGTGCCAACATGTAAGAGAGAGGAAGAAACAGGAACAGAAAAAGAGACGGACCTAGCGAGCAGTGAAAGGTAAGAGGGAGAAAGAGGCGGGAATCCCTTGTCTCCCTCCCAGCCATTCTGCTCGCTGGGTGTCTCTCTCGCGCGGGGGGATACGCTGCGTGTACCGTGCTTCACACAGCAGGAACGGCAGCATTCAGCGCCCGAGGTGTATTACCCTGGCATGGTGAGGATGCGAAAATTCTCGCTGGATCACCTGGCTCGCCCGTTAGACTTGAGTAAAAAATTCCCTTTCAGAGTAATTCGGTGTGCATGAGGGCCTGCCGGTGGCTGAAACCTGTTGGATTTGCATGCAGCTGGAGGCTTCAGAGTGCGTGTGGTTGGCTTTCAGGGATGGGTGGGACACTAGCCAAATCGGAGCAGCGGGGGTTCTTGGTGGAAGCGGCCCAGAAGCGCGAGCTTTATTTGGAAAGAAGCCAAAACCACAAAGCGATATTTAGACAACCGTATACTCCCCGTTGAGGGCCACAATCTTGTCCACCGCGCGCTTGTAGCTCTCGCTCTTCTTGAGAGTCTCTGCATAAGCGAACAACTTGGGGAAGGTCTCCTTGGTCATGTTCGCCGGACCCCGATCCAAGTTGCTCGTCACCGCCACGACGGGGAAGGACATCATCATATCCGCTCCGGATAATTTGGCGCCGCAGAGATACGGGCCGCCATCGGGGGAAGAGGCGAGCTGCTCCTCGAGGAATGCAAAGTGGGTAGCGAAGTTGGGGTCGAGGTAGCCTTTGTTGATTTTGCCCGAGATCTGCGAGGTGACGGGGCGGATGAAGAAGGGTACGGGCGCGCTTTTGATGTCTGCGGGTAGGTGAGCATAGGAACACTCGGGAGAAAGGAGGAGGAGGAGAGGTACTGACTATTGGAGACGAGCGATAAAAGCAGTAAAGACATCAAGGATCCCTCGCAATAATGCATGAAGTAGCGGTAGCGCATGTATTCCGCCGTTTCGCCCCCGACCTTGCCCTCGAGCCCGGCTTTCCATTTCGTCGGGATGAGGTTAGCCCCGAAGTGCTCGCTCAAATACTCGACGATGAGGGCCGATTCTGCAAGGGCAAGGTCGCCAATTGTCACAACGGGGGATTTGCCGAGAGGGTGAATTTCTTTCAGTGCGGGGTCGGCGAGATGGGTTTTCGGATCGCGTTTGTAGGTTTTTATTTCGTAGGGGACGTTGATCTCTTCAAGGAGCCATAAAATCCGTTGTGCGCGCGATTTTTCGAGCCAGTGGAGGGTAATCTTCGGGGTCTCGGCTTCGGAGGACATTGTCTACACGTGGAGGGTGGGAGTAGTAGGTGCGGCTTAAAGATTAGCACGAACCTGGTTGTACTGAGCAAGAGGTCGAGCTCTGTCGAGGTGGTTGAGGACAAGAAGCGTTACGACTCGGATGATGCGATCATGCACAATCACTTGCAAATCGAATCCGGGTTCGTCTTGCCGAATTTTCAACCAAACCCTGTTTCTCCTTTGTGAAATATAGAGAGAAAAACGAAGGTAGGACACCTACAATTTCCTGAGTTCTTCACATTGGAACAGTGTTAGACTCAGCCAGTGTGGCAGCAACAATTAGCCTTTCAACTTTGGTTCCCAGCGAAATCAGATTTCTAGCAGGATTTCGGTCCACCCGTGGCCGAGGGAGTATACGCGGCAAGCCACTAAGAATCCTATCCGCTGTGTTCCATTTCTGCGATTGGTGCAGGGATTGAAGGGATTGACGAGTGAATGCATGCGCAAGGACTTGGCATTTGGGCTCAACTTGTTCGAACTGTCGAAGGTGAAATGCATTTTTTTTTTTGCTTGAACCAGTTTCGATGTCTAGCGTCGAAATGCCGTAGTTTTTGAGCCAATTTTTCGAGTTCACCAGGATGAAAGAAGAGAAAACGGTCGTGACCGTTGACCGGAACATGCCGATCAATATTGATCGCATTCCTTCACCCTTCTACGTCGTTTTCGCGCCTCATTGCCACAGAGCCTGCAAGATATTATGGTGAAACTCGAGGTACTTTAAACCCTCTCTTCAATCTCTCCAATCGATCTCAACTTCACAGGATCCGGACGACGCTCTCACCAACAAGTTGTGGTACGTTACACTACTCCGTCCTTTCACCTTCCTTCCACCTCCGGTTCTGTCGTTGACGGCAATTGTCAGCGGATTAGACGAGGAAGAAGAGTCAAGCTACGATGTTTCAAACGTCCCGAATGAAATGTGGTCCCTTATTGCGTCCTTCGCATCCCGACAATCTCTCGCCCGCTTGTGTTCCGTTTCCCATCGCTTTTGCTCTGCGTTTTATCCGCCGCTTTATTCCAACACCATCGAGCCGCCGCTTACTGCCTCTCAGTGCTTGCGCTTTGTACAGACTTTGGGCGCTGATCACACATGTGCTTGGAAACCGCACCCAGCGTCCCTGATCTGCCAGCTAGCTTTGACCGACCTCACGGACCTCTTCTTAACGGGACCGCGCCGGAATATACCTACCTACCTGCACTACCACATCGCAAACGATCCGGAGACTTCTTCACGTGTGCGAATCGCTCTCGAGCGGCAATTACTGGCGCAGGCGCTCAAGAATTTACCACTCACGTCTCCGCGCGGCTCCGCTTTACGCGTTTTGCACTGGAACTTGCCCACTGGTATCGACGATCTTGGAGCCATTCTTGGCGCTCGGGGAGCTTTTCCGCATCTGAGAGAACTGAACGTCATGTCGACTGGGGAATACACCAATTTCAATGTGATTGCTTTCTCCGCCGTTGCAATATATGTGACGAACCAATCCGCAGTTTGTGCATGTTCGAGGACTGGAAGTTCTAAGATTTTCCAGTGGGCTATCTGGCCATCCCGGTGGGAGTCTTCAAATCGTGTAGTCCTTGACTTGACTGACATTGTTGGTAGATGACTATGACAGCGCATTGAGATTCTGTTCCAAACTCGCAGAGGCCTTGCAAATGCTCCCGACGTCTTCGCCCCTCATCCACACACTTGAGTTGGAGTTGCATGTCGATCTTGACGACGATTTCCCCCCTTCCACGTACTCCGATCTCATTTGTGCCATAAACCTCATCCGCCTCCCGGTCCTGGCTACGCTCAGGCTCTCGGTCGATATATATTCAGATTATCCAGAAGAATTGGACGTAAACGATTTACCCGTCTCCGATTTCCTCCCATTCCTCGAAGCACATCCCAATCTGGTTGACGTAACCCTCAGCGCGCATGGAACAGGACCATTCCCCGCGGACAGCACATTCTTGCCTCACCTGCGCTCATTCCAGGGCTCCTTTGCTGATACCGCCGTCATATGTTCTGCGCACCGGTGCCTGGAAAAGCTGAGCATCACTACCACCCGTCGCGATTCGCCACTTGCACTTTCTTCAGCGTGGCCCAGATTCAACGCCGTTCCGCTTGCCACCCACTCAACGTTGAATGAACTGCGCCTCGTTGCATATGATGCTACGGGAACGCCGCTGAAAATAAAGCACGATCTGTCTCCAGAATCCTTCGCTGAGCTCGTCTCGTCCTTCCCGAATCTGACCTCTCTCGACGCTTGCATCGCTCAACCCATCGTAAGCTTCTAATGTCTCTACCGGATCGACGTGGCGACTGAATCCGATGCTTAGTCTGAATACGCTGAAGCCTTACAATCCCTGCCGAAATTGCGCTGGCTTAGACTGCAGGAGTACCGAACCCCCACCGTGGGACCGCCGAGCTGGCCAGTCACGGTCATCTTCCCCCATACAACATACATAACCGACTTTGGGCTCTTCCTACCTTCCCTTCCGCAGCTCACCCGCATCGAGATATGTCTTCTAGTTGATACTCTACCCGCTACTGACTCGGACCCGGGCTCTGATTTGGACTCAGAAAGTGATTGGACGGCGCCGTGGCCCGAGATGAGGGCGGACTACTTCTTTTCGGTCTTCCGGCCTTCGAGCAGCGGTGATATTACAGTTGTGCTAGATGAAGCTCGCATCGATGATAGGTGCGCCACGAGTCAGCTTCGCGTCTTTCTTCTGTGAGTACTAACGGACTCCGGCCAGTTATTCGACGTCCAACATCCCAGAAGTGACTGGTTGATTTCGTTAAATTGCGTTGCCTCCAGTCCTTCTGAGTGCCTGCTTGTTAGATTTAACTCGTGGTAGTTGTATTGCAATAATGTTTTTTCTGCTTGCGATTTCGATGGATATTCCACATGAAGACGGCAGTGAGCCGGACTTCACTCGTGGGTGCTACCCAGCGGACATGACGGCGGAATACTCCTTTTCGGTGATTCGTGATAGGGAAGGAATCAAAGTTGTGCTGGATTCTCACGTCTTGCACAGGTGTGTAAAATCACTCTTGCTCTTCACTTCGTGATATTAAACTGTCATCTTTCACCGCAGATACGACCGTTCGGGCGATTCCGAGCCTGAGTCCGACTCCGACGAGTAGTTGACTGGCCGTCGGATTTTGATGTAAAATCCATAGTGTTTAGACAATGTACGCGGAGATGGTTGGCCCTGATAGGTTTCTGCTATCTGGGAGGTTATCCTTCGTTCGGTGTTTTTCCAAAGTTTTTCCTTGGGTTTTCCAGCCGAAAAAATTTAGGACGCGACTGTCACCCCACGTGATGCGTTCCAGCGTGACGGACAGTCCTCTCACCTCTCACTGCCGATTCAGCTGAAAGCCAGTTTCACCAGAGGTCAACAAGACAGAACATCGAATGGACATCTCACTCACTCACTCTTGAACAGCCTCGCGGATGACCGCCGTTCAAGTTTAGAAGAACCATTCTCGTTCCTTGCTCGTTCCTCCAATCCCGGGCTCCAGGTCCCTCCAGGTACGTTTACTTATTAGGCTGTCTACCTATACACCCGCTGAAATTGGTGCGCAGCAATCCACCCACCATGTCCAGGGTCTCCTACGATGTTTCTGAGGTCCCGAACGAAATTTGGATGATGATATCTTCCTTTACGGCGCGGGAATCCCTTGCGCAACTTTGCTCGGTCTCCCACGAATTCCACTCCAAATTTATCTCTCTTCTCTACGGCAACATCATCGATCCCCTCGACGCAGACCGATGCTCGGACTTGCTCAGGACACTGGGCAACGCAATACCCTTCGGGCGACAACATCTCGCAGAGCGGGTCCGAATGCTAGCCGTGGAGTATGGTGCCGATCGCTCCAACTGCGGCGATAACCCACCTCCTACAACGTCCCTCAAGAATATGTGTCGTCTCATTCCTGGTGCTGAAAGCATGAGCGGATCCCTCTTGCGGGTTCTGCATTGGCATGCGGTAGCTGGTTTAGACGAGTTGGGCCTACTCCTAGGAGCTCCAGGTCATTTTCCGAACCTCACAGAGCTCGTTGTATCCACCCACGGACGCAACAAGAACTTCAATGTAAGTGATATCAGCCCTGCTCGAAGTCTCCGCCAACTAAACCCTAGTTTATACAAATTGCGGGCCTCGAGGTACTCGGATTGAAAATCCTTCTTGATAATGGCAAGTGCTCCCACATTGTAACTTTTCGCTGCTTAATTTTCGTAAATAGTATATCCCGAACAGGGTGCGTTGTGCTACAGACTCGCCGAAGCGCTTCAGATGCTACCTGTGTCTTCTCCTTTTCTTCACAAATTCCAACTGAACCTCGAGATACCTTATCACTGGGAATTTCCGTCCTCCGCCTACTCCGAGTTCATCACCGCCCTGAATGCCATCTACCTTCCTTTCTTGACGACACTCGAATTTTCGGTCAATTTCGACTCCGATTATGGCTATTTCGATTACGAGTCGCCGCCCTCGTTTCCGAAAACCAACCTCTCCCCCATCCTCTCCTCTCATCCAAATCTCCTCCACCTAACACTGAGTACGCCCGACGCAAAACTTCCAGTGGACGCCTCCTTCCTCCCTCAACTGTGCTCCTTCGAAGGGTCGTTCACCGATGCCATCGTCATCTCTTCCCACCAACGTGAACTCGAAACATTGACAATCACATTCGCTCGTTCGAAATATCAGGGTCTCTTGGAGTCTACAGAATCACGCGAGCTTCCGCGCCACCCACGCCTAACACATCTTCGTGTCCGGGCTGTTGATACTGAGGGATCGACGAGAAAGATGTCGGAAAATCTGACCTCAGCCTCGTTTGCTCAGCTCCTCTCGTCTTTCCCCAACCTCACCCGTTTAGATATCTGCATCAGCGAACCGATGGTAAGCCTTGACTTGAAATCATCGACATCCACTCCACTCATGTAAAGCAGACTGAATATAGCGAAGAACTGGCTTTATTGACGCGGCTACAAAATATTCGTCTGCAAGAACGGCGAATCTATGTGTGTACTCACTCGGCATGCTACAACCCCGACCGCAACAACAAGTGTGCGATACCAACTCGGCCCATTTCCGTGGTCTTCCCGTCGAGCGACTACGCTGAAGAAGTTGATTTTATCTTGCCTTCCCTACCTCAACTCACTTCGGTGGAGATCCATATCTTGGGCGATCACCGGTCCCGCGGTTTCGGCTGGAATGATAACGAGTTCGAGATAACTCATCTGCCTGCGGAGATGGAGCTGAATTACTGCTTTACCGTAGTCCGCAAGCAAGACGGTGCGGAGGTGGTATTGAGTAATACTCACGTCGTTTCGGACACCCGGTAAGCAGTCTCATCGGCATGCCTGTCTCGGGCTCGGGCTAATGAAGAGGTCTGCAGTAATTGTCCTTGTTAGGCGCACATTTCGGTCGCGCTCAAGCGCGGTATTCCTGAACCTTTGTTTAACATTGGTATCCCACACAGATGCGATTGAGAGACTTGTTGCCGTCTTCATTTCCAGCTCGCTCATAACTGGTATGCTGAACATACATAGAAATGTAACCCAGTTATCGTTTGGTGCCGACGGCACCGCTGAAGGAGCCTTGACGCTCGGCCATCTGAAGGGGACGAGGCTCAGGTTGAGTTTTGAACATCAGTGATTCGGGATGGACGTACCACAGGCTGTCCGTGTTGTACATTGGCAGGAGCAGTGCCCGCCTGTGATTCCGTGGCGTTCTCAACTTGAACTTGAGCCGAAGTTGTTGCAGGATCCGAGTCGTCGATTAACAAGGGTGCGTTGGAGGAGTAGATGATACTGCTGTTATTCGTAACGAGCACTTCAACGAGCTGACCCGGGCGGACGTCCATGATGGACGTTGGAGCGGTACTATGATACCAATTCAATTATTATCGAGTAATGATTATGGCGGTGCGTACCCAGCCTGGATAGCAGTGAGGATGGCGATGTTCGCTGGGTCGTTGTACGGCCGAAAAACGTTATCATTCCCGAATGTGAAACCGTCTTGCCAGAAAGTGAGATGGCGGATTGCTGTGGCCTCGGCGGAGAGGGCGGCTGCATCCGAGCCACCGTCGAGAGCGGCTTTTTCGAGAAGGGCCGCTGCGAGGGATGCCTGTGTGAAATTAGGGACGAGAGGAGAAAGGAGCCTGGGAGGATGTACTGAGCCCTGTGTGTTGGTGGTCATGGGCGTTGAGTTGAAGCCAGTTTGAAGCCGCGCGGGAATGTCCGACGCGCCTATCAATGCTGAATAAGTCTCGGCAGGTTCGGCAGGGTCGCGCTCCTGCGCTCTCCCGCCACTTCAACTTTGCCACCGCCGCCTTTGCACACAAGTTCAGAGCAAGTCGATGATAGCTTCACAATTGCTGGTATCTGGTGCTGTTACCCGGCAAACTTTCGTATCTGACACGCCATGGTTCACGCAACCCAAACAAAAAAAACAATTCCCCAGAATTCCACTGGCCCGGGTCTTTTATCGTCTTTTCGTGCGCAAAAACGGTGTAACACTGGGATCTACTCTGGCTTGAGCCCTCTTCGACTATTCCCAACAGTAGCTGGTCGCGACTCTTCCTTCAAACTCTTGCGTCAACTCTAGATCTGCCTCCGAGTCACCAGGATCATCGTGTCGAGCGGAGCGGAATATCAGTGTGCCTGTATCGCGTTTGTCGGCCTTGTCCATTCAAGACCAGGCTATTTCGCGATCGACCCGATAGGCTTAGACTGAAATCCCGTATTCTGGACTCTTCGGCGTCCCAGGATCCAGCGCAAAGGAATGTCTGGCTAATTATAGTCGAGATATGCGTTCGGAACTAATTCATGGCACCGTCGAGTGCCCCGCTATATGTTGTTGCTGACGTTGCTGGGCCCGAGAAAATGCACAACGACTGGGATCCACCCGTGTCGCGTCGAATATCGAAACTGTTGAACTTCAATGTGGATCTTGCGCTACTCTATAGGTGCGGGACTGCCAAGTTATCGCATTCAAAAAACCATTATTTCGCCAGGCACCGAGCTCGTGTCAGCCGCACCGTCGGCTAGTTATGCGAGGTCGATGACTGACACTAGCACAAGTTGCCGTAAATCGTGGGCGAGTCGGAGGAACCAAAGCTGCGCCCACAGTGAGCTCGGTGCAACTGAAAGAGCGAGCCAAAGTGCGTCGCTGCACGGTATTTTTCGAAGGGTGAGCCACTGTTTCGCTACCACTGGCGATTTCGGAGTTCAGAATCACAGTCGATTCCTACCTCCGCGCATTGCTGTGCATTCAACATGCATACCCCGTTGATTTACCTCCCTGCATATATGTCGGCGCTTCCTTCCCCAATCACCGTGTTCCTGGGCGCCTGCACTCTTGCAATTGCGGCAACTTTAGAAGACGGATCGAAAGACTAACCAAAATAAATTTATTGTTGCACTGGAGTTCTGTGGGTCCTACACTGTTGACCCTGGACTACCCTGACCGTAGAATGGTTACAATCGTTCCAATGATTTCTGTGGGTCCGAGTCTCATGTACATACTTGGCTGTAACACAATAAATAAATCGAGGGAGGGGTTATGTAATCAATCAAGGCACCACTCGTCTCACCTTCCCCCTCCTTCCATGGCTAGGTCCACCGCCAGTCCGTACTCGGCCGACGACGACCGGCCAGCGCGCTACACCTTCGACGACGACCAGGACGACGACAGCGACGAGAGCAGCGCAGAGGACGTCTTTGCATTTCTACCCCCGAGCACCGCCGACAGCGCTGCACCACCACATCAATATCCTCCCCTCGCCCTCGAGTACCCAGCACCCACCTATGACCCAGCGACACCGGTCAGGGTATCGCTGCCCAGCACTGGCGAAAAGGACAATGTTCGCGCTGAGTCCTTTGCAAACGAATCCTTTGCCCAATCGGGCTCAGAGGAGGGCGGGTCGATAAAGTGAGCCTCCAGTTGGGCTCTTTCGCTGTCGGTTAACGGCCGCCATAGAATGGAATTCGACTTCGACGCTATTGAGGAAGAGGACTCACCGTTCCCCGAGGTCAGGGCGTCAGTCTCCAATATCGACGACCCCGACATGCCGGCTCTCACATTCCGCATGTGGTTTGTCGGCCTCTTCCTCTGCACAATATCCAGCTCCCTCAACGTATTCTTCAACTTCCGATCCCCCGCGCCCTCCGTCGTCCCCCTCGCCCTCCTCCTCATCGCCTACCCCTTTGGCAAGTTCCTCGCCTTCGTCCTCCCCATCACCACCTACCGCTTCCGCTCCTTCGAGTTTTCCCTCAATCCCGGCCCTTGGAACATCAAGGAGCATGTCCTCGTCTTCATCATGGCCAACGTCGCCGTCGGGAACCCTTACGCCATCAACGCCATTGTCGTGTCCGAGTTCTTTTACAACATCAAGATCTCGTACTGGTTCGCCCTCGTCCTCGTCCTCGCCACCCAGCTCACCGGGTTTGGCCTGGCCGGGATCTGCCGACGTTTCCTCGTATGGCCCGCGAGCATGGTCTGGCCCCAGAACCTTGTCGCCTGCACTCTCCTCAACACCTTGCACGCCGAGGACGACGAGTCCACAGGCGGCATGACCCGCTACCGGTACTTCTGCCTCGTCACCACGGGAAGCTTCTTTTGGTTTTTCCTCCCAGGTCTGTGTCCCTGCCCCTTTTTTTCCATCCAAGGAAACTAAGATTACCCCAGGCTTCCTCTTCGAAGCCCTCTCCGTCTTCTCATTCGTCTGCTGGGCCGCTCCCAACAACGTCCCCGTCAATCAACTCTTTGGCGTCCACTCCGGCCTCGGGATGAGCGTCCTTACCTTTGATTGGAATGAAGTCTCATGGATCGGCTCTCCGCTCATGGTCCCTTGGTGGGCCGAGGTCCACATTTTCCTCGGCTTCGTCATGTTCTTCTGGGTCCTCACCCCCGCGCTCTACTACTCCAATCAGTGGGCGCTCGCGTACTTCCCCATCTCCGCAATCGTGCCGTACGACCGGTTTGGGAACGAGTACAACGTCAGCAAGCTGCTCACGCAGACGGACCAGTTCAACGCCACTGCGTACGCGCTTTACAGCCCCCTGTATCTGCCCGCGACGTACGCCATGACATATCTGCTCGCCTTTGCGCTCAGCACCTGTGTTATCGTGCATACGCTGCTGTACCATGGCCGTAGTCTGCTCAACGGGGTCAAGAAGATGCGCGTCGAGAGCGACGATATCCACGCGAAGCTGATGCGCAACTACCCCGAGGTGCCGGATTGGTGGTACCTCCTCAGCTTTTGTGTGTTTTTCGGCTTGGCCATTGTAGGCATGGAGGTGCGCTATTTTCCTTATTCATCCCCGCGGCTGGGCGCTGCTGCTTCCATTCCCCCCCACTCTTATCTCCTGTCGCACTCCTGATGCGCCTTATCTTCCTCGCCCCTTTCGCTGCGTCCCTTAATTCGCTCTCACCTTCCATACCATAACCTTACTTGCTTATACGTGTGCGATGCTAACGGCTTCTCCCCGTAGGTCTGGCATACAGGTGTTCCCGTATGGGCGCTGTTACTCGCCGTTGCGCTACCCATCATATACATCCTCCCGTCGGGCTTTATTTACGCCATGACGGGGCAGGAGGTGCGTTTGCTTTATGTATTTGATTTTGGCTTGACATTGACGTTTTCTCATAGATCACGCTGAACATCTTGGCGCAGATCATCCCGGGGTCGTTATTGGCGGGTAATCCGCTCGCCAACATGGTGCGACCCCTTTCTATCAGGCCCATACGGCGCGGCGCGCTAACTTGATGCGCACAGGTGTTCAAAGCGTACTCGGTGCAGACGCTCACGGAGGCGACGTCGTTTATACAGGACCTGAAGCTGGGGCACTACGTCAAGGTGCCCCCGCGTGCTTCGTTCCTCGTGCAGCTCGTTGGCACGGTGGTGGCGGCGTTCCTCCAGGTCGGCGTAAAGACGTGGATCTTTTCGAACGTGGAAGATATCTGCAACGACGACCAGAAGAGCCAGCTTACATGTCCGCACAATCAGGTGTTCTTCACCGCCTCGGTCATTTGGTGCGTCTCCTTCCAGGGCTTTAGGGCGGAAACTGACATCTGGTGAATGCCATTAGGGGCCTCATCGGACCCTCGCGGCAGTTCGGTGTACAGTCGATATACCACCCACACGTCTACGCGCTCGCCATCGGCGCCGTCCTGCCGCTCCCATTCTGGTTCTGGCAGCGAAGGTACCCGAACAGCTGGATCAAGTACATTAGCACGCCCGTCATCCTCAACGGCGTGTCGGGAATCCCACCCGCGACGGGGATCAACTACTCTGCGTGGTTTGCGGTGGGGGCGATCTTCCAGTACTTTATCCGGAAGCGGAATTTTGCGTGGTGGAGCAAGTTTAATTATGTGACGAGCGCGGCGCTGGATAGTGGGACGGTGATTTCGTTGATGGTTATTTTCTTTACGCTGCAGTTTCCCAAGGACGGGAAGATTTCGGTGAATTGGTGGGGGAATAGTGTGTATAAGAACAGTGAGTTTTTCATGTCTGGTTTTCTGGGAAGGAGGCTGACTGGATGTAGCGGCGGATTATCACCGGACACCGTGGAAGCAGGTGCCTGCGGGCGGGATACCGCTGCAGTCATAGCCGCGGCAGCCGCAGGCAGGGGGGGCGGGCGGCGGACGACCGATTGATCTAGGCGCGGAAGGCGCATACCACCATACCACCGACTTTTACCCACACACCACCACACACCACGCACGCACCGACCACACCACACACACACCGTCCACTCGCTCGCTCGCTCCACATACTCCTACGCCCGTCCCATCTATTCTATCACCTCATCCTAGTATTATACATCCTCGTCCTCGCCGGCTGTCCGTCGGTCGGTCGGTTATCTCATTTCGGCCCCCACCCATCTTCACCACCGTCGTTTTTTGGTTTCAAGTATGGATACAGATACGGTCACGATGCGCGCGTACTACTACAGCGACTTTCATTCCCCCGGCGTGGTTACCCCCTCCCCTCTACCTACCTACCTACCGACACATCCTCCTCCCCCTCCAGCCAACTGGTGTTGTGCTCCCGTTAGTTAGATATTCCCTTTTCTCATGGTCATCCTTTTTTTTCCTCGGCGGGTGACTGTTTGTCTGATCTCTTGTAGTAATATATAGCCAGAATTAGCACGCACACACACAGATAAAATAAAAATGAAATAAATGGGGGTTACGCGGAGCTTTGGGGCGGCGTTCTAGTAGTTAGTGGCGATGAGAAAGAGGGTTGGGTCTGCGAGGGGGAAAAAACGGAAGTGAAAACAGGGGTGAGGCACGATGCCTAGGTGAGGCGCGGCAGGGCGCGGCCTTGTCGCAAATTGGCAGACGCCGATGGATGGATGTCAGATTTATTCAGGGACGCCGCGTCCAAGCCGCGTCAAAGCGCGGGATCGCAGGCCCGCCAAAGCGGAGTGATGGGATCACGCATGGATCAGGTCAAACCATCCTCTTGCTTTCAACCTCGACATCGGACACTCCGCGTCTCAGTATCGTTGCCATTCGCCGTACGAAGGCTTAGTCCGCTGGCACTTCTCCTCAACTTGCTTCAGCGCCTATCGCATCAAGCGGACCTGACGCAAATGAAATGTTTGGCGCCTCCGCAGTCATCTATGTACGCCCTCATATGATAGTCAAGTGAGGCTATATAACTCGAAGGCCGCAAGGCCTACTATGAATAGGCTCTGTCCTGGCGACCTTCATGCCTATCTATCACTCGGCTTCCTATCATTCATTGCCAGGCTCTCATTGGCCCACAAGCTTGAAAGTTCTGGACGTCAAGGTTTCACTTGCGTTTCCCAAAGTTAGCGCTCATTTTGACTCATTTCCATTCTTCCCGCATCCTGTCTCAGGCCTTTTGTTCGTCGGCGCTATACGGCGAGCGATATCTCCGTCCAAAGTTTTTTTTTGGGAATGACTCGTGGCAACTCGCGAGTATTCTCGCAGTAATTACTCGTCCTACCGGCCATGGTTAACCCACCGCTGCATCTCCAACAGTCTGCCTGGCTCCCGTCTATGACACTTGATTCACTCGTCTTTGTCGATGGACAGTTGAAACAACCATCTATCTGCTGGCAAAATCCCGAGTAGGCAGGCAGTGTTTGCGGATTGATAGGGCGGTGCAGCTGTGCAAAAAAGATGTGAGATTCCTGTCGTTGCCGTCGCGGTTCCGTCCACATATTAAAGCGACGCTGGCGGACATTGACACTACTTACTTATGGCCCCCAAAACCAGCACTAATTCGCCCGCTTTTGTACTTCATTTCTCAGACGCTGTCCGAGTTGCCGGAGAGACTATCCATGGCCGAGCAGAGCTGAACGTGGCTCGGGCACAGGATGAGGGGATCGAAAATCTCTCCGTCAACCTCACGGGCTCTATTGTAACGTCTGTGCCCTTCTTCTCTCGACTGTTCTCCTCCGCTCACCGGGTATAGGACGATTACTGAATCCAATTCAGACGGGTCGGATACTACGCATGAACGAACCGTCGAAGTAAGTCCCTCCTGCGCGAACTGGGGATTCTCTTCTGACCCTCGTTCTTCAGTTAATCAACATCTCGGAGTCGTTGTGGGACAGAGGAACTGCGTTCCCGGACCCAGGGACGCATATTCTCGTCCTACCTTTTCAGTTCCAGTTACCCGACAACCTTCCACCTTCCTTCAATCTCTCCGCTTTACATCACGAGGCGAGCATCAGCTACGCGCTGGAGGCCGTAGGCACTCGTCCCGGGCGGCTCCTCCGAAAGGACCGTCATGTTCGTCAAGTCTTCATGGTTTTGCCTGCGGCATCTCCCGCCCAAATCCTGGCCAAAACGTCGTTGAAGCCAAGATGGGACGGGCCTTGGAAGACCTTTTCCGTCGAACAGAAGGTCCGGCAGGGAATTTGGGGTGACCACGCGCATGTGCGGACTGAGGTATGCCTTTGCTTTTGCAATGCGCTTGAATTAATCAATGAACTGATGTTGCGCCGCTTCCAGGTCCAACTGCCCGACCTGGCGTCCTTACCCCGAGCGACGGCCTTCCCACTCAAGATCCACATCGAGACGCGCACGAAACCCATGTCGCGCACCGCAACCCCTTTCGACAAGAGTAGCAAGCCGCTCTTCCCCGCGCCGCCGACGCAGGCGGCCGACGTGAAGCTGGCGTTCCAGCGCGAGGCAAATATACTTACGCGGAGGCGGAATGGGACGGCCAAGGATTGCATCCAGCTCCGCGGCGCCTTGACGAGTGCGTCTGTTCAATCGACAGTCGAGGCGCCGGAGTGGGTTCCCGATTCTGAAAAGTCCGAGCGTGGAGTGTGGAAACGCACAGTGCGGTTTGAAGCGATGGTCTCGCTGCCGTTCGCGCCGACCTTCCGGACCGAGACCATCGAATGCAAGGTTAGTTGAATCAATTCATCGCCGTCTTTACTTAGTTTGAGGTATCTGACTGGTTTATTATAGTACTCCCTGCACTTTATGGTATCGTTCGCGGGGATTGGGAACGACGTCAAGCTGGATGTGCCTATACGCCTCGACCCAGCGCACGCTGCTACAAAGCTGACTTACGCCGACTTCCCCCCAGCTGGGCCACCGCCTCTATTAGATCTGCCCCCGTAAGCAGATGGGTTAGACTATACCCACGAGGCTTGGGTCGCTGACAGTTTGATTCACAGGTCGTACTGGACGCTCAATGCCAATGCCAACTGAAGACGGTCGAGCTTGCACTCTTCTTTCAATCAATATTCCGACCATCTAATCCTATAGTTCTCTCGTCCGAAATAGTGTACTTACTGATTTTGGGGGTAAATGTACTCTAACAGCAATTTATAATAATTCGAACCCTGGGGGCATTTTGACCCGCTTTGATATCGATTGGCTGAGGGAGACGGTCGAGGTACAGAGGTACACGTATTCATGACGAATGTTGGGGAATAAACCCTGGCCTCACTTCTTCACAAACCGCCCAAGGCGCAACCAAAACATATCTTCGTCATCCTTGTCTGCCGGGTCCCAAATCTTAAATTCCCTCCACGCACTGACACCGCTAGTCGCATCCACGAGCTCCGCGGCCCAAACATCCGTCGGGCGGTCGAGGCAGCAACCATCGAACACGCGGGTCCACATCGGCGTAAACGCCCACTGCCACCACGCGACGTCCGCGCGGTGGTTGCGGACGTGCTCGTAGAAGAGGAGGGTGCCCCCGGGGGCCAGGACGTCGAGGGCGAGGGTGCCGATCGTCGACTGCGGCGATGGGACGGTGCAGAGGGTGAGGACCGAGACGATTGTGTCCACGGGGGCTTGCAGGGATGATAAGATTGAGTCCGTGTCTTCTGCGCCGCACGAGAGGATGAGGAGCGAGCCGTCCGCCTCGGCGTACCCCGCGGCGGCGGCCATCACTCGGATGCGGGGGTGCATGAGCGTGTTGGGCTCGAGCGCGACGTATTTTACTACCAGTGCGCGGTCGAGGTAGTTTACTGTGTGGCCGTGACCTACGGACAGTGCATTCAAGTTAATTGCGAAAAAAGTTGATGATATTTGTTTGTGATCTGTACCTGCGCCAATGTCGAGGACGACTCCACGCGCGTACGGAGTGATGAGTTCCATCTTGTCGGCGCGTTGGCTTTCGTCGCCGCCAGCGCCGAATGCGACCCAGATATTCGCCATGCTGATGCGCGACAGGGCGGCCGAGTTGAAGAGGAGGGATGGCGATGCTATGAGTGCGCGGAGTACAGCGGGTACTCCGAAGGTCAGGGCAACACGCATGGTGTTGATAGTATCGAGTATGCTGTGGAATATCATGCTTTTTTCGGGGGGAGTGTTGGAAGTGGAAGGAGTCAAGATTGACAAGAGCCAAACAAACAAACAACAGACTGCCCTTTATATACTGGCGGGGCGGCAGATCTGATGCCAACACAGCTGCCGTGCAACTCAGGTCCACTCCGCATGCTTACGGGCTGCTCTCCAGAGGTGCGACCCCGCCGTCATTCACTGGGATCTCGAGCCCAACTTGAAAGCAGCAGTAGTCCTGCCCGGTCTCGCTCTGCCTAGGCACATGGGCAGCGGAGAGTCGCTTTTGCTCGTGTCCTTCGACCTCTACACCTAGGCATCTATGAAGAACATGACCGGCTAGAAAACCCCCGTTGAGGCAAAACCCCCGTTGTGTACCAATGATTTCAGAATACCCTCTGTACCGAAACCAACTGAGACAGAAAAAATATTTCTGAGACGCTTTGGGGCCTATCTTGAAAGGATATACCCATTCGTGATGCCCAGCCACCTCTGGCGAAGATTAGGTTGACTTTTTGGTTGAGTTTCCATAAAAGGGTTCTTGGATTGGATCAAACCGGAGTGATCGGAGTCACCCGGAAGCTGGACGAGTTGAACCGAGTCGAGTGCAAGCCCGATAACAAAGATTCACCGAGGTTACACTCGAATTCGAGTTGGCATTCCCACGGCCCTTAAAGGACCAACCTCATAAGTATATGGTTGGATGTTGCTTGGATGTTGCATCATGGTTTGGTCGCAGCTCGCTCCCTCGAATGGACCGTCAAATGCACTGCGGATATTGCTCACTCGAACAGACCACTTGCGCACAAGTGATTCACTCCAAACATCCAACCAGGTGCGGATTCCACAGGAACATGAAATCTGCAATGAAGCGACCTGAGAATCGTAAAAAAAAATAGAGAAGGCCGAAATCACATCCATACGAGACAGAGAGTGGTCTGGATTTTTTTTTGCAGTTATACGGGGGCAAGGTGGAAAGAATGGAGTGACTGCACACCGTTGAATTCAATTTGGAAGAGATCACAACTCGGGTTGTTCCAGTGATGGGCGGAGCGATCAGAACTCGACTTGGTCTCCTTCCTACTCTGAGTACTCAACGCATCTGGCACGAGGGATGGCAGTACCCAAGGTGATTCTTTGTCGTGGGCCTATATGTACCCGTGAGTTTCATTCGGTACACTCAGGGCCCATGGCCGGTGAAGACCTCGACCCGGTGCGTGTACTCATTGACCTCAGTTCTTCACGCGATACTTGTGCTGACTGGGAATTTATGCAGTAGGAGACGTGTCGCTGATCCTTCCTACCATGTGGCGGACGTGCCTCCCGAAATCTGGGCAATAATCGGCAGTTTGGCATCCCGGCAATCCCTTTCGCGCCTGTGCTCCGTCTCCCTCCGTTTTTGCTTCGCATTCTCGCCCCGTTTATACGCCAACACCGTCGATCCTCCCCTCACCGCGTCCCAATCTGCCTTCCTCATCCGCACGTTGAGCGACGAAAAGACCTATTCCCGCAACCCGCACCCGGTGTCGATGATCCGCTCGTTGGGCTTGATAGATGGCGACGAGAAACACAAGTTTAACGATAAAGCCAAAGTGAACAGAGCACTCCGGCACCTCGTTCTACCATCTCCGCATTCCGCGTTGAGTGTTGTACACTGGAGCTTGGAGGCTGGCATTGACGAGCTAGGGTCACTCCTCGGACTGCCAGGAAATTTTCCACGTCTGAGGGAACTCGTGGTCTCGTCAACGGGGAATAATAACAATTTTGGGGTTGGTGCAACTTTCATTTGACCTTTTTACTCCATTGACCATCGTCTACCAGTTTCTCCATATCCGAGGACTGCAAGTGCTAGGGCTTGAAATAAACTTGCAGTCTATCGTGGGTGATTACGAGTCCTTATTTCCCAATGCACGTCGCTGATAATTGCCGTCAATAGATGCCTTTTACACCAGTTACACCACTGAAGACAAGCTATTATACAAACTGGCCGAGGCCATGCAAATGCTTCCAACGTCTTCCCCCCTTCTCAATTCCCTGAAACTGAAGATCATAATACCGTACGACGACGAGGCGTTTCCTGATGCCGGCTATTCCGATCTCGTCGCTGCCATAAACGACATGCGCCTTCCTCTACTCGCGGCACTTGACCTCGCTATCAATCTGACCCCGGCTGGTCTCGACGAATACTACCCCGTGCACCTTTTGCCTCAATCCGACTTTTCCACCTTCTTCGGCTCTCATCCAAACCTTTCCGATCTGAAGCTTAGTGTTCCTGGGCCACCTCTCAAAGAGGACCTCGTCCCAGGGCTGCGTTCCTTCCAGGGCTCCTTCCGCGATTCTATTGCCATATGTTCGCGCCAACGACGCCAACTCCGAAAGCTGGATATCTCCCTCATCCACGAAGACAACTACGAATTCAACCCTTCCCTTCCTTTCACTCTGTCGGCTGAGACGGCGCACTTGTCCCTCACCTCTCTTCGTATCGATTCGGTCAACACCTTGGGATTGACGATGAAGATGACCAACGAACTAACCCCAACCTCCTTTCACCAAGTCGTGCGCTCTTTTCCGAATCTCACATACCTCGATGTCCGGATTAACAAGCGCGTGGTATGTTCCCTGTTCCTGTTATATAACCACCAGTGGACCGGTGTATTCACGTTCGCTCCCCTCTAGGGCAAATACTGCGTAGACCTGACTTCGCTGACAAGATTGGAGCATCTGCGATTCCAGCAATACCGCACGCGCCGCCTCGGCCCTCCCAACTGGCCCGCCACGCTGATCTTCCCGCACTCGGAGTACAAGAACGAATTCGACCCTCTCCTGCCGTTCCTACCCCACCTCGCGCGCATCGAGATATGCATTTCGGCGGATATCTATCCCGCGTCGTCGGGTCGTTGGGACGACGACGACTATGATTCGCAGTGGGAGTGGGACTCTGAGAATTTTTTCGAGATGATCACGTCTCCGCCTGGAGTCAAGGTCGACTACCTCTTCTCCGTGGCGCGTCCCGCAGGCGGTGCCTACATTGTGCAGGAAAATGCGCATGTCACCGACAGGTGCGGAATCCGTTCCTTGTTTTTCTTTTGGTTCAGAACGACTTACATGCAGTGGTTTCAGCTACTCCAAACATAACGAGCATCACGCTTAACTCTGGCTGGTTCGTGTACCTACTTTCCCGTAAATACTCGTGTCGTTGGTCGCTATTTAACTCCAAGAAGCCCGATAGTAGAACACGAAAGACATTACATTTCCAGTAACTACGCATATGGAATGGCGAGCAGGTCCCCTCTGTCGACCAGCCAGACAATTCCCCGATGGTCATCGACGGCCAACACGTTAGGCGGTGGCCCGTCGACACCCACTCCGGTTGGAACCTCAAGCTCGTGGCTAGAGCAAGAGTTGAAATCAGGGTTGAAACGCACGAGAATGAGATTGCACCCTGCCTGCCGCGGGTCAAGCAGAGATGCAACAACGTGGTAGCCTGTAAGCGCCATCTGCATCGTGAGCTCTCCAGAACACATCCCGGGGACAGTAATTTCGTGGAAGATAGGGGGTTCGAGGTTGGGATCACGGTCTGCACGCTGCCAGAAGCGGAAGGTTGTCACGAATTTGGAGAGCGGGACGCCCAGGCTGTCGTGAATCTTAACAAAGTGCGCGTCACGGAGCATCTGTGAGCACACCGCGCCCCGCCGTTTCCAGATTTTGGTTGGAATCGAGACGGGGACCATGTCACCGAATGTGAGCATGGAGGCGTTTGCGGAGCTTCTTCCGTAGGGAAGGGATTGCCGAAGACAGCAGTATATAAGGGCCTTCGGACCGTCGTCCGCGAGCAGATATAGATTTTCCTCGTAGAAGGAAAAATCCAATCGACGGCTGATTGCGTACTGCGCGGAAATGTAAGCACAGGAAGAAGTCTAGTAGAGAGATCCTGACATTATTTGGGATGTCTGTGACAATGGTGGCTGCACCACCAGAGAGGAGATCGTATGCCAAGATCTCCGTTCCGCCGCATCGAGTTTGAACAGCTCCGACAATTCGAGAACTAACAAACGGTTTTTGGCAATCAGAGTCCCGAGATGGGGTCGGCTGCAACAAGAGCTCTGCCGATACATGGGATCGACTTGCATGCAGCTCAATCTTGATATACTGCAACATTGGCCTGAAAGATGTCAAGTTGAGCAAACAGAACAGAAATAAAAGCACCCACACATTAAATCTTGAGCCTCCGCGCAAGGCCAAGCCAAGGATGACGGATTTGTCAGGTAAAAAGTCGTACGACGCAGATCTAACGTATGCGTCGAGGTCGAGGATAGTCGTAAATTCTCCGGTGCCGTAATTAAAGCACTTCAAATGTTTACTGGAATGGAAGATAAAAAGCTCCGAGCCCGGAAAGAGGAAGAGATGGTTTGTTTCGAGAATAGAACGATCGCCCAGGTTCCATTTCCGAACCTCTCCGACTATCTTGGGGTGGGGAAGTGACCAGTTCCGATCGAGTTTGATCGAGTGCAGCGCGAGCTGCTTGAGGGTCTGCAGGTCCAAATCCCGCAGTGTCAGCGGGTTGGATACAGAGCGCATTGCCGGATTACGCCTTAGAGCTGTGAGCCAAAAGCCCCGATCTGTAGTTAGTTCTTGGAACGTGCGAGAAACCTATTGCACGGTGAACCGCGGTGAGGAAGCACACGTCGACGCGACGTACGGCGGTGAGGGACCAGGCGTCCTCGAGTCGCATCTTTGACAGGATGTAAAAAATAACATCACTTGGTAAATCGACGAGGTGAGTGGCCATGGCTGGTGGGAGGAAGACGGCGGGCGGAAGTACTCAAGTGCGTGCCGGAAGTAAGCCGGAAGCAGTCGTTGACAAGACGGCCGAAGTGAGCCGATCCTGCCTTGGCGGACCTAGATCCTGACAGTGTGAACGCGCTGTTGAGCGTTGAGCCGTGTTGGAGGTGCTGCAGGCGAGAGTCTCGGACGCTTCATCGGAGGTGCCATGGCACGACTGGATGAACAAATAACTTCGATATGCTCGGCCAAAAAAAGATAAGTTGAACCAAAAGTAGTCATTTGGTCGGCGTTTGCTCGGGCTTTGCTCGCCAACTTGAAAGAAGATTACAACCCAGCAACAGCCCGGTAGATATCTTGAAATTTCCGTTGGCCGCGGCAGGTTGAAGCATCAAAGTGACGGATTAAACTGGACCCCGAAGTACAGGATGGTCGGTAAACGAGGACCACAACGGAAGGACAAAAATGTGGGGCAGAGCGAGTAAGACGGAAGCTAAGAAAGCATTCAGCAAGTGCAAACACTGGTTGGTTCGTGAGTCGCGTAAACGTCGTCCGAATAGCCTACTTACCGTGTATCGGAGACCACGCGGGCTCGTTTAAAAACTACCTCAGCGTCGCTGCATCTGCGATCCACATAAAAGCGGTAGTTGACCTCCATCTGAGGCGGGTCTTCTGGTTCGTGTTCGGAGTCATCTTCGTCATCGGATTCTTCGTCGGATTCGTATTCATAATCTCCCAAGATTGTGATCTCTATTGTCGCGAGCTTTGAAAGCGCAGGGAGGAGAAGAGAAAGTTCTTCGATGTAGGGACCGCGAGGGAAGAGTTTGGTAGCACGACGTTTCCGCTGGCATTGATAGGGCTTGCGGATGGTCGTGCTGTACTCGCGTATTTCGAGACTCTCAAGCTTGGTGAACGCTGAGATACTTTTGTTGTATTTCGTCTGCGGAGTTGTTATTGAGCGAACTCAAAGGAAACTCCGAAAGAACGCACTAGCAGTTTGCCGATGCAAATGTCGAGAAGGGTAATATTAGGGAACGACGCTGCTAACTGAGCGAGGGATGCAGGGGATAATTGGTTCGTATACTTGTACGCGAATCCTTCGGCGCGGACGCGAAGGCTGGTGAGAGAGAGGTGGCTTGGTAGCGGAACGGTAGAAAACTTGGGCAACTCCCAATCAACTCGATTAATGAATGTGAGAATCAACTTTTCAAGTTGACGCGGGGCAACGCAGATGAAGGCGGCATCCTCGAACGATCCGCTGAATGAGCGAAGACAAGGTAAGAAGGAGCTGTTTTTATTGAGTTTCGTTCCGTGAGCCCTCAGCGTGAGATTCGACAGCGCCGGGTGAGAGAGTAGGAACGAGGAAAGGTTTGCTCCGGGAAACTCGTCTGTGAGTGGGGAATAGTTCGGACTTGGGGGGCTCAGCTCGACAAAGAGGTCGAGGGTCGTAAGGCGAGGAAGATGCACAAGATTGATAGCACCGACGAGATCTTCAAACCCGGGAAACAAGAACACCCGAAGGTCACCAAAGCCAATCGACACCTTCAGTCGCAATGTGTCAAGACGAGGAGAGGACAAAGGTAACATTTGCAAGGCTTCTGCAAGCTTATAGCAGAGCTTGTTACCAGAGTCGGAGTCGTCATCTTACTACTTGGTCAGTGGATAAGAAGCCTTCACACTGATGTAGACACAGACCATCTAGATCGAGGTCCAGTGTCAATCCCAATATCTCGAGCCCTCCGATTTGAATAAACTAAATTCAGGCGGTCAAAGGATATCCGCAGGACAAGAGTCTCGACGCACGTTGAAATTATTATTTGTTCCGGTGGTAGATACAACAATCTCTTTGAGATTCGGAAAGCGCCCCGGAACGCCCAGAATTCGACCGAGGTCGTCCAAACCCGCCGCCAGATGCCAATGCAGAGCTCGCAGAACGGATCCGTTCGGAAGCTGCTGCCCTTGTGGTCCGGTGTACATATTCTTGAGCAACCGAATGACCGGTGGTCGCTCCAATTCAATCGCGTCGCTGCTGCGAAACTTGCGACCGTCCGTCAAACGAAGCTGCCGAATTCGCGCCGCCGGATGAGGTTGACTGTTCGACGTTTGTGGGCCACCCAATGCTGCGATGAGAGCCAAAGATTTGGTAGTGGTGAGAGGAGGATAGATGATGCTCTCATAGAGGAGAGGCGAGAAAAGCGATTGGAAGTAAAGAGAGGTCGTGCTAAGGCGGGCGATGGATTGGCGAGACGCAAAGGTGGAAATGAGGGCCCAGAGCTCTGGAGGTACATCGGAAACATCGTAGCTCGCCTCCGGCGGCGCTCTGTCTGTATCGCTGAGCACCGGAGTCAATGATATGGGAACAAGGCAGAAGAAAAACTGGCTCTACCGTTTTGCCACTCTTGACGACTTTGCCGAGGCATGTCTGCGCTGATTTGGCAGAAAGCTTTGAGATTCAAGTATCGGGGGGACTGGGCACTTGTACTACCTTGACTTTTTTCATTGTTTCCGGACAAGGTAAAGGAGAGAGAGGAGATAGCGTCACGTCCTGTCACAGTTCACGTGCAATGTGACACACGCGGCACAGTCGCGAACCCTCATCGGAGTCAAATTGCGTCCGACCAACTTGCCTAATGCAATGCTAGTGCCTTCACCTGACGGATACGGACAGGAATTTCTTGTCCGCAAAAAAAATCATGCGCGGTGACGCAACGGCAATTGCTCGGATCCGGATGAGCAACTTGAACTGGAAGGATACTATGGTCATGATCCGACTCAACTTTCACCCAGGCCTGCAGTGCATGAAATAACTGCCCAGTCGATCCGTTGAAATCTCCGCTGACCGTCGCAGGTTAAAGCATTAAAGCGACAGATTAAACTGACCCGTGGGCGGTAAACGGGAGTAGTACGAATATGTAAGATACAAAAGGTTTAATGCGAGGTGACAGGCGAGCAAGATATGGATTTCAAGGTAACATGGTCAGCAAGTGCAATGACTGGTTGGTTTGTGAGCTGTGCAAGCATTTCCCAAAACGATGGTCCGCTGCTTACCGTGTGTCAGAAACTACGCGGGCTTCTTTGAGCACTATCTCAGCGTCGGCGATGGACCTGCGAACTACGGAGAAACGGTAGTTGACCTCCATCTGAGCCGATTCGTACAAGACGTCTTCGTTATCGTCGAATTCATAAATATGGTCTCCCAAAATGTTGACCTCGATCGAGGCGAGTTTTGTCAGAGCAGGTAGAAGGAGAGTTAGCTCTTTGATGTACTCTCCGCGGGGAAAGACTTTGGTCGCGCTTCGCTTCGGTCCCGAACATTTTTCGCCCGGGTAACATTCGAAGTGTGTGCAGGTGGTGGTTCTGTATTCCCGTATCGAGAGACTCTCGAGGTTGGCGAGCGTTGAGATCGTCTTTCGGTATTTAATCTGTGTGATTATTAGCAGATGTAAACAAGAGCTTGCAAAAGATGCACCATCTGTTCGCTGAGACAGATGTCGAGATGGTTGAGATTTGGAAACGAGGCGGCCAACTGAGCGAACGACGCCGGGGATAATTCATTCGTCAACTTTTGCGCCAAGCCATTCCTATCCAGAGCCCTGATGCAAAGGCTTGTGAGGGAGAGGTGGGTTCCAAAGGGGACAGTGCGGAATGCAGGATATCCAAACCAATCTTGGTTGACGAAGCTGAGAACTAACTTTTCAAGTCGACGAGGGGCGGCGCAGATGAGGGCGGCATCCTCAAACGACCCGTTGAACGAGTGAAGACACGGTAAGAAGGAGCTGTCCTCCTTGAGTTTCGTTCCGGAAGCCCTGATCGTAACATCCGAGAGCGCCGTGTGAGAGTCCAAGAACGAGGAGAGATCCGCTCGGGGCATGTAGTCCGGGGGTCCATCGAGGTAATAGTCCGCACTTGGGATCGCTTCGACCAAGAGGTAGAGGGTCGTAAGCTGAGGAAGATGTACAAGATTTATAGCATCGACGAGATCTTCAAAACCGGAAAACGGGAAATCGTCTTCAGCAAAGCCGATTTCCACCTCCAACCGCAATGTGTGAAGACGAGGTGAGGACAAAGGCAACGTTTGCAAGGCTTCCGCGAGTTTATAGCAGAGCTTGTTACCAAAGTCGTAGTCGTGATCTGACTTGGTCAGTGGATAAGAAGCCTTCACAGGGATTCAGACACAGACCATCTACATCAAGATCCAACGTAAATCCCAATATTTCGAGCCCACCGATTTGGATGAACTGCGATTCAGTCTGTTAGAGGAAGTTCGCAGGACAGGTGTCTCGACGCACGTTGAAATTATTGTTTGTTCCGCTAGTGGAAACAACAAGCTCTTTGAGGTTCGGAAAGCGCCCTGGAACGCCCACAATTCGACCGAGGTCATCCAAACCCGCCGCCAGATGTCAATGCAGAGCTCGTAAAACCGACCCGTTGGTAGGCTGCTGCCCTTGTGGTCCGGTGTACATATTCTTGAGCAACCGAAGGATTGGCGGTCGCTCCAATTCAATCGCGTCGCGGCTGCGAAACTTGCGACCGTCTGTCAAACGAAGCTGCCGAATTCGCGCCGCCGCGTGAGGTTGGCTGTTGTGCTGTTGTGGGCCACTCAGTGCTGTGATGAGAGACGAGGATTGGACGGCGTCGAGGGGTGGATCGACGATATTCTCATAAAGAAGAGGCGAGAAAAGTGAGTGGAAGTAACGAGAGGTCGTGCAAAGGCGGGCGATGGATTGGCGGGACGCAAAGGTGGAAATGTGGGCCCAGAGCTCTGGAGGCACTTCGGAAACATCATAGTTCGCCTCCGGAGGCGCTGTAGTCGTATCGCTGAGCACCACAGTAAATATGATAGAAACGGGCGAAGAAAACGCGCTTTACCGTTTGGGCGCTTTTGACGACTTGGCCGTTACATTATTGCGCTAATAGGACAGCCGAACTGTGAGATTGAAGAATCAGGGATGGTCTACTAGGGGGGTACCTTGACTTTCTTCATCCTTTTCCGAAGAAGGTACAGGTAGGTCGACGTCCGAATCAAACTGCGGCCAAACACCGTGACGTCCACTTTTGGTCTTGACTTCCTACGGCTATCTCTGGGAGTAATACACCCTCCTCTGAACAACTTGAAGCCTTCATTTTTGGGCTATACAACGCGGATTTCTACCTGGCGGAGTCAGCCTGGCACTATCTGAGATTCCGCCGCAAACTAGTACCGGTGTCGCCAATGCCACCAACGATGACCTTCACCAGACAGCACCGGCCCAGGCACGCATTTTCCCTAAGAGCTCGAGGATCTACAGGTTCATCTTCCTCAAACATGCCCCGGCGAGGCCACCACCTCGAATGTTGGAATCCATGCTATGCTGCGGAAGCATACTGTCGGCTACAAGACTGGAACTGAAGACCAATGGCAGGATGACGAGAAGAGCTGAGAGTGTCGGAAAACCCGAAATTAGCTGAACAGGACATACAAAGGAGTCAGAGAGGAGCCAGCTATGTCGACATCAGATTTCCTGGAGAAAGTACGGCAAGTAACAAGCGGTACAGACATACGGGTGGTCGGCGCTGGCCTGTGTCGGGCACCAATCGGCTCTGCACTGGATTGAAGATTCTGATTCGACTGGGCGCTTCCTCAAACCTGTGCAGTTACGGCGCCGGCGGCGTCGAGTAAGAACTCGGCTCCACCAGGCTGCAACGCGCCCAATGTTTCCGATCTATTGATTCAGGTCGTCTTGTCGTTTATTCGGATATCCCGCAATTGCTTACCGTCAGTCCATCCTTGATGTCCTTGAAATCCGCTGAAATGCTGCACGCACGGTCTTTGGGCGTTCCGCCTTTTTCGCGGGGACGTCGCGCTCAAGTCGCGCTCGTCCTCATTCAATTCGTCGCGATCTCCCTCGCCAATCAGCGAACACGATATTTACGGAGATCACAAACACAACACACCGCCACTGCGCGGCTTGTCAGAATGATACATTGCCCTCCCGTTCTACTTAAAGGCGCCAGACCGAGGGCTTCATCTTCACACAACCTCCCTTATGTCTGAAGCTCTCACCCTCCACTTCCCCGAGTATGTCCGCGTCGCGGGCGAAACCCTGCAAGGCCACGTCGAGGTCAACGTCCCAAAGGCATTGAGCGACAAAGTGGAGAACGTACACATTAAAGTGCGCGGCGCCATCGAGACGTAGGTCGACGTCGTTGGTATGCATTCGGCTTCTCATCTCATAGGAAAGGCGCATCACGGAGACCGAGCATGGGAAGCCAGGCGAGAAGGCCGAGACGCACTACAAGACGCAGACGGTGCAGGTCAGTTCCCGGACGACTCTTCCACTGGTGGTGGCCATGCTAACTCACTGCTATTCAGGTCTTGCGTCTTGACCAGCAAATCTGGGACCACTTCAACTCCCCTCAAGGCGCCGGTATCATTACCTGCCCCTTCCAAATCCAATTGCCCCCAAACCTGCCGCCCTCCTTCCACTATTCGCACCATAACGCCAAGGTCATTATCAGCTATGCCCTCGAAGTTGTAGGACAGCGCCATGGCATCTTCCACGCCAACCGCCGCATTGCCAAAGTGTTTTCCGTCATCCCTGCGGCCTCTGCGTGGGAGCTCAACACCCATACAGTGCTCACGCAAGGGTGGAACGGCCCGTGGAAGTCGGTCGTCAACAGTAAGGAAATGCGCCATGGGATTCTATTCGGGGAGTTGTCAGAGGCCAAGATCGAGGTATGTTGTCGTTCCCTCTTAACCCTTGAATTTTCAGGCGTCTGACCGTCCTTTCCAGCTTGTCCTTCCTGATATACCCTCGCTGCCCATCTCCACTCCCATACCCTTCAGCTTCCACGTCTCGACGCGCACGAAGCCCGTCCACCACGACGATCTAGAAGACAAGCACGGGAAGCTGTTCCCCGCGCCCCCGGCTTCCCCCGCCGAGATGGAGTTCCGCCTCCACATCAACGGCAAACTACGCGCTCACGGCGCTCACGAGAAGATCGCGGAGCATTACGATATCAAGGGCAGCTTGGGCGACGAGGCGGCTGTCACTCAGATACGCACCATCGTCGACGAGCCAGAGTGGAGTGGCGGCTCGAACAAAAAAGATAAGGGCATCTGGCGGCGCAGTGTCCATTTCGGTAAGTTCGTATCGAAAGCAAATGAGTCTTGGAGTTCACCGTTTTTCCTAGATGGCCGCTTTACCCTTCCCTATGCACCGACCTTCTCTGCTGAGACCGCGGAATGGAATGTACGCGATACGTTCCCTGCTGCAGACAAATGAAGCCAAGCTGACATGCGATACAGTACGTGCTGCATCTCAAGGTGGATTTCGCGGGCATCGGCAACGACCTCGAGCTTGAATTCCCCATCCACCTCAACTCGGGTTCAGCGTGCCCTCCACCCATGGGGTACCAGCCCAACTTCGAAAACGCTTACCCGCTGTCGGCTGGACCCCCGCCCATGATCTCCCTCCCTTCGGCTTATTGGTCGGGAGAGAACCACAACTGGGATGAAGCCCAGTAATAGACACCGGAACTGTAGCAACGACAACTGAAGTAGTACCCCATATATCTCTGGGAGTGGAATAATTATCTTCGATGATTTCGATCTGGGAGGTCCAGAAGAATCTGCAGCAACCGACGAACGCCGCGTGCATGGACTGGACGGCTTGCTTGTTTGTCCCTACTCCGGTCCACGGAGAGAACGCCATAAACTGACGCCCAGCACGGCGTGGAAGCTGCCGCTGATTGGTTGGAATGAAGATTAAGTACAAGTCCGAGCACCAGCAGTCCTTCCGACCGTCGACGTAGAATGAGTGAACGGGATAAACATCGAAGATTCCCATCTAATTCGGCGAGTCTCGGGGTGGGCAAAAGCTCCATCGCACGATGCGCGAGGGATGAATAATGCGTTCCCCGAGAATACGGAACGCGGTGTGACGCAGAAGTAAAACGTGTATGTAAGAGCGTTGGTCAATGAGGGGAGAGGTGCGAGCAAGCAACGCAGGGAGCGGCGGCGGGTACGGGACAGCGCTCAAGTCCATACCCGGTGGCGATCCCAGTCCGTGCGTCGATGGCTATTCAATGCGAGGAGTCCCCACGTCAATGGCGCGCCCTCCAAACGTCATTCATGCGGTCCATCGCTGGGTGTGAGCACGGATGGGGGGCAGCGCGGGGGGAACGGGATCCCGAGGGCGGGCCGAGGCCATCGAAGTGTCCTCAGAGTCCAGTCGAGGCGGGCGGCGACCTCCTGCGTACGCAGGAAGGGAGCGTGGACAAGGTGTGCTGACCTCGCCCACCGACGACGAGTTTCTGCATGAGAAAGAGGGAATGCGTCGCCAATTTTGGAGAGCCTAGTGTGTCCTCGCCCGGGCGGCGCGAGGAGGACGACAAATTCCAGCAAAAGCTAGCAACATAGAGGCCAATGGATTTGGAGTGGTGTAATACAGTATTATCTCAATTATTTTAACCTGGGATACGATGAGTAAAAAATCAGACGACGACGCAGCACGACACGCATACCTATAGCTACAATCTGCTCGCGCAATCTTCAACCTCGGAACTAGTTCGAATCCTTTGGCGGGACCGGCGGAAGTGGCTCGCGCAAGGGATGTTCTTCCCGTGCCTGCTGAAGCAACGGCTCGATGCCCTTCTGCTTCACAGCACCCTACACACAAGACTTCAACAGTGCACCCAAGTAAAGACTCTCAATCGACCAACCTGAATACAGTTTTGATACTGCTCATACACCTTGCCGCATTTTGCCTGGAATTCGTCCGCTTTGCGCTGGTAGTGCGCCATGCGCTGCTTCTCCGTGGAGGACGCCGAGAGGGTGGGTTCAAGGTACCCCTCAAACCAGACGTTGAAGCAGGAATCGTACTCTTGCTTAAGAGGAGTGCAGGCGGGCGAGAGACTGTCCGCCATGTCGAGGTGAGGGTCCGGAAGAAAGCCGCGTTGGCTCTCGGCAAAGCACGATCACGAGGACCGATGTCAGGCGCGTCGCCAGAAATTCAGAGACAGATATGTATTCTAGGCAATACAGAACCGAGTGCGCTCAACGCAGATCTACGTAGGAAAATACAAAACTATGGATGCGTGTGGCTGTATTACAATGCGATTGAAAACTCCGAGAGAAAAAAATACATAGCCATCCTACTTGTTCCAGGTCGAGAAGATAAAGTTGTCCAGTGGTTGTACAGTGGGAGAGAACGGTAGCCTGTATTCCGAGGGAGAGACGGCGACCAGCCGCAGCGTAGACCCAGGTCCTTCACCGACCCCGTCCTTGGCAAACGGATCACCCACAATTTCAGGCTCGGGCAGCGGCGGAAAGCTGATGGAATCCGGCGTCAAGGGACCATCGATGGACGCGGGGGAATGCAGCCCCGGCGTAACTGCGCTCGTGAACTCCCGCGAGGTTTGAATGCGTGCTGGAGGCCCGCGGCGCTGCCCAGTGCCAACACCAACTACAACACCACCACCCACCGCGGGCGGAAGCCTCGGCTGCGACTGTACCCGCCGCAGAATGCCCTTGCCAAACCCGAGCCCGCTCTGCAAGAACCTCCTCGCCGCCGACGACGAACTGGTCGAGGTGCAGATCGACGCCTTGGACCGACTGGCAGCGGGCACCCTGTACGTGAATCCGATGCCCTTCCCGATCTGCTCCACCCCCGGCGGTAAGTGCAGAATGGGCTCAGCCCGCTTGGCCAGCAATGGCGTGCTCAGCGGGCGCCGCAACTTCCGCAGTTTCCCAGTCGCCTGCGTCGCCGACATGACGGAGAAACGCTGCTCGGGGCGGACGGACGCGGCCGACACGCGTTTCCTGAGTCTGTTCGAGCGAGAACGAGCGATGGGGAGGGGCGGACAAGGCAGAACGAGCCTGAGAGCGGCATCGCGGAGCTCGAGCGACGGCGCAGATGAGGCCGACGTCGACTGGCTCTCCTCGTCAAGCCTCTCCCAGAACCGCGCCATCCGCTCGCCAGGACTCATCTCGCAGATAGTGGGTGAAGATATGGCGGGGGAGGGATGGGACGGCTCCTCCTCTTCGACGACACGAGCATCCAAGACGGTGGGCCGGAAGATCGGCGGCAGACAGTCTGGCGTCTGGATCTGCAAGCTCAGGCGCGGCGAAAAGGTGGTGAGCGAATCCGCGGCCGCGATATCTGCCGCGATATCTATTGCACTCGGTAACGACACTGTTTGCGTGTTACGGCGCCGAAGCGTGGGGTTGCTGGTAGACTTGGCCGGCAGCGACAGACGCCTGAGCTTCTTCCGGGTGCGCATGTCCTCCATCGAGGAGAAAGATCGCAATGACGGTCGAGGGATGTCGTTCGCAGCGTGGATACGTTCCAGGCGTGGCAGGAAGGGTACCGCTTTGCTCGCCGTCTGGAAGGTGAAGGAGAAGTCCAAAGACGCGTCGAGGGTCTGCGAGAGCCGTGAGGGCGGAAGTGGAAAGTCCTCACTTGAGGGTCGCAGTTTTGGGGAAGGGGTCCGAGACCGGCTGGGCGGCGCTTTATCATCATAAGTACTCCAGTATGAGAGGGGGTACAGAAAGGGAGCTCACGAATGTTCTTTTGCCGCACATCGTGCCAATCCCTATATGAAAAGCCAAGTGAGACAGCGATCCAAGGGGCGGAGGGGGTGGAGTTTACACAGTGGCAAAATAGTTATGTTCCCTAACCTTCCCGATCGTCAATCGAAGGACAGGATTCCGTTCTAGGCACTAGCAACCGATCAGGCGCCCTATTCTTGGCTTCATTCCGCAGGACTATGACGGACCTTTCGGATTAAATCCTTGGCTGCCACCGGCAGTAGATTGTTTATAGTCGTGGAGCCGTTCAAAATTTGGCCCCTGACGTCGCTTTGTGTGTCGACGACAGGATTCTACCACAACGATAAGTCTGAGGCAGAAAAAAAAATTGGGAAAACTGACAGTGCGGGCCAGCAGGAAGTGTAGGAGGAGCCCGAACGACCAACAGTCGACCGCAAAGTCGTGCGCCCAGCCCAGGAGGATTTCAGGGGCCTGGTACTCCATTGCCGCAGTCGGGGGCATCCCGCACGCCGTGTCAGGGGAGAACGTGGTGGCGTTGCAGAAATTGGACAGCACAAGGTGGCCTGTGTGGTCAACGAAGATGTTGGACGGTGTGACGTCGCGATGAATGATATCGGCGGCATGCAATGATGATATCCCATCGACCTGAAAAAACAAAAGTTATAGGCCAGTGCTGCGATGTGTGCTCGAGGGAACTTACGACTTCACATACGTAGAACAGTGCATCTGCAGGCGCCAGGGGCTCGGAGTTGACGAGTGCCACAAGGTTTCCGCCAGAGTGCGAGTCCTGGTGAGGCTTGTCAGAATTTCACTTTGAAAGCTAGAGGTGAACGCACTAAAACCAGATAAATCTGTCTCTCCTCTCTGTGTGCAACGTCGGGGAAACTCCAATGTACGTGCTCGAGGAATGGGGCCCGCAGAGCACGTACAGACTCCATGACGACCTTCTCGTTGTGCAGTCCAGGACTCAAAGCCTTGATAACGTACACCTTGCTGGTCGAGCGCTTCCTGCAAAGCATGGGATACTCGGAAGTAGGGATGAGATCGAAATCGGCCATGGTTACAGTGGCGTCTTCCTGCGCCGGCTGGGAGCAATGAACAGCTTCGTGGGATACGATGGAAAATGCATCCTGCTCTTCAGAAATCGTCGGGAGCTTGCTGTACTTCAGCTTCGGGGAGAGGACCATTACTTCCTATGGGAACAGTCAAGGGAAAGCAGACAGGGCAGTTCAGCACTAACCGCTACATCTTCGTCGTCCCATTCTGAGTCGAAATCTTTGACATCTGAAAATTGCTGCGCGAAAATGAGTAAAAAATCGACAGGGGGTACACAAGGAAGAAAGTTACCTCGACGTCGTAACTCATCTCATCGTTGTTCATTTGCAGTTCATCATCGTTTCGTACAATATCTTCATCTTCGGATTCGTCATCTTCGTTATTTTCATTGTCGAATAGCCCCGAGAATGACTCCGAAAACGGTATCAGGTCCAGGGAGTCGATATCGATGCGGGGGACGACCTCTGGAATGGCCGGCAGAGTGGTTGTTGACTGGGCGGGAAATGGATGAATAGCGGGGAATTCAAGTTGGCGAGGAACAGTACGGACGCCACAAGCACCGCAACGCTCGCCCAGCGACATTAGATAGGTTTTGCTGGTTGCTGATAAGCTTGTGGAGAGGATTCTGGCTGGGCGAGACCCACCAAAGTACCAAGAAAGTTGGAGGTTTCGCGTGGTGTAGACGCTATGAAACGTTAGACGCGAATCCAGGCGCGAGTAAGTGAGGGACTGACCAGAGTACAAGAGGGGTATCGCGGTGGGAGGAAAGAACAGAGAAAGACGCGTCAAGGCAAGAAGGAGCCCACGGCAAGCCTGGGTTTGGCGTTGTTCCCTTTTTAGGTAATCATTATTTCTTTGGACCGTCTCTTTACAAGTGAAGGGTATGCTACATCTGCGCCTTTAAAACCCAATTAGAATGGCAAGCCTGCACACGGACGCACAGCCAGAGATTTTCGCACTCATTCCCGGTCCATTTCCGCCAAGAACCGCGTCCACTCAGCTTCGTCTATCGTGTAGCTCTCGCGTTGTGGATCTGGGAACGACCCATCCTTCACGGCGCTCGCATAACTCTGGACTCCCATCTCGCGGGCAGTCTGCAGGTTTGCAAATCTCCGAACGAATTTTGCCTTGTGCCCAAGCCATGTACCCATCGCGTCGTCCCAAACGAGGACCTGAAAGCGAGGTCAACGAAATGAAATGCAGGGTAGAACAAGGAAGAAACAAACCTGGCCGCTCGTCCAAGGACCGGCTCCGATCCCGATGGTCGGTATCGTTATATTTTCTGTGATATATCGACCGAGTTCCTTTGGTACGGCTTCCACCACCGTTGCGAAAGCTCCGGCTTCCTCCAGCACTTTGGCCGCTTTCACAAGAGCCTTGGCGCTGGCGACGCTCTTGCCCTGCACTTTATATCCCGAGGTCGACACATGTCTCTGCGGGAGCAGACCGATATGCGCCATGACGGGAATCCCGACGGACGTCAGTCTCCGGACGAGATCCGCGATTTCTTCACCGCCCTCCAGTTTCACCGCCTCTATCTGCGACTCGCGCACCATCCGGACAGCGTTATTGACCGCGTCGTCCATGGAGCCATGGTACGACCCAAATGGCATGTCAGCTACGAGGAGCGGATGGGTCGTCCCTCGTGCCACAGCGCTGGCATGGTGGATCATTTCATCCAGGGTGAGCTGCGTGGTGGACTTGTAGCCCAGGCAGACCTGGGCCAACGAGTCCCCCACGAGTGTGATATCGATGGACGAGTCAGACGAGCACGAGAGCGCGGTGGGATAGTCGTATGCGGTCAGCATCGATATCGGGACCTTGTCCTCCCTCAGCTTCTGCAGCGTCTGGATGGTGACTTTATCCCTTCCTTCTACAACATCCTTCAGCGCTGTGACTCCCAAAGACGAAAAAAATGACTCACTTTGTAAACCATCGATTTCCTTCGGTCTTACGCTCATCCATCGACGGTGGACCCGTATAACTGAGGGCGCGAATCGGGCGATATGAGTCCAAGACATGGTTGTCTATGCAAGGATCGTCCCATTTCATTGGGGACGCAAAGTGAACCCATGTTTTTCGGGCCGGTCCTTAAAGGGGCTCTGCTCGAGCACGTAAGCAGAAAATGCCTAAAACGGGACTCGGGCGGTAGTGCTTCTCCTGCCACCCATGTCAACAGAGCGCGCCGTCTTGACCTTGGGCTTCACTGCATTCGCGATTCCCGTACGCCGCGTGTATCCCATCGGACGCCTCAGATTCATCATTTTCCCGCTTTTCAGGAATTTGAAGCTGTCTTGAAGCGATACCACGTCGATACCATTCCGCTCGCGGGCCTCACCGATAACGCGGGCGTCACAAAGGCAGTCGCCGATGCAGTCGCCACCCGATCCGCCGCCGGAAAGCCTCCCTATGTCGCCTTCATCTGGTGGTTCGGAACGTCGCAATTCTCCCCCTTCGACGCGAAAATGCTCAGTCCATTGACCCAAACTGGCCAGTGCCGCTTCTTTAGGTCAATAACGCCTCCACTTTCGTCCATTTAAATGCTTAACGCGGCCTCAAAGCGGTGGCGGGGCAGGCTACGACGACGTTGACACCGAGTGGATGGCCAGTCAGGGCGCGTATTATTGCAACACGCCCACCGCCATCACAGTCTCCACCGCGAACGGCGCGTTGATGCTCATACTCGCTGCGACGCGGCCTCTGACTCAAGGCGAAATGTACACGCGAGCAGGCAAGTGGCGCGGAGACGCGTCTGTTCCCTATTCCGTATGGCGAGGACATCGAGGGAATGACTCTAGGAATAATCGGTCTTGGATCTATCGGCCAGGCGCTTTCTGTGAGGGCTCAAGCTTGCGGCATGAAGATAATTTATAACAACCGTAGCCGGCTGCCAGAGTCGGGTAAGACGGTGCCCATGTATTGCCAAACAACGGTCTAACAGCACTACTCAGAGGAAGGTGGCGCGACATATGTTTCACTGGACGACCTACTCGCGACCTCGGATGTCATTTCTGTAAACTGCCCGCTCACGCCCTTGACCCGCCACCTCCTCGGACCGTCCGAATTCGCCAAGATGAAAACCGGGGTCTTTATCGTCAACACTGCTCGTGGCGCCATCATAGATGAGGGGGCTTTGGTTGAAGCACTTCGGTCCGGGAAAGGTATGCGAGCCCAGTCACTTTTGCGTGCACTTTCAAGTCAGTCTCACAACTTACCTATAGTTGCTCGCGTGGGGTTAGACGTGGTCGAGAACGAACCCAAGATACATCCAGGTCTTTTGGACCCTTCGTTGGCTTATCGCGTTACACTGCAGCCACACACTACAGGGAGGACGACGCAGGCATTTCACAAGGGCGAGCTTCAGATAATTAAGAGTCTGGACGAGTTTATGCGGGGCGAACGGCCAGAATATGCTGTAAATAACCCCATAATATAATTTCTGAGACGAGCTTTGGAATATTTCTGACCTGTTTCCGCAGGTGACGTGGCTCTCAGTTATCCTCGGAGTACCTCGCCAGTTTTTTGCGTATACGCTGCATAAACGAAGGACCTACAAAGTCACGTAAGTTACTCCTGGCATCAGTCGGATCTTGCCGGACATGTTCCCACGGTTCAACCTTTCTTTCCAATCGCCCGAAGATGATTCTCGGGAAATGGAAGTTGTAGAGCGGAGAGTGTTTGGCGGAGTATTGTCGTGATAAGTTACGACCCAAGCCCCATAACCGATTCCTGAACATCCCGAAAACGCCAAAAGAAATTGAACCCCAACACAATCGACCGTCGCAAGGGATACCCCTCTCACATCCCTCAGCTCTTCACATCCACATCCCACGCGTGGTGCTCCCCGGCCCAATACGAGCTGCGCATCAAAGTCATGGTCAACAAATGAATTCCGCAGGCAGGGCGCACTCACGGCGGCAAGTCAAGCATCGGGGGCGGCCCCACCGGCAAAATGTCCGCGTACGTGAGGCTCGACTCTGGCCCTGGTGGCGGGGGACACGACGACCCCGGATCCAGCTGGATGGGCGCATCAAGCTCGAGGTCGTTCCCGATCCCCGGAAAGGGCACCACGACGCGGAGAGAGTACTACAGTCTTATGAGTGAGAAAGGATTGCGGAATGAAGGGGCACATGGGAGAACGCAGAACTCACCTCCCAGTCTACAATCTCGGTGTTACACGTCGGCGCAAATGGTATCGCCACCGCCGACTCAAACCACGCCGCTCGGCGCCAAAACCCGCGGTCCGACGACTTCTCGTCCTTTACCCCCAGGGCGGGAATCCACTCTGGTTCCTCGACGACGTGGTTGATGGCGGCCACCTGCGTGACGTCTCCCAAACTCCCCTCGAGCGTAAATATATCCTCGACTTCTTCCTTGAGGAGCCGCGCCCCGACGTTTACCCGAATGCGCGCCTTGCGGAAGAGAATCAGCTTCACGTCCGAGGACAAGGGGGGCAGCGCGGGGAAGAGCTGTTTGCCGTGCTTGTCCACCGGAGCGTCGGCCTCTGACGCGTGCATCGGTTTGGTGTCCGTCTCGATGTGGAAGCGGAAGGGAATGGGCGTGGCGATGGGATACGATGGCATGTTGGGGATTGTGAGCTGTGAGGCGGCGGTCTTTAGATGCAGGCGTGATTCGCCGATACGAGCGACGACTCACTCGGGCGCGCGCATGGGAGTAGTGGCCCCAAAGTCCTTGCCGGAGTTTCTCTTCACTGGTAAACTCCTGCCACGGACCGTTCCAGCCCTGCCTCAGAGATTCCTTCGCGAGCAGGTGCTTTTCTGAGGCGCTGGGGACCACAGAGATGAGGCGTCGGATACGGCGGTTCCACCGGTGAAACCCAGCTCGGTGGCCTACGACTTCCAGCGAGTAACCGATTGTAGCGTGGCGATAAAACCACCAGCAGTGAAAGGACGATGGTAAATTTTCGGGCAGTCGGAATTCAAAAGGCAAGATTATTGTCTGGGAGTCGGAGTCCTGGGACGGGGACTCGAGTGGCGTCCAAAGATGTAGATCTTCGTGGAATAACTACGAATTCCGCTGAGCAACTTTGATTGTTGGGGATGAAGAAACGAACGGTAACAAACTCGTAATGATCGACGTTTCTGGCTCCAGTTGTGGTTATCTTCCTAAAGTTCTCTTCAGCACTCAAGCAATATACGCGTGAATGTGCAACATACGTATGGATGGCGCCCCTGAACTTGATTCGTACGCGTTCGAGATTGTCCTCACGCGCTGCGAGAACATTCAGCTCAACGTGACCTTGTATCGTCTCTCCGGCGACGCGGGTGATGTCGTGAAAATGGAGGGTAACAGGGCCATCTGAGGATGTGATACTTTTCGAGGCCATGCGATTTTCAGGGATGCACACAAGATGGACTGCGATTTTATACTGGTTTTTGTATCATGTTGATCTGACAGGCACTGCTTTAGCCTGTTGAGCAACATAGATTCTTACCGTTCCTGCTCTCGATATGTAACTGGGTTGCATAGCACTTGCTCAGTCGCGTTGAAGTAGGTTGGGAGCTCATCGAAGTCTAACGTTCTTTATGTAAAAGTTCAACTTTGGATTCAACCGTGGGAAGGTTTCGGCAAAGTCCGGCTGAGCTATGGGCATGGCATTAAACAAGCACGGTGTTTCCTGGTTTTGAATCCGTGTCTCGCCGTTTATTGCGGCTGTGGACATGGTATGACACGCGAATCAAAATAAGTAACAGGTGGATTTTTTTCTTCTTCCAACCACAGTTCAAAATGTCAACTTCAAGATGCGCAATGGCGAGCAGTGAGATGGGCTCGAGACCCAGTAATTCCAGGTTCAACTCTTATCGTCTTTATCCCAGGGCTGGTCAACACCCGCCCAATAAGCGCTAAACAAAGTCGCGAAAGGTCAATCAAGACACGTCGAACGACTGAATGGGCCCTCGACGTACGGAGGTAAGTCCAGCATCGGGGGCGGCGGTCCCGCGGGTAAGACATCTGCGTATGGCAGACTCAAAGAGCCCGCACCCATGGTCGGAGAGGGCGGGCAGGCCCAACCAGGGTCGAGGTCAACAGGGACATCAAGCTGGAGGTCGTTTCCAATCCCGGGGAAGGGGACGGTAAAACGGAGGCTATACTGCAGCAATATTAGTGTTGTAAAAGTCAGAGCACAGCGATAGAAGATGCATACCCGCCAGTCGACGAGTTCCGTGCTGCAGGTCGGCGCAAATGGTATCGAGATCGCAGATTCGAACCGGATTGCACGCCTCCAGACTCCTCGACCGCCCTTGGCCTTCTCCGAGTCACCAGCCACTGGGATCCATTCTGGCTCCTCGATGGCCTGATGGACGGTAGCGACCTGGCTGGCGTCGCCCAGACTCCCCTTGAGGGGAAAGTCGGTTTCAAGGTGGTCTTTATCTCGCCGAGCCCGAATATTGACCATTCGGTGGAGAGTCAGTCGGACGTCGGATGGCAGGGCTGGCGGTGCAGGAAATAGCTGTTTCCCGTGCTTATCTACGGGAGCATCAGAGCCATGCATCGTCTTCGTCTCTGTCTCCACATAAAACGTGAACGGAATGGCGGTGGCAATCGGGAATGAGGGTATGTCGGGAAGTGTGAGCTAAAGGCATAATAGGCGGAAGGTTCAGCACGCATTCGGGTGCATGAATCCGACTCGCCTTAACCCGCGCACGGGAATAATGGCCCAGAATCCCCTGGCGAAGCTTCCTATCTCGGGTAAAATCCCTCCAAGACCCACTCCACGGGCCCTGGCTCAAAATTTCCTTCGCTAGCAGTTGCCCCTGCGACGCCGAAGGTACGACAGAGATCAGCTTGCGTACACGGCGATTCCACCGGTAAAATCCAGTCCGTTCACCGACGACTTCCAGTGAGTACCCAATTGTGGCCTTGCGATCGTATCCCGAGCAGTGGAATGACGGTGGGAGGGTCTGCGGGAGGGTGAATTCGAACGGGCACGTCAAAGTATGAGAACCAGGGCTGGGGGAAGCACTCCCGGGACTCCAAAGTGACCGTTTGGTATGAAATAACTGCAGAACCAGCGCTGAGTTCCTGAGCAAGCGACTTTGTGTCCCGCAAGAAACGAACCGTAACGGTCTGCGTGGTTGTGGTTTTGTCGGAATTGTCATTGTCAATCTCCCTGTACATGGGTGGTCGGAATCAATCTCGACAATGGGGGGTGACCGACGGGAACATACGAATGGATGGTGCCTTTGAACGCGATACGCAGGTGCTCGAGATTGTCTGCCTGGGCTAACGCGAAATTCAACTCCACATGACCGTGAAGCGTTTCCCCCGCCACGCGGGTGAAGTCTTGGAAATGCAGCGTCACCGGGCCATCCGTCGTGGGGATGACCTTTGAAGCCACGGAGCTGTGCACGTGGATTGAAGCCGTTCAATACCACTCGTCCAAACTTGGTTGAACTTTACGCAACTCGTACGAGGCCGTCTCGGCGTTATCCCTGATGTAGGGGGAAGGAGGACGAGGATGCGCCGCAGCAGTCCTCGCAGCGAGAGAGAACATGGAGGTTGGAGGAAGGAAGATTCTGTACACAGTGCAGCCTCCCGCAAGTCAAGATGGTTGCGCCCGAACCGTGACATTGTGGCAGTGCGAATGGCAGCGGGATTCACTGATCGGGGACAACATGTTGACCGTTTCAATTTAAACCTTGAATAAGTGTAGGATGAGTGTGGGGAAAGCACATCGGAGTTTGAGCCGATCTCATTGAACTCCCAGTGTTCTGGAGCGCAGAAGTCTCAGTTTCTCAAGTGTGGAGTAAGGCGAAACTTGGTTCAACCATCTTACCGCTTGGAGCAGAACAGCGGTCCAGACTGGGCAAATGAAACCTGTGAACAGCTGTGAACAGAGCCACCGAATCGGACAGAAGCTATGCATATTTGGATTCGAAGGACCGCCTACTTTGAATGGTTTTCGTTGCGTTCTTGGAGCGATTCTTTTCCAAATGATTGAACTTTCGCTGGGTTGATTGGTTGAACTTGAACTGGTTCAATTTGGTAAACTCGATTTACAGTGTGAACACGGGAAGGTCACTGATACACGGATTAGCCACAAAAATCTGACGTCCTTTGTCCATGGTGAAGCAAAATTCAGCGAGCAGAACTAGCTCGGACGATAGCTTGATGTTCTATCAGCGCGGTCGCAAATCCGAGGAAAAAGTTGAACCCGCACCGTTCGTCGGAGACGCGAGTATCGGCCAACACAACCTGCACCTCGCTCGAGGTCCGAGCGATAAAAAACCTATAGTCAACCTTCATCTGCGCTGGCAGGTTCAACAACTCCCGCTCATCGCCGTCGTCGCTACCACCATAATCGGCGCATCCACCACACTCGCAACAGGAGTGTAAGTCCTCGTCGGAGGTATCCCCCAAGACGCTGATATCGACGCTCGTCAGCTGCGGCAAGGAGGGAAAAAGCCGGCGAAGTTCTTTGGTATATACAGCGGCTGGGAAGATCGCTGTGATGGAGACCGATGACGCAAACGACTTATTATACTCTTGTACTCGGAGACTTTGAAGGTTCGGCAACCGAATCAAACTTTTGCGGTAGTCGGACTGAATAATGATGGTGAATATTGAGCGAGCTATGAATGGGGCGGAGCGGATGACTTACTAGACGTCCACTGAGGCAGACATCGAGATGAGTGAGGCGGAGCGGATGACTTACTAGACGTCCACTGAGGCAGACATCGAGATGAGTGAGGTTGGGAAAGGCTGTAACGAGACGTCCGAGCGATATGGGAGACAGTTCATTCGTCATTTTGGCCACCTCCCCGTCGCCCTTGGTGGCGCGAACAGTAAGTTTCGTGAGTGAAGCCTGTGGAAGCAGCGGAAGGGCACGGAAAGAGGGCGGGTCGAAGTAGGAGCGATGAACAAAGGTGAGGACGAGCCGGTCCAGTTGTCGTTGATTAGCACAAATGACTGCAGCGTCGTGAAAAGATCCTGTGAACGAGCGAAGGCGAGGGAGGAAGGCAATGTCTTTCGTGAGGGTCGTTCCATGCGCAGTTAGAGTCAGGTCGAGGAGGTTAGGATGAGCGGCCAGGAAAGGGGAAAAGTCCACGAGAGGTAAGAGGTCTTCCACCTCTTCTGAATCGACCTCGGGGGGATAGAAATCTGGCGAAAGCTCGAGCATTGTCAGAGCGGGAAGATGAATCTGATTTATGGCGTCGACGATGTCATCCAGGCCCTGATGTGGGAATAACTCGTTGTTGAAGGGGAATGCATCGTTGAATGGGATCTTGAGTTTCAAATGCAGAGCGCGGAGAGAGGGCGAGGTGGTTGGGAGCGATTCCAGCGCCTCTGAAAAAAGGGAACAAACTGAGTCCGCAAGATCACAGTCGTCCTCTGTTGATGATGCTCAAGTGAGCAACGCGACAAGACCGAGTGCTAAAGTAACGCACCGGTGAAAACATGGAGCTCAAGCGCGACTCCCAGTACCTCGAGTCCTTCGACTAGAATAAACTAGCGCAACAGTATCAGCGATAAGTCACATACGACCTTCACATACGACCTGGGGACACTCACATTGAAATTAGGTGTGCTCAGATCGCACGAAACCCGCACTTCTTTGAGATTAGGGAAATGGCCAGGGGCATCTAGGATTTGACCCAGCATGTCGACACCGCCTGTAAAATTCCAATGCAAAGTACGCAAACAAGATCCTCGCGCGGTGCGTTCGGCTTCGGGAACGAGGCGATACAGGTTCATGAGCGCGTCGGTTGGTTCTTGCGGGCTCGTCTTGGTAATGTTGGGTTGGTGGCTCGTCAAGCCCAGGTGGCGAACGAGGACGGCAGGGTGCACTTTCCAGGGCAGCGTCTGCGGGGTGCTGAGGGTTTTGATGAGGCGTAATGATTGAGTTGTGTTCAGGGAAGGCTCGACGGTGTTGGCATAGAGGAGAGGCGAGAATGTGAAACAGAAATGACGCGAGATAGAGCAGAGGCGTGCGAGGGATTGGCGGGATGCAAAATGAGCGATGAGAGCGCAGAGCTCTGGAGGTACGTCTGCAAAGTTTTGGGACGGGGCGAATTCTGAATTTCTAGACGCGGCTTCAGTCAATTCGTCACCTCGAGGCTCGAAAAGGTAGTGGGACAGACTGAGAGTGGGCGCCGAGACGGAGCGTCACGCGCTGAGGAAGCGGTGAGAGATGGTTCACGATGAAATATGAGTGAGGCTCACTTTGACGGTGTTCATTGTTCGGTGAAGATGGAGGCAGGAAACAAGAGGCGATGTGACATAGTAACATCACGCGGATCGTGACAAGTGGCGATTTTGCTCCTCCGACTCCGACAAAGATCCTCGACTCCTCAAGCCCTCTTACTGGAATTCTTCGGGCCTCTATAATGTACCAAGCTGGCCACATCCGGAAAGCACAAGTACTTATTGCTTGGTCTACGACCTCAAGGCAGCCCCAAGCCTCGCGGCGGATTCGAAGAGCCGAATTGAATGCGCATTGCGCACGAGGACGACCGCGGTCAATCAACGTACCTCATATTGACTACAGGCTGGCTTCTCGAAAAATTCTTGCACCCGAACCACCATGTCCACTGCAGACCAGATCCTGAACCTTTTTACCAATTCCAACGCCCTCTGGAGCGTCCCACACATCCAGGAAAATGTCGTCGCTCAATGCAACTCACTGGCCCGGCTCTCCCTCTCTCACACCTGCGTCCTCTACCGCGAGATCTACGAAGATTTCCGCCTCAGCAAGCTCAGGTTGGATGATGTCGCGTTCGATGTTCGCAATCCCGAGGTCGCGCTCATCAACCATGATGTTGCCAAGAAAGATACCCCCGCTCTTGGAAGATACAACCCCGATCCGGACTCGAAATACGTCGTCATAAGGGTCCGGAAGCCTGCTACCGAAAAGGAATTGGTCACCGTTATTATCAAGAAACAAAAGTTCGTATGCTTGTGCTTCGAGTGAGTCTCGTTTCTTCGTATCGATATCGTCGTCCTGTCTTGGCGTCAGACTTACGGATTGCAGGCTATGGGCAGCTCCGCCGTCTGTCTCCGAGTCGGTTTGGGAAACCGACGACGGGTATAAAGGCATCGTAACTCCCGGAGGCGTCGTGTTGAGCAGGGGTTGGGGAATCTGGGATTCCATGTTCGGCAACGGATACAAAGAGGTTAGTTTCTTCCTCGCGATCGCCGCCATTTGCCGACATAGGCTCAATCATCTCCGAGGTCTGGGAAATCCCGGAGTCTTCGTCCAAGGAGGGGTTCACGGTCGCTGACTACCGTGATCTTTACGCGGGCCGCTACAAGAAAGAAAAACACGGCGGGTCCCCTCACAAGATTTATTCCAAGGTAATGTTGCACCTCTTCCTCGACGTCGTCAAGTTTATTTCTGACTAACTACAATGTCAGTACTGGAATCGTGGCGGGAAAAGCGTCATAATTCATTGCATGACCGACAATATGCACGGCAAGTATTGAATCCGTCTGCATGACCTTTGAGAGAACTTAAACGTACATTCTGCCAGGTACTCTTGTGTTTTGCGACGACAAGTTTCGATGAGACGTAGTCTGCTGCTTTAGAATTACCGCCTTGACCCGAACTGATTATCTCTTGGTATTGCGACCAAAATATATCTTGCATTGTCGCCTCTTCTTGCCGCATTTTTTGAAGCCCATCGTCTGGCGTCCACGGATTATTTTCATTTTTTCTCGCTCCTCGCCCGAAAAGGAAATCCGCGCCATCAACTGATCACTCTTCACCACCGACCATATCTCCCTCTGCTCGTTGTGCTGCCGGCGGTGCACCTGGACATGATTTCGCGTTTCGCCAAATTCTTCTTTGCCGTTGTCGTTGCTCTGGTGCGTCCAACTACGTTCTATTCAGCCGCACACGAGTCCAATATGAAATGTGCCAGCTCCTGCTCTCCTCCTTAACATTCTTTCACCCTCCATCGAGGGCTTACATAGACCCATGGTCTGGTGAGCTGTTCGGCGAAGATGGCATGGAGCAATCCCTGCGCGCGAGCAAGAACAAGAACACCCCGATCCTAAACCCTCCAACGCTTGGGGCGGACGGAGGTGTCATAATGCCTACTCTGGGGAACGCAACAGCAAAGTCGGAATGATTCTCCCGGCCCAAACCATACCGCGCTGAGATATCTTTAGGGCAGCTCTTGGTCGGGCCACCTGGAAGTTGTTGTGAGTATTTGACCGCGCTCAGGAGGCCTTGCCTGGACTAACAGCGAATACAGACACACCATGACACTTCGCTATCCTGAGGTAGCGACACTCCTTCTCGTCCAGCACCCTCTACTGACTCCCACCATCGTAGAAACCGACCCAGGACGAACGAGATGCATTAAGCTCGTACTTCCATTTACTCTCCCGACTTTATCCGTGCGGCGAGTGCGCTACCGAGTTTCAGATGCTTCTCAAGAAGTATCCTCCGCAGGTGCGCGCCGGTCCCCGCTCGCTTCTTCACCAATTCTGACCTCCTCTATGAAGACTTCGTCTCGGCTGTCTGCATCACTTTGGTCAGCGTCGTGTGGCATGCGAATCTCTACAACTCTGACACTACTTCCAGGTTATGCTCTGTGCACAACGTCGTTAACGAGCGACTGCACAAGGACCAATTCGACTGTGCTCATTTGGACGCCGAGTACGACTGTGGATGCGGGGACGAGCCGCTCGGGATTAAATCGCTCCCCAGTGATGATTTAGAGAGAAAGGACGAGGAGGTAGCGATGATGAGGGGCGGGCGATAGCGCTCCTGTTCCCTCGACATGTATACTTATTTACTTTCTTTTATCTGTAGTATATATAGGGCATTGGATCTAATGCGGAAAATGACGGCACAGCGCGACGCGTCGCGTGAGAGCAAACTTGACTCTAACCACTACATAGACAGCGGTCCACCACGCTGAGGGCCATGCTCCGAATTGCTGGATTTATCGCGAGGCGCGGAATGCGCGGCAGGCCGTGTGTCGGCATCAATTCGCATTGGAAGCTCTCCACGATCATCCGACTCACTTGTCCTCGACGTCCACTGTCCACGATGACCCAAATGAAACAACCGGACCTCGAATCGTATCTCACCCATGGTCAGACTCCCGTCGTCTCTGTAGCCTCCCCCCCAGAACTCAAGTACAAGTGAATGGCAGACGGCGTGAAGGTCGTGGAGCGATTCTTCCACCTGCCATTGAACTATGCCAACCCGACGGGCGAGAAAATACGCGTGTTTGCGCGGCACCTGATTCCAACAAGCAAGGCCAAGACCGTGGAAGAGCAGGAGAAGCTGCCCTATCGTGAGGACCATCGTCTTGGTATTCTTTTTGCGACTCAAGGAACGCGATGCAGTGATTTACCTGCAAGGTAAGATTCGGCGTATACTCGCTTCCGTCCTTGAATGACCCTGAATACTACTAGGTGGGCCTGGGTTTGAGGTCGGCCTTCAAGGGAATTCTGGCTTTGCGCGCGAGGTACGTCAATACCTGGGTTTTTCGTTACACCCTGTTCTAATATTGCCGTAGCTCCACGAGGAAGGGTATCAGGTACGCTGATTTCAGGCTTGCGAATACCCGATTGACCCTTCTGTATTCCAAGACCCTTTGGTTGGATCCGCGCGGCACTGGCTTGAGCACCCACATATCGCCCGAAAGCCTCCCCGCGCGCTTGGTCTCAGACCAAGACAAAGCCGACTACCTGAAGCACTTCCGTGCAGACAGCATCGTCAAGGACTGCGAGGAAATCCGCAAGGCACTCATCGGCGACAGGCCGAATCCCGAGGACCGGAAATGGACGGTCTTGGGCCAAAGCTTCGGTGGTTTCTGCGCTATCACCTATTTGTCTTTCTTCCCAGCGGGACTGAAAGAGGTATTTCTCACCGGCGGACTCGCTCCCCTGAAAGACAGTCCGGACGAGGTGTACAGTGCTTTAATTCGTTGGTCTTACCTTTTTCTTTGTATCTCGCCCTCAAATTTGTCCAGCGATCCTGCGCAAGCGGAACGAAATATACTACAAGAAATATCCTCAAGATGTGAAGCGCGTGAGTACACATACCTTTTCAACCGGATGGTAGAAATCCAACTCAACCACCAGGTCCGAGATATCTTAACCTATCTCGAAGCGAACGAGGTGACGCTTCCCAACGGAGGGCGACTCAGCGTAAGTCGCTGGCTGCAGCTTGGCATCCAGTTCGGAGAGCGTGGTAAGTACACGGCAATACGCTGCAATAAAACTGTCAGTATCTGACTCTCTACACCCACAGGCGGAATTGACCGCATGCATCGTAGGCCTTTCAAATCGACGCTCTCCTTGCTACCTTACTAAGTACCTTACTTCATACTTCGTTAGAAACCGTCTTCCGCGCGACAAACGACCTCGAGCTATTTGGCCGACTGACGTACAAGACGCTCCAAACTCTCGAAGCAAAATATCCCTTCGACGGCAACCCCATCTACGCAATACTCCACGAACCATGTTATTGCAGTGGGTATGTATCGTCTGTGCGCGCGGCTCTCTATCACCTTCGCTGACCTAACCTTTGGCAGTCACGCGCCCAAGTGGTCGGCCGCCCGCGTCGTTGCGGACCACCCCCAATTCTCTTGGGCGCATGTTAAGGGCTTGACGGATACTGAGCCTATCTATTTCTATGGGGAGATGGTCTGTCAAATCATTGACTTGCCTCTGGGAGTCAGCACCAACGTCGTTCCAGGTTTTCCCAGACGCTTTCGACGACTACGTTAATCTGCGGCCTCTCAAAGGCGCCGCAGAGATCCTCGCAAACGATAGTTCCTGGGGCCAGTTATACGACGTGGAGCAACTGCGAAAGAACGAGGTCAAAGTCACGGCTGCGACGTATGTTTTTGGACTCCACACCGTCTCATTTTACTTATTTCATCTATTTCAACCATAGCTACTTCGATGACCTGTAAGCAGTACCATCATCTTTCTTCCAGTCATCTGCTAATGACCTCAACCCAGGTACGTCGAGTTCGGTCTCTCGCAAGCCACGGCGGCGGTCATCGGGAACACGGAGCAGTATATCACCAACCAGCTGTTCCACGGCGGCGTTCGCGACGATCCCAAGGATGTTCTCCAGCGGTTGTTCCAGATATCAAAGAGAGCGTATGATTAATCATGCGATGTACATATGATGAACAGTGTCCTCGATAGGGAGGTGCCTAACGTTTGTAGAACTTGGTTCGAATTTACCTGGGCGACCTCCGCGGGAGAAGGTGTCATTTCAATTATTTAGATGTGAACAACGCGTAGGAAATCACCACTATTCCTAAAGACCGTCGGCCCACGGTGATCGTAGCAGCTCAACGCTGCCATAACTCGTCCGAAAGTCGAACACCATGGGTAGTTTTTTTTGCAGGTGGGTCATCGTCGAGTGGCCTCGGTGTCCTGTAGCCTTCAACACGGCTTCTTAAGCTGGAAGGTGCGAATACGGAGCCAGCACCAAACATGTTGGGGGTACCAGGAGGAGCCCTCAGCGTGCTGCCGCCGCCAGCATTGAACGAGATGTGTGTGCCGGGACTTGGTTTTGGGAACGCATGGAAGGCACCCGGGGGTCCTGCGAATTTACCAAAACCGCCGTCACGGATGGTGGAAGGGGCGAAAGAGGTGCCAGTGTTGGCGGTGGAAAGGGGGGTGGGGGAGCCAAAGACGGCGGTGCTCCGAGGAGGTGGGGTATTGAACGAGAACGCATTCGTCGTTTTACTAGAACTGGGTCCAACCGACTGACTGTGAGGATTCGGTTTGGATGTCCCAGGATTATTACTGGCAGTTGGAGCAGTCTTGGAAACCCGGATCTTGGGCACCGAGTCTGCCCGCGCAAACTCTGCCTCGAACACCGTTCCGAGGCTCACGCTTTGGAATGGATTGCGCCAAGTCTCAGGCGCAATGGCTGCCTCCCGCAGATGGAAGATCTGCAACACAACCTCGAAGCCAATTTTTGCGGCCTCTTCAGATGTGATGGGAGCCTTCCGTCGCACCAGTTCGGTGTACCCCGAACGAAGCCAGGACGAGACATTATACTGCCTTCCCAGCAGAATACGCCCGATGCAATCCAGCGCGTCGGCATAGGAGGTTAGCTGGTTCATCGCAAGTTCACGGACTTCGATAAAGCCCCATAAAGTGGCCAGATTCAGGACGGAGATCCACTCGTGGTCAAGTAGGGTCGGAGTTTGAGGGAGAGCGCTCCTGTATATCTTGTTGGTTCGTTTCCCGTCTTTTCATCGCATGGAGGACCTACAGGGGGTACAAAACCTTGAGCTATGCCTGGAAGGCCGCTCTGCTGATGGCATGGAGTATGAATGGATTTGACTCGTCTGAGCCCTCTGCCCCGGTCGGAGGAATGGAGACCGAGGGAATAGATAAGCCTGATTTCCGTTCGAATTGCCAACTGGGAACCTTGAAAAGGGTACTTTCGACCTGGTAGACAGACGTTAATCAACTGTGAACGCTAACTTGGGGTCAATTGCGGCGCGGATGGTTTATATGCGCTCAACTCTTGAGAGGCCGGCCTTGAAGCCGTCAACTCACCTTGAAAACGACAGTTTCTAAATAGTACGAGTCGCGCATCGGGGAAGATGAGGGTTCGAAGCAACAGCGACGTGCCGAGTCCCGCCGGTTTCGGCATGTCCTCACAAATTCGGTATGATGACCCACGACAACTGCGCGGGGCGGGTGTTTGTCCTGAATCATGTGGGATTGGGAGCTGTGGCAGACGGAGGGGGTGCTGTTTTGTTTCGAATATGCGTAGTTTCGAATTTCAAGAAAGATTGACATGTACTTTTGCATCCAACAACTTTTCAAAAAGTGCACGCTTTAACCGCAACCCACCCTGCGCTTTCCTCAAACAGCTTTACCAACTGCTCCGCGCTCTCCAGACCCTTGCGCCGCGTGAACGTCTCGAGCTCGTCCGAGTCATTCCCCTCCAGCATGCGCACGTAGTTCATTTTCTGCACCTCCAGGCGACTCTCCTGCGCGCGGTCCCCTGCTTCCGCGCATATCGCATCCCCGCCATCGCGAGCACCCACGCATCAAGGGGGGTTCGAGCACCCACGCATCATCCGCCATGCCCTCCTCCTCCGCCAAACCAATGAACTCCTCCACGCGCGCTATCGACTCTTCCTCTTCCTCCTCCTCCTGCCAGTCGAGATACGTGCCAATAGCCACCCTTCGCGCGTCGCTCCCACCCGCACGCGGCTTGGGGAAATCACACGCCGCGCAGTGGCCCTCGAACAAGTAGCTCTCCGTTAAACACGCGCGGCGCTGCGCCGTCGCCGCCCACATGCACCACCGGCGCGTAAGGCGCGTTCGGCGCGCACGCATGGTTCGCGCGCCACAACTGCGCGTAGACGGCACTGAACGCGCGCGTGGGGTCGTGCGTAAAGTACACCGCGAGGCAGTTGGTCGCGACGAGCCCGCGGAGGCGGCTGCGCTCGGGGCTCTCGGGATGGGCGTTGTGCAGCGCGGGCGGTTTGGGCGCTGGGGGTAAGGCTTGCGAGGGCGGACTCGTAGAAGGCGTGGTGCTGGTCGGGGTACACGGGGAGGCGGTCGTGCAGGATGATGGCGGGGCGCTCGTGAAGGATGGGCTCGCCGCGGGCGATGGGGCGGGTGGCGAACATGCCCAGCCCGTTCTTGGCGGTGGCACGGATGACGAAGGTGGGCTCCGCTGGCGGGGGCGCGAGGGTCATTTTCCGGAGCGGTAAGCTGGCTTGCGTCTACGCTTTGCGGCAAATCCACAACAACTGTGGTCGCGTTTTCTAGGGATGGAAGGAAGACGCGCTGGGGCAGAGAGGCGGTCCATAGTCGGCAGAGACAATGCGCGGGTCGTCGCAATAGAGGCAACAAACGTCGGAGAGTTGGAACTCAGAGTCATCGCATTATCCCGCGCCTTTTGTAAAATTCGTGCGATAAGGGGGGTGTCGGAATATCGGATCGGTTCAGACTGTTGCCTGCCCATGCAGATGGTGGGTGTATCGCAACAGGAGGGAGAGAATTCAAGGGGAAGGGCAAACGAAGAGAAACGCAGGCAAGGGCGGGACGACATGGTGGTTGAAAGCAAACAGGTTTGTTAGGATTCCACTCCATCACCAGTTTCGCCAAACACCTGGCTTGCCGCCGACGATGAGCGACTTCATGAGCAGCGACTTCACATCTGGCGGCGCCGACGAGATCGACTTTGACGCCGCCGCGTCGCAGTTCCCCGACATCACCCTCGATGGCGACGTTCCCTCCATCCCCAGCGCCCCGCCCGCAGCCCAGCGCAGCACATCCAATAACGACTTCTTCCTCGACGAGTTCGAGGCGCCGCGGGAAACAGTGGTGAAGGTCACCGGCGACGACGAGATTGAGGAGTTTTCCAGCAACTTCCCGGCCATTGAGGTGCCGGTGAGTCCAGAACTTCACTGCGGCATATGCGTGTCTGTGTGCGTGTCCAACTAACGAATTTTCTATGAGCAGCAACAGTCGCCTCCCGTGCAGCAGCAGCCTCTATTCGGTGCCCCGCGGCCACAGCCCTCTATCTACTCCTCGACCCCGATCCTCACACAGCAGCTCGAAGAAGACGAGCCGCAGGTCATCAAGTGCGTCTCTCCGTCACCTATTGCCGCGTTAAATTGACCCCCAGTGTGTAGGGACTGGCGCGAGAAGCAGGCTGCGGAGATAAAGGCCCGCGACGAGGCGTCCAAGGCGCGCCGCCAGGAGACCATCACCAAAGCCGAGAAAGCCATCGACGACTTTTATGAGAGCTACACCGCCAAGAAGGAGCGCGCTATCCGGGACAACAAGTCCGTGTTCTTCCTCGTTCCTCGTTTCCCCCCTCGCCACTCACGCTGACTGACCTTGCGCGCGTAGGGACCAAGAAAAATACTTCCTCGAGAACCTCACCAACTCGCTCTCGACGGGCACGACGTGGCAGCGTATCTGCGACTTTATCGAGCTCGAGAACTCGCAGAGCAAGACCGTCGCGCGCGCCGGCCCCGGCACGACCGATTTGACCAGGTTCAAGGAAGTGCTCCTGAGACTGAAGCGGGAGGGCGATGCCGCGCCTGGCGCAGGCGGCTATTGATTTTTGTCTTTTCCTGCTTCGCCTCTTCTTCTTGCGCTATGCTCTTTAATACATGCTTATAACTCCTTTGCATCCTCCCGACACCTGTGGCTTTCTTTTCAGACGAGCACCGCAACTGTGAGGAACCGCGCTTGGAAGCCGCGGGTCGTCATGATCGAAATTTGTCAGATATACATGCCGAATCCAGCACGTTGGCTTTGCTTTCGACCACCATGACCATCTAAGGTTTCCAGTATTCTCCTCATTCATATCAGTTCCGCCGTATTTCCTGTCCCATTCCAAAGAAACCCGCACAACTCGTTTACTGTAACCTCAACCTGATCAATTAAACCCGCGATCCAGAATGCTGTGTTGACGCCAACGTCGCCAAGTTGACGCTGCGCAGTGTGCACTCTTGTTCTATACCTCCACGTCGATGCCCATCGAAAGTGATACCACCCCTCATTTCCCTCCAGAGCTGGAGCGTGAAATCTTCGAAACGACGGCTCAGCTGTACTCTAAAGCGATTCCAACACTCCTACGTGTAGCGCGTCGAGTTTTAGAATGGTAGGTGCTATACGTGGTCAACCATTCTAAAAATTGCTGAGATATCCAATGTCCTAGGATTGAACCCATTTTGTACAACACTGTCTCGATTGAACCACTTCACGACAAACGCCCTCATGATATCGCACTGCTGCGCGCTCTCAACACGAAGCCCGCTGATTTCTTCTTGCATGCTGTTCAACAGTTGCACCTCCTCACATTTCTGTGGGCGTTCATGGGATATCGCCCGGTAACCCCATGGTCAAACACCGAGCTCGAGAAGGCCCTTCGCGTCTGTAAAGGCGCGACTACTCTTATCCTGGTCGGCCCCCTCGACAAACCCGCGGTTCTGCCGATGCTGTCAGACATGCGACCGAAGCGGTTATATCTGGGCATAGACCTCGCCGATCCTCGTCTGGATTTCAGCACCTCCTTGTTCCAAAGCATCACCCACCTCCTTTTATACGACCTGAACCGGGACGACGGCTCAATCCAGAACGGCTGGTCGCAGTTGCAGAATCTCTTTTCCCTTCCGAGCCTCACCCACCTCGCCCTCGACCGCCGCACCGCTGTCGAAACACTGCGGGCGGTGTTATCTGGTGGTCCCAACCTCCAAACGATCATTCTCTTTGGGATCAGCGAGCCGGAATCGACGACTGCGCCGTTGCCGTTCCATGACGAGCGTGTGGTGATGTTCTTGGACGACGAACTCATACATCAGTGGAACTCGACCGATAGCGAGGGTAATGATATCTGGGCCCGAGCGGACCGATTTATTCTGCGCAAGCAAAGGGGAGAAATTGAAGGTTTGTCCTCTGCCTCGAACCTTTCTGAAACTCTTTCATACCCTTCCCTTGTTTTAGAATCCTGCTATCACCTGGAAGCATTGACCCTTCCCAAATTGAAACCGGACGTTCAAGATGTTCAATCTCAGAGTGACCCGACCGAGTCCATTCCCGGATCAGAATCCGTCCCCACCGTTCAACCTGTCGAGTCTCCCAGCAGTCCGAGCGAGTCACACCCAAGGTTCGAATTCGCTGGTCATTATTCTTTTGACGGCTCTAAACAAATCTAGGATTGAACCTTTCCTCTACACCAGAATCAGAATCACAGCGCATAGCCAAAACGACGATTCCGACGTTGCGCTTTTACGGGCCGCGCAGTCGAAGCCGGCTGATTTTCTGGGAGTGCGCCGTGTCGAGTTGAACTTTGCTGGCGAAAAGGCTTTCCCGTGGGAATCGCAAGAGTCTGCCCAAATGAGCTCTCCCGACTCGCACAGCTGGTCCGACGCTGAACTGTCTAGCGTCCTGCAACCATGCACGGGTGTCGTCGATCTGGCGCTCATCGGTAATCTCTCCGACTCTCGCCTACTCTCACTCGTCTCGCACATGCGGCCAACGCGGCTAACCCTCGCCGCCGATCTCGATGTCCGTTTCCTCACCCCAACGTATCTCAACCATCCTTTCTTGCACAACATCACCCATCTCCTCTTATTCGACGCCGACGTAAATCTGTTCGACGCCGACTCGAGCGTGCCCGCGAAGTGGTCGTCCTGCTGGGCCCAAATAATAACATCCGGGCTCCCGTCGCTCACTCACTTGGCCCTCTTCCCCTGCCAGATGCCAAACGACAGCTTATCCACCATGTTATCCGACCTCCCCGACCTCCAAACGCTCATCTTGCTAACTGATTTGTTTGCGGACGGGCGGTGGCTGTCGCAACACCTCCCAGTCTCTGACCCGCGCGTCGTCGTCGTGAAAATGATGTCGGAATGGCGGGTTTTATTTGCGGGGAGCGGCGATGAAGGGAGGCTTTGGGACGGCGCTGATATTTTCCAGGCCCAAAAGCGGGCCGGGAGGGTTGAAGGTGGGATCTGTTTTCTTCTGAAATAATTCACTCTTATTCAAGTTTGGTTTGCAGCGTCGTGCTACTATCTGGAACTGGGCGCGGCGTAGCTTCTTTTTCCTCCGTTCGATGCTCATGTATAAATATTCTGGTCAAATTCATCTTGTCCGTGAGCAGTGGAAGCTCTGTGTCTGGCGAGGAGACGGCGAACCCTAGTACAGCGGCATCAAAGTCGAGGGACGCGACGCGACGCGACTGATGAATTGATCGATCATTGATTGCTCTGACCCTTGTTGTCTTTCTCTCTCACGCCTCTCGTCCTCGACCCACTATTCGTGCCCGCCTCATACTACTCGCAAAGAGACGCATATATCAGATGACTCTAAGTCATTCGTTACCTGAACCGCATTTGACTCCGCGTCGATGCCTGTCCTTGACTGCAAGTCGGGACGAACAACCTCCAGAGTCGGCCAGGCCGGTTGACTTGTTGCAGAATCGCGATGCTAACGGTGCGCTCGATGGTCCTCATGCCATTCAAGTACTGGATACTGAATGGAGATCCCAGCCGTCCTGGGGTCGTTCGATGGGCGCGTAGGGGCTATCGTCCAGATTGGCTGCGAGTCCTTCTTCATCACCACCAATGTCGACTACATCCCTGCAACCCCATCCCTCGTAAAACCGCATCAAGTCTTCCAGCGCACCGACATGCGCTTCGGCACCGACGACCCCACCCTTTGGCCGCAACTTTACAGTGAGACGTTCTGTCACCTCGGGGCGATACCGCAGCGTGAAGCATCTCCAGAGCTCAGTATCATGTGGTGGAATCCGGAGCGCAGCGACTTTATCTCAGGGAGCACCGTAACCAGTCGTCTTGGCAAGCTTGCAAACGCCCGACTCTTAACCCTTCAGCAGTTGACAATCGACATCGTTGCGCGCGCTATGGCCTCTCGCGGCCCGCTCTCCAGCGCATGGCCTCTTGTGAGCAAAATCGGCAGAGCGATGGACGAGGCCATGTCACGCCTGCGGTCTATCCCATCCGACTTCGAGGAAATGGTTCTGGGAGTGACCACCGTCCAGCGCCTGTACCTTGAGCTCCATGGTTTGCTGGATTACATGCTGGTATACAAACCTCGGATGGAGGGTTGGGACACCGCTGCACCGTCAGCCGTAGGCAACTGCATCGGAACCTTCGTCTACCAGCCCGAGGTGGCTCAGCGTTTCCACAGCGCCGGTCTTCCATTCTGGCTATATCGACCGCTTGAGGCCTTCTATTCAGATAACATCCTCGCGGTCACGACGCCGCGCGAACCGCCCCCAACGATTGATTTACCGCGCCTGGCTGGCCGCTCAGTGGTCTTCAGTGGTAACAGCACCGACGCTAAGATTTCGGCGATGCAGGCGGCTGCAGCGCAGTCGCCTTGGTATCACGACCCTTTCGCGAATAGCGAGACTTCGCTTGCCACACCGCTCCGAGTCGACTCGTCCGTACCTCAACGTCCCTCAATGGCTGGACCGAGCAAAGCGCCCGCGGTCTCAAAGCAGTCCAAATATCACCCCTGTAATCTTTTTCTTTTCTCCCCTTGTTGCGTACCTCCGACTAATCAATGGTATCAGATGCTCGCCCGCCCGAAAAAAAACAGGATGTCCCTGCCGACCGTAACAAGTTCGACAGCCTCGCGGCAGATGAAATGCCTATATACATCACTTCTTGGTTGGCGGCTCTGCGCCTGGTCCCAGGTACCGGCAACAAGACCAGATCCACCGACACGAGCGACACCCACTACGTCCTCCCAGAGCCCGCCCTGCTTGCATCAGCCGAGCGTCTCGAGCGGCGCCAGCTCGTCCTTCATCATTGGGTACTCCTCAAAGATGTGTTCTACTATCGGCTCGTCACGAATGCTCAGCCAATGTGCCTCTCGTCGCAGGAGTGGCGTGAGGTGCTCTCAGCTAGTAGGATGCTTGACCCTGCAGCCCGTCCGAATAAACGCCGCAAAAACGCTCGAACAATAGCCAGCATTATTGGGCCCGCCCTGCGGAAGTTCAGCATCGACACTCCCGCCAACTTTCCTCCTCCACCCGAAACCTATCCAACATATACCATGACGCAAGCCCGCCAAATTATCTGGGAAGTCGCCGAGACGAACTTCCGCTTCGAGTTGATGGCTCTCGATAGGCGCGCGTCGCAAAAAAGCCGTGAAGAGGAGGTGAGATTATGTTACCCCGGTGGGATGCTGCTCGGCATTCCACTCGAGCACAGCCAGGAGGGCCTTGCGTCTCCCAACCTGAAGCGACGTCTTCACTACCTCAACCGCCTGGCGCGCTTGATGCTGGATTGGAAAACTGAATGTACGCGGCCCACGGGGATCAATCATGGTGTGTTGTCGAAGGCGGATTGGTCGGAGCAGGAAATACGGGAGTTGGAATGGGCGGTGGCGAGATATTATACGCAATCGTTCTTCGAGTACTTTGGACGGCCTGCGGTGCTTCCTATGGGCTTGAACCTAACCACATAGCATGTCAGAAGCCGAAACTCCTTGAAATCACCAATGTTAGTTCCCTCCAGCTGGATTTGAGTGAATCAATCGGAAGACAAGGAAGACAGGGTGATTAATTTATCCCGAGTCTCCGCCATGGGCGCTGCCGGTCGCGGACTCCGTGATATAAGCCTTCCAAAGCTCGGGATCGCAGGATGTGAGGTAGGCCGTAACATCCAGGTAACATTGTACCTGGGCATTGTGTTTGTTGTTGGACGTCCCAAGCCCTATTCTCCGACCTCCGACATCCATCATTGCCTGCCACTGCCCAGAACTGTTTTCTGTAAAGGCGACGTCCGGCTCGCCGTAGCTAAATCGACGGCAATAGTAGTCCATGAACGCGCGCGCGCGTTCGTAATTCGATCTGGTTGTTTCAAAGTTTGCACCTGCCAAACCAAGGGGAGAATCTGCATCCGCGGGCGAAATCGACGGGGGACAGAGCGACGGCTCGTGCGCAGTGTCGGCGCGCCGGAATTCGGCGTCGAATTTTGTCCCAAGGGCCACGATGGCAAACGGATTGTGGGAACTTTGTGGCGGCGCGATTGCCGTCTCTCGAAGCTGGCATATCTGTAACGCAACTTCGAACCCAATTTTCGCGGCCTCCTCGGAAGATATGGGCGACTTGCGCTGGGCCAGCTCGGTGTACCCTGAACGAATCCAGGTAGATACGTCGTAGTCCCGACCAAGCTGAATTCGTGCGATCTCATCGAGCGACTCTGCGTACTCTTCTAATTTTCCGATAGCGAGGTCGCGGACCTCGATGAAATCCCAGAGTGTGGCGAGCTTCAGGACGGATATCCATCCCTGTGAACTTAGGATGGGGATTTTGGGAATGATGGACCTGTACCGAGTCGTTAATTCTTGCAAGCACAAGATTTTAGGTGCCATACAACGGGTACAAAATTCCCAGTAGGGCTTTGAAGTCTTTGGCTTTTATGCCATTCAGAAGAAGCGGATGTTCATCGGTAGAGCCTTCAACTCCTCCCTCGCCTGGCTGGGGAAGGGAGAACGTAGTCGCGAATACTCCTGAGTGACGTTCGAATTGCCAACGCGGAACCTTGAAAAGGATGTTTTCAACCTAGATGCCAGTAGGTCAGTTGCAACTCCGAATCATTAGCCCAGAGCTCGAGAGTCGAGTCTAAGCATGAGGAGCCTGAAACTTGAACAGGCCCTGTAAGAAACGAGAGCCTGCTCGGAAGGTTTCCTGGTGTCTCGGATGATATCCTGCGAGTCATTGAAGCATACCTTGAAAACGACGGAGTCGAGATAATGATATGAGTCGCGCATTACTTGGTTAGATGTAGGTGACGGTCAAGATGCAAGGTTGATGATCGCTTATTGCCACGGTGTCATGTTTGTTTCGGCAGCCTCCTCTTCTGCCGCTGTATGTCCCTGTCCCAAGCCTGTCCCAATCGCTCATCAACTTGTTGAAAAACTGCTCTTCGAGCTCTTCCTCGGGGCCCCACGGCACAGTTGGCAGATGAGCTCCGCGCCGAATGAAAGCGTCTCGCCTGGGGGAAGAGCGGACGGCGTATCATCCGGCCCGCAGGTACGGCAATGGGCAGCAGTTGTGTTCGAGGAGTGAGGACGGAGAGTTGGCGGACGACGCCCGGAATTGCGAAGGGAGGGAGCCATGAGCGGATGAGCGGATATTTGGTCTGGTTTACTTTGGTATCTCCAAGAAAATAATCGTTATTTGCCAAATTATTGCACGAACACAGAATAGCAGCAGGAGAAAATAGAGCGACAAGCAAATACCAAGTTCGGACGTACACTATCAATTTCTTCAACACAACATTACAGCTTCGACTCCGCGGCGGGCTTCTCCAAATGCCCCTCGATGAAGTCGACCATGTCGTCGATCAGTTTCTCCTTGTGTGCCGGCTCGTGTACCAGCTCGTGGTAGCCGTCCTGGGGAAGAGAATGCGGGTCAGAAGTGCAGGAGGGGAGTGAAAAGACCGAAAAGCTCACGTCGTAAGAGTGCATCTTTTTATCGTCCGACTCGATCTTCTGGTGGAATTGGTCCGTGGCGGGGTGGGAGGTTATCTGTCGATATATGTTATGGAGAACAGGACGAAGGAGGGAGAGAGAAGGCCGTACTTGATCAGTCGTTCCATGAAGAAACAAAATCTGCGAAAAATGGTAAGAGGAAGAAGGAAAGAGGACGGGGCGCGACCGACGGGCAAGGACTTGGGCCAGGTTTTGAAGGTTTCCAGGAGGAGTTCCTCGCCCTGAAACATCTATTTAGCGAGTGAAGAAAATGCAGAATAAACTGGAACTAACCCAATTGAGCATATCCGAAAGACAACGAAGGGACCCCTGTAGCTTCGCAAGCGGGTCGGTTTTGCACATCTCGTTATACTCGGCGTCATGCGATAGATGCTAGTTCGAATGTAAATATTCCATCAAATGAGAAATAAGCGCCCACATACATCGAAATTCAACTGCGCGGGGATCGTGAGGTTCGGGAAGAAAATGGCGACCATTCCACCAATCCACCGCTCAAGCTTGGACGCGGGCTTTGTCTGGTGCACAATGGGACTAGACGCAATCACACCCGAAAGCATCGCGACCGCGTCCTTGCTCCGCCTGGCCGAGAAGTTCAGCACCTCCCCGCCGCCCATCGAGTGACCCGCAAGGAAGAGCGGCAGACCCGAGAACTCTTTCGCCGCGTGGTCCAGGGCCCACTTGATGTCGTCCAGCTGCTCTACGCCCGACGTCTTGCCGTACGAGCTGCTCTTGCTCTTGTTGTGCTCGTCCAGCGCGGTCCTGCCAAAGCCGCGCTGGTCAAAGGTGAACACGTTGATGCCACGCGCGGCCAGGGCTGGGTGGGCCTCGGTATACCTCCCTACGTGCTCAGCGAAACCGTGGATGAAGACGAGCGTGGCTTTGGCGGGGGTGGAGGCAACGTAAGTTCTGGTGTAGAATTGGGTCGACTGGGGGCCAGGGAGCCACGCCTCAGTGTACGAGCCGGAGGCCATGTCTGCTACAGAGTGCAGGGGCATCGTGGGCGGGTGAGAAGGAAAAGAACGTGAAGGAAGAGGTCAAGACTCGGACTGGGATACCATTTTCAGGTCGCAACTGTTGATGTAATAATTCCTTCACGGGAAAACAAAGGGCTGCATACAAGAACGACAAATAGAGTCCTACAAAGGCGCAAAACGTTCCAATCGCAAAACGTTCCAATACAGAAAAAATCTAGTCTCAAGGTCCTACCACGCATCGGGATCCTGGACCGTAAACAAAAACTGCTCAGAAACCTTTGCAACAGGAAACTCGCTAATGCGCAGCTTCGCCGCCTACAAAAAGAGAATTAAACCAATGCAGCAAAACCGCGGACGAGAGACGCACCCCAAACGGCCACAGCGTAACATTCCTAAACGCACCCAAGCACGTCGGGTTCTCTGGCGGCGGCGCCGCGAACATATCCCCGCCGACAGGCCAGTCGATCGGACACGCCGAGACGCGAAGCGTGAACGGCGGCAGGCCCGTGTCGTAGATAGGCGAGGGCAGGACACCCGACGCTGGGGGCGTATTCACAAAGACGAGCGTAGAGGGATCGATAGCGAGCTGCCAGGTGTCCGCGTCGGCGGGGAGGAACTCCATATCGACTGCGCGCGGCTCGAGGGGGTGTGCGGCGAGCTGGTGTTCGGTGCGGGGGATGTCAAACGCGTAATTCAAAGGCCCGCGGTGGACCGCGACGGAGCCGTGTGGGCGGTTCTCTGAGTCGTCCCCTCAGCCACGAGGGAAGAGGAGGAACGCGCGATACCCACCAATGCGAATTTCAGTCGGGAGCTCGAGAACAAGGGTCGTCGTGCCGGCACCGACAGCCACCGCGTGGAGTCCATTCTCGTTAGGCTTGACCGCCTCCGCCTTTCCTCCATCGACGGAAAGCGTGCCTGCAGTTACCCAGCTCGGGATGCGCACAAGGTACGTGAACGCCCTGCTGGCAGTGATCGTCGTGGTGAGCGTGTCCCCGAAGCTTTACGACGTTAGTCTGAGTTATGGGAAGCAGAGAATGAGCATACGGATAAAGCGTCTCGACGCTCGCCGTCACCGCGTTGTCTGCACGTCAAATATAAATGACAAGTCGGCAACTAGAGGAGTGGGAGGCCTACCGCCGGCGAGGACAGCAGACGCTTTAAACGGCCCGAGGTACAGGTGCACTAGAGATTCTTTGTCTGGCGTGACTAGGAAGGCATTCGTAGCGAACTTGGGCCATCCCTGTGGGAAGTCGACCGTGCAGCACCTGCCGCCGTTGAGTTGGAATCTTCGGTACAGAGACCGAGAAGCTCACGGGTAGTTGGGCTCAAGGCCGAATACGTTCGAATAAGGGCTGCAAGAGAAAGTTGAGCACAACGTCAAGGGACAGAAAGAAGTGAAACAAACCCGTCTTCTGGGAAGGGATTTGGCTTGAAGGAGGTTGAGCACGAGAGGCTACACAGGGATCAAGTGGACGAACCGTCATATTCTTGCTCGCGATCTGATTCTGCTGCTGCAAATACTGGCGGGCCCACATATCTAGACCGAGTGAGTTTGCGGGCAATATGACTCGATTGCGGAAAGGCAGACCTCCGGTCAACGTCGCCGGCAGTGCGTTGTACGCCAACCTTTCGACCTGCACCATCGTCACCTTTCTGCCGCAGATCTATCGACGGGAGCCGTCACCTGGTCTGCGAACTTGAGGTCGCCGATGACTTGGTAGAGGAACGAGCCGCTGCAGGGTGCGTGATGAAGCCGGGCCAGACAAAGACGCGGCGAAGACCTACGAGAACATCGCTTCCTAGTTTCACTGAGCATAGATCGAAGGGGAAATCGGGACGGACGGACGCACCACAACGAGACAGAGCTCAGTCCTACGTTCGGTCAGAACTTAAGATCCCATGGCGGGGAATAGATTCACCCTCGAACGGCCTCCAGTCCAGCAAGGTACTCGTCCGCCGCAAAAGCACCCGAGGGTCGCCCGTGGTACTTGAACAGCAGGTCCCACCCCTCGCTCGCGACGTCGAGGTCTGTACAGCGTAAATAAATGCCCCTTTCAAGTAGAATCTGGCTTCTTACCAGACTGATTATGAGTGAATCGGTACGTAGCGGGGAGCGCCTTGAACCCTTCGGCCATGTTCACGCCGTGCCACTAACCTGTCAGGTCAGAAGGGCGTGGAAGGCGCGGGGGTGAAAAGTGGCTACCGAGAGCTCTGGGAAGGGGTTCTCGAGTTTCTCGGCTGTCGTGGAGGAGGGGTCAGCGCGCAAACACAAAAGCAGACGTAGACGATTTGCCTTCGAGCTTTGGAAAGAACTGCATAGACGCGTGAGCTTCTCTGTGGGGACGGGGAGGAATAATGGCGGTAGCAACCTCCTCAGAAAATACCAGCTCCCACGGAATCCCGCTCAGCTTGGACTGGTGCATTGTGTCGATGAGTAGGGCCTCCTGACCATTCGGGTGGTTGTCATAGAGCCTTGAATGAAGTCCTTCAGTCAATTCTCTACAAGAATCAACGGAAGCTGACGACTGACCATTGCAGCACATAAACGAAATCCTCCCATCGCGTCGCTGCCCATTCCTCCGTGCCATTTCCTGTAGAGAATGGTTAATTCGGGTCCTCAAGAACGCGTCGTGACAGGTGGCCTACCTGCTTTGAGCATCGCATTTGCGAGCGGGACGAACTTGTGCAGCGCCGCCACGATGTCGTCGGTCAGCTCCGGGTACGCCTCCGTCATCTGAATCGCGCCAATCATGAACGGGTACCTGCAAGTCGAGAAATCGGGTTATTAGCGTTCCTTTTCGTTTTTCCAGTGAACGAACCTGCCCCAGAGGATCCGCCTCTTGTCCGTGCCCACCTCGGGCCCAAGCCACCCGCTAGCGTCCTGCGTCTTGAGCACATACTCGAGGAACTCGCGCGTCTTCTCGTTGATTTCCGTCGCGTTCGCGAGCACGCCGTTCGGCACCATCGCGTTGAACCAGTAGCTCCCCGCTGCGATCGCCCTCAGCTGTCTATTTGCGCTCGATATCGGACTTGACCTGGCCTACATACCTTCCTCCAAGTACGAATACGCCGCGCTGCCGCCGACCCAGTCCGTATCCACCACCCTGCAAGGCGCATCAATGCACAGCTGGCTACGATTTTCGAGACTGAGCTCACCACTTGTAAAACTCGTGCTCATGCCCCGCGAGCCCATTCGTCTGCACCATAAGCTGGTCATATAACCAGCCTGCAGGATGGATCTGCCCGAGCGGGAGCGTCAAGAATTTCTTGGGTGCCACTGAAACTAATCATCAGCTCAACGCGAGAAGGGGGAGGAAGTAAACGTACACGTCGCAACAGCGACAGAGGCCACCGAGACGATGAGCAGAGACAACATGGCTCTTTTCTACCCGGGCCGCCATAGATATTTCGGTGATGTTCGACGGGGCGGAGCGCCTGCCCGGACCGCGATAGGAGATACGCGAGGGCATTCGCTGCGATGTCGGAAAGCGCACTTGCGCAGTATACGCGGTGAAAGTACAATGATATTATCTCTATAGGTATGTCCGCTCCACTACAGCACCTCAACAGTCCCCGTCTCCGCGCGCTCGGTGAAAAGTAGACTGATACTCTCGCCGTTGTGCGTCCGCCGAATGCTCTCTGCGATCGTCGGGCTCACGTCTATGGTGACCAGTTTGGAGCACAGGTCCTGGTGTTTTGTCTGCGGGATGGTGTTCGTGACCTGAATGCGGCGGTGAGCGAGGGGGAGGGGATGCTAAATACGGGGGCGTACCACAAGCTCGACAATTGGCAGCTGGTCGACCAGGCTGAGGTTCGCCTCCGAGAGCAGACCTGGACGCTTTTGGTTAGTCTGAGTGTACCGCGCATGCCGTTCGGACGAACCATGAGATATCAGAACATAGACCGCCTTGGCGCCTTTTTCGTGTAGGGTGTTTGCTGCTAGCGTTAGCGTACTGCCCGTGTCGATCATGTCGTCGACGAGAATCGCGACCTGGGTTCCATGAGCACACGCACACACCAGAATGCAAAGGACACACTTTGTCTTTGACATCGCCCACCAAAATCTCCATCCGCTCTGGCGCGTTCTGGCGCTTCCGGTCGCGTTGGCGGTGGATCAGTGCAAACTCCACGCCGAGCTTGTCGGCAATAGCGGTGACGCTGCCCAAAATACGCGTTTAGCGCGTGCCCACCCTCGAATCGGAGATTACATACCGCTTCGCACCCCCCGCGTCGGGACTGACAATAATGCCGTTTTCCCAGCCGGGTATCTGGCGCTTGATGTAGGTCAACATGAGCGGCTCAGACCAGAGATTATCACAGGGGATGTCAAAAAAGCCCTGAATCTGGCTCGCGTGGAGGTCCATGGTGATGACATGGTCGCAGCCGGCGACAACGAGCATGTTCGCGACGAGCTTCGCAGTGATGGGTGCGCGGCTCTTGTCCTTCTTGTCCATGCGCGCGTAGGGGAAGCACGGGATGACTGCCGTGATACGCCGCGCGGAGGCGGTCTTGCAGGCGGAGATGAGGATGAGGAGCTCCATGAGGTTGTCGTTGACGTCGTTGCAGCCCGACTGCAAGATGAATACGTCCTCGTCGCGCACAGACTCGGAGATCTTGACGTTGATCTCGCCGTTGGAGAACTTCTTGACCGTGCAGGGAACAAGGGGGACATTGAGCCTGGGTTTTCAGGAAGTGTAAACACCAGTCCATGGACTGTATTGTTTCGCGCGGAAACCGGCAGCTCACCGCTCGGCCACTGCTTGGGCGAGCTCGGGGTGGCTATTCCCTGCAGAACCTCCTGGTCAGCAGGAAAAAAGGAGGGAAAACGCAGCGCACCCGTAAGGATCCTGATAGAGTTGTTGTGATACATGTCAATGTATGTAGGATAGCAGGGCGGGAATGGAGGGAAGGGCGGGCTATTGCATGGACGTTGAGGAAGAGAAGGGCAATATATGTGACACAAGAAAAGTAGAAAGGCAAAAAGGAAAAATTAGCGGAGCCAAACACTGCCTTGGCCCGCGGCCAAATCATGTGTCATTCTGATATTTCAAACCCAGCACGGTCCCACTGAAACAACTACTGGCAGGGCACATAAGCGTCTGCGTTAAGGCGACGAGGAAGGCACGAGCACACAGGTCAGACGGGTAAGTGCGCTGTTCTTATTTATTATTTTCGCCTTTTTAAAAGGAATTTGAAGCCCATGCAGGACGGATCCAGCTGCAAGAAGCGGGGTCATGCAGGGAAAGGGGATGCGGGAAATGTAGCGGCACGGTCGGAAGCTCGAGGGTGAAAGGGATGTGATGCGCGTGGCGAGAGGTGTGAATCGACGTTGCGCGTCAGCCAGTCAAGAGAGTGAAACGCGGCACCTCGTTGGGGTGGCGGAGGCACAAGTAGACAGGTCAGACGGGTGGATCGGATCCAGCGCTAAGAAGCGCGTTGGTGGAATTGGGGGAAATGCAGCGGCACGGTCGGAAGCTCGAGGACCTACGAGCCGGATACGGGTCGTTGAATCGACGCTGCCCAAGAAAGGCGGCACTTCACTTATATTGCGCGTCTACGGGGGAACACGGATGGTGATATTCTCCACAACATACTCAGAGTCCGCGTACCCCAACATCTGTGGCATGTACGAACTGCGATACAATTGTGAGAATAATTCAATCAAAGAAAGGATCAACACCCACCTATTCAAGCCCTTGACCTTCAGAATCTGGGCCGAATTGTAGTTCGCCAAGCCCCGTCCGACCTCGACTACATCCGCCTCACTAATGCCCTGCTCCCCCAGCTTAGATCCGAGGTCCACCAAACTCGTAGCCGAGATCGACCGTGAGAGTGGCTCCAAAGACGCGATGGACGAGGATATAGAAGACACCGCGACCAACGTGGGCGTCGTCGGCCGGGTCTCTAGCGGTGCAGCCATGCGCGCCGCCACGTCCGGACCCTCCGTCCGCCGGCGGATGCAGATGCGTACCGCCTGCCCCGAGGCGAAGGCGCCGATGACTCCGTGCACGCCGACTGCGAGTAGCCGCCCGCCCGACTCGCGCCGCGCCAGCACGCTGTGTGCGCCCGCGTCGATGATGACGCTCCCCGCGGGGAACAGCGTGTGGCTCGTCCATGACTTCAGGTCGCGCAGCGGCAGGATCGACGCGGTGAACACCGTATGCGGCGGGCGAGGTAGAATCGATGCGTCAGACTCTGACGGCGCCAACGTTGGACTTGTTCGGCCGGAAAGAGGTTCTGAGGGCGTTCCAGGTTGGGATTTTTGCGAGTTGTGATACTCGATTATCGAGGATATGTTTTCTGGGTTTTTACTGGACAATATAATCGTCGTAACCCCAGCACCGGTGGCGATTTCTGCCGCGATGAGTTTTGTCTCCATTCCTCCGGTCCCAAGACTTGAGCCAAGAGTATTGGTACTTACTGTCCCCGACTGTCAGAGCATTGCTTGGGCAGCACATGTGCGCGTACCTTGGGAACGGATATTCGCTATGGATGTAACGACCTCTATCTGTTTCGCAAGCGGATCTTTTCGCGGATTAGACGTGTACAGCCCGTCGACATCGGTGAGGAGAAAGAGGTAGTCGGCATGGATCATCGAGGAGGTAACAGCGGAGAGGGTGTCGTTGTCCCCGAATTTTATTTCCTGAACAGGCCTCAGCTGCGCGAGCATACCTGAGTAATTTGAGCACTTACGCTCACGGAGACGGTGTCGTTCTCGTTCACGATGGGCACCACACCCATCGACAGCAACTCCTTGAACGTGTTGACGGCATTCAAGTACCGTGTCCGCTGTAAAAGGTGAGGAGCTGCCCTCTCTGCATGGTTTGACCATCCACATACATCGGAGATGTCCCCGCGCGTCAATAGCACCTGCGCAATCGGCTGTTCTAGCTGGCCAAACAAGTTATCCCACAGCGCAATGAGCCGTCCCTGGCCAATCGCAGCGAGAGCCTAGCCCAGATCAGCCATCGACCACACCTGCGCGCCGTATCGCCTACCTGCTTCCCCGAGAGACTCTTTGGCCGGCTGGCCATGTCCATGCGCTTCAATCCGACGCCAATAGCGCCGGAGCTGACTAGCACGACCTTGTGGCCCTGCTGGCGCAGGGACACCACGGTTTCGACGACAGAGGAGAGGGTGGATAGGAGGGGCTGGTGTGTTTTCTCATGAACAATTGAGGAGGTCCCTGGGGCCACAACATAGCACATACATGAGCCGCGAGCTGATATTGCGGGCGCGCTGCCGACCTAGTTTAATTACAATTGTGCATGGATGCCGAGTGCGTGAAGCCATGATGCAGCGTCAATTTTGGGGCGAGTCAAGAGCTCAGTTTCCTTTAGATTGTCGACCTCGAGATAATCCTTGTCCAGAAGACCAAAGTTTGCACGAATCCGTCGAAGCTGCTGAAAGTTTGGAGTCAAGCCGGAAGAGGTTGTTTTGGTTTGTGTCGTTTAGGACGCGCCGCATGCTGACCAATCACCGTAAACTCAGTCTCAAACCACCATGTCCACTGCGCCCTTTGTTTTCCACCCAATGCGCGACAGCTACTACCTTGACACTGTAACCTTCAAAGTACGCGTCGATTATCTTTCACCGTCCAAAACCATCCTTATTTCACGACCCAGGTCGAAAATGTTCTTTTTAAAATTCCAAAGTGGCAATTCGAGACAAACTCTGGAGTTTTCGCGACCACCTTTTCTCTTCCTCAGTCCGAGGAGAAGGGTGAAGTCGAAGGCTCTGATGATGAGCATCCCTTCCGGCTGGACGGTATCAGTCGCGTGGAGTTCCAAACTTTTTTGAAGGTCCGTTCTCTTATCAGCAGACGCGACGGTGAAACATGAAACATATGCCTCCTTTGCTGCAGGTCTTGTACCCATTGTACGCGTCTCATGCAGCAATGCCACACGAAATACACTGACATATCGACCAGGTCTCCCATCGCCAAGACGCCATCGCTCTTTCCCGTCGAGTGGATCCAGGTCCTAAAGCTGGCCAGCTTGTGGGACTTTGTCGAGCTCCGCGCCTTTGCCATCGAGCAGCTCAACGTGTACGCCGAATCACTCGATTGCATAGCGCGCATCCAGCTTGGCCGGGACTACGACGTGTCGACCTGGATTCGCTCAGGCTACACCGAACTAGCGCGGCGCAGAACACCCATCACCTCCGAAGAGGCCTCTAACATCGGCTTCGAGGTCGCACTGCAGATATACCAGCTTCGAGAGGCGGCAGCTGCGCCGGCGAGCCTTTCCAAAAATCCGTTTGCCGTGGCCGACCTCGGGACGGTATTCGAGGATGAATTCAAGCGCGCCGACTCTGCGCACGAGCTACTCCCCCGCCTGCCCCGAATTGAGGGCCCGCAGCCGGCACCCGCCATTGCAGCCGCCACTGCCTCAGGCAAGCCTGGCGTCTCCAAGCGCAAGGTCTCTCCGGGGGCAGCAACCGCTAGCAGTTCTTCGGGGGTCGTCACCGGCGGGGCGAGCCCATTATTCTCCTTCACGGCTCGTAAAGGGCCGTTACCCGACCCCACGACTGTATTCGCGAAGCCTCGAGCCGCTACCGTCGCTCCCACCAGCACGGCAAGCGCCGCGGCACCTTCTGAGGCATCTCCGTTCGGGAAAGACTTCAATGCTGCCTTGGCGACATTGGCGAACAATTTGGCTCAAATGCAGAGCAACTTGGCAACTTCTACGCTCACGAGTGATACTTCCAAAGCAACTACACCTTCGTCGTAAAAGGCTAATCAGTCACGATGTAATACATGTACGAATCCACTGATTAATGCCGTTCAGCAAATGCGGGATACTCGCTCTTGAAGCCGCCGAGCCAGCCCAACCAGTTGCCCAGGGTGTAGTTTGCGAACCGCCCGAGGTTGAGGGGCATCTCCAGCACGACGTCCGCGGAATACATGAACGTGAGCATCTGGACCGGGTTCGGGGCAATGTTCTGCATCGTGCAGGATGAGAGGTAACTACATATGAGAATAAGCTGATGCTGGCGGCAACGACAAGGAAAGAATACCCGTAGAAGTTTCGCACAAAGGTCTCGTCGAACCCTGGATTGGGCCCGCCGCGCACGGTGATGTGGACATCGAGGTCCACGCCCGCGGCGGGGTCAGACCAGAACTAGAAATATATGAGCGCCGCGCGAACAAGACATCCGAGAACATGCATACGGTGTGCCAGTGTCCCGGCGGGATCGTTACAGTTTCCCCAGCCTGCAGCTTGCCCGACTTGCCGTCGAGGATATAGCACAGCACACCACTTTTCTTGGGGTCAAAAATAAGTAGGCAGACATAAGACATGTCGAAGCGCAACCATACCACGTCGAATGTCTCCGTCTGGTACAGATGCCAGTGATATGGCGCTGCAAACCATATGTCTCAGTCCTCACGTCAGGCACCGTCTACAGACAGCCCGACTCACGCGTCGCTGTCGATCCACGGCCTGCTCTGATAGTACACTCTGAGATTAACTTGGGAACAAGACAAAGATGAAGAAGGCTAAGAGGAACGTGTAACAGACCCAGTGTGCGGGTTCGAGTGCGCGAATATCTGCCGCGAGGTGAAGGCGCCGTCCTCGCTGTTGTGGATCGCATACGTGCGAAACGCGCCGCCGAAAAAGACCCATGCGCCGTCCGCCTCCACGACGGGCGCCTGCAGGGGTTGCTGGGTGTAGTTCAAGCCAATGAGGATGATTCGGGTTCTTAGGGACGCACTTTTGGGAAGAGGAAGGATAAGGCCATGCTGGGCGGCGTGGAAAGAAAGCGGCGCTTCTTCGACCGAAACGGGAGATGCATTACCACGACACGTATCAGTCGGTCAACATCGTCAAATTCAGTGTACAGCTTCGCAGTCAGGTGATCGTGTTTTTTCAACCAAGGTCCTTATGTTGAAAAGGCAGCCATGGGAATCGTCTCGTCCCTCAGGTGCATCAGCGCTGAGATCTCAGAGACCAACTCGGTGCCAGGTTCAACGATCCGTACTTGCTCGTCGCTGTCTCTCCACAAGCCTGAGGTTGATTCGGGGATCTCGGACATGTTCAACTTCAACCAACTGAACGAACTGAGCAAGAAATCAAACACATCTCGTTAATCATAAACGCGCTTTGATAACTAGAAACCACGTTTCATGACTTTCCTCCCGTCGACGTGAAACCCATCGTGAAGCAGTTCGCAGTTGCTGATCGTGGCGGCCGTATTTTCGCGTCGTCAGACCGAAATCAACGTATCTGAAGCAAGAAATTCGAGAATTGACTGGCGTTTATTTGCTTACATGTCGTTGGTGTAACTGATCGTCGAGATAAAGGATCGGACCAGTTTGCCGAGTTGAAGAGGACTGGCCGACACTGGACCTCGTTCCTCCACAATCGGTCCAGATCATACAACGGACCCAGGAGGCCGTGGCATTCGTCAGGATTTCGATGAAGCATTTTCATGGACGGATGTTGCTCAAGTAGTCGAAATTATTCGGGAAGATCTGGAGGACAGGGCTTCTGTGTAAAGCCAAAAGGTGGGGAATACAAGCAACCATTTCGCCGTAGGAGCAAACAGGTTCACGGAGCTTTTGCCTTGCGCCCGAGAGAATTGCACTCTTACGCCACTGCGCGCCAAAATGGACGCTTTTCTGTCCGTGGTTGATGAACATGAATAGGACGGAAAGAGGAGGTGCAAGCATACCCTTGACAATACTCGTGTAATATGGAGAAAGGGTTCCCATCGAAGCCGTGCACGCTTCTCCAAGCTGAAGAGTCTTGGATGCAATCTTCCCTGTCAAGTTAAGGTCGCTCGCCATTCGGAGAACCAGCTCTATATAAAAAAGAGGCGGACCTAGTGGGGAGAAGAATGTACACGATTCATACGAGCCAAATGGAATGTGGGAGATAAAAACACTGTCACATCGGAGAGGTGACTGACCGTCAACACCGAAACTGATCCCAAACCATTGGAGACGCCTAAATTCAATCCGTCGGTAAAACTACCTTGTTTTGCGTCAAGGTTTGCCAGAATGTCTCGAACCTTCGCCCTCAGAACTGCAAGTTTACGCGTTTTATGTTCGATTTTGTTTCTTCAACAGGGCTGGCGAGATGATCCAGAGTCCCGTTAAGACGTTGGGTTGCACGGACCTCAAGAATTTCGGACTCGTGGATAGACGCAAACAGGGCCGCCGCCGAGTGGGGGAAGGAAGTGAAGAAGGCAGGCTTCGCATTGCTCTTGGGAATGAGAACCCGCGCAAAGACGCGTATTTTTTTCATCCGTTCAGTGGTGTTGGAAGAATTGTTCGACCACTTTGAGACCATTTAAAATACGGCTGTGAGCGCATTTACTGGGACAAAGGGCAACTGCTCAACTAGGATTTTCGTACGGTTCAAGCATAGAAATGTTCCGGAGCGAGACTGTGAGAGGAAGAGGTTGATTGACAGCTGAGTGATCTCGAACAACGCACCACAACACCGTGACGCTCATTGGAGACGCTCATGCTCTTGAATATTCCGGGCATCCTGGTTCCATTCCAGCTACTCTTCAACCCTCGCATCATCCTCCCAAGCTTGGTTGTGAAAGGTCGCTAAAAGACCGTCTGTCTCCTTCCAGTCGCGTCTCAAAACAAACTCGCACAGAAAGACATCCGCCACCTTGATTTTGGCGCGTTAAAAGCAGCTGGCTACCGCGGAGCTGTATTCGACAAGGATAACTGTCTTGTACGCCCTTTGAACCGTGTTGTTGTGCCAAAACTCATCCTGAATAGACGTTACCGCACAAGGACGAGTTGGTCCCAGACCTGCGAGTAAGTTCGCACAATTAGGCGCCTGCAATGCCTAACTTGTGGCAGGATGCTTGGGAAGACTGCCGACAGACCTTTGGGGAAGGTAATGTGCTAATTGTGAGCAATTCTGCGGGTTCGAGATCGGATTATGCGGGCATTCAAGTGCGTATGCGGTCACTATGCCAGTACTTACATGCTAACGACCCCACAGGCCGAATCCGTGAAAAGGAGTCTACAAGTCCCCGTTCTATTCCATTCTACTCCGAAACCCGGCTATTCTTGCATCAAAGGCATTCAGCGATATTTCTCATCGTTGCGTACTCCTGTGAGGACCGAACAGCTCATTGTCGTCGGAGACCGGGTGTTCACCGACGTGGTACTGGCCAACCGTCTCCGAAACCTTGAAAGAGGCTCAGGGTTCCTACACATGTGCTTCCGATGTGTCTTTGAGCGCGGCGGAACGCTCGGGAGGGAAAATGATGTCGCTTCTAGTCAAAGAAGTACCGAGAGCGGGCCTTTGGCGATATGGACTACAAATGTGTGGAAGCGGGAGGCGACAATCATGCGCTGGTGCGAGAAAAAGCTCGTGGATATTATCCAGCACCGCACATCCCGGGATGAGCACGGACCTAGTCCGTTTCTCAAAGCGCTTCCGCCCCCACCATTGCCGACGCGATCTTGGAAATTTTGGCGGAGCTAGCATTTCATGTATGTGCACCGTCCCTTTCCGCTCTTCCTTTTGACTCAATCGCGACCAGATAGCATGTTTTCAATTTTATTACCGCAACGTGATGATCCCGACGGGTTACTTATTCGGTGTGGAGGCTTTGCCGACGTCCGATTCTCGTGGGTTCGTTGCGAAATTTCTTCTTTCCTTCCATGCCGTGTGCAATCTTGTGCAATGCGCATTGACGGAGATGGGACACTGTGATCATCTATTAACTCTGTGATGTAAGCGCTGCCCGAAGGATCCACATAAGCATCTCCGTGCTTATTCCATACGCTTCATCGCCTTCTCTTTCCCAGTCAGAAGTTAAATGCGGGGATGATCATCATGATTTTATCAGCGACTCAAAAGCTGAGTTCCCGTCTCAAGAGCAGTCCAGCCACCTCTTCCAACGAGCGGCCCCCCGTCGAGGATGCCGGGACGTAATATGGCGGAGCTGTCGAGCCCAGTCTCTCCAGCTCGAACAACCAGCATTTCAAAGTTGGCGAGGATCCTGCGTCCAGGTCGGACTCGGCGAGCAGCTGCACAGCCGTCGAGCTTGTCGATTATTCCCGCGTCCAATGGGGACGGTCCTACTCCACCGTCATCTCCTTCGATTTACTCTCTTTCTTCTGGCAGCGACTCCCGCCAACAACTCTCGGCTGAAACTTCAGAGAGACCCGACTCTCGACCTGCACTTTCCTCGACTGCCAGCGCTTTCTCATCTTCGGTATCCGAAGGGCACGGGGATGTCGGCAGGCCCAGCCAGCGTCCTGCTGATTATACTCCTGCGGACCTGGTCAATGGCCGAGGTACGTCTTGAATCTTCTCTTAGCTGCAAACACTGATGATCTTACCACTCGACAGCGGAGCTAGGGTCCGAACCAAACCGGAAAGCGCAGAGGCTTTCAGCCAATTACTCCTGGGCCATGAAGAGAGCGGATGGAGTTCGACCCCACCCAATCATAATCACCGACACAGGGGATGGCTACATGCAGGACGATGCGGCAGATTTGCGCACCACGGGAAAGTGGGCCGAACGGGGAACGCTTCGGCCTCTTTCCCCTTCCGAATGGATTGGTGCAAACGTCCTTGCCAAGAAGGCGTTTATTGGGTCGACGCCTGTTTCGCCAGTGGAGTCCGAAAACCTCAGCCCGCTGGTGGCGGCCTCGTCGCCTTCAACTTCGTCGCCAGCGACACCCCGACCTCTGTCTGTCTACGCAAACATGAAACCTGGAGATCTTGATCCCCCACTGCATACCAGTCACAGCTACACGCTCCCGGAACACCGTGAAACCACAACTTTGCTTACCGAGCATCGTCGACGTCCACGGTCTGCGAGCGAGCCCCGTTCGTTCCTGCGGTCGCCGATTACGCTGCCCCGACACCACGGAACAGTGCCCTCCACGCCGACAGAATATATACTCGCAGTTCCTGCCCTCGACTCAGGCCCCAGATCCAGCGCTTCGACCGTCACCATCCTCCCTCCTCCCCGCCGCTCATCGCTGCCCAGTCCAAGTCCCATGCCGGACGACGTTTACTTCACCGCTGCGGGGCGCCCCGAGTCGCGCATGTATATCAGCCCCGACGCCGCCCCGAACTACCTCCCGCCAGCATCCGCGGCGGCGCCTACTCGCGCGCGCCACGCGCATACGAACAGCGAGCCGATGCTTTTCGCCGATGCGTCGGCTCCCATGGCCAGCCGCCACTTCCCCCAGAAATCCGAGCCGTCTGGGCGGCCATTTGAGGACTCTACGTCGCGCACTGACAACAAGGAAGGGGGGAGCACGCCCGTGGCGAGGAAGGAGGACATGTGGTCGGGCAACTGGAATCGGGAGGATATTCAGGACGTTATCCGGGCATTGCGGTCGCTAAAGTGAATCCAAGTATATGTGTATCATCATAGAGCTCTGTAGCATTATGGGCAGAGCACGAGCAGGCTTTCTCTACCAGTCTCTACCGCTGTAATATTTTCTTTTGTATTAATTATTTGTTGTGGCTGTGTGCCGGCTATCCACGTGTGCGCGTCCCCGTCCGATCAGCCGATACTTTTCTCTTAACGCCGTCGTCGGCCTCGACAACACTCTGGCCGCGCTGGACTTTGGCTGCTCTGTAGACGGCTAACGCCATGCTTGGCCTTCACGCATTCTCATCGACGCGCACTCTGCAAGTCTCAGGCTGCCGCCACCTCTTGTTTCGCACCTGGCCCTCACAAAATGCAGCCCATTTCACCCGACGGGCCTTTGTCCCTGTGGCATTTCCCAGGCCCTACAGGTCGTATTCAACACAGCCGACTGAGATAGCAGAGAAACCGCCACGGCCGCCACCGCCAAAGCCGTCCATACTCTCGCGGTTTCTCCCACAGAGTTTCGCTGCTTCCGAAAGCGCGTCGTCGTTTGGGAAAATCGCGGCCCTGGCGAAACCGGAGAAGAAGCCCCTCCTCATGGCCGTTGGACTGCTCTTCGTTTCGTCCTCCATCTCTCTCAGCATACCGTTTACCATCGGCAAATTGATCGACTTCTTTTCCTCCGCGAATCCAGTACGCTCCTTTTTCGTCTCGGAAATTGACTCGTTCAACTCATCGCTCCCTAGCAAATGCCCTTGGGCTTGTCCCTATGGCAGGCCTCATCCATCCTGTTGTTCATGTTTACTGCTGGCGCCATGGCCAATGCTGGGAGAGCTTTACTTATGCGAATGGCCGGTATGTATGGAGCCGGTTCGTTGCCGGTAATTCGTACTGAAGCGCGTGTTTCAGGCCAACGAATAGTTGCGAGGTTGCGCGAGCGTACCTACGCTGCCTCGCTCGAACAGGAGGTAGAGTACGTTGAGAAGGGCGAAGGAGACGTTCTCAGTAGACTTTCCGTGGACACCAGCATCGTCGGAGAGAGGTCTATTTTCCTGCACCCTCAGTCACCGGCGCTTGCTTACCCTCACCAGCGTCACCCAAAACCTCTCTGACGGCTTGCGTGCCGTCGTCATGTCATCTGTCGGACGTGAGTGCATTAAATTCACGGTTTGCAGCCATTTTAACTATTTTTCAAGTCGGCGCCATGTTCTACATTTCACCGAAACTGACCATGCTGATGCTCGTCGTCGTTCCCCCGGTATCCTTGGGTGCAGTGCGTTTTCTTAAATCGCTCGAGCGGAAAACGTTTGATGCTGCGCGTTCAAGGTTTTCTATGGGCGGTATTTGAAAAAGCTTTCAAATCAAACCCAAGAGGCTGTTGGAGAGATGACCAAAGTGGCTTCTGAATCTCTCTCTGCCCTGCGCACAGTGCAAGCCTACAATGCGCACGAACAGGAGCAGGTTAAATTCCATGAGCGCATCGGGCATGTCCTTGCCTTGGCGCAAAAGGTGCGCAGCTGACATGATCCCACCTGTGGTACTAACATCGTTAACAGGAAGCCACTGCGTCCGCCATATTCTTTGGCACCACCGGCTGGAGTGGCAACGTTACCATCCTGTGTTTACTCGGATATGGTACTTGACGCTCCCCTTCCACTCCCAACGACCGTGCATTGAATCATTCCAGGTGGCACCTTGGTGTCTCAGGGACTAATCTCTGTCGGAGACCTGACGAGCTTGCTCCTATACACCCTGTATGTAGGAAATGGTGTGTATCGCGGTCGACTGTGTGCTTGTTTTGCATGTTAACCTCCTTCTCAGGACTCTCAATGCTGACGTGCGTATTCCCCTCTGTTTTCTAGAGAGTGTCATCTGAATGCTTCATCTTTAGCTCGTTCTTCGTGCGTGGAATCCGTCCCCCATCGACTAACTCTCAAGCCATCACTAGTCCTCAATCATGCGTGGTATTGGCGCCGGAACACGGATATTCGAATTGCTCGACCGTACACCGGCTATCCCGCCGCACAAGGGCATCGCCGTTTCACCCGAGCGTCGTGGAGTCCTCAAATTTGAAAACCTCCAGTTTGAGTATCCGAGCCGCAAGGGCATCGATATCCTGAAAAACTTCAATCTCGAGATCGGAGTCGGTGAAAGCGTCGCCATCGTGTAAGTCCTTCACAAAAAAACCCACTTGTGAGCTTCCATTCATTTGTCCCTAGAGGAAAGAGCGGCGGAGGCAAGTCCTCCGTCCACTCATTGCTACTGCGGTATTACGATCCCGTGGAGGGCAAGATCACTTTCGACGGGCAGGGTTGGTCCCGTCACTATTCGCGTCAGCAGCGACCTAATAACCGTTCATAGACATCCGGGAATTCTCGATAGAATCATGGCGAAACGTCATTGGGGTAGTACCACAGGACCCCGTCCTATTCACAGGCACGATCGCCTCCAACATCGCATACGGGAACAAGGACGCAACTCGGGAGCAGATCGAGCAGGCCGCACGGGAGGCTAACTGCGAGTTTGTGTGGGGTATGCCGCAAGGATTTGACACACCCAGTGAGGAGATTGTATTGCCGCTACGGGGACGTACCTCATCGTCACCTCATTGCAGTCGGACGGCTAAGTCTGAGTGGCGGCCAGCGTCAACGGCTCGCGATTTGCGCGCGCTTTGCTCAAGAAGCCAGCGTTCCTGGCGCTTGATGAGGCTACGAGCAGTTTGGATGCGACCTCGGAGCACCGCGTGCGTTATAAGCGGTCTTTACATTTCTCTTCCAATCGACTGATCCCTCGCCATAGGTGAACGACGCCATCGACAAGATCCTTCGCAATCGGCATACGACTTGTTTATTCGTTGCGCACCGTCTGTCGACGATTGCAAGGGCAGAACGGATAGTCGTTCTCGAAGGTCTGTCGAAGCCTCTTGATGACCGAGTTTAGGCTCACCCCGCGCTCCGCGCCTCAGATGGCCGAATCGTGGAGTCTGGAACTTATCACCAGCTGGTAATTATTGGACCGCCGCACCTATCAAACACCTCTTTAATTATTACCGCTAGGTCTCGCGTCAAGACTCCCGATTCAGGCATCTCATGGCCGCGCAGCTTAATGCGGCAGCTGGAGAGAAGGTGACGTACACCTTCGAAGCGCCCGAGGCACCCCAGGAACCCGTGGCTGAGGCTGCGGCGGCGGCTGAGGCTCGTCCGTGAGACACGACTTCGACGCGGACCGACTTTGGATGGAGACCGCGCTCTGCGCACTTAGACAATGTATCAAAAGATATCACACCCTTATAGTATTTTTATTGCTACATAATACCAACTTAAAGCCCACTCAAAATAACGGGCTTAGACGCCTTGACACGTTGGATACGCGTGTGCTCGAAGTATATAACTTCTCGCCCATGCCTTCGACGACTCTTCATCCCACGACATGGACACCGCATCGCCCACGACTGGGGACAGCGATGGGGACAATGAATCGTTGTCCAGCAGCCAGAGCTCGAATTACAGTCTGACCACCCCGCCTGGGGTGCCCTCGGGGCAAGGGATCATCGAGAATATGAAGACGATGCTGGGCGATTTAGATGTGAGTGACAAGAAGGAGCTATGCGAGTCAATCAGACGAAGCATGGGCAGCGTACATTGGGCGAATTGCACGGCCAAACGTTGCAGATCGCGCTGCTGGGCGGCGAACCGCAATTCGCTCGGGATATAGAAAAGTATGCATACATTAAACGATCTGAGGGATTTGGCTTATATCCCAGCACGCAGTCTTCGGCGGCAACTGGCTGACCATGATCGGCGGCAGACCGAGGGTATTCAAGAGGTCAAACGCAAGTAGACGCATGCTTTGTGCCAGGTTCATCCAGGTTGACTGATCGTGCAGTAATCTTGGATCATGTCCTTCGGTCAGAGGTAGTGGAGCTATTGAAACAACAAGGTAAGCCTCAGTTACGCTAAGGCGCGGCAATGATTTCAACAGTAGAATCAAGTGGAGGTCGATATTGCGCGGGAGGTCGATCAGCTTGTGGAGGAGCAGGTTGCGCTGTGCTTGAAGGATCACATCCCCCAAGAGCTCCAAGACCAAGTCGCGGAGCAGCAAAGAATCCTGGAGGAGGTCCGCAGAGACCTTCATAACTCGTGAGTCATCGAACACGATGCAGGAGCCTCCGCCGATGATATTCCCAGCGAAAGTCGACGCAGCAACGCCGCGTTGAGAGAAGACCATGAAGACGACGTCCTTCAAGCCATCTACAAAGCAGACGGATCCGTTCCGGACGGGTTCCCCTCCAATCTGAAGGCTCTGTTCGACATGGATGTGGCCACATGCCGTGCTCTCGTGGCGGAATACGAGCTGCCTGGTGGCTCCGAGTCGCGAGAAGGCAATTTGAATCGGTTAATGCAGTTCTTGGGGGTCAAATACCAGCTTGTGAGCGACACACTCGTCCTCAAGGTGAATCGACTGTTTAATCCGATCCTAGGTTCGAGATGGAGCGGCCACACGCAACGTTGGTTTGGCCTAGGGCAAGTCTCAGATAAGGAGGTTGACGGTAACTTCCGGGAGATATTCCCACGAATCCACAAAAAATCAACCTTGAGTCAACCCTCGTTCCTGTATCGTGCTCGTTCCTCCTTCCGAATTGAACAGCGTTCAATTTCTCATCTCTTTCGTAAGTCGTATCTATAGTGTACATCCCACACTTTTGCAACATTAGCACCATTATCGGACCCCGCCCGCCAACCCTAGAATTTTCCCCGCAATTGCCTGAGCACGAGATGCCGCGAAAGTAGCATTAGAGCGATCGCCGCGAGGATCATGCTGCCAGCATAGTAGCCGACAATGGTGTATCCACCAGTCGCTGAATTTATGGCTCCAGAAATCGGGGGCCTAATCGATAACCACCGGTAAGGTTTTTCGTCGGGCTAAGAGAAATTCAAACCATACCCAGCCACGGCGCCCAAAGCCGTCAAGGTCATCGTCATTCCAGACCGCCGACCCATGTCTTCAATTTCCCCGAGCTGGTATATCGGCAGCAGAAAGGACGAGACATATACCCCAGATGAGAAGCTTCGATTAATCGCGGTTCATGAATAACGCAACATGCGAGTCCAACCCGGAAAACTCACCCGTAAATGAGGGCGATGGCTACGAAGGAGCCCTTGGAACGAGCCAAGGGCCAAACGTAGGTCATAATCGCAGCAACGGCAGTCATCGGAGTGATGACGTTCACGGCACCTGGAGAAATTCAATGAGGACAAAGTGTATATGTTCAAATGAGACGACGAACCGAATTTATCTGTCGTAACTCCCGCCACCAGGCGTCCCACGAAAGAGGCCGCGTTCGCAATCGAGATCAAGTAGAACGCAAAGTCGGGGGAAATCCCAACGAATGTCGCACTGATGTCGATATATGTTAAGACTGGACTCAGTGAACGAGTCAACGGTGACTGAGGGGGAGTTGAAAGTGCAACTCGCCAGTATAGAGACCGAGGAAAGCGACGACGCCTCCGAGGCAATATACCGTATAGGCAGGATTCCTAAATGCGACCGGGTTGAACAAGCCTCCGGTCTCTTTGGGGGGAAGTCTTCGTCGAACAGTGAGGTTGGCGATCCCAAGAGTGAACAGTAAGATGAAGCCAAAGATCCGGAGTGTCCATGGGAACCTATGCACAAATGAATTACTTTGGAGGGGAACGAAACGCATGCAGCATACCCTACTCGGGGTATTAAATTCCGCGCGACAATCTACGCTCAATGTTAATTTGGCGTGCTGAACCAGGGATATGGCGTACCGGGAAGACAGTGCCCCCGATAGATGACCCTGTGGCCAGGAGCCCTGTCGCCAAACCTCTTCTTTCCTTCAACCATAGTTAGTGTGAGCTGTAAACAGAGGGACCTGTAAAGATATACCTTGAACCAATGACCAATAACGGCGTTAATTGGACCGAATAAAATTCCTGAGCCCAACTGGCTCGATTTAATCCTAGCCCGTCGATTCACGAAGAGAGACGTACCCCAACGGCAAATCCTTGACAGAGCAGAAAGTGCCAGTATTGCGTGCATTGCCCGACGAGAAATGTGGCGGCGACAATAATGGCACTCGCAATGAAGAAGGGAACTCTCAGATGCCCTCGGTCAAAAAAGTGCCCGCTAATAAGAGCTGGAATGAAGATCATCGAGTACTGCATCAAGGAGGATTAGTGTTGCATCCTTTTGTCTACGAAACGCGTCAACCTGAATGGAGCCGATCCAGGCGCTGTATCCGATCAGCTTGGGCACGGTGTATTCATTTCTATTAAACACGACCCACATATTCGAGGGCGATGAGTCTTTTAGCAGAGTCTGTTCATAATACGCTTGGAAAACCTGTTAATAAAATCAACTAAGTAGAGCAGAAATTACGAGCGGGGAAATCCACTGACACCCCAGGCGTTGACATAACCGAACCTTTGAACCAAGCATCAAACCCAGAAGACTGACGGTTTAGAACGACCAACACGCACGTCGAAAAAGTCGTACATATCCCCTAGACGAGGCTCAGCTTCACTGTACATGTATGGCGGCCAAGAAATTTCTTACCCCGAGAACCACAAGCCAGGCGCTTAGGCCTCCATCGGGATATTCTGCAGACCAGATATCCGGTGGTGGAGTGATGCCGTGAGGGCTGGAATCAGCCTCTGTCTTCTTCTCTGTCTTCTTCTCCGATTCCACTGAGGCGGTCCGATCGTCACGGTCTTCTGTGGGTTCGACGAGAGTGAGGGATTGGGCCATGAGAGTTGGGGAAGGGACAGAGGTCTGACTAAGGCATGCATATGCCCGTAAACTTTTTAAGTCGTCAACTTTCTTCCGGCGGTCCCGTTGTGAGTCGGCCGGCGGCGTTTCGCCGTGGCCGGAGATCTGAAAACACACCGAAGATACTTATTTTTGTGCGAGTTTATCCCCAAGGAAGAGGAAAAAGCCAGGGCTGAATGGCGAGGCCGGTGAGGTGGCTTACATTTTCTGTTTCAGTGACCAATTGCAAGCAAATCCAGCAGTAGAACATTATTCTCAACACGCCGCGGCGACTCGGGCCGATAAATCGGGGCGCGGACACACGCGGAAGCAAATCATTTTGTGGCGGATTTGCAGAACGGATCGCCGTCCGGCGCCTCCCACAACGCGCGATCCAGAGGGCGGAATCCAATAACTTTATGATTAAAAACTCGTCTCAGATCGTAATGATACTTAATGAAAGCGTTACTGTCCAGATAAATAATTAGATAGTAAAACACGTCCGCAAGCAATCCCGGTCGACGACGTATAAACGCGCACACAACACCATATACTCCTCCACTCCACTCTACTCTCCAGCAAAGAGCCGAATGATCATGTACATCGTCGAGCCGACGAAGCGCACGACTAAACAACAGCAGAGGTTAACGTAGGAACACGGACAGTGGGGAGGGGAGGGACGTACACGCGAGACCAGCGACGGAGAACAGCAGGAACGCCATGTAGCCGTTGACCGCATGTGAGGCGACGATATCCGACGTGCCCTTGCCGTTGGCGGTCGCAACAGCCGCACCGAGCAAGCCCTGCAAAGAAACGAATGAATTAGCCAGGACGCGATCCATAAAGCGGGCTGCTCACATTGGTCAACGTCCACGCCAGCAGCACACTAAATGGAAGATGGGGATCAGCCATGTATGTTTCTTTATACGGCCGAGACTCACTTCGTCCGGAACGTCCGATAATAATCCTCCTGCTGCGTCGCTGCATCAGGTTTCGAGTCCGCCTTGGGCGCCTTCGTATTCAGCACGTGTATCGCGTCCTCGTACGCCGCGTTGATATCATTCTCCGACGTCGGCACCACCGCCTCGACCTCGTTCTTCTTGTCGCCCTTCCCGGTGGACACCGTCCCCAGGTCCGTGCTCACTTTGTTGTCACCCTTCGTCCCCCAAGAGACGTCGTGTACGTTCGCGAACTGGTCCCTACACATTAGTTTTGCTGCAAGGAGAAGAGGGAGGGGAGACGCACGGCATAGACGTTGAGCACGGCAATGTAGGACGGCGCCATGAGCAGGTACTGCACGAACGACGTGATCATATGCCACGGCTCGAACTGTGGCACCACGCGTCAGCACCATCACATAGACACCACCCAGCAAAACAAACGCACGAAGATAACCGACGCGAGGACATAGAGCCCAAACGTCGCCAGGAGCGACACGACGATATTCCGGAAGATCGTGTTGGTGAAGAAATCCGACACGCCGAGCGGCCCGCCCTTCTCCGCCGACAGCTCCTGCACGCCCTTGAACGCCAGGAGGAACGCCGCCGTCTGCAAAGATATACCACCGTTGAGTACATGCGACGAAAACTGAGCGAAGGAAGACCACAACGCACCGTCATGTATATCGTGATTATGCCAAACCCAACAAACGCTAGTGTGTACCCCCACTTGGAGCCCTGCGGTCGATTACCCAGCGAGAGAATGAAGCACATGATGAGGAGGCCGAGGTAGAAGTACTCTAGGATGACGTTGACGATGTGGATGCCGGTAAGATGGAAGTTCGGGTCCTCCAGCGCGCTCGTCAGAATCGTGAACGCGATGTAGTAGTTTGCCTGCACAATACCGTCAGTGCGGGAAACAAAAGGTACGGTAAAGGCGCAAAAACGCACCAAAGCAAACCACGCAAAGATGAGATTGAAGAACTGGTAGAAGATCTCGACGTGGATCCAGAACTTGCGGATGAACGAGTGCGAGGAGCGGTAGATGTAGTGGAAGTGCACGGTACTGTGCACGGCGGCGAAGAACGAGCCGTTCAACCAGCGACGCCGCTGGGAGATTAGCTCGGGCACCTATGCGCGTCGTTGAGCTCAGCGTAACAGGACGGAGCAAGAGGCGGCACACGCACCTGATCGGGCACATCCGTGACAGCATAGGCCGACTTGACGTAGTGCAGGATCCAAGACCCGCCGCGCTTCGAGACGAGCTCCCAGCAGAGGATACGGTCCTCCGCCAGGTACATGTTCGCCGTGAAAATGTCCGCACCCGCGCCATGCTTTTCGAAACAAAAAAACGTCAGTAATCCGCCCAAGTACGAGTACGCAATACCCACCATCTTCTCTCCGAGGAAGTACTTCTGCAGCGGGCCCTCGCCCTGCGTGTCGTTCTGCAGCGCGATATAGCGGTACGCGCTAAACGCGCCGGGCAGCACGGTGATGTACCCAAAGACAGATTCTCTGATAAACGGCCGGTCAGCAGTTTGCACAGGAAAGTCGGATCTCCGAACTCACAGCGGTTTATCCAGGATATTACTCATCTTGTACTCGAAGTTCTGCGCGGCCACGAGCGGGTTGATGAGGTTCGCGCCGTATTTGCCTGGCAACTCAATGAGCATATCATATTTGTGAGAAGAGAAGACACCGACCCTTGAGGGCGACGATCTCTCCACAGGCCCCGCCGACGTTCGAGTTGATGTCAAAGGCCTTCCACAAGTGGTAGATCGAGGTTGGACCGGGCTGCGTACCGACATCGAGCAGCACACACACATTCGGCTGCAGAAGCGGACCGAACGCGTTGAAGAACCAACTGAAGCTTTTTAGATGACGGCCGGTGGAATAAACGACGAATCCACACACCGATGAGAGTTGATCTTCTTCTGGTTCTTCTCCTTCAGACAGAATATGATCTGCACCGGAACCGTGCCCTTCTCGGGCCCGTGGATCTGCAGAGCGGGCGTAACGCTGATCTGCGTCGTGTACTCATAGATATGCGCAGTGACGGGTGTGTCGTTGACTTTGTTCTAATGGAAGAAATGTCGGTCAATCGCAACCGAGGAGACGCCGAACGGCGCACCTTGGCTATGCCCTCCTGGTAGCACCCCATCGTCGCAAGCACACTCAGCGTCCGGCTGTTAATCTTGCCGCGTCCGTCGGACACCACACACACGACGACCTTTTTCCACCCGTCCTTGCCCCACGTCTTGGAGCGGTCGCGCTTGCACAGATGCGCGACGTTTTTAATCACGCCGTGCATTGTGCGGCAGAACAGCTGGGCTACCATGTGAGTATTACAAAAAGCTAAAAATGCACCACCACGCACCTCCTCGTCCTCGTTGTACATGGTCATGACAATAAACAGCTCCGTGCGCCGCGGCGGGTCGTAGTGCACTTGCCGGAGCGTGAACCCGCTCGACTTGAAGTCGTTGGGGTCGCACGTTGCGGCGCTGTACCGCATGTAGCTGTACTCGCGCTCTGTACGGTTTGCGCACATGTCGAGCAGCTTCTTGGGCACGGGGGAGTCGAGGACAAAGTTTCCGTGGAAGAGCCTTAAGGGTTGTTAGAAATCTTACTGGTACCAAAAAAGAAGAATACGCACTCGACGCGCTTGATGGTCTTGTACCGCCGCGGCACCCGCTGGGGGATGCGCCCGTACCGAATATTGTTGTTTATGCTCCCGTCCTCCTCTGGGATATAGTCGCCGGGTACAGGCATATTGAACCCGGAATGGCTGGAGGGATCCCTACGTAGCAACGGCATGTCGCCATGCTCGTCCTCCCCCTGCTCTACGGGGCCGTCGTCCGCGAGAGAGTACGCATTTCGTGCATACGCGGACGAAAGCGGTGTGCTGCTCGGCTGTGGGGGCTGGAAGGGCGTCGCGAGATAGTCGTGAGTGCCCTGTGGCGGAGGGCTATGGATGGGGCCGCCGTATGGGTCCGCTGGGGGGTACTGGCCCTGGGGCGGGGGACTGGCTGCGCCAAAGTGGTGCGCGCCGGTGTATGGGTCGTACGGCTGCATCGGGGGCCCTGGCGGCGGGGATCCTGCAAAGTGCACCCCTGGCGGTGGGGTGGAGGCGTAATGTGCGGCATAGGGGTCCTGGGCGTGCTGGGTACTCGGAGTCGCGAATGGGTCGGTTCCATAATGACCCTGCTGCTGCTGCGGCTCGTATTGGGAAGTGTATGGGTTATACCCGTCGTTGTAGCCTTGGTGTTGCGCCTCGTCGGCCTACGAGTCTACAGTCAGTTCTGGCGGCCAGTATAGCTCGCAATGGATCTGTTACCTCAGGATAGCGAGACATGGGCGTTGCAGGACAAGGAGGACACTGCAAACTGCGCTTCACGAAACCAAAGGCGGAGCAAAGGCAAAGGGCTGTAACTTGATCACATCACAAATCACCTAAATTGGGTAAATCCCTTGGTGGGGACAGAGGATATTCGCCTGGGTCTCCCCTGCTTTCACAAAAATCCCAGGCAAAGGTGGCTGGTTTTACGGCCAAGTGCTCGATTTTTAGGGTTTTTTTCAAGGAGAATTCGGATCAGATTGATGATTTGTATCGCTAGCAAATCGTTAGAATCTGATATGTATGAAATGGCGAGGATTCTCGAGGATTTCAGGGTCAGGGTCGCAGACTCGTCTCACACCTGGGCAAGACGTGGTAAGAATGGAGAAAGCACAGGAATTCGTGCCAGACGAGAGCAAAGTTGGATGAAGTTTCAAACGCTTTCCTCAGTGTGAAGTAGCTCCAGGAAGCGGCTGAGACCAGCAGTGCGAAGCGCGGGCATGTAGCATCGAGAATCCGGACTAGAGGTACGACTCGGGAGCTGCATTGAGTGTCTCAGTATCGAGTCCATTTGAGCCAGAAGTATCGAGAGTCCGGAAGCGCGGTGCAATTATCGCGGCGGGTTGGACTGGACGCGCGAGTCTGACTCGGAATACCGTCTTGGCTCGCAGTGCGGGACAGTGGCATTAAGATTCGCGCGTCTACGAGCCAGCACGGTCGAGCAACGACTCCCAGTCGACGCAAGATTTTAGTTTGTTGAGCCTGTATACAGGGTTTATCACCACCTTGATGGATGTACTGACTCCTTATATCCGCGCGAAGACGACTTTTGCGAACATGGTGGTTGGGACTGAAGAGCATTTCTGCCGAACCAAGCCGAACGCGTGAGTCACATTGCGCGTGTACCGTGACACCGTAACGCTCACCTTTCTCGTCCTTACCTCGTCGGGAAACGATGGAAAAGGGGAAGGTAGTGACCAATCCACCCCCGGTTCTTGGATCTCACGCCTCGTCGGTCTAATTAGCGCAAAACTGTAGCGGCAAAGTCGTCAAAAGTGGCCAAACGGTAGAGCGAGCTTTCATTCTGGGAGGAAGAAGGCCATATTGACTGTGGTGCTCAGCGATACGACTACAGCGCTGCCGGCTGTGAACTATGATGTTTCCGACGTACCTCCGGAGCTATGGGCTCACGTTTCCGCCTTTGCATCCCGCCAATCCATCGCCCGCCTTTGCACGACCTCTCGTTATCTCCACTCACTTTTCTCGCCTCTCCTTTATGAGAACATTGTCGATCCGCCCCTCGACCATGTCCAATCTTCGGCTCTCATCACAGTACTGAGCGGCCTGCACACGTCGAACAGCCAACCTCACCCGGCGGCGCGAATCCGGCAGCTCCGTTTGACGGACGGTGACAAGTATCGCAGCCTCGATGAGATTAAATCCAAGCGACAGCTCATCATCCAGTTGCTCGGAAACATGTATACCGGACCGCAAGGGCAGCTTACCAACGGATCCGTTCTGCGAGCTCTGCATTGGCATCTGGCGGCGGCTTTGGACGACCTCGGCCGAATTGTGGGTGTTCCGGGGCGCTTTCCCAATCTCAAAGAGCTTGTTGTTTCTACCACCGGAACGAACAATAACTTCAACGTGCGTCAATATCACCCGCGCCTGGATATTCTTTAACGACCTGAATCCTAGTTTCTCCAAATCGGAGGGCTTGGAATTTTAGGGCTTAAACTCGACATATTTGGTGGGTCTATATACTCCTAAGAGAACCTTTATTCACGATGAAATTAGAACAAGACTACAACTCTGGCAATAAACTCTGTTATAAACTTGCAGAAGCTTTGCAAGTGTTGCCTTTGTCCTCTCCTCGTCTTCACACATTGCGACTGGAGGTGAAGATTTGCTTTACTGAAGACGAGTTCCCGTTCCCAGGTTTCACCGACCTTGTCGATGCTATAAACCTTATACATCTCCCTCACCTTACAACCCTCGATCTCTTGGTTGACCCGATCCCAAGTCCCGATTATTATCCCGATGGACCCCCGGACGACCTTCCCCGCGCGGACTTTTCCTCGTTCTTGGTCTCTCACCCGACGCTCTCGCATCTCGCGCTGAAGTCCGGAACAATGCTCAAGGAGGACAGGTCTTTCCTACCATCTCTTCGCTCGTTCAATGGGACGTTCGAGGATGCCGCGGTCATCTGTGTTTCCCCGCGTCAACTTGAAAAGCTCGCTCTCACATTTACGAATCCAATATATTTCGACATCCCCGTTTTTCGCCCCGTTCCGCTGGAAAATCACCTCTCTCTCACCAGCCTTCGCATTACGGCTACGGATAGGGACGGTTTAGTGCAAAAATTTACGAATGAGATATCCCCTGCATCCCTCGCTCAGTTGGCCACCTCTTTCCCTAATCTCACCCATCTCGATATCTGCCTCAGCGAACAGATGGTATATATTTTAAAAGCTTTCATCGACATCCGCTGATAATAACACAGACGACATATCGGGAGACGATCTCCACGCTTGCCAGGCTCGAAAGTCTCTCGATACGGGAATATAGAACCACCACTTGCACGCACTTGAAGTGTTTCCCGGGCGGACGATGCCTGGGACCGACGCGAAGCGCGACCAAGGTCTTTCCGGAGGGTGGGTACATCGAAGAGCTCACTTTCCTTCTACCTGCTCTGTCCAACCTCGGGTCGATCGAGGTCACCATCTTGGGAGATCATATCTTTGAATACGAAGATAACGAAGACATCTTGTACGAACCGGCTCAGACGGAGGTCAACTACAACTTTTCCGTCGTTCGCAGGTCCACCACCGACGCTGAGATAGTTTTGAAAGAAGCCCGCGTAGTTTCCGATACCCGGTAAGCAGTAGAACATTGTTTTGAATGTTTGCACAGCTCACGAATCACCCAGTCATTGCACTTGCTGAACGTGTTCTTTGAAACCCATATCTTGCTCGCGCACTAAATATTTTCTATCTTGCATATTTGTACTAGCTAGTCTCTGATTACACCCACCTTTCTGTACTTCAACTCGAATGCTGCTTGGATGCGCCACGAGCGGAAGGACACTCGTCTTTTCCCTTCGCGATCCGACTCGACCTTCACCTGCTCCTGTAGTGTAATAGCTGCTCAGTCGATACATTAAAATCTCTGCTGACCGTCGCAGGGTAAGGAACCAAACTGACAGATTCAACTGCGCACAAACTGCGCAAGCAACGCAAACTTTCTACCGGACAAAAATTCGTGCTCGTATAAAAATTTGTGCTCACATATTGTTCAAACTTCAAGGCATAGTAGTGCCTCACATCGCACCGCGGTCGGACGAGTTCGCGACGATGCCGCGCCGTGTCACACTGCATGGGCGGCATCGTGACATCATTTCGTGACGCTCCCTTTCTCCCTTTACCTTGTCCGGAAAACAATGAAAAAGGTCAAGGTAGTGCTCAGTCTACCCCGGTTCTTGATTCTCACAGTCTTCGGTCTATTTAGCGCCAAGATGCAGCGACAAAGTCGTCAAAAGTGGTAAAACGGTGGAAGGAGTTTCCTTCTGCTTTGTTCCCATATTATTGACTACAGTGCTCAGCGATACGAATACAGCGCTGCCGGATATGGCCTATGATGTTTCCGAAGTGCCTCCAGAGCTCTGGGGCCACGTTTTCACCTTTGCCTCCCGCCAATCCATCGCCCGCCTTTGCACGACCTCTCGTTACTTCCACTCACTTTTCTCGCCTCTCCTCTATGAGAGCATCGTCGATCCTCCCCTCAACGCTGCCAAATCTTCGGCTCTCATTGCTGCACTGAGTGGCCCACAAACCTTCAACAGCCAACCTCATCCGGCGGCGCGAATTCGGCAGCTTCGTTTGACGGACGGTCGCAAGTTTCGCAGCCGCGACGTGATTGAATTGGAGCGACCGCCAGTCATTCGGTTGCTCAAGAATATGTACACCGGACCACAAGGGCAGCAGCTTACCAACGGGTCGGTTTTACGAGCTCTGCATTGGCATCTGGCGGCGGGGTTGGACGACCTCGGCCGAATTGTGGGTGTTCCGGGGCGCTTTCCAAATCTCAAAGAGCTTGTTGTTTCTACCGCTGGGACAAATAACAACTTCAACGTGCGTTGAGATCCTTTTCCCGCAGATATCCTTTCAATGGCCTGAATCCTAGTTTCTCCAAATCGGAGGGCTTGAAATATTGGGATTTACACTGGACCTCGATATATACGGTCTGTGTTTACATCCTTAGCGAGGTGCTCCATTCACTGATTAAGTTAAGTAGATCACGATAACGACTCCAGTAACAGGCTCTGTTATAAACTCGCAGAAGCTTTGCAAACATTGCCTTTATCCTCTCCTCATCTTCACACATTGCGCCTGGAGGTGAAGATTGGCTTTTCTGAAGACGAGTTCCCGTTTTCTGGTTTTACCGATCTCGTCGATGCTATAAATCTTGTACATCTTCCTCAGCTCACGACCCTCGATCTCTTAGTCGAAGCGATCCCAAGTCTGGACTTTTACCCCGATAGACTCCCGGACGACCTTCCCCGCGCGGACTTTTCCTTGTTGTTGGAATCTCACACAACACTCTCGAATCTCACACTAAAGGCTTCCGGAACGAACCTCAAGGAAGCCAGTTCCTCCTTGCCGTGTCTTCACTCGTTCAACGGGTCGTTCGAGGATGCCGCCTTCATCTGCGTCGCCTCGCGTCAACTTGAGGAGCTCGTCCTCACATTTATCAATGCAGACTCTTACGACCTGCCCGAGTTTCGGGTCGTTCCGCTGCCGAAACACCGCTCTCTCACCAGCCTTCGCATTGAGGCTCTGGATAGCATGGGTTTGGTGCAGAAGTTGACGAATGAATTATCCCCGACGTCGCTCGCTCAGTTGGCCACCTCTTTCCCGAATCTCGCCCATCTCGACATCTGTCTCTGCGAACGAATGGTGCGTCTTTCAAAGGTTTTTTTAAAACATTCGCTAATAATGGCGCAGACCAAATATCAAGAGACAATCTCAATGTTCGTCAAGTTACAGAGTCTCTCGATACGGGAATATAGAACCACCATCTGCACACACTTCGAATGTTACCCCGGCGTTCGATGCCCGGGACCAAAGCGAAGCGCGACCAAGGTCTTTCCGCGAGGAGAGTACATCAAAGAGCTCACTCTCCTTCTACCTGCTCTGTCAAAACTCGTGTCGATCGAGGTCACCATTTCGGGGGACCATGTTTACGAACACGACGAGGACACAGACATCTTGTTCGAACCGGCTCAGATGGAGGTCAAGTACGGGTTTTCCGTGGCTCGCAGGTCCACCACCGACGCTGAGATAGTGTTGAAAGAAGCCCGCGTAGTTTCCGATACTCGGTAAGTATCACATATTATCTGGACGACGTTTTCACAGCTCACAAGTCCACCAGTCACTGCACTTGCTGAACACATTCCTCCGTTCCTCCGAATGCATCTTGCTCGCTTCGCTCTGCCCCACATTTGTTGTCTTCGCGTTGTGAGCCTTGTTTACCGACCATCTTGTACTACCGCCGGTCACTAATCAATTTGATACTGCGACGGCTAACCGTTTGAGCGATGAGTTGAATCGAGAACCACGATCACGCGGCGGCCATCACAGCCAAACAGCCTCGAGTTCGACGAGGTGCTGTGTTTCGGTGTTCGCGCACCGTAAGCGCTGAATTCTCAGGCAACCGACTTCAATGAAGTTAGAGCTCGTTCTGTGAAAAGAGGAGGCTCCCTAAAACCCGACACCGCGACACGGCGGGTAGTGTTGATGAGATGTGCAACACCCAGTAAAAGCCGACACATTGACCACGCATGCACTGAATTACCTTCAACTCCGACACATTGCCAAGCATATCTACCAATCGTGTGAACTGATGCGATTGATGATGCAATACTCGAGCGTGGTTCAAAAGTCCTTAACCACATATAGGGCCAGGACAAAATGTCGCGATTCCCGCGGCACTGGCACGCATTGACGCGGCGGCGCCCCGCCGAGGTTGAAACCAATTTTGGGCGTGTTCTGGTCTTCAGAAGGGCAATTGTGGGCAGAGACAGTAGTTAGTCCATCCCCTCGGGTTTTATCATATACATAATGCGACGATAGTGGATTGAATGCTGCAAAAAATGACGGGTATAATACCGAATGCATCCCTGGATGTTCTATGCCAACAGAGAAATAAGGGAACCTCTCTGAGCAAAATTCAGCGTCACAACAAACATGCAACGGCAAAGCCCGGGCAGTCCGCGTCAAACTCGCTGCAGTCCGCGTCGAAGTCGCATCTGTGCGCGGCAATAATGCCTCGCGGCAGACCCGTGCCATTCCTGTGGTGATCGTAGTAATCCTTGGACAAACTTTGCCCGTTCTGTGGGCTGCACTGTGCCCTGCCAGAATTCCGACACCAGACTCACGATCCGCAACGGGCCAACCCACGGCGCGTACCTTCAAGTTGGCATGTCCCCGAAGTTTCTGGCTGATTGTACATTGCAACTGCGGAAGTTAGGCAAGATGTTTGCTGTGTGCAGACTTCTCATTTCTACCGCGGCGTGGTTGAACCGGCATCGAACAACACCGAGATACCCGATTCAGTTCCCACAGTTCAATTTCAGCCTTCTCATCCCGAATGACTATTGTGCACAATGAGAATGAACTGATCAAGTTGGGAATGGAGTAAAAAATGACGGAGATTAGTGTGCCGTGTCGACGTAGGTCGAGAGACGCGGCGCCGCGCACTAGTACTATCTCCGACTGCCTTCCGAGCCAAACTAGGTACCGAGCCATTTCGATAATATAGCCTATAAGCATATTGCACAGGGTGATTTAACACCTCTGGGATGGAGCGGGGTGTCTCAGGATATCGTGAACCAAATTTGGCGGCGGAGTGATGTGTTGATCAAAACCTGTGCCCCGGTTGTCTCCGGTTGGTGGGTGGGAATTGATGTTTTCTTATCTCCGAGCATAGCCGACGCTCTTTCCTCGCGCATTCCTCCGCCAATTCTGGCTCGATTCGGGACTTTGGGGCCTCTACTTGCTCCTGCTATGCTGGGGAATGTACTATAATGCCACTGTCCCCCGCAATCCCTCGAAATACTACGCTATACTGGGCAAGAACCACTCGACTTTGTTTTGGGTGACTCTGGGCCAAGACGTCGATGGTGGCTCGCCCAACGCTCCACCGACCCTCGGGCTGGGTTTATATATCGAGTATGCATATCCGAATGGTGTGGAACTTATACTTGAACCTTTCTTCATTGCTTTGATATCTTCTGTGGCCTCCTTCCCCGAGCCACCCATTTTCGTTGTCTCAGATTCACGGACCTTGTTTGGTGAATCCCTGGATGCGGAGGCCATCCTGCGTCTTTCAGTATGTGCCAATACTCACCATTGAGCCATATGTGCTCCAGTTTGAACAAACATCGCCCCTCTTTCTTGCAACGGAGTCGATTTTGTTGATCCGCCCAATTTCGCGGCTATGGCCGCCCAGAAGCGCATCTCATTGAGACGGTTCTGTGCCTTGGAGGTATGGCCAAAGTGCATAGAATAATGTTTTAGAACCCCCCTGAGTGAGTGTGAGTGCACTGGGACCCAGAAGACGTCCGTGAAATGGTAATTTGGCGGGGTGGCTCGAAAGGCCGTTTATGACCATTTTGGGGTAGCACCGAAAATAAATTCGGTGGGGACCAGCAACAAGGCCTAAAAATGCGGGAAAATATAGTAATCTACTCCTACGATGCCTGGCTCCATTCTAGGGTAGGTATCCCGGCAGTTACTGCATGGCAGGGGGAGGCCAGAGCGCAAAAGCTTTAAGGTGGCTCGATAGCCGGTTGCTGATAGTACACACCGACGCGGCGATGTTCATCTGCTAGTCATTTTAAATAGGCCTTCGTGAATATACAGTTGAGCTGCACCTAAAATACAACAGTCTGCGGTTGTACTCGGGGGAATCAAATTGACCTGTACAAGATAACGCCTCCGCTCCGCTCCGGCAACCTGGAATTCTTGCTAGTTGAAATTCAAAGTGCGTATTGTTTAGCTGTAATTTGCAGTCAACAGTAAGTGCCAAATTGGCAGTAAGATACATGGATACAGTACGTCCCGTGCCACGGAGCTCGTCGCCAAGCGCCGTCGCGGCGACCATTAGAGAATTCGAACACAGACCAACGGTTGGCGGAACCCATGGGTGAGTCAGTAATATCAAGAACAGGTAATGAACTCTGAGTGGCGCTGTTCAACTCTAAACTCAAGTTCAAGTTCAAGTTCGGTCTGAGTCCGGTAGTCTAGACCCACTTCAATTTAAGTCGAAAAAGACTTGACCCCCTACATAGACTTACTGACACTGCAAAAATTTTGCAAACGGTGTGGAGTGGAACCTAGTGCAATTTTCATTATAATCCTATGTGTGTTCTACAATATAACGCCCGAACCCTAATTCAAATTTTGTGTGTACATATCTACTGCGCCGACCGCGGTGGAGAAGGAGAGAGATGGGAGAACGAAGCGGGGGGAGGGGGAATGGGACAGGTACAACCTGGCTAGCGGGAACCAGCGGACACGGCCTCAACATACAGTAGCTGCGGGATACAGTCGTAGCTTGAAATTGTGAGAGAAGCATGGAATCAGTGAAAAAGCGGACACACTGGGTGGGGCGGGCATTGTGGTGTGGCTTTTGACCGGGGGAGGATGTCGGGGTATGCTGTTCGGATTGGAAAAAAATTCACATCATATTTATGTGGGCCACACCTCTCTCGTGTGTCTCGCAGGAAGGACCACATATATTTGACTCCTTGAGAAGACCTCATCATATATTCAAGTAACCAAATTCCAACTTCAAGGGGCGGGTCAACATATTTATGAGGTCTCGCAAATTTGAGAAGAAGGATGTCCAATATTTATGAACCCGAACTTCAACTTCAACTCAACTTCAACTCGCATAATATTTGTAACCGGCCATTATTTATTTGTGTGAGGCCCTGCTCATCGTCGCCTACGGTGGGCGCGCACATCCGCTCATCGCCGGCCACAGCAGGCGGGGCATCCCGCCTCACGGCGGCATTGTGTCAGTTGGTGTTCAAAGTTCGGGGTTTGATTCTGACGTCCGCTGTTTGACGCTGTTCGGCTGCGCACCCCGACATCTTCCGCATCCCGAGCTATCCCGAGTCCGACCTCACTGCTCCTCTCCTCCTAATTCCCGCGTCAACGCGCGGCGCGAAGCATCAACTGGGGCTGTAAATTGCTAGCAGCCACGCTGTACATCCACCCGCTCCCTCCGGGTGCCACAAAATCAACAGGTCCGACTCGAACCTCGGCCCAGGGCGAGGGGAAGGTGAAAGAAACCCGCACGAGCTGAGTATAGCAGAAGACCGAGGCTTCCGATGGATCGAGGGCTCAGTGAATATTCTGTGGCCGTGGGAACGCGGGGGAAGAAAGACGGTCGCTGCCACTGACTCGCTGGTTCAAGTTGTCACAACGCTGTGCGGGAGGTAGCGAACCACAGCCGAAGATTGATATGCCTACGGCAGGCCTGGGAGCGGAGAGAGGGAGCTATTCTCAACACAGCCTGAGAGGAGCGGTGAATTACCTCTCAGATCTGGTTCTGAGCAGTGAGGAAGGCGAACAAAACACAGATCCAATACAAGAGCTATCAATGGACAATCACCAGAGCTCCAGGTAAAAGACAAAGTTGGTGATGAGCTGGCAAGACTACGCGAGGGAAGGGTACGCGTTGCTGACGCGTTGTTTGCTTCGGAGATTTGCGCCAAACTCAGTCAGTGACTCATCAGCATCGGCACCGGAAGCCGAAGCCCGAACCTTGAACACCCACCGACACAACGCCGCCGTGAGGCGGGATGCCCCGCCTGCTGTGGCTGGCAATGAGGGGATGTGCGCGTCCACCGTAGGCGACGATGAGCAGGGCCTCTCATAAATAAATATTCGCCGGTCTCAAATATTAGATGTGTGTTGAAGTCGAAGTTGATGTGAGTTCGGTTTCATAAATATTGAATGTTCATCTTCTGAAATTTTCAAGAGCTCATAAATATGTTGACCCACCCTCTGAAGTTAGATTTTGGTTGCTCAAATACATGATGAGGTCTTCTCAAATATATACGGTCCTTCCTGCGAGACACGAGAGAGGTGCGACAGACATAAATGTGATATGATTTTTTTTCCAATCCGAACAGCATAGTCGGGGTGGGAAGGAGGGGAAGGAGGGAGGAGGAAAACTATTAATCCCCGCCCATTATATAGCACCAGGGAAATGTGTCGGAAGTTAACTTGTGTTGGGGGTTTGCTAACAGTGTGTCGGGCTTTTTGATCACTGTGTCGGTTTTGCTGAAGGAACTGTCCCAAGAGGGAAGATGTGTCGGATTTTCCAATCCACGTGCGGGAATTCAAAAGTGTGTCGGGTTTTCTGACATTTGACACGCCGTGTCGCGGTGTCGGGTTTGCTATATACTCGAAAAGAGCGCCGACCGGAGGATATATATTTAGTTTTGAATGCTCGATCCAAGCTCCAGGAAGCTCGACAAGCGACTCAATGCGATTCAAAAGGGTCGCGCATCCGATAATTTCTACAAAATTGACAGGTCAATGCGAGAGCTTGAGTATATTCAAATTTGAACCACCAAAACCGGTCACAGCTTCGAAGCGACGAAGGTTGAAGAGTTCTGAATTATAGAAATAATGTGCTGCGCAAGCAACTTCGGTTGTTCTTGAGGTATCTATTCCAAACTGCCTTAGCCTGAGTCGAACTGAACCGGTCGATGGCAAACGCACCATATGTCCGGACCCCTCGACGCAGCCAATCGAGGCAAATGTTCGCCCCTGTGTGGAATCCGTGATGCTTTCCTTGAGTTCCTTCGAACTGCACCCAAACGGGGTTGAATTTCTGTATGCCGAAGAGCAGAAAAACACTTACAAGAGGTCATCGTTTCCCGCCCAGATTATGTGCACCGGAAGCCGGGCGCAAATCTGGTTCAACCGCCAGAGGGAGTCAAACTCGACGTCGCCGTACGCATACGGAAGTGCTTCATGTTCCTTGGTGCAGCTCAAGGTCACCCCCCGCTTGTCGGGCAAGTTCCAGGTCGGAAGTTCGCGTAGACCGTAGGCCTGTAATGGCCGTGAGCTGCACCAGTCCCGCGACCAATTAGAACTTGGGAACATACCACATATTTATCCAAAGCTTCGGGAGCCCACGAAGCCCATGGAGGTCTCTTCTGCATCCATTCTTTGGCGGCAGCAAAACTAGGCCATACGTCCCGCCGCGCGGCTGTTATCTCGGCGACAAGACTATACATCGGCGTTTTGTGGAGCACCCAGAGCTGCTTGGGAAAGATGGGTGGCTCGACGAGGATTATCGAGGAGAGCGGGATCTTGTCCGGGGGATTGAAGCAACTCGTCATCAAGACACTGCAATACCGCAGTGAGTGCGTGAACCACGTTGTCCGATGATACATACCCTCCCAATGCACCTACTGAATGACCAATTACAGTGACATTCTCTTGTTTAATGATGTCTCGACGGAAAATGGCGAGGGCATCGGCGTAGTCCCATATATCTTGGGTTCGACATAAATATCGGAATCACGACACATGGGCGGAACCTACCCAGACGATACCCCGATTTGAATCTGGCTTCATTTAGAACAGCAGACTCGCCATGGTTCTGGCCGTCGACCGCCCAAGCTTCTTGAATGACATGTCGGTGGTCGGCGTCGAAAAGAGCCTCGATGGTGGGCTCCCAGATTTCTTTGTCTATGTCGTGTGATAGTCAGTCGTTATCTGCCGAAAAGAAGGAAGGACACAGACTAAACCCTGTTCCGTGGGCGAAAAGCAGAGTGATTCCGGGAGTGGTCGGTGCTTGAGTCCGCTGGTATCTTTTGCCCAGAGCAGTGAGCGGTACACCTCGCGTGTTCGTCTGAACGCTGAACTTGGTGACGGAGAGTGGAGGCATTCAGGTTGGGGACAGAATTGAAAACGAGGCAATGACGCGACCTCGGTGGGTCCAGCCTTGAAACGCCGCTGATGGTTTAAACTGAGAAAGTTCAACCGTGGGAATTCACCGACTTTCGAAGCGTCTTGGGTTTCTCGCTCGATTGATGCTACAACACAATTGACTCCTACTTCGTATGCTGTATGTGGTTTTTCGCCGACTCGGGATGCGTAACGCGAACATCATGATTGATGTACACTGACACCCACTACAACACTGACTCAACTAGGATTTGCCGTCCGGCGTCCTCGGGGTCGTCGGATTTTTTGGCGGAAATGTACACACCGACGCCCACTTGAACGGCCTCGCACCTTTTGTCGTATTGAGCCTCGAGGGCGTGTGGGCGCACTATCTCACGTTGCACGCACGGTCGCTGTACTTCTACTTAAACTGCGGCTCATCGGAAAACACTCACCTTAGACTTGCTTTCCACCATGGTTTCACAAGTTTGGTACGTCAATCCACCTCAGCCTTTGGACTCTTCAGTTGAAATGTCCTCCCCAGTCACCGGAGCCTCTCGCGGAATCGGTCGCTCCATGACCGAACTCGTGCTCAAGCAGGGCGACATCGCAGTCGCGACGCTGCGAACACCATCTGCCCTCGCCGACCTCACCAAAGCATATCCCCCCTCGCAACTCCTCGTCCTCCCTCTAGACGTCACCCACACCTCCGAAATCAAAGCCGCCTTCGAACAGGCGATCCAAACTTTCGGGAAGGTCGACGTCGTCTTCAACAACGCCGGCGGCTTCCAAGGCGGTGAGGCGGAGGGTATCCCCGAGGCAGAGGCGCGGAAGTTGTTTGATGTCAACTTTTGGGGCGCCGCGAACGTCAGTATGGAGGCGATCAAGGTTTTTAGGGAACTGAACAAGCCACCCGGTGGGCGTCTTTTGAACGTCAGCTCTACCACTGGATTCTCCCCCATGCCCGGCGCGCCGTTCTACGTCGCTTCAAAATTCGGTGCGGTTATACTCTATCATCATCACTGAGATTGAGCTCATCATAAGTTATATCGACAGCTGTCGAAGGATTCAGTGAAGCCCTTCGCATGGAATTGGATCCTGCGTGGAATATCAAGGTAGGCCCTCCGAGCTGCTATCTGAAACCCCGACTGAGCGAGCTGGTGGACACAGATCACTGTTATCGAACCAGGAGGCTATGCCACTGGCTGGGAGAAAGGGATGCAAGTCTTCCCCCATCATCCGGCTTACGACTTGCCCCATATGCCCACCGTCATTGCGCGCCAAGGGTTCACGGACTTCAAGGGGTTCGACGGGGACCAGGAGAAGGCGGTTCAGATTCTGTACTTCAAGCTGGCGAAGATGGACAACCCACCGAAGTTGCTGCCTCTGGGGCAGGATGCGCAGTTCATGGTCGGCATGAAGCTGAAGGCCATGCAGGATGAAATAGAGGAGTATCGCTCCTGGTCGGACGGATTGAAGAGGTCTGATCCCGCCCTCAATCTGAACTGAATGTTTTGCTCCGGAGAATATACTGGTTTCTCTTCCCCGATGATAATTCTCGCCATTCATGAGGGACTGCTACGCAATACTGGTGAATAAACTGTCAGCCCCGCTGAAAAGGTGGACATTGTGATACTCGACACGGAAATCGAACTTCAACCAACAGAAAGTTCAACCGTGGGAATCATCTCCCACTATCGTCCTCGCAGTCATTTATGACGCCCAGAAACGCTTAAACTACCTCTCACTACGCTACAAGTGTCTCTATCCCAGTCCAATGTTTAAGAAAACGGAAATTGAACTCCGATCAACAAAATTCAACCGTGGGAAATATCCGCATGTATGTTGATTTGGCGCTCATTCACTTCTGAACGACGGAAACACTGTAGCTACTTGTAACTACATTTGCAGACCCAGTGAAAGGCTCTGTCCCGGCTTGAATCGCTTGGAGGTACTGAAATTAGAGTGTCAGTAAGACAAGAATCAATCATTGACCCCGATTTGCCGCACCTGAGACGGGAGGACGCCGTGCTCAGCTCCCAGGTACGCTAAGTCGCGTCAATACATATATTCAAGTATCTAAATGAACGCAGCTTACCGAAGAACGCGTTCAAATCTTGGTTGAATGAGTTGATGGTCCCGACAGAACTGACGAAGGAGTATACCGTCCAGGTCTTATTTGTTCCCTTGGAGGCAGTGAGTCCGGCTCAGGTATTTGGCGTGACGGATGCGTACCTTCCAAAGATTCCACGTGTGGTTGGCAATGGCCGTGGCCGTCGTGAGCTGCTTCCCGATAGGCTGAGCTCTAAGTTGTGGAGGTTCAAGTTTGAGTTTGATTGATGGTCGGATTCGACGTACCCTCCAATACCAGACAGCCAAATCATTCTGAAATAATTCGTTAACGGTGCGTACCCAGGACGTGGCGGCAAAGCAACGTACATCTCATAACGCGAGGCCGTCGAGGCTGGATTCCCAACACTCGCGTCCCCAAGCCAGATGTCATAACTGTGAAGGTATTAGTGTGAGTAAAACGCCCGTTTGCGGCTCAGTCGAGGGTATTTACGAGACATCCGCACGGAGACCCGCAGATTGGGATGCGTAGGACCACTCCCAGGACGTGGGGAGGGACGAGATGTTGGCCAACTGCAGATTCAATTCGAGTCGGTTAGCTACGACCACAGATATTCAGATCGGGATTCAACCTACCCGGACGCCTTTGGCCGTGTTGGATATGACATTGGCGTCTGTACATATGCAGAACCGTCAGTCTACTGCATCTGTTCCGCGGTGCACACATACAGCTCTTGACATCGCTGGGCCCATCAGCCCAGGTGTAGTTCGTCCGCCATGAGACGGTTGAAGTCGTCGTGCCTGTCAGGGTCGACTGCTGGGAGCCCACTCCGGACGCTGCAAGTAGCCTATTAATACGCGGACAATGGGGACGGGTTTCAGAGTATACATACCTGCGCCCCATAGGTTCTGGCATAACGTGTATCGTCCGGCCGCGAGACAGTCGTTTGCGCCAGTGATAGTTTGGGCGGTGGCAAGACCCGTCAACAGGAAGGGCAAAACAAGGAAGGTGTAAATATGCATTTTGGAAGGTGGGAGTGAAATCGTCGGTGTGGTTGGAAGTACTGCCGTATTTATACTTGGCACGTCGCGTCTGGTTATGTACTGGCACAAGACCTGTATGCCGGGAAGTGCCGATCAAATGGAATACTTATTTCAAACATATCGTTCATGCGCTGTTTACAATAGGCCTCCTGGCGGAAGGACGGTAGGATCCCTCAGGATCTCATTCGTTCATCCTACGAGGAATCTCCTTGCGAGGTAAAATCCTACAGTAATATTTTTGAGCGAGCTCCGACTCGAAAGGCACAATCTTCCTGACCTTCAATTATATATGCAGCTGGCCATGTTGCCATGCGGTAAGCTAGCAGCTGCTTGAGTACTCCGAGCTTTCCGTGACATGGACTGGGAGGAACCACAGACACATCAGCAGGTGCTTCTCGCTCTTGCGTCCGTCCCTCTGGCCTCAGGTTCAATGTAGCGAGAGGCTGTTGCCAGCATGCTTCAAGTTGAGTTTACGCAGCTCTATCGGGCCTAAATGGTACGCCGGCGCAGGTACCCAGGGCGATACCGAGGTGGAATGTGAAATATTCGTCGGAAATCGGACCGGGGATCCGCACGTGGTTGGAAACAGAGTGATATCGGGAAACCGCTCCGAACCTACTTGCCTACCTCAGCGCGAGAGCTCAGCGGAAGAGGAATAAGGGGGGATGCTCACGCGATGATGCATAAACTGGCCCGGGGCACGAGATGCTGCTTTCATATTGCAGGTGATGCTTCGCCTCAACTGTGGCGGGAGCCTGAGAATAGACGACGAGTCAATAAGAAACACAGTCGTCAGTAGCACTTGAGCGAGGTTCAATCTTTCATTCGCTCGGAAGAGAAGCGTATAAGTCGTGGGAGCCGAGATTCAACTTCAACCGTGGGAACCATCCGCCGGAAAGGGAAACTCGTTCAAAGTTTGACGAACTTGTAGTACTGAGGTGCAGAGGTAGGTCTTTTCTTCAGGATGATCTTCGCTGGGCTTATTGCGTCGTACAACATATTGAAATTGAAGAGTGAATTTATTGACTAAGTAATCTTGCACCGTTAACCAGATCACTTTTGCAGGCCCTTCAAAATGGCCTCTGCCAACGGCACACTTGAAGCAGGGTTCTGTCCCGTGTAGATAGTCCCGTCAACCACAACATGCGGCTATGGATAATCAGATCCTGGAATCAACCATACAAAAAATTGAAGACGCACCCCAAAAGCTTCAGCGGCCTTGGTATACGTCGCGCCCAAACTTACGAGTCTGTCTTCCAAGGCAAACGGAACGTCCTAGGCGTAGATTGTGAGCAGCCGCATCACGAAAGATGAATGGTAAGACCCACCTTCACTTTGCCCAAGATGGCTTCTTCTGCGTTGGAAAACCCTGTTACCGATTTGCCGGCGAAGATCGATTTGCCCTGGGCGTCGGTTGCGCCCACGATGGCCCTGGTATGCAACGTCGTGAGTACGTCGATGCCTCATTTTATTGGTCCAAAGGGAACTCACGCAGGACCGTGGCAGACGGCGCTGACGATCTTTCCGGCTTGGTAGAACTAGTCTTCCGGTATTAGGGCGAAAACTCGAGTTGAGAAACGGAATGGAATTACTTGCCTCGGAGGCGAGCTTAATGTTGACGTTGTCGACCGCAAGATCGATAACGGGACCATGGCCGCCGATATAGAAAATCGCATCGTAGTCCTGATGAGTAGTGAGTGGGTTCCCAGGGTGCGAGATGGATGAATTACCTTGACGCTGATCGTAGAAAGCTTTGCGCTAGCAGCCAATTTAGCCTTCACCGTTTCGTCAGCGAGGAACTTGATGGAGTCCGGGTCGTTTTCGAACAGCTGTGGATCCCATTCAATCAAAAATCCCGCCGAAAACGCGGGAGTTTTCCCATACCTTTACGCTGCCTGGGTCAAGCGGTGGGTTGCCTCCCTTGGGGCTGGCAAAGTCAATCGACGCATGGGGAGAGAGAATATAGTAAGGATGAGCGGCCTCTGGTAGATACCAGCCCGATTGCGCGCCAGTAAGAGTTTCGGTGACCGAAGTGAACACAAAGAGGATGGACGGCATTTTTCCAAGATTTCAGTTGCTTGAGTTCAATGTTCAACGTTCAACTCTGGTATATAAATCCCCGCCCACGGTTAGTTATCCGCCAACAGGTCCGAGTCCGGTTTGCCGTCTTTCCGAGTCCATTGATCGGTTGAACCATATGTCGAGGAAACCGCTGGGAATCCGTCGACTACCGTCGTGGGAGTGAAGGGAGATCGCCGCGATGGGTCCCGATGGAGGTCGAGGAACGACCAAAGGAAGCGCCGAAGCGGACTCCGAACCGAAGTGGCCACGGGTTGTTCGACGACATGACATCTAGTCTCGAGACTTTTTGTATTCCTCCTCCTCCGCCTCCATGCACAAACTGGGCGGGTTTATATGGTTCTAGTTTTACCGCGCAAGCTGCAAGCCGTGCTCCAAGGACAAACAAGTGGACTCCGCTCGTTCAAAGTTACTACATCCCGCTGGGAGTCTATGAGCGCTCGACGGCCCCCGGAGGACTAATTCAGCCATATCTCTCCGTCTATCGTGCTTCTTCTAGGGCGAACACATGGGCTATTTCTCCCGAGATCCTTTTCTCCGTCTCTTGACTCCCTCGTCAACACCACCCCAATGCGTTTCCAGCTATGCCTTGCCTCGCTGTCGCTCATTTTCACCCTTGCTAACGCGCAGACTCCCCCGTACGCTCCTTTCCATCCATAATCTCGCTTTTTTTAACCCCTGCGTAGATTATCCGGCGCACTCTTTATTGAACCCGCGTTGAGCAGCGCAAAATGCCTCACAGCCGCGTCCAACGCCGACGGCGCCTTCGTCACCATTCAGACCTGCGCCAACTCGACCGCGCAGCAATGGACCTTCACTGGCGGCAGCGTCAAGCTGTTCGGGAACACCAAGTGTCTTGACGTCACAAACGGCTCAACTGTGAACGGGAACAAACTGCAGATTTGGACCTGCTCGACGAATAGCAATCCGAATCAACAGTTTTTCTACACCGTCGACAACCACTTTTCATGGACGAACATGGGAAAGTGCATCGATTTGTCGGGTGGGAGCTTGGCCGATGGGAATCGGGTATGTTCCTCCGTCTCCCTCTTCTAGCCGCCATTAAATCCTCGCAGCCACAAATATGGGACTGCGAAGGCTCAAACCCCAATCAGTTCTGGAACGCCCAGCAGGTGAACGCGCCGGCTGGACCCAAGACCGTCGTCCTCGACGGTGCCCGACTTGCAGCTGCGAAAGTCAGTGTTACACTCGGCACGGATCCAGCGTATGCCAAGGCTTTAGGTTCGTATATATCCTCTGCTAAAAATGTGCATTGAGGTTTTTCCAGCCGCTCTTACCGCACAAGCGGATGATTGGCTCGACCAAGGACCGTGGACAGTCACGAGCACGAAAGTCCTCGCACCTGGCAGCACGACTACCAAGGACTACGCTAGCCAGGCGCCCTACTTTTGGCCGTCCAACACCCCGGACGGGTGCCCCTGGGTCGAGCGGGACGGCGTGCACAACCCCGCAGTGGATGTCTATACCGACCACAACGACCGCGGGTCAATGTTCCAGGCGTCGTACATCCTGACCCTGGCGTGGTACTACACCGGCAACGCGCAGTACGCGCAAAAGGCCGGGCAGAACCTGCGGACGTGGTTCCTGACCAACGCAACCGCCATGACGCCGAACCTCCTGCACGCGCAATTCGTGCCCTGCGCCAACACCGGGCGCTCGATCGGGATCATCGACTTTTCGCAGCAGTACACCGCGCTGCTCGACGCCGCCGCCATCCTCGCCACCGGCGCGCCCGGGTGGACCGCGTCGGACATCAGCGGCTTCAAGGCATGGAACGTCGACTTCCTGAACTGGCTCGAGACGAGCTCGTTCGGCGTGACGGAGACGGCCGCGACGAACAACCACGGCACGTTCGCGATCATGCAGAGCGCGGCGATCGCGCTCTTCACGGGCAACACCGCGCTCGCGACCGCCAAGGCGAACCTGGGCAAGACGCGCGTGGCGGCGGGGATTACGGCGAATGGGTCGCAGCCGATGGAGCTCGCGCGCACGCGGAGCTTCCACTACTCGACGTTCGACCTCGTCGCGTACACGCGCCTCGCGGCCGTGGGGAAGAAGGTCGGGGTGGACCTGTGGGGGTACACGGGCCCGCAGGGGCAGAGCATTAATGGCGCGGTGGACTTTGTCATCCCTGCGGCTACTGGGGCGGCGAAGTGGGCGTTCCCCGAGCTCAACTTTACCGCGTTCGCGGCGAGCGATATCGTGCATGCTGCGGCGGATGCCGGAAACGCTCAGGCGATCGCTGCGGTTGGCAAGGTGCCGACGCCGCCTGGGGGGGACCTGTGGCTGCTTCGTCCCGCGGTGGAGCAGCTGGATCCAGTCACTGGGTAGTTGTGAATTCGAAGACTAAATAACGACCAGCACTGTACATATCTACCACACGAATTTACGATCATGACCATCGCTGAGTTCGGCAGACTCGAGAGAATACAGGCCCTCGGTCCATAGCGCCGTGGACAGTGTTCGCTTGCATGGTATACTTGCAAGTCGAGCGAGTCTGCATTCTTGCATTTATGCAGCGGCGCGCACTGGCAGGTCGGTTGCCGAACTAGGAATCAGAAGCTCTAAGCTGGGTGTGGATGTACGGCGGATGTTCCTGGGGTATATTGAGCAACAGTACTTATAGAATAGTACACTTTGTCTTCTTCTCCTTCTTCGCGTCGGGGGCGACGCCAACCAACGGTCCTCTTGCCGCGCGTAAAGCGCGAACGAGTGTGAAAAGCGCTCGCTCGACATTGAGAGCTGACCTTGCGGAGGTTTCGATGAACGCGCAGCCAAATTGTCGAGCGAAAGTCTCTCCCTCCTCCTTCGAAACCTCTCGCCTCACCCCCAGGTCGGATTTGTTTCCGACGAGTATGAGGATGGGTTCGTCCTTTTTGATCCTCTTCACCGTCTCGTGGAAGGTTTGGACCTGGTCGAAGGTAGCCCGCGACGTGATGGAGTATATGAGGATGAATGCGTCGTCTTCCCTGAGAAACGGCGAATGAGATGGGAGACGGCGGGAGAGAGTGGATGCACAAACTCGGTCGATTCGTCCCCGAGCATGGGTTCTTCAGCAGATCGTGAACTTCAAGGCGCACTGACAGCCTCCTAAGACGCACCTTGTCCCGCCGCGTCAATCATCTCGACGAAACACATGCGGTTGTCCAGGACGAACTGTCTGCGATATTCGCCTGGAGCGGGATCTCCATCGTACGAGCCGCCCTGCATTAGCAACGTCGTCAACAGCGTCGAAAGATGGTGGACTCAGGCTTACGACTGTTTAAGTGGATGATTCAATCCTCGCGGAGGTTAACGGGCTTGAGTGGGATAACGACTCACGAGCCGTGAACTAGGTGGCCATGATTCGCCTCAATTGCGATTCGCCGCGAGATCAACTTCAACGCACCATAATGGCGAGCGCAGTTTTGCCGACGCCGCTCTCGCCCAAAACCCTAATCCTCCAGGCGTCCATTACCGTGCCACCAGGGAGTGAAAGAGGTGTGAGCAATCCAGGTGATTCAAGTCATTCTGAGTCATTCAATCCTCTTGCGAATGGCTTTCGAAGTCTGAAGACAAGAAGAACGTTTGTTGATACCAAACAACTTGCTCTTGCTCTAGACCACCACAACCCGTTTGTGAACCCCTGTGAACCAACCGTGAATTCACTCTGACTGACCTCAAGAACACATTGGCGGCGCGTGTGAGATTATTGCTGTGCGCCTCTCGTTTGACGTCGACTTGCACGACACGCTCGATCGCGACAAGGGCCTCACTGACTCGATCCTCGTATCCGGTGCCGCCTTGGCTCGCATTGACTCCAAGAATCGGCATAAAAGAGCAGCCTCACGCTGAACTGAGCAATCTGAATCTACTCGCCCCACTCCGCCGACTATTTACTACCGCAATGCCTGGATCTTTTCTTGCCAAGGTCGCCGAAGACACGCTCGCCGCTGTCGAGAAAGGCTCGTACACGGATGCTGAAGGGACCACCCACACCCTCCACAATCTCGGCAAACCCGAGTTGAGCTCAGCGACGGACTTCTACCCCCCTGACTCGCCGCTCTCCGACTGGGCAACGAGCACGCCCCCTGCCCGTGCCGCAGACGCGCCAAAGACAGAGCTCGTGCTCTGCAAATGCTCCACCCTCGAAGGCGTCCAGCTGCTCCTCCCCCGTGCGCGCAAAGTGGGCGTATTGAACTTCGCGTCGGCCAATCGCCCGGGCGGCGGCTTCCTCGGCGGCGCGCGCGCCCAGGAGGAGAGCATCGCGCGCTCGTCGAACCTCTACTCCTCGCTCATGACGCCCACGGGCCAGCGCTTCTACGCGCACCACAAGAGCGCGGCGAATACGAAGAACAAGTATTACTCGCACGCGATGATTTATACGCGCGGGGTGCAGTTGATTAGGAGCGATGCGGGGGCGTGGATAAAGCCTGCGACGGTGGATATGCTGACGAGCGCGGCGGTGAATGCGGGGGTGGTGAGACAGAGGGAGGGCGATGGGGCAGGGAAAGATGAGAAGGCCAAAGGCGGGATAAAGGCGTACTTCAAGCCGGCGGCTGAGGAGGAGACCGCATCCGCATCCGCATCCACATCCACAACCACACCGGCATCCCCACCCCAGAATGTCGAACAAGCTATCGAATCCGTCATGCGCGAGCGCATGGGCCGCCTCCTCTACCTCTTCGAGCAACAAGGCGCCCAGGACCTCGTCCTCGGCTCCTTCGGCACCGGCGTCTTTCAGAACAAGGTCCCCATGGTCGCAAAGCTGTGGGTCGAGCTTCTCGTTGGGCCCAATGCGCGCTTCAAGGACTCGTTCGAGACGGTGGCATTTGCGATTATTGATCAGAAGACGTGTGCGGTGTTCAACGAGGTTTTCAAGGAGCTGAAGGTTGAGTTCAAGGAGCATGGGACGTAGCGAGGGTATGCTTTTGATCCCTGTTGTAATTTCATCTGTAATTTGTACTTACTTCAAGTGTGCAGCGAAACACTAGCATGATCTAGGCTCTGATAGTGGCCTGCGAGCGCCGAGACATCCAATTTGGCATTTACTGTAACATTGTCCGATGAACATCCTGCGGCGGCTCCTTTTCTCAGTACCCTCGGTCGCCCATCCGGATGGAAAGCCAGCATTGCATTCAAGGCAACAGATCTATCAGCCACCCCTCTACCTGCTTATTCATAAACTCTCGCTCGCGCTCGGTCCAGAATGTGTTTGCGTGCGGATATATAGATTACAGGACAGAATCGCAAAATCTCAACTGCTGGCCTGCTGTACTTTTACGATCCCCGAAGCTTCCGTAGCAGTTCCACTTCACCAACAACATAGGCTCGATCTCATGGGAACATTTTATCCGGAGAACCTAGTACATCCCACTGTGGCTGCGGACTTTGCTGCACGAGTCGAAAAAGCGGAGCAAGAGTCCCTTGCTTCAATGTCGGGATCAATATCGCCGCCTCGCGACTGTCCTGGCTCCCCCGGCCATTGATCAACTGTAGGGTGGCGATTTTTTGCGCCGATGGTGTCCTGGGCCTGTCATATCAGGTCATATCGTAGCAAAACGCGCAGCTTTGCGGCGCCATTCAATTTTCCGCGAAATTCCTGGCGCCGAGTGTTTCGCCCTTCTGGGCAGGTAGAAACCCCCATACGCAAAGTTTACCTCGCCTTTGGATGTGCTTTCCTCGCTCCAGCGCGCAAAATCGCTCCTGTTGGGTAGGAAGTGAACAGCGTCGAAATTTCTACCTTGTTTGTACATGTTCCTAAAATGTTCGATTGTCCTGGAATACTCAATTGTGAGCCGGAGCTGAGCCAGGTATCGCCAGCGAAGCGTGGGACCGTGTTCCCTAGCGTATACAACTGCCAGAAGAGGCCTATGCACCAGAGAGAGAGAGATTACAGCCCGGTGTCGAGATTGCTCCCTTATTTGTACATGTTTCCGGGATGTTCAATTTCGGTGTTCAATTTGTGTGAAATGCGCCGGATGGAGTTTTAACATCCCAGAGGTCTTGGAATATGGCCAATGCGTCAGTAGTACCCCGTATGCATCCCCGAGTGGCCTTCCTGCTCGCTGGCGCCTCGCAATCTGTGTTGTTCGACCCTGAAAGAAACCAAGCCGCAACTTGAACAACGAGCCGCGTCTGACGACGGTGGAAAGGCAGTGCCCAGCTTTTTGCGGGATCTTGTCAATTGCGTCGCTCACCCGTTGCTCTCCGTGGCTCCAATACCACCACCCTTGCCCGTTATTTTTGCTCGCGGGACCGTAACAACCACGAACTATTGGAACGACTCGCAAAATTTCAACCTACAGAGTGTCAATAGCGACACTGCCACCCACTCCGCTCTCGAGGTTGAGCTCTCCAGGCAAGCAGAATATCATGTTGATGTACTTGAATTGCGCACCCAGTGATACATGTACGCTCGGGGAGCTCGGATACTTATATCGGTGGCGGCGCCTATCTCTGACACGTTTGACCTCCAGCTAAAATTCTCAGGTGCAACTGTTTCACTCACGAAAAATGCAAGGCCAGGTACGAGCCAACAGGAAGAAAAAGTAGACGGCTCACCCATCGTCTTGTTTGCGTCTGTTGATTGATCACGCATATGGCTTCCCTTCCTCGCCGAAAACACTGGTCGAGATGTCGACTTGACGCTCTTGACCTCCTTGACTCACGCCAAAATGACCACCCAAGAAAAAACCCAAGATTTGGAGAACCTCAGTGAAAACAATGCAACCCCTACTGACCTCACTCCTCCGCTCGACATCTGGTCTGCAGAATATCCCGACGGAGGGGCCAGGGCGTGGCTCGTAGTCTTCGGCGTAAGCACCGTCTTCTCTCCAAATGGATCCCAATTGTTAACACGCCTCCTTCTAGGGCGCTTGCGCCTCTTTCTCGACGTGTGTACCTACTGCTGCGCCGTGCAGTACGTTTTCCGCCCAAGTGTCGTTCTAGATTTAACGCCTCCCTCATAGATTCGGATATGTGAACGCGTGGGGCGTCTTTCAAGCGTTTTATGAGGAGACTTTGCTCACGGAGTCGTCGCCGTCGAATATGTGCGTCCGCGAGTGCTTGCCTTCAAGGCTCGTCTGACCAGCTTTCGTTCTTAGTGCATGGATTGGCTCGGTTCAGGTTTGGTTCTCCTTTCCCTTTGAGGAAGCTTTGACTAACGGGTAGTGGATTTAGTATTCGATGGTCTTCGTCCCCGGCCTCATCAGCGGACACTATTTCGACCGAGGGCACCTCAAGATCCCCCTTCTATTGGCCAGTGCGGTCCTTGTGACCGCCACCTTCCTCGTCGGACAATGCACTCAGTACTGGCAGTTCCTACTCTGTCAAGGATTTGCTATTGGAGTGAGCCTCCGATTGTTGTTGAGAGAAATGTGAGCTTACGGGAGCAGATAAGTGCGGGGATTATATTCGGTCCTATCAGCGCCGTGATTGGCAACTGGTTCAAGCTGAAGCGCGGACTGGCGATGGGATTCGTCGCGACTGGATCGTCCATAGGCGGCACCGTGTTTCCCGTGGGTTTTATATTATCTTCAACCAGTCTCGACTGACCATGCGTGGTAGATCGTCGCCCGGAACCTCATTCCTCGCATTGGGTATGCCCTCTTGCCTGCCGCTTGACGTACGCTTACCGCTTGTTGTAGATTCCCCTGGACACTGCGCATCATGGGCTTTATCCTGCTGTGCAGCCTCGGGATTACGAATCTCGCCGTCAAGCGCCGCCTTCCCGCAAAAGAGACCGGTAGCCTCCTCAATCCCGTGGCCTTCAAGAACGTTGCGTACACGGTATACGTCGTGGCGGCAATAACGTCGTTCTTTGGACTCTATACAGGTATATTTGTTCGCTAGTGATTCTCGGTGCGCCTGGCTGACTCTCGGCAGTGTTGACGTATATCGACATCAGCGCGATGACCGTCGGCGTCTCGCCCGACTTTTCCTTCTACCTTATTTCAATTGCGAACGCGGCTTCCCTTTTTGGACGACTACTGGCGGGGCAGGCGGCAGATAAATACGGTATGGCCCTCCGCCAACTCACCTTCCAACTCTAACGACCTCGGTTTAGGCGCGGTGAATGTCATTGCGCCGATGACCGCCATCGCAGCCCTCATGACCTACCTCTGGCCCTTGGCCCGGTCGAAGGGCTCCTTCGTGGCCATCGCGCTCATCTACGGGTAAGCCTCCTCCACTCCTTTGTCGTCCTTCAATACTGACGTTGTCTCGTACAGCTTCAGTTCCGGCGCCTATGTCTCGTCCTTCATGCTTCCAATGTACCACCTGGGCGACATCGCGGACTTTGGGCGCCGCTCGGGCATGGCGATCTCGCTGACGGCCATCGGCGCGTTGGCGGGCCCGCCGATTTCCGGCGCCATAAATGAGGCGACGGGCGGGTTTGAAGCGGTTGGGTATTATGCGGGGAGTGTGATTCTGGCGAGCATCGTGCTGATGCTCGTTACGCGGCATTTGGTTTTGGGGAAGGTGTGGGGGAAGTTTTAGTGACGATGTAGCCGCGGGGCACTGTTCAACGAAATATTCCTTGCTACTCTTGTAAAGCCAAAGCCCATGCAAGCTCGACAGAATTTTTTCTGGCCATCAAATTGCCGGAAATAGACTCTGGCGTTTCGATGTTTGGTCTTGCTATACCTCCTCCTCCTTCCGACTTCATCGCCGCCTCAGGCCGGATGGCCTTGAAAGTGCCCTCCGTTCTGCTCAGGATTGCAGCAATATTGTGCCTGGTCGCATCGGCAGTCGCATCCAACAACACCACGTAAATTCTACTGTTGCTTCGACACATTCCTTGACTTAAGCTGGTTCAGGTTTGCTGAAGATCCGTACCTCAAATTCCGCCCCGCCTTTGCGCGTTCTCTCCCTGTACAAATCCTCCTGACCGGCGTCGTCCTTACCCTCGTCGCGGTTCTCTTCATCCACCTCATTTTCACCGCGCAATACCACTGGCCGCTCGCCCCAGTGAACTATGTCCTCCAAATCTCCGGCGTCGGCACGCTCCTCATCTCGCTCGTCGCGACGTTGCACGTCGTGCTCTCTGCGACCCAGAACGAGAGCCAGCATTGGCCGTATATGCTGAGCTACATCGCGGTGAACGTCCCGCCCCTGGACACTTCCACGAATGGGTGGAGCGTTGCGGAGAAGGCTACATGGTTGGTCATGAACGCATCTACCTCGGGCCTCATCCAGGTGTGTTGCATTGCCGGTCGGTCTCTTGGGAATTCGGCTAAAGTAGCGTCCGTTAGATCACACACATCCAGTTCCTCACCCTTTTGTACCCGTCCCGGATGGAGGGAAGACTCATATTTGCGCTCCTAGGTGCGCATTCATTCATCAATCATGTTTCGTCCGTCCTGGCTTACAGTTCTATAGGCCCTCTGGCGATCGTAGCAGCAATCATGCAGCTCATCCCAATCAGCGGCTCGAGCCACGTTAATAGCTACGCCTCGGCGATTCGGAACGTCTGCAACGCAACGCTCTCGCTTCTATTCACCACGGCCCTTGTTATATGGGGCTTATTGGTCAAGCGAAAAGATGCATGGCGCACGGACGGCGGGACTGCGGCGTTTGGGTGCGGCGCCGTCGCGCTGGCGCTCGTCAGCACGGCACTCAACTTCCTCTACGTGCCCCGGGAAGAGGAGTACATGTGGCTTCCCGGGCTCATGTGGGCCGTCGTGCTGTGGCAGAGCTTCTTAGGGTGGTGGTGGTGGGTTGGCGCTGGTGCGGAGGCGTCGTTTGATAAGGAGGAGCTCGCGCGGCTGGCGAGGCACGAGGCCAAGCGCGCTGCAAGGAAGAAGGAGGCCAAGGCGCGCCGTAAAGAGACGAAGGCGCGCGCAAAGGTCGTTTGGAACGGAGTGGCCGGCGCCCTTGGCTCGCGCCAAAAGTCGTCCGCGCAACCTTCTTCCGGCGACGCCGCGGAGGCGCTTGCGCCGCCGGATTCCCCGCCGCCGCCAGCGACGTCCTCGATGTCGGTGTCGTCCATTAACTCCTCGACTACCGTCTCCTCCAAACTACCGCGCTTCCTCCCGACGTTCATGCACCACTGGTACAGCTTGCTGCGGCACGAGCACGTCGTCGCGGTGCGACGGCAGACCGTCGAGCGGGTCGAGCGCATCCGGGAACTGGAGCGCGCGGATACGGGGCGCAGTGGGTGGGGGCTAGGGAGCTTTGCATGGCGGATTGACCGCGGGAAGCGGAAGTCGCCGGCGGAGGAGGACTTGGAGGAGGAGGAGGAGTACGAGATGCATGGGCGCGAGACGCGGACATCTAGTCCGAGTGTGCCGAGTGCGCCTGCTGTTGTGCGACCCCAGGGGATGTGGTTATGGGGCCCGCTCAGTCAGTGGCGGTTAAAGGACTCGACTGTGTATTGATGCGTCCTTTTATTCCTGTGTACGATAGCGGCGTGACGAGGATATGTATTCTACATTGGAGGTCTAGTGGAAAAGCAGTTTCCTCACTGGGCGAGGCTTTTCCTTAGGTTCTCGAGGAAGGCGTCGGTCGCGTCGCGTTGTTTATTTGGTGATTCACGTGGTGGTCAAACTTTACTCCTGTCCCGAACGCTACCAGTCCCACCGCGCGATGGAGGGTGGCCGCTACCCAAAGGTCATGCTGAACCGTCCTCGCAGCCAGCAAGCGGGCAAGGGCAGCCTCTACGAGGACCTTGGTACAAGTTTCGGCCTCAACTTGAAGAAGATGGCCGACCCCGAGATGGTCGACCTCGACAGCGACGACGAGATCAACAGTCTTCCACCAAGGTCTTCTCAGCCTATGCGCGCGACGTCCCGCCCACCACCGGTCAACGAAAAACGCGACACGGACGACGTTATAAAGACCCTGAAGTTTACGAGAAATAAAACAGACACGGATACACCGACATCCAAGGAGAACACCCAGCGCGCGGCCGATCGAAAGGCCGCAGTGCTTGCCGCGCACGATGCGAAAAACGCGGTCGCCTCTTCATCTACGACGCGTCCATTGCGCGACAACGCGGCCAGTCGGAATCGCAGCCCTGATGCTCCTCGCCCGGTCAAACGTGGCGGTAACGAAAAATCGACGGCCGACGCGAATCCTCCCCGACCGAAACCGCGCGCGCGCGTGCCACCCACCCCGCACCCAAAGCAGCCTGTGAAACGGACCACCTCGGTCGTGTCCATCCCCGATTCCCCCGTTGGGAAGGGAAAGAAGCCAGAGAGGCCTGTCGACACTTTGAAGGGGAAGGGAAGAGAGGTGGATGTACCACCGAAGAAGAAGCGGGTCATCGTGAACTCTGAAGGGAGAGGGTTGGGTGGGAAGGGGAAGGGAAAGGATACAGAGCGCTCGTTCGAGATATTCCCCGGTGTCTCGCCACTCTCGTCGCCCGTCAAGAATCTTTCCGCTTTTTTACCATCCCCGCTTGGCACCCCGATTCGCAAACAGAAACTGCAATCTTCCAGCGACTTTCCGGCTCCCTCACCTTTGCGTCCAGCAAAGAAGCGCAGAGATATGGAGGAGTTCCCGATGAACACCCAGGATTTCAGAGACGTTTCTTCGCCTGGGAAGAGACGCTCCCTGGGATCTGACAGCGACGAGGAGCGGGATAGAAAGCGGTATAAAAATCAACCTGTTGTGTATGCACTCTCTTCCCTTCCAACGTCTGTGGCTTATTTTTCAATAGTGTGGCGGCGGACTATGACGAGGAGGACAGTGAACTACGTGAGTGTATTTCAGCCTCACTCCTCAGGTTCTTAAATCGTTGCAGTCTTCATCTCCCCAAATACCGATCCCAAAACGCTGTGCCCGTATTGCGACACGCCACTCCCCGCTCAGCCCACGCCCCTCTTGACGCGTCTTCTAGAGCAGACGTTCAAGAAATCATATCGCGATGCGCGGCCTTCCAATCCACTCGGGCGCAAGGCCCCCATGGGCGTCTTCGTTACCGTGTGTCAGCGGCATCGGTTCGAGAGCGAGACGCTCCCCCAGGCGGAGGCGCGCGGGTGGCCCAAGTTTATCGAGTGGGCGAGCCTCGAGGGGCGCGTGCTGGCGATGAGGGAGGATCTGGAGAGCATCCTCGCGGATCCGGGAGACCCTATCGTGTACGGCAACGACCAGGACGGGGAGGAGAAACAGCAGGTCGGATCGCAGTCAGGGAAGAAGGGGCCGCGGATGCGCTGTCTCTTCTGGAAAGACTTGGTGAAGGACTTGAAGATGAAGGGTTCCAAGGGCGTCAAGGGTGTGCAGGGACAGTTTGCCAACTTTGAGAAGACGCAGCCGGGGTAGTGAGTACTTTCCTTTGACTTGTGTCGTTCTTTTTCTGACGCGTTTCTAGCTACGGTGAATTGGGTTCCGTCATAATACACCAAGCGCTCTACGATATGTTTCCTCTCACGACCATCGACCCCAATTTGGTCGACCCACTTACGCCAAACGAATTTATTCAACGGATATTGGTTCCCGAGGTCGGGATGCGCCTCGTCATAGAAGATATGGACTTGAATCCGGAGGCTCGGTCGGATAAGAAGCAGGCCGTCGCTGTGCTGAGGGAGAGTGCAAGCTACGGTGTCGCGATGTTTCCAGAGGACGGGGGTGATTTGGCGGGGGGATCTGGGAAGAAGAGTCGTGGGGATGACGACGGTATGGCCGTGGCGGAGCTGATGGTCATGGAGAGGGCCCGCAAGCGTCGGAAAGAGCTTGAGATCGAGGAGAGGGAGGAGGATGAGGCGTGGCAGGCGCAGCAGGAGGAGGTCGAGAAGCAGCGCGTAAAGGCTGAACTAGCAAAGGAGAAACGGAGAGCAAAGCGGAAAGCGAAAGCGAAGGAGGCGGAACCGGAGCCTGTCGTCGTGGATCTGACGACGCGCCCAAGACCCCGGCCTGTGCCCAAGAACAAACCCAAGTCTACAGTCGTTACCGATTCCGGGAGCGGGATGGACACGGCCAGTGGGATGGATACCGATTCCTCCGCTGACCCGAAATCCACCACCAGGGATATGGAAGTGATGGCTATATCATCGTCGGAGAGCAGTGCGGCAGTGGAGGCGGTTGCGACGCCCAAACCGCGCTCACGCTCACGCTCACAACGCGTCAACAAAGTCGAGTCTGCAGCGGAACCGTCCTCCGACTCAGACTTCCCGCTCGAGGTAGCCAAGGTCGGCGCCATCAAGCCCGTCAAGGCGAAAGCAAAACCCAAGGCTTCGAGAGTGGCTGCCAGTGAACCTGAGGTCGAAAGCGACGTTCCCCGCGTCCGAACATCTCCCAGGCCCAGATCTCCCTCGGCTTCGTTGACTAGCGGCAAGCGGTCGGCGCGCGGCAGCAGCGTTATGGACCTGTGTTCGTCAAGCGAGGGCGACTCGGGCGCCGGCGAGGTAACCCGCAAACCTCGCAAAGCGCAGCGCATCGCAGCACCCCGGCGGAGACCCTGGAAATCGAATGAGCTTCCGGCCAGCACTGACGAGGACGAGGACGACGTGGAAGCGACTCCGCGACCAAAGGCGACTGGTGCATCCTCGCTCAACTTCAAGCCCCTTGATGCTGCGCGCCGTCGGGCGCCAGCTGCCAAAGGGTGAGTGGGGTTCTCCTCCGCCATATACCTCGTCCGAATATGCTTGGGCCAGGGTAAGCAAGCCATCGAGTCCGGGTCGCTGGAGTCATTCGATGGCGATAGACATATCTGAGGACGAGTCGGATTCTTGGTTATTGGACGACGTTTCGTCGCAGAAGAAGGATGAATAATACAGTAATAAATTCGTGTAAGTATTTTACGCAGATTATCCTTGAATTCCTTTAGTTTTCTGCTGCTCGGGGATGGTCGGCGGTCAAGCACAACGAATCCGAACTCAAGCTCTACTCGAACGTGAATGTGGTACGTAAATTACCGTTTTGTCACCACATGGTTCTGACAGAGACTCTGGCAAAGCCCGTCGAAGGAGAAGAAGCTGAATGTTCCCGACTACCACGGCCAGCCCCGGCACGGACAGCGGCGGTGTGGCTGAAGTCAAGTTCGATTGGTTCTCTTTCCCAACCGCGGAAGTGTGGCGCATAAAACTGGAACCCGGCAAGGGCAAACTCTGTTGAAGGAGAAGAAGCTGGATGTTCCCGACTATCACGGCCAGCATCGGCACGGACAGCCGCGGTGTGGCTGAAGTCAAGTTCGAGTGGTTCTCTTTCCCAACCGCGGAAGTCGCGCATAAAATTGGAATCCGGTGGACAAATGGCCACCGGTCTTTTTCTAAAGTCGCCCACTTCACGTTGAAATCGTCGAATAAGGGGAGTTCAGCACACGTTCGGCACTATTCTTGCGACGCGGAGATGGTTTTGGAACAGCGGCAGGCCACTTACTATCCGTGTCCGGTCAGGAGATCCCTCACGGCGAGTACAAAAGCGCGATGTGCTGGTCCAGCTTCACTGCAATCGCGCCTTCAATTGTCGTGATTCAGCATGAAGTCCCTCGCAACCTTGTTTCTGCTTATTCCTGCCGTCTTGTCCTTCCCGAGAAACCCTGTTTTCGACCGGCGCGATAGTCCCAGCCCTACGACCGAGGTTCAAGACGGGCAAACCGGGACTCTGATCGTCCTACCACCCCAGGCCACCGAGACGGGTTTGAAGCAGATTCCAGGTCAGCTTTTGTTGCGATTATAGCACAGTCCTTTATCTCAGTCCTACAACAGATGCCGCCCATCCCTTTATTGCTCCCGGCCCCAACGACCAACGCGGACGTGAGTTTGTGAATATCCATAGAAATTAGAATGGGTGCTAACTATTCTGGTGCAGCATGCCGTTCGTTATCTTAAGCCCGGGATGCAAACTTATCTCATGCCTGTGGTTATCTAGCTGCTATGAATACTCTTGCGAACCACGGCTATATTCCTCGAAAGTATGTTGTTCTTATGTTGTCGTCATTCTCAGAAGACTAAGGGACATGCAGTGGTATCGCATCCTTCGAGCAGATTACTCTTGCTCTGATGGAGGTTTGTTCCCGCCGTGTGTTGCTTCAAGTGCGCTTCAAATCCGTCTACAGGCCTTCAACCTGGAATTATTCTTCGGGGCGAACATGGCCGCTAATAATATGGTCAGTTCACAAGCTACCCACAAGAGAAGCATAGGCTGATGAAAGCGGCGCTCCAGTTGACCAGAGGGAATCCGTTCATTGACAGGCTATCGATCGGCGGGGCATCCGACCTCGTCCCACCACTCCCCGGAAAGATCGATGGTCCAGTTACCGGAGGCATTGCGAAACATGGCCGCTTCGAGGGTGATGCCTCCATGACTCGCGCGGACGCCTTCATAGGCGACAACCGTGACTTCCAAGATCTCCTCTACGATTTGGTAAACTTTTCTCGACTCAATAGTCTCAACACTCGTTATAATTTTACATAAACCTGCAGGACTTATTACAACTCGGACAGTTTGGCGGCGACGGCCCAGACGGGGCGAGCACTGTATTCAATGTTGAGACGCTCATTGGGATTAAGAAGCAGAACATCATGATGGACCAAGCAGCAAATCCTAAGGTATGAGGCTTCATAGTCTGACCGCAAAACCATAAACCTCCCTCGGAATCTAGTTCGAATTCGCGGCAAGACGACAGGCCGCAGCGTACGGAGAGTCTGCTTTTATGCTCAAGTTGGTCATTTACTCCATGTCTGGTTGAGATCCGCTTACCATGAACTGCCTTTAGCGTATTTGCCAACGGTAAGGATTCTCAGCACGGAGTTCATTCCCGAGTATATTTGTGTCGCAGGTACTACCAAGCAAGCGACACTCCCTATTATCGGCTCTTTCTTCCGCAACCAAACCTTCCCGCAAAACTGGTTCCGTGCTGCCAGCCCAGTAACTGGCGCGATCAACGGAGCGACTGTGAATCAAATAATGGCCGGGGTACCAACACCGGCAGGAAGGAATAACGACCAAGGCGTCTATGTGGCCGATCCTTTGCCACCTCCGCCATTCAACAGTAGTGCTGTGCGTACTAATCGTGCATTTCCTCGAAAGAATGGTTGATTAATTGAATGACCACCAGGCATGTATCGCTTACTTTGATCAAGTGGGGAATACGCCAGGTGTGCTTGTGAACACTACAGGGATTTTCAAGAAGAATGTGGAGCTGCTTACGGGCATTCAGTTCACGGTCGCATCGGCGAATCCGGGGTGTACGCAGCAGATCCTTCCGTTTGGTCCCGCAGGAGTATGAGTTGAACTGGTTGCTTTGTTGTCGCTACTTTTTATGGATTTCTCACGCAATTCGGATATCTTGGCTTGCTCGATACTGAACGCTCAACCGAGGAGGTCCGAGATGAAGTCGGAATCGCGACCTGTCACGACGCACGTGTCAGTGATGTGATGTTATGTCACGTCGCTGCTTGTCTCCTGCCTCCATCTTTACCGAAGAATGAAAACAGCCAAAGTGAGCCTCACTCGTGTTTCATCGCAAACCTTTACTCATTGATTCCTCAGCGCGTGACGCTCCGTCCGATCGGACGCGCCAATTCTCAGTCTGTCCTAATCTACTTTTTCGCGCTTACTATTTGACTGAAGTCGCGTCTAAAAGCTCGAAACTCACCCCATCCCAAACCTTTGCAGACCTACCTCCAGAACTCTGCGCTCTCATCGCTCGTTTCGCATCCCGCCAATCCCTCGCCCGCCTCTGCTCTATCTCGCGCCGTTTCTGTTTCATATTCTCGCCTCTCCTCTATGCCAACACCGTCGAGCCTTCCCTGAACACAACCCAATCAGTGCGCCTCATCCAAACCCTCAGCACCCCGCAGACGCTGGCCTGGAAAATACACCCTGCCGTACTCGTTCGCCACCTGGCCTTGACGAGCAACGAAACCAATAATACCAAGACGAACCCGCAAGAACCAACCGACGCGCTCATGAACATGTATCGCCTTGTTCCCGACGCCGAACGCACCGCGCGAGGATCTGATTTACGCACTTTGCATTGGAATTTTACAGGCGGTGTCGACATGCTGGGTCAAATCCTAGATGCCCCTGGCCATTTCCCCAATCTCAAAGAACTGCGGGTTTCGTGCGATCTGATCACACCTAATTTCAATGTGAGTGTCCCCAGGTCGTGTGTGTGAAGGTCGTATGTGACTTATCGCTGATGCTGTTGCGCTAGTTTATTCTAGTCGAAGGACTCGAGGTACTGGGAGTCGCACTTGAGCTCCATGTTTTCACCGGTGCGTTACTTTAGCACTCGGTCTTTTCGCGTTGCTCACTTGAGCATCATCAACAGAAGACGACTGTGATCCTGCGGAGTCGCTTTGTTCCCTTTTTTCAGATGCGCTGGAATCGCTCCCAACCACTTCGCCCTCTCTCCGCGCTCTGCATTTGAAACTCCAAATCCCATTCGACGATTCAGATTCGTTTCCATATCTGGCCCTGGATGACCTCGTCGACGCCATAAATCAGATCCATCTTTCCGCTCTCACAACACTCGAGCTTTCGCTAGACTTTTATCCCCTTGACATGGCTGATTCAGAGGAGGTGGAAGATTTGTTACCTCTCGTGGATTTCTCCCCTTTCCTGGCCGCTCATCCTAACCTCCTCGACCTGACTCTAACCACGGATGGAACAACCCTCACGAAAGACGTCGCCTTCCTGCCTCGCCTTCGCTCATTCACAGGATCTTTTCACGATGCCGCAGTCATTTGTGCCAATCCACGACCGTTGGACCAGCTTGTTCTGACCTTTGTTCATCGCTCATACCTCGAAACGCCCTCTTTCCGCGCCCTTCCGTTGCTTCCACACGCTTCTCTCACGAAACTTACTGTTCGCGCTACCAACGGCGACGGGGCGGTGGTCAAAATGACAAATGAACTGTCTCCGATATCGCTAGGACGCCTCGTCACAGCCTTTCCTAACCTCACTCATCTCGATGTCTGCCTCATGGTCAGTGGACGTCTAGTAAGTCTTCTGCTCCGCCCCGCTCGTAGCTCGCTCAGTATCGACCACTATTCAGGCAGCCTACCGCAAAAGCTTGGTTCGGTTGCCAAAACTCCAAAGTCTCCGAGTACAAGAGTACAAAAAGTCGTCTGCAGCGCGATGGGTCCCCATCACAGCAATCTTCCCAGCCGCTGAATACACCAAAGAACTTCGCCGGCTTTTGCCCTCCTTGCCGCAGCTCACGACCGTCGAGATCAACATCTTGGGGGATACCTCCGACGAGCGCTCGGAGTTCTGTTGCGATTGTGACGAATGCGGCGATTATGGCGGTAGCAGCGACGGCTATGACGAGGAGTTGATGGGCGTGGCGGCGGAGATGAAGGTTGACTATAGTTTCTTCATCGTCCGGACTTCTACCAAGGCGGAGATTGTGTTGTGCGAGACCCAGGTCCGTGACGAACGGTACGCGTTCAACCGTTCGTCGGAGTTGGACCCATGGTGATGGTATCTGCTTCAAGGTTTTGTCCCTCTGCTCTCTGGATTTAGTGCCACCGTGGACCACGGACCCCGGACCTCTGTAGCCAATTCGTGTATCAGTAACCTTGTCCTACGCCGTAAAATCGAGTACACCAAATTGAACCAGTATGGGCCATATAGTGTCCAATAAATAAAAAACTGAGATGACAACTAAAAGTTGAAATGACACCAAACCAAAAAAAGTTCAAATGATTATCTCGCCAGAAAAAGTTGAAATGACACATTTGTTGAAAAAGATGCCCATAGCTTGCCCATAGCAAGTCACTTTGAGGAAGTTGTACTTCGCTTATGACGGCTGCACCCCTCTGGCCGGTCCACCCCACAACGCATATCACCGTCTTGCACACCGTCTTCCGCCATGAGCGCGCGGCGCTCACCGGCACCCTCGCGCCCGCTGAGGTCCGCAAACTCCTGTGCCATATGCCCAACCCCGCGCGCCCGCCCGCAAAGAAATCCCGCAAAGAAACTGCTCGCGGATCGGATGCGAGATCGATCAGAGGCAGGTGCATCGTGCAGGGCTTCGGAACAAATTAGTAGTCCTGTTCAACACTTTGTAGCCTCCAATATTCAATACCTCCCTCATTGGGAATAGACGGAGGATGGTACAACATTTCTCTTGTGTCCCACCATCATCCGCGCCGGAGTGAACCCATTAATATTTGGCTCAGGGCCCCGGGCCAAGTGCATATTAGCAGTTTAGTTAGTTTCTCGTAGACAGAGGGTACAACAAACTAGCTCGTACCTTGCTACATATGTTGTACAGTTTAGTGCCAGTTTGGGTCGGAGCAAAGAACCACTTTTGACTGGGGCGAGATGTATAGAATACTGTGACTGGTTTTCTTTGGGTTTTGGTCCTTGGATGTGGAGAGCTCAATTCTGAATTCCAGGCACTGTACATTTGAGTGCTTTTAGCTCGTGGTCATCTGAAGAATATGCAACCTGTCAAAAGTCATTTCAAAGATATGCAACATGTGAAGAGTCATTTCAAAAATATTTGGTGCAACTGGTGTCTTTTCAACTAAATCCCGACCATTTCAGCTGGTTTTTATTTATTGGACAGTATATGTGCCATAAACCAGTTCAAGTTCAACAACCAATCAAGCGAAAATTCAAGGATTTGCAAAAGAGGCGAGCGGGGGGCACCAAAATAAAATCTACGCGCCAGAGCACTCCAAGTTCAACGGAGTGTTCGACGAATCGTCAACGAGAGTTTGGTTGAACATCGGCGTTTTGTTGCTTTGATGCCATCCATCAATGCATCACGATTTGTCAAACGGCAAAGAGCGGCTGCTTTCGAGTCTGATTCTGAACAAATGACTACGCCTGCGCCACTTCTGCTGCCCGGCGTTGCCTCGCACCTCTTCCTCACTCCTGCTTCTTCATCCGCGCATCTTACGACAAAGCAGAAAGGTATCGTCTTTTCAATTCTGCCCCTGAATCCACCCAGCGCATCGTCCCGTCTTCCCTGAGCGCTCCTGCAGACGCTTTGGAAATCGAAACGGCGAACTTCAATAAGGAGATGAGGAAACTCGAGGAGGAGGTGGAAGAGCTCAAGAAGAAGATAGACGAGCTCAAGGAGAGCACAGAAAAGCTTCGGAAGGACCTGAACGTGATGATGGTCGTGGTGGTTGTAGTTTCTGGTGTGTACCCTTTGAATTCCCTTCTTGACGCTATCGCTTCAAATTGACTGGTTCCACTCACCAGCCGTCGAATTCATCGCACTTTTTCGCATGAGCCGTAAAGTGTAGGGTGTCCAAACATACAAACGATTCCAGGGGTAAAACACGGCGTAACAATTGAATTGTGTGGATCGTGAGCAAGGAACAGCTTTTATACTCGGCCCGCTCTCTCTTTCTCTAGAATCCGACCAGTTGCACACTGAATTCCCGCTCAGAGGCAGCCTCATGCCTCTACCTCAAGTTCAACTTGACTCAATTGCCTTGAATCCCGACGTCTCTTCCTCGCTAAACGTCGAAACACCACAGAGTCGAGCTCAAGTGCGATGAATCGCAGCCAGCAGAATCAAATGTCCAACACAAGGATACCGAAGCAGAATGCGCACCCCTTCCCGAAGTCGCAGATCCAGAAGAACCAAAACGGGTTTTACGCTGCAGACTCCTGTTCCTTTCGCCAGGTCATGGGCCCTGCGAATAGGGACGCTGAGGACATCCAGGGACGACACTGAGCCAGGATTTTGGGAATAATACAGCCGCAAAACAGTGCGACGAGGTTCCTGCAAGGTTCATGGCAAGTTCACAGCCGCCGCAGACGAACCGATGCGACCTATCGCCAGATACGATCTCACTTCAGTTCAACGACCTGGGGCTAGACTCTCGTTCTACTCAGTCAATGACAGTGAATCATACGGATTCCGCATAAGTGCCCAATGGCAATTATCTAAACAACGGTACTCCATTCCCCTTGGAGGCTTGGACTCGACCATACCAATGATAAACACCCTTTCCCCAGCTCCGGAGCGGCTCAAGCTAGCGCTCAAGTCTCATTACGCCCTCAAACAGACTCAAGAGGAGGCTCGGACCTCGTATTATCATGCGATGTGCGTGTAAGCTCTCCCCCACTGAAATCACCTAAAAAAGCACAAGTTGAACTCGGCCAATCACGGCCTACGTACTAAGTTCGTCCCAAACCACAGGTGCAAGCCCACGAAAACCTCTGATTTGAATGGATGCGATTTTGAGCCAGCAGAATTGGGATAAGAAAATCCAACCGTGAGAAGTATTATGATTGAACGGCAGAATGGAATCGCGGGCTGGATATTCTAGACAAACACACCTGCGAGTCACTACTGGGCTTCCTGAGCCAGCAAGGCCGAGGTTGATAAATCCCATAAATCACAAAGAAAAGCGGGCGAGGTTGGTCATCAATCCCGGGCATATCCCGAATGAAACAGAGGTAAACAAGACTCTCATCTCCCCCAGCTCAACCCCTCCCCGGACACCTTACGTAACCGCGTGGGTTCGAACCACCGTGGTACCATTCTTTTTGTTCCTTCAGTTATCTGCTTGTTTGAGCTAGTAGCAGCAAGTTCCCGGGCAATAAGGTCCATCATATGTTTGTCTATTGAGGTGAATATGTTCAATTCCAAACCAGCACAGACGGAGAGTGGTCCCCCTCTACACTCGGAAGGCTATAAACATCATTTTGCATTGCTCGATTAGTCTACTTGTTGGTCACACCCCTCCTCCTAGTCGAGCGAACGCAAGAGGTCGTGCGTTCGAGCCTGTGGATCCGCAGTGGCCCTCTGTATTTTTTTTCCGCCCGTGTCATTCTTTGCGAGAGCTCACTCAGTCATTTGATGCATAGTTCTTTGATATTCAAGCATGGTAGGCTTTCAAAAAGTTCAATGGACCTCAGGAATTGTTTTCCGACCTTCAACATATGTTCAAAAGCAGCAAAAACCTTGGGGATACATCAAACCCCGTATTACCCACAAAGAATGTCAAAATGATGATTTTGGAAGTCCGAAAGGTCACTGGATACAGATTCAGGCAAGGTAGGGTGTTGAGTATATTTTTATAGAGATAATTGACATGTTCTCTAGTCATAGGGTTCAAGAAAATGGTATTTGAACTTGAAATTGGGGACCTAGTTAGAGGGCAGTATTCCAACAATATGTTTATTTCTCAGAGGTCTATTACAGAGACTACGACTTGGAATAACCTACATAAGCGAGGCAAAAAGGAATGGCACCACCGTGGTTCGAACCCACGCGGTTACGTAAGGTGTCCGGGGAGGGGTTGAGCAAGGGGAGCTAAGACTCTCTCTTGTTCAACTTCGACTCTGAGGTGATCTCGCTGAAAAACTGCCTCATCTGCTGGATTTCTATCGCAGACCCTCGACCTTTCCGAGCTTGTATCGCCTCAATATTCTCAGATTCTCGGGCCGGATAACCGGGTTTCGGTATAAAACGCGCACGCCGATTGGCTTTGTCAGGCATATAATCTCTTTCCACTCCTCCTCGCACAACACTATGGCCACAACGTAAGTCCTTCGCTCGTACTCGCAAGTCGCGTGAATTCATTCGGTCGTTTGCAGTCACCTTGGATCGCCTTTGAATCGCCTTTCATGGCTCCGCTCCTCGCATTCGTTCCTCAACGCGATCGCCGCGTCTCCAAAGGCTCGCTGGCTCATTTCCAACGGCGGGCAGCAGCTGGTGTCCGTACCCGCTTCTGAGCCCTCTGCAAAGCCCACCGTGGCCCAACTTCCAACCACCGCTCAAATCAAGTCCCTCCTTGGGCCCGCGCCGTGGTTCGGGCAGGGAAAAGATGATGGCCGGGTCCTTACTGCAGATGAGGTAGCACCATCCACTGAATCCGTACGGCATCGGGGCGTCCGCGTCGTCTTCCTGGGCCTTCTGGATACGTTATCTACGCTCAACGCCCTCCCCACGTCCGACTTTACCGATCCCGAACGCGCCGTCGCGAACCTAGAGGGCATCCCATATTTCGCGCTGGATATTTCGGAGCTCGAGGTCGACGCGGATGCGTTTTTGGCGCAGGACAAGGACGCTCAGGGTTTGAGTTGGGCGGAGCCCAGGGCGCTGTTGATGAGTCTGCAACTAGACAAGCCTTCCCTTGCGTTGTTCAATGAGGCACGCAGCATGGTCGACTGGAACCAAAGAAACAAGGTATTTATTTTGCTCATTTATTATCGCACCAGGAAGAAAGACTAACGGGTTGTTCCGCCCAGTTTTGCCCGGCCTGCGGGTCACCTACGTACTCCATGTGGGGCGGGTGGAAAATATCCTGCTCGACTTTGCTCCCCTGGGCAGATAATGGCGGCAGAAAACCTTGCGTCACTGCGTAAGTACTTCGTTTGAACCCTCCCTTGCGCGTATGATCGATCTAATTCTTCTGTAGGAGGGGACTCCATAACTTCACCCACCCGCGGACAGACCCTGTCGTTATCATGATCGCCATTGACGAAACCGGGGACAAGATCCTCCTCGGGCGCGGGGTACGCACAGTTTCATCTGTTCCAATGGATGAACGAATCTGACCTTCGCTGTATAATGTATAGAAAAAGTTCCCCGGCAAATTTTATTCAGCCCTTGCCGGGTTCATCGAACCAGGAGAAACTTTCGAGGATGCGGTGGTACGCATTGACTTTCAGACTCCGTGCTCAGTTGCTAAATCGACAACGTTTGCATAGATTCGTGAGATGTGGGAGGAGAGCGGGGTGAAGGTGTGGGACGTCACTTACCATTCTGCGCAGCCATGGGTGAGTTGGTTGCGTTGGTTCAAGTCCGCTATCATAATACTCATTTATTGAACCACAACACAGCCCTTCCCCGCGAATCTCATGGTTGGCTTCTACGCGCGCGCCGACGCGTCCCAGCCGATCCGGCTCGACCTCGACAACGAGCTCGTCGGTGCGTCCACCGTCCCTCCACAACTCCAACCCAACTCGCTCTCCGTCTGAACTAACTCCACTTACTTACCTATGTACAGACGCGCGCTGGTACACCCGCGCCGAGGTCCTCGCCGTCCTCAACCACAAACTCGGCACCACCTTCAGCGCGGCCGACCACAAGCGCTTCGCCGCCGCCACCGACGGGACGCCCAACCCCACCGCAGACGCGCCGGTGGTGGTTGACGAGCCGCCGTTTAGAGTCCCGCCGACGAGCGCGATTGCGGGGGTGCTGATTCGGGAGTGGGCGTACAAGACGATTCAGTTCGCGGAGCAGGCGCCGTTGGCGCCGCATCAGAAGGGGAATTTATAGATGGGTAGATAGACGGGCGCGTTGCGAATAGACTTTCCGTTGATCAAATTTACGAGTTAGAGAGGGACTTCGGAAAGAAAAAGGATCGGATGCGACTAAGTTTGGGTCCTGGACGCGTTTCAACCGTGGGAATCAGCTCTGGCGGAAAATACCCACATCGTGGCCGGGAGCCAAGCCGCGAAAAAGATTTAGCGGAGTGATATAATGGTTAGTACTTGCACCTTTGAAGGCGAGCCTGCCAGCTAAATCTGGCAGGGAGATCGACTGCAGTCGCACCTGTTATTATGCAGACAACAGACAACAGCCAAATCCAATCCCGGTTACTCCAGGGCCAGTGGTACCTGTATATAGTTGAACAATTGAGCTCCACTCCCGGGGTTATTGAAGGTGCTTCGGCGGTCATCAAAGAGACGGTCAAGGGAAATGAGTACGATTGAACTCAAGGCTGACGCGGCGCAAGACGCAAGCGGATATTGTGATTTTGCAATGTCGCTTGCTTTGAGTAAACCGCTTGTACGTGGTGAAATACTCTACGGTTTACGGGTTGCGTGAAGGACACCGACAGTGAAAACTGGTGAATGGAATAAATTGATTGAAATCGGAGGTTACGCACCAGTAAGTGCAACCGCCATGAGCATCATCGAGTTCCTGTCCTTTTCTAACTTGACTAGCGACTCTAGCCTCTCCTCGAGTCTCTCCATCTCCTTTATGATCTTTCTTTTGATCTCCAAATCGCCTGCAGGACTGTTCAGGGAAGAAGACAAGGCAACGGTGATAATTTGCGGTTACCTAGTTGTCGGTGAGCGAAAAGGATTGAGTAGGATGAGGGACGACTCGGATGCGCTGGGTAGATTCAGCCTGAGGGGCAGAATTGAAGGGGCGGTACCTTTCTGCTTTGTCGTACCAGAGCGTCGTCGCGGCGCGGATGAAGCAGAGCTGGGGAAGAGGTGCGGCGCAATGCCGGGCAGCAAAAGTGGTGGTGTAGGCGTAGTCATCGTCCAGAAGACATTTGAAACAACGCCTGAATCCGCCGTCTGAGATCAAATCGTGATGAATGGCATCAAAATACCGAATGTTGCCGGTTTGAAGGACCAGAAGGTCTGAAACAGACGGCATTAGAACCTGAAAACCTAAGCAATACGACGCCTAGGTTAAACTTGTACTTTAAACTCCAGGTCCGCGCTATGTCTGAATTGTTACCCAACTTGCGGTGAGTTGAACTTTGGTTGAACTCGACTTGAGCGGCAAGTTGAGGCTGTTGCTCTCGGAATCTTCGGGTCGTGACGAGTATGGACATATATATGTGTGTGCATTAGAACAACCGAACCGACTCTATATGACCATGTCATCTGCCGCATTGCTCCAGAATATACCACAATGCCTTGGACCCTTGAAATATCCGATGACCTCCCCGCCTACCGACGAATATCCCTCAGTCAACACCCTCACTTGACGTTTGAAGGCAAATAAACTCTTCTCAGTCGCGCCACCTCCTCCTAATACCTCCGCCGGGGCGTTTTTCTTCGGAATAATTGCTCTGGTCCAGGTTCAAGCAACAAGAAAGTTCAACTCCCAGATCTCTATCGCATCCGATTTCAAAACAAACATGCTCGGAGGCTGGGCTCTTGTGGCTCGCGATTGGTGTGGGTCCCTTCCCTGATATTCAGCCCGCGTTACCACAATTCCATTCTGCTCCTCAATGTTCCCACGGTTGAATTTTCTCATCACCCAAAACTGCTCCCATTCTTGCGAACTGGCCCATAATCACATAGACTAGTACTATATCTCCCGAATGCAGCGGTTAGCATGGAAGAGCTTAACATCGTACGAAACTTAGGTAGCCTGTGGTTTTGTGAGATTGAGCTTGATGAGTTCGTAGGTTATAGCCACATTACCCCTCTCCAACGACGGTCGACGGGGTATCGCGTTTCTTTCTGAGGCTCTCGTGCGTCTTTCGCGACGACGTCATGAACAGATATGATGAGGCTTTACCTCGGATCCGCGTATGCTCGGGTAGTACGCAACCGCGATCACCTGAATCCCCCGCAATAAAATCGGATAAACTCACCTTGCTTCCCTCGCTGGCTATCGGTAGTAACTTCGCTTTGGACGGCAAAACGCAAGCACCACTGCCTACTCCTCCCGCACCTATAAATGCAGGAACGAATCCGCACCTACCTGCATACCTTCCAATGTATCTTCCTCAGTCCACCTCCGTCCTCGCCCTCCTCCCCTTGTTGTTCGCCGGCATCGGAACCACCACCGCTCAGACTATAACCGGGCAATTCGACTGCCTTCCCGCGGGAGGGTACACGTTGTGCCAGAATCTATGGGGAAAAGGTTAGTACGCCTGGGAAGAATGTTGGCGCCATATTAATTCCTGCCTGCCAGCGGCCGGGGTCGGTTCCCAGTCGTCCACCCTCACGAGCGCGTCGTCTCAAACCGTCGGCTGGCAAACGAACTATACATGGGCGAACGGGCCCAACAACGTGAAAAGCTGTACGCATCTGCATAGTAGAAACCAACCATGCTGGATTGATATTTGTCTATATTCTAGACGCTAATGTCGAGTCGGTTGCCAGTAAGGGCGTGCAGGTAGGAGCTTCAAGCCTGTGACTCGCTCGACATCAAGCTCATTTCGCAGTTGGCGAATGTGGTATCGGCGCCCACGTCTTGGAACTGGACGTATGCGTCTCAGTCTGCCGGAATCCGCGCTGACGTTGCGTGAGCCTGTTCACCCACTACACTAAAACAAACCTTACAACCGACTTATCCAGCTATGACATCTGGCTCGGAAAGGCGAGCTCCGGAAACCCAGCGACGTCGGCTTCGTCCTTCGAGATGTAGGTTTTCCGTTCTCGGGTTCAAAGTTCTGGCCTCTCACCGCCAATGTCAGAATGATCTGGTTGTCAGGCCTCGGAGGGTACGCCATAGCCCGTCGCAAAAACACCGAGCCATAGTAATTTGAACTCTTGACTCACTAGAATCCAGCCTGTGGGGAGTCAAATCACTTCAGGAACCGTTGTCGCCGGCCACACTTGGAACTTGTGGAAGGTAAGCAAGCTTTCAATGCGCGGATCTGACTCGACTCTGCTCACCATCTGCGCACTCAAGGGCCCCAATGCGAACTGGCAAGTGCTTTCCTTCGTCAGCGCTGCTGGCAACATCAACGCCTTCGATGTGGATTTGAATGACTTCTTCAGTAAGTGGACTTGAAAGTTGATTTTGGATGCACCGACCCATCGGTGCCCGCTACAGCGTACCTGGTGGCACAGCAGGGCGTCGCGTCAACTCAGGTAAAAGCTTTCTTGCCTCCTGCAAGTTGGTCGCTAACGCGTCTGAGGACAGTTCGTTCAATCCATCCAAGCCGGAACGGAGGCGTTTGTTGGCACAGCCAATCTAGTTAGCAGTTATAGCGTATCTATCGTGCACAAATGACCGCCTCGAGCTCGACCCCCGGGTCAAAGAGTCGCGGTAGTTAAAATGGTGCCCTTGCCTCCGGCCTGTAACCACTGTGTCCCTACGACTCTGCAGGCCTTTTCGATGTCCGCCGCTGCGATCAAGGGGTTGCCCTCGACGGTCGCTCCATCGTCCAGGTTGAACTGCCAGCCGCCATACTGGCCCTTGACTTGCAGGAACAACACTTTTTTGTCGACGCGCGTCAAGTTGCAGATGGACAACGGGAATATAGTTCCATTGGCACGCCAATTTCCGGCGCTCTGGATGAATATGCGTCGGTTGGCTGCAGAAGGTCGAGCTTTGAGGTTTTGTGGAGGTAAAATGGAGAGCAGGGTGGCCTAGAAGGGAGAAAGAAACGGAGTGAGCGTCGGGTAAACAACGAGACAGATAGACCGCGAGACGCACTGTGCGTGATCGGTGTATAAGCAAGGACGCAGCGACGAGTGTCCCGGTCATTAGTTCCAGCGCACAAACCGCTACACGCGTCTGCCATGGCCTCAGCTCTGGAATTTTTCCATCAGACGCGGCCTCCATTCTCCAGTTCTTCCACGTAGCATGCACGGTGTTGACGCTTTGAAAATGTTTTGAGTATCGAAAACGCGTCAACATGGGTGAACAAACATGATAAGTGTGTCCGCGGCTAGTAACGTGTAGACTGTCAGTACAAGAGAACGAACCAGATTGGTCGGTGATACCAATTAGCATCGGCGCATAGAAGGGAAGCCCTGTGGGTGGTCGACGGAACAGCGGAGCCTTCTTAACACCTTCCAGTATCATTCAGTGGGCTATGTGTAAAATTTCTCCACTATTTCGCACCCGTTACACGCCCGGCGGTGCCAGGACTGCGCCGAAGCAGGTTTCCTGCGTAACCGAGGAACGCCGCCATGGTGGGAGAGAAGAAGTCAAATTGGGCCATCGGCAATCACACATATTAGATCATGACGTTGAAACTCCGCCACGAACTCCGCAAGTTGAACCACATTCCAGTTTGTAAGATACAGAGAAGAAAACAAGCTCGTATGAACACTCTCAACCGTGCCAAGCTCAGCAAAATCCTGCAGCAGTCGCGGCCGCCCGCGACAGGAAGATCTTGTCAAGTTGGTTCAAATCAGGGAAATTCGATCAAGGTGAACGGTGAATTCGACTGACCATCGGCAAGCCGTTTACGATCGACACGCTGACAGCCCCACTTCCATTCACGGTGGAGGTGACACAAGTGAATATTCTGGAAGCGTTTAGCCACCATCGACGCGAGGTTGGCTTGAAACGACGTACTCGACAAGAACCGTGTTCACGGCGAATCCGGAGCCGGTTATGGCCCAGGCGTTCGTTCCGGAGCCGCTCCCGCGCTACGCAAATCCAGAAAATATGAGATGCGTCGTTGAAGAGCCACTGGTGACCTTACATTCGTCAGGATCGTCAATACGCCGGCGCGAAGCAGGGCAAGATCTTGAGCCTGTTGTTGAAGATTCAACGAGTGCGTTGTGAGGAAGGAGGTCGATTTCGCAAGGTATTTCCGAAGTTTGTTGAGCTTCGTTACTCGACCGTATGTCGTGGAAGTGGTAGAATAGTTGTTATACAGCCACAAAGCCTCGCGGTTGTACTTCACTTGTGGGTAAGCCAAGTGGTCAACATCGAACACGAACGGGAGATGCTTACTGGATCGGACGGCCCATCGGCGCCTACGTCTTGCTCAAAGCCATAGTAGAGGATAGGTATACCGTCGTATTGGAACGTCGTAACCAGCCCGTTAAATGTGAGACTGGCATCGTTGGTAAGGCTCCAGAGACGCGGCTGGTCGTGGTTCTCAAGGAACGTGCCCAATACAGATGTGTCCTGGAATAGTGTGGTCAGATTATACCAACCACCGTCAAAATCGCTTTATACTGACGCTGAAATCCTGTTGGATTTGCCACATGAAGAATGCAACCTTGGAAATGTCGCGCCACGACGAGTTGCCCGAGAACGAGTCCTCGATCCCATACATCATCGGGAAGGACAATACAGAATCGATGCCAGCACTCTGATAAGTAGCCAGGTAACTGTTGATTACTGGTCAATGAATGCATTATTGAGGATTTTTTTCCACTCACGCTGTATCGTCATCGGACACCTCTGCGGTGCAGAAAATTCCCGCAGCCGCGCAAAACCCTCTAACAAACTCTTGGTCCATATTTCTCGCCGCTGAACTGGAGTTCGGCATCGATTCGGCGGAGAGGAACTAAACTGACCATCCACACGAAATCCGTCAATACCGTACTTCTTGACGAACGTTGGAGCCCAGGCGTTGAGCACTTGGCGCACCGCGGTCGTCTCGGTCGCCAGGTCCATGAGGGGTATTCCGTGGGCAGCGTCAGTCCACAGCCAACTAAACAATCTAGTCACTCGTGATTTCGTTCAATCGAAACAACATACCATTGCATTTCACTCGTGCGGTTTTCCCATACGATATCGCACGGGGGATGAAAGTTTGAGGTGTTTTGGAAGAGAAGTGGTCCCTCGTCCGTGATCAGTTTGGCATGACTGATGTCGCTCGAGGTGGAAACAAGTTGGTTCAATGCAACATCGACCATCAAATACATGCCACGCGCGTGAAGAGCGGATGATAGTGCTAAAAGGGAGGCCTCGTCACCGAAATGCGGGTTGAGACGAGTAGGGTCGGTGGACCAGTAACCTGATATGATTCGTGAGGAGCAGATGGCGTGAATAACAAGGAGCGCACCATGATAGGCTTCCCCTTCACCGTTCGTTTGTTCCAGGTTCAATCCCACCGGGCTGATCCAAATGGCGTCGAAGCCCATTCCTTGAATGTAGTCCAGTTTCTGCACGATCGTAGCATGTGTTCCTCCACAGTAGCTGCGGTTGGTCAGCGGAAAATTGGAAGTACAAACGATTTGACGCGCACCGTTGCGCACCAGGGTCGCAGGCAGGGTGAGTCCCGGCTGGGGGAGCAAATCTGTCTGTGAGTAGCCTGTAACTTGTTATGGCGCAGTCGGTAGGGCAAGCACTAGAAACCCACTGATATATAGACCTTCATACGAGATATTAAGTAGTTGCACGATGCGAGAGAGTCCGTTCGTGAGATCTTACCTCGATCTCCACTGCTCCTTCGTTGCTGCTGACGCGAATCCCGTCAGAAAGCAGACAATGTGCAAAATAGAGAGAGGGGGGGTCATCGTCAAGAGTGGGGGAGGAGGATAAGCAGCCTGGGGATAATATACGCGACAGCCTAGGTATCATCTGGTGTCGTCACCGGAACTCGTCGTGCGGAGGAAAAATAGCCTGGGGATATATGCGACCACACGACAGGTCTGTAGTCACCTGAACCCGTCGTGCGGGTCAAAATACGGATCCAAGAGATGAAGTGTGAGGTCCCTCGAACCTCCGAGGGACCCTGCGTTGAAATGCAGGTACTTGTTCACAGACTCCTGCCGACTCCTGCGACTCGCGAGGAATCACGATAATTTGACGCGTCCTGTCGTAGTCATATGACAAGGTCACGACCTGCCAAGCTGCCACGTTTTCGCCCAAAGTGGCTGGCCCGTACTTAACCCTGTGCCATTCCCTTGCTTGGCTTTGTGAGTTGTTCGGGTAGGTACAGTGGTGCGCAGAGTCTAGGTAGACTCCGCACAGTCATCGTTCAAGGCAAGACCAAGACGGACCCCAGCCGGCCCGCGTCATCTACGGATTCTACACTGACCCTCCCTGCCATCTTCCGCTCTCTCGCCCGATCCAGTCTAACATCAATAATCTTGATAACGTCCCCCTCCGTTTCTACTTCAGCGGTAGGATCGCGCGCACTGACGAGGGCTCGTCTCTTGTCAACAATTTTTATCCGTGGCACCTTGATGTAGCCGCAGTCGACAGGTACCAGCCGCCATGTAACCTTCTCCTCCCCGCCCGGGAGCATTATTGGTACACGGCCGCTCCTGAGCCCTGCTACGACGAAGCCGTCCAAGGGGTCAGGTTCCAGCTGGATGGTGACGTTCGCAGATCGGGATGGATGTCGATTGCGGATGGTGATGGTGAGCCGCACCGGAACATGGAGTTTGGCGGTTGGAGGTACGTCAAGCAAAGCGATAACACCGTCTACTGGCGGTCGCAGCGGCGGCAGTGGGAATATGCTTGTCGATAATGGACCTCGATCCTCAGGTCCCAATATTCTGTGCTCATTTAGAATCGATCCTAATATGCTCGAAGACTCCGCGTACCGTCTCCAATCAATCTCATAACTTCCAGGACCGATTATGGCGACCTCCTCGAGGTCGAGGTCCTCGCCAATGTCCATGCTAATGCGACAAACGTCGGAAAATTCATCGCCGGTAAGATAATCTGGAAAGGTGAAAATGAGTATTTGCGCGAGCAAGAGTGTTCTTCGTTTACCTGAAGGAATGTCGTTCTCGCTGTCGATGGACGCTTCCACTACCCTAGCGTGGTCGTTGTCTTGTCGGTTCAACCTCACGCTTGCAACCTCCAGACCCCACGGGCCGGCGCACTCCATCTGAGCGGTAACGATAGCCTCACCGCCATCGCCGTCATCCCAAAAGTCATGATCATACGTCCTCAGATCTGCAATGCCTGCGCGCGCAGCCAGAGCCCGTTTGTACACGACGCCGAAATTGACTTTGATCGCCTCCGAGGTCTGCACGACCAACGTTTGCAGAGTCTCCGTCATGTCTTGCAGTTCGGGGTTCTCGGGCTGATGACCTCCGACGGCGGTCGATTGTATTGAGACATCGACCATGCGCTCTCCAGCGGCGCCGCTGCTGATGAGATGGAGAGTCTTGACCACCTTGCCTCCAGGCTGCAGAATACCAAAATTGACGCCCTTGATGAGACTCGAGGAGCGTTCATCATCCAGCACGATCGCATTCTCTGAATGGGCATAAGCCAGGTGAGTACCGGCGGTGAAGAGGACGTACCGGTGCCGTCAATTTCAGTAGGCTGGAGAAGCACGTCCGCCGTGATCTCCAGTTCTCGGTCGTCGGCATTCGTCACCTCGATAAGAATGGGATAGTCTTCGTCGAGGTACGCAGGCGCCTTGTGTGATAACGACATGAGAATATCATGAGGCCGGTGCCGGATGCTAAGCAGCTCCGTTCAGTAATGATGCCGACGCAGGGATGGATAAAACAAACATGACGGAGGAAAAGTCTTCCCGGGTGAGTGGTAAGAACCGTGGCGGGTCGACGGAGCTGAGCCACCGTGCAGAGGGTACGGTACTTCCGCGCGCCTTGGAGGGATCGAATGGGATCTCGATAGTCCATGGACCTTCCGTGAGCGTCAAGACCACTTTCGAAATCTGCATCAAGGTCAGGGACGGGAAGTGAGATTGGGCGAACAACGTACCTTGCACGACGCGGGGACATCGGAAGATACAGTGCCGGTGAAAACGACAGCCGTGCCAGGCTGCCAGCGGAAATTGGCCATGGGGGAGCCAGCAGCTCCAGAAGACGAAATATGACCTAGATCGACACGCTGGACGGCGCGCGGGACCGCTTCTGGGGCGTGCTTGACGACGATCGGCGAAATATTGCCAGAGAAGTGTATTTCTAGCGACGCAAATGGCAGTGATGATATGCTGATGCTCGTCGGGGCAGCTAGACAGAGCTGGAACGCAGCCGGCTCGCCGACCTTGACTTCGGAGCTCCAGAACGCGACACTTGAGTCAACTACGGGAAAACGTGAGACCTGGAAGACGCCTCCGGAGCGGGGAACGTACATATAGGTTGCGATTCGCCTACATCGATGACCATTGGTTCCGGGTCCGGAGTTGAAGGTATTGAGTTCTGGAACGGTTGTCGTACGAAGGAAACAGCGACGAGAGGAGAAGTCTAACCGTAAGAACAGCGAGCAGGTCCTCCTCCAGCGAGCCAGGGTCGTCGGTTTCCTCGACACCTCGAAAAAAAGAGTCAGGTGGGAAACGGGAAAGAATGAGAGAGATATCTCACCATACCCGAGCATCTCGACCAGCAGCCGTATGCTTAACTCGACGTCGCCTAGTTGTCGGGCGCACGCGTACCATGTTGCAAGCAGGGGCCGTAGGAGCAGTGCCCATTTCTCCCGACGGTAACTCTTCGCTATGCGTTCGAAAAACCTGCGAGAATGTTCATTGAGGGCAATGAAATGAAGAGACAAAGGTACCGAACAGCCATATCGAATTTACCAGACTCGTAGTAGGTCTGTCCGATGCGATATGCAATCCAAAGAGTCAAGCGACCTTGATTTTGGTTCTGAGGGTTGGCCGGCGCGTACTTCTTGAACAGCTCGTACGCCTTCGTATAGAGCTATGTATTGATGGTAAGTAGGACTCAATACACTGAGTACATATGGTCTCACCTCCAGGATGATGATGAGATGGTCGACCTTCTTCTCGTTGACGAATCCCGGCGATGGATTTTGAGACGATTTTTGGGACACCTGATGGCTAGAATGAATAAGGAAATACAGGAGTCAAGGATGTCCTACCTCTGACTCCGCCGCCGCTAGGAACCGTTCACGCCGCGCCTCAGTGCACTTCGCAGCCATGTAGTAGTAGTACCCCCGGATGCTGGAGTGCATGACTCGGATTTATCCCCATCGTTCGGATGGCCTCTATTTCCAGCGCACTGCTAGGGACGGCGAGCGAGGATCTCTGGGATGCTGCTAGGGCTGAATTGACTGGACGGTGGTCCGGGATTACCAGCTTCGACTGAGTACCATGCTCCAGCAGTTCGGCGAGGATACGATGTCTGTCGGCATTCTTGATAAACCTGCTCGAGATCTCCACAAGGAGCACTCACTGTCGCGCTACCCAACTCCAGAACTCAAAGGTTTCTTCTCCGATCCCCCAACCGCGCGAGAAATCGCCGAATTTGCGGATATGAGTATTGTGGTGTGATAGGGCGAGCGCATGCTCGTTGTTGTAAAGATAGAGCTTCGCAACCTTATTCGGGGGGTAAGTGATTTCCCAGAACGCAGACAAGGAATTTACCTTGATATTTATGCAATCGGCTAAAACCTTCGCTTCCGCCCAGCGTTTCGTACGAGGGGGTAATATCGCGGTCGAGCCAAACATGATGACCAGCATGGCATAAGCATCCTGGTAATGCCTGTTATACGGCATCAGACGGGTGTGCTCGAGATTGGGAATGGACCCAACTTGAGCGCGATATCGTCTTCTCCCCGAAACTCGGCGAAACAGGCCATTTTGTACTCGTATCTCACCGTCCAGCCCTCTGGCCGGAGAGGTCGACCAAGTCCGGGGGTGCCTAGAGGCGTGTGCGGCATGGGATACGAGGAAACGGCTTGCGAGTGTCTATTGCGTTTTCGTCTCACTCGTTTAGAATGTGCAGTATAGTATTCTAGAGCAGGCTCGTAAAGCGCTTGCTGGAGACTACCGGGAGAAATAAGTTAACACACGTGCGACGTGACACTCGTTGGGCGAACCTTTTCACAAAGTCACCCAGCTCCTGCTGGCTCACTGGACTGAGTACGAAGAGTGCAGCGCGGGAGTCAAGCCCGCTCTGTCGCCGTATATACGTCAACCGGCTGTCGAGAGACGGGTCGTCTGAGAAAGTCCATCAACACCAATGCGGAGCGGAATATGGTTGCTGAAACGCACCCAGCATTCGCCTAGAGGCCATGAGAACGACGGTAAGTTTGATGTTGCGCTCATTCGTACTTTTCTTTCGCAGCGCAACATCCGCTGCCAACTCGGCGTCGCGTTTCCGTTCCTCCAGTTCACGATCGCGTTCGCGGTCCGGGTCCGGCGGGTCGAGGGGAGATCGCGGCATATGTGGCGGGTATTCGTATATGCGCAAGAACATAACGAACACGGAAGGCACGAGGGTGGTGTGCTTGCGAATCCATATTGGCGCGATGAGCCCGTCGGGATGAAGTGGGGAGGACGGAGTGAGTGGGGAGAGCGGGGAGTGGGCCGCGGAGAAACTAGGGTCGTCCTGGGGTACAAGTTTCCGTGGGGGAAAGCGCACGGTCTTGTCGACAGGGATTATTTGGAAAGATTTCGACTTGTCAGGCTGCCATATTGCCACTTTGCGTTGTGCCAGCAAGGCTTCGCGAAGGCGCACAGTGAGGACCACGAATGGATCCTGTCCCCTGCTACCAGACGCGGTGGGAGTTGTCGGACTCTGGGCTACGGTCGGCGTGCCGGGTGGTGGTGCATCGAGACCAGCGACGAACATGACCGGGGCCAACTGGGCCAGTAATTCCGGGGGATATGAGTTCATGGTCCCTTCGCCAGACCCCACAAATTATTGTAGCTTGGTTTGGCGAGCCCCGGTGGGAAAAATGGCCAATAAAGTATCAGCGTAAGTCTAGGTGCCGGTCAAGTTGTCGCCTTCTTGATGGGACAGGCATAAACAACATATTTTCGCCTAAATATTCGAAACAGCTCAGGACTCTCGAAAAAATCGAGCATACATGTATCCGAATCATGCCAGCTAATACTTTGTCGAAGAAAGCTGCTGCTTCGGAATTTCGCAAATGGCTATATGTCCGGCCGGAGGGAAAAGCTGGCAGAAAAATCCTCGTCCTCACCTCGTGCCTCCTGAGTCCTCGTGCACATCCCGCAATGCCCAAGAGTGTCACAGAATCGCGCGCGTTCGTGCCATAAAGGTTCAAGATTCAAAAGTGCATGTTATTCACTAGTTCGGCCAACTGGTGCGGAGTCAAGGGCAAAATACGCGGCTCCCCGTTCAATACGAGTATGCCATACGGGATGTCGGAGCGGATCGGCAGGCTGTTCAAGTCGTCTGGGAGGAACGGGAGTCGCACGCTGCTTTTGTTGCTGTCGTCACAAAGTGGGAGCTTGAAGCTGGGAAAACGCGGCCGGCGGGGCCGCTGGTGCGGGATCGGCCTGCAATATGTTCATGTTAAGCATGGACATGGGACTAGCGGAGAGGGACGCACGGCGGCGGCTCCATGAGGGTCTCTAATTGCAAGATGGTTTCTTCGGTCTGTCGCTGGCCCACGTCGAGGAGGGCACGCGTCCGCGCCGCGTCGAAGGCTGATAGGTTCCGGGAGACTTCAAAATGGTGGAATGCGTCGTCGAAAGCGCCGTCGTGAGTTCCTTCACCGGCGGCATCGGTAATGAGCTTGTGGAACTCTACAAGTTGTGCGCTGCAGTCGTCTGCCTCGACTTGCAGAGGCCGTCTATTCCACAGGCGGCATATGGTCGCTGGTCCAGTCGAAACCAAGCGCGAGATACGACCATCATCTGAATCCTCTTCCTTCCCACTGATGGTATCCAGCATCGAGAAAATCATTTTCCGGAGACCGTCCACGAAATGCACCAGCTCAAACACCTGGATCGTCTCGAGACGGGCCAGGAAGGAGCTGCAGTAGGGATCAGCACAGTACTTGGAGAGTCATTGGAGGGGGACCTTTGTCGCTGTTCACTCGTAAGGGCGCAGAACTTTGCAAATCGATAAGCCGCCCGCCGAAGGCGCATCGATTCGGACAGAGTTGGGCTGGAGGAAACCGCGCGAGTTTACACCGTTTGCCAGAGCCGGGCAAGGACCGTCAAACTAACCTGCGCTCGGGTTCATCCCAGTGGGCGTCGGGGTGTATCAGCAGGCGGAAAACGATTCTCGACAGGGTTTCGACGGCCTCGCGCGTCTGCACGAGAAACTTGATTGTTCCAAACACATCCGAGTCGCCAGCGTCGTGGTCGGTTTTGACTGGGTCGGCGGTCATTTCTTCACCCAGCACGAGCCCCAAAAAGTTCTCCGCAATCTGTTTCAGAACGAGATCGCGACGGGTCAAAAAAACCGAGTGGAAGGAGCGGGAGGCCAATATGAGCGACGTCAAAACGGAGAAGTCGGGAAGGTACAAGAGCAGCTCGCATTGCAGGTCAGCCGGGAGGGATATAAGAGACATGGGCGGGCAGGGACTTTGCTGGGATGGAAGTTCGGGTTAGGCCATGTTTACCTGAAGAAGCCAACCAACACGGTCACGAGCAAAACGGGCCTTCATCGAAGCCGATAAATCGACGCGTCCGAGGTCCGCAAGCTTGTATGATAGTACCTACTCTCCAAGATGGTCCATAGTGATTATTAAATTTTTGGGCACCACGGAGAGTGCGCTTCGAATTACAAGGTAGAGGATGTAGCCTAGTCTATTCAGTTGCAAGGGTCGTGTTTAATCTATGTGCATAGGCCCCTCCAACTCCATCCGCTCTCGCGTGCTGTCCTCCAGCGTCTCCACATGGGTATCATTCCGCGAGGTATATCGTTGCACGACCACCGGTGGATACACCGAGAAGAAGCGCATGCCAGGTTTGGCAGTTTTCGTTGCAGTCCGCTCCAGTTCATTTACACGCGCAAAGGCGCGCGCAATGGGACGGGAGAAAGCGAATGCCGATGTGCGCAGCCGGCGGACGAGGCGCTGGGCACCGCGCCGCGTCACGGCGTACCCGTGCGTACATCGCGGGTCAGTGGATGGGCGGAGGAACGGGTTTGAAGGAATGGAGCCGAGGGCCGTTTCCCGACTCGAGCAGTGTCCGAGCATCAGGACGTCCCATTCCGCCGGCATGGCGGGAAGGATCCGGTTTAAACGGCTCTCCAGCGCCCATTCGACGTCGATGTCGTCTTCAAAGACGATAGCGACGTCGTCCTCGCCTTCAGCTATCTTTCGGAGAACGTCGTAGTGGGTTTTCCAGTCGGCCACCAACTTGGCGTCGATCCGATCTGGCAGGAACCCGGCGGCTCCGTGAATTGCGTGCAAGGGCGGACGGCGATCCGGGTCCGGTGGGGGAGCTAGTTCAGGCAGCCCAGACGCCGCCGCCAGCGGCTCTGTCCACAGGTCCGCGCCTTTGAATTCTAAAGGGCCAGTATCCTCCCGGACGTCATCTGGCCACTGGAAGGTGAATTTATGCTTGATTCCCATGTGCGTGTCCCTCCACCACCGCACTCGTTCAAGGATCCCAGGGATATTTTTGTCGCGGTAATCGGTACCATTGTGCCATGTCAAGTCGATATCCAGGGCGCACGCTTTCGTCGGTGATTAGAACACTGGGAAATATAGTGTGCCACCTACTAACCTAGACGATCCATCTCTTCTCGTTGAAGGGGTCGGTCAGGTAGACTGACGGCATATATACGCCCGACACCGAGCGTTTTCGAGTGAGGCAAGCTGTCAGAGGGGCGCGCAGTACCAAGACGCTGCCTGTAGTCTTCGTGTGGTGTCGGAACATCTGGCTGCGAATTAAGGTCCCCTTGTCGGATGTGATATACGGCGAGGAAGCACAGGGAAGCCATGGCCAGACTCGCAAAGCGGCGAAAAGACATGATTCGGGGGGAAGTAAAGTGTCTCTGGTGAACCCGGGATTTCATTTAAGGAGGGCCCATGCTCAGGGACCGTGGAGAGGACGGCAGTAACCCCTTGCAATTCAGGGCGCCAATCTGGCTGAGAAAGGGCGGTGTGACCTGTGACAGCGCTCCTCAACGCGTACTCCCATGAGCAAGCCCGAGTTCTCAGACTTCGAGTTTCTAGCGAGGTCAACGCTGGCTGGAGGATTTGCGGGCGGGCTTGTGCGTATCCGTTTCCTTGTAATCGTACGTGTATTCACTGATTGACCCAAAGGCGGGCTAGGCAAAAACCACCGTCGCACCGTTGGACCGCGTCAAGATCCTCCTGCAGACACACAACCCTGATTTCGTACGGTTCGGTGGTATGTAGATGAGTTTCTGTCGCTGCTGGAATTTAATCGCGATTTTTTAGGCTCGTGGAGAGGAGCAGTGAATGCATTACAATATATTTCCCAGACGCAGGGGCTCCGCGGCCTCTATCAGGGCCATACCCTGACTCTAGCCCGTGCAATACCGCACGCCGCCGTAGGGTACACTGTCTACGAGAAAGTCAGCAAGGTCCGTCGCTAATTTTTGTGCCATGGCCGGATCTAACGAGCTACCCAGTGGCTCATGCCGACTCCGGACTATGAGACGTCCTTGCGCAGGCTTACTGCTGGTGCCCTTACTGGTGCGTTGTAATGCCGTCGTCGGTGTCCTTGACGCTGAAGGAGTCCAGGAATATCGGCCATGCCGCTCACATATCCGTTCGAGCTCATTCGCGTGCGGCTAGCCGTCGAAACGAACCACCATTCACCCATCCGTCCTACGCCATGGAATGCCATTCGCGGGATCATGGCGGAGGGTCGCTCTTCAGGTGGAATAACTGGTCTCGTGCCGTTCCTTCACTTCTACCGCGGGTTCACCGTCTCTCTACTGGGCACCGTTCCCTATCGGGGCGGCATTTTCCTCGTCTGGGAGACGCTTAATGCTCAAGCGCGTGCGGTTTTACCCCCAGCGACGGTCAAGGCAAATCAAACACGAATTCACCTCGTCGTCGGCGCGATTGCCGGAACTGTGTCACAAATTTTCACCTACCCGCTGGAAGTCATTCGGCGGACGCAGCAGGCCAGTGGGAAGGGGACTCCTAACCGAATGATCGGGTTCCAAGAGACTGTGAGGAGCGTGTGGATGGTGTCCGGCTGGCGTGGATTCTTTGCGGGTCTCGGGATCGGATTGTTTAAACAAGTCCCCACGCACGCCATCTCCCTCACGTCCTGGCAATTAGCCAAAAAGGTCTGTCATCGTAACTTTCCCTCCCGAGTTTTCTGACGCATGTGCAGGCATTGAATATATAATTGAACGCTGCTGTGTTTATTGTACGCTGATACTTATAGCGCGTAATGCATATACATACAATTGTACACCATCTCACTCTAGAAATCGTCCACATCCAGTGTTATAACAGAAGACCACGCCCGATCTTCGAAGGCCCTGTCGAAAATCTATTGATCAGGTGCAGGCAAGGGCGTTTCTCCGGCTTACCTCAAGAACTTGTATCCCTTCGCGTTCTCCTCATTCGCCAGGACACTCACCGGCGGTCGCAGGACGACGTTCGACGAAACAAGGATGCACAACGTCTTGGCTCGACTGATCGCGACATTCAATCGCCTCCGCTCAAGGAGAAATCCGAGATCATAAGACGCGGATGGCGGGAGCGAGAACAGACAGACAACAAACGCGGCCTCGGATCCTAAATTGCCCGTCAATGAGCTTGCTCTTTCACCGGATCCTCACTTACCTTGCAACCTCTCTACCGTATCGACTGTCACCGTCCCCACATGCGCAGTTCCTTCAGCCGATTCCTCCCCCAAACCAAGCCCCGCCATCTCAGCCGCCAGCTCACTCACCCGCACACGCTCCAGCGCAGTCTTGACCGCCTGGCGCTGAATACGATGGGGCGTCGCAACGAATATGTCTTCGCCGGGGGAGCAGCGGCGGATCGACGTTATCAACGCTGCCGCCAGCGCCGCCTCAGCCCGCACATGCGCCTCGTACCCCACGCCCTCCGGCCGGGCGCTCTCCGTTTGCAGCCGCACAAGCGCGAGCGAGATTGGGGTCGGAGTCGCCAGTAAAGAGTCTACTACGGTCGTCTCGATCGCGGGCTTCTGGCGAGCGTGAGCGATGGGCGGCGCGCGGAGCACGGTTTGCGGTTTGCGGAGCATGACGTCCGAGAGGGCGAGGAGGAAGTTCTGGACGTCGCGCAGGACGCGCGGCGCGACACCGAGGTCCTGTCCGATATCCTGCTCGATTGATTTGAGTTGCGTTGCGAGCTGTCGGGCTTGGACTTTCTGGGGCTTGAACGCTCTGGAATAGATCGTAGACACGAATTCGCCGAGGTCGGGGTTCAAACTAACGATGGTTAATACAAGTTACTGGCAACGAAGAACGAGCACGAACCGGAAATTTTCCGTCAACTGAACTACAGTCCCCTGCGATGACGACATCTCTGAAAAATCGCTGGCGGTGGGGGAGAGCGGAGGCGGCTGCGAGTCTTTCCGGCTCGGGAGCTTCGAGAGATGCATGAGGCAGTCCAGGATCGAACCAAATAGTAGCCGAGATCTGAGTTTCGGGTACTGCGCAGTCAGAATAGGTGCGAGCTGTTCCGAGTCGCCTGCGACCACGATCCGGCCTTGGGGTCCAAGGGAGCGGAGCACCAATGCGGCGGAGCTCAGTGCCAGCTGGCCCGCCTCGTCTATGACACAAACGTTCACTTCGAATGAATGGCGTTTGGAGAAATTGTACAGCTGCGTCCATTCAATCAAACGGATCCGGGGAACGAGAATGGTGATGCCCACCTGGTAAACGGTCCCCGCATATACAAGGGCTGCCGACGGGTCGGATTTGGATGGTCCAGCATGGTCGTGACCCTTCAAGACATGCTCGATCTGGACCTTCTCAAGCCATTCCGTTGGGAGGGAGTCGATTTTGTTGTAGCAGTTCTTCAGATGGTCCAATTTACTCAGAACAGCCTCTATTGCGGCGTGTGTCATTGCGGTTATGAAAATTATCTTTCGCTTTGTATTGCCGAGCCGGTGCTGCACCTCCAGCAGGCGGAGAAGAGCCAAAGCGATCGTGTATGTTTTTCCGGTGCCCTGATGTCAAATTATGAGGATTGCCTTGCACTTGCAAACGTCGGAGATCCTTACAGGTGGGCCCCACAGCACTGACACTAAGAGAGAGAAAGGTCAGAATTGTCTGTGCGAAACGGGGAGAGGAAACTAACATCGGCTGGATAGGATCCGTTGAACAGCACGATGCTGCGACGGTTTCAGTACCAGCGCTTCGGCGGCACCGGCGGAGAGGGTTTTGAGCTGTCGGAACATGCTCTGGATGTTGTTCTCGACCTTCACAAACTCCTTCCCCGTCTCAATGAACTCCGGATCATCACCGAACGACTTTGGGTCAAGAATAAGCTGCAGGAAAGGCACCTCCTCATGCTGCCTGGTAGTCGCAGCGATGTCGAGCTCGAGCAGCGTGGACAGGATCTTCGTTGTATTGAAGTCGACGAGACGGGGGGAAAGGCGGTAGTGGAGCCCAGCAGCGAACCGAACACCCCACTCGCCCCACGTCTGCAGCGTGACCTTCGTCCTCTGCCCGTCGACAGCGATATCGCGGAGATAAGCAACGAGCAGCTTCTGCCGGACGATGGGGCTCTGTGTATCCCATTTCGCCTTCGTGTTTCGGTTGAGCGGGAACACCAGGCCTGCGACGCTGAGATCATCAAACAGGGCCTCCACCGGGATATCGTCGAAGCCGGTTTCATCTTGGGTCAGAATATAATCGTAAAACGCTTTATCCTTGTCGCCGGCGGGTATGTCGAGGGAGCCGGAGAGCAGGTAGAAAGTGTGTTCCAAGCCTTTGGCGCCTTGGATGGTCTCCTTGTATTCGAGAACCGGGGCGTCTGGGCAGCCGTCGATGCGGGCTCTCCATAGCTCAGTGAGCTTGGCGAGGACCTCGAACTAGAGATGGTCATGCTTTGAAACGGAAGGGTATGACAGTAAACATGCCTGCTGCATGAAGAAGAGCTTGCGGAGATGCTCCTCCTTGCAAATATCCATGAAATTGGCCGTGAGTTTACGGGCATCGTTGACGAGGAGCTCTGCGCCGCCTGACGAGATTCGCGTCCGCATATTTTGAAGCACGCCGTATATACTCGAATTCCGCTGCTCTAACTTGTCCTGGAGCGCTTCGAGACTGTCGCCGCTTTGCTTGTATGCATTAAAAATTTCTTCGTCGGTAGGGCATTTCCGATCCATGGACGACGGTGGGAGGAGCGTGAATGCGCATTCAGCCAGATCCCAGGATCCCGGAACGGGTAATGCGAGGAGGCTCTCGATTTCTCGCTTGAGGACGACAACGCGGGGCAATTGGCCCAGTTCCGTACGCTTATCGTCGTCGGTGCTACGCCCCTCGTCCTGCAGGCGTTGAATCTCCTGTTGGATACGCTGCCGGAGAGCCTCTACTGTCCCCGCAGTCGAAACCTGCAATCCCATGCGATCGAGGTACGCTTGGAGCTCGGCCTTGCGGCCTTTGCCCATGAAGTTCAGAAGGGCGCCGGAGAGTAGAAGTGGCTGGAATGTGGTCTGCAGTAGCGAGACGCCCTGTGCCAGGGCGCCGAGGCAGAGTCGAATATCAGAGTCCGAAGCCGACGTCAGCGCGCTGTCGATTAAGTGTGTCTGCAGAGCCGTCTGCTCGCCAGCTGAAAAGACGTAGAATTGGGTGAGCGGCGCGGGCCGGACGGCTTCAGTAAGGACAAGTATTGGTCGAAGTATGGAGGCGAGCGTTGGGAGGAATGTGGCTTGAGAGCCGTGGAACGGCTCAGGCTGGAAAGATGGGATGGACGAGATGATGGAAATGCAAAAGGCAGCAAATCCGCCTGTGGAGGCCGCAGGATCGACGACGAGGGAGATGATAACCGCGATGTCTTCTCGTCGCGGACAAGTGAAATTGCGGCGTGGTACAATCTAAGGATGCAGTAAATAATCCACTCGGGACGGCGAAAAAACTGCGAACCTGGACAGTTTTCGTTCGCGCTGCCTCGACGACGGGGCTGCCCAGAGAAACACGGGGTACGGCCAATATCCGCTTCGCTTTCCTCAAAGTACTCGGGAAGAAGGCTTTGATCTTGGCGAGCTTGCGTCGGTCGACCAGAAGAAGATGGAGGTCCTCGATGTCGGTTGCGTCTACAGGCGAAGAATCCCGAGAAATTCCAAGCAGGGTTCGGATAGTCTTGACCTCCGCCAAAGAAATATTAGGGATTGAACCCAGTTCGCCTTCTTCGACTGTCCTCCTTTCGCAATCGGGTTCGAACGGACACCCGCGACACAGTGGATTCAAGTGCCAGTCAACTGCGGACCGGGGCAGGGAGAGGATCTTGGGCAGGCGACGGAACAGAAAATCGTCGATGGATGGTGCAAGGAGAGTAATGTTGATGCTCTTGAGATCATCCAACGAGGGACTGGACTCTATAGCCGGTGGTAACCAAACTGCTGCACTTCCTGCCGGCTGGAAGAACGGTGGTGGCAGCAGGTACGAGAGACATAGGGTATAAAAGTAGATTTGAACGTGGTGAGAGGTCTATTTGCGTGTTTGAGGAGATGGTCTCGACGATGAACTCATACATACCTTGACTGCCTTTGAGGCCTTGGCGTCGATAACTTTCCAGGTTACGACGCCCGACGGTGAGCGGGTTATCTCGAGCAAATCTGGTTTTGCGAGACCAAAGTTAACAGGATCTGCATTAGCTTCCAAAAATCGATTCCTCAATTCTGACGGCGGCCAGAACGCCACACCGGCAACGAAGAAGTGGTCCCGCTCGTCCGCCTCGATGTTCGCGGACAGTACATCACCGTCCACGGGGGTTGGCGGGATGGTCAAGAGGAGATTCTCTTCGTCCAGAAAAGCAAACAGAGTTGCCTCCCATTCAAGACCGCGTTCAAAGTTTGCTTTCGCGAGCTCGGTGGGGTCTTGGGCATCCAATTTGCCGCGACGATGGTACACATTGTGCAGGTACAGGTCGCAGCTCAGATGGTGGTGAACGGCGAGGTTGGTGGCAGAAAGACGACTCATGAGGAACGAGAACAAGGTGCATTCACATTGTCGAAGAGGACAAAAGAACTCCACCGCCGGATGCGGAAGGCGTGTTACGTCAGACACAACCCGCACTCCCGCCATGGCCAATGCGCTCCCCGTCGAAATGTGGACAGATATCGTCCATTATCTGCCTCATCCTCGCGACATGCTTCGCGTATCTCGACTCCTCCACGACATCGCCATTCGTCGACTGTTTTCGACCGTCAAAATATACTTCATGTCTGGCGACCTAGGTTATGTTATGCTCAACACCGAAAACGACCGCTACGTGCGGGAGACCTCGGATTATATCCTCAATCGCTCCTGGGAGATGCTCCATTGTATTCTTACGAACCCCGTCTTTGCCAATGCCGTCAAGACACTGAGTGTCCATGGGTTTACCGACGGACCAGCCGTATTTGAGCACCGTGCGCCTTTTCAAATGAGTTGTGGTTGACTGTCGCTCATTCGCTTCTCCAGGCACTTTGGCACAGGCTCTCCGAGCGCTGCCGAATCTGCAGGCCTTCCACTATTTCGGCGACTGTCCAGAGTTTGCCAGGGTAGCCGACTGCCTGCCCAGAGGCTTGAAAAATCTTCGAATTCAGTCGTGAGTTTCTCCCGATCCTGTGGCACCCTCAGTCCTCACCGTTTCCTAGGATGCCACATTCGGCGCTCCTGAGTCATCTCGACTCTCTAAAAACATTCCAACCGGCGATTCCATTCATTTATGTCCGCGACCAGAAGTTCGACCGAATATTCGACGAGTGGGAGCGCGGGTTTGGGGACCCGAAAGACATTGTTCGCATCCTGGAAACAAATCCCATCCAGGAACTTGTACTCTTGTCAGCACACGTCGGTCTACTACCCATCCGGGTATGTAACAACCTCACTCAACTGGATATCTGCGTCCCGCAATCTGGGGAGCTAGTTGGGCTCGACCTTGTCTTCAGACATGCTCTGTTACTCGAATCGCTATCCTTGGTCGGGTACATCGAGCCCCCCACATTCGCGGACCTTCCCACGAATCCGGCCGTCCTCCCCCGTCTCACCTCCTTCAGACTATCCTGCGAGTTTTGGAATCAGGAATTGACTGAAACGCACGTTCCGCTTATCTGCGAATTTCTCAGTCGACGTGCCTCTCTTCGTCGATTGTATATTCGTCTTCCCGATCAGCGGTTGGACATCATCATCGCAATGGCGACCGTCATTGGCAAACTGGAGGGCCTTCGGGTTCTGGGCTTCCACGCAGGGTACGAGCCTCTCCACGAAGTTGCTGCCATTCAGCTCGCAGAGCAGCTGTCCACGAAGCTCGAAGCTCTACAGCTTTCCCTGCCATGGTACAGTGATCTGCACGTACGGACGTGGTACCCGCTGGTGCGTATCCATTGATTCTCTGGCGCTAAACGAAGCTGACTTTTTCTTGTAGCTCACCAAACTGCAGCGGTTCCCGCGCCTATCCTTCCTCCATTTATTTTCAAATGGTGAGGATCCAGTGCCTATCAACCCCGTCGAGCTAGCCACTGATTTAGAGCACTTGCGACTGGTGGGGATACAACGCTCATTATTCACCATCGATCGAGAAAATCCCGATGAAATAGAGGCACAGCTCTGGACGCCATGGTCGGTCAAGTACTGTTTACCAGAGGACTTTCCTTCTCCGGATTACGCGTGGTTGTTCAAATATCATTGACCAGCGCTCATTGTATGTACAGCACACTTCCTGTATTACTGATACCTTTTGCTGCGCTTGCGGAGCGCTGTTGTTGCCACTACCGCTTCAATGGAATGCATTTGTGTTCCGCTCTATCGGCCTCGCAAGGCGTCTCAATGTCCATCGAATTGGGTATCCCAACGACCAACCGATACATTTACAGATATAGCTACAGCAGCGTCTGAAGTGAAGAGCTAGATAAATACAAATGAAGCGAGTCATGGGCGTCGTCAGTGTCGTCGCGCGCGTTACAGTCATCACCTAGTAGTCGACTGCCGTCGTGTATACCGTCCGTTATTGTAAGAGTCCACGACCGTCGTATGGTGCGTCGTGGTGTGGAATTCTTGGTTTCCGGAAATGTGATTTATCTTCACGTTGCCGGAAATATTCCCTTGAAGCAAATTGCCAAAGGGATGGGGGGAAGAGGGCGGCGGCGACGCTGACGACGGAGAGGACGGCTGGGATCCCTTCGTGTCATCTCGTTCCCGCAACTCTGTCAGAATCTGGACTACAGTCTCGTGTATCGTGATGCTGGATTGGAGCTGGAAGGGAATCAGACACATCGCGAGCGCGGCGTTGGATACACGTACCCCGAACACATCCAGCGCTTGTCGCAGTCGTGCGCGATACTGCTGAATTTTGTTGTTCTCCGTCGTGAGTCCTATGATACGAGAGACCATGCTCTTCGCGACATGCTTTTGCGACCAGAGGTTTATGCTCTGGAGCAAACTATCATCCCAGCGTGAGTCAGGTCGAATCATCGCGCGTAAAAAAATGCAGACTTGACCAAGTCGTCGACACGTTGCTTGAGGTTCTCGGATGGTTTCAAGCCGTCCTTCTCCATGTCATTATACACGCATATTATGGCGGAAACCAATTCGCAGGCATCGTTCGCGAGGGCCTTGAATGATTCTTTGTTGTCTTTGGCTCCCTGCGTATTCTGTAAGGCCATTCGGATGAATATCTCGGCCGCGACTGACTCGGACAGTGCTCAAGATGGCCAGGGCAAGAATTGAGGCCTCTTGAAGGAAGGGAAGGGGTGCAAATGAAGCAGCGGTGGTCAGAGTGGCCAACACAGTCGTTGATATATCAAAGGCCGCGTCGACTGCTGGACCGTTGGGCCCTGCGATCGTCGAGTAAGGCTTGTTCATCGGGGAGGAGGTCAAGAGCGAAGAGAAACTACAAGTCCTGTAGCCTCATGGTGTGTACACGGAGCGGTTTTGTTCAGCCGAGGTGCTTTTACAGCAAAGCATAGCCTCGGAAGTAAGTTTATCTATGTGTACATCCACATCCACAGGAACTGGTTAACCCTTCGGCGAACAGCATTTAACCACATGGATTCTCGCGAGCGTTAAATAAAAATCACTGGGACTGCTATGTACGTTTTTGTCCAAAGGAAAACCTCTTATTCGAGGATTTGGGCCGCCGCCTTGCCTCCGGAGGTGGGGCAGGTGGCGCTTGTGGCGGCGGCCCATCTGTGGCGTCAATCTCCATGCCGGCCATTGCCATCCTCATCTTCTCAACAGTTGTGAGAGGTTTCCGAGGTGCAGGCGGTGGTGAATCCACAGGAATAGGCGCTGGCCCGGAAACAGCTGTCTCGGGGGTTTCCTCGTCGTCTGACATGGAAGTATCAGAAGAATCTAGTTCAGCTTCAGCGAAGGGCAGCTGCTGCCGACATGAGATACTCACCAAGTTCGGCGTTCTCTGCCATGGTGCTATTTCCGGATTGTATGGGGTCGTCAACGGAGGGGGACGGTACGGAATCTGGGTCGAGGGCGAGGGTGGGTACGATGAGAGCGCGCAGAGGAGAGTCGTGTACCTTGTGATTGCGGCCTATAGCTATTTCGCCCATCCTGATACCGCTGAGTGGCGTCTCTTCCTCGGACTTCGTTGAATTCCCCCCCTGCGATTTCAACAGGTGCGGTTGCAGATCGCAGGGAGTTTTCAAAGCGACCAGGCGCTCGTGGATATCCGCCGTCGTAGTAGGTTTCGGAATGCGATTGTCGGTCATCGTAGTATTCCGCATAACCGAACGGACCCTGCTCCTGGTACCGATGCTGAGGGCGACGGTGCGAAGGATAGCGACCTCGAGGAGGCCACTGCTGGTACGGATCGTAGTGACGATGCGCTGGCACGTCCTCTGGATATTCGTTGTAGGAAGTGGAGGTGTACGTCGAATGGTGATTTTCATACTGGTTCAGATCCCCAGCAATAACATTGAATGTACCACCGGAGATCTTGAAGTTGGTCGCATTTTCAAAGAAGGGCATTCAGTGCGCTGAGCAGGTTGGATGAATGGGGGGAGCGACGAGGTGAAGGTAAGGCGGTATCTGGAAGCGGTCAGATTAATACCCCACCTGACGCGAAGGGCAGTTCATCGAGATGGGAGTTATTAGGGCACTGCTTGACAGGGTTTCACAGCGCTATTTTCTTCCAGCGTCTAACTGGTGCCTCAAGGTCGGAGATATTAGAGCACCGCCACGGCGCTACGTCCGATAAAACTTAAAAGCACGCGCATACAACCAGACGCCGTCAGCCCAAAGGGGAAGGTCTTGGGAAGGTGGAATTCTAGTCAGAGTCGGTTGGCAGTCAATTTGGGGGACAATCTTGAGGATCTCGGGGGTCCGTTTAGCTGGGAAACAATGAAGTTGTTCCGTCCACGAACATCGGCGCTGAGACGGCAATTTTCTCATGTCAGAGACGATCATGAGTTGTCCTATCGAAAAGAGTCCGAGCTTGAGGGTCACCGGGTACCACTGTGTGTACATGCGCGCTAGTTGGAACTAAATGAGTTGCATAAGGAGACGCTATCGAATCGTACATTATCGGACAGACGGACGGACAGACGACCAACGTGAATTATTACACAATGCGCAGATAACGGACTCGAATCGGCCTCAGCTTCAACGGTAGGAGTTACTGGAGCCAGAATGGGGCTTTCGGGATGATTTACTGCTGGATCGGCGCGGAGAGGGAGCTCTTTCTGTATCGTCTGAGCTGGAGCCACTGTCGTCGGGCCCAGCGCGGTTCTTCTGCTTCGGCGCAGAGTTTGGCAGAGGCATAGGTCCCGGCCCTGAAGTGGAGGACCGCCTCGGCCGAGGAACTGTCACCGGTGGCGGAGGGGCGTGGCTCATCGCATACGACTGCGACATGGGCCTGCGGGATGGGCTTGCAGCGGGAGGTCGGCGCATCGGGTTCGACTGCGGCTGGGAACCCGGTTGGGGTTGTTGGCCCGAACGACGGGGTGCACTACCGTCGGGAGGGGGGAAATAGTATGGGGGTGATGTCGGAGAAGGCTTCGCGGGCGGCGTCCACAATGGCTTGTCGGGCGCAGGCGGGAGCCAGGGTGTGTGGGATGAAGAGGGAAGGTGGTTAGGCGGCGAGTGACGGTGCCGTCCGTCTGGCTCTGAATACTGCTGCAATGAATTGTGTCGTGCCATCGGGAGGGGAGCAGAATGCGCAGACTGAAGCTGCGGCGGGGCAATCATTCTGCGATCACCCAACGAGAGCCTATCGACCTGAGCCGCGAGTTCATCCTCTGGCAAACGCTGACCAGGCCCGGGGAACCGAGAGGTCGGTGGTTGGCCCGGGAAAGAATGATTTCTCGGGTTGTGAGGATGCGATGAAAGAGGAGGAGGGTTGTGCCCCGCGGGAGGAGGGTATCCAGGGGGGTTCTGAGCGTACGATGAAAGCGGGGGATACCCAGGGTTGTGCGTGTATCCAGGGTTGGGTGTGTATCCTGGGCCCTGCGGTGGTGGTAGTGCATGTGTCGGATCCTGAGTGTGCGGGGTATGCTGAGAATGCTGGGGCACCGGAACAGTATTTGACCGTACTAATGCGAAAGGTTTAACGTCGAGTAAACTCAGGAATCGAGCAACTTGCCTGGCTCTTGTGGACGATTGTTGTACGCGGAGGGTTGACCTCCACTTCCGCGACCTTGTGAGCTAGGTTAGCGAGAGAGGCCTGTGCATGTAATGGTGAATACCTCGGTTTGCGTGCGGTGCGCGAGAGGCACCGTTTCTGGTGTACGAATCGATTACCCTCGTGTTGTATGTATTGAAATCGTTGAACTGTCCTCCTGAGACTTTGTAATGTGAGCTGTTTTCGAAGAATGGCATTTGCGCTGCTGAGAGGATGGGCGGTGCAGGCAGAAGGCAAAAGGCGCTGAGAGGGACTGGTGCTTATAATACAGCCTGTGCGGATGTGAGTATGTCACTGATATGTTAACGGTACAGCAGGGTATAGCCCGGCGCTAGAAAGAGGACTCAAATGGGGCAAGCAGACACGCGGAGCAGCTGATCTTGGGACGGCTGTACGAAGAACTCCAGAAGCGCTAGCGGCCAAAAAAAGCTGTATCAACGGAGGTTCGGCGAGACATCTGTTATCTATTAAAGCGACAGAATCCTTATTTGGCAGTCTTGTGTGATCGTGAGGCAGCCACGAAGTGTTGGCGTTTCTCCAAGTCTGTGGGAGAAAAAGATGAGAAGAGCAAGGAGGAAGGTACAGAAACCCACCGTGGGCCCACATTGCCGCCCCAACCCTGTTAGATATAGTGAAAATCAAGCCGATGATCGGCAGACCTTCGAGCAGAGCAGCAGCGAAGCCGAAAGCTGGGAAAAAACATCAGATTTGTGTTGACGGCCACGAGGAGCCACCAACCTCGATAGTTCCACTTCCGCTCCTCTATGAACGTGGCGATTTCCTTGTCATTCATCTTCTTGGCGGCGAAATACTGACCATCCGCCGGTGTCAAGGAGATGACAACAAAATAAAAGAGATCGAACCTGTCTATGGAGAATATGTGCCGTCGCCAAAGCTTTGAACCAAGCAGACAAGAGTATGCCCACACCAGGGTAGAAGTTGAACGGTATCAAAAGAGCTGGTATGCGCATGAGGAATCAGGACTTTTGCTTGGGGAGAGTCGGGCTATACCGCGCTTGATAATTAACATGCTGATACGCCCAAGCCACTGCTGCTGAATTCGCCCGGTCCATGTGTCAACGACGACGCGGGGCGGCACTTTCCACTCCTGGGGAAAATTAAAACGTGATTCATGCCGAAGAAGATTCGTACCTCGATGTAGGGTAGCCTAGAGCGGTCAAGGTCAAGGTCAAGGTGAGGGCAGCGAAGAAAGGAAACAAAGTACCAAAAGTCCGGACCTTTACCCCGCGATGCGACGGTTTGCTCCCAGGCACGCTCCCGGGCAACATGGATGTTCCTCGCTAAGAAGAATTTGAGGATATTCGTGATCTATACCCGCCAGGGTTAGACAACGGTGGATCAGCTGGGGAAATCCTTTGACCTGGGAACCAAGGAGCAGGACGGCAGCGTCTTGAATACCATTACTTAGGCGCGAAGCGATTGGTGGAGTAAATGAGAGCTTACAGGTATGCACATTGAATGGGATCTTGCACCCGAACATCGTGTCATTGGAGAGACCAGTCACTCGTGGAGAACTTCCAGGACATCAGTCGCATGTTCGGGAAACTCGGCGCAGTTTTGCTCACTTGGCTAAGAAAAACTCGATAAATTTCTTCTGGACACCAAACGTCAAGAAGGTCTGGGGGTTTCATGGATGAGTGTGAATGCTTTTGCGCCTGATATCACGCTACCCAGACCAGCCCCACAACGGCTCCGCGCTGAACGCCATGCTGGCACTTTTGCCACGCAGGAACATAAAGGAGCTTGGGAAAAGTAAGCACGGGCGTAAGAATGAGCGATATAGGCCACTTTATCCGTGAAAAGGCGGTATACTCCGACTACAACATAGCTTGGGGGAAACTGAAGTCTTGAGTTGGCGCGAATAAGGGACGGCGGGATTTCAAGTTTGTTGGCAGGATCCACAGCGAACAGTGAATCTTGAGCCTCCGGACCGAGAGACATGGAAAACAAGCGATATACGTTCAGGGAAGGGCCAAAAACAGGGGAAGGTGAAGGTGAAGGTCGGGTACAAAAAGGTTGCGGTGACGTGACCACAACAATCCGATCACTGATTCAGTGATTGGGCACTTGTGCCGGAACTTCGAAGAACCATGCTTGCTGCAAGGATTCTCTGATCCTCTCTACCACCATGTCGATTGCCCACGACGCTCTTCCCGAGGCCGCTGTCCTCGACCTGGCTTCCAAATACGAAGTCGAGGATTCCAAAGGTGTCAAAGTTCAGTTTGGCTCCCTCTTTGCGGAGCAGAAAACCGTGGTGGTTTTTATTCGTACGTCCCGGAAAGTCCGTATATGTGCGTCGCTCATGGAAGGAATCAGGCCATTTTTTCTGCGGAGTAAGTTGCATCCATTCTGTAACGCGTGCCATCTCACAGCGCGTATTAGGTCTGCCAGGCAAGTGAACTCTTGAACTTGAAGCCCTTTGAGCTCGACGGCTATACAGCAATATGTTACCCAATTGGCCACCGTACCCGAGGCAGCCTTGGAAGCTGCCTCAGTCAAGTTAATAATAATCGGATGTGGCGATTTTCGGGCACTCGAGCACTACAAGGAACTGACCGGCTTCCATGGTTCAATTTACGCCGACTCCAATCGTCAACTGTACCACGCGTTTGGCATGATCTCAAACTTGGCCGTCACCCCCTCTGATCAGCCTAAGCCGAGCTATATAACCAAGGGTCGTATAGTTGGCGCTTGGGAAAGCATGAAGGTCCGTCCATCTTCTGCGCCTGGATCATCTCCGACTTGGCCCGCGCTGATGTTGAGTAGACCGGACCATTCACAGGTAACAAGTAACGTAGTATACAAGGCCATTGAAACTGACTTCCTCTGGTCGACTTTCCAAGACCCGACTCTGATCGGCAAACAGGGAAATTTTTCCCAACTTGGCGGCGACTATATTTTCGGGCCAGGTAAGATTCAGACCCGCCGGTAGTAAAACATGCTGCTGAACCTGCCAGGCAAACAATGCACTTTCGCCCGTCGCATGCGACACACCGAGGATCGTGAGCCTCTTCTTCCAGATTCCTCTTGTACCGTTCCGTTAATGTTGTTTCAGACATGGAGGTTGCCGACCTCATGAAGACCGCAGGCGTGACCTTGCCTTGATGGCTTGCGCCGTTACAAGACGATTCCCAGACGACTAATAATCATATGTGGACGGATTATCCATCTCCATGAACTGAGAGACAGCTTATCACTCGCAGCCGCGGACACGCCTCGAGATATTGAGTTTGATCAACATTGACAAGATAAGTGAAGAACATTATACACATAAACCAGCCTCGACTGTCAATCGGATTCTTTAACTGCACACCTATCTGAAGCAGCGCTAAGATGTCTTGTCCAGCGATCGATACTCGTAAGGCATGGTGCTATTGGCAGTTGTGTACTCAAGATCGGTTGCCGGAGACGTCGAGGTGGAGTCTTTGGACCCATCGGCTGGTCGTGGATGTAATATTGTCAGAAAGAGGGTGAGTGTTCGAAAGCTGACCGCACCTCCGTTAACGTTCCTTCTGGCGAGTTTAGATAGAATAGCGAGGGCTGCCCCCCAAGCACCCAGAAACATCGACAACGTCGCCGAAATGACACTGACCGCAAAACTCGCGGGTGACTTTCGCCGCTTGATGTTGCATGTGTATGGAATTTGAATGACAGCCGGCGAGGTTCGCTCATTCGGAGACGGTGGCGTCGTAAGATTTGCATATGCCATGCCTTTCGAGGAGGCCATATCGCGGAAGGCGATGTTTGCAGCGGCGACAAAATCAGTGGGCTGAATTGTGTGGTTGAAGGAGGTGGTGTTTGTGAAGACCTTTGTGAGTTCAGTTTGGATGTTTACAGGTGAGGACGAGGCTCGCATTGTCCGCCGTCCAATGTCCCAAATCCAACCGTACCGCAGAGTAGAATATGTTGATCATATTGTACAAATTGGCCTGGTCCGCCGCGATATCGGATGGGCCTCCAAGAATATTGAAGTCGTTGTTCCCGATCGCGTTATAGAAATCGAAGGTCGGAATAAAGCAGGCAGCAGGCGAGTCGCATTGGGGATGGCCGTTCGCGACAACTTTGTAAACCTTCTGAGGACTGTCGGTATTGTTGGTGATGTAAAGACCAGCGTAAATATCGTAATATGCTTCGCCTGTGTAAGGGTACATGTATGGTTCAGTAAACGTTTGAGACCCTCTTATACTCAAGTACCTCCAAATTCATTCATAGCATCGGTTATTGCTCGGGCGAGGCTGTTTTCTGGGAACATCGACGCAGGGATGGTACCGACCGTCCCATGGTTGGAATAACTTGGTGCCTTCGTTGAATCTTAAAGCTAGGAAGAGCGGACAAATCTACTTACCTCCACGACGTGACAGCTTGGAAGCCGATTGGGGGTGAGCACTGGATACTTGCCTGTTCATTGACATGCATATGAGAACATCCTGACTGGAGTATCAAATTTTCACTTACAGTAACAGTAACGAGTCGATCTCCAGGTCGAACGGTAATCTCGTACTGCGTAACGTCGCAGGAACGCAGATCATCGTCCCCATACGAAAACCCGCCCTGGACAACAACTGAGGTGTCGGTGGCATCCGCATCGGGCTGGACGTCGAATATCGAGTAGGAAAACGCAGATATGTTTGTGCGGAAGCTGTCGCCCAGTTGGAACTGGTATTTTTCGCAAGGAGAGCGCTTCGCCTCCCAGGGCAGCTTCAACCCTCGCGACGTGTTGAAATTCGTTGTCGTGATGCTGACCACATCATACCCTGCTCGCGACTTCAACGATAAGAGCAGGAGAGACCCAGGAGTGCGCACCAACGAGGAAAACATTGATCGTTATAAAGACACCAGTACTGACCAGGCCGAAGGCCAGTAGGAATAAACAATATTTTGCCGAGAATGGTCGTGTTATCGGATATTCCTGAAGACTCGGGCTAATGAGCAGAAATGCAGGCAGACACTGGGTTGCAAACTCACAAAACCGAGGGACGTAGGTTTCATGGTCAGAGGGTCGCGGTGTATTCCTTGGGACTTAGCATCATTTCGTACTATATGTGTCGGGATATTCATCTATAGAAGGCGCCGAGGTGAGAGTGACCGGACGCTCAGGCAGAGTCAAACTCTCCTAGCCGATATGGGCCGAATCCGAGTGACCGAACCCGGCAAACTTCCGCAAGTCAAGGGTGACAGATGGAATGTCGTGCAATCTGGCATAAGTGTACTCGGATCGCGAAGCAGCGGGATGATATCGTGATGGCCGTCCCACGTTGGAAAAAATTGGGTAAATGTGCGTAATGGCGCCTCAGCACTTCAGCAGCGTTCATTGAATTGGGCTGGAAGGCCGCTGGCTAGACTCGGACGCTGCTAGCCGTCGGCGGAGGATGCTTGAATCTTATTCAATAGGTGCCGAGATTAAATGCCCGTGCTTGGGATCTATGTGCGCATTGAGATATGAGCGTACACGACTGGACCTGCAGGAACATCATTAGCAAACCGTGCCAATGCAAACAAAGCACATACATTCTCGCCCTTCAGCTCGGTGCATTCGGAGTCCCGAGTCTCGCAAACGAGAGTGTTCATCCAGATTCATCCCAATGAACACAAGAGAGGCCTACCACCATCACTCGGTTTCATTGCGTTCTGTGTGACCAGGCAGGAAAGGCGCTGATTTGTATAGTCCTCACGAGAATATACTTCACCCAGTGCAAGGATACTTGGAAGGAAGCGCCAACCCGCCGCAAGAATGATTTCGAAGTTTGATAGACGCACGCGGCAAAGGCCGGACGAAATGTGGGAAGTTTCTCGGGTATCTCGGCGTTGGTTATGTTGCTAAAAAGAACGCGAAAGTTAGATTCGTTGTGTAGTCGCTCAGAAACAAGGCAAATGATACAACACGAGAGCGCTGCCTTGCGGCACTATATATATTTGGATCAGCCAATGTCGACAGTTCGCCTTGATGATTCACCTCTAGTTTGCAGCGGGAAATTTCGTTTTTGGGCGGACAAGGCGCTCTTCTCGCTGAAGTATCAACTCCTTGAAGTTCTGCCATGCGACAGTGGAAGCCGCCTTCGCCGCCAAAAACACTTCGATTCCGGTTGCTGCGATGATCTCTAGAGATTTCGGGACACGTTCGGAAACAGAAATGTAGATGAGATCTTTCGACAGAATGGTGGTCAACACAAAGACTGCGTCGTTCCGAGTCTCAACTGCGCCTAGAGTATTCAGTGGAGCCATGCACGCATGTCATTTTACCAGCACGGGGAGTAGCATTGCGTCGAGTGCCTCTGAAATGACGCGCAAGCCAGCGGTAGCCTCCAATATGTTGCACAAATGCTCGAGACAGAGTGTTACACACCTGGCTGAGCGCGGCGGAGTATCTGGTGAGACCGGTGTCGGGGCGGGTTTCTGGGATATCGAGATGAGATGCATGGATCCAAAGCCGATGGAATACCCTCGGCCATACGTTCAATAAATCACGAATGAGCCGGGACCGTTAGATGACTCGAAATGGCGCTCGACTCGCGAAATGGCTTGTAAGGTTGCACACCCGATAGACGTATGGCTCGTCTCCGTTTCCAAATCGTCAAGAAGGATCTGTAAAATGCGAGGCGTCGGCCAGTACTATGGCCAGTCCCAGGACTTGGTGAGTAATTTAAGTAGTCGTGCTCTGAAGGCAAGCTGGCAGATCAACAGGCCAAGAGCATGAACAATTTCTTGCGTGCATTCAGGGCTGTGAGCTTGTCGCAGTTCAGCAAAGGAGGACATTGAGAGGTGGTGGTTGGGGAAAAGGTTGGATCAGGGTGTTTGGCAGACAACACCAAAGGGCCGCGCACCGCTTCCATCCAACCAACTGCTACCACTGTCGTCTCCAACTCGACTCGATGAATCCTTCACTAGAACGTTAAAGAAAAAATTCCCGCGAGCGCCACTCGCACACGCTTGACGCAATTCTCGTCCCGAGCGGAAGTTCACGCCTTTTTCGCTGCTCGTCGGAACCACTGCAGTGACCCCCCTTCTCGGAAGGACAATGAATCGCTCTATTCGATTCGAATGGCAGTGTGAGGCGCTCGATCACCGCGTATGTTGCAAACAAAGTATCCTTAACGGTCCGTGCGCAACAAAAGGTCTTTACACGTAAAAGAACAAAGGAAGCGTGGTTTGGCCTTCAAACAGCCTCACTCTCTCTCTAGTCCACCATGAAGCGCGGGTTTTTGAACACTTCCAAGGCCAAGAAAACGCGTCCGTTGGCGCCGCCTGCAGCCACTCCATCCGGTGAGCGCGTTCCACGCAGTCTGGGGCTCTTTCCTTACTTTTGACGCGCGAAGGTCCAGAGCCACTCGAGTCGCTTTTTGAGAAACTAGGACCATGGACCAAGGTGGACATGGACTCCTTGAAAGAGCCTTCAATTCAACTGAGGAAGATGCCCATTGGCAAAGTCGAGAAAGTTGGCAAGTCGTCGTCCGCTGAAACTGGGGCCTGTGTACTCAAACAATCGCGCTAGCCCTTCCGGAGGGATGGGAACAACCGCCGCCCGAAGCTTACGACCCGACCAACGCCAACCACAGAGAACAAGCAAAGCATCGCGGCGTCATCACATACACCACTCAGCCCGAGGTCGATACCGGTGCTGGGGGTGGCAAAGACTCCCTCACCGAGTGCGTTTTCTATCCAGGCACCAAGGAGGCGTTGAAGAAAATCTCTGGATATCCGAAACCTCTCGTACATCCCGAGAAACCTGGCGCCTTCCGTGTAGGCACCGTCCTGGGAAAGGGGGCAGGTCTCTTCAGCACTCGCGCCCTCACCGAAGGGGAACACATACTTACCGAACGCCCGCTCCTCATGGCCCCCGCCGCGCTGCAGACCCGATGCCCCGACTCCTTCACCTACGAGCAGTATGTTCAGGTCACGCTCGACGAGATGGAAAAGGTTCTCAAGCTTAGCGTGGAGCGCATGTCCCCCGACGACAGGGCGGCCTTTATGGACCTGAAGAACAGTCACAAGGAAGACGGTTCCGGCCCTCACCTTGGTATCTTCCGCACGAATGGGCTCGGGATCAGCGGTCTGCGCCCTGGTGTGGAAAAAACTGTCGGCATGTATAGCGCGATACCGAAATTCATCAGTCGTTTGAATCATAGGTTTGTACTCATCTTCCACCCAGACCAATCTGCTTACAATCTCCCTTCTAGCTGCTCGCCCAACACCCAACCTCTCTTCGACAAGGCGTCCTTATCGTACAAACTCTTCGCTGTCCGCGACATCGCCGCAGGCGAGGAGTTGACCTTCCAATACACCAATGTCGACAAACCTGCCGCGCAGCGCGCCGAGGACCTGAAGCCGTATGATTTCGTCTGCACCTGCACCGCCTGCACCGCGGACGTGCCCGCCTCCGACGCTCGCCGGGCCGCCATCACGGCCTTCACCCCGAACACGCTCAAATGGGCGGTCGACCCCAAGCTCCCGGACGACTGGCTGCTCAAGAAGTGCCACGCGCAGCTTGCGCGCATCGAGGCCGAGGGGCTGCAGCACCTCTCCGCAGCCTACGACGCGAAAAAGGCGATCATGGACATCTATCTGTGCCTCGGGGACGCGCAGAAGGCGAGCGAGTGGGCGGTGAGGGTGAATCGGAACAAGTGGCGGGAGGATGACGACGACGCGATCCTGAAGACGACCCATCTCTTCCAGTCGCTTGAGGACCCCGGGAATACCGCCGAATTCGAGGCGAATATGATGTGGCGCATACGCGTCGGCGGTGGGAGTGCGACATCGAACATGTTCCGTCAAATGGCGAGCATGGCAGGCCCCGATAGAATAAAGACGCTCCCCGGTGGTGTTAGCCTCATGATGTTTTAGCCAGGAACGAGAAGAACACAGTGTACGTATAGTGTAACGATTGACTCCGTTGAAATTTCATCTTGTGTACGATTTTCCCCCCCTGAGAATCGGGACGCTCAACTTTGTGGGAGTGCGGCGGGGATGTCGATAGAAGGAGATTTCGTGGGCGCCAATAATTGCCGTCCAAAAAAAAATTGCTCGCCTTTCGGTGGCGGTGTGATCGACCATCAGGATCGACGGTTGATCGCGATCGAGTCTCTCGATCTCACCACCACCACAATTTCTCGAGCGGAGCAGCAGAGCGACTCGAGACTCGGCCTGGCTCCGTAAAAGCGGCAAGAACTGCGTCGGTTTCACTTCAACGGGTCACTCCAACATGCCAATTCATCAAGTCCCTGTTTCCGGGACCAGTTTGGGCGACGGGCGCTCCGCTCTAGGGACTAGGAGTCGGGTTGCCTATATCACTCCACGCAAATGGCATATATAAGTCGGGGGGCCCGGAGGTTCCATTTTCCCAGTTCCTGGCTCGACCCGCACGGTTCTCTCTCGGCCTTGTCAATAGCAGCCCCACACTCTTTTAGATGCATTATTCGCGACGCCTCGCTGCGGTTCTGTCGCTCCTTTTGACCCTCGCGAAGGCGCAGACTCCCCCGTAGGCTCCTTTTCTCGTGTTCTCAAGAAAAGCATGACTGAGCCATGCCATATAGGTTCTCCGGCGCGCTCCTCATTCAGCCTGGGGCTAGCAGCGGTATATCTATCCGTCCGTCTTGAATTTGGAACGTCACTGACCTCCTGTCCCTAGCAAAATGCTTCACAGCGGCGTCTAACACCGACGGCGCTATCGTTACCATTCAGACCTGCGTCCCTGGCTCGACAGCGCAGCAGTGGACCTTTACCGGCGGTAGCGTCAAGATCTTTGGGAATACCAAATGCTTGGACGTCACAAACGGCTCCACCGCCAATGGGAACAAGCTGCAGATTTGGACGTGCTCGGCCAGTAACGCGAATCAGCAGTGGTATTACACTGTGCGTGTTTGGTTTATTGCGGCACGGTATATTCGGCGACTAACAGTTCCGTTTAGACTGACAACCACTTCTCGTGGACGAACCACGGAAAATGCGTCGATTTAACTGGTGGGAGCCTGGCTGACGGGAATAGAGTTCGGATATTTCTATCCCGTTAATCTCATAATTAAACTCCCCACCCTCCAGCCGCAAATTTGGGACTGCAGCGGCCCCAACCCCAATCAAATCTGGAACACCCAGCCGGCCACCACGACGACTACCGGGACCACGACGACGTCTGCGACCACGACGACGACAGCGACCACCACCACGACCGGGACCGGGACCACGACGACCCCTCCGGTTTCGGTTGCGCCTGCCACTGTTGTGATCGACGGTTCCAGACTTGTCGCTGCGAAAGCGATTCTGGCCCTCGGCACAGATTCCACGTACACCAAGGCTTTAGGTTTGCATGCTCTCCACCGCTCCTCATTGTCACTCATATGCTTTCTACAGCCGCTCTTACCGCACAAGCTGACGGTTGGCTCAAGCAAGGACCATGGACAGTGACGAGCAAAAAGGTACTCGGACCTGGCGCCACCATCAGGGACTACACCAGCGAAGCTCCGTATTTTTTCCCGTCCAACACTTCGAACGGCTGCCCCTGGGTCGAGCGAGACGGCGTGCACAACCCCGCGGTGGATGTATACACGGACCACAACGATCGCGGATCGATGTTCCAGTCGTCGTATATTCTGACCCTGGCTTGGTACTACACCGGCAACGCGCAGTACGCGCAGAAGGCCGGCCAAGTCCTGCGCACCTGGTTTTTGGACAGCGCCACGGCCATGACGCCCAACCTCCTCCACGCACAGTTCATCCCGTGCGCCAACACGGGGCGCTACATCGGGATCATCGACTTTTCGCAGCAATACACCGACTTGCTCGACGCCGCGGCCATACTCGCCACGGGGGCGCCTGGGTGGACCGCCGCAGACATTAGCGGCTTCAAGGCGTGGAACGTCAACTACCTCAACTGGCTCGAGACGAGCGATTTTGGCAAGTCGGAGACGGCCGCGACGAACAATCACGGCACGTTTGCGATCATGCAGAGTGCTGGGATCGCGCTGTTCACCGGGAACACCGCCCTCGCTACCTCGAAGGCCAACCTCGGCAAGACGCGCATCGCGTCGTATATCACGTCGAGCGGGTCGCAGCCGCAGGAGCTCGCGCGCACGCGGAGCTTCCACTACTCGACCTACGACCTCGTCGCGTACACCCGCCTCGCCGCCATCGCGAAGCACGTCGGCGTCGATTTGTGGGGCTACACGGGACCGCAGGGGCAGAGCATCAACGCGGCGGTGAACTTTATCATCCCCGCCGCGACGGGCGCTGCGCAGTGGGGGTATCCCGACCTGAACTTCACCGCGTTCTCCGCCAGCGATGTCATCCATGCCTCGGCCGATGCGGGGAACCCAAAGGCTATTGCCGCCATTGGCAAAGTGCCCACGCCGCCTGGCGGAGACTTGTGGCTGCTTCGCCCTGCGGCGGAGCAATTGGACGCTCTTTCTTCTTGATTTCCTTCACTTGAGTAGTTGATACATGCTAGAGTACCTACACCACATATCCTCGGAACCACATTTTCTAATCCAATTCATCTTTATTCGGACGGCAGTACAATCGTTGCGAGTAAACCGTAGTGGTCGCTAACCCATACGCCGTCCTCTTCGTCGCTGTCTTCATCCTCCTCTTCGATCTTCTTTGGCTCGTCTTTCAGCTTTAAGCCCACCCCAACACGCTCGATATTAGTAGTATTTAACACTCCGACTGTTAACACCTTGTCCATCCTCCTCGGGGGGAATTGACCACGAGGTTGATAGCCCCAGGTATGGTCGTCAGCACCGTCGACTTCCGTGGGTCGTACACTCGTCCAAGCGTCCGTCAAGCCTAGCCGTTCAGGAAGCCCCTGGTCCGAATCCGAAATGCAATTCATATCCCCCGCGACGAGTCCACCGTCTACGCCACGCGCCGTAAGCAAGTCCGCCATGAGCTTCAGCTGCTTTGGTCGCGCCCTGTCGCCGAAACCGGTCAAAGACTCGAGATGCGCGTTGGCGAAGCGCAGCCGCAGGACCCTGGCGGGCAGCGGAACCTCGAGCTCGACGTAGACGCAGTCCCTCTCCATCCGGGTCAGCTCGCGAGTGAACGGCACCCGCTCCGCTGCGGACACCAGCCCCGCGAGCGCCTTGGGCACGAGCGTGACGGTGCTGTACCTGAACTCGGAGGCGACGTTGGTGACATGGTAAAACTCGCGAATGAACGCGTTTTCTAGCAGGGTGGCGAAGCACGCATTGTACACCTCCTGCAGCAGAATTATGGCGGGTGGCGGTGGTGGGGAGACGAGGTGGGGGGAGAGGCGGCGCTCGAGGTGGTCAAGGGCTGCGCGGAAGCGGGGAATTTGAAGATAGGCTGCAAAGTCTACGTTCCAAGTGACGAGCAAGAACTTCGGGTGTGGTGGCAATGGGCCAGGCGTTGTTTCGGGAGTCCCTCGAACCCAGCGCCCCTTCCCTATAGCGCCATCGTAGTAGTAGAGTTTATTGCGAGCGGCAGCTGGGGCTGATATTGGCGCAGACATGGAGGGCAGCAAGGAGCGCAATCGAGTCCAACCTGAAAGCATTGACATCGCTTGTAGTGGTTACGGTACAGCCATACCGGGAAGCTGAATGGTCGCCGGCGGTCCAAGCGCTGTTTCGCTTCGGACGAAAGCAGTAATCCGAATTATTTAACGAAAGTTGCAGTTGACCCAGTAGTACAATTATATTCTAGTATAGATAAAGCGCCGTTATGACCCAGTTCTCAAATGGAAGTGAACGCCGTTCCTCCGGCTTTGGAATCCAGGTTTATCACGTCTCGCAATCCTGTGGTCGGGTGGATGAGTAACGTCGGATGGAGGGAGGGGCAAGCGACCAACCCATGACCTCGAAAAACTCTCTCGGCCCCATTCCCTGAGCGGCGTTGAAGTCGGTACCGGTCTCTTTGAGCGACTTCATGGCCATGCGGAGAGCGTGGACCATAGGAACACACGAGGCCAGCGAGAATACTGTGCGACATGAGAGGACGCTCCAGCAGCTTGGGAAAGGCTTACTTATTATCTTCGCGCCCATGGCTTCAGCGTCCTTGGAGGTGAAAGAAGGGGTCAAGCCACCAGAGATCACGTTCACGAGAACCTATCGAATGGTCAGTCTGGCTTTGGAATATACTGCGGTCAAGCTTACTGGTTTGGGCGCCAACGTGTCGACCGTAAGTTCGAGGAGCTGCTTCGTCTTGACGCCCTCGATGAAACAGACGTCGGCCCCAGCATCCGCGGCGAGTTGGAGGCGCAGGATAGCCTCGTCCATCCCCAGGACTTGCGCCGAGTCCGTACGGCCGATGATGACAAAGTCGGACCCGCCGGGAATGGAGTCGCGCGCGATGACTGCAGCTCGTATTCGCGTAACAAATTCCTCGCGCGACACGACTTGCTTGCCGAGCAAGTGGCCGCATCGTTTCGTCTGCACTTGGTCCTCGATATGTAGGGCGGCGACTCCGGCTCGTGCGTATTTGGTAACGGTCCGCGCAATCATCGCGGGCCCGCCGAAACTGGAGGCATGCATACTTCAGATTAGTTTCGTGAACAGGCAATGGTGAAGTTGTCGCACCCAGTGTCCGCGTCGGCAATTATGGGCATTGTGGGATCCAAACTGCAGACCATCTCGGCCGCCTGGGGACAATTAGCGTATGTTAACAATGAAGTTTGTTCGCAAGTACCCCAACAAAGTCATTCAAGGTTGCAATCGCGAGATCTGGTTGTCCGAGTCTCTAGGGAACAACTATCGGTAAGGAGGTCGTGGAGCGTGGTGAAACACTCACAGACGCGGTGGTCGCGGCGCCACTTTATGATTGTGAGCGCGTGCACAGGAGGATGAGCGGTGGAAGTATACCTTTGGTAAAGACATTCAAAGCCGGCCTCGATAGCGCATCGCGCGCTGATGCCGTCGCAAATCCCGGGAGCAACCTAAATGACTTTCCCTGAGCGGGGGGCGAACGATGTCAGGGATGGGACTAACGATGATGCCAGGACGGGCGAGCATCTGGCGCAGACGCGTTGCGGGATTCGTGGATAGAGGGCCATCCAGATAATTACGCGGCTCGAAACGCGGGTTGTAATAGCGGGGAGAGGGACGGGCATCGGACTTGGGAGTCCACTGTGTAATAGTGGAGGGGACGTTCCACGGCTCGGTGGTGGTGGTAGTCATGCTGAGGACGGGAGACATGGTGGTGAATGAGTGGATGAGAAAGTGGAGAGTAAGGGTGTCTTATAATCACTTCAAGTGTTCCGATTAGGGGAATTGGCGACTCCTATAAGCTCCGCTCAGTCTCAGTGCCGAGTGCTCCAGTGCTCCAGCTTGCGGAAATCCTTGGCAGTCAGAACGCGGTCCGAGTAACTGAGATACTACATACATGTACACCAGTGACACGCGAATATGGTCCGAGTACTGGTCGGGTTCGTGCCCTGCGATGAACGATCAGGGGAAGTATTTGGTTCCGACCCTATACGAATCATCCGGAGGTTTTTTAACCAGGGATCAGCATCAAATGAATGAGGGGTGGAAGAGGGAGGAAGTCCGAAGAGTAGGCATCGCAGCATGCTCGAGGTAATTGATGCTTTAGGGCGGTGCTGTGTAATTCTGCACCGAGGAAGACTGGACTCGAAGGCACGCTTCATCCAGAGACGCCAGGAAGCGCCAATTCCACAGCAGTGAGAGGCACGGACAGACCCTACCGCCGACGCAGAGCCTCGACTGCCTCCTGACTGGCATAGCCATCCTTGCTGGCAAGCTCATCGAGATGAACCCGTCGATAACAATCCGGAAGTGAAGACTTTCTGATCATGGACGCAAACGACCTGCGAGCAGCCAGCGGGGTGGAGTTAGATGCTGGTCCACTTGGCGGGATGCAGCGGCTCGGCGCGTTTCATTGAAGTCACAAGTCAGGCGAGTCGGGCGACTATTGGGGCGTCCCCGTCACTGACGTTCAAGACGGGACGAGTCCCGTCCGTTGAGCGCTGGCACCTCAACTCTTGACGGCCGGGTACGAGACGGGTTGGACCCGTCGACGGGCTACCCATCCCCGGCCGTCGACGGGTTGACAGAAACACACCAATCTAGCGGTTAGATAGTGCATACAGAGTCACCCAGGATGGATAATGAGAACCCAAGCAGTGCGCCGACTCATCGAGCTGGTCAACTGATGAACTCGAGACCCCAGGTGATCACGCCGTTCGAGACAGTGGCGACGACGATTCGGACCGATTGGGATGCAAGCCTGGCGCGTCCCTGCGTGTCGAGTAACGCATATTGGCGCGTTGGTCGAGTGCAGACTGTGGGCTGTGTGTATGTGTTTGGCAAAAACCTCCATTCACTTTCAACTGGCTTGCTACAAGTTCAACCGAACCTTAGTCGTCGTTCTCCAGCTGGAATCCGCCGGATCCCCCCACTGTGCCAGCCCATGCCACAAACTCCCCCATCGCGCCATCTTGACCGAAAGTGAGACCATCCCTTCCCCCGCCTTCCCGCCAAGGAACCAGGTGGATTCGGAGCCTCAGTCCACCGTAAACGCTAGCTTACCTTCTTGCTAGTAAACCACCATTTCAAGATCTCAATCTCCTAGCCCAATCCATGGACTCGGCCCGAGAGCTGGACTTGTTGCTCAAGCTCGTCAGAGGGGTGGGCCACTTCTCGAAGCAGTCCCCCAGAAGCTTACTAGCTGAGGGTGTAGCGGATGCGGGGTAAAAGTCAGTCTGCGGGCGTCCGCTTCTTGGCGTGACCCTACCAGACCAGTGCCAGCCTTCTCTGGTATGTTTATTGACCAGCGCAGACCGTGATGCGAAATCGAGTAAAATTCCAAAGACAACTACTAACCCTGTAATAAATACTGACATATCATTTGACCGCGCATATATCTATGATCCAGCTTCTCCGGAATGCAGCGCTTGTAAATGCAACTTCAACAGAGCCCAGCCTCCCGCGTCAGAGTCAAGTCGGCGAGCTACGAATTATCCGGCAAGCTCAGATGGAAGCAAAAGCCGTTCCCCCAGCCTTGGAATCCATGTTGACGACGTCCCACAATCCTACGTCGCGAAATGGTTCAGTTAACTCGAATCGAGCACGGTGAAACGTCGACCTACCCATGACTTCGAAGAACTCTCTGGGGCCCATGCCTTGGGCGGCACTGAAGTCGGTGCCAGTCTCTTTGAGCGCCTTCATAGCTGCCCGCAAAGCGTGGACCATCGGCACGCAGGACGCAAGAGAGAAGACTGGGAGATATTGTCAGAATCAAGACGTATGCTCCAGTAAGAAGTTTTCGCACTTATTATCTTGGCTCCCGAGGCCTCGGCTTCTTGGGAGGTGAAGGAGGGGGTCAATCCACCAGAAATGACGTTCACGAGGACCTGACGAATCGCAGGTTATTTGGGGTTGCCTCTGCAAGCATGGGTCGTCTTACTGGCTTGGGCGCGAGCGCAGCAACGGTTCGCTCGAGCAGTTGCTTCGTCTTGACGCCCTCGATGAAGCAAACGTCTGCTCCGGCGTCGGCGGCCAATTTTAATCTGGTGAGTGCCTCATCCATTCCAAGGACTTGCGCGGAATCGGTGCGGCCGATGATAACCTATTAAGTTGCATTAGATTTCCACACAAACAACGAACAAGGATTCGAAGGTCTTACAAAGTCAGAGTTGCCGGGTATCTGGTCGCGTGCGAGGACAGCAGCGCGGATGCGGGTGACGAATTCCTCGCGGGACACGACTTGTTTTCCGAGCAAGTGGCCGCATCGCTTTGTTTGAACTTGGTCTTCGATATGCAGGCCAGCAACGCCCGCCTTGGCATATTTCGTTACCGTACGGGCAATCATGGCAGGGCCGCCAAACCCAGTATCGGCGTCTGCGATCACAGGCATGGTCGGTTCGAGACTGCACACCATTTCGGCCGACTTAGGGATGTTGAATTAGCCCGAGAAAATCCAATGGTCGTTTGAAGTACCTCGGTGAAGTCGTTGAGGGTCGCAATCGCAAGATCTGGTTGACCAAGTCTCTGCAAATCATTTAGCAAAGGAAGTTGCAGTCGCGGCAAGATACTTACGGAGGCTGTGGTAGCGGCCCCACTGTTGGATTTTATTTATTAGCTCGAGTGCAGGGAGTGAACGACTGATACGACCTTTGGTAAAGGCACTCGAAGCCGGCCTCTATGGCACAGCGCGCACTGATGCCGTCGCAGATTCCAGGCGCCGTCTAGGATATAATCGGTGAGGTTCAAATTATAAGGCGAAAGTGTTCGAGTGCCCACAATAATCCCAGGGCGAGCGAGCATCTGGCGGAGACGAGTGGCGGGATTGTTTGACAGAGGCCCGTCCATGTAGTTGACGGGGTCCAGACGAGCATTGTAGTACACGGAAGCACCGTTGCGAGCCTCTTGTTTGGGATTCCGGGCGACTGCTACTGGGGCAGGCATGGCGATGTCGAGTGCGGGAGACATTGATGAGAGTGGCTGGTTAGTTGAAGGTGGGGAGTGTGGTTTAGGTGGGTGGATGGAAGTGGGGATTCTCTCTTGGCATGCAGCTGCTTTTAAACATTTTCGTTGAGGTTCCCCCGCATCGGTGTTATCCAGACATCCATATTAGCGCCGCTCATTCTTGATACTGAATCAACGAGGAAAACCGGTGCTTCCGGTGCGTACATTCACCCCTGCTGATCCGGAGGTTGGAGCGTGGAGTAAAGTCCCGATTATATGGCGGGTGGCGAGGCAAGCTGCCAAAAAATCCCGTTTCAAAGTACAACTGAGTATGATTTTTGCCGTTTTGACGTCCTGTCCCTAGAAAAACAGAGAAACGCGCGAAACACGACGAGCGGGTATCGATTTGCAACATCCACCGGTAATTGATTGAGACCATTGAGATTACTTGGTGCGCCCGCTCTTCTGATCGGCGATAGTCGCTACCTTGTCAAGGTGCTTCGCGTCAAGTGCGGGAACGTTCCCGGCGAGGAGGCGGACCCGGAGAACCGAGCAGCGCGGAGGGAAAAAAGGGTGCGACAGGAAGAAGGTGGAGTTTACACAGGATCTTTTTGAGGTGGTTGGGGTGCACTACGGGTGAATTCTACGACTGCCGTAATTCACGACATGTCTAGCTGTTGATCACCGTCCGTGTGACGTGACCGAACGCGTTCGCTAACACGCACAAATAAATCCATCCACCAAACCTTCACTGACACCAAACTGGGGAAGCACCGCTGCTTCAGCAACGCAGTGTAGATTGTGCGAGTATGTGAGCTTCCCTCAAAGATTGTGTCCGGCGACGGGAGACTCGGGAGTTAGTGCGGACGTTCGAAATTCGAGCCCCGGAGCTCCTCCTGTGAGCTCTCGACAGTGGCCAGGATTCCTCTAGGTCCGTGCCACTCTATCTCCACCGCTTTCGGGAGAAATTGGAGCACCGCGACTGCTATAGCGATGGCGTTCCGTTCGTATCCTGGCCCGCTAGAGGAACCCTCTTCCGTCCTCCATTCCTCTTAAAGCCCCGAACCAGCATGAGACGCTTCACATCAAGCAGTATCCATGGGTGCTATGTCTCTCATACCTGAGCAACTTTTGGCTCAGCATGCAAGTCGCGAGAGCTGCTGGATTGTCGTTCACAGTGAGTCAAATGTATAACATTTTGACAGCCAGAGCATTGAAATCGATTGAAACAGAAAAGGTGTACGATATTACCGACTTTCTAGACGGCGAGTCTCGACTCCTCGTTTCAGCAACATAATTGTACTGAAACTAAATTCTAGAGCACCCGGGCGGGAGCAAAATCATCCTCCGCTATGCGGGCAAGGACGCGACGTACGTCCGACTGATCAATTCTTTTTGCTCCGTATTTTTACCTGCTCCGAATTTACTCTGTCAGTGCTGCATACGAACCGATTCATCCCCCTGATATGATATCGTCCAATCTGCCTCCTGAAAAGCAGTGAGTAATTGCGGCCGCACGAATCAATTTTATTCTTGACCTTCACTAATTATATTCCCAGTATCGGCATTGCTGAACCAAGCGCTAGCGCTGTCGCGCCGCCCAAAACAGAGCAGGAGAAGAAACGGGAGCTGGCGCTTGCTTCACGTCCACCCCTTGATGAGATACTTAACCTGCACGACTTTGAGGTGCCCATCCTCACTTTTCAACTTGAATTATCTCCAACGAATATCAGGCCGTGGCGAGGGCCACTCTCCCGGATAAGGCGTGGGCGTATTATTCTTCCGCGTCCGACGACGAGATTGCCATTCGCGAAAACAGAGCGGCGTATCAGCGGTAAACGGAACGACGCAGAGTGAAGCACCAACTCATTTTATCTCTGTTTCTAGCGTTTGGTTCCTACCCCGCATCCTTCGAGATGTGACTTCAGTAGATTGGTCGACGACAATCCTGGGCCAGCGATCCTCCCTTCCAGTCTACATCGTAAGTATGTCAAACTGATGTGGGAATTCCTTTACTCCTGCCACCTAGTCTGCGACTGCTCTTGGCAAACTCGGTCACCCCGATGGTGAGTTGAACTTGACAAGAGCCGCTGGAAAGCACGGTATCATCCAGATGGTCCGTGGACCTTGATCTGGGAACCATTATCCTTTACTGAATAGCTGCAGATCCCAACGTTGGCATCATGCTCATTCGACGAGATCGTCGATGCTGCCCAACCCAAGCAACCGCTCTTCCTTCAACTGTTTGTGCCCACCCATCACATTTACCTGAATGAAATATTGATTGCACTTCGCAGCTATGTCAATCGCGATCGTGAAGTGACCAAGAAGTATGTCCAGCACGCTGAGCGCCGTGGCGTATCGGGACTGTTCATCACCGTAGGTTTACCAGCTGAAGTTCAATAAACCCGAACCTCAGCGTCATTCCTAGGTCGACGCGCCTCAGTTGGGTCGCAGAGAGAAGGACATGAGGATGCGATTCGTCGACGACGGAGCAGGTGCCAAGGTCCAAGAGGGCCAGTCGGACGTGAAGAAGGACCAGGGCATCGCTCGTGCGATCAGCGTAAGCATGTTGCCTCTTCCGCAAATGTTTGTATAACTCACTCCTTGCTTGTACAGTCATTTATCGATCCCAGCTTGGCGTGGAAGGACATTCCGTGGTTCAGAAGCATCACCAAGAGTATGTTCGGTTGAAAATTACACGTATTTGTAGCTCACTCTTTTTAGTGCCGATTATTCTCAAGGGTGTCGCCTCTCCCCACGACGCAATCCTGGCACTCGAAGCCGGTGTGCAGGGCATCGTTCTCAGCAACCACGGCGGTCGCCAACTTGACAATGCCCGCTCCGGTCTCGAGAACTTGGTTGATATCGTGGCGGCGCTCAAGACCCGCGGCCCGTGGCCGAATCCCAACTTCTCCGTCTTCATTGACGGCGGTGTGCGCCGTGCTAGCGACGTCCTCAAAGCGCTCGCTCTCGGAGCATCGGCGGTGAGATTTCTGTTTTGACACTCCTTATCTGACATTAATATTCAACCCAGGTCGGTATTGGCCGAGGGTTCCTCTACGCGTTCTCCTCGTATGGACAGGAAGGAGTCGAGAAAGCCATCGAGATTCTCCGGGTAAATCGTTTTACCACATGCTAATAATATGGACTAACGTCAAGTATATCAGGACGAGTTCGAAATGAACATGCGCCTCTTGGGGATAACTAGTCTCAAGGAACTCGGCCCTGAGCTGGTCGACGCCAGTGCCCTCCACTCTAGGCAGGCGCCTCAGGATAATTTGTACTCTGCCACTTGTAAGTCTCTCGCGCAGTCCGTGGTCCTTCCGCCTCAACCACCCCGTTTGTAGATCAACCACTGCGTCTTGCCGAGTTCAGAGAATCAAAGTTGTGATAATACGGCCTTGGGTATACGAGAACTGTTAGATGTATAAATATGTAGTCCTTTTCAAAACTATCACTCCGTGTCCTAGACTAGGGTAACGCCTGCGGCTTCCATCAAATCGACGACCTCGATGTCTACAATGAAGCGGGGTTGATAAAGTTAGAATGCAGAGCTGCACTCGTACTCACGGTCTTCGACATGGCGCATGCGATGAGCGAACGTGCATTGGTTGCCTTGTAGACCTTCAGTGGTGATCCATGACAAGTTAGCGGCGTTGGGGCTTACCTGGGCAAAATACGAATTCCCCTCCGAGCTGGAGAACAGGACCCTGTTTGCCGAGGAAACCTGGCGCTTTCGCAAACGTTACTTTGAATACTAGCGGTGCAATACCGAGCCAACCTTTCCAAGGCCCGTTCTATTACTGCGTCAATTTTGTTTCGTGGACATGTACGGACAAGCAACCTTGAAACTTTTCTAGAGATAAGCGACACGGCCCGTAACGTAGCTTCGTTTTTGTTGGCCAGATGGGGTGAAAGCCAGTCTCGAGATAAGCCCCAATGTGCGGTAGAGTTGCCGAGTGGAATCGGTATAAATTGAACCACGAAAGCCCGTCACTTGTTTGTAGTGTTCGATGACCCGGAAATCACCGCATCCAATTATTATGAGCTTGGTGGAAGCGGCCTCTTGAGCAGCAGTGGGCACGGTAGCCAGCTGTGAGACATAATCCTATACGAAATTATTGTGAAGACAGGGTGGAAGAATTGTTTCACTTGCCTGACATAGCTAACAAAAGGCGTGGAGTCAGAGACCGACACGCTGGACGGTATGGGGCTTACCCCGCAGAAAAAGTGACCTGGTCAGCGTGAGTAATGTACAGACAAGGGCGGTTGCGACAGACGAATGAAAACAACCACAACTTTTTGCGATGCAAAAAGGGAACCAAATCGAACTTGCGCTCCGCTGGTATCTTGAATTTGGCACTTGGACGCCAGTTCTATGACAGAGAAGTCAGGGGGGGTATCGGGAGGGAAGGACATAGTACAGGAAGATCCGAAGACGAGGCAGGTGTGGGCGTGCGATATAAACGAAGGGCCCGGTTCGGTGCCGCTTCGCGGTTTGTACCTTGAAACTTGGATGTAGATGATCAAAGGCCAAGATGGTGTTTGCTCTGGTGGTGGTATCAGTCTCAAGGAGTTCAGTCCTGAGCTAGTCGACAGTGATGGGAGAGAAGGACAAGATCCGATCCGCAAGCCTCGTAGCATCGTCTTTCAAGAAATAATTGTGAAACCACGTAGATTTGACCTTTCCGAGTAGATCTTTCGACTTGGGCGTCGAATAGCCCATTCGAGGGTCTGCGCGCCGATTCATTTTGAGTTGAAAAGTGATCGCCTGCCACTGCGGCCGAGATACCCGATGCATTTCCCACGGTTCGATTTCGTTGCTGACACATGTTCAAAAAAAAATCCGCATGAAAATTCGGCAGGGATTGAGGACAGTTGTGCGCGCTCAAAACACTCGATAGTGGAGTAGTGCACTGCATTATATACGGGGCCGATGTACTGTACGCTACGACTCGCAGTGTTCCGAAAGGTACCCAGCGAGATAATTTATTATCCTGAGTCTTATCCTCCTCGAGCTGTAACTTTCATAATGGTCGAACGGTTAATTCAGAATTAAGAGGGGGTCGATTATCTTTAAGGTTCTAACTAATGAGGTTTTAAATTACTGGCCGGTCAGGTTGTGTACGCTCTTCCAAAATCTGAACCGGAACTCATAAGTCTAGAATTATAGAACAAAAAAATCACTCACTCGCATCGACCTTCCAGTGCGCGAGATGTGGCGGTCGCCGCGATATCAGGCGCGTTTCCCTCCGTTTGGTTGAACACCATCTCCGTTTTAGCCCCGGGAGACCACTTCCGCCACACGGGGGCGATGCTGGGCCGCAGCTTGACGTTGGGGTCGAGGTTCGCTGCGAACGAAACAAATCCTTGTGTGAACGCGTTGATGAAGTCGGTATTGTTGAAAATGATCGGTTCGCCAAAGGCCGTGAACGAGGGGAAGTAATTCACGATGTCGGAACCGTGGAACGAGGGGGAAATCGCGTATTGGCCCTTCGATGTCGAAATCAGTGGCGCAAAAAATAAGGGTTGAGCGGTTGCACGAACCTTGTACGACTTCCCGCTAAACGCATTGAGCAGAAGGTACGTCGGACAGACAAATAAGGCTGTTGGCACATCAATCAGCTGCCTCCGTGCGGTACGGCACAGGAAGCTCACCTTCTCCCAGAATCGCAGTAACTTGAGCTACTGGTGACCCAAACGAGCGATACAGAGATGCCGCCGTATGGCTCTTCTTCTGTCCAAGTAACGGAAAGATGTCCCGCACATATTCCGCCACGTCGTAGTTTACGCTCTGGTTGACAAAAATGAAACCTTCGTTGAGGTTCGTGACGGAAAGCAAAGCTTCCTGTTGAGTTGGTAAGCCAGGAACCTGAAGGGGAGGTTGAGAGGTTCAAATACCCCGTTGAGCTTGCGTTGAGCCAAGGCCTCTGTCGGACTTTGCTTGATGAATGAGCCGTCCACGACTGGGGCAAACGATATTTGGGCTGGTGATCGTTTTTAATTTGAGCTCTACATATCTGGGCTATTCGAGCTTACACTCGAAGGCGGCGGCACCGATGTTGAGATTGATATCTTGCAAGGTCGTCGAGTCAAGCGCGCGAAGGCAATTCAAGGCTCCCTCGCCTGTACACCTAAAATATCAGATTAAATGCGAAGTTTTATTGAAGGATAATGGGTACCAACCCGCCTTGGGCAGTGACCTCATTGAACACGGCCTGCACACCATATATGTCAGCCAAGCATGGTGGTGAAGCAGGCAGAGGAATCACCTGAGGAATTTTCCCGTTGTATGGATATTGGGAAAGCAGGAAGCTCGAGCTGGTCATTGCGCCTCTGAAGAGCGGGGGACTCGTCTTCCCGTCGTTCGCGATTACGTGCTGGAGGACTGATCCAGCCCCTGGTAAAAGGTGAGTAGTTGGCCTCGAAATAATTTCAGAGGGGAAGCTCACCTGCGCTTTGTCCCCAGATCGTCACTTTATTGGGATCGCCGCTTGAGGTGAATGTGAGAATGCTATAGAATGGAAGTTGTCCCGACTGACCCGAAACGGTGGATCTAGAGAAAAAGTAAGTTCTTCATCTAGTTCCGTGAGCATGTCACGAACGTTTTTGTTGACCCAGCGCAGAGCAAAGTCCTGGTCGACTACGTTGCAGGTGAGCAAGCGATGTATGTGCGTGGCAAGGCACGTACGCAACCCGGCATTGAGGGCACCGTCCTCTTTTACTTGTTCGCCCGTAAGAAATCCTAATGACAAGTCAGACTTGCGCTCGCAATGGCAGCTAGTGGAATCCTAACCGAATAGCCCGAGTCGGTACTGGATGACGACAACAACAACCTCATTGTTGGACTCCTGGACGAGTTCCGCGCCGTTGTATTGACTCGCTGAGCCGATGACATAACTGTTTTCTTGTTCAATTCCGACTCGAACGGTGGGAAGAAGTCTTAGCACGCACCCTCCGCCATGAATCCAGACCAGTGTCGGGAAGGGAGCCGTAGAATTTGAAGCCGGTGAATATACGCTGGAGAGGGAGAGGTGAACCCCCCGGATCCGGCCTCGTCAGATAGATGTACGGACCTCAGAAATAAACAATCTTCGGATTGCAGAGGGTCATCGCGGGTCGCAAGGAGTCTGGTGTTGCTGGATGCACCGATAACACCCTGGAAGCATTGGACTGGGTCAGCATTCGCCTGTTGAACGCCATCCACTGCCGACGGCGGGGTCGGTGCCTGCCACCGTAATTTTTCTTCAACATGTCAGGTTTTAGTCCTTATGATGAGTGGAAATTGTACCAGTGGGAGGGGCAGCATAGCGGATTCCGCGGAAGCTAGTGATGTTCAAGGTCGTGTCGACTACGCCTTGATATCTTGCGTAGCCGAGATCGACAACAGGAGTGTTTGCAGAATTTACGACGGAGACAGAGGCGAGAAGAATAAGACTGAAAGGTAAAAGAGCCATGATAGACGTTAGTGTTGCAGCGACGCGTTGGTTGAATATATACTTCAAGTTATATGTTGAGTGCGGTGCCGTTTAACCGCGTCGTCGGTCAAGTTTTACCGAAATTCCAGGATGACCAACCGTTTAGCGAGCGCCCAGCGGCCTCAAGCGGCGCTATGTGAGAGGCAGCTTGAAAGCATTACTTACAAACCGACTTGCTGGCAACCGATAACAAGGATTTGCTCCAACTTGACGGCCGCTCTTGAGTATCCGATCTTTCAGCATGCCCCAAATATGTCGGGGTCCGAACTGGGAGAAGTCGCATCGTCTCAGAGGCTCAGGAAGCTTGAATCCCTTGCCGGAAATGAAATCTCAACGAGAGGCCAAATGGAAAAGGCAAACAGTTCCTCCGACGCTTGTTTCCGAGTCGGCGCGAAGGTGGGAAGAGGCAAAGAAAGATGCGCTTGCAATTCGGATCAATTCCGAATGAGACTCCGCCCAAATTTGAACCTCCGCTCTGCGCTGCTACTGTTTCAAAGTCCTCACGTACATCTTAGTGCTTATTCGGTCTACCTTCCGGCTTACCCGACTTCGAGATTACCTAAGTGCATGTCTACGACGAAATCTGCAAGGACGTCGACATCCCCGAGGTATGTACTGCTTTTCCCTTCGAACCGCACGGCGCAAGAAGATCGACTAAATCCTCCGTGTGCCATGCGGAGACAACCACAAACGGACAACAACGAGGCCGTCCGAACAAGATATTGTCTGCGTCTAGTACTCTTTCTGCCTCCGCCTCTCGGTTTCTCTCCTTCATCCACTCCACCAGCATGAAACGCGGTTTTTTGAACATCTCCAAGGCCAGAACGTGCCCCCCAGGACCTACTAGGTGCTACCTGTCGTCCATTCGTGTAGGATACGCTCTTACTGCAGTAGGTAAGTAGCATGCGCCTCTAACTGTGATCCTTGAAGTGCGAGCTTGTGCCATGCAGTAAAGTTGACTGTGACTGACAAATCCGAGTAGAGCTTTCAACAAACCCTTGTTTATGTGGCATACAGTGATTTCGAATACCCAGACCGTAAGGTTGCTCTGCGCCGTAAGCGGGATGGGAGAGAGATGATCGTCTGCCACTACGGCCGAGATACCCGATACATTTCCCACGGTTCGATTCCGTCCGGAACTCTGTTGACATCTGTTCGAGAAGGAATCGCATGGAAGTGCGACAGGGATTGAGGACAGCTTGTGCGCGTTCAAGACGCTGTCACTTTCGCCCGCGGCCGTCCGCTTGACACAAATTAGTGGCGGTCAAGGTAGACGCTTCAGAGGCGCTTCGACGTGGTGCTTCAGAGGCGCTTCAAGAACCACTAAAGCGTGGGAAAAGCACCAAAGTTTAAAGCGTTTGTGAAGCGTCGAAGCGCCTCTGGAGGCGCTTCACGCGCTTCAGGTTTCGCTTCAAGAAACGCTTCACTCTGATGGACATCAATAATGATGTACCTTCAGGACGTGAAGCGCTTTTGAAGCGTCTCTGAAGCGCGATTCAAAACATAACGGTCAAGGTAACTTTCGCTTTACCCACGCTTCAGCTCCTAAACTAATTCCTGAAGCACTCTTGAAGCAACCGGTGAAGCGTGTCTGAAGCGCGGTCGAAGCGTCTACCTTGACCGCCACTAATAGAAAAAGCGGCAGATTTCACCAGATTCTCTGCCGAGGAAAGAGGAACTCCGTAGCCAGTTTGAGAGGAACGCTGAGGGGATACGTTCGAAGGATTCACACTGGATAACGGTTGAACACTCATATAGTAAGAACAGCAGGTAAGTAGGAATCAAAGGAAGGTCTTTTGCATGCTTTCAAATTACTGTCCAGTTTGGTTGTGCACACTCTTCCAGAAACTGTAGGGGAATTCAGGAGGCCAGAATCACAGCGTAGATAAGCCACTCACTCGCATCGACTTTTGAGCGCGGGGGATGTGGTAGTGGCCGCAATGCCAGGCGCGTCTGCCTCCGTTTTGTTGAACACCATCTCCGTCTCAGCACCGAACGACCATCTCTGCCACACGGGCGCGATGCTGGGCCGCAGCTTGACATTGGGGTCGAGGTTCACGGCGAAGGAAACAAAACCTTGCGTGAACGCGTTGATGAAGTCGGTATTGTTGAAGGTTATCGGTTCGCCAAAGCCAGTGAAGGAGGGGAAATAGTTTACGACGTCGGCCCCGTGGAACGAGGGAGGAATCGCGTATTGGCCCTATAACGTCGTTGTCAGTTGCAGAGAAATGAGTGCTGAGAAGTTGAAAAGACCTTGAACACCTTCCCGCTAAAGGTATCGAGCAAAAAATAGGTTGGACACACAAAGGTCGCTGTTGTTCGATACGATCAGTCAAGTCCAGAGGATGGGCGGAGAAAATTTACCTTCTCCCACAATTGCAGCAACTTGAGCCCCCGACGACCCAAACGAGCGATACAGAGATGCTGCCGTGTGGGTCTCCTCCAGTCCGAGTAGCGGAAAGAGGTCCTGTATAAACTCTACCACGTCGTAGTCTACGGTCTGGTTAACAAAAATGAAACCTTCGTTGAGGTTGTTGACGGAAAGTAACACGTTCTGCACAAGTTGAGTTCGTAAGTGAGGAGGTTAAAGTGAAGGCCAAAAGTTTCAAATACCGCGTTTAGTTTACGTTGCGTCAAGGCTTCGGTAGGACTTTGTGTGATGAATGAGCCGTCGACGACCGGGGCAAATGAGATTAGGACTAGAGAGATTGCTTTTAGTTTGAGCTCAACATATCTGATCAATAAAAGCGTACACTCGAAGCCGGCGGCATCGACGTTGAGATTGATATCTTGCAAGGTCGTAGAGTTGAGCGCGCGAAGGCAACCCAAGGCTCCCTCGCCTGTACACCTAAAACAACGGAATAAATGCAAAACTTCCCAGGGTAGTGGATACTAACCCTGCTTGCGCAGTGACCTGGCTGAATATGGCCTGTATGCTGTTAGTTTAAGCAACACGGTCATGTACGCAGTGGGTCACCTCAGGGATTCTCCCGTTGTATGGATATTGGGAGGGCAGAAAAGTGGAGCTGGTCATTGCGGCGCGGAAAAGCGGGGGATTAGTCTTCCCGTCGTTGGCAATTAGATGCTGGATGACAGATCCAGCCCCTAGTGATAAAATGTTATTCGGCCGCAAGCTCGAAATAATTCGAGAAGAAAAGTCTAACCTGCGCTTTGTCCCCAGATCGTTACTTTGTTAGGACGCCGCTTGAGGTGAAGGTCAGAAGAATTTTATGGAATGGAAGTTGTCGCGACTGACCCGAACTGGTGGATCTAGAGAAAAAGTGAGTTCTTCATCTCGTTCCGTGAGTATAACACGGACATTTTTGTTGACCCAGCGCAGAGCAAAGTCCTGATCGACTACGTTGCAGGTGAGCAAGCGATTTATGTGCGTAGCAAGGCACGTACGCAACCCGGCATTGAGGGCACCATCCTCTTTCACTTGTTCGCCCGCAAGAAATCCTGGTGACAAGTCAGACTTGCGCTCGCGATAGCAGCTAGTGTAATCCTGACCGAATAGCCCAAGCCGGTACTGGATGACGACAACAACGAGCTCGTTGTTTGACTCTTGGACGAGTTCCGCGCCGTTGTATTGACTCGCGGAACCGACGACATATCTGTTTTCGCGCTCAATTCCGACTCGAACGGTGAGAAGAAGTATTCTGAGCACTCACCCTCCGCCATGGATCCAGACCAGTGTCGGCAACGGAACCGTAGGATTCAAAGCCGGTGAATATACGCTGGAGGTGAAGAGGTGAACCCACTGAATCCCGCCTCGTCAAATAGATGTGCGGACCTCAGGAATAAGCAATCTTCGGACGGCACAGTGTCATCGCCGGCCGCTGGGTTACTGATATTAGCGGAGGCACCGAGCAAGCCCTGGAAGCAGTGGACTGGGTCGGCATCCGCCTGCTGAACGCCGTGAACAGCCGACGGCGGGGTCGGTGCCCGCCACCGTAAATTCCCTTCAACAAGTCAGATCCAGCCTTCAATACGGGAATAGGCATACCAATGGGAGGGGCAGCATAGCGGATTCCACGGAAACTGGTGATGTTCGAAGTCGTGTCGACTACTCCTTGGTATTTTGCGTAGCCGAGATCGACGACGGGAGTGTTGGCAGAGTCGACGACGTAGGCAGAGGCGAGGAGAACGATGGCGAAAGACAGAGGAGCCATGGTGGACGGTATAATGATGTTGCACCGACGTTAGTTGGGAGGTATATATATGTGTTGTCCACCCGGTTGACAGTGCACTCGGTCAAGTTCACCGAAGTTCGAGAATGACCAACCGTTCAGCAAGCGTCGAGTAGCCTCGAGCGCCGCTATGTAAGGCAGTTTGAAAGCATTACAACTTGCTGACTTGGTTCAAACTTGACATCGGGACGCTCTTGGACCTTTGGGCTCGCGAAATCACCGGGTCGGAGATGGGGAGAAGTAGTGGCATACTCGGACCCCTTCACGGAATCGGGAGGCCAAAGGGAAACGGTTTCGCGAGGAGTCTTGCATTTTTTCTTGGGACCAGGAGGAGGCATTGTCAACACCCCCACTTCTTCCAGCCTTCGCAAACCAAACTATCACGACCGGAAAACTGCTCTTTGAAGTCGAGGGAAAAGGCGCGCTCACTGCCCACCAATCTTGTGTCCGTTTAGTCGGCCCTTGCCCCCAGATGAGCGGCTCTAACAGACGTCTGTGCAGTTGGAAAGTACATTGAGGGAAATATTTCAAGAAAAGTAGACTCAGGGCTTGCTATCGCTATCCGTCTTCTCCTTCTGCCACGCCTCCTCAGCGTGCCGAAGCCCCTCCTCAACCACCGCCAACAAATCCGCCTCCGGCTCCAACCCGACCGCAATGCGCACCTGCTCACCCCGCAGCCCATACGCAACGTGGTACTCAAACTCTTTCGCGTCCTTGCCCCACACCAGCTCGTTGAACGGCACCGCCAGCGTCAGGTGCGCGCCGAGGTGCGGCCCCTGGTGCACATGCAGGTTGTCGTAGAACGCGCGCGCAGCAGCCAGCGAGGCGAAGTCGACGCTGAGGAGGCAGCCGTAGCCGGGCGTGAACTCGGGGGTGGCGGGGCGCATCAAGGCGGTGTAGTTATCTATGGTGTCGAGGAAAGGCGGGTACAGCGAGCCCGTCACGGCGCTGTCGGGCTGAGAGGCGCGGCCGTGGAGCAGGGTTGCGACGGCGAGGGCGTTGCGGTTGAGGATGGTAGAGCGCTTGAGGTAGTCGGCGCTGTTGAAAAGCAGGTGCTGGGCGTCGCCGGCGAAGAATTCGTTGCGGAAGAGGGTGCCATAAACGTTCTTGAGCGCGACATAGGACGGCAACGAGGGGTTGAGGATGACACTTCCACACATCACGTCCGCATACCCACTGAAAGATTTCGTGAGGGAGCTTAGGATGATGTCTGCCACCGGGAGAAGGTCGACGCTGGAGAAGCTCCCGATGGTATCGTCCACGACGACTGGGAAGCCGTATTTGTCGGCCTGTTCATCGTTTAGTATTGTGCGGCACCTTCATGGAGAGACGTACCAACTGCCTCAGCCTATATAAATCGACAGAAACCAGCAGGGGGTTGCTCGGGAACTCGACGAAAACGTAGCCAATCTGGCGCCCATCCTTGGCCTCCTCCTTCAAATACTCCTCCAACTTGTCCATCACACCACTTTTGGTGTCGCATTGACCGAAATGCTTGAAGCCGTCGGGAGCCTCCGCGAACAGGTGCCATGTGTTGTGGAAGACAGCCCCCAGTGAGACGATCGGCCCCTTGCGAGTCTGCATGATGGCTTGGTGCAGTCGATAGATAGCGGCCATTCCCGTCGGGTACAGAAAGATGTCGTCTACCGCAACCTCCTTCTCCTGCGTCTTCACCGGAGAACGTTTCAGCAAGCCAACGATGCGCTCGCGAAGTCCGTGGTGAGCCTCGCTCTCAGGCACGTAAGTCGGCGCAGGGATCTTCTCCACATTGACATCGCCGTCCCCAGCCGTATCAAAGGGCAACTCGGTCAGGGTGTCGACTTTCTTGAGTAGCGCCTCCGCCAGGCGCGAGCTCACGCCCATCCCAGGGTTCTGCCACGCGCCGAGAATGCCTGGAGTCTTGGGCATGGGGTAAACGACACAGTAGAGTCGTGTACCGCCGATGTCGACCACCTTGAAGGTGAGGTCGGCTGCAGTCAACCTAGCTTCCACGGGCTTGCGGTGGTGAGAGAAGGCGTACTCCTGCGCAATGGCGAAGGCGTCTGGGCTGATGAAGGGGAGGCACCCGTGCATCGGCGGGAGGGAGAGTTTGGTGTGAATAGCCATGGAGAGCTGGATTGTCTCGATCTCAGCTACATTGCGAGGAGAAAGAGGTCGACGCTCACCTCCTTGACAGGGCCGAAGGGCATGAAGCGTGGATAGAGGGACCTGATCTTTGCAAAGAGGGTCTGGTCGCCATTGCGGAACGCGAGAGCCGTGTCCCAGCCTCTAGCATGAACTGTGATAGTGTGAGGGCCCTCTGGCGGCATCGAGTGCCCGAGCTCGGTGGCGATAGGTGTAACGGGCATTTTGTCGAGGAGGTTGAGGGCAAGAAGGGAGACTTCAAGGAGAGCGGATCAGTTTCACCTGGGCGTCCCTGAGCACGTTTTGAGCGCGCACGGATGGGGTCTCAGGGCGGCGTCTGCATCCTCGGCGCTTGTGCCTCATGTTCGCTCGCGCCGCCGTCAGTTTTTGGGTTTGACCGGGTCAATGGGTGGAATAGCGAGCGCTCAAAGCCGCCACCAGTCGTCGCCGCCGCCAGCTGGAGAGGGAGATCATAGTGAAAGGAGAAATCGGCGGTGAGAAATGTACGCGATGGCGATGTCCAAAATTATATCCGAGCTTCCATGCTCCACCTTGCCTTTTATTCCCAACGGCCATGGCCACCGTCCCAGTCAAGGAGCAGGACTTTGCTCCCCAGCTGCAAGAGCACCCGGGGCAGCTACCTGCGCAGCAGAATGCTGTAGCAGACGATCATGATTCTGATACGACGGCCACAGACTCATCGGACGAGTTTGACTGGGACGAGGACGACGAGGAGACGAGAAACGCGGAGTCCGCAACCCCCAGGGCAAAGCGCGGACGCGCCTTATGGCTCGCCTTCATGAAACTCGCGCGTCCGATCCGACAGACACTCGGTGGAATTATTGGATGCGCTATCCTCATCAGCCCGTTACTCGTCTTCGAACTGCGCTTCAAATCAAATAGCGCGCAACCCCATGTCCATGCTTGGTCGCCCGTTCTGCTGTGGTTCTTGTGCCTAGAACTGACCATATGCCTGCAGGTCTCTCTGGCTCGCTATCGTCTGGGCGGCGGCGTGTATTACTGCGATTGTCGTGGACAATATTACTCGCTTCATCATCGCGCTAGTCGTCTTGTTCGGCGGCCAGGTCGAGCGCCTCAAAATCCAGCTGGAATTAACTCTCGCGGTCAAGGGCTGGCTCAAGCTAATTCTCGACATCTCTTGGGCTTGGATCAGTCTCTCCGTCATCCGCACCGTGGACAAACCCCCAGGGTCTTATTGGATCATCGTCAACAGAGTAATGCAGGTAAGACTTCCCCTTCGCCGTTCTTACTGGCGTTAACGATAGCTTGAAGGCCCTGTTCTCTGCAGGCATAATACTGTTTTTCGAAAAGGTGAAGATGACCCTTTAAAATAAACACTGCGGTCCTGACACTACCTTCCAGCTCTTCCTGCGATTCGTCGCCATCAACTTTCACCAAAAAGCCCTCGCGGACCGCCTCGCAGAGAACCGCCTCGGCCTCAGAGCCCTCGATCGGCTCTCCAACGCGCAGCCCGCGCCCAAAAAACCGCCATACGCGAAACGCGGGCGCAAAACACCCACTGGCTCCGTGGATTTCTCGGCCTTGCCTCTCAAGCCCGAGGGGGACGCCGCGACGGCGGAAAAGCCTGGAAAATCCAATATTGTAAAGCGCGACTCGGCGCGGAAGCAGAGGCGTCGCATGGCGATGTCGAATATCATCGTCGACACCATCGGTCAAGTTGCGCTCAAGAACTCGCGCTTCAATCGCGAGGGCGAGCTGAACAATCTGTCCTCGGCGCGGAAACTCGCGAGGAAGTTGTTTGGCGCGCTCAGCGACGTCTATCCGCCGAGATCCCATCTCATCGTCGAGGACTTCCAGCCTTATTTCCATTCGACAGTTGAAGCTGTGAGCGTTATTGCTGTTTACTGTACCAGTCTACTCACTTCATTCAGACCGAAGCTTTCGCGCTGTTTGACAAGGACGGAAACGGCGACATCACCAAGAAGGAGATGCGGGAGGCCGTACAGCGCATCTACCGCGAGCGGAAAGCACTCACCTCCAGTCTGAAGGTGCATATACCACACCCGACGCACTGTCCGATCTGACTCTTTTGTGCCAGGACGTCGGTTCTGCGGTGGCAAAACTGGACGCCGTGCTCGTGGCCGTCGCGCTCATACTGATCATCTTCGTCTGCCTCCTCATATTCAACAGATCCGACACCCTGGCATCCCTCGTGCCCCTCGCGACCATAATCCTCGGCTTTTCCTTCGTCTTCGGGAACTCCGCCGCGACCCTGTTCAACTCGCTGTTGTTCATCTTCAGCACGCACACGTTCGACGTCGGCGACCTCGTCATGATAGACGACCAGGTGCTGATGGTGCGCGAATTCGGGCTGTTCGCCACGACATTCCGGAGAGTCGACGGGCAGGAAATCATCGCGCCCAATTCCCTCCTCGCGTCCTCGAAGCTGGTGCACAACCTCCGACGGAGTAGCTCGATGTGGGAAACGACTACCCTGACCGTGTCCTACGAGACGCCCCTGGAGGTACTCGAGGAGCTGCGCGTCCGCATCAACGCATACGTCGCCGCCAACAGCCGCGAGTGGTCCAACTGCGCGCTCAACATCGACAAGATGGACCACCAGAACGCGATCCACCTCATCGTCGCCATGGAGCGTACGTAGCTTCCCATCCTTCTTCCAACACGTACATGGCCTAACGCGCTGCCACAGACCGCGCAAACTGGCAAGACTGGGGTGGGCGATGGGCGCGGCGCACGGCGTTCATGCGGAACTTGAAGACGGTCCTGGAGGAGCTCGACCTGCGCTACTCCCTACCTGTGCAGCCCATCCTGCTTCCCCAGGGCCCGCCTCCAGGCGGGAACCTTAGTCTGGGTAATGCGGGGGCGTTCCTCTCTCCCCAGACTAGGCCGTTTCGCTGAGTCCGTCGTGACTCCTTTCCAGTAAAACTACAACGCGCGCGCTTGGACATGGACCTTGTATATATGCCTACACCCGGTGCGGAGGAGAAGACTTAGTACGGTCTCGAACCCATAGAATAGAATGCATCATCTATAATAGCATATAGTTTTCGCTTCCAGGGAGTTTAGCGCAAACCAAACGGCATCAAAGAGCTTTTCTTTTGTCAAAGAGGTATTATGGATAGCTTCTAGGCCGAAAACACGTCGGAGGAGGCGCAATATGGCTGGTGCTGGTAAAATCGTGGCCCTTCATGTTACGCGGTGGGACTGGACAAGCCCCGGCCAACAAACTAGAGCCTCGGAGCCTCTAGGTCGTCGCTTAGTTTTCCTTGTGAACAAGGCTGAACAAGGGCACCGTTTTCAGTCGTCCCACCGCGTGAAGCAAGGATTTTCAATTAGAGTGGTGCATGTTTCCCAGGGCTCCCATTAATATTAGAGTGGTCCATAAATATGGTGTTGGTACATTTCGGACTTCTTCACGACGCCGTTCCCACCGTCGGTGCTCCCACCGGAGTCCCAGCCGGCCGAACGACCTCGGTCATTGACGGGAGCAGCTCCTCGTGCACGTTAAAATACCTGCACCCATTCAGCATAATAAGGAATTGAAATTGTGCCCATTGCAACTCACTTGATCATGCTACCCTCCTCCCGGCAGCTACCCTCGCCGTTCTCTGCCCAGCGCACGACCCAGCGGCCAAGGACGCGCCCCTTGGTGTCGGTGGTTTCCGCTACGGTCTCCTCCTGCCCGGGCGTCGTGTTCCGCAGGTGCGGGGGGAGCAGCACGAGCTGTGCGAGCTCCCATTTCGCGAACGGGCGTTCCGAGGGGACGACGAACAAGGGGTCGAAGACCTATCTCCCCTATTAGCACGGCCAGCATACAGGTTTACGGGGAGCTACCCGGGTGATTCGCGGTCGGAGGCGGAGTGTGAGGGTGGTTATCTCGAGCTGCTCAATGGCGCCATTTGTGGGTGCGGTAGTGAGGCGCAGGGCGGTAACGTAGGTGCGTCCGGCCCATGCAATGAGCGCGGTACTCACGCCGGAGGTGCAGACAGCGATCCCGGCGAGGCTCGCGCGCGCGGACCAGGGGAGGTTGGTCTCAATGGCGAACATTACGGGGACCATGGTGAGGCATAGGGAGAATGAGGAGAGTGAAAAGACTTTGAGTCGTTTGAAGGTTCCGGTAAGGGGTCCGCGGTAGAGGACCTTGTCGGGGGATATGGACACTGGGGGGATGGTGGGCGCGGGTGCAAGGGTGCTTTCGGTGCGGCATGATGGGTATTTGAACGGCAAGGGGGCCAAGCGGGGCGTCGACAGACGCGTCGGGCGCAACGGCGGGCAGCATCGCAGTGACTGCCGCAGCAGCATCGAGCAACGGAGGTGGATGTCGCGAGGTCAAGGTGAGAGCCAGTCGGGACGCCTGGATTTGCCGCGCCTCGGCATGTCCGACACGCCGGATACGTAAGCCTCAACACAAAAGGCTGTAAATGAAGAAAAATAATCCCTGGCCTGCGGTGAATTTTGAAGAGGGCCATTCAGGACATGCAGAGTCTCCCATAGCAAAAGCGAACCTGGCAGAGGTAGGGCAGCGCGCAGGTTTGATGGTTCAATTGGAGGAAGCAATGTTCGAAAAAAATTGCGCCAGCGAGGTTTTGAGTGCAACGGACAGGATAAAAGGGACATGTGAACAGCGGAAGCATGAAACACTGGTAGACTGGAGGGTGGTCTGAGCTCGAGGTCGATTATAGTCCGAATGGGATAAAATGGTTGAAGCACGAGGGGAAGGGAAACAAACGAGGAACGACCTTCTGGCGGTTCAAAATGTTGGTCTTGAGGAGACAGACTGGTCGAGAAAGAAGGGAGAGCGATAATATGTTGCATTCACATATCACAAACTTCAGCTGTCGTTCGAACAGGAAAGGACAAAAGGTAAATATTCATTCGATATCTACGCAAGAAGACAAATTGAGTATGTACGAATAATGCAAGGTTGAAATATGGAGTACTGACCAAAAATCTATAGGTCATTCTTCAATTCGTTCCATGGCGGCAGGCCGAAAAAGGACGGCAGGTCATCCCATGCTTTCTCCCGACCTTGCCGATTGAGTTCCTTTGTATGTCTCACACACGAGGCGCATAATGCACGAAGGGCAAGGGGGTTCGGAGGCGACAACATACCCACCCTAGGAGTGCTCAACATCGCGTTCTTGATGCGGTTTCGCGTGTCTGTACATTGGTCGGGCAATTCACAATCGTCGTCAAATGCCCAGTTGCATAACCATCCGGAGGTATAGCCCTCTCGGAATTGCGCCGCGAAGAGCCCGTCGTGGCTCAGGATGCATTGGCGTAGGTCAGCATAAGCCAGAGTGGCTACTGTTCCATCTTCTCTCGCAACGCCGTCAAACAACTCGACCTATCAAAAATTTCAAACACATTCAACAGAAGTATTACGGGGCCAAGGAAACGCACCCGAGTGTGCGCTGCAAGAACAAGATAATAGGCACAAGGAAGCGCTGTCATAAGCTTGTTTTCGCGCGCGAGAGTTAGCATGTCCAAAAGGATGCCTTCACCCTGCATGACTCGCGGTGCGCCATTTCTCCGCCGAGCATCGAATTCCGCCAGAGTCGTAGGATTTTCGAACATGATACGTTCTACCGCGGAATCCAACAACTTTCTGAAGTCGTATTTCCGGCCCAAACGAATGAGAGAAGCGATCTGGGGTAGAGGAATCGCCGTCTGTGCGAGAAATGTCCTATGTACGAACGAAAAGCTACAGCACAGATCATACCCGAGAAAAGAACCTGCACGCACGGGTCATACACTGCAACTAATAGGTTCTTCACGTCGGAAGCATCGTCTTGAAGTTCCACTATAGGGCAGCCTTCGACGGTGGGCTCATCGGGGGGTTGGGGCAGTCCCTGCATCTCGCGGAAGACTGACGATTGTTGCGCAATGACGCCAAAATGCACGCGGAATTGTGTGTCTTGAGCTTGAAGAACGACGCTACCATCCTGATACCAGATTTCAGAGCGCGTTATGGGCGCGTCTTCGGTGCGTTGACGTTTCGCAGACGAGGACATGGTGGTGAAAGCAAAGGTACGCGGTCACGTTACGTAACCTGTGGCCAAACAAGGCCACGCGAAGTCGCGTCGTGCCTCCTCGATTTATTTTCACCGACTTCGGAGCTCACAGTCGTCCTTTAGAGAATATTTTCTCAATCTTGTGTCGTGAACATGGCCGTCTCTTAGGAACAGCTGGCCCGGGCACGTTTCCGGGTTCGCGAGGCAGTTCAGGAGCCCAAGATCTCAATGGAACCCTATTCGACACAGGAACTCCTAGGGATGTTTTTTTTTTGAAAAACCCGAGCGCAAGGGCTGCTCAGATCTGGGCGGTTGGACCAGATCTGGTTGGACTGACATTGCGTCTCCCAAACGCGGCGCGCTGATTTTTCTTTTTCATTCGATCATCCCTTCGTAGCGCACGTTTTCCCGGCTAACGAGCAAGCCTCAGGTTTCGAGGGTGGGTGCAAGTCGTCGATATCGCCGCTGCGCATGGCGAGACTTGTGTCTGATGGACAAAGTTGTATCTGGAGGATAAATTTCTCCACCTTGAACTTTTGAACCCAGCCAAAGGTCATGGCCCCTTGCTGGGCGTCAATCCAGCGACAGTTCCTCATGCTATTATTCTGTGCCATTACACGGTATAACTCAGTCGGTGATCGTTTTGGGAGTGGTACATAATATTGACGTACATTAACTCGCTTCTTCGCCTCCTCCACAACCTCTTTGCTGCAGCGCAGGGCAAGCGCAGAGGTCCTTGAACACACCCATCCCGGTATGTTTTCTCTCCAAAGAGTTGACGACGACACCAAAGCTACAATCCAGCTGAAGTCGATAACACCCTGGACTAAAACCACTTGAAAACGAACGAAGCGACGATAATGCTCTCGATGCTGGAGCAGAGGTTAGAAGCGCATCGGGAGGCTGCAGTCGAGGCGAAGAGGAGCAGACTCAGAGAAGAGGCCAAGGCGGCGTATTTGGAGGGAGACTTTAAGACGGCTTTTATCCTCTACACTGGCTGCGGGCTCCTCCGCGTAGAAGATCCCGTTACCTCGTTGAACAGGGCGGCGGTCGCGCTCAGTTCGTCGTCGCCCTGCTCTCCAGTCGAATTGCAGGTCTTCCTGACATTCACCCACAGAATTGAAGCTGTACGAATGGGCGATAAGGGATGCGGAAGCGTCGATTGAGAAGGCGGACGACGGGTACGGAGGCAAGGACTTCAACCGCGCCAAAGCATATTTCCGCCGCGGGCAAGGATACTTCCATCTCGGCCATTGGCGCGAAGCGGCAGAAGACTACGCCATGGCCTTGTCGCTCCGTCCTGGCGACCACGAAATCGAGGGTAAAATCGAAGAATTGAAGCGGCTGCGGGGAACGTTTTGCAAGAAGATACCGGGGAGCGCTACGTGTTCGTGTGACCATACCGGACTCGCGCGCTGGGAGGTGGAGCAAGCAAAGGCGAATTTGGAGGATTTATTTGCGCCCGGAGAATTCCTGAGGCGCGCAGAGGAGGCCGCAGGGATCAAGTATCCTCCTGGCCGTATGTAACAAGCGCCAACTGTAGATTTTCTTGTCAAACTCTGAATACAGTGCTCCTCCCGTTGTCTGAGCCTGGAGTCTTGACTGGGGTGCCCGGTGTGGCGGAAGAAGGGTTGGTGTGATGGCAATTTTCTGCTCTTGACCACAACATGCCTCCCCGCAAGAAGCAAAAGACCGACTCTTCAGGCTCCAAGGCCGCAGCCGAACCGTCCCCGGACTTTCCTTCCGCCCCACTCCTCGCGCGTGCCCTAAAGCAATACCCGCACGCGTTGTCTTTACGCTCGAAAGAACACACCAAGGCGCCGAATCAGCTCATCGAGCTCGATACATGGCTCACGGACGGCGAAACTGGACTACTGAGCAAGATCGCATCCACTCAGCCAGTTACAAAGGACGACATGACGTGTCCGCTCTCCGACCTTGGCTCGTCTTCGTGAATTAACCCATGCACCGCAGCGCTCATGAAATGGAAACTCGCCCGTGGCAAGTCGCGGCCCACGCTGCTCGGCCTGGTCGCAGCCAACCCTCAAGCCCTCATCCTCAAGGCCACCTCGACTTCGCTGAAGGTTGTGCGGGACGCGAGCTCCGACTTGCAGCGCGCGCTTTTGGCGCTCCCGGACGCGTGCAAGATGAAAGGGGTCGGGGCAGCAACGGCATCTGGTGAGTCCGCTATGTGCTACGATCCCTATTCATCAACTCCTCCCGCAGCTCTCCTGACCCTGCAAGCGCCGCACCTGCTTCCATTCATGAGTGACGAGGCGGCGTCCTTCTTCTCAAAGACACTCGGCGCGATCAAATACACGGACCCGTTCTACAAAAAGTTCGCTGCAGCGATGGTCGCTGAGGTTCAGCGGCTGAACACCGACCCCAAGCTGTCCGAGTCCGACACAGAGGTCTGGGACAGCATGAAACTCGAGCGAGCTCTGTTCGCTATCTGTATCCTCAAGAAACATGGTCAAAGCGACCTACTGGATGACCAGGCGCCTTCTGATGCCCTGAAGCGGAAGAGAAACGAACCCCAATAATTTTACGCCTTGTTGAATGAAAACACATTTTTTTGCGCTATGGTCAGAGACTACTTCTTCTACAAATCACTCATGAGCTCCGCCTGGTAGCACCGCAACACCTCTCTCTGCTCTTCCCTCTCGACGTGGTTATCGGCCATTGCGCGGTCAAGCCCCAGATGCCCGTTGGACATCCACAACTGGAGCGCCGTGATCATTGTGCCGGTCCGCCCATGGCCGTAGCCGCAGTGGACGAGCATGTTTGTGACGGGGGCCTTGCTCCAGAAGGTCACGGCGCGCTTGATCTGGTCGAGGGTGGGGGCGTGGAAGTCCTCGACAGGGAGATGCAGATATGCGATGCCGGCGTTTGCGAGCATCGTACGCGCCGCGGCAGTGTAGGGCTGCTCGTTGAGGCTGAGGACGCGGGTGATGCCGCGTGCCCTGAGGATATCGATGTCGTCCTGGGTGATATCCTGCGGTGCGTCAGCGCCGACCGCATCGTACCCCGGCGCAGACGACCGGAAGAGCCGGCGCCCGCCCGTGACGTTCGCGGTGACTTCGAGGAAGCGGGCAAAGGTGGTGGGCATTGTTCTGAGCGTCGGTGAGCTTTCCGCCACAAATTGGATGTACCTCTCACTTACCGATATCTGAACCTGTGGGGGGTAGTTTGCCTCAGTCAAGACCAGCACCACTTTAAGTAGGTATGTGAGGCATCGACATCACGCGGCGCCTCTAAACACCGGCAGGCAACTGGCAGGTTGGGGCCCCTCCATTGCTTCTGTCTTCTATCCGTCCGCGGTGGAATGGTGTATTGTGCTACTGGTTTCGAGACAGCCGGAAAGACGCCCAGGCCCCAACTTGATCATTCCTCGAGCCAAAATACCAACGGCATCCGGAGCCGCGCAGGCCTCTGATTTTCTGCAGAGAGCCAAACCTCTATTCGTGCGTCTGGATATCATCAATGAAACCAGGCATAAATCCGACAGACGAAAATACTAATTTCGACGAACGGCTGGCGTTTGAATATTAATGTGCCATCGCCAAATCATGCGGACGACCTCCGAGTCTATTTGCTCGATGTCCTCAAATCTCATGGAGCCGCTAGCATGATGTGTTCTCCAGCGTGTACACTGTAACAGGTGCAATGGTCATGACCCAGGAGCCGCTCGCACGACTGGTTCTCCAGCGTCTACACTGTAACAGGTACAATGGTCATGACCTGGGAGCCGCTCGCATGACGAGTTCTCCAGCGGCCACTGCAACAGGCGGAATGGTCTAGTCAGGACCTTCCCGGCTATAAAGCTCTGCTCTGGGGCACGATGCTGTCTTCAGCAGCACAATAACAATGCCCGACTACTCCTCCACGTTCAACATCAGCAACCTCCTCGACAGCGACGTCAACCTCACGTTCCCGGACCCGAGCTGCGGGTACTGGCTGCGCAAGCCGACGACAATCGTGCGCAGCAACGAGGCGACGGACGACTTCCAGCTCAAGGATAAATTCGGTGCGTTTTCTTGCTTTTCTCTCTCGATTTTCAGTCGAAGTTGATCTCACCGCCAGGCTTCGTGGGCACCGACGGCCAGGTCCACGTCCACGGCATGCTCAACGGCCGCGAATTCGTCGCGTGGATCCACGTCAAATGCGGCGTGAACGAAATCAATACCGCGTCGTTCGAGTCGCAGGACAAGCGACTCCATTTGGGCGTCAGCGGATTCGTCAACCCGCACGATAATCCGATGACTGGCGGTGAGTGGCTCTGAAGCGGTTTGCTCGTGCGTCGGCTCTGACCTGATGTACAGTGACGTTCTCCATCGCCGCCGCGTGAGCAGGATTATGATGCCGATAAATAGTTGTCGAGAGTGCGCATCCGAGTAGTTCTTGAATCTATTGTCTCCCCAATCAATGTTGATGACTTCGAGCCGTTTTCGTGCGCGCGCAGGTGGCTGTGCACCGAATTGTTCACTTTTTCTCGCTCCTTGAGAGAAAAAATTGTGGCTTCTATGTCGGTTGAGAAAAATGTCTCTCCTCAAAAAGTTAAATGGGCCCTATCCAGAAATCTTCAACCGCAGCTGCTGCGGTTGAGAAAGATGCGTCTTCCTCCGCATCTTTCTCCGAAGTTTCTCGAGGCGCGCCCGTTTGTATGTGTGATACTTGGGCCCACGTCGATTGCCATGGTACCCTCCCGCAGATTCCATAGTACCCTCCCGCAGATACCATCGACCGTACCTTCGATCGGCGGGGACTCGGACAAAACTTTCTGACGCGCGAGGGGAGCTCAGAGGGGTCTTTTAGATCGCGAATTCCGCAAGTCATCCGAAGAGACAAAGTCGTCCGAGAATGGTTTTTCACTCGGCCCAAGCTCTCCAGATCTCCAGTATTGGGCTCTGAGTATACATAGCCACAGTCGACCATACGATTTGCTGAAGATATACTTTGTCCCCCTCCTACGACCAGTGAACTTGGATGTACACATGATACTTGGGCCCGCGTCGACTCGCACTGGTAGCATAATCTATCTAAAAGCAAGGCTTGAACTGATTGCATGCTCTCCGATCCGAATGCTGAGTTCTGCGTCCGATATAAGCTAGAGAAATGAGTGTCTCATCAAAGAAAGTTATTGACATTGTGTTGGAATTTCCGGGAGGAGAAATATGTATAGTGTGATTTTAAAATTGCTCCCTCCGAGCAATTATAGACAACTGAGCCCACAGATTAGAGGGAAAGAGCTACAGCGATACATGCAGCAGTCATGACACCAATAACATGTCCGCTGGACAGTCCGCGGGCTGATCCAGTCGGGGTCGGGGCAGGAGGACTAGAACGTGCTGTCAGATCGTGCCTCGAGATCGAAATAAGCAAATAAGGACTGACGCAGAAGACCCTTGACTCCCGGGACTAGTGACAGATGCGCCAGAGTTTACGGTAGACAGACCGGCGACAATGGCGGATGATTCGGCTGCCAAAGTAACGCCCTAAATAAAGTGTATCAGGTATGGAGCGCCGACGGACATCGAGAACGACGAACGAAATTCAAGCATAGGCTTTCCGCGCCATTGACAGCGGTTTGCTGGTCGGCGCCTTGGCAGGCAGCTTGAATGCACGCGAATGTCGACTGGACGAACGGGAGGGACTTGCACAAACAAGTCAAATCCGTCTGGGCGCATCCTCCCAAATTGGCGGGGTTGTTCAAGCATTTGTCTGCGCAGCCTGAAAAACGGGTATGAGGTTCTGTGTACTCGGAAGGAAGGGGGCCCGGGGAGAGTATGGGGGAAGGAGAGTATATTATACTCGGGCTGAGGAGAATAACCGTTTCAACGACTCACCATCGGTTGGAAATCCAGGAAATGCTTGACGAGGACAGTTGGCTGCAGATGCAGAGGACAGCAGCGACAGAGCGGCAAGGACTGAGACGAAGTGCATTTTGCGATCCAAGGAGGTGCTTCTCGATCAGAGACTTTATGTATGGGCCAGTCCGAGTCGTGGGATGCCGCGTCGGATGCGAGCAAAACGGGGCACAGAAGCAGGCACGTAGAGCGGGGGTAGCAAAGATACGGTAATTCGCCGACTCCATGGCGTGTGTTTGAATGATTCACCCGCGAGCAAGTTGTCCTAATATCAGCTCCTTCAACAGTTGAAACCTGTTGGAACTATTTTTGCGGTCGAATGTTGATTATGGGAATGCTTCGGGGAGATGATGGACGCCAGAATGATAGGTCCCCGACGGGTTGGGACCATCCGGTGGAACCGTTTCACGGTCAGAAGACAAAATCGGTGAAGGTTGAGATGGAAGGAAGAGCGAAGGTCTGTCGACTCACGGCCACAACACGGCCATCAGATCAACAAATTTCCCACCTTGGCTTTCAACCGCCTTCCGACTCGCCCAGGGCCCTGAACGCCTCAACGCTTGGCAACTCTCAGCACTGCGGTATCGGAGGTCTCCTTCATTCAAACGGCCCAATTGTCCGTCCAGCGGTTCCTTCAACTCGGGCGAAAGTGCCATCTAGGATATTTTTGCCGTCTCTTCAAACCTTTGCTCGCACTCAGTATCACCGGGCCCTCGCGGAAGATTGCTGGCTCTTCCGCAAGGCAAGGATCGCGCTTTTTAAAGCTGGTCGGAGCCAGATCATACCGAGCTCGTCTGCGGGCCAGATCGATGCCACAATCAAGCCGAGAAAAGTAGGCTTATTTCGTCTCACAATCGTGGGCTTCATGTTGGTAAGGCATGATGATGAGCTCTTCCTATTCATTCGTGTTTCTCAATAACGCTATAAAGTCCAGCACTACTGAGCCCAGTGCCCGATACTTTTCCGGAGCGAACCAAGGACACCTTGGCAGCGTGAACGAGCAGTGGTTGGCTGAGCAGAAGAACGAGTGTGGTCTTTCCCTCCTCTCCACAACCACTATCCTCCGCCATGGCGTTTCCGCTGAACCTCACACTGGGTCCGATTATAATCGGCGCCTACTTCACCATTTTTTTCTTCGGGTTAACTTGCATGCAAACCCTTTACTACCTGAAGCGGTTCAGGGACGATATATTCTTGGTCAAGTTCACGGTGAGTACCACTCGATATCTTCGCCCACAATACCTTAATCAGCTCCCAGGTGATCACACTGTGGTATGTCGCTACAGCTGCGCAAAAGACCCGATCGATGGACGGTACCCCAGGTTCCTGCAGCTAGCGTACACATGCCTCATCTGCCAAGGAGCTTATACTATGAGTGTCGGTGACTTTGGAAGCACGTTCGCCTTGTTATACACTCCGATAGGGCTCAACTTGGCCGTTCTGATGGGTAAATCATACCCTCGTCTGACCGCAACCCTCGAGTTGACGTTTATTCTCGTAGGTTCCTTCACCGACCATGGAGTCCAGGCTGGTGCTTTGGTTTCTTCGTAAAGGTTACCTGAAAAAAATTCAACCAGGCCTTTTTCGTTGCGAGGATATACAAAGCCACTGGCGCCTTGTATCTATCCATATTCCTATGGACCGTGGTCCTTTTCTTGCAAAGCATCTCCCTATTTTTAACGATCCAGGAATTTCGGATCGATTCCATCCCGATTTTCGGCCTTCGATGGAAAACCCTGCTCACGGTGCTCTTCTTCGGAGACGCTACTCTTGATGTCGTCAATGCCCTTGTCCTCTGCTTTTACCTGAAGATTCAAAGTCGATCGGCCTTCAGTCAAACGTCGGTATCCAATCTCCGTTATTGAAATGTTTTTGACTTATGGCCCGATAGTACTGCGCAGGTGCTCGACCGTTTGGTTATCTACACTCTTCGTCAGCATTTTTTTTCACGCAATTCTCTCTCAATGCCCGCTCACGCGTTTGCTACCCAGAAACGGGACTAGGAACAAGGTCGACTTGTTTCGAAACAGCTGTGGACTTGCTCACCTTTCATCCCACAGTCTGGTAGCACTTGCGGCCGCCATTTCGGTGCGCAATTTTAACCAACGCCATTTATTCCCGATCCTCATCTTTGCATGTCCAGTTTCGAGTAGCTCCGAACGACTGTGAGTATTTGACACGTCGCTCCGAAGACTATCGCCCACCCGTCGCAAATCTCTGGACGATGTTCTTCATGGCTCTGCCTGGCTCGTTCGGAAGCGCATTATTGGCCAATGTCAATAATCGAAACAGCACCTCGCAACCGAGCTCCGCCGTGTCAAGTAACATACACAGTCATCCGCACGGTCAAGCCAGTATCCAATTTTCACGGAGCCTCGTCGTATGCGTTTTTGCATGACAGCAGCAGCGACTCGGAGTTGTTGATGCTCGATTATTATAGCTACCAAGGGAGGAGACAAGTCTCCCCGATCCGGGAAATTCCAAGGCCGGGGGAGATGGAAAAAACCTTGACCACCCGGTTCGCGTTCTCTCCTTGTGCTAATGGCCAGCGTTCTCACCGAATAACAGATGGAGTTGAACGAGATTTCGGCGCAACCGGGGTTTTACGCCGTTTAGGGTACTATCCATATCATACTGTGAGTTGAAATAGCTCGAGGTTATTGCAAGTATTCGGCCACGTTAAGATGAAGCGACATGCTACGTCTTGGCCCGACTCTTGGGATAACACTGAACATGGATGAAGTTCTGTGGTTTTGATCCGTTGATCCGCCGCGAATGGCAGATTCCGCGACACGACAAGGGGAGGACGCCACAATGACTATCGAGCGTTCTGAAATCTGGTACGAAGATGGCAGTCTTGTTTTGCAAGCCCAGCGTACACGATTTCGTGTACATTGGAGTTTCATTTCACAACATTCGTCCGTCTTCCACGATATGCAAAGCCTTCCTCAGCCCTCCGACGCGAATTCAATTGACAACTGCCCTGTGGTGGAACTCTCGGACACCGCCGAAGAGGTTACCCATCTTCTTCGCGCATTGTACACTCCGTCAGTGTCTTCGCCGTCATCCTATCTCAGACCTTATGATGAGTTTACAGGACATTTTTCTCTCAGAGAATGCTTGCTCTCCCCGTCATCTCCTCCCTCATTCGACTCGCCCGTAAATACGACTTCCGCGACATACTTCACGCAATCATCGCAAACCACCTCACTCACGAGTATCCAGCCACTCTCCAGGAATTCGATGTCATCTCGAATGTCGATGGCGGTTATAAAATGACTCGCATCGTCAATTATTATAGAATCCACTTCGATATCATCAGGCTCGCCCGAGAAAACAACATAACATCTGTCCTACCATGCGCATTCTATCGTGCCTTGCGAAAACACACCGAGGTGACGTGCGGGCAATGATTTAGATGGAAAGCCTTCTTATCCACCACAGGCTGAAATATTCGACGGCGTTCCGCGAGGAGATGGGACAGTGGCGACGCTCTCCCCCGCTGACCAAAGAATTTGTATCCTGGGGCGAATGATGGCCATCCGAGCCTATACCCAACCAGACGGTCCCTATGGCTGGTTGCATGATTCTCACAGCAGGCGACACTGTCTCTCAACCTCCCACTGCCAAAAGGAGAGACACAGGATCGCGCTAAGCTTGTTGAAAAGCTCGAATAGATACCTCACTCTCTTCAGCTTGGTTCAGTCGACACAATATTGCGCGAGCTGTGCTGCGAGTAACATGGAGGCAGTGAAGAAGGGGAGGGAAAAGGCTTGGGGGTTGCTGCCAACTTACTTCGACCTCCCGCAATGGAGCGAGATAAATAATGATCTATGATTTTAGCCATACATTTTTCGCCAGCCGATAATCTCTTATGCGAGGGTTTACTCGGAGATCACCGGGTCTGATCATGATCCCATTCGACTCTTCCTTAGCCTTGATGGCAGAATCCAATTCCCCTCCCGCAAAGCGACAAAGGAGCGAAGGCGAGCCCATAATCCGCGGGAATGTCTGGTACACAGATGGAAGTGTTGTGCTGCAGGCCGTCACCACACAATTTCGTGTCCATTGGGGTATGTTGTGTTGTTTTTTGACAACTTCACTGGTAACCTCGTCGTACACTGGCAGGGGTTTTGACGCAGCACTCTTCCTTCTTCCTTGACCTGGAAAAGCTCCCCCAACCTCCGGACCAGCCCAGTATAGACGGCTGCCCCGTAATCGAATTACTGGACCCGGCGGAAGACGTAGAAAACCTGCTAAAGGCGCTGTATAATCCGTATCCAACTTTACCGCCAGAGCGAGCCCTCGCTAATAATTTGAATACAGGCTATTCAACAATGATACTGCGCTTCCGTTTCCCGTTCTCGCGAGCGTCGTTCGTCTCTCTCGCAAATATCTTTTCGAACGTTTGCTGAACGCCGCGGTGGACCGACTCACCTTCGAATATCCTACCAAATTCGACGACTATGAAGCGCAAACGGGGAAAGGTGAAAAGCGTTCGTTCACCCGAATCCTGAGCTACCCAGGCATCCACTACGACGTCATTACGCTAGCAAGGGAGAATAATTTGCTCTCGGTTCTACCTTGTGCATATTACCGAGCCACTCCCCGGCTTGCCCAGGTACTGAGCTTCCCTTTATTGGCCGTTTCAAAAGGGATTACTTAACCGTCAGAAAAAACTCAGGACGATCTGTTTGACGGTATCCCTCGCGGGGACGGAACCACCGCAACGTTACTTCCCATAGACCAGCGTCGGTGTGTACTCGGGCGTCAAAGGTTGACTCTGGCTCAATTTGAACCGGGCAATACCTTTGGATGGCTGCGAGCTGGCCGCTCCCCGGAGAATTGCCCTGACCCTGAAAAATGCAACGCAAAGAGGAAAGCAGACTTGTGTCATATGCTGCTTAAAGGGAGGCTTGTGGCTTTGACACCCCGGGTGAAGACGGAAGGTTGGAACGAATGTGATCCTTGTAAACAAGAACTCGAAGCGTCAATCGTTCCGGGACGCAGGAGAATGTGGCAAGAGCTTCCGAGCTTTTACGATTTACCACCGTGGGTCGAGTTGAGGAACACTCCGTGAATCAGATCCCTAGTCCCGCGAGGTCAGTCCAACAAGTCGCCGAGTTCCTGTTGACGAATTGATTCTTTTGCATAGATTATGAACAGACAATAATTACTTGCTTCTACGGCGACGACGATTTGTATAATCACCCCTGTCTCTTCACACCTCAAATTAACGCTTTTGGAGTTCAAAAAGTTGGGCCGGAAATAAACTACGGCCGCCATGGCTGTAGATGGAATGTTTCGACCTCGAGCGTCCGAGTACGGGACTTGGCAGCACTCTATAAAGAACACTGATGCACATTCGAATATCGAAAGGCTGAACACCATAATTCCAAACATACATACTTAGACGCACATCGTGCAGCCTACTCCTCAAGTCGTCGTTGGCACCACTCCACCTAAAACCATGTTCCAACCAAGCTGCTCGTACGTCCATCCAAACACACCCGCGGGCTCTTCCTTGCTGTGATATACGAGCAGCGATTTGTGCATGTTCGGTTGCTTGTGGAGGCCGTCCACGACCGCCATATCTTCCGCCGAAAGTGAGACGGGCTTGGGACAATGAGAATATTGCAGAACGAGTACAAGACTACTTTACCGTGATGTTCGCGAGCATCCGCTCCTTGTGTTCGCTTTTCGGGACCGCTATGGTACCCCGTTGGACGGCCCAGCTCAGTAGAATTTGGGCGGGAGAGGTATTGTGCTTCTCGGCAAGACCCCTGATGGTTGCGTCCTCGATGAGGAATTTGGATCGACCTGAAATGCAACTCAGTGCTACCCGCAGGTTGTAAGTGGGACTACGTTTACCAAGAGGTGAGTACGCCGTCAAAAGAATATTCTTCGCCTCGCAGTATGCCTTGAGATCCGCCTGTGGTAAGCAGGGATGCATTTCAACTTGGTTTGTCGCCGGGATAATGTCACACTGCGGCAAAAGATGCTCCAGCGTCTTGATCGAAAAGTTTGAGACTCCAAGCGTCTTGACTTTGCCTTTTCCCCCGGTCAACACGATGCCTTGGACGATGAGTGAAGCGCGGAGTACCGGTCTGCATCAACTTTTCCATTTCCTTCCACGTTTCGGTATACGTGGGGTGATCCTCTGGGGCCATTAATTTACCTGCGATAACGCGACTTCAATTTGGTGAGAACAGGAAGGGAAGGTCACGCACCGTCTACTGACGCTGTGGGACGGAATTAGACTTTCTGTAAGCAGCGAGGGACAACCTACCCTGAGGCCAATGCAGGAGGTACAAGTCGACGTATGGGACCCCGAGTTTCTCCAGCGATTCTTCAAACGCTTCCGCAACTCGGTGATGATCCCCATTCCTGTGATGTATGAGTTTAAAGGTCATTGTATGTTGCGCGTCGATTGTACTTGCCCCAGTTTGGTAGTAAGGTAGATTTCACTTCGCGGGATTCCTACAGCGATGTCCTGGGTTAGAGACGTCGACGATGCGAGTCCCCAGAAAATATGAATACTGTACCAGAGTCGCGAATCGCACGGCCAACCTCTTCCTCGTTTGCTAAATTCTGGTTGAGCGATTCGGCACGATAGGGACAATGAAAATGCGAACCATATCCATTGGCTGTATCAAAGTGGCGATATCCGCACTGCAGTATAGTCGCGTCGGTGAATGCCACACCGATAAGTAATCCGGGTTTGTTTCACCTTCAACGCCTCGGAGCACATCTGATAGACTCGCTCTCCACCTCCAGGACCTCCCATCCAACAGCCCATGCCAAGGGCAGGGATCTTCGTTCCATTGTTCAGAGTGAAGGAAGGGATAGTCGCCATTGTGGTCAAGAAACAAGAAGGACCACAGCTGATGCGTCAGGGTTTTGATCCCGGCCCGTCCGCCACGGTCTGCGACAAAAATAAAATAAAATGCGACCTCCAGTTTTGCTGGGGAGAAATCCGCCCGAAAGCTCTGCCGACGGAGGAATGTTGAACCGTAGAGCTCCGTAGTCAGTTTAAGGGGCACGCCGAGGGACTTTGCTCGAAAGATTCACATAGAACTCAGGACAGTTGAACAACCGTGTAATGTAGAATTAGAGGAGCCTTCTTCTGTGCGAGCCTCCAGGCTATTGTTCGGTGATGAATGCAAGGTTGACCGTTGCTCTGCGCCGAAAACTGGGGGGAGAGGAGCCAGTGATCTGCCCGCCGAATATTTCCCACGGTTCGATTTCGTTGGGTTGAAAAAATTGGAGGTAAATTCGGCAGGGGATGAATGACGGTGGACACGAGCGGCGCACAAAGTGCTCGAGAGTAGTTGGGTCACTTTCGTAAACACCCATAATGGTCGAACGGTCGATTCAGAATTAAAGGGAGTTCTGTGACTAAAGTTTTCAACTACTGGCCGGTTAGACTGTGCACGCTCTTCCAAAATCTGGGCGGGAACTCATGAGGTCAGAATCACAGGGCGAAAAGATTTACTCACTCGCATCGGGCTTCCAGTGCGCGAGATGTGGTGGTGGCCGCAATGTGAGGCGCGTTTCCCTCCGTTTGGTTGAACACCAGTTCTGTTTGAGCACCGGAAGACCATTTCCGCCACACGGGCGCGATGCTGGGTCGCAGTTTGATATTGGGGTCGAGGTTCGCTGCGAACGAAACGAATCCTTGTGTGAACGCGTTGATGAAGTCGGTATTGTTGAAAATTATTGGTTCGCCAAAGGCAGTGAACGAGGGGAAGTAATTCACGATGTCGGACCCGTGGAACGAGGGTGGGATGGCGTATTGGCCCTTTGGTGTCGGAATTAGTAGCAGAAAAATAAGGGTTGGGGGGTTGCACGAACCTTGTACGACTTCCCGCTAAACGCATCGAGCAGAAGATACGTTGGACACACAAATGTCGCTGTTGGCACACCAATCAGTAAAGTCCCTGCGGTATGGTGGAAGAAACTCACCTTCTCCCAGAATCGCAGTAACTTGAGCTACTGGTGACCCAAACGAGCGATACAGAGCCGCCGCCGTATGACTCTTCTCCTGTCCGAGTAGCGGAAAGAGGTCCCGCACATACTCCGCCACGTCATAACTTGCGCTCTGGTTAACAAAATGAAACCTTCGTTGAGGTTCGTAACGGAAAGCAAAAGTTCCTGTTGAGTTCGTAAGCGAGGAACCTGAAGGGGAGGTTGCGTGGTTCAAATACCCCGTTCAGTTTGCGCTGAGACAAGGCCTCTGTCGGACTTTGCTTGATGAATGAGCCGTCTACGACGGGGGCAAATGAGATTATCTCTGGAGGGTGTGTGATTTTAATGAACCCACCATAGAGTCTGAGCAATCAGAACGTACCTTCGAAGCCGGCAGCATCGACGTTGAGATTAATATCTTGCAAGGTCGTAGAGTCGAGCGCTCGAAGACAATTCAGGGCTCCCTGTCCTGTACACCTAGAAGAACAGAATAAGGTGCGAAAGCTCAGAGGGTGATGGGTACTAACCCTGCCTGAGCAGTGACCTGATTGAACATGGCCTATATCGTGTTAGCTTCAACAAAACACGGCGGTGAGGTACACAGTGGGATTACCTCAGGGATCCTCCCGTTGTATGGATATTGGGAGGGTAGGAAGCTCGAGCTGGTCATCGCGGCCCTGAAGAGCGGGGGACTAGTCTTTCCGTCGTTCGCGATCACATGCTGGAGGACAGATCCAGCCCCTGGTGGTAAAGGGTGAGGATTTGGCCTCGAAATAATTCGAGAAAAGGAGCCTAACCTGCGCTTTGTCCCCAGATTGTTACTTTGTTAGGATCGCCGCTTGAGGTGAAGGTCAGAAGACTGTTGTGGAATACGGGCTGTCACGGCTAACCCGAAATGGTGGATCTAGAAGAAAAAAACTGAGCTCTGCATCTCGTTCTGTGAGTGTAACACGAACGTTTTTGTTGACCCAACGCAGAGCAAAGTCCTGGTCGACTACGTTGCAGGTGAGCAAGCGATGTATGTGCGTGGCAAGGCACGTACGCAAACCGGCATTGAGGGCACCATCCTCTTTTACTTGTTCGCCCGCAAGAAATCCTGGTGAATCAAGTAAATTCAGACTTGCGCTCGCAATGGCAGCTAGTGTAATCCTGACCGAATAGCCCAAGCCGGTACTGTATGACGACAACAACGAGCTCATTGTTGGACTCCTGGACGAGTTCCTCGCCGTTGTATTGACTCGCCGAGCCGAGGACATATCTGTTTTTCGCGCTCAATTCCAGCTCGGACGGTGGGAAGAAGTCTTAGCACGCACCCTCCGCCATGAATCCAGACCAGTGTCGGTAAGGGAGTGGTAGAATTTGAAGCCGGTGAATATACGCTGGAGAGGAAGAGAAGGTGTCCGAATCAATACCACGAATAAGATATATTCACGGTCTTGGCGGACCTCAGGAATAAGCAATCTTCGGATTGCAGAGGCTCATCGCGGGTCGCAAGGAGTTTGGTGTTGTTGGATGCACCGAGAACACCCTGGAAGCATTGAACTGGGTCAGCATCCGCCTGCTGAACGCCTTCCACTGCCGACGGCGGGGTCGGTGCCTGCCACCGTAATTTTCCTTCGACATGTCAGATTCTTCTTCTATATCACGGGGGAATGAATGGTACCAGTGGGAGGGTCAGCATAGCGGATTCCGCGGAAACTGGTGATGTTCAAGGTCGTGTCGACCACTCCTTGATATTTTGCGTAGGCGACATCGACGACGGGAGCGTTGGCAGAGTTTGCGACGTAGACAGAGGCGAGAAGAATAATAGTGAAAGGTAGAAGACCCATGATAGACGGTAGTGTTGCTGCGACGATTTACTCCAAGTAAAGCTAAAACGCATACTTATGTTGGGTCCGGAACCGTTTAACCGCGTTGTCGGTCAAGTTTTGCCGAAATTCCAGGATGACCAACCGTTTAGCGAGCATCCAGTGGCCTCAACCGGCGCTATGTGAGGCAGCTTGAAAGCCTGACTTACAAACCGACTTGCTGACGTGGCAACTCGACAAGTATTTGCTCCAAACAGTGCGGAATTCCGCTCTGGATCATCCGATTGTTCAGCATGTCCAGGTCCGAAATTTGGAGAAGTCGCATCGCTCATGAGGCTTCAATGGCTTTGTCAGAATCAAGAGGCCAACGAAAGGGATCCTACTTCAGATGGACGCGGGTTGAAAAGGAAAACGCTTCGAAGGCAAGAGGCAAGTTACCGCGGATCAGATCATCGATCACTCAAAATGAAACTCCGCCCCAACCTCCGCTTCTTCCAAGTCCTTGCTGACCGACGTGCATCTATCATCTGAGTGTTTGGTCTACCTTCGACTCGCCTTCAAAGATATGCGCCTGTTCAAAGGCCAAGCTGCTGGCACAAAGACCCACTGAAATTTACGACGAAATCTGCAGACAAAGGCGTCTCGGAAATTCCCCGAGGCACTGCTCTTCCTATCGAACCGCACGGCGCAAGAAGATTGACCAAATGCTCCGTAGGCCATGCGGAGGCGACCACCACACGTAACGAACAACAACGAGGCCGTCTGCGTTCTCCACTTTCTGCCCTCGGTTTCTCTCCTTCCTCCACTCCACCAGCATGAAACGAGGTTTTTTGAATAACTCCAAGGCCAAGACGCGCCCGCTGGGCCCCACGTTGGGTACTATCTGTCGCCTATTCATGTACGCTTTGCCCTAACCCAGTATGTAGCCCCAAAGCCTGTCCTTTTCTTGCCCAAGCTTCAGGTCAACGGCAGTGCGTTGCAAAACTCCCTAGATGGCTAAAGGCTCAGCACATGGCTCCAGGGGATCCTCGTCACTCCCTCGAGGACATGACTTACATGAGGCTGCCCATCGACGCGGGGCCAGAAGACCCCGTGTCGGAATGTTTTTTCTACCCCGGCAGCAAAGAGCTCTTGGCAAAGCTCCCTGGATTCCCCCAACCTTTGATGCAGCCAGAGTTGCCGACCTTCCGGATGACTGCAGTGCCCGGCAAAGGCATGGCTCTCTTCAGCCTCCGTGCCCTCACCACTGGCGATCTTATCCTCAGCGAACGCCCGCTCCTGGTCGCCGCGCGCACGGTGAACATGGGGAGGGACCTGGCTTTCGAAGAGGATCGTGACAATGAGATGGAGAAGCACTTGACGGTCGCCGTCAACCGTATGCGACCCGAAGACAAGGCGGATTTCATGAGCCTTAAGAGAGGCAAGAAGCATCCCTCCTCTCGCCCTGTCCTGGGGATCATTCGCATGAACGGCTTTGGCACTCGAGGTCTGCACCCTGGGATAGTAGGCTATCTCGACAGCTACCCCGGAGTTTGTCGAATCCTCTCAAAAGTGACGCATAGTTGCTCGCCAAACTCATTCTGGTGGTTCGACCCCCTCTCGTTCTCCTACCGACTTTTCGCCGTTCGCGACATCGCAGAGGGCGAAGAACTGACACTTTCATGCTGCCTCATCGTCTGCTCCAAGGCCGAGCGCCAGAAGTTAATAGACGAATACCACTTCGTCTGTACCTGCCCGTCGTGTGCGGACTCTGCCGCGTCCGACCCACGGCGCGCCATCATCAAGAAGTTCCTTGTCTGCGCTGTGGGCCAGTGGGCGGTCGACCGCACGCTCCCGGACAACTACATGCTCGTCGAATGCCAGAAACATCTTGCCCTGACTGTGCGCGAAGGGCTGGAAAGCGTCCCGCAGCACTGGTACGCGCTCACAGCGATGATGGAGGCGTACATTTGCCTCGGGGATGCGCAGAACGCTAGCGAGTGGGCGGCGAAGGTGGATAAGTTCAGTTGGAACGAGGACATTCCGGACGTCAAGGCCCTTATCGATCCCGCTAGCTCGGCGTACCAGAAACATCCTTTGTGGCGCAAACGTGTTGTCTGGCAAAAATGACCGCTCGCTGTGTACTTTCATGTGTGCTTTTCTTGTTGTATCCCGATTATGTGTATCTACCTGTGAACCTATTTTCTTGTCCATGGTGTTCCAACCTGGTCCGATATTTTTTTGCGAATCGTTAGACTCGAGGCAGGCGCTTTTGGGGACGGCGAGAAATGATGACAATCGATCAATAGGCCGGCGGAAAAGCTCCGCTATCGGCTTTGATCGACTGTCATCCAAGCCCCACACGCGGACTGCTGCTGGTTCGAGCCTAGCGAATCGTTTTCTTGTGACGGTCACCAGTCACCTCCTCCTGCTCTTGACCTTCATGGATGCGCCCATCTACTACTCCAAGGCAGAGTTCATCGAGACGGTAAGATAGCACGAAATTTGTTGCTTGAAAAAGGTCCTTATACGTCGCAGGACACGGGAAACAAGGTCTCGCGTCGTGCAACTATCGCAGGACCGCAGAACATCATCCTCGGCGGCAAGACTATAATTTCGAGTGGCGCAATCATCCGTGGCGACCTCCGACGTACCGGCGCAGGCCATGCCGTCGTGATTTCTCTAGGCCGCTACTGCGTCGTCGGCGAGGGCTGCGTCATGCGCCCGCCGTACAAGACCTACCGCGGCAACTTCAACTACTACCCGATGAAGATCGGCGACCACGTCCACATTGGCGCCAACACCGTCGTCGAGGCCGCCACGATCGGGAACCACGTCGAGATTGGCAAGAACTGCGTTATTGGCAAGTTTACGATTATCAAGGACTGCGCGCGCGTGGCGGACAATACGATCGTGCCCCCGAACACGGTCATCCCCGCGCTCGCGCTATTCGCCGGCTCGCCTGGGCGGTTTGTCGAGGATTTGCCAGAGTCGACGCAGGAGATTGTGGAAACGCAGACGAAGCGGTATTACACCCGATTCCAGCCGCTCGACCGGTGAAGAGACATGCATCCTGGTGAGTCCTTTCCTCCACTTGTTTGAGGATGAATAAAATAGAAGTCAAGCCCTGAATCAACGATCCTGACGAAATCTATTCTACTGAACCCCTTCTTCTGTGTCTCATGATTTACCGAACGAACTTCTGACTTGTCCCCAGGCTCCCCTTATTTATCAAGCGCATCGTCAAGCTTGCGACTACAAACGCCGGCAAAAACGAAACAATGCACAAGGCTGGATTTTCGCCGGCACGTGCCGCGCCTTTGTCTGTTTTGGGCTTCCCCCTTGTCGAGCTTTGCGCCCTTGTCCTGCGCTCGCATGGCGCATGGGGACCTTGTACTTGCTGCTTTAAATGGCCCAACGTTCTAAATTTGCCGCAAGCCTCACCGCCCCGCTCACGACCAACTACGCTCACTCCTTGACCACTTTGCTTGACATCGTCACTCCCTCTTCACGCAACCACTCTACACCGCACCGCTACCCCATCACGCCACCATGTTCCCCCGCCTCGCCATCGCACTCCTCTCCCTCGTCGCGCTAGGTTAGCTCATCCAAAATTTCTTCTTCGCCGCGTAAACTGACCTACCACGTAGTCGCCGCCTCTCCCGCCCCCATCGACGCAAAGTTGCAGCCCATCATCGCGGCCAAGAACAACATCGGTTTCGTGAACCCTGTACGTTCCATATATCCTGTTTCTCGAGCGTCGCACTGAATCCTTTTCTCATGCAGCCGAAGCCAAACGCAGCTGCTGCGCGGATGGTACCTGGAGTGGGAGCAGCGCTTGCTGTGGGCGTCGTAGCCGTCTTCTTTTAGAAGGGATTGTCGAGGAATGCGCCTTTCATACCTTCAGAAATCACGATACCATAATGAGCCGCACCGGATTCCCAGTTCCTTACTTCATTGGCATTTACAATTGCATCGCATCTTCATAGATAAGAAATACATTTCACGCTCCCCTTAAATCGCCCTGCTGTTGTACAGTTGTTGGTCCTTTCGCGTTCGTTCGGTGCCTAGCATCTAGTACATCTCCAAGCTCATCCCGTCGTGGATCTCGTAGTCGGACAGCGTAATGTGATCCTTGTAAATCGTGTACCTGCGCAGACGGTTAGACTCTTCATAAATGCAGCCAAAGTAAAGCAACGCACCACTTCTTGAGCTGGATCTTGGTGTGGTCCGTGCCCGTCTGGGCGGCGATGAGCTTCTTCAGATCGCCCACAGTGTCATCTGGGCTGCATTTTACGCGCACTGGGAGCAAGTTCAGCGAGGTTCCAATTACTTTTGACTCGCTTGTATGAACGAATTGATTACCTTTGCGTCCGAGACGATCGTTCGCAATAACCTGCGAGGACGGGTGAGAAGGGAGGACGATTAGGTAGGAGACGCCGCACCTCGATGAGACCCATTGAACTCAGATGAGGGTGGAAGGAGGAGAGAGCGGAACGGAGCCGAGGCCCAAGAAGGCGGAGACTTCCTAATCGGGTTTTCGGACTCTTTCTCAAAAAAAACATCATGGTTCTGTCGCTGGCCATGCTCAGTTCGCGACCCAGCAAGGAGCGTCGGAATACAACAAGCAAGGAGTGATTCTATCTGAAGTACACAAAATAATACAGCTCGAGTCAATCACTTTCTCTCAGAAAAATATGGCGCCTGCTCCTGGAACGATCTGCGCGTGCCCTTTCCCGGCCTTTGCCACCATCTGCTGAAGCGTCTCCTGCATCGTGCGCAGCTTCCCACCAAAGGTTCCATCATCTTTCCGCCACAGGGGATGCTCCTGGTACGCCGGACTAGCAGGGTCCAAATACTTGGTCATGTCCACCCAACTCTCGTCCCAGCGCAACCTGTTCAACTTCTCCGCCCACTCGCTCGCGCCCTGCGCATCCCCGCGCCATATATGCGCCTCCATCAGCATCTTCACAACGTCGAAGTACACCAGGAAATGCTCGACGCCCTCCTGAGCGATCAACGCGAGCTGCTCATGGCACTGGGCGAGGAACTTGTCCATACGGGTGTCGTCCGCGAGCGCGGCGTCGAAGAGGCGGGCCGCGGAGGAGCTGAAGGCTTCGATCTTCTTGCGCCGCGCGTCAGAGGCGGGAGCGTCCTTGCAGGCTGCGCAGTCGCAGACGAAATCGTACGGCTGGAGTCCCGCGTTGCGTTGCGCGGCGGGCTGGCGGACGTCTGTGTACTGGAACGTCAGCTCCTCGCCGTCTGCGATGTCGCGCAAGGCGTAGAGGCGGTAGGAGAACGAGGCCATGTCGAAGCGCGGCGCGCAGTTGGGCGAGCAGCTGATGAGATTTCGCGTTAGTTTCAATCGACCTGCGACAATATGCCTTCTTGCCTGTGGTTCAACCTCGAAATCCAGGCACAGACGCTGCTGTATTCGTTCGTTTCGTCGTCGACGCCCGGTCGCAAGCCCGCCAGCCACAGGCCATTCGTGCGCACCCTCCCGACAAGGGGTCCAGAGCCGTCCTCCTTGTGGCTGTTTACGAGCGCCATGAAGCTTTCCTTATCCTCGGGGCGCATACGCTGTATGCCGACCTCGCAGTACTTCTCGAGCTGGTCCATCGCGTGCTGGAGGTACTGCGCGTGCGACAGGTGCGCGAAAGCCTGTACGGGCACCCCGCGCGCGCAAACAAAGAGCGGCCTCTCGTTGATTACGAGGTCGCCGAGCTGCAGCGCGCGCGTGCTGACGAGGCCTGAGCCCTTCCCTGCGACGGGAACGAGACGGAATGCGGGCGTCGCGGGCGTGATTAGTGGCTGCGGAAAGCCAGGGAGCTTCATCAAGACCTCCTTGCTGCCGGGATAGAAAAAGCACTCTGAGACGGGTTCGTCGGACCCAGCGCCCCACGGAATGGTGGTATAAGTCATGGTGTCCTCCCCGAGGGTGCCACTGCGGCCATCGCACTCCCTGTATTTGACACTGGTGTCGTAGTCTGCAGGCAGGGCTGTTTCGCGTCGTTTAAGCGTCTACTGGTTCATAACCACACCGTCGCGACTCACGAACGTGGATTTTACCGACTTTGCCAAACGGAAAGTGTGTGGTCAGTTTCAAAGATTTTGGAGGCTGGAATTCTACGTCGTCCACAAAGAAGAAGAGGTCCAGTCAGATGAGTCGGATGCCCCGAGACCTCCGAGAACCGACAAGTACCTGGGGTAGTATTCGTAGGACCTAATGGACGCGCCTTTGCCTTGGAGGTGTTCAGAAACCCGCGTTTCATGGCGAGCAATGCGAGAAGGAAAAGACAAAAGGCTAAAAGTTGAACGCTCAAGACAAAGGTCATTTTACGTGCCGCGTGCTTCTGCCGCACGGACCCTGGGTCGAACAAAGGAAATAAAAGCTCTTTGGTGCCGTTTGGTTTGCATCCAGTCCATGATGGGCCACGGAAATAAAATAGCATTCGGAACGCTTCCAAAAAAGAGATTGTAGCTCAACAAAACGACTACTTGACGTCCTTCCTCCAGTCCGAATGGGCCGTGATGCGCGTCGGACTCGCCCAATTCTCCGGCCCAACCCCAAACCACTTCAGCTTCTGGCACATCGCTGCATAGAGCACCGCATTCTCCAGATCCCCCGCGCGAATGTAACGCTCCATGAGCGTGACCGTGTGTTGTGCGTACAGCGGCGACGACTGCAGGCCCTCCTGCTCCCACATCGACATCAGTGCAGGCGAGGGGGAGGCGCGGCGGATGGATGCGCGCCGGGCGTCGCTGAGCTTGGAGTCGAGGCACGCGCGGCAGGTGCAACGGAAGCCGTACGGCTCGAGCGTCTTTTGGCGCACGGCCGCGGGCGCGGAGGTGTCCGTGTACGTATAGGTAAGCTCTTCGCCGGCGGTGATGTCGCGGGTCGCGAAGAGGCGGAAGGACAAGGTCGCAATGTCGAACTCAGCAGCGGTGTTTGGGGAGCAGCTTAAAAGGGTTATCAACATTCAGAATGCGACGTCGACAACACGCGGAAGAACCTGTGGTTGAGCCTCGAAATTATCGCGCAGGTCGCCGAGTAAGGCATCGGTGGGTCCCCCGGCCGCGTCAAGGGCGCCGCATCGATCCCATTCGTCCGCATCACACCCAATAGAGGCCCGCTCCCGTCCTGCAGATGGCTATTCGCCAACGCCATATACGCCTTCTGGTTCTCCGGCAGCATGCGGTCGTACGCAACCTTCAGCCGCGCCTCCGCCTGCGCGAACAGCGCCTGCTGCGCCTGCGCGTCGGTGAAGCTGTCCAGGATGTCGTCCGCGGCGAACAGGTGCGCGGGCGTGATGAGCAGCGCGCGCTCGCTCAGGATGAGGTCGCCCATCTTCAGCGCGCAGGCACTGAACGCGGCTAGCCCCATGGTTGGTGTGGGGCCGATGCGATGCCGCGTTTGGGGCGGGTGCTGGAGGGGGCGCGGGAAGCCGGGGGTACTGACGATTTGCGCTTTGGTCGCGGCTTGGAGAAAACACGAGGTCCAGTTGTCTGGGTCGTGTTGGTCGAGGGGGATGTTGGGGAGGGCGGTGAACAAGAAAGTATTCTCGGGCAGGGTCGAGGCATCATGTTGGGGTTCCCTTCTTTGATTTTGCATTCTGGAGCCTTGTAGCCCTCGGGAACGCCTGCGAGGACGTTGAGCAACGTAGAGATACAGGCAGAGGTGAATGCATTCACCTGGCTTTTCTACGACCCCATATGTCGCTTTGAGGATCTCGGGGGCGCGCGTCGTCGATTTGATTTCTGGGAGGAACCAAGTTCTTTGGTATCATAAACAGAGAGAGGGGAAAGAAACTGAAGGACCTGGAAGCCCGACCCCAGCCATTTTGGAGCGCGCTTTACTGCTGTTCAGGAATCCTCTTTTCATGGTAAGAAAGAGTAAAGGGACAAAGGCGGCGCTAATTGTCATTCCCTCGAGACAAAGAATCCATTGATGGCCTCGTGCACCAGAACTTGGTCACAGAGGAGCTGCGCGGATGCTTCAGGTCGTTCACACGCACAACCAGGACGGGCATGAGGGCAGCTTGGGCAGCACCCAACTTGGAATCCTTGGTGGAAATCGGAGATGTTCATTGTTTCAATTCAAGGGTTGCAGGGGAAAAGCGCCTCGAAAAAAAGCAGTTGTCGGAGCCTAGAGAGCCTGACCATCGATGAATTGCGCAGACTTGGACCAAGTGGCAAGCGCGACGAGCGTTTGGCTTACGTTTCACTCCATCATTCCCATCACTCCTCTTCCCGTACCACCACCAGCCGTATTGCGCCTCTTCCGACGTGTTTTCGGCTAGAAACTATCCATAATCCCTCTTTAGTGGCTTTTTCTCCTATTGACACGCTTTGCTGTCCGAAAATACTCGTCCTAATGCCTGGCTGCCGCGCCGACTGCCGTCCCATACATACACGCTCCGTCCCGCTCCCCTCCAAATCCTCGATGCTTAAATATCTAAAGAACACCGCCCTCCAGTGGACTGATTCACCTCCCAAGGAACTCCAGCTCGGATAATCAATCCGGTACGAGAAAATACCGAAGACGCCGTCATATATCCCCTTTGCTCTGGGGCATCCTCAAAAAAAATCACCATCGACAGCGGATCTGTTGCCGACGTGTCCTGCGCTGGACCCACCGACCTTGCCATCAACGCGGTTTGGCCCGGGTCTGCAATCCCGACGCATCATCTCTTACACTGAGACGCTTATTTATCTTCTCTTGTGCACCTGATGCAAGACAAGCTTGCGGCTGAGCGCCGACCCTATGGCACCTGGCCGAGCCCAATAACACCAGTGATAATATCTCAACAGGTGCGGATTCTGTTCAGCCTGGCCGTGTTTTGCGTGGTCATCCTTACTCTCAAGGTCGTTGCCTACGAGTCTATCGTTGTCGATGCAGCTACGCATTCTGTTTACCATGTCGAACGACGTCCGGCGGAAGGCCGAAGCGTTCTCGTGGATCGCTCTCAGCAGAAGGACCTCATCCATACTTTATATAACTGCAGGTACTTCACCGCCCACGCTCCAGCTGAGTTCCTTTTCTCACGAAACAGGTCTGTAGTTCATGGATATGGAGGGGCACCCGCCGCAATCGCAAACGGCGTTGGTTTCTTCACTAACATCCCCGACTTGCGAATCTACAAGATTGAAGGCAGCGAAATCACAGCGGTAACCCCAGGTAAATATTTCAAGATGGTTCCAGGTGTTCCGGATGTCCAGTTTGACCACCTTACCTACAGATTCACCGCAATTCAGATTTGCACATTTGACTTTCCATACTTCGTATCCGGACGTGATGCTGACCATCCGTGAAGACCACACCAACCCAAACGCCGCTGCAGTCATAGATACTGTTGTTTCTCTGAACCTACACACGGGCTCATCGAAAATAATATCTTCGGGCTGGGATTTCTATGCGAATCCTGTATTCAACCCAAGTGGCACAAAGCTCGCTTGGCTGCGTTGGAATCACCCCGATATGCCGTTCCGGTCCACCCACCTGGTCATCGCCGACGTACATCTGGGGGACGACGGCCACTTCTCCCTTTCGAATGAGGTTGAAGTCGCTGGAGAACACCATCGGTCCGTGGCCCAGCAACCAATGTGGATGGACGACAACACGATGGTCTTTTTGCATGATATATCTGGATGGATTCAGCCCTGGATCCACGTCTTAAACGGTGATACGCGTCCGATATTGAACCACCCCATCCTGGGAGAGTTCGCGGAGCCGATGTGGGGACTGGGTATGTCCTCCTGCGCCATCCTCAATTCCGACCATCTCCTGTGCGCTGTCGTGAGAGAGGGATTCACGTCCTTCCTTGTCATTAATATCTCTATCGGGACATTCAACGAGCTGCCCTCGGATTTCGTCGAGATCAAATACCTGAAGCGTATCCGCGCCAACGAGGTTACGTTCGTTGGATCCAAAGTCGACGTCGGGGAAGCAGTCGTGAAGTTGACTCTCCACCAAGGGCAGCCGGCGTTCAAAGTGTTGGCCTCCTCCTCGAAGATGCGTGTGCCGGATGGATATGCTGCCCCACCCAAGTCGCTGGTACTCGCCGATTCCGAGGGCCGCGACCTCCACGCCCTACTGTTCCTGCCGACCAGCCCCGGATTCGTTGGTCCCGCTGACGAAAAGCCGCCATGCGTGATGCACTTTCATCCTGGTCCAACCGCCAGAATGACGCCGCAATTCTCATGGGAGCGAACTCTCTATACATCCCGCGGCTGGGCATGGTACATATTCGCTTTACGGAAAGGACTTTCTGTCTCCTAATTCCTTTCGTCTTTGCAGGCTGGACGTCATGTACAGCGGGTCGTCCGGTTATGGCCGTGCATACATGTGCGTTCAAGAATATCTGAATGCCGTCGTTAAACTCGATGCTGACTCGGGTATGTAAGGGAAAGACTGGACGGGAAAGCGGCGGAGCTGGACGTGCGGGACTGCGTGGAGGCGACGCGTCAGACCGCAGCCAAAGGTCTCATTGACATCGACCGTATCGTCATAACGGGTGCAGGTTCGTTCGGCCAACGCCCTAATATTGCCTGCAGCTAAGCTAAACTGATCCCATGCGGCAGGCGGCCCCTCCGTGCTCATGTCCATGATCACCTTTCCCGACTTCTACGCCGCCGGAACGTCGCAAGTGTCCGTGTGCGATCTCAGGGAGTTGTATCGCAAGGCGCCGAAACTGCAGCTGTTTTACCCAGCGCTATTGCTGGGTGGCTCTCCCGAGGAGGTCCCCGACGTCTACAAAGGCCGCTCGCCGTTGTTTCACGCGGGGAGGATCAAGGCGCCTCTGTTGGTGAGATAAACATTCATAAATTCACCGTCGCGGTGCTCGACTGGAATGTATCCTAGTTGGCCCACGGGAAACAAGATCCCGTTGTTCCCGTGGAGCAGTCGGACTCCATCGCGAACAAGATCAAGGAAGGCGGCGGGACAGTGGAGTATCTGCGCTTCGAGGATGAGGGGCACGGGTTCCGGCGTGCCGCCAATATTCAACTCGTGCAGGAGAGACAGCTCGCCTTTTTCGAGAGGGTGTTTGGGTTCTGAGGCGTTTGACTGGCGGACGGCGCAAAATTCAATTTTCGACTCGAGACGACCAAAGAGGAGGATAAGAACACTCAAATGAGCGGTCGAGAAGTTGGATGAACACGGTGGACAACGAGGAGTGAAATCGAACCAAGGTTCGGAGCAGAGTTCAACTTTGGCGATATTTGGATATTGATCGCCGTCGGAATTCTCCGAACGCAGCTTCACCCAAGCTTCACCGCTTCCTCAACCACAGTCGACCTCAGCCTACCTCAGCATTTTCATTCCGCGTGGACGCATGCGTATGTACTGAGGGCAGTTTTCTCGAAGTGAGGCTATAATTTCGTGCTTTCAGTTCCCTTCGCTCGGGGTCGTATGAGTGATTTTCGAAAGTGACGAGTACTTACATGTACCTAAACGGTTTCCCGGATGCTCGACGCGTCGATAGACCGTCTCCCGTACAATAAATTCCCTCGCAGCACCGACGGTTAGCCATTTTAGGTTGATTTTAGGGATCCGGTCCTCCAGTTGCCGGTGGTCAGCATGTAATTGTTCGGGTCTTCCACCTCCGCCCTCCTCTTTCCACCACAATGTCGGGCAGCGACAAGAAAATCGGGGGTGAAGTCGGCGACGTGCGCGCCAACATCGACGTCGAAACCCTCAGCGCGTACCTCCTCAAGAACGTCAAGGCGCTGCGGGGACCTATTGACGTGAAGCAGTTCAAGGTGCGTCGCGCGAATGACTGGCAGGGCATACGCTGATTCTGTGCATCCAGTTCGGGCAGGTAGGCTGGCGTCGTCGTGTATTATCTCTACAATTTCTGACCACCAACTCAGTCAAACCCGACCTACTTCCTCACCGATGCCAAGTGTGTTTGCCTTGACCCGTCCCGCGTTCATTCGTCTAACGAAAGCGAAGCAAAACCAAGTTTGTACTACGCAAGAAGCCCGCAGGAGACCTCATCTCCAACACGGCGCACCAAATTGAGCGCGAGTACACGATGCTGCGTGCGCTACATACCCATAACACGGACCCCGCGACGCCGCCCGCTCAGCATGTCCCCGTCCCGGAACCGATTATTCTGTGCGAGGACAAGAGCATAATCGGAACGCCGTTCTATGTGATGGAATTCATCGACGGACGCATATTTACGGATACAACGATGCCGGAGGTGGACGCGAAGGACCGACGCGAGTGGTAGGTTTTACCGTGTTTCTCGCGCTGGTTGCAGCCATCTATTCAAAATGGCGGTTTGCTGATCCCACACTCAGCTGGCTCTCAGCCGTCTCCGCCCTCACCGCCCTCGGTTCCATCTCTCCCGCCGCCGTCGGCCTCTCCACCTTCGGCCCCTCCTCCGCCTACTTCCCCCGCCAAATGAAGTCCCTCTCCCGCGTCTCCCGCGCCCAAGCCGCCGTCACCGACCTCGACACCCACCGCGCAATCGGCCCCATCCCCTTCTTCGACGCCCTCATGCAGTGGTACGCCGCCAACGCCCCCGACGAGAACAAGACCGGCCTCCGCATCGTTCACGGCGACTACAAGCTCGATAACCTCATCTTCCACCCCACCGAGAACCGCGTTATCGCGATATTGGACTGGGAGCTGTGTACGCTCGGTAGTCCGGTGCGCGCGGTGTCCCCTCGCTTCCGCTTCCCGTCTTCTGACCACGACCGCCGTTTTGCTTGCAGCTCGCTGATCTCGGCAACCTCACCATGCCCTGGTCTTCGCGGACGAAAGACGTCATCCCGGAAGGCGGCGGGGAGCCCCTCATACAAGCGTTCAAGGATGCCCCCCAGCTGCAGCCCATCCCCCTTGAGGACCTCGAGCGCGAGTACTGCCGCCTCACGAAGCAGGCGTACCCCATACGGGAAATGGTCTTTGTGCGCAGTTGGATGCTGTTCAGGGTGCGTTTCTTCGTGATTTGAATGCGCGCGCTCGCTGATATATCTGCCCGCGCAACCCAGCTCGCCGTCATCTCGCAAGGCATCGCGGCGCGCGTCGCACGGAAGCAGGCGAGCTCCGAGCGCGCCTATCTACACGCCCAGGCGTTCCCAATCATCGGGAACCTTGCTAAAATCGTCATTGAGGAAGCGGGAGGGAAGATCGACGGTGGGGCCAAGGCGAAGCTATAGCAGTGTTTGATTATTGGGATGTATAATTTATTTGTTTCATTCGCGCAACTCGACTGGGCTTCCTGATACCCTACTGAAACTAGCGGCGCCTCAACAGATCATACAATCAAGTAAGAGTGTTCACAGCAAGCGATAGAGATAGCTGGCACCAAATCCTGGGGAAGAAAGTTCGCGTCAGTGTATCATCCCAACGTAGAGAGTGCACACACCTTCGAAACGACGCTGGACGCATCCTCCGCCGGTGTGAGCCCCCAACTCTTCCAGTATTCCCTACGCGCAACGTGCGATTCGAGCGAGAACATGCCGCCCGCCAAGCCATGGCGGAGCTCCTACTAACCCACCGTGACCTCGGGGTGGGCAGGGTTCCCGCCTGCCGCGTCCACGGTGGGCCTTTGCAATGCAAGAGCGGGCTCGGGGACTCGAGTACAGCACGTCGCGGCCGTACCTCGCACGCTGGCCGACATTCTGTGCGTCACTGCCCAGGTGCGCGTCGAGGAGGTCGGTGGGCGGGCCAGCTGCGTAGAAGAGGGTTAGTCAAAATCGGCGCGAAAGTGGGGGACATACAAGTATGCGGAAGAGGGTGGAGAGCCATGTCAGCCACCGGACGAGTTTGAATAGGGGTTTCTGTGGCGATACATACTGCAAAAGTGCTGCCAATCCAGTTGGGTCCCCAGTTGAGTCGCGGGAATGACCACAGCCAAGAGGATCCCAGAAGAAAGTGAAGGTGTGAATGTTCCTGAGCATGTGTTGCCAGAATCAAAGAAGGAAACCGTTTGTACAAGTCATTTGCGGCCGAGTTGGTGGGCCAGCTTTGAATTTTCGAGGTACAGACAAGACAAGACGCTCTCCATCGCGTGTGTGCTCATTCCTTCGTTGGAAAACTTGAAGACATCTGAAATGCATCGGCTCTCCAAGTTTTCCGACGTCAAGCCAAACATCCAGAGTTGGTTGCAAGGAACAACGATATCATTCGCTCGAGATAAACGCCTGGTCGTAAATAACCTCTCACTAGCTTCGATTATCGAGGTACAAGCCAGATGCCTTGCATTGCGTGTGCTTTTGGAGCACGCCTTGCTCAGTTGTTCGAAGACGTCTGGAATGCCTCGGTCCTCCCGGTTTTACGACGTCAAGTAAAGAGAACAAAACGATGCCAGGGTGGACTACAACGAACAACAATGTTGTTCACTTGCGAATGATAATCGGCTGGTCGTGAATAACCTCTCTTGTTCCAGTTGAAGACCTAAAATGCATCGGGTCTCCCAAGTTTTCCGATGTCAAGCTGATAACCGCGAGTTGGTTGCAGGCTCGAAGTAAACGCCTGGTCGCAAATAGCCTCCCTTGTTCCATATGCCGACTAAGAGCTCCAGATAGACGCTGGTGCCTGTTGGCCGCCGATGATTCGTTCAAATTCAGACCAAGTCGCTCCCGAATCAAGCACAAGGATCGCAAAGTTTACAGACGGAACAGAGTTATCCTTAACTTTGCTGCGGAGGATAACTTTGTCGCAAAAAGGTTGCATGGTAGGGGTCGCAGCTGTGATACAGGAAAGACAAGGCCGATTCCGTCGGTGATTCCGAGGAAGTAACGGTGTTTGTCGGACAGCGTGTATTGGGGAAAAGAAATTGCAAGGCGGTCCAGGAGGAGCGAAATGTGCGGGGATGGGCTGTCGATTTCCTGGATACACTGACGTCTGCGACATAGCATGTTGTGGGCGGTGTAGAGGCGCATCAAGGGCAACAGAGCCACAAAAGGCGGAACTGCTTGATGGAGATGGACATTACCTTACCGAGTACTCCTTTTACCAAGAACCGCCTTGCCTCTCTTCCTCTACCCTCACCTCCCCCCGATGCCCTAGTCTGTATTCCTTGGCTGGTGTAACTGGGCTCGACTGTATTACCCTCAAGTATCACTTGTAAGTACACGGCAGACTCGTCTCAGCGCGGCAGCCTGGTTTATGTGCGACATGACGCTATAGTCTCAATCCATCCACCACCAAGCAGTGTCCTGTTACGATATAAACTCTCTCAGCCACCCCGCCCTTTTCTGTCTCAAACTACACGCACTATAAGCACAACTATACCGCGACGATCCTTACGACCAAATGTCTGGCCCGTTCATATACACCCCGCCTCACCAAGACTGCTATTTCCAGCCCCCTGCATCGTCCTCCGCGTACTGGGGTCGTCCTTACCAGAGTCCCACCCCCCTTGCCACCCCGTTCATCCCAACCGAGACGGCGTACCCCGCCTCGCCGTACAGTCCGAACCAGGGCATGCCAAACACCCCCGAGCGTGTCTTTCCATCCGCGGTGAATGGCTATTCCACGTCGCGCAGACGACGTCGGGGGTCGTGGAATGGTGGGGTTTCCGGGCCGCGAGTGTCGCCGTTTATTCCTCCGCCGCCGCTGCCCGCCTTTCTCGAGCACCAGGCTGGCCGCCGGAGGTCGTGGAGTAATGCAGAGGCTGGGTGGCATACGCCAAATACGCTTCCCCCCTCTCCATATCCGCCGTTCCCATCTCCCCGTGCCGTCCCGCCGCACCACCAGCACTATCCGCACCATCAGTATTATCCGCACCACCAACAATATCCCCACTACTCCGCCCCGCCCTACTCCGCGCCTCTCCCCTACGTCTCGGGCTACCCTCAATTTCCGGGCCCTCTCCAGATTCATCCATGGATAAACGGAGAAGCGCCCGCGGCCGACTTTCACTTCGACCTTTCCGTCGCGGACTTCCTCCCATGTCGCTTGATCGGGCCCGACCTCGTCCCGCTCACCCAACACGACCTCCGCCAGGCCGCGTTCCACCCGCCCATCACGCGGCTCCGCATCGTGTGCGATATGATTTTGCAGTGGCCAATTGATTTGGTGTTTGGTGGACAGATGCAGGCGCCACCACCGATCACGCTCGGTGACATCCTCTTCGCGGTACACCAGAAGATGCATCAGCCTATCATGCATACGGACTGGGCCCGGCTGTCGATGGGGGAGGAGACGTCTGTTTCTAGGGCGTTTACGCAGAGGTGTCGGAGGGAGAGTACGCGCTTGCAGCAGGTCACGCGGTTCGAGGAGGACCTTCCGGAGCGGCTGAAGGGCGTCAAGGTTGTGGATTTCTTGCACGGGAGGAATATGTTTCGCGGGTTGGTGAGGGGGGCGGATGGGTCGGTCAAGCTGGCGGTATCATGAAGGCGACGACGACGAATACGACCTTTTTTTCTTGGACTAAATATGTAGTCTATATCTTGTAGCTGGGCCTCGAGGGTTAAAGTGTACCCTCAAATTCATGTATTTTTTGCCTGGACGCGACGCGCCGAATTCAGTTTGGCTTTGTGTTGTTTCGGGAAGGTTCCGCTCGGCAAATTTGGTACGCGGCCACCTGCTTACATACGCACAAATTTTTCATCCTCCTCCCTTTCCCTCCTTCCACCATGCTCTCTGCAGCGAGACCACTTCGTGCTGCCGTGTCCCGCGCGGTTCCCCATGGCGTGCGTGCAGCGTACCATTGGTCCTCACCTGCTGTGTTTAACCTGTTTTTTTTCTGCAGGCACCGCGATCCATGTTCGCGCGGTCCATGAACTCAAAAGTCAATGGTATGGTTCCTCCTTCCCTCCATGAAACACACACTCAAGGGACGTCCATGCAGGCCCCGTCATCGGTATCGACCTCGGCACCACCAACTCCTGTGTCTCCATTATGGAGGGCAAGACGGCGCGAGTCATCGAGAACGCGGAGGGCGCGCGAACCACCCCCTCCGTCGTCGCCTTTGCCAAGCACGGGGAGCGCCTCGTCGGCTTGCCTGCTAAGCGCCAGGCCGTCGTGAACGCGACGAATACCGTCTTTGCGTTCAAGCGTCTGATTGGGCGCCAGTTCCATGACAAGGAGGTTTCCTCGGATATGAAGCACTGGCCGTTTACCGTCGTGAGCAAGGGCGATGGGCGGCCTGCGGTGCAGGTGGAGTATGATGGGCAGAAGAAGCAATTCGTGAGTTTTTGTTTTTTCTCCTTGACGAAAAGGCTGACGAATGAGCCTCGGTGTAGTCGGCCGAAGAATTATCGTCAATGGTACTAGCAAAAATGCGGGAAACAGCTGAGCAGTACCTCAACACCAAGGTCAAGTATGTCGTTTTCGTTTTCCTGCTCAAAGGCCCTAGTTGTTTAATATCATGCCAGCCACGCTGTCATCACCGTCCCGGCTTACTTCAACGACGCCCAACGGCAAGCAACCAAGGACGCTGGCCAAATCGCCGGTCTCGACGTTCTTCGCGTAATCAACGAACCCACGGCCGCCGCACTCGCATACGGACTCGACAAGGACAGCAAAGCAAAGATCGTCGCCGTCTACGATCTCGGCGGCGGCACCTTCGATATTTCCATCCTCGAAATGCACGACGGTGTCTATGAGGTCAAATCCACCAACGGCGACACCCATCTCGGTGGGGAGGACTTTGACATCCTCCTCGTTGACCACATCATCAACGAGTTCAAGGAGGCCAACGGAATTGATCTCAACGGCGACCGGATGGCCATTCAGCGTATTCGTGAGGCTGCGGAGAAGGCAAAGATCGAGCTGAGCAGCACCGCCCAGACCGAGATCAACTTGCCGTTCATCACCGCCGACGCGTCGGGCCCCAAGCACATCAACACCAAGCTCATGCGGTCCAAGTTCGAGGCTCTCGTCGCGCCCCTCATCCAGCGCACCGTTGCCCCCTGCAAGAAGGCGCTCTCGGACGCTGGTGTGAAGCCCGCTGACATCCACGAGGTCATCCTCGTTGGTGGAATGACCCGGATGCCCCGTGTTGCGGAGACGGTCAAGAGCGTGTTTGGGCGCGAGCCGAGCAAGGGTGTGAACCCTGACGAGGCCGTCGCTATTGGTGCGTCGATTCAAGGTGGTGTCCTTGCGGGCAACGTCACGGATGTCCTGCTCCTCGATGTTACTCCTCTTTCCCTCGGTGCGCTTCTACTAATACACACGCTCGACCCCAGTGCTAACTGACGATACAGGTATCGAGACCCTCGGTGGTATCATGACCAAGCTCATCACTCGCAACACGACCATCCCGACCAAGAAGAGCCAGGTCTTCTCTACTGCTGCCGACGGCCAGACTGCGATCGAGGTCAAGATCTTCCAGGGCGAGCGTGAGCTCGTTGCGGACAACAAGCTGCTCGGAAACTTCAACCTCGTCGGAATCCCCCCCGCACCCAAGGGTGTTCCTCAGATCGAGATCACTTTCGACATCGACGCTGGTGGGTTTTGTTTTTCTTGCTTTTGTGTATCGTCGTTGATGATTTCGACATTTAGACGGTATCGTGAACGTCTCGGCCAAGGACAAGGCTACCGGCAAGGACCAGTCGATGACCATTGCGTCGTCGTCCGGACTCAGCAAGGGTGACATCAACAAGATGGTTTCGGACGCCGAGCAATACGCCGACTCTGACAAGGAGCGGAGGGAACTCATCGAGGAGGCGAACAAGGCCGACTCTGTTTGCGCGGATACCGAGAAGGCGATGGGCGAGTTCAAGGACCAGCTCGATGCGGCGGAGAAGGAGAAGGTCACAAAGCTCGTTGCTGAGCTGCGGAGTGTTGCCCTCAAGGGCCAGGCTGGGGATGCGTCGATCACCGCTGACGCGATCCGGGAGAAGATCAACGAGACGCAGCAGGCGTCGCTTGGGCTGTTCCAGAAGGTGGGCCGTCCGTTTTATTTCTTTATTGTTCACAGTTGCTCATCGACTTTGTTCAGGTCTACGAGAAGAAGAACGCCGAGAACAGCGCGTCCGAGGCTTCTTCCGAGCCCGCAGAGGAGAAGAAGGAGGAGAAGAAGGACTAAGCGCCTTTTCATCGCTCAGCTCTTTCCTTCCCTCTCCCTATCTCGCCGCCGCCCCCCGCCCCCATTGCCTCGGGCGCCGCGCCGCGACTGACTGTCCCATTACGATTAGACGAAAAGTACAGCCTTATTATATTCTTACTTACTCCCACATCCACTATGGTATATCGATACTCACCAGCATGCCGCACCTGCTTCTGCACCCTCTGCATTCGCACCCCCACCCCCCCTCAATCTTGTTATAGTACTAGGAAAAATGAAAAGATTGAAAAATGCTCTTTGGTGTGCGGTGATAAGGTCGGCCTATAGGCGCCCACGACGAGACTAGATCTGAACCAACTATGAGAACCTCTATGACCGACACAGTAAAGTCAAGTATTCAGCGGCGACTGCGATTACTGACGCGTATGGTAGACCTCACTAGTTACGGCGCTGCTCGCGGAAAACAAACGACCTACAAAAGCTCAGGAAGGCGAGATTCGCAAGGCAATTCCGCATCTGAAGGAGGTGGTCTCAAAGGCGCAACGCAAATTCAACGACGTCGATATTTCTCTCGCTATCCTTCCTCCTGACCAGACACCAGATGCACGTCTCACGGCGCACCTCGCTAAGCTTACGCTCAAGCTCGACGCGGCGAAAGACCAGCTTGCGAACCACATGAGCTCCATCGCGTTTGGCCGCCAAGTCCCCGTCGAGGTGCTCGAGATTATCTTCCGTATGTGCCTCCCGGAAACGAAGTACGTCGTCCCCGACTCGCGGGGAGCCCCGCTCGTGCTGTGTCATGTCTGCAGCGCGTGGAGGAGGGTCGCGCTGCTGACCCCGAGTCTCTGGTGCTCGCTCTCCCTCAACCTCGAGCGCCGCCCCGGCGCGTGGAAGGCCTTTCTCGAGGGGTGGCTCGGGCGGTCAGGACGGCTCCCGCTCTCCCTGAGCATCGAGAGCCGCCACGGCGTGCGGGTGTACCAGTACTTCAACGACCACATCGCGAAGCTGCTGCTCAAGGACGCGAAGCGTTGGCGTCGCCTACGGCTCGATATCCCCTCTTCATCCCTCACGAAGCTGCTCAACGTCTCGCTGCCCCTCCTCGAGAGCCTGGAGATCAGCGCGCGCGACCGCTTCCCCGGCGTGTTCATCTCGGGCGCAGACGCGCCGCGCCTAAAGCGCATCACGCTGCTCGACGATGTGGACCCGTCGTATATGAATGCTCCGTGGGGCCACCTCACGCATTTCCACGCCGCCAAGCACCCGTTTACGCAGGAGAAGTGCTTCGCCCTGCTAGCAAAATGCAAGCATCTCACGCACTGCACGGTTCAAATCTCGCCAACCCCGACGCCTGGGCAGCAAACGACGGCGCCCCTCCTGGAGCGGCTGCGCAGTCTGGTTGTTATTGGCGCAATATGCCAGAATTCTGTGACGGAGTTCTTTGCGGTGATGGTACAGAAGCTGCCGAGCCTCGAGAGTCTTGAGCTCGTCAATGTGGAGAACGAGGTATTCTTCCGACCGTTTTCGCCGCTCTTTCAGCTTGGGCAGCACTCGAACTTGACGCGCCTCCGATTGGTGGGGGGGAAACCCCTTGTTCAATTGATTGACGCGGTCGCGGAGATGTCGACGCTGACCGAGCTGCAGCTTGTGCGCCGATACGGTGATAAGTCAATGCAGCCGGTTCCTCGAGACGTCCAGGAAGCCTTGGATATGCGCGTTGCTCATCGTTAGATTCGACATGTAGCTAATCTGCATAGCGGTTTTTCAAAAACCACTTCCACTTTTCGCGTGTGTTGCACAGCCTTCCCCCTAAGTCGAGTCAACGTTCTCCACCACACAAATGTCCGGAATCGAGGCGACTGAAGCTGTCAGCTTCTCTAGTTTTCTGCAACGCGTGGTACTGACTTACTGTTGTTGGCAATTGCTAGGTGCAAGGCGATGTCCTTTCCTTTCATCTCCATCGACTTGCTGCCGTTTTTGGAGACTCGGATGAACTCCATATCGACGACAAGGATGTCAAGTTCCGGAGGGGACTGGACGCTCACTTTCGAGACCCCAAATACATTCAGGTCCTGCAAGCCATTGCGACCTTGCTCACCCGAAAGCGGCAGTCCACTGTCGCGTTGATGCTCGGTTTTGCCCAGAACGAAACACATCTGTATTACCGCCAAAATGGAGATGGGCCGGACGAGGACACGCGAACGCAGCTCAATTCAATTTGGAAATCCCTCCGAGAAGTTCGCCAGGTTCTAAGGCTCAACCCTCCGACTCGCACCGCGGAACAAAAAGTGAACGTCCCGCAGGATGTGTGGATGCCGCTCTTCAGCGTCGCCTACCGTTACGTCGCAAACAAGGCTCTCCACAGAGCGTCGAAGCGGGCCAAGTCTATTGACGGATTGGCAATCGCCATCGCCACCGTCGCCAACCCATTCGAACAGAGTCTTGTCAAGATGTTGAGGGTTGTAGCTATTTCTGCCACGGCTGCAGCAGCGCTGCGCGTCGAGGGAATCTGCACACCAGCTGTCTTTGAAAGCTCATCTTGGGAGGCGTTCTGGATGGGAACCCACCTCGTACATGAATATATAGAGGCAGCAGCCCCAGGTGCGATGGAAAGGCTCCAGAACGAGGCAACCGCGCTTCCCGATGGCCGTGGTGAGCTGAAAATCCTCATTTCAGCTCCTTTTATATTCAACTCGAAATATTTTAGGGTTCGACTTGCCAAAGTATCTGCGCAAGATCTTGAAAGTTGAACAGGCAGTTATGACTCTTTACCGTCTCGCTGCGTCTGCCAATCGTGGCCTCATCCTCCACAACGACCTCGTTATTCTCTCAGCCCCTCCTTCTCCCAAGCTTAGAGTCACTTTGACCTTTGCCGACTTCGCGGCACAATTGCCCACAAGTTCAACTGAATCAGATTCGGACACGGCGGCGATGCGTGCTGCTGGAGTAACTTCCACGACGGAAGATGTTACCATTATATCCCAAGTACACTCCGAAGTGCATCTAATAAGCTGGATCCTCGACAATTTCCCACCGCCTGAGGTCACTCTCGCGCCCTACATCACTTGCTCAAAGTTACACTGCTTCGCATGCTTTGTCTGGCTCGAGGAGTTCAACACTGTCGGCGGCGACACAAGGTTACCACACCTTGCTTTCGACGGCTCCTACAGAGGACTTCAGCCGGGTTGGCTACTGCCAAATCTACAGTCGCCAAAGGAGGAGTCCATCTCGACTCTGATGGTGACTCGCATGCGGAACGAATTCACCTACCAAAGATGTATCGAACAGGCGCCGGTCTCGAGACCCTTGTCGACCCCCGGCTTTATCTTCAGTTCCGAATTCCATGATATGATGAGACGTGAGAACTAACATTGCTTCATGCGTACTTAGCAGTACTGAAATGAATATAGGTGCCGACTCCAGTTATATACCACCACCCTAATTGTAGACACGAATATTGGCGCTAGTTTACTTGCGATATTGCTATTTAAATCAATGAAATATGTCCCGTGACCGCGTTCAGAAGAACAAGGACACACAATTGACCTTGTCCTCGACGCTCATGTCATTGTTCGATTACCCTTTGCTGCTGAACCCAACAACGAAATGAAGCGCGGTTTCCTGAACACCTCAAGGGCAAAGGCGCGTTTGCCCCCGCCCGCTGACTCTGTTGCAAGTACGGGCCTTGATGTATTCAAGAAGCTTTCCCTGATTTATTGTGCAGAGGGTTCGTTTCTTGACTCGGCAGACGCGATGACCCAAGCCTCACCGCCCAAGCACTTTCCTACCGGCAAGATTGGCGAAGTTGACGTCTGTGAGTCGCAGCGCATAGGCTGGAGAAGCCGCAAGCTGAATCGTTTCGCCAGCCTTACCTGAAGGTTACCAGGCACCTGCCACACAATACATGGAACTTGACCCTAATGGTGGAAGTCTCGGCGGCGCCATGACCTATGCGAGGGTGCCCAACGGACCCAATTGCGATTACTCTGAGCCCGCGTCCGAATGCTTTTTCTTCCCGGGCAGCAAGGAGGTGCTGCTAAATCTGCCCAACTACCCACAACCTCTCATCCGCACCCAAACCGTCGCGTTCTGTGTGCTCGACGTGCCCGGCAAAGGCAAGGGTCTTTTCAGTACCCGTCCACTCAAGATGGGCGACCTCATCTTGGCGGAACGACCTCTGTTAGTTTGTGCGCGAGGAATCCCGGTACCTCGCCCGCCGAAATTCACGGATAAACAATTCTTTCAATACGCGTTGAACGAACTGGAAAAGTCCTGTGAGATCGCTCTCGGTCGCATGGTTCCCGAGGCAAGGGAGGCGTTCATGGCCCTCGCGAATTGTCACACGGAGGACGGCTCAGGCCCTATCGTCGGCAGAGTGCGGACGAACGGGCTGTCGCTCAGCGGCCTCCGCCCCGGCGTCAAGGGAGAGATTGGCTTGTACTCAGCGGTGGCTAAAGCAATCTCACGACTGAACCACAGGTAATCTTACACTTTCTATCCCGAGTCAATTTATTAAAAGCACTTACAGTTGTTCGCCTAATACCGCCCCGCGCTTTGACATGGCCTCGTTCTCCTACCGTCTTTATGCCGTGCGCGACGTCGCCGCCAACGAAGAACTGACGTTCCAATACACGGACGTAGATGGTCCTGCGGCCGAACGCCAAGAAGCGCTGGCAGCCTACGACTTTGGCTGCAGCTGCACTGCCTGCAAAGATGCGACCGCTTCCGACCCGCGCCGCGCCGCTATCGTCGCGTTCGACGACAAGAGCAATCTCCTCTCAGCGGGGATTGAAGGCCCGGACAAGTTTGTCGCCAAATGCCGCGCCCAGCTCGCCCTCATCGAGCGCGAGGGGCTGGAACATCTCCCGATGTACTGGTCGTTGATGAAGACACTCATGGATGCGCACATCTGGCGCGGCGAGGCAAAGAAAGCCAGCGAGTGGGCAGCAAAGCTGGATAAAATTCACTGGGATGCTGGTCTTGAGGGCGATTACAAGCAGTTTCTTGATCCCGAGAGCCCGGCATATACGAACCACGAAATGTGGCGCACGCTCTGCGACCAGTAGGCGGGCTGCTGCCGCACGATGAACTAGAAACAAATATTGTATGTAAGCAGCATTTTCACTTGTATAAGCGTTGTAAATTGTTTTACCCTCGGTCTCTGGCTGAAACTACGGTTAAGTATGTGCATACTTCTGCCTGTACACTCTATTTGGCCGTTTGCTCTGTGGCCTCCAACTTCTCCTATCGATGACATGAATGACCCTGCGAAAGTCACATGAGCGCGTCTGCTCTTCTCGCACAGTGACACCGTCGGTGCTCCGACGCTTGCTGGACTCCCGCTGGCGGCTGATCATGCTCTCTGGTGATATCGCCCGTCTGCCGTACGGCCTGTCCAACACACCGCGCTCATTCAAATGAGGCAACGGCTTCTGGAGCTTCTCCAAGTTCATGTGATGATGGTTCAGCTTCCTGAGCGCCCTCTCCACTTCTCCCATGAAGGCCAATATCATCTTGTTCCCCTCCTTGTTCGCCAGCGTCCTGGGCCAGACATGGTATGTTTCGCCGTTGCTGGACGCGGCCATCTAACACGCTACGCGCAGGTGCAACAAAAACTACATGTCGACTGAGCCCGTCACCGATCCAGGTGAGCACTATCCGCCAATATAGCTTTGTTTCTTGTCTGATAGCATACAGGTGGCCGTTTCCCTATCCCTGAGACCTCTACATCGCCCCTTCTGGCTCTTCGGTGTGGCCCTGCCATTCGACCTTACCTCCCTGAAGACGCGACCCATCCCTCTGCCAACTCTCCGTCCGAAATTCTCATCGACACACCTATCGTCTTCTCCAAAATCTCCAATGCTGTCCCGATCACCCTTGGGCCCGGGACTCTCGATGTTACAGTCTCAGTCAACGGCAAGAAACTCGCAAGTGGCGTAGTACCGCTCAACGCCACCAAGCACGCCCTCCCCTTCTCGCTCTCGGCTTTGAAACCGCAGAAGGGGGCGTACACCATAACGTGCTCTGCAACGTTCTCGAAACAAAAGTTTACTGCCACTGGGCTGCTCACGTATCTGCCCAACCCCCCAGCGGACATTGGCTCAGTAACTAAGTTCGACGCTCGCACTGGCGCCGTATTGGCGCGACCCCTCGGGGGTTCAAAGACGGCGCCGTTCGAGCCAGTGTTTCCGATTGGGTTCTATACCGGCTTCGGGAACTATCTGCAGACCAATTTCTCGACGGCGTTGCCGGAGCTAAAGTCCCAGGGGTGAGTTTCGGTTTCTATCGATACATGAAGAGGTGCTAACTAGCCGCTAGTTTCACTGTTGTACGTTTCTTAAATTTAAATTTCGTCCTTCTCGTCCAGTTATTGAAGTACTAGCAAGGTCCATCCTATACCCGCGTTTCCCAACACTACAGCGCTGGATGAGGTTCTCGATAAGATGGAGGAGGTTGGGCTTTGGCTCATGTACGACATGCGTTTGTACGTTGTAGTTCTTTCCTCTGTGTTAGTTCTCACAGACTGGCCAGGACGTACATGAATGACACGTCGGTGACGGAGCAAGTAAATCACATCAAAGCTCGGTCGAACCTCCTGCTGTGGTACACCGCCGACGAGCCCGACGGCACCTCCGACCCACTCAACGCCACTCTTCTGTCTGCCAACCTCATCAACTCGCTCGACGGAGGCGACGGCCTCGGCGGCGCAGGATATCACCCGGTGTCCCTCGTGCTGAATTGCGAGAACTATGAATTCACGGCGTACGCGAGCGGAGCGGATGTGCTGCTTCAAGATACCTACACCATCGGGAACAACTTGTCGTTCTCGACCGTTTGGGGGACTCCGTGCACCGACGGTTCGCTGTTCGCTCCTTCCTGCTTCCCGGTGCTCACCGCAGAGTAGATTACGGCGACTGTGGGTGCGATAATTGCCATACTGGATTCCCCGACATCTCGACGAGGATGGAAGAGTTCAAGCAAAGGATCTTCATTAACGGATGGGAACTGTCCAAGTCGGTGTGGACGGTGCCTCAGGGATTCGGAAACGAATCGTACTGGCCACGATATCCCACCGGACGGGAGTGGGTTCTCGAGAGCATTTTGGGCATCAACCACGGCGGGGTCGGTACGTTTTCTCATCCACATTCGTTATCCGTTCATTCCGCTCACCCGTCCCAGGCGTCGTATCTTGGGATGACCCCACAACTGCCGACGTTAAAGCGGCCGCGTCTGATCTCGCGCATGCCGTCGCGGAAAACATGCAGTCCTTCATCCTGAGCCCCACCGCGACAATCGGGCAGGTCACATTCCCGAGCGGGCTCGATGTCGGCTTGTGGACTGTGGGGAGCCAGACCTTGGTCCTCGCCACGAATATCAACACTGGGAATCTCTCACTTCCGTTGTCGGCGCTTCATCTGACAGGCAAAGTTCACCAAGTGTTCGACAGTGGGGCCAGTGTTGCCTCTGACGGCCGCACATTACTTTTCGGGTCAGTCGGGTCCGGCGGGTTTGTTGTAACGAAATGAAATCGTTGTACCCTCGAATCGCCAAGAATCCAATTTCGTCTCAAAGCTGTCAATCGGCTAAGCAGAATGATCTTGTTCCCGTTTTGGCTCTCGCGTAAAGGGACTCCTAAATACGACGTTCCTCCACTATTTGCCCAGACCAGCCCGAATGGCTTTCTGAAGAGTGATTCCGTCATCCTGTAGCGTAGTCAGTTCCGTGTAATCGGTGAGAGGGAGGGCACTGACTTGGTCCAACGACCAGGTGAAACAGCCACCCATGCTCTTTGATTTGGCAAAGGCGGCTTTGGCTTGGAGGGATGTGGTATCTACGCCGAAGAAACGAACTGAGCATGTATCCACGGAATTCGCGACAGATAGAACCCACCATCGTAGGACACTACCGTCCGCTGTGCTGTGTTATAAAGGAATGGCGTATCGCTGCAGTTGTCCAAGGCTGTCGGGAGCTCGGTTAATGAAGGACTACCCTGAGTATGCAGAGGGACGAACATCTCTTGTATCCAGCGCCGGCGCCATATCTGATCATTCCCCAGTCAGATCGCAAGTCACAAGTCGTATGGAAATATACGCACGTTCCGTCCGCGTTCTTCACCAGTGCGCCGGATGCAAGGAGAGAGTTGAACGGGATGGCTTGACCCCACCATTTGCTGAGATTAGCGGCATTGGCGGCGATGTCGGGGCCATCCGTCAATTCAGGGTCCTCGGACGACACGAGCGAACCCGACAATGGATCCAGGAACGACTCTGACGAGGAAGGATCCACGTTGGCCGACGCTTTGTTGGCGCCACGAATGGTGTTCGCTGTGGCAGCGGCAGACACGGCGTCTGCCTCTGCGGCCTCAGCCTCGGCATCGTTCTCTTCGCTGCTCTCCGGTCCTTCCGCGGTCTCGGGCAAGGCGAAACTCGCGAGCGTTGTTTTGCTCGAGTTGAAAACGTAACCATAGAGAGGGAGACCGAGGAGCAACTTCGAGGCAGGGAATTTGGCGGCGGTCCATTGCTTAAAGGCAGCTTGGGCGCTATACGCAGGCTGGGACGAATTACCGCACAAATTCCCGAGAGGGGCATTGGGGCCGGGCTGGTGTTCGTCGTCAGCGGTGGTGGATGAACAGAGATGCATGCGGACACTCACATTCGCAGACCATCCGCCGTTGATGTCGTAGTTCATGCTTGAGATATGTCAGGATGCAGCAGCATGTGGAGTAAGTTCAACAGACATGTTAGCATATGTGAGTTGGGCCGCATACGCCGAGACGTCGGTGAGAGGGCTTCCGTTTGAACCTTGCCAGGGAAGATCGGTGACTGCCGCTGAGATGATATTCGACGTTCCTAGTTCCTACTTAGCCACGGGCAGGCAGGAAACCAATGGAAATACCTAAAGATTTTCGCAGGTCTTTCAACAAGGTGAGGAAGTTCGCGGCGTCGGCGGCTCCGTAGGGGTTTCCGGCGCCTGCGGAGTTGGGGTATTCCTAAACACGTTCTAGCAACATCCTACTATGACTCTCGAATCGTACCCAATCGATGTCAATGCCTGGCGAGAGGTAAGTTCGATTGAGGGAGATTGAACCAGCACCGCATACCATCTAATCCATATTGGGAGACAACGCTGGATAAAGTAGACACAAACTTGCCCCGATTTGCGGAGCTTCCAGCGATGGAATGGAAAGAGGCACTTCCGGTCCAGCCCCCTTTCCACGAATAAGCCCTGTTTATTCTTTTGTAATAAAAAGGCGCGACATACCAACGGAAAGGACGATCTTCGTTCCTTTCCCGCTCTTCTTGGCACTCGCGACCAGCCTCTTCAGTATGGCCTGGGTTGAGGAATCCCACGTCAACGTAGAGGACGAGTTCGGGATTGCGAACGCTGCTCGTCTTCAATTACTGAGCCAAGAGGAAACGGAGGGAGACGAACCGAAGAATAAAACGTCGAATTTGGAGTAATCGAGGTTTTCTGGTGGATGGCTGCTCGCCGTCCAGGCTGGAAATGTGTAAGTTCAGAAACTTAGAAGTGACGATTGCAACAAATAGATACACTGATAGTAGGCTCCAGCAACGAATGTCGAAGTAGCGTCGATAGGCTCCTCTGCCTCGGGGGCAACAGCATTAATGAGCGCCTCGGCGGTCTTCCTCGACAGAGTAGACGGGACCGCATCTTCCAACTCAAACTCGCGCGGAGAAACAGGGACAGTAAAGGCTAGGAAAGTCTGAACAGCGTCAAGCTGAAGATACTGAGGAGCCGCCAGAAGCTTGTTCAGATACTGCTCCAGCCCAGCCTTGCGCTCCAAAATCAACGCGTCGTCGACCCACGCGGAAGGAATGAATGTGGTGACCAAAAGTCGCTTAGGAGGCAAGTCGAAGTCAACAGCGCCCAGCGCCGCATGAAGAGCAGTAAACTGCTCGCCGAATGATAATAAGCGTTCGCTCTGCGGTCTCCAAGATTGATTACCTCGGAATAGCGTTTGTGAACGATGTTCCCGTTGATCTCGAAGGTATAAATGATATGAGGGCGGGGAGCAGACGCGGTTGTGTGACCAGTATTCTTGACGACGAAGGTGGACATTGGATGCGAACTTGAAGAAAGGGGACGAAAAATTGAGGACCTATGTGCCTTTTAAGCTGGCTCGGCGCCCTGAATATTGGCAGTCTAAATCCAGGATGAAAACTGCCGGAAAACGGAGAATGCAGCTTAGGAGCCAGGGACAGGAACGGAAAGCCAAGCTCAGATGAGCAAGAAAACCAGTGAACTAGGCGTGTCCTTACTTGCTCGACACAGGACAAGTAGCCCGAGAACGAGTGGCCGAAAATCGAGTGAACAAGTGATCGGCAGAAACCGGTCGGCTAGACCGGGGAATACCGGTGGCTCACCGGCCCGAGATTATCCGGCGCTTTTTTTCTGAGAAAGCAAACGCAGCGTAATGGGTGTCCCAAAATCCATAACATTGACGTGACAGTCGTAAAAGTCGTTAGAAAGGTCATAAGAATATTCGGGTCGCGGAAGGGATACTGAATGTTCATGACTTCCCAAGAGACTTGCGGATAACGTTCTGCAGCGTAACTCCATCGTCCTACCGTCGTTTAAGCAAAGGTATGGAGGTAGCACTGGACTAACCTGGTCGAGTGACCACGTAAAGCATCCCGCCATGCCCTTCGATTTCGCAAAGGCCGCTTTGTCCGCAATGGAGAAGGTATCTACGGCGCCGGGATGAATAATGTGCAAGACAAAAGAAGTTGGGTGCGGACCATCGTATGAAACCACGGTCGATTGTGCCTTGTTGAAGAGGAAAGGCGTATCGCTGCAATTATCCCAGCCTTGGGGGGAAATTCGGGGTGAATAAGACGACGTTGTGCGGCTATGGAAATAACATACCCATTGTGAAGCCTCCACCTTCGGTATACCTGATTAATGCCAATTTAACGATTCAAGCCAGAGTTCGTTGGCAAAAACCACGCACGCTCCACTCGAGCTCTTCACCAACGCGCCGGACGATACGATGGAACTGAAGGGGATCTGCTGGCCCCACCAGCTCTGGAGGTTGGCCGCCGTCGCGTCCCCACTCGGGCCGGTGCTGGGAGCCGGCGTCGGCGTCGGCGTCGGGAGCTTCGCCGGTCGCTTGTTCGCACCCCGAACGGGCCCGGGCGTCGTCGGTACTGAAGCTGCGGCCTGGGCCTTCAAGCCGTTTCCATTCGCGGCGGGGATCGAGTCGGGCGAGGTGAAGCTCCCGGTCAAGACGGTCTTGGTGGAGTCGAGCACGTAGCCGTAGAGGGGGAGGCCGAGGAGGAGCTTGGACGCGGGGAACTTGGCTGCCGTCCATTGCGTGAAGGCTGCTTCGGCGCTGTATTGCGGCTGCGAGGATGTGCCGCAGAGGTCGCCCAGAGGTGCGTTGGGCCCGGGCTGTGTTGAGTCCATCAGCAAGCGGTTTGGAAGGCTCGGTGCTTATGTAGAGACTCACTGCGTCCGACCAGTCACTGTAGGGTGTGAGTCGTGTGGGGCAACTGAGGTGGAAAAAAACTCACCCGAAGATGTCGTAGTTCATCCTAAGATATGAAGAGGTCTTCAGGAATGGGATCGAAATAAACTCGGCGCACGCACAGGTTAGCGTATGTCATTTGAGCAGCATACGCGGACATGTCGGTAATCGGGTTTCCGTTTGAGCCAATCCATGGCAGGTCGGTGACTGCAGCAGAGATGATCTTTGACGTTCCTAGGGAATCCAATGTAAGTGAGTTTTGGAATAAATGATTGTGAGTGGCGGACCGAGGGCTGTGCGCAGAGATGTCAAGAGCGAGAGTAGGTTCGCAGCGTCTGCGGACCCGAAAGGATTGCCCGCTCCAGTTTGGTTCGGATATTCCTGCAAGATAATGTCGGACTTGTGTCATGATTATCGAGAGCGATTTACCCAATCAATGTCGATGCCTAGACAGGATCGCGTGAGTAATGGGGACTCGGACAGAGGAAACAGTCAATCGCACCATCTAACCCGAATGTCGTGACGGCACTGGTAAGAGCCCCGACGAATGTAGCCCGGGTTGCAGCGCTACCCGCAGCTTGATGGAACCTGTGTTGACTCGTCAGCCTCAAGTTGAGCTGGAAGGTAGGATACTTGCCAGGTACTTCCACCCCAGCCGCCGACGGATAGAACGATCTTCGTGCCCGCACCGCTCTTCTTAGCGCTGGCGACGAGCCTCTGGAGTATGGCCTGGCTGCCGTCATCCCACGTTAGGGTCGAGGACGAGTTGGGAACAGCAAACGCTGGGATTCAATCAGCATATGGCAGACGCAGGCATCGCCGTGGACCAAAATAAGTACTTACCGTAATTGAGTATATCAAACCGGGAGTAGTCCAAGTTCTCAGGTGGGAAAGCATCCGCGCTCCAGTCTGTGGAGTACAGATTACAGCGGGGCGGCGAGGTAGCGTGGAACTCCTACCTGGGTAATACGCTGCAGCAATGAAGGTCGCGGCAGCGGTGACCTCGCCGAGTTTCTGCGCTGCCTTGCGAGATAAGGTGGACGGCAGTGCGTCCTCGAGGTCAAAATTCCGCGGGGAGGCAAGCAACGACGGAGAGAGGAATGCTTGTAAGGCTTCGTGGTCTTGATATTGAGGGGACGCCAAGAGAGAGTTGAGATACGTCTTGAGACCGTTTGTGCGTTCAGCGATCAGAGTATCTGCGAAATTCAGATGATTTCGCCTTGCGCATGGGTGAGGACGCTTACCATCTACCCACGCAGAGGGGACGAATGTAGTGACCAGAATGCGCTTGGGGGGCAATTCGATGTTCTGGACGTCCAAGGCAGCGTTGAGTGCCACAAACTAGGAGGGGCAGTGAGACTGGGAGAACAGGATGAATACGGTGACGATGTACCTCGGAGTACCGCTTCTCCACGACATCTACGGTTCCAGCTCGTCTGTCGACCTCGAACTTGTACCGAATGTGCGGCCGGGGGGTGGACGCAGTGGTATGGCCGACGCTCTTGATGACGACTGGGGACATAGTGGTGCACTATTCACAGGTAGCAATGGATCGGATATTTAAGCATCTTTACGGTCGGCAAACATGCATGCGTGATTGGTCGCAGCAAGCTCCGCTTGTGCGTTTTGCTCCCGCGGACGCCGTGATATCGCAGTGGCCATGTTCAGACTCGGAGACCTCAGAGAAAGCGACGGTTGACTATCTCATGACCCAATATTGCCGATGCGCGTGATAAGATTTCAGAAGGAAGACGATGATGCGCGCGAATGGAGAGCAGTATCTTCTCGGGAGCCCGAGTGAATCGATGTGAGCGCCGCGGGGGATGGAGAGCAATTGAAAAGTCATTCGCCAGGAAACCATTTGGGACCACACGGGCAATCCTCCTCCATTGAAGATCATCATGCTCTCCGATCTCGAGCAGTCAAGTTTGGATACCTTGGAACCAGAGAAATTTGTATCGGCTAGCGCGGAGCCCCGAGAAGATGATATTGGTTTCAGATAGCAAAGAAGAGGTTCTCTGCCAGTGCCAGGTATGTCAAGATGAGCACCGTCATAATCGTCTGGCTTTGAGGTCGCGTGGCAGATTGGACGTGGGCAAAAAGAGGAGACAATAACGTTGCGATAGAGGAGGGCATGATGTAGGCCATGACGAGCAGTGAATTGTCGTGGAAATCCCGCGATGAGTTGCGCGTTGAGATTTCTGACGGTGGTTGTTTCTCGCAGAGTTCTTGCGGCGCTGATCGGAGATCACATCCCGACTTGCCTCTTTCAGGACCTTCACCATCGAATATCGTCCTGGACCGTTTTCTTGTCAAATGTCTCTTTTGCTACCGACAAAGCTGCGCAAAGAAGACTCTGGACCTTTCCTCTTCCTCTGAATTTCCAAACCGCTTTTCTCTGCTGTTCTCTTACTTTTCTTGTTCGCTCTTTGGCGAGTTTGCTGTCCTTAAGCTCAAGTTCATCACGCAAAATGCATGGGTAAAACCCTGTAACGCTTTCTCGTGGCCACACCACAGCACGGACACTCATTACGACCGGGCGGAATTGCCTCTCTGCGCTCGCCTCGGTTTTGCGCAACGCCTTGGAACCAGTTCTATTCATACACAGTTGGCGCAGATCTCGCGAATCCTTCGTGTGTGGCGCCCATGCTGTCGTTGAGTAATTTCTTAGCCCGAGGACTCACTATCGAGCTGAAGCGCTCCGTGAACCCTGAACCCTGAATTCTGGACGATGTGCTGCCACTGACTGGGATCGTCTTCGTCTCGCGCCGTTTAAGCTGGTAAGATTTCCTTCTTGTCATGGTCGCATTCGATTTTGACCAGGTATTTTTCCAGCTATACGGCGGGTTCTCATCGGCCCTTGTCAGACCAGCGCCGAGTTCCCCTCCCTCCAATGACACCGACTTCCAGGTCGATGTCCCACGTCGTCGTCGACGGGCGTCAACAGAGCTCATCGTGGCCATCGCGCTGATTTCTCGTAATGGTGCTAATTTTTCTTACGCAAATCGAGACGGCGTGCTGGTTGCACATGGACCCTGTATCTGTATCTACTGCAATAAAAAGTACATTACTGGTCTCAGTCCATTGTGCACGCCTTGTGTTCGTGTTTTTTGTGTAATCTGACTCTCTTGAGGCAATGCACGCGGAACCGGTAGTTTGGTTGTGTTAATACCCGAAGGAATCGAGTTCCCCTTCCTCTGTCCTCTCGACAAGGACTCACCCGCCGGACTGCTACTCAAGCGTCCGTTGCCCCCCGCTTAGACTTTACAGTCTCTTCCAGCTGCGCTCTTCAGCCTGCTGGCAGGTCTCTTTTGACGACCAACCACGAGCAGAAAATCCCCCAACTCATCAAATCTACTTTTTATCTCTTTGACCATTCGTCAGTCTTTTTTCGCCGCTTTTTTTTTGTCCGTTCCCTGAAATTTTGCGTGCCCAGAATGAGCAAATCCTCGACTGCGACATTACCAAAGATTCCGACCCAGCTTCCGCAAAAGTCAGCTTGGGCAAAGGGCCCGCCCCAGAATACTGCTTCTGCTCCGTCTCCCACCCGTTCCCAGTCTCCCGCTCTCCCAAATGCGCCCCATCTCACCCACTCGCGCCGCCCCAGCGCCCTCGGTCAAGGTGTACCCATAAAGGACGGTGTGAGCATTCCCCGGAACAATGTTGGCGCAGTAAAACAAGGTGCGCGCATCGTCGTCCTCTTTTTTCATATTTTCCCGCTCATTCCGCCACCCTAGGCTCCGCTGTTACGTTCGGCTCTATAGATGATGTCTCCGCACCCATCTCGTCGTCACCGGCCGCCGCGCCAACAACGGTCAAGTCAGAGGTCCTGAAGTCTTTTGGCACGGTCCCGGTCACGAACATGGGCCACGTAAATGGAAAGGCCTCCATTTCAAAGCCAATATCATCTTCGACGACCTCGGCCACTGCGTCCACGTCCTCAACACCGCCGCCCTCAACACCCGCTACCCCCGTAAAACCGCTCAAAATGGACGTACGGATGTTCTTCCAGGGCGCCTCCTCCCCCGCGCCTCCCGCCCAACCCGAAAACTCCTCCCCTTCCCTTCGTCCTTCCAACCTCCCGCAGCAGCAGCCTCAGCAGCAGCAAAATCAGTCGCAACCTCCGTCGCAACCGTCTCAGCTGGGCTCTCATGGATATACCCCATTCGTCCCACAAGGCGGGATGCGACCGTCCCCGCAACAAAACTCCGGGACGTCTGGGTCGGGTGGTCCCCGGTCGCCCGTATATCCACGGCAACAAATGGCCAACGGCAACGGCCCGCGACCGCCCAACGGTCCTAATGGGCAGGGTGGACCCTCACAAATGTCGACGGGCCTGAGCAGCCCCCGACTGTCGCAGCATCCACATCCCGGGCAGCAGGGAATGCCGCCGCCGCCCCAAATGCCGCAGCAGATGCAGCCCCAGATGCCGCAACAAATGTGGCCAGGTCATTTCTACGTATGTATAGAACGCTATTGAGATTTTACCTCGTCGGACTGAGACTTTTCCGCCACAGTATCCTGGTCTACCGCCTGATCAGCAGTACATGCCCTACCAAGGCGGATGGTACGGGATGCCCACTCCCCAACAGCAACATCCCGGAATGCCTCCACAACACCAGCATCAACCCCCGCAGATGCAGCATCACGTACCGCCCCCCGTCCAACCACAACACTCGGGTATCGCTATGTCTCCCCGAAATCACCCCGTTCCCTTACACAGCGGCCCGGGCACCCCTACCCCTGCCCACGCCGTTGCCGCTCCCCATCACGTACCTCCGCCGTTATCCCAACACCATTCATCCTCCAGCAATGTCAGCGTCTCCTCACCGCCGCCCACTCCCTCCTCCGCCCGCCTTAACACCAACGCCAGCGCGTTCGTCCCTGGCGGCACGCCTCGGGCCAAGAAGATCGTGTTCAAGAACCCTTCGGATGGCAAGGAGGTCAACCTGGATGCTTTGAAGCAGCAGACGCAGAGCCCCGGGCCCTCGGCACCGTCCACGACGAGTACCGTGACGTCACCGCCCGCCGCTGCGCCTGTTGCTGGTGGGAGCCCCGGCCACAATAACCGCAAGTCGGTGCAGATTCGGATGGAGAGCGAGGAGGCGCGGAAGAAGCGGATCGCTGAGGAGGAGGAGAAGGAGAAAGTCAAGGCCAAGGCTGAGGCTGAGGAGAAGGCGCGCAAGGAGAAGGAGGAGAAGGAGAAGGAGCGACTGCGGAAAGAGGAGGAGGAGAAGGAGAAAGAGAAGGTGCGGATTGAGGAGGAGCGCAAACGGAAGGAGGAGGAGGAGAAGGAGCGAGTACGGCTCGAAGAGGCGCGGAAGAAGGAGGAAGAGGAGGCCAAAGTCAAGGCAGAGGCGGAGGAGAAGGAGCGCAAGGAGAGGGAGGAGAAGGAGCGTCTGCAGAAGGAAGAGGAGGAGAAGGAGAAAGCCAAGAAGGCCGAAGAGGAAGCCCGAGCGAAGAAAGAGGAGGAGGCCGCTGCTGCTGCGACCGCCGCCACCTCTACCATCACGGAGGAACCCACTTCAATGTCGGAGGAAGAGGGCGAGGTGCAGGAGGTCTCCGTCAAGTCCAAGGACGATACCGAGGACGAAGTCTCCACTCCAGTTAAGGAGAAGCCCCAGGCCCCCCTCCGGATTGACACAGCTTCGTCCGCTCCCGTCGAGTTCCCCCGTCGGCGACCAGGTCCCCTCAACCTCACCGACGTTCACAAAACCAACATCCCCGCCGCCCTTCCCTCCGCTCTCGCTACCGCCCGCATCATTGACGACCTCAGCCGCGTTCCCTACCCTGAAAACATTCAAAGTCCCAAGGTCGAGCTCAACGTCAACGCCAAGGACGGCAAGTTCAGGTACATACTTTCTCCCGCTCTCGACACGTCGGAGACTAACCATTCAATTCAAGGTATGACCGCGACTTCCTTCTCCAATTCATGTCGATCTGCAAAGAGAAGCCCGACATGCTCCCTCCTCTCGATGCCATCGGTATTGGTCCAGTCGACCAGAACTCGATGACGCGCACGACGTCGCGGGGCGGTACCCACCGCCCTGGACGTACTCCTTCCATCTCCAACGCACCTGGAGCCAACAACGCGCCTGGGTTCCCTGGATTCAACGCGAAGGCTCCCTTCAGCAGCATGGGCCAATTTGGTTCCGGTCCCAAGCTGTCCAGCGAGGAGCGGTACAACAACTCGCTCAGAGCGGCCAGCGGCTCTGCTATTCCCCCCTTCGGCCGCCCGGCACCGATGACTCGTACTTCCAGTCAGCCTGGTGTCAGCTCTGGGTTGAGTGGTAGCAAGAGTGGTAGGACGCGGAGCAAGCGGGGCGAGACTCGTGACAAGAACAACTCCACCCAACCGTCTCACGGAGGTAGTGGGTTCAGCGGCCATAACGCATCGCTGCCCCCGAGCTTCGACAACCCACCGCCCTTGCAAGTCACCGCGAATCGTTGGGACAGGAAGACTGTCGGCGCGGTCGACCCCGACTCCCCCGAGATCGTTGACCGGAAGGTCAAGGGTCTGCTCAACAAGCTTACCATGGAGAAGTTCGACTCCATCTCGGACCAAATCATCGAGTGGGCCAACAGGTCAGAGAAGGAGAAGGACGGACGGACTCTCATCCAGGTTATTCGACTTGTGTTCGAAAAGGCGACGGATGAGGCGACGTGGTCTGAGATGTACGCGCGTCTTTGCCGGAAGATGATGGAGCAGATCAGCCCGAAGGTGCAGGACGACGGGATCAAGAACAACGAGGGGAAGCCGATCGCGGGTGGTCAGCTTTTCCGCAAGTACCTGCTGAATCGCTGTCAGGAGGACTTCGAGCGCGGGTGGGTTGCGAAGGAGGCTACCGCTGCCGCCGCCGCGACGAAGGCTATGGAGGACAAGGCCGCGAAGGCGGCCAATGAGAAGTCCACCGAGGATGGCGCTTCTGGAGAGGCCGGCGACGAGATCGTTCTCTACTCGGACGAGTACTACGCTGCGCAGAAGGCAAAGCGACAGGGTCTCGGTCTGATCAAGTTCATCGGCGAGCTGTTCAAGCTGCAGATGTTGACGGAGCGTATCATGCACGAGTGTGTGAAGAAGCTGCTTGGCAACGTGGAGAACCCGGAAGAGGAGGAGATCGAGAGTTTGTGCAAGCTTATCTCGACCGTCGGTCTTTTGCTCGACACGCCCAAGGCCCGCGCCCATATGGACGTATATTTCTCTCGCATGAAGGAACTCGGCAAGAGCAACAACGTCAGCTCCCGTATGCAATTCATGTTGCAGGTGCGCCTTCGTCTTCATTTTGTTGTTGTCTTGAGCTAATCGACGGTTTTCAGGATGTCATCGAGCTTCGTGACCGCAAATGGGTCAGCAGGACCCTGGTCGCGGCTCCGAGCACGATCGCTGCAGTACACGAAGCTGTAAGTCCTGTTATCATAGTGGTTGGACGAGAACTCATCTCTGTTGCATAGGCTGCCAAGGAGAAGGCAGTCCAGGAGAAGGAATCGTACAACCGTACGATCAGCATGTCGCGCGGCGGTTCTCGACGCGGCGCCGACCGAGGAGAGTTCCAAGGTCCTGGTCCCGACGGGTGGAACGTTGCTGGCGGCAATACACCTCGCCCGCCTCCCAAGGCCGGAGATCTCTCCAACTTCGGCAAAATTGGAAGCAGCAGCAAGGGTCTACCCATGACCTTCGGACCTAGCAGTGTGTTCTCTGGCAAGAAGGACAACAAGCGGGAGTCGCTCTCCCGGGCGAGCTCGAGCTCGAACATGTTCTCGATGCTCAGCCAGAGCGGCGAAACGTCTGCTGACGCCACAAAGGGTAAGAGCGAAAACCACTTCGAGATTTGGAGCAGATGATTGACTTTATTCATTTAGGCGCTGCTCCTGAAGCACCCGCGCAACGCAGACGCCTTATTCTCCAGCCTCGTTCGAAGCCGACTGAGGAGCAAGGCTCGGCTACTGCCGAAGCCACTCCGGTAGGCTCCGATAACAGTGACGACGAGGAGGAGGAGGAGGAAGCGCCCGGGATGTCTGTGGAAGCCGCTGACAAGAAGATCGCCGAGGACTCGAAGGAGTTCTTCGCCGTTCGGAACTTGGACGAAGCCGAGGTCTACTTCACCGCCCTGCCTGCCGTACACCACCCTCGCCTTATCGAAAAACTCGTCGGGCAGGCAGTCGAGGGCAAGGAAAGCAATGCGCAATTGGTTGCCGACTTGGTCGCTCGGGCTGTGTCGAAGGAGCTTTGCACCGCCGACGCGCTCGAGGCGGGCTTCACGCCCCTCGTCGAGATACTGGAGGACCTTGTGATCGACGCCCCCAAGGCCCCGAACAGCATGGCGTTGATGATGAAGTCGGCTTCCTTCGACAGCGAGCGGACTGCACGCATTGCCGCCAAGACGGAGGGCGCCGACGCGCTTCTTGCTCTCCTCTCATAGACGTCCTTGGGTATACTTACATTCTGCTTGATTGCATCTAGTTTTTCCTTCTTCTTTTTTTTTATTTCCGTAGGTACAATATTTCGATCCTGTTGCCACACACTGTTCCTTTCCTCGCATTTTCATGTTATCCGCTCTGTTCTGCACAGATTAGCATACGCATGCATGTACATAACATAGCTTGAGCAGAACCAAGCTTGCTTTCCGGATTGTGGAGTGCCTGGTGTAGGAACCTGTTTCCTTGGACAGCGGTGAGACGCAAGTGAGACGGGAGAATGATGCTGTTCGGTGATGCCATCATCCGTCCACATCTTGTCCTGGTCCACATTCATGGCTCACATACACTGCAAAGCATGCGTACTACTAGCCCACCAGTTGGCGGGCACCGGCGCAACGACAAATGACCTGACGCAGGCCTCGTGGGGAAAGCTTGAAGCCCTAACAAGCGCCCTACAACTATAGCCCTAAGCTTTAAAAGGCCTTTAAGCTGCCCAAGACCTAGGGCTCCCGGGTGGACGCGGCAACAACTCCCTCAGAGCATCCGGCGGCTTTGCTATTCTCCCCTTTGGCCGCCCGCACCGATGACTTCCAGCCAGCATGGTATCAGCTTCAGGCTTAGTGGCAGCGAGAGTGGCCAACCGTCTCACGGTAATCACAAAAGCAATATCCCCGCCGTCGTTCCCTCCGCCCTCGCTAGCGCCCGCATCATTGACGACCTCAGCTGCGTTCCCTACCCTGAAAACATCCAAAGTCCCAAGGTCGAGCTCAACGTCAACGCCAAGGACGGCAAGTTCAGGTACATACTTTCTCTCGCTCGCCCCGTCGGAGACTAACTATTCGATTCAAGTTATGACCGCGACTTCCTTCTCCAATTCATGCCGATCTGCAAAGTCAAGCCCGACATGCTCCCGCCTCTTGATGCCATCGGCATTGGTCCAGTCGACCAGAACTCGATCACGCAGACGACGTCGCGGGGCGGTACTGCTTCCATCTCCAATGCACCTGGAGCCAACAACGCGCCTGGGTTTTCTGGATTCATCACGAAGGCTCCCTTCCGCAGCATGGGCCAATTTGGTTCTGGTCACAAGTTGTCCAGCGAGGAGCGATAATCATACAACAACTCCCTCAGAGCAGCCAGCGGCTCTGCTATTCGCCCCTTCGGCCGCCCGGCACCGATGACTTCCAGCCAGCATGGTATCAGCTCCGGGCTAAGTGGCAGCGAGAGTGGCCAACCGTCTCACGGTAATGGGTTTAGCGACCACAATGCATCGTTTTCCCAGGGCTTCAACGACCCACCGCCCTTGCAAGCCACCGCGAATCGATGGGACAGGAAGACCGTCGGCGCGGTCGACCCCGACTCCCCCGAGATCGTTGATCGGAAGGTCAAGGGTCTGCTCAACAAGCTGACCATGGAGAAGTTCGACTCCATCTCGGACCAGATCATTGAGTGGGCGAACAGGTCAGAGAAGGAGAAAGACGGGCGGACACTCATCCAGGTTATTCGGCTTGTGTTAGAAGAGGCGGCGACGGATGAGGCGACGCGGTCTGAGATGTACGCGCGTCTTTGCCGGAAGATGATGGAGCAGATCAGCCCGAAGGTGCAGGACGACGGGATCAAGAACAACAAGGGGAAGCCGATCGCGGGTGGTCAGCTTTTCCGCAAGCACTTGCTGAATCGCTGTCAGGAGGACTTCGAGCGCGGGTGGGCTTCGAAGGAGGCTACCGCCGCCGCCACCGCGACGAAAGCTATGGAGGACAAAGCGGCCAATGGGATTGTTCTTTACTCGGACGAGTCCTACGCTGCGCAGAAGGCAAAGCGACAGGGTCTCGGTCTGATCAAGTTCATCGGCGAACTGTTCAAGGTGCAGATGTTGACGGAGCGTATCATGCACGAGTGTGTGAAGAAGCTGATTGGCGACGCGGAGGACCGCGAGGAGGAAATCGAGAGTTTGTGCACCCTTATCTCGACCGTCGATCTTTTGCTGGACACGCCCAAAGCGCGCGCCCATATGGATGTCTATTTCTCTCGCATGAAGGAACTCCGCAAGAGCAACAAGGTCAGTCCACGTATGCGATTCATGTTGCAGGTGCGCCTTTGACTTCATTTTGTTGTTGTCTTGAGCTAATGAACGGTTCTCAGGATGTCATCGAGCTTCGTGACCGCAAATGGGTCAGTAGGACCCTGGTCGCGGCTCCGAGCACGTTCGCTGCAGTACACGAAGCTGTAAGTCCCCGTTATCATAGTGGTTAGACGAGAACTCATTCGTGTTGCATAGGCTGCCAAGGAGAAGGCATCGTACATCCGTATGATCATGTTGCGCGACGGTTCTCGACACGACGCCGACCGAGGAGAGTACCAAGGTCCTGGTCCCGACGGGTGGAGTGTTGCTGGTGGCAATACACCTCGTCCACCTCCCAAGGCCGGAGATCTCTCCAACTTTGGCAAAATTGGCAGCAGCAGCAAGGGTCTGCCATGAAGTCGACTTCCTTCGATAGCGAGCGGACTGCACGCATTGCCGTCAAGACGGAGGGCGCCGACGCGCTTCTTGCTCTCCTCTCACAGACGTCTTTGGTCTACTTACATTCTGCTTGATCGCGCAACTAGTTTTTCCTTCTTTTTTTGCCCCCCGTAGGTACAATATCTCGATCCTGCTACCAGACTGTTCCTTTCCTCGCATTCCCATGTTATCCGCTCTGTTCTGCGCAGCTTAGCATACGGATCCATGTACATAACATAGCCCAAGCCTGTTTTTTCCGGATTGTGGAGTGCCTGGTATAGCCACCTGCCAAGAAGACATGAAATGGAGATCGACCGAAGCGATCGACGAGCTTGTCTTTTTGCCTTTGACGGCGAATGGCGATCCAGTGGAAGGCCATTCGGAAGCAGCTAAACTTTTACAGAATCCACATCCTATTCTTGTGAGCGACCTCCCTTGTCCTCAACCCCCATCTAACCCACACAGTACCTTCACTCCACTCATATTTTCCGGCATATTCTACGCCAGTAATGGAGAATTCCCCGTCTCCTACATCGATGCCCTCTTCAACTGCGTCTCTGCCATGACCGTCTGCGGCCTGGCCACCGTGGACCTCAGTTCCTTGACCCCGTGGCAGCAGGTCATCCTCTTCATTCAGATGTGCTTAGGGAGTCCAGTGAGTCGTGAACCTCGCCTCGATCCCGCCTCCTCACGCCCACCAAGGTGGTCGTCTCATGGGTCATGGTTTACTTGCGCAAGTACGCGCTACGCTAGTCCCCGTCGTCCTAGGCGCTAACTGCCGTACGTCATAGATACTACTTCGCGAGGAAGTTCGAGCATATAATAGAGGCCGCAAAGTCCAAGGCCATCGCAATAGGAGACGCCGAGAAAAGGGCTCCACCATGGTCCCGGCGCATTAGCACTCTGTTATCTCGGGACACTGCGCTGTCCGCCGTTCAAGAGACGAGCAGGGAAGGCAGTCTGAACGAAGAAAAACCCAAGAAGAAAAAGAGTTTTATGCGGAAACTCAAGCCGGACATGATACGGCGGATGGAGGGCCCGCCCCAGCTGGTGAATCCCAGTGGATGGATTAGCGAAGGGGCCCATACGCCCTTACCACGCACCCCGGAACCCGATCGAGACGCGGAGAAGCAGAATTCGATAGAGGTGGAGGGACCGCGCCTCACATTTACGGATGCTTTAGTTTCAAGCCCCAAGTCCATGGCAGAAGAATTACCCCCGTCGCCCCCGTCGCCCGCCTCCCCATCTCCTTCTCACCTTCGTGCGCCGAAAGGGTTGGTCAAACAACAATCAATATTTCCTGCCACATATACTGACATGGTAACAGACGTCGATTATCTGACCCTGGACGTGCATCTCCCCTCCCCCCTTCGCCCGTGACCCGTCGGTGAATTTTGCGCGCAGTTTCTGCCCAGCCTGAACCATTTCACAGCTTCCTTCCCGAGATCCGACACAGTCGCGATAGGGGCAGTATTTCCTCGGACACAAACAGTCGAGTTTGCCCCCGATGCTTTTCAACGCCGATCTCGCCCCGAGGCAGCACAGATTCCGGAGTACCAGGACTCGGTGCACTCTCCCGAGCGACGTAGGGTTTCCGACCTTGTATCAATTTGATCAGAGGCTGATACACACAAAGGATCAACGCGACGAGGCTCTTTTGCAGCACACGACACGCTCACTCAACCCTACGCGTATCCTGGTCGACGTGGTGCTAAACATAGCGGTTTCGGCGGATTCCCTATGCCGCATGAGATTGCCAAGAGTCTCTTCTCCCGCTTCTTTCCCAAGTTGCAGCGAAAATTAACCCGAACGATGACTCTGCCGAGGACCATCACCCTGGCATCTCGTCGGGGGGAGGGCGTGGTCGGAGCGAAGCCCGCCCCGTATATTTCGTTCGACGCGATCGTGGGGCGGAATTCTGCATTTCAGCAATTAACAAGGGAGCAGCAGGATGAGCTGGGTGGTGTCGAGTACCGCGCCCTCAAATCGTTGCTCTGGATCGTAGCAGGTGTGAGTTGCTTCTTTTTCAATTCAGTTGATGGTCACAGCTCAAGTAGTTTAGTATCACATCGGCGTTCAACTAATCGCGTTCACGGTGATCGCACCATACATCGCACAATCCAAATGGCGACAAGACTTCTTGCCTCCTATGCAGCACAAGACGCTTTCAACGACATGGTGAGCAAAATAAGCAATCTCGGGCATATAACGACTCAGGCGGTTCAGGTTTTCTTTATTCCAAGCCGTGTCGGCATATACGAACACGGGAATGTCCCTCGTGGATCAGTCGATGGTATTGGCATGCCCTGAATACGGCCATCCACGCTAACTCCATTCCAGGTCCCGTTCCAGAAAGCATATCCCATGATTATCTTTATGGTGCTTCTTATCTTAGCCGGCAATACCGCCTTCGTAAGTCGAATTATTTCTTTCAGTGATATCGCACCCTAAATATATTCCAGCCTATTTTGTACGACGTTTTGAACTTCATCGTATATAAACCACTGACCACAGATTGCGTACAGTCTGAGATTCACGATGTAAGCGCTTCCTGTCCTATGTTCTGCGGCCGACTGACTGCACTCAGTTGGATCCTGTCCTGCCTTGTCCCCAAAGGCTCCCGGTCCAGTGAAACCCTCCACTTTCTCCTCGACCATCCACGGAGGTGCTTCATATACCTCTTCCCATCTCATCAGACTTGGTTCCTCCTCACCGTGGTCCTCACTCTCAAGTTCGTGTCCCTTCGTCAACACGACAGAGAGTAGCGCTCATGTCCTTCATTGTCAGCTTGACGGATTGGTTTTGCTTCATGGTTCTGGACATCGGAAATCCGGCGATTGACAATATCCCGCTCCACGTCCGATTCATCATCGGATTGCTCCAGGCCATTGCCGTTCGAGCGGCGGGTTTCGGGACAGTGGCTTTGTCGGCTCTTGCGCCTGCTGTCAAGTATGTTTTTTCGTGTGGATTGATCTGTATAATTGACGGGCTTTCAGGGTTTTGTATCTTATCATGATGTACATTAGTGTCTGTGCGTACTGTCTCTCTTGTTCCCCACTGCAGCGAGCTAACAAGTTCTCTACCCCAGATCCTATCGCCATGAGGTGTGCATGCCCCCCACCTGATACTCGTCAGGCTTACCATTCGAGCAGTGTTCGATCAACGAACGTCTACGAGGAGCAGTCTCTTGGTGTCTTCCGCCCGGATGCCGACTCTGACGATGAAGAGGAGAACTTTCAGCCGGCCGGGGAAAGCAGGATGATGATATGGAGCAGGTATCTTGCCATGCATGCCCGGAAACAGCTCGCGTTCGGTGAGATTTAGTCCGTGCCTTTATTTGTGCACTTACCGAGGTTCAGACATGTGGTGGCTCGGACTCGCCATCTTCCTCGTGTGTATCATCGAGGTATGTTGGTCAGTGTCCGTTGGTTCGTTCACGCGCTGACATGGTCTTCAGCGGCATAACATTGACACAGTCGAGAATTCAACCTGGTTTAACATATTTTCCGTTGGCGAGTGTGCTCATAGCGCGCTCCATATACGACTAATGCTTTCTTGTAGTATTCGAGCTGGTCTCAGCCTATGGCACGGTAGGCCTGAGCCTGGGCATTCCTACTGTACGTCTTGCAGCTTCGCCCTGATACGAAGTCGTTGACTCTCTCCCAGGAAAACTATTCGTTTTCTGGAGCTTTCACGCCAGGGTCGAAGGTGATCGTGTGCCTAGTCATGATTCGAGGTCGCCACCGTGGATTACCAGTTGCCATCGACCGCGCGGTAATGCTGCCTATGGAGTTTGCTTCTCGCAATCAGAGCGCCCAGCAGTCCACTTTCGGGAACGAGGCGCCGGTGTCCAGCGGTCATGAAAAGGCCTCCGACGACACGGAGTCCCGGTTGCGTAGGAATGCCCGGCGACAGAGCACGGAGGAAGCGACCTTTGAGGAGCGGAGGAAAAGTGCTGCCAGACTGGATCAGGACTCGGCGCCGTTTGGATATTGATTATACGAGATACCTCAAGAGTAGATTAATGTAGTTTAATATGTACCCGAGATGTATTAGCATTCACGATTTAGAATACGAGCAGGATTCAGTTCGACTTGTCGTATTCGGATCAGTCGCACTCGTATCAGCGCCCACATTGACAGAAAATGTCTAATATTCTCCGCAGTCCGCCATCGCAATGGCGCGTCTACCCGCGTTCCTTCGCGTTGAATGAGCCTTCAAGGACGCACGAAGGGATGGCTGGAATTTCGGGCCATATAGCCGACATCATTTGCGATGCCCCACGAACGGAGATCTTCATGCACGCGTGCCCGTCGACGGCTTTCGAATGAACAGCCTTTGAGAGCTCATGAACGGCCTCACCACCCAAGCTGGCCTCAAGATAGGACCCATTGTGCTTGAGACTCTCGTCAAACATTACTTTGGGGACATCCTCAGGCTCAAGGCGCACAAGACCGACAATACCCAGCTCAGGCGAGAAGAATTGCTGTACGATGAAGCCTTCAATATTGTCAAGGTATGCGTCGCCGGAATTGCGATACGTGTACGTCCTGACCGCTTGCGAAGGCTTTCCTAAATGCGGCGAGCTAGTAAGGAATCTAAACTGCCGCTTCTACATTCTATATTGATGCAGATGCTCTTCCCAGTCATACAGTCGAAGAGGTGCAAGGTACATATGCTTCGACCATTGCATCGTTCTTTCCCATTAATTGTGAAATAGCCTTTGCGAACACGCGCACACCGTCGCCGCCCTGGGTTCATGTCGTCCGACTCGTAGTCCCAATGTCCTGCTGCGACGAGGCTGCCCGATACCTCATCACAGCCTTGGGAGGGGAAGATGCCGCTCGGAAGGTGGTCGGCGGTTGCAAGTGGTGGCAGGTCAGAGGCGTGTCTGGGTGAGTACTTGAGATTAAGCACACGACCCAAATCGCTCCAACTTTCTCGGATAGCGTCGACGCGCAGTGGATTACCGCGAGAAAAGACTGGCGGGAGGCCAAGCGGCGCTACAAAAGCCACAAATCCAAGACGCCCGGCGAAGCCCCAGTGGATCCGGCTGCCGACTCGGCACCGTACGAGGAGTACATGGACGAGTTGCGATGTATCCTTTACGCTCATGGAGGTGCGGACAATTTCTTTGCAAGAATTTTGGTTTTGACTTCAGTTCAAAGGCGGATATTATTTTGGTAGTGTCGACCAAGAGCGGTATAGCATTCAACGGCACGCTAGAAAAATAAACGGACGCGTGTTTGCCATAAATTATCGGCTGGCCCCACAATACCCGTTCCCTTGTGCCTTGCAGGACCTCGTGGCTGCGTGTAGGTTTTTTTTTTTGCCATTTTTTTTTCTGGTACCGACCTACGTTTCATCTCAAGATTTGTATCTGATTCGACCGCCCCCTGGCGCTTCTCATCGGCCTGTTAATCCTGCCCACATCGTAGTTGCTGGGGATTCTGCTGGAGGCGGACTGACGCTGGCCCTCTTGCAGGTCCTTCGTGACACGGGACTTCCTCTACCCGCCGGCGGAGTGCTTATATCGCCGTGGTGCGATCTGACACACTCCTTCCCTAGCATCCATACCAACACCGCAACGGTACGCAGACAACCCTTCCTACCACCTCTTATCTCATTTTATCGCAGGACGTCATTCCGGAATATGGGCTCTCGTTCCAAAAGCCTAGCTCGTTGTGGCCCCCACCATCGGACGATATGAGTCGCAAAGTGCACGCGTCCTTGCGCACCTGGATCCGAAACACTTTCAAGGACCACCCCCGACCTCCAACGCCGCCCCCTGGTCCCGCCCTCGCGTCGGTATCTTCGGTTACCCTTCCAGTACCCGAGGCTCCAGTACCCGAATCGTCAGCACCCAAGCCACCGCTCTCGGACACAGAGGCCATTGACGTCGGCGCGACCGCCCCCGTTCCGCACGACACCGAGGTCATCACGCTCACAGCAAAGTCGGGCGAAGAGCTGCGTATTGATAAACAGATTCACCTCTACACGAAGAACTCGCTCCTCGTGCATCCACTCATCTCCGGCGCCGGGAGTTATCTCGGTGGGCTGCCCCCGCTTCTCATCATCGCAAGTGATAAGGAGGTGCTCCGGGATGAGATTATATATACGTGAGTTATAGTGTTTTTGTTGAGAGCTCAAGGACCCCCAGTTTGATCACCGAGAATCTAGGGCGCACAGAGCGGCAAATCCCGAGAAGTTTCCGGTCAAAGACGACGTGCGTGCTATGTATCCCCCTCTCGACGGAATCGAGGAGAAGTACGGGCCTACGAAGGTGCATCTGCAGGTGTACGATGGTAAGCTCGCCAAACTCGTTGTTCCGACGTGTTTGTGACATGAATTTAGACACTGCGCATGTTCTCCCGGTCCTCTTTTCTTTCACAACCCCGGGCAAATTCTGCTATCGCGCCATTGCGACTTTCTGCAGGGATGTGACAGGAATGAAGCAGCTGCCCCCGCGGCACGACAGTACTCCTACACCCAGGCGAGAGAAATTTGATCTCAGTACTCCTACACCTAGGCAGGAGAAGTTTGACCTCAGTGCTCTCCCGCCTTTACCTCCGTCGCCATTCCCCTCCTCTGCCGCTACCTCTGACACGGACACGACGAGTGATACACCCCCGGCCCTCAGCGCCAGCACGCTGCAGGTCCCGAAGGTCAGCGGTCTACGGCGCGCGAGCTCCGTCCTCAGTCCGAAACGGCTATCCGTCTTCAGGTCAACGACTCTCCCTCCCATCAAGACAGGAACCCCAACTTCGAGCTCTGACCCCGGTGGCCTGCCTCACGCGACATCGGTCTCACCAGCTCCCAACGGATCGTATTTCTCGTACTTTGGACCATCCCGCTTGAGCGCTACCCCAGGGTCGACACCATCCAGTAACGATGCCTCGACCTCCAGTGATGTGGGTGGGCCGCGGTTTCCTCACAGTGGCGTGTCAACGCCGATGGCGCTGGATGGCGAACGTACAGCCGGAGATCCCGTTGTGTACACTGCGGCGGAGTGGACGGAGAGCACCATCATGGTGCGCGAACGCGTCTCTACGCGCGGGGTGCTGCGTCCCCTCGAACCCGAGGCGGATCTCATCGCTTTCAGTGTTCCGCCCGAGGCCATTGGCGTCGTCTCGGAACTTGCGGTGCGGCGCTTCCTCGACGGGACGCAACGGTGGGACCGCAAGTTTGCGGGCGCGTACAAGACGGTCGAGAAGCACCGCCAGCGGAACCTCGAGCGCGCGCGAAAGGATACGGTGCGGAACATGAACGTGTTGCAGCATTTTATCACTCGCGAGGCCGACGCCAAGGGGAAGCACGAGGAGAAGAAGACCGAGACGGTGATGGGGATCAAGGACGGGCTTTTGGCGTCGTCCGGGAGCTGGAGCTGGGCGTGGGCGCTGGATGCGAACGAGAATCCGCCGCCGAGCAGTATCGTTTCGCGGAGGGACACGCAAGAGGCGCTCCGGCTTGCGCGGATTGCGGACCAGCCGATGTTGCAGTCGGAGGAGCACTCGATGACTGGGAATAACCTGTGGTCGGTGATGGTCAACTTTCTGACCGTCGCACCGGACAAGGATAAATCCAAGTCGGAAGACAGCACCTTTGGTGTGCCCGAGAAAGCAACTCCTCTTCGCAAGAGGAAATCCACGATTTCGAGAATATTTCCATTGAAGGAAAAAGGGAAGGACAAGGACAAGGGGACGGTCTAAATTATTGAATCGAGCACGTTGTCTCGAGTAATTTATTCGATTAACTGTAGCTATATACCTTGTAATCTGGTGACGGGATAATGGAGCTAACAACACGACAGCTGGCAAAGACTGGATACTGGACTGGAAGCATAAAAGGTGGCATCGATATCGACGACATAACGCCGCTGAATCAAAGGTCATTCTTCAAGTCTCCCCACGGCGGGAGGTCGAAAAAGCTAGGCAGCGCGTCCCACATCCTGTTTCGACCGACGACGTGAGCTTGGTGGCAGAATTGACGACAAGGTCCGCAAATGACGAGGTGCGGACCCCCGGCTGCGGCGGCACTCGTGAGCCAACGCTGTACCAGATTCGGCTCGCCCAACCCAACCAATCTGGGGTTGTTCAGAAGATCGTTGTAAATCCGATTCCGCAGCGCGATACACAACGCAGGATTCAAGCACACCCCGACCCTGCATTGCCACTGGAAAAGCCATCCGAGCGTACCATCTACTTTCTGCTGGGCCTGTATGAATTTGTCGCGAGCTAGGACGACGGCTTTCTGGTCGCACGAGGACAACAGTGCACGCGTTCCATCGGGTCGAGGAAAACCATCAAACACTGAAGCCTTCAAGTCCGTTAGTTAAGGGTGCAAAGATACACGCGAAGGTAACATACCAAGGGATAGTCTGATATGGCGCGATTGAATGCAGCCGGGAGTAATCGAGGGAGGTTGTTCTCTCTGGCCAGCGTTATCACATCAAAGAAAATGCCGGGGTAGAACTCGATGCGCTTAGATCCCGTAGCGCAGCACGCGTCGTACTCCTGGACCGTCGCCGGATTTTCATATGTGAGCCGCTCGACCGCGTTCGCGAGCAGATCCTCAAAGGCGTATTTCAGCCCAAGCCGAACGAGCGCGGCGACGACGGGAAAAGGAAGGGTTTTCTGAAGGAGAAATGTACTAGACAGAAAGACGTTAGCAGTGGCACGGTAAGTTGGAGTTGAATCGAGGCACGGTTTGTAGAGCGCCCGCAAAAGGTGCTCAACGTCGACTAACGCGTCCGAAAGCTCTATCACTGGGCAGCCGTCGACGGTGGGCTGGTCGTCGGGTGGCTGAGGAAGTCCCTGCATGTCGCGGAAGAACGAGGAATGCTCGGTCAGAAAGCTCCAATGTACGCGAAATTGCGTGTTGTGGGCCTGAAGGACGACACTGCCGTCGGGATACCAGATATCTGAGCGGATTATCGACGCGTCTTCAAGACTGTCGACGCGTTTGCGCTTCGCTGGAGGATTCGAGGTGGCCATACGGGGGTGGAGGGTAGGACGATGCAGCGCGGGAAGAGAACGAGCTAGAACGAGAGAGAACAAAGAAACCAATCACGAACACGAGGCAAACAACTAGGCTCCTTCTGACTTGAAATGTGAACTGAACATTGTATACTTGAACAAGCGTTCCGAGGCCGTGAACGCTGAAGACAGCTGCGTAGCGGCAAGGTTCGCTGATGACATCAAACTCCGCTACACACATAGGGGTTGGGAGACTTATGCGGCCTGACTCTGACTCCTACAAACGATGCCCTTACCTTCTTTTCTGAAATTCTCTCTGGTCCCCGGTGCACTTGTCACTGCCGAAATTCTCTCTGAATGCGCTGCTCTCTTTTCGGCGAATTACGGAGTTTGGAACAGCGAGGTCGCAGCTCCCCTCAAGCCAGGTTTGTGGCGTTTACCGTTCAGCATCTGCAGGAGCATGTAGCGTTATACCACGACGACAGCGCTACAGCGTGCTATAAGCAGGGGATAGCCAGGTTGTATGGTTCAATCTGACTGCGACGAACAGGTGGACGCGTCAAAATGTCTTCAAACAAGCTACGTTCTCAATGTCTCGCGGACCCAGTCAACACTTCTCTTGCTCTCTGCACCACCAAGGAGGGGACGATCATTGGCCATGCGTTTGCCACGGTCTGGGAGTATGCACCGGGTATCCTCATTTCTTGTCGCTGTTACATCCAGATCTAATGATTTTTCAAAAAAGGTGAAACGGTTTGCTGGATCACTCAGCTTGTGGTATCCCAGCAGTACAGGCAACGGACCATTGCGTCTTCGCTCTTGTGCATGCTGCCAGAAGCAAACATCATGGGCCTCGCCACATCGCATCCTGCTGCGTGTTTAGCTCTAGCAGCCGCTGCCGGTGCGTATCCATTTCCACAGTCTCTTCAATCCCCCTTCACCTCCATCTCAGGTGACAATATGCGCAAAGTCAATCTGGAGTTCATCAAAACTACCGCACCACTGGTCCTTGAAACCAGTCCGGTTGGGTATCTGCAATACGCAAGTTTTCGTGGCCGCCTGTTTAACGAGAGCGACAATAGCATGACGTCTTGTCTCTTCACCGATTTTCCCGTAGATCATCATGAGGTGCTCGCCGCGCGACGCAAATGGGAGGAGACCAATGATATGGAATGGCCCCTTGGGCAGTTGGGAGAGAGGCACGAATATCTGTATATCACCAAGGTACATACCCTATAAGCAGACTTCGGAATACGCTGGCAATCTTCGCGTTTGGCTGGGCTGGGTATCCATTCGAGAGGTACGAAATTACATCCAAATGATTCGGCTTTCACATCGGCGTTAGAGACACTCGCATAGTACCTGGTAGCGTACTAACTCGGGGGTGACGCTCCAGTGCGCGATAATACCAGGCAGAGCCGAGAATATTTTGGTTTCGAGAGCCAGAGTCAGCATGTTGAAAAGCATAGTTGCGTCAAAAAGAATTCTCTGTTGTCCCAGTAGAGTATCATACTTCGAGAGTCGTAAATTTTCGAACGTGAGATGGCCCGCTGCGAGGTCCGATAACTTCCTGTACTTTTGGCCTGGCAAGATGACAGAAGCAATATGTGGCGGTAAGACTGCCGTTTCCGACATACAAAGAGCGACAACGGTTAAGAGGTGCTTCACGTCGGATACATCATCCTGCTTTTCAACGATTGGGCAACCCTCGACGTGCACGGTGCAGCTCGCGGAACTTGAAGTACGAAGAGTTATGACCAGGGAACACGGAATTGGGTGTCTTGAGCTTGTAGAACAACGCTGCATCCTGATACCGCAGTTCGAGGCGCGTTGTGAGCGCGTCTTCAGTGCGTTGGCGTTGGCGTTTCGAGGAGGTTGAGGTTGAGGTCGGAGTTTGAAAGTGAGTTGCCTTGTCTCGGCTTCTACCTCTTACCATCATGACTCCCTTTCTGGCCAGCGTCGATGAGCGTCGACCGCCGTTGCAAAGAACTACAACGTACAGTACATAAGGAAACCTGAGTGGCCCGTGAATACGGTCCGTCATACTACACATTTCAATCCTGGATTTGGAGGAACCGCTGGACTTGCATTTTTATAAACTCGTTGTCGTCCTTGGTTCCACCTCCACCGCCAGCGAAATGGCCCCAAATACTCTCGATCACTTTCAACTGACCGTTCTTCAAGTGCTTCACCTCGTCCTCGTTATCTTCTGGCGGAAAATAAAAGTCGGTGCGACTCGGCATTACAAGCGCCTCGGCTTTGATCCGGCCTAGGGCCTTCGCCAAATCGCCCTTGTCCTCCTCCGGCCCAAACTTGGAGATATCCCCCATTTGCCAAGTTTTCAAGAGGCATAGGAGATCATGTGCATCCCATGCTCCCTGTCCGCCCTCCCATACGGCCTGCAGATAGGCTTCGAGATCCGGAAAGCCGAGCGTCTCCCAGCTGCGTTGGCGGAACCACGCCTGGGACAATGCCCACGTCGAATAGACGCGAGAAAAGGCCCGGGTACCCCTCGTAGCCGGTTTCTCGTACTTCCCGTCGTGAAAGTCGACGCTGTGGACAAGGGCCGCTTTAGGACCCTCGAGGAAGGACCAATTGTGCCAGCTGGTCCGCGCGGACCCAGCGAGGACGACGATGCGCGACACGAAATCGGGATAAAGCGCGGCCATGTGGTACGCTTGTTGGCCGCCCATACTGAATCCGATATACGCCGCCAGCTTGGTGATGCCCAGTGCCTCGCAAAGAGCGTGCTGCAAGCGGATGTTATCCTCGTAGGTTACCTCGGGAAATTGGTCGCCGCGTAGGGCTGCGGGGGCGTTGGAAGGGGAGGAAGACTCGCTACCGCCGAGGAGACCGCAGACGACGACGAAATGCTTGTGGAGGACGGCTGGGGTTCCGTCGTCTGACGGGAGGTACAGGAATGTGAGAGTGTTTTCCAGCTTTCCAGAATAGCACGAGGGCATAAAGACGGCGGGATCTTTGGGGTCGCCAAAAGTGCGATACGCCAGCGTCATGGATGAGTTTTTAGATGGCTCCGGCGCGTTGGTGTTGGGATGCACATCGTTCGTGAAATATTTCGTTTCTGCGGACATGTCGGCAAGGAGGGAGGTTGGAGGGATTTCCTTCTCCTTATCGCCTTTTAAACTATACGTTGGTCGGGAAGGCTGGCCCTGTGACCTGCACCTGAGAGAGCACACCCTCGTTTCCTCATTTGGTGGGATCGTTGGCGTGGAAGCAGAAGAGCTTTATTTACCGCCGTCCAGATTCTCCGAAGTCCCATTCCGGATCTTTTGAAATCTCCGGCTAGTGAACCAAGACAACCTTTATTATTCAAATTTACAAATCGTTTTTTAATTCCCCCCACGGTGGAAGACCAAAGAAACTGGGGAGATTATTCCACATTTTGTCGTCGGCCCCACGCCAGTCCCAGTCCTCGGTGGCCTGTTCGATACACATCTCACAAATATCTGATGAGTCCCACTCGAAGTCCTCCACTGGGCGAGGACCACTAACTTCGCCACCCAGCACAAGGTCGAGTAGATACTTAGGTCTCGCGATCCCACAGGTGAATTCACTGACACATCCGTCTCCCCAGCTGTTGGAGAATATACGGCCGAAGGTTTGGCCTGGTTCAAACTGGGCGTCGAGAATTTTTGAACGCGCCAGAATGCAAATCCGCTGGTCAGAGAGAGACAGAGCGGAAACAGTGTTATTGGGTCCAGGGATTCCGTCGAAGATGTGTTCCTGCAGATACTGATGGTCAGCGACGAATGTTCAAATGACGGAGAAAACGCCCCACCTGGCTGTGTTCTGCCACGACGCGGAAATATGCGCAGGGAAGCACCGATAATATGCGATTCTCCCTGGCGAGGGTGAGGATATCGAAGAGTAGACCGGGGTAGTGGATGATGTTGTCGATTTCGTGGAAGGTATTCTCCCTCGAAATATGGTGCCACCCGACATAACGGTTACTCTCCGGAGGGTTGATACATTCGAGCCGCCTGACCGCTGAGGAGAGGAGATCGTGGAACGCGTACTTGCGGCCCAAACGAACATGGGAAGCCACGACGCTGAATGAGATGGGCTTTTGGAAGGGTGGCCTAATAACACTTCATGTCAGTTTTGCACGGAGACCCGAACAGAGTCCACTAACGGATGATAGAGAGCATCGAGAACATTCGCCACGTCGACGGCCAAGTCGTCGGAGAGTTGTACAATTGGGCATCCCTCGATGCTCGCCTCGCCAGGGGGTTGAGGCAGAGTCTGCATGTCGCGAAAGACAGATGAGTGTATGGCGAGCACGGCCCAATGCACGCGGAACTGCGTGTTCTGCGCCTGGAGCACGACACTACCGTCGTCGAACCAAAGGCCGGAGCACCTGGTCGGAGTTCTTTCAGTGCGTTGGCGTTTCGCTGGGGGTGCTGCGGTCATGGCTGATGGATTGAACTCAATCCGAGCAGCGCTTTTATAACTCTGAAGGTCAAAGCATGGGCGTTGGACTTTGGTCAAAGCGTTGACTTCGAATATCTGAGAAGACAAGGCGATGCTGGATCTCAAAGTGTATGTGCGAAAAAAAGGCGGGATCGCCAAAGCGCCGTGTGTGACGCGACCATTGAGGAAAATATATTCCTGCAATGGGTTCAGTGAAATGACAGTGGATTATTGTGTATGCATTGGGAACATCAGAAGTTTCCTCGTCGGGAGTCCAACGCCCTACTCTCCATCACTCAAGCAAAACACCATCCGGAAACCGCTCGAGGTCGCCAATGTAGGTCCTACAGATACCGTATTAGCACAAGCAACCGGCGGATGGATCCAACGCACCATTCGGCCCAGTCGCATACGAGACCCCCGGCACGTCTGAAAGCACGGCTGTCGCGTTTCCGTTGCCCCCGGAGGCCGAGATCGTGACGTGCAAGGGGAACAGCGCGTCCGTGGGGAGGGTGTACTGCGTCGAGTTGATGCCGGTCGCGCTGCCCACGGCGGCGCCGGCCGCGTCGACGACGGCGATGGAGACGTTGGCCGCGCAGGCTTCGGTACTGGCGCTGAGGATGCGCGCGGTGTTGTTGAAGAGGACCGGCTGGTAATCGGTCGCGGTGTCCTGCCGGTGGGCTTGGGCGTCAGATGGCGAATGGAACGGAGGGGAATTGAACGCACCCAGAACTCACGAGCGGCGATGTGGTTGTCGCGGCGCGCGGGGGTCGTGGGGAACGCGAATTTCATCGTGAATTGGTAGTCAGCATACCCGAAGAGGTCGTTGGAAAACGCGAGGTCGAGGATGGGGGATGGGACGGAGCTGTTGTATTTAAACAAAATCGCCGTGCTGTCGTCGCCGGTCTTTCTGTATGTCGACGGAGAGAGTGAGTACAGAACTAGTAGAGAATCTATCTGCGTACCGCCAACCAGCTTTGTTATCGTTAATGGGACCTAGGTCCGTAGAAAACCACTCGACCGGCGACGACGTGAACCATTTGTCGACCTCGTTCACGCGACCTTGAAGTCCGTTCTAAGTGGGCGCCAGGGTCAGACATTGGATAAAGCTACGCGGCAATGTGTATACCGCGTTGTTGGGATCGGCGACGGTTGCGTAGTACGAGTAATCGTTGCTCGGGTTCTGAGCGAGTGCCCCGCTCGCAGCGAAGAGGAAGAGTGCTGGGATGAGAGGGGAGTGCATGGCGAGGATGGGATGCATAACATGGCCACAAGCGTCCCGTTTTTATGCACGTCGAACGGCAAAGTTATTCGTAGCCTGTTTCCCCATGACTACGGGCGACGATTCGCATATGGTTTGGGGCTGGTGAAGGAGTTGACTCTTGAGTGTACAATGCGCATGCCGAATCGCTGATACGCGAGGTAACGGATAAGGGAGGAAAACAAATGCTTGTCGCACGCCCGCTGCCTTCGACGAGCTTCAAGGCCGTTTGCGGTCAGCGGGGTTCAATATTGCGAACAGAAACCCGTGGTTGCTGCCACAGACCATCACTTTATTTTGCCCAGTTCGCCAGTGAGACCCAAGCGCGAAAGCTATTCCTGCAGCACAGTAGTCGGTCTGTTCCAGGCGAGAGTGCTACTTGAACAACGTTTAGAGTCCTCTCTTGTGTTGGTGGACTGTCGGCGGCGCAGGGGATCAGACATGATAGGCGCGGGCGAGACATGCACCAAAAACCGCCTGTCCTTGCCGGTCGTCGACACCGTGGCGGCTTCGCTAGCCGCGCAATGGGGTCCTTCCTGTCCTTTCGTTGTTCAAAGCAAGCACGAGGCGATGATAATTAGACTGACGTGCCCTCCAGTTCACTTGCCCACTGTATTACGGTTATATAGCGAGACCAGCTTGAGACTGGGAGCGCTGCAGCGAGGTCGAGTACTCGAGCCTTGTTTCAAGTCGAACGACCCCGGCAGACTTAGCCAGAATGTTAAAGCGTGGGCGTCGAGTCGGTCAAAGCGTAATATTTGAGAGGGGCGATACTAAAGCGGATATGCGAAGAAAAGCCGGGATCACTCAAGCGTCGCGTGCGACGCGAGCAGTGAGTATTAAGGAGGATATATTCCTGCAGCATAGGTTCAGTAAAACGACAGTAGATTATTGCGTAGGAGCGGAAGTCTCCTGGCCGGGACTCGGAGCCCAACACCCTAATCTCCTTCGCTCAAACAAAACACCACTCGGAAATCACTCGACGTCGCCAATGTAGGCCCTATATAATATATTAGCACGAGCAACAACCCGGCGGTGCACAATCCAACGAACGCACCATTCGGCCCAGCCACATACGAGATTCCGAGCACATCCGAGAGCACGGCTGTGGCGTTTCCGTTCCCCTCGGAGGCCGAGATCGTGACGCGCAGGGGGAACAGCGCGTCCGTGGGGAGGGCGAACTCCGTCGAGTTGATGCCGGTCGCGCTGCCCACGGCGGCGCCGGCCGCGTCGACGACGGCGATGGAGACGTCGGCTTCGCAGGCGTCGGTATCTCCTCTGACCGTGCGCGCAGTGTTGTTGAAGAGGACGGGCTGGTAGTCGGTTGCGGTGTCCTGTCGATGCTTGGGCGTCAGATGGTGGATGAAAGGGAGGGGAATTGTTGTACGCACCCAGAACTCACGAGCGGCTATGTGGTTGTAGTTGTCGCGGCGCGCGGGGGTCGTGGGGAACGTGAATCCCATCGTGAATTGGTAGTCAGCATACCCGGAGAGGTCGTTGGAGAACGCGAGGTCGAGGATGGGGGATGGGACGGAGCTGTTGTATTTGAACAATATCGCCGTGCTGTCGTCGCCGGTCTTTCTGTATTTCGAGCATGAGTACATGTACAGAACTACCACTAAGAGAATTTATTTGCGTACCGCCAGCCAGCTTTGTTATCGTGAATGGGACCCAGCTCCGTAGAGAACCACTCGACCGGCGAAGACTTGAACCATTTGTCGACCTCGTTCACGCGACCTTGGAGTCCGTTCTAAGTGGGCGCCAGGGTCAGAAGTTACGCTGCGCAGGGCGATGCATGCATACCGCGTTGTTGGGATCGGCGACGGTTGCGTAGTAAGAGTAAGCGTTGCTCGGGTTCTGAGCCAATGCTCCACTCGCAGTGAAGAGGAATAGAGCGGGAATGAGAAGGGAGGGCATGGCGAGGGGATAACTTTGGCATGGCCACAAGCGTCCCGTTTTTATGTTCGTCGATTGCTCAGACCCTGTTCACCCGGACTATGGCGATTCACATATGGTTTACGGCGATATGTGGTGGAAGGCTTCATGCAGTGGAGCTGATACGCGATGTAACGGCCTCGATAAGGGAGGAACACACATGCTCGTTGCCCGTCGTCTTCAAAGAGCTTCAGGGCCGTTTGCCGTCAGCGAGGTTCAATATTGCGAACAGAAACCAGTACACAGGCACTCAAACGGACGAGCAAATTCTTCAGTCTGAGACGTTGAGCTCATAGTCAATAAAGACCTGTTAAAAACCTAGAAAGGAAGAGCACTTGCCTGAGTTGAGAATATCGCAGCTCCGCGAGACACTAAAAAACTGAAGCAAAATCCAACCGTCGCTATCCGTCCGACCCAGGTTTGATTGACGTGCTGATGTTGATGCGACCCAGGTCGGCCGCGCAGCAATAGATATCGCGCTTTCTGCTCGCCTTTCTGCTCAACGGGCTCCAAGAGGGAAAGGTGAGCAACATGGTATAAGCACTGCTACACAACAGACATAGATCATAATATATACAGTAAAAATTACCACACCCGCACGTTGAGCACAAGATCGCAAGCACACACACTCGACGACGGCGCCAGAGTGGTGGCGGCATCCCCGGGGACAAAAGACCAGCTATCGTGGGCTGGTGGTTCGAATTGAGCTGGAGAAATGAGTCCGCTAAGTTAGTAAGTCCGGGTATACAGGGCATTCCGATGAGCACGCACCTTCGGCTCCACTGTCGTTTCCTACTTCGAGGGGATGAAGATGAGTGACAGGTATCCCAGAGAAGTCAGGACTCACCAGAGAAGATAGAGATAACACCCTCCAGTTGCAGTCAAACTATACCAGCGTCCGCACTATCCAGCGCTACCGTACCCTGCTCACCACGACCTAAGCAACAACCGGCGAACGGAGAAAAGGACACAGAGGCGAAGGAGAAGCGAGGAGATAGACCAGGTCAGTGTCTTGGCCAGCCACGCTTGAGTTTCGGGTCTTGAGTCTTGCGACTTGAATCTTGCGACGGTGCTTGCATCTTGCGAGTGCTTGCGTCTTGCGGCTTGAGTACCAGACCCGGGGCGAGCCAACGAACCCGACAGGAGGAGCAGAGGACCTTTGGGACTTGATTCCGGCTTCACAGAGGTCCAGGATAGGCTCGACAAGAGGAGGACAAGGAGGGAGAGAGGACGAACCAGATGAGTCAAGAGTCACATGACATCAAACATGAACAAACTCCGCGCGCGCTCGGAATCCGAAGCAAGGTCGATACTCCCTTGCCGTTCGAAAATTTTGAACAGGAAAATTAAATGAGGAATTACAGGAGTAGTGGTTGACTTCCCATAAGAGTTGTTGTTTTTTTTTCGCATTTTCTCGCATTTCCGGCAGCGATGCCGAGGCACCTGTCAGGACCCCATCGGAGTTGGATCTCGCTAAAGAGGTTTTGGACCCCCCAATAAAGCTTGAATAAAATCTAGTCTGGAGAGGGGGTACCCCCCCCTCTCCAGATTACAATAAACGAAACATACGTGGATTGAACGCTTTGGGCGGGGGCGCTTCGCTCGATTAGGACCGTCGCAGTGCACAGCTATGTCAGAGTATGGCATCACTGACATGGCTGTGCATCTCCCTCTTCTCCCTCCTTCTCACTCGTCTCGAGCACGCCGCCGCTCCACACTCCAGCGCGACACCAGCACGACACATAGTACATACACTTTCCGCCGACTTCGTTAACGACCGATTCGGCGCCGACCGACTACACCGAGCAAATATTACGAAGCTGCCCAACTAGCAGCACCAACTTCCACAAAAAAATAAATTGGCCACAGCACGGCGGCGGGTTGCACCCTCGGGCTCTGTAGTCGCGCGTCTCCATGGGTTGGACACTCCAGAGTCTAAACGACTCACTGCACCCGCTGTTGTTTTAAAGGTTTGCCTAGCCTTCATTCTTCTTCGTTCGAGCTCACTCGTTCATCCTTTCCTTCGTCTTTTTCCCAATGTCAGATCCCACCTTCCCACCGTTCACCCAGCCCAAGTACCAACACGATGCTGAGGGCAATCCCTGGTTGTTCAACGCCGAAAAACAGTGGGTTCGTGTAGAGATGCCAAACATGGTTCGTCCGCGTCCTCGTCTTTGCTATCGCTGTGCTGATGTCTCTGCGACTTCAGCCCCCCCCTCTCCAGCCTCCATTTGAATACACGGCTCCAGCCCATTCCGCGCACCAGGTATGACTCGCATTGATACCGTATTTCTGCGGACGCTGAACGCTCCTCAGTCTACCCAATACAACTTCCCTCCTCCCTCCAGTTCGTTTGATGTCCCTCAGTCCTCGTCTTCCCGCCTCCCGGCCCCAAGCTACACTGCCGACCTCCGTCTCCCACCCCTACGCGACGAGGCTGATCCCGACCTCTCCGACGGCCCCACTATCGCCAAGGCGCGTGGTCTCAAGCCCGCCGTCAAGGTCGCCGGGGTGCGCCAGAAGGGCAAGCGCAAGCGGGATGACTCCGACGATAGCGACACGGAGGAACGCCCGTCGAAGCGGGGCCCGGGACGTCCGGCTGGCTCGACCAACTTTGGCAAGCGCGAGACAAACAAGGTTCTGGACCTCGCCGCGCAGGATCTGCCCGCCGGACCCAAGGCTTGGGCCAGCGTCTCTGCCCAGTATAACAAGTGGGCTGCGCGCAAAGGTCGACAACAGCGCCCAGGCAAGTCGGTCGAGACTCGGTTCAAGAACGTATGTCGACTGTGTTTCGTCTGTGATGTTCTCTGATTCCTTCTAGTTGCTCAAGCACAAGAAGCCGACTGGCGACCCGCATTGCCCCCCTGAGGTTAAGCGCGCGCACCAGATCGACCGGCAGATCAATGCCCGCGTGGACACTCGCGAGCTCAGCGACTCTGATGCCGGTGCTGCCAACGACGACGACGACGACGGCCTGTCCGATGCCAGCGTGGAGATCCTCCCTGGGCCGTCGTCGTCCTCCGTCCGCACTGCTGTTGCGCATCGCGCCCCCAGCCCTCCTCTTCGTCGTGCCCGCCTTAACGCACCGGAGTTGGTGGACAAGCTCTCCAGGGCCTTCGATCCAGCGGCGCTGAAGGTTCGCGACGACGTGCGTGCCGACCGTGCATTCCAGAACACCCACATGGTCACTCTCGTGGGGCAGCTTCGTGATGCTCAGGCGTCCAACGAGAACCTCCGCATGCAGATCACTATCCTGCAGAATCAAATTCACCAACTCGAGCGCGCCCGCGACCTGGCTGAACTGCGCCGGGAGTTCACGCAACCACCCCCTGCCCCTCTTGGCCACACCGCCGCCGGCCCACGCTTCAAGAACATCCCCGACGTCGTCCGGGTCAACGGGCAAGTCAAATGTGAGACGATTTATCCCGATGGCGGCCGGTGTACTGAGTGGTTCTCAGACTACTCCGAGGACGAGGAGAAGGAGAATAGGCCCCCCGCTCCCTCCGGCTCCCGCCTCCCTGGCGACAACGACGCCCAGCCTTCCGACCCAGCCCAGTCCGGTGGGGCGGAATTTCCTTCTGGGCCGTCGACGTCGCGCGCGGAGGCTTAACGGATGGTGGCGACATATCTGAACATTCGCTTTTGCCGCACCTACTTACACTCCTTAATACTTACTCATGCCTGGACATCACAGTACCTTTCTTGAACCCAACAGTCTTTCTTGTCTAGCTACGTTGTAGTACATCGTCGCTCCCTAATCCAAGTGTTTAGCTGTAAATTGCGATGTTGTGAAATCTGGCGACTCTATCCGAACGACGCAACTCCCCAAACATTATATTCTCAAATCCCTGCCACATATCTTCCTCTGCTCGCGTCTGCTTCCATAGCGGCATGTAGACGCTACGAATCTGGTTGATGCCAACGAGCTCGGCGCGGACATTGTTCAACCGAACACAAATTTCAATCAGGTCACCTCGCTCTTTCTGGCGGCCGATTTCTAGAGGGATTCGGAGTCGGCCAAAAGATCCTTGTAAGCCTCGCATTCCCCATTCAGCCGTCTGCCGATACGACAACAGCTCTCGGTCAAATGCGAGTCGCTCATGAATCTCACTGGCTGTTCCACGCATCTTCTGCCCGCTCTTGATCGGAGCACGAATCTTCCCGTCGATTTGTTTCACGCCGCGAGGGAAGGCCGTGTCGGCAACGAGGTAGTATCCGGTGGGCGTGCGTGTTCGCAATTTCTCGTAAATCGGTTGCGCGATGCGAGAGTCATGCCAGCTCCCAGGTGCGTTGACCTTCGCTGCAATGACAGTTCCTGTAATGCTGGTTAGAACCAACCAAGGTTTGGCTTCACCAACTCACCTTTCGGCGAAAAAACCAAGACTGAGCTGATGAAATGCTCGCAGAGCCAACCATTGTAGGTCGCATTTTCTATTTCTTCATCGGCCGACGTCTGGCACGGCAGATTGAGCCCGTCGATGCTCGCGAAAGCACCAGTCAAACGGGGATGGCGCTCTACAATCAGATTGTTGTATGCCTGGAACTCGTTACGATGGCAGGGCCATTGTATGGAGGCGGCGGGCATCTTGCGAAGCACACCAAGGAGGATTTTGAGACAGAAACTGATGTAACGCGAGACGGTCGTCGGGATCAAGGCAAAGATCTGCTGGAGACTAATCTCCCGCAGGCTCGAGCTGAGATAGTGAAGCAACAGGCCCAGTGCACCAGCCGCATCCAGAGATCGACCCCCCAGACGCGTCCGCCCGGTACTAGACGCATCTGGCCGACTGATGGGTGTGTTATCCCAAGCATGGCCGAAGCCCGCCTCGAGAATCGCGTCAAAAGTGGCGACATCAAAGCCCATCGTCGTGATGTACGCGCGGTCGTTTCGCGTTCGGTATAGTACCTGCCATGGTGTGGCACCTCTCGGGTTCCGCAGGAGTTGAGGGCGGCAGAGATACAATCTGCTGGGCTTTCGTCGCTCTGTGCGCAGTCTGTGAGCCTCGATGGTCCCCAGCGCAATTATAGCAGTTGCAGCCCCAATCAGCTGCTGCTCGTCATCCATTTCGTCTTCCTCCATCGCTTCTAGCTGCTGGTTACAAAGTGACGCGTCGATATCCATCGGAACGGAGCCTGGTCGTGGTAGAAGGAGCGCGGACGTGTTGTTATGTTTTGTTTGGGAGGCACAGCGGTGCCGCTTTGGAGGCGTATTTCTTTATTTAATCCTACCTACTTACTTATATTCTTATGGGAACTCGCGGCCATTAGATCTCTGGAGTAAACAGCCCATGCCGACATCTCTGGCACCCCGTAGATATTTCAAGAAAATCGGAAACTCTTATGGGAAGTCAACCAGTCCCTGAATTTTTATACAATTTCTCCAAGACTCCCCCGTTCATACTTTGGCTCCAGACCTGGAAACTAAATTTGATTGAATTGGATAGTGCAGCCGCAAAAGAACAATTCCAAGCGACGACAGAGTGGAATAGAGTGGAATAGAGTGTTGTGGAGGTAAGCAATAGTATTTTTCTAATGTCTCTTAGAGCAGGGAAGCAAGAGCAGAACGCGGAGGAGCCCCTATCCCTCCCCCCGGGCTTGGAGCGCCCCCAATGCCAGCTGAACCTCCCTCAGGCTCGACTTGGCCGCCACTCACAGGTTCGATGAGTCCCCCTGGTGTCTTCCCATGGAATTTGGTCTTGTCGTCCGCGATTATACGGTCGATGTATCTATCCCAAATAAATTGAGGCAAGCAAGAGAAAGCGGAGCAGAGTGAAGACTCACGATTTCCACTTGGGGCCAGTGAGAGATTTGCCTCGGATTTGGATCTCGTTCCGGAAATACTCGTCTACCTGCCCCCAGAAGTCTTCGCCCGCGGCAATGCGACCACCTTGCACCCCTTTCTTTGAGGTGCGGACCTTCTTCGCAGGGGGCGGTGTATCTTCCTCTTCTACTGCTGCAGAGGAGGACGCGGGTTCAGGCTTGAGACCAGGGTGATCAAAAGCAAAACGGTGCTGGTAAGCATGACAATGAGCCGCGAGACGGAAGTATGATGTCTCGCAGCACGCACCAGGATTGCGATGTGTGCGGTATATGTATCAGGAACTTCTATGCCTGCCCCGCCTAGCTTGTACTTGCTCACACAGTCATAGGAGAACTGGGAAAGGGACAACCAGCTCTTGGGATCGATGCTCGCCAGAATCTTGACCGGTATTAGATGAAGGCGAAGGGCATGCAGTACAATGCACTCACTTCTTTCCGCAGTGCGTTACGGACACTCGAGCCAGCACATCTGACTTGAGAGGCAAGAGCTTGCTCTCGAGCAGGGACCCCTGCGACGTTATCGAGCGACAGGGACTCAGGCCGCTTCTTGATTGAGGCCTGGAGGGGATGAGTGAGTGAATGAGTAAAGCATGAATGCCAGAACGCACGAGAACATCAATGTGCATCGTGCTATACACCGTGCGTGAAGGCTCGATGATAACATCTCTCACAATGCCGCGAATATTTTTCTACAAGGGGTCAGGGTGAAGAAAGGAAGGACTGGAAGCGACAGAGACTCACTTCCTGGTCCTTGGTGAAGCTGAAATTACCGTCAAGTCGTATCTTCAAGTCGCGCCACATGCTCTTCCAATCGGAGGGCGTCTCGGCAGCAAGGGCACGGTGTCTTTCAGCGATGTCGGAGTAAGTTACGGCGAGGGCAAAGAGGCGAGTGGCCAGGTCTGCCTGCGTCAAGCCTCCCCCAGCAGAGCCAAGCTGGACACGAACATTAGCGGGGCCATGATATGCGAAATAGCAGACGTACCTGGACGAACTCGTGCAGATTCTGGCGCTGTCTCTCCTCAAGCTCCATGTCCCGGGCCAACGCATCGACAAACAGAGGCTTGATGATAGGACCAGAGAAGGGACGGCCGTATCCATCGTGACCTGGAGGGCTTGGGCTGTAGTTGATTAGAGCAGAGTCGTTTGGATCGCTTCGGCGCTGAGGGGCTGTAGTTGCCGGGGATGACCCCCATCCATTGGATTCATTCGGTAGAGGAGGAAGTTGATAGCTGACGGGAGGGGGGGAAGAGCGACCCCATCCGGCAGGAAGTGGAGGCAGCGGGGATTCGGGTGTGATCGACGGGAGGCCGTTGTGAGACATGGCGAAAATACGGATAGGGGCACAAAGCGGGTGATTCGGGGTCTATCAAGTGCGGTCGGGTCGCTTTTATAGAGTTTCCACGCGTAGCGCGTTGTTTGTTGAGTCACAAACGCTGTTGACGCGTTGTTTTGAAGGTATTTCAAAGATATAAGAGGGAGACGACACAAGTTTGGGCTCCCATCAAAATGCCCGCTTCGACCGAATCAATCAATACAAAATTATCCCCCCGCTTCTCTCCCTTCCCTTCCCTCTCGCATCCAAGGAATGCATCGCTGAAAACGTTAGAGACGCGTAAAACTTCGAGGTAAACATTATCTCATGCAGGACCAATCCCTTTATAACGTTGGCCCTATTGTCGGTGTGCAGGTTATTCTCGTCTGAGCCCTTCGATGGGCAGGGTGCCTTGTGTTCACAGGTCACCGAGACGCAATTCTTTGAACAGTGTGCGTACCTCAGCTCAACTCTTGTTCTATTCACCTGAAAGTCTGATATTCCATCCAGTCGGCGTCGATGTCTCCCGCGTGAAGTCCAGCCCACCGGCAACACCCTTGCGCCGGGCACCTCTGGCTTCGCTCGACAACCTTACAGCCGGATCGTCCCCTCACCCGGCACCCATTGAGGAGGATGCAGAGTCCGACTTCGACCTTGGAGACGATTATCAGAGTGGTACCAACTCTTGGGCACTCAGACCGGAAGAAGACGAAGAGGATCTTTCGCTGGCGGAAACTTGGACTGTGGATAGATATCGGGGTGAAAGTGAGTTACTTTTATCGTGTCCCCCGTTAACGTCGTCACCTTGGAGCTCATGACTTCCAGGCTCAAGTCCTTCTTCAAACTCGGACATCGAGGTCAAAGTTGAGACGGTCAAAGTTGAGACTGCTTCGCGTATGGACCATTTCCTGGATGTCTCTTGCTTTCTGGCTCATTGTTTCCTCAACAGAAGATGTCACGGATCCCCCTTCCAAGTGTGTGGATCTGACTCCGCTCGAGCGGTGGATCATTGAGAGGGTCCGAGAGGCGAGGGAAGATGGGATTTCTGCTGCAGATGGTTTGCGACGCTTGCGCAACAGGTGCTTAGAGCAGGAACGGCGCGAGCTGAATCTCAAGATGCGCGAGTTAGATCTCCTACGTCGCTTGAACGAGATTAACCACTTGTCTAAGAACCTTGACTGATATTTGTATCTTTTTACTTAGTTGAATTACAGACCACGATGCACTGCAGATAAAAATTACAGGACGTCTTCCGGAATGAGTGGATACTTCCAGAGGATGTGCTAAAATAGAAACCATCCCAGTTCCGTGACAGACACACGCCCCACGACGCGTTTCGAGACGCGACACGCGTGCGGTCACGATCAGTCACAGTTCAATTAGCGCGACGACGCGATTTGTTTTGCTCGAAGGGACATTGAGCATAAGGAGACCCATACAGGCAGGAAAACCTGTGATCTATTGCGTACATACATCCATACACATCGAACCAAAGGGAAGAAACACGTCCAATACAATTTAGTCTATGGCAAACCTTGTAATACGGAAACTCGAAGAGGGGTTGAAGCAGAAGTAGATGGTGTGCCTGAAGTAGACTGAAGCAAAGCTCCACATCCATACACATCGAACCAAAGGGAAGAAACACGTCCAATACAATTTAGTCTATGGCAAACCTTGTAATACGGAAACTCGAAGAGGGGTTGAAGCAGAAGTAGATGGTGTGCCTGAAGTAGACTGAAGCAAAGCTCCACGACGCGAGTTGGAGGCCAGCAGCTCTGAAGGAACCGGTTCCCCGGCCTTGCGGGCCTTCAACTCTTTTGCAGCACTGTTGTGCACGACCGTGTCGAAATCCAGAGTCTCGCATTCGACTCGGAATTTCTGCAGATGAACGGCATCCCTCATCTGGGCAGTGTTCAGCACAATGTCATGAACATTTTGAGTGTGAAGGATCTCGGCACGAGTTTGCGCCGTTTTGAACCGTTCCTGGAACACTGTTCGTGCGCCGGTGGGCCCGCAGTTATTATCGATGCAGTTGTGCTGAACATTCACGGTGCAGAGTAGGTCCTGAGACAGGGATTAAATAGTATCATGGGGATTAAGATATCCTCGAACCTTGACGTCGTGCATAGACCATTGGTTTGAAAGTCGGATTGATGGCATACCGTATTTTGTGCGAATCTGGTCGATAGAGGCGCGCTGAAGTAGCACACCATCCGGCTGAGAGGAAAGTATAGCCAGGGAACCAATTTGCTGGATGATCTCCTCTACTTGGGCGACGAAAGTCTGACCGAGGACCTGACGGTCCCGAACGATAACAAAGTTGCCCGGGGCGCAAATGTCGCCGTTGTGGAGTGAGACAGATTTGTTGGTTTGAAAGAAGCCCGCTTTCGCAGCCCAAGCCGGAATATGGAGCCCGGTCAGGGTTGATTGAATCGCCCGAGGATGTTGTTTGTCGTGAATGCACAGTCCTGTTCAGAGTCAGAAGCGGTAAAACTTCGACAATATTAAACTGACCTCCTGTCACGGTTGATTTTTTGTCGAGGCCGAGATAGCTGGTTACAGTAGAGCGCGAGGCAACGAGGCTCTGAGGTCCTGGACCAACAGTCGTCCAATTGTGCTTGCTTGATTGTTGAATGAGGGTTTCCAAAATTATTGCGGGGGTACGAGTGGTTGTGGTGGGAGAGGTGTTTCCGGTGGGGGATGCCGTTGCGGGATGTTGTGGGATCTGGGTTTTCAGCATGAATAATCCGCCGCTAACCAGATGTCGAATTCGGTTTCCCTGCGCAAATGCCCATGCGATATCACGGGAAGGTGCGTGTCGATTGGAGTGAACACTCTTCGCCCGAATGATGGCATTGAAGGATTCGAATGCTTCTGTCGCAAAGAGGATTGTGGGACCGAAGCGACGGATGTGGGCAGGAAGATGAACGAAGATATGGAATTTCGGTTTGTTGAACCAGCGGTTTGTCCACCGAGCCGCGCACAAACGAAAATGCTCAATCTCTTTCGTTAAAAGTGCCTATAAATTGAGTTAGAAAGGTCTATGCTCGCGCGAGACCGTACTCACGATATGGGACTCAACGTCGTTTATCTCGGGCTGCCATATCAAGGGCACGATCTTTGATAACGCCTGCCACGTTTTGAAGCACTCCTCGGAGACGAGATCATACAGAACAAAGGGTGCGACCTGCGCAATGGCCCTGAAATCACGACCAGTCAAAGAACCGGAGTACTTGACGAGGGTTCGTCCAGCGAGGGGCGAGATACCAAGGCCAGCAACGTCGAGGGAGGTAAGCCGAGTGGCAAGCAGTTCCTTTTTCTCGTCCTTCTTGTTGAGCTGCAGTTGAACCACATCACGCCACATGTACTTGACGAATCCAAGAAGAATAACATGTAAAATCTCGACGGGAGTATCTTGATGAGGATCAAGACCTGAACGTGAACGTGAATGTCAGTCGACACCTCAAGTGGGCACTTTCAAGATTTCTTGCCTTTGATTCGCCATACCGGGCTGATGGTAGTTTCCGGAAGTTGAGCCTTTTTCGCATCCAGTGCTGCCTGCTTGGCTGCCACACCTTTCTTGTTTTTATAGGAGTCAAACAGCTGCTCGATGAAATGGGTTTGGTATTTGTCTTTGACACCGCTCTCGGTCTGCGCGGTCTTGACCTTGGTTTTCGTATTCAGGTTGGATGCCTCCGTGAAGTACGAGCGAAGCTTCGAGGTCGTCTCATCTTTGTCTCGCAAGCGCCCAATCTAAGGATGTGAGAATCAACTGAAGGGTTCGGCCGAAATAAAAATATCGGCACCTTCATGAAGGACTTGACGCGTTCCACCATTTGGGCCATCGACTCACGGATCTTCCGTGGTTTCACGCTTTTCGTCTTCGTCTTCCCCTTCCCCTTCCCCTTCCCTTTCCCTGTCTCCGCCTCACTCCCGGCATCGGACGCATCCGAGCCCGCCACACTTTGTACCGGTGAGGGCGGTGGACTGTTTGCTGCACTCCCAGCATCACTGCCCTGCTGCTGGCTCCCGACGTCGATATGGTCGTCATCGTCTCCGTCCATCGCGTCCGTTCCTTTCACCCAGCATGCCCGACAGAATAACTTGCCTCGAAGCCCGATATGGCATGCAAATTCACTTTGCATCGGGTTATCACCGAGCAAAGCCAGGACCTCGGGAATCACAAGGACCGGCTCCTCCTCGAGCATATCCCAAGCCCAGATACCTTCGTCCTGAGCCTGTCTGTGGATGGCGGGGTCAAAAATTGGAATCGACGAACAAGAGCGTAAACTTACTCGAGCTGTTCAACGATGCCATCAAGCATTTCCAATGGCCGGGCGAGGTTCGAAGTACAGAGAAAATGAATGTTGTACTCTTTCTGTGAGTGCTCACGAGGCAGTCCCGCAGGCGTCATCAGGAAGCTATTGTGCTCATTCCATTTTTTTGAGACGTTGCCCGAGGTGTCATCGCAGTACATCCAGATGGGAAATGTGACGACTCGATGGCCCTCCGCCTTGGATCTCCAGCGGTTTCCAAGGACGGGATTGGTATACTTCCAGGGCTTGCTCTGCATTGTGACCGAATCAACCACATCTGTCTGATGTTAACGACGGCTGTAACTCCAACAGCGAGGACTGACCGACGATAAGGGACGGATGAGGCAGATTGTATCGAGCTGCATCGGCTTGAAATGTAACGAAGTCCATGAGGAATTCGGACGCAGAGACTGTGTAATTTTCGGGTTGAAAGATCCGCCAGCCTGATGAGTTCTCTTTCGTCACGACAAGCATGTTCCAGCACTTGGCAAAGAGCTGGCCGTCCCTCATGAACCACCGCACCGGGATTACACACTGCCCATTTGCCAGCATTGCAGGTTCGTGGATGTAATAGTCCTTGCCGGTGATGCGTGCCATTGGAGTTGTACGCTCATCCGCCAGCTCGTTTAGCCAACGTTGACCTTGACGAGCCTCCGAAAGCTTGGGACCGCTATCCTCGGGATAAAAGTGGAGATGCGGTCGAACTTTTGGGTTGGCCATTTCCTATACCGAGATCAAGACCGAGTCTCAACTGATAGAATGCTACAGTACCTGGGCGATTATCTGGGCCAGATTATTGACATAGTACTTGTGGCCGAGCGCCCCATCGTAAGCTATGCTGTCGATGCCGCATATTTTTTGGAGCGCCAAGTTGATTGTTTGCATGGACTTGACAGACGGAACATCGTCGACGTTGTTGACTTTCAGCAGCCAGAGAAACAGGTCCAGCTGACGTTGGGAGAACACCGAACGAGGCAAATGCATCAGAATATCGAGGGTACACGTCTGGAATGGACTTAAATTTGAGAAGGATACGAAAGTTTTGACACTGACAATACGATCGGGCCATGGATACCAGAAGCTTGAGGTCGCGGTAGCGTCCTTGGTACGTGCGCGCTTACGGGCCCGGGCTTCCTCGGGGTTCAGGTCTTCTGTACTCGGGTCACCTTGGCCTGGAATAATCTCATTGTTGGAACTGATTGAAGGGTATATTTGGGACACAATACCTGCAACTTCGGGTTCATTTGAAGTGGGTTCTTCACTGTCTGACCGTTCCTCAAATTCGTCATCGGACATCGGCAGCTCAGCGAAGCGCCCCAGAATTGCCTCGGAGATAGACGCAACTGCCTGTTGGTCTGCAGACATAGCAAAATCGCCCTCGCCGTTGGCTTCCATCAAGTTCCAGTTGATGCCAGAGTGTGGCGGAGGGGAATCAGCCGATGCCTCAGGATATGGCGGCACAGATCCTCCAGTAAGCGCCGAGAGTAGATGCCGGAGGGCGTCATCTGGAATCTGTTTATCCTGAGGGGCTGGTAGGTCTGGCTCCGTCGAACCCGCCGCGGACTCGGAGAGATGCGCCATATGGTTTTTGTGCGCGTCGGTGTCTTCGTGACGCCGACGGTTGTAGTCGTGGCGGGGCCGGCCGTCGTTGCAAATTGTACACATGAACATTTCTTTGCCATCTACCTTGACGGCAAGCCAGACTGGACGCGGAGTGACTTGAGAATAATTGTCGGCCAAAGCGTTGATCTGATGTACGTACCCGGATTCGCATCACCGGCTGCCATCGCAAGCCGAAACGGAAGGGTGCAACTGAGTGTCGGTTGACCGGGAGCAACGGGTTTGGAAGCAATTTGGGTTTAGAACTTGAAAATAACGCGAGAGGAGGCGCGATATGGGTTTGCGCCGAGTCCTGATTCACGTTTGATCTATTTGCAATGTTATGGCTTTGACTTAAAACAATGCTAAACTACGCCTCCGATTCGGACTAGCTACCGCAGGGTAAATCAGCGATCGAGTCTCGTCCATCCGAAGCTCTGGCAGTGTAGTTGTAGCCATCGAAAACGCCCAAATTATGGTCAGAGCTCTGCAGAATATACGAGTCGCTTCATTCTGCGCAGTTTGCCAATGAGACCCAAGAGCGAAAGCAACATAGTAGTCAGCTGTTCTTGAACAACGTTTAGAGCTCAGTGTTGGTGGACTGTTGGCGGCGCAGGTGATCAGGCGGAGACCGACGTAATAGGAGCGCGGGCGGGCATGCATCACCAACAACCGCCTGGCTTTGCCGGTCGTCCAGCACAGTGGAGGCTTCACTGGCAATGGGGTCCTGTGGCACTCACTTCACCGCTCATGCGTCGATGAACAGATGCTCACCGACACCGTCCATCCTGTCCCGAAGCAAGCGCGTCGAGGCGAAATAATCAGACCAACGCTCGCTCGCGCGCCAAATCCACTCTAGCTGAGACGAGACCCAGTCGAGACAGTCTCAGCCTGGTAGCGAGGTCCGAGTACTGGAGGGTTGTTTCAGAACAACGCCGGCATAGTGACATAGCGAATTCGGAAAGTGACTTTTTTAGCACACACCCCTCTCCTCCGTCCATGGTCAAGAACACTCTCACAATCCGTCTAACGGAGGCCGCAATCTTCCTTCGAACCACAGAAAACAATGCCCGCCGCCGCAATGGCCACACCATCTCGGACCCGCAGCCGGGCATGCTCAGAGGTCTCCTCACCCTCACTATAGGTCCGCACGACAGGCCACTACTCGGCGACGGCTGACGCTTTCAAGGTATCTAGTAAAGCCCATAAAGATAACCAGCATCGACTTGGAACTCCAGGCTAAAAGCGCAACTTCATGGCCAGAGGGCAAGCTCTATTTTGATTACCCCGTTTTCTCCTTGGGCTTATGCCGCGTCCCGACTCCTAGGCATTGGCGCGCGACGGGTAGATATCCAGGAGGACCACAAGGTTTTTTCCGAGTCCATCGTCTTCTTCCGCGCAGGGCCTGCTCCCCGCCGCAATGCCTCGGTCGGCCCCGGTGTTGATCCCTCACACCACGACGATGATCTACTCTATGACTCGTCCCAGCCTGCGACTCCGCGCCACGATGACTTTCAGCCGCCCATGTCCGCTCGTGCTGCGCGTCGTGTCAGTGCCGACTCGTCGTATTTCCACAACCTTGGCGCGTATGAAACTGAGCCGCCGATCCCTCCATACACCCCGTTACCACCATCGACGCCGACGTCTAGCCACGCGAGCCCCTCCGCTCCTCACATGACGCGCCTGGGAGAGCACCCTGCCCACGCGCTAGAGGATTTCCGCAACGCGCTAAGGGCGGGCTTGTCCTCGGCTCATAGTGCGTTGCGTTTTGTTTAGTAGCTATTCCTTCGGCTGACCGTTAGCAGGCACCTCGGGTGACCGCTCACCCAACCCCATCCCGTCGTCCGCGTCGTCCCTCTACGAGCGCGACGAGTCGCTGTCGCGACGGCCCAGCATGGATCTCGCAGAGGTCGACGAGGACCGCCCCAATGTGCAACCGCAACCGGGAAGTAGCAGCCCTAGCCGGGACACGCGGGGGCGCCGCGCGCGGTTCAGCTTGACGAGTGTATCGAGCATACTCAGGGACGTCGTGCACTCCCGCTCCCCGAGAGTTTCCAAGGAGCGATCCGACTCCAACGGGCGTGGTCGGCCTCGGGAAAAAGCTGTCGTGCGGGAGGTGGACTCTACGTCCAAGGAGCGCTCAATGCTCGACAAGATCACCAAACTAATGGAAGACGGGCCCGGGAAGGAGAAAGAAAAGGAAAAGGGAAAGGAAAAGGAACAATCGGATAGTTGGAAGGAATTTAAGAAAGGTACGACAAATTCCTTGCACCCAGAGAATTCGCGTATTAACCCACGCAGGAACGTACACATTCCCAATTTCATTCGCAATCCCTCCGAATTCGCCGCCGTCGATGGATTGCAATTATGGGACCGTTGTCTGGCGGCTCAAGGCGAATGTGCACCGCCCCGGCGCGTTCGCCTCCCGGCTGCATGCCGTTCGCGAGGTCATCGTCATCGCCGCCCCGATAGAAGACGATGCTGAGGAAACAGAGAACATTATTGTCGAACGGCACTGGGAGCAGCAGCTCCAATACCTCATTTCGATATCTGGCCGAAGTTTCCCTGTCGGAGGTATGCTTGCCTTCATCTTGGGGGATTTTCATAGACTCAACGCGTGTTAGGCGTGGTGCCCGTATCACTTACCCTGATGCCCATGGCAAAAGTCAAGATCCACCGGCTCTCTATTTACTTGGAAGGTTCGCACCGGTTTTATCTGTACCGGTCTCAGTTTCCGACCAAATCCTCGCAGAAAAAGTGGACTATTACAGTCAGATGAAGCGCCTCGCGCGCTCGGACCCCGTTATGCGTCTGCAGCTTCTCTCGATCAAGTGCGACGACAAGACCGGCGGGCACATCTTGCCACTTGACTCCGACGACGTCGATGCGCTTAAAAAATCGCCGCTCATCGCGCTCACGGTGCCAGGGGACGACCTCTCGCAGCTTGCGTCCGAATGGATGGGCCCGGGGCCGTGGACCTTCCACCAGGAGCTGCAACTCCCCCAATCGTGTTCCAGACTCCGCTTCACGAACAAGAACAAGCGGAGCAACATGACCGTGGTCCACGTCCTCAAGTGTGTCATGCGGGTCGAGCGCGGGGACGACATCGCGATAGACCCGAAGACGGGGAAGCGCAAGCTGTTCGACATTGTCGTGCAGACGCCGGTGCATATTCTTTCGTGTCGGTGCAATCCGGAGTGGATGTCGCTTCCGCAGTATTCCACCTCGTTTGAGGACCCCGCGGCGGCTGCGCCGAGCTGTCCCTGCGAGGCACTGCGGCGGCCGGCACTGGAGCGTATGGGGACACACAATTCTTCGGATTCGACTGCTAGTGCGGCGGAGACGAGCCCGCTGGCGGGTGCGATGCCGTCTTTGCGTGGCCCGGATACGCTCTTGGCGCGTAACAGGCAGTTTGAGCGCCTTGTTTCGGGGCAGGAGAGCGAGCTCGGCGAGGCCCCGCCGGCGTATGCATGAGAACGGCTTCCCGTTAAGTTATTTCACTCAAAATAATACATACAAGGTGTATCTCCGCGTCTATTAATGCATTAGGTGTATGAGGTTGGTAGATAATACAATTGAGTTGGGTTTCGTCGCAGTCGTCTAGTAGGGGTTGGGTCAATCCTCCCTGATATTGGTGGTGAGCAGTGGTAGGAAGCGATGGAAAAGGACAGCGGCGTACTCGGGCGTCTCTCGGTGCATGAAACTATCAATCGCGGCAGAAAAGGCAGCAAACAACAGGCCGCCGCCAAAGGCGGCTTTTGGACCGGAGGACCTGGCAAGCGCTCCTCCAGTCAGGAAGCCAGCCCCGACGGAATTATACAGGTCGTTTTTGGCGCGGTACTGGATAGAAGTTCGTTCCGTAAGCACGCGCCGCCTAGCAAGGACGTACACAGAAACAAAATACGCGACTGCGCGACTGACCGAGTCCAGAATGCATTCAAAGCACGCATACATGGCTGCGACTTTCCCGAATCCCTTCCCGCTCGACCACATTGTCTTCCCGGTGTCGCGGAGGATGTCCCGCGCGCGCTGGGCGGTGCCCGCGTGCTGCCGCAGCAGCGGGTCCTCGTAGCTCATCGAGGTGGTCATGAGGGAGAACACCATCCCGATCGCCACGCCTAGCAGATGCAGATATAGATAATGCGTTCTGAATTAAAGTGGTCTTTTTCCATGGCGGTGGAGAGCGCTGTGAGGGGCGCGGACGTACCTGCGCCGCCGGCCATGGCGGTTTTTGCGGGACAGGACATCATGGCCTCGCTCATGAACATCTCTACCCGCTTTTGCTGCCGGACGTTCGCGACGTCCTCGGGCGTGTAGCCTGCCGGTACGGGCTCCTTGCCCTGCGCATACGGGACTTGGCCCGGGAACAGGCTGGTCATTATGATTTTCGGCGAGGGAGGAGGGTATAATGTATTTGCCCTTGTTGTGCGGCGCCTTCAGTCGCGCCTAATCCAATTCCAACTTGGGCTTGGACCGCGATGAGTGGCCGACCGCAGTGGAGTATACGCGACCTCCTCGTTGGGATAGACAAGGAGGTCTACGACAAGGAGTTTGAGGAGCCTCCGCGTGGAACTGTCCCCCTCCAAGGCGCAGACGGCACTGAACAGGCTACAACATGGGACGAGCCCTCTGTCTATGTCAAGGTCCCCGAGCGGGCGATTAACAGGATTCTCGAGCTCGAGCCGCATCTTTTCACCGAGGAGGAGCGTGCGTTTATCAAGGGTATCGGTGCATTTGAATGTATGCTCCTATGTTTCCGCTTGCTCTCCTCGACGCGTGCTGACGACAGTCCAGACCACCCACGGTTCACGCTTTTCCGCTTGTATGTTGTTCGATGGCTCTTGTTTTCGAACCTAACCTACCTACTCCGTGTTTCCTCAGGAATAGACGCAAAACTGGAAAATGGCATCGGCTCACAAGTCTCACCAAGCGGCCAGGCTACGTTAGCGAAGTCGGAGAGCATGGGCTGCTTGATGCGTTTGAGAAATTATCGGCGCTGCCCAAGCCTGCACCCCAGTCTATCGAACTCGACAAGAACGGAAACGAAATAATCGACCTGAGCATGGACTCCGACGACGAGGATGCCAGTCCGCCGACGCCGTCTCCCACCGTGCCCGTTGCCGATGACGTTGCCGATGAAGTAAGACTCGACTACTACTGCAAGTCTGCGGAAGACCTAAAAATCTCCGATGGTCTCCACATCCTCAACGCGCCTGAAGTAAAGTCATTATGCGACACCCTGAAGATAAAGTGTACCAAAATGACTGTAAGCCTGTATTCCATCGTTTCAACTCCTAGCATTAATTTGTACATCACAGAAAGACGAAATGATCAGCGCTCTGATCAAGTGTGCAGCTGGCCAGACTGTACTTTCATTCCCGTCGGGCTCCAAATCCAAGGGCAAGGGCAAGGGGAAATCTTCCAACCCCAAGCTTCGTCAGACGACCCTATCTTGGGCTCGGCCCCAAGTTGGCAAGAATCAGACGGGTCTACTGAAGAACTTGATGTTGAAGGCGTTAGGTATGTTGGTTGCTTTGGCCCGGGCGACCCTCGATTGACGCCTTCTCCAGGCAATACCATCATGGTCAACCCGCATCTGTATACACTCATGCTACGCTTGAGCATCATCTGGCACCGGAGGTCGGTTCCTCGCCCTTTTGCCCATTGTATTTCGCTGACTCTATCGCAGTACCGAATACCCCGAGCAGCTCTTCCACCCTGCTCTAATGGCGGGATTTAACAAACAGGTTTATGCCACATACGACCATGTTCGACATCCCGACATCTGGGAGACGTGCGAACAATATCTCGAGTACGAGAAGGGGCTCCAAGTCGAGGCTATAATCGACGAAATCCTCAAACCGGACCCCAAGAATGCCGGCGCTACCAAGACGCCCGGAGCTGTCGTTCCGGAGAGGCTGCTTACACCTGCCACGCCCGGACTCGACTTCCTACGGCGTTTGACGCGTGCGCGTACTCCCAGCGTCCAGCCTGATGGGGCAGCACCAGACGACGACGAGGGTACCGGTAGCCAACGAAATGCCCGATACATCAAGCAGATCCTTGAGGCGCACGCGCTGGCAAAGTGGAGAGAACTCGTTGAGGCGGAATCGCAACGGGAGACGCCGCGGAAACCTGCCTTGGAGCGACTCGAGGCTGGTAAGTTCCCCCAATTCCTTCAATTATGACTACGAATCCTCACGCGCGCAGGATACGTATACACACGGATAATCCGCAAGTGCTCCGCCGCCCTCGCGACACTGAAGGAGTTCGACGATGAGAAAAAGCTCCTGGATCAGCTGCTCCAGCAACGCTTCTGGCGCCGAGGCTCGCGAGGCAACTGGTACGACAGACGGGCGTTGATCCAAATGACCTATCTCTTCAAGAACGAGGGGATCAAGGACATGAGCGTGATTCGCGACGCGCGAACCGGACTGCAAGAGGCTTTAGCCGATGACGACACCGCCACCAGTATGTCTCAATCGGCCACTGTCGGTTCCGCTGGGCTGATGTAGACGCGAAGTTTCGCGACCGGCTCTTATCCGTCGACTTGAGCGCGTGGAGAAGATGCTCAAGCTCAAGACCGAAGAGAGGACCCAATTCGACGATCTGGCTCTCCAGAAGGCGGATGAGGTGGAATTCACAGCGGTTCGGGTCTGGGAGCATCCCGACGCTCTCAGGCTCGACAGTAGCGGCAGGGTGAAGGGCAAGGAGAACAAGACCGCCGCAGGTTCGAGCATCGCCCGGTACCTGGTGGGATCGAAGGTTGAAAAGCCAGATGTTGTCGAGGTAATGCTCCTTTCCTCGACCTGGTGCAGTATCTAACGCGTTCCCAGCCCAAGAAGTGGAAGTGGACAGGCAAGCCCCTATGGCAAGGCAACGAGCAGACCATCAATGTCGAGGAAAGGGCACTCGAATATTACGCCGAACGTGGATTTAAAGGGTTCGCTCCTTTCATCTACTGGTCATTCTCCCGCCTGACCTTCTTCATCAGGTTCCACTCGGAGACCCAAATCTTGACGACGCTGTTCGGCCTCCTCTTCTGGGATATCATCTTTGCGCCAGTTCTCGGCGCCTTTGAGACACCATGGCAGCGGGGGCCTTTGGATCTCATGGATGATTCATTTTATTACGCGCGCCAGGATCTCATTGAGGCTCGACTGGCTGCAATAAAGGCGGGTGAAGGCCACTCCATCCTCGAGGGCAACGACAAGGAGCATCGCGAGAAAAACACCTGCTGCATCGGCGTCAACTGGGAGATGTGCGGCCGGGATGACCTTCTCGAGATCGTCGAGGTTCGTCCCGAATGAGATGTATGCCCCAACGCTCACTTGCTAATTTCGTTGCCAGTGCATGGGGGGCGACGTCCTCTCGTCGATCTGCCGCCTGTTCTGCGAAGACTATCGCGGTCGGAGCAGCGGCGTTCCTGATCTCATAATCTGGAACCCCGACACGAAGGAGTGCAAGTTCGTCGAAGTCAAGGGCCCCGGGGATACCCTTCAGGAAAACCAGAAGGTCAGTCTCACCATTCTCCCAAGCTGACCTCCTTGTTCTAAGCCCTTGACAGCTTTGGTCGGATGCCCTGCTCACCGCCAAGTGCGCCGTCGAAATATGTCATGTCCGGGACTCCAAGGCGAAGCCCAAGGTCAAGAAGGAGAAGAAGGCTCCCAAGCCGCGCGCGCCTCGTGCGAGCACGTCAAAGGCGAGGAAGGGCAAGGCGAAGGCGGCTTCGGTCAAGCCCGAGTCGGAGGTGGAAGAAGAGGAGGAGGAGGAAGAAGAGGTTCAGCCTATGGTTGTGGACGACGAGGAGGCATGGATGCCTTCAACTGCAATGAAGCCTGTGCCGCCCAGGGACCAGAAGCGGCGGCGTCGGGTGGTTGATGAAGACGACGAGGACGAAGACGGAGACGACCAGCTGCCTGTGTTCACGTCGCAGCCCACCAGCAGTCATCATCCGCCTCCTGCTATCGCCCGCAAACGGCGTTCAGACAGTCCGTCGGTCCCATCGAAGAAGCGGAGGACGACGATTTAATTGCTTCATCTCATCCTTATTATTTCTAACCTATCTTGTGTTCTAATGTACCGCTCATGTTGTTTTATGAATCGGAATTAATGCACCGTGTAGTACTGAATTATTCAAAGGAGTGGAGAACTCAAACAGGACTCGGCGGCTTCTTTTCCTTCTTCTTCTTCTCCTCCAACCGCTTCACCAAGACGGCGGTGCAGCTTTCCAGCGCCTGCAGCTCCGCCAAAGTCGCGTCTCCCCCCGCCGCCCACCGAATCTTGAGATTCTCGTCGATGAGGTAGACGTACCCCACCATGCGGTTGGTGCACCCCATCGGCTCGCGCAGATACTCCATATTTTGCGTCGAGAGGAGGCAGTTGCCGTACAGCTCCCGCGGGACCTTGTCGCGCAGGTTCCGGAGGAAGAGGTTCACGACGAGCGCTTTGAGGACGTTCTCCTGGATGTTTATGTGCACGCGCTGGTAGAGCGGGTTGTCCTGGAAGCGCGGGTGGACGGAGTTGATGAAGCTTTTGGTTTGCAGCTGGATGAGACGCACGGCACGTTCATTCAGTTTGTGTACTATGAAGGAGAGGAGCACACTCACCACAGACAGCTCCGTGGACTCGATCGCCAAAAGCGTAATCTTGCCGTAGCACATGAGCGTCGTGTGTTTCTGCTCCTTCTTCTCGAGGTCCTTGCCCTTTATGTTGGGCAGGTATAGCGCTTTCTGGGTGGGCCGACGTCAAATGGCGCTGAGGAGAACAGCCAGCACAAGAATGGGAATGGGACGCACGTCCTCGCGGATGAGCACCTCCGGCGCGATCCAGGTCTTGCCCATATGCCCCGGGTGGATAATCGTCAGCGCATCGGAGTAGTAGCCCTTGTTCAGTTGCTTAATCCTGCGAGCGGGCATGAATCAGACATCTCCGGCGCCGCCAAAGGCTGCATGCAAGGGCACGGTTTACGGACAGATGCTTCCGCTCCTCCAATATTTTCTCCTCGTTCAGCCAAATATCCTTGAACCGCTGTATTCGACTCTGCTTCGTGAGGCTCGGGCGTTCTCGTACGCCCAGTGGCCGGTCCAGCACGCGCAGCGCCGGTATAGCGCGATCTGGGGGTTTGCGCGCGGTGGACGCCCATCGCGCGACGCCGGGCTCAAGCTGGTTTTCCGACGCCCATTCCGCGATGGTGCGCGGAGGCTGAGAGGGGGGCGCCGCTTCGCCGTCGGAGGATTTTGCGGAGGTGGAGTAGTGGTATAGTGTGGTGCGCCCCGGGCGCGGGCGCGGGAAGCAGCATTCCGAGCGTCGCAGGAATGTGCGGAAGCAGGGGGGTCCGGGAGAGAGCATTGAGCGCCCACGTGCAAAGTCGCGTCCATCAAGTTCGGCAGAAATTGTTTATTGGTGGTATATTATTTGAACAGATATTACAGGAAGACCCATACAGCGCCCCCAAGGCTAACAGCAGTCGATACAGAAGTTACTACGCCCACCGAGACGGGATTCTGCCCCCAAGCAAAGGCGAGGATGCCTAGCAGCGCGAGAGAAAACCCCGCAAACGTCAGTAAGATGCACAAATTGTGGCATCGACTGAGCAGATGAGTAGGAGGCTTGCGGTCGAAAGGCCCTATCTGCTCCAGATGCGGATTCGTTGTCCAAACCGGCTGCAGGGGCGAGTACTGGATCAAAGACTGCGAGGTCTGCGGTCGTTTAAGGGAGGACTGGTTTGGGTTCGGGGAATCATGGCTGTGGTCTCCCGGCGCGAGACCAGCTTGCGTGCTTTCCTCCTTGGCTTCCTTGAGATTATAACGCACGAGGAAGAAGGCTGCCAGGAAGGATATGATCGCTGTGGAAGGTTGAGTAAATTATTTACTTCACGTTGCAAGTCGTAACGCACCCGCCCAGATATGAAGCACAAGGGCTCCGGTGAAGGATGCGTTGGCGACTTGGACGCTAGCAGAGTCAGATAATCCCGTCACTTGCAGCATCCCTGCCTCGGTGGAAGCGAAGAATGTCGTCTGACCGAGGGCGTTAGGAGATGAAGGGCGGCGGCGACGGGCGTACTATAACGGAGATTAACTGTAGACGGTCCATCCAAGATTGAGCAAGGTCCTTTGCTGCTTGTCGCCGGGCTTTTTCATCCTCGGCGTTCTGGGTGCTTTGCGCCGCTGTGCAATTCCTGGTCAATACCAGCACCCTGACCTCCTGCAGGAGTGAACATACAGCGCATCTTGGGCGGTGGGGGTACCGAGTCTCCTTTCCCTTCCTCTGCGCGCTTCGCCTCATTACCGTTTGCCGGCTGCGTCTTCTCCGAGGTAAAATCGCTGGCTGGAGCCAAATGAGGGGTTTGCGACGTGTTTAAGGACAGAAGACACACATTGGCTCTGAGAGTTGCTTGCTTGCATTGTGCAGGTTGAGGATCACAGTGAGGAGAGAAAGCAACAAGACTGCGGTGTATATATGCCAAAAATGGCACTAATGACGCAAGATGTAGGCCTCTTGATTTTGGTGCGGTCCATACTAGCTGCTTCATAGGAATGGCCAGGTTCGCGTACATGGTGGTCGAGGTTCAAGAAATATTTGATCCTTCAACGGAACAAATTCCTTAGACTTGGCGTCCGGTGGTACAAATTAAAATTCTAGGAACGGCATGTACAAAGAGAAAAAAAGGCATCGGTTCGCCCTCAGGACACGACCGACGCAATAAACTGCGCCTCATAGTTGAACGCAGTCACCGCCTCCATATCCGCATCCCGATCCGCCCTCCACTCCCTCCGCTGCAGCTCACACGCAAGGTCGCTAAAAGCCTTCGCACAACATCGGTGTCCCCCCGGGTAGGCGAAGAATATCTGGCGGTGCGTGAAGATGGACTCGATGTATTCGCCGCCGGTGGTGGGAAAGGTTGTTGCGAGCTGGGATTGGATAGCCTGCAGATACGCGCATCCTTGAAATGGCGGCTCGGAGTTTAGTTTCGGGTAGGCCGAGGTCGAGGCGGCGGACTGCCAGTGGGGGTAGAGATGAAAGGTTAATGCTAGAGACAGTGCGCGGGCATACGTGGGGTGCCTCTGACATGCTTGAGTCTTCGTTGTCGGTTACGAGTGCCAGCGTGTTTAGTTCTGGGCTTTCCTGCCTCCGAAAAGTATCAAACAGAGAGTCGACGATGCAAGTGCAAGATAACGCACTGTGTTCGCGGGGCGCCCGAGCTTCATCCTGAGCAGCAACTCGCAGAGATCTCCTTCCGTGGATAACTGATAGTTGAAAGCAAGTCAGCTCAGTTCCTGTCCGGCAAGAGAACAGCCTATTCACCTGGTGCATGGTGAGATTCGCAAGGGGGGTTGGATGGATGGTGGGTGTATGCAAGCCCTATAAGAGAACGGACACGCTTCACCCTGGCTGGCGATCACAGGACGTGGAGGCCTCGAGGCACGACCAGCAAAGGATCCGATAGCAGCATGCATGATCCGTCATAATCACCTGCGGAATCAGTCCTCCGTGAGCAAGGAAGATTGGCGAGCGAAATCGAAGATAGATAGAGAGAGAAATCAGAGAGAAGATAACGTCCGCGAAAGCAGACGGCGTCATTCGAGGGCGCTTGGACGAGATATCGCAAGCCTCTCGTCCAGTTTTTTTTAATAAGATACAACGGTTTTCATCCAAAAGAAAGAAAAGCAAAAGCGGAGAACTAACCCGTTTAGAAACACTCCGTCTTTAGAACATATGCACATTGAGGCAGAAGGACTTTGTGGGCTTCCAGGAGGCTGGTATGCTGGTGAAGCACCGAGGAGATAGTCAGGACAAAAGGCCGATCCGGGGAGACCATAGCTGGCGCGTCACTTGCGGGCGGTGATGGAAGTTTGAGTTGAACGCGAAAGTTGTAGCTGAAAGTGATGGCATCAATTTTGCCTGGAACTCTAGCCCTCGAAAAAATTGCAACCACAGTTCGAGGACAGTACACTAGACACTGCACGGAACTGAACAAAATGTACAAGAAATACAGCTAGTAAATACATTTAAATTTTTAAACTCTCCGGTGGCGGTCAATCAGTTATCGCCCAATGTTTCCAAAAGTCGTGTCCCCCACGAAGCTCGTCCCCAACAGCAAAATAAGTCCACGGCACCGCGCCCTGCAAAATCTCAGGCTCCCACCCGGCGGTCAGCGATACAATCCGCTTGTCCGATATCCGCCAGTTTTCCCAAAAAGTCATGGACCCAGGCGACCGCCAACGCCCATGGTTAGCCGCAGGCGGCGACGTCGATATAAAATCCGGAAACCCATACTCGTTCTGCTCCACCAGCGTATTCCACCCCGCGAACAGCACCACCAGCCTGCTATCCACCTCCGCTACGAGGCTGAGCGCGCGGCAGATGCAGTCGGCGCTGCAGAGGCTGCACAGGGCGCGGGTCGGATTCGGCCAGCGCGCGGGGAAGACGCTGACGACGAGCATCTGGAGCGCGGGGCGGCTCGCGAGGATGGCGCGGATCTCGCGCACGAACACGCCGTCGTTGGGCGTCACCTGCGACCGCAGGCTCACGCGGCGCGCGAGCGCTAAATGGGTCAAGTTCTGCAGGGCGCCGAAGAACTCGAGCGTGGCAAAGGGCGAGTTCCACCCCGACCCGGGCTCGCATACGCGCAGGTGCGTGAGCTTCTGGCAGAGCGGCGCCGCGGGGCTGTCCACGGCCTGCGCGAATTGGGGATCCCACTCAAAGGGCGTCTCGGCGTCGAACTTCTGGAGCGTCACTTCGACGAGCTGGAGGCCGGAGATGACAGGGGCCGCGAGGATTCCTGGGCGCGGGAGGACGAGAACTCGCAGCGCCGTGCAGGCCCCCACGATTTCTTCGAGCATAGCGCGCGTCTCCGAGGTGTAATCCAACCTCGACGTTAGAGCCAGGGTCCGGACGTGGCTCAAAAGGTGGTGTGATGAATCCCGACCCTTTGTGTTTCGGACGGTACGGTGAAAGAGCACGATGCGCAAATGGCGGTCCAGAGTAACCGTCTTGTAGAATATCTTGCACACGAGCGCATGGAACTGCTTGGATACGACTGCGAGAGCGGTGGCAGGAGCGACGAGGAGGGCGAACTCCATGATCTCGAGGCCGATTTCGGTGGGGATGGCGAGCAGCGGGGAGCGGCGCGACGGCCCCGGTGCGACGGGCGCCACTTTGCCCACTGGCATTGCGCGGGCTCTGGTTTTCCTCTGTACAGGAGGAGCGCGCGTCCGTACCTGCGGACTTGGAGCAGCCTGAGTGCGGGTGTTCAGTGGCATGATGGACTGGAGAAACGGGTGAGGTCGATGAGTGTTCATGTATGTTGGAGGGCACTTTGTATGCGGTAAAAATCCCCCGACCTGTGTTCCCGACCTCGCAGAAAGTGAGAGTGAGTGGTCAAAGTGACCGTTAGGAAGGATCAGCGGTCGCGTCCTATATTTGGCCTTTGCCCTCGAGGCTTTTTGGCCCGGATTGAGTTCAACAAAGCCAGATTTTAATTCCCAAAGAGTCGTCTCGACTCTTCGAGGTAAATGTCTACGACGGCCGCACTGGCACGACTGTAACTCTAATTCTTCTATAAGTTCTCTATGTTTTTAACTGCCAGATCCCTCTGCCAAACTATCTTCTCCAAGTCTATCCCACTCCGTCCTTGCCCGTTCCCAAAAGTTAAAACGCCCATCCGAGTGCACGGCCCGTGAAGCGGGCAAAGAAACTGTATCATCAGGCGACCCAGGGCCATCTAGCCCCGCCGCAACCAATACCACCCGCTTATCAGCTTCCGCTACCTGCGCCAACGCCTCCCAGATACTGCTGGACGACGGAGCCACGGTCTCGTCGATGTAACGGGGCCATTGACCGGGGAAGATGCGCACAACAAGCATCTTCAAGTTTGGCCGATCTGCGAGGAGGATGGACACCTCGTCGACAAAGATTTGGTCGTTCTCTACGTTGGCGTCCATGCGTCGGGCGAGGGCAAAGTGCGTGAGGTGGGGTACGCCGCCGAAGAAGGCGAGGATGGAGAGGGGCGAGTGCCAGGTGTCTCCGGGCTCGGAGATCCGCAGATGCGTGAGGGAGGACGAGAAATGCGCGGCCGGTGCGGAGACAGCGCTGTCCCACTCAAAAGGAAAGGTGGTGTCGAAGGACTGGACGGTCACCTCACTGGGCGAAGCGGCGCGTTGTGGGCGACGCGATGAGAGACCGGTGAGCAAGGTGGGGAGAGGAATGGAGAGGGCATGTAGCCCTGTGCAGGAAGCGAAAATGCGTTCTAGTTTCATTAGGATATCGGGGGAGTGCAGGCGCCATGGCTCTACAGTGACCGCGAGGGTCTTGATATGGCTGTCTAGAAAATCGGGGGATTTCGCCCTGGCGGTCCGAGCGAATAAAGATAAGCTCTCGACGGAGTTTAAGACGACATGTCGATATATTATGGTGGTTATTAGAGAGTTGAACGCCTTTGAGACCGCCGCAAGGGTGCTGAAGGGGGTGTGGGTCAACCCCAGCTCTAGTATCTCCAGCCCGAGTTCGGTGGGGATATCGAGCAGCGGGGCAGGTTTGGATGTCGCGACGAGAACCAAGGACAGTCCGCGGGGCCTGACCCTGCGAGTGGAGGACTGCAGCTGGGTTATCGTGACGGACATGGTGGTGTAAGACAGAGAGAGAGCGGAGATCATTGAGTCACTAGAAATAGTTAACCCGGATGTGCCGGGTGAAAACGGCAGGTAAATTCGTCGCGACCCATTCGCACCCGCAGGGCTTTTCACGGGTGCGTGTCAAGTGCGTGTACGGGTAAAGCGTACCTGCGGGCAAGCTCATTCAGCCTCCAACCGTAATAATCCGTGGCCGTCACCCTGATCAAAATCCGCCATAGTTGACCCGGGTTTCCCCGCCGATCCAGCCGGGTTAACCTAGATGCACCGATAAGGCCGCCTCAGAGCTGAAGGCCATCATGGTTCCAGACCCGCGCTAAGTAAAGGGTTTGCGGAGGCTTGAAGACAAGAACAGAACTAAGGTGAGAGTTGAGAGGAAGCAGCAAAGGTCACTTGAGAAATCAACAGTCGAAAATAACGCGTGCTGGGCGCGTCTTGGACGTAACATCCATCACAACCCAGTCACTGGCTTCCTCTGTCTCCTTTGGTGTTCCTCTGTCCTCCTGGTGTCCGGCGGTCGCGCTCGTTGGCCCGATAGGCATTCTCAGCCGGGATTTCTTGATGCACGCGCCTCTCGTCGTACTTCTGATCTCGCATCTCCAGCCTACAACAATACTTATAGCCAGCTGGTCTTCCCTGCACATGGATTACGCGACTTATTCATTATCTGGACTGCCTCCAAGACCATCTTCAATGTCGCGAACAGCCCGGAATCAACAACATAAAGATGCATGTACTTAAAGGCAACGCTCCCGTTTCGCGGGTCTCAAGTGCATCCCGCACCTCCCCTCAACCATGTCTCGCGTGGCCGTCTACTACCAGACCCAATATGACAAGAGCATGCCCTCCAACTCGGCCTTTGGGCACTACGTCTCGCCCCTCCCACTGTTGAGCGTGATCACCCAGTCAGTATTTTATTATAGTGCACTGCACTGGGATGCCGCGCTGCCATGCTCACCCCCTCCCCCGCAGCCTCTTCCTGGCCGCGTTCCACATCAACACGGACCGCAGTGTGCATTTGAACGACAACGTTCCTGAAGCGCCCCTGTTTGCCCAGATGTGGCAGGATCTCGGGGAGATGCAGGCCTCTGGCGTCAAGGTCATCGGTATGCTCGGCGGCGCAGCACCCGGCACCTACACCCTCCTCTCCGCCACGAACTTCAACACCTACTACCCAATCTTATCGAACTACATCTCCGAGTTCGTCGCCCTCCACACAGCCGCTAACCACATACCCATTTGACCCCACCGCGTTAATAGATTCAACCTCGACGGCATGGACCTCGACGTCGAGCAGTCCACCCCCCTCTCCGTAATCGAAAACCTCATCACGCACCTCAAATCCGACTTTGGCGCAGACTTCATCATCACGCTCGCCCCCGTCGCCACCGCCATGACCGAAGGCTCCAATCTCTCCGGGTTCGACTACGTCGCGCTCGACGCGCAGATGGGGGGCAGCATCGCGTGGTACAACGCCCAATTCTACTCGGGCTTTGGGAGTCTGTTCCCTGATACGCAGTATATCAATATTATCAACGCGGGGTGGGATCCCAATAGGCTTGTGGCGTCCGTGCTCACGAGCCCGGCGAATGGGGGTGGGTATATCAGCCCCGACCAGGTGGTGAGCAGCGTCAAGGACCTCGCAGCCAAATACGGGTTCAACTTTGGGGGCATTAACGGGTTGGTCTCTTTCTCCTCTTCACTGGACGACCGGTTGACCTTGTTACTTACAGTTGGGAATACTTCAACTCGAATCCCGACCCGACCCAGCCCTGGGAGTGGGCTCAGGAGATGGCCGCGGCGATGGCCAGCGTGACCGCCTCCAAGAAGGCGCTGGAGGCGGCGCAGGAGAAGGAGAAGCGCTCAGCAGCATCGCGCGTGTGGATGCAGAGCAGCTTGTAAGTTGTAAGAAGTAAGCGTCGATTCAGAAAGAAAGAACAAATGTAGTAACAGAACAAAGTGATGTTGTATGTCCCCGTCAGCGTCAGTGAACTTGAAGGAGCTCAAAACAGAATCGAAGTCGAGAAGAGGTCAAGCCCTTGAATGCGGCGGTGTCTGCTTCTCAGAGGACCTCCGGGTCGCGTTCCCCACGCATGGAAATAATCATCTCGCATTTAAAGGGTGCATGTCATGGATTGGACGTGTATACAATGTACACTTCTTCAGTTCTTCAATTCATACTTACTGGATCAAGCCTTCTTGGGCCCCCACACCAGCCGTCCCTTGACCCACGTACTGACGACGTTCCCCTGCCGGTCGAGCACGACGAGGTCCGCGTCCGCGCCCGCCCGGAGCGTGCCCTTCATGTTCTCGATCCCCAGGCACCTAGGTACGAATTGATGAACAGACTGATACTAGGACGTGAGGGAGGGGGAGAATGGGCGGAGACTTACTTGGCAGGATTGAACGTCGCGCACTTGATCGCCTCGCCGAGCGAGCACCCCGTGAAGCGCGAAAAGTTGCGCACGCACTTGTCCAGCGTCACCACGCTGCCGGCGCCAGGCGCGTCAGTAACTCTAGGACCCCTCGCTGATATGTTACTGATTAAACACGCACCTGCCCGCGAGCGTATTCGTCCCCTCGAGATAGAGCTTATCCCCCTCCTTCACGAACTTCTTCCCGTCGCGCCACTCGTGCACCCCGTCCCGCAGGTTTGGGTCCAGGATCTTCATCGCTAAGCACGGGTAAACATAAGTTAACGAAGCAAAAACCAACGAGCTATGTTATCCCGCACCGTCGGTGATGAGGATACAGCCGTCCGGGAAGGCCGAGTACGCGAGCTGAATGAATAAGACTGGGTTCAGCTGCGCTCATACAGTTGCGGGGAAAACACTATACTAACCCGCACAGAATTAGGATGCGAGTGAATCCCATCCACGATAATATCGTAATACGGCCGGTCAAAAGTCATATCCGCCACCTGCCCCTTGTCGAGGTGGAACTCGCTCCTGCTCCCTGCGCGGCTCATCACGGGTTTCTGGATTGGGGTGCCGGGCGGGGAGTGGTGGTCGAAGGCCTCGGAGCCGACGCCGGATATGGTGTGCGCGGCGAAGGAGTCGGCGACGGCGAGGGCGGCGAGGTGTGGGGAGGCGCCGAGGAGGCCGATGATGGAGGGGTCGCGGTGGTGCAGCTGTGGCATGGCGTTGAAGAGATGGGTGATGAGCCGTGCGCCTTGCATCACGGCGGTGGTCGCGACGTCGGAGCTCGCAGCGCTAGACGAGACCGCATTGTTTGAGGACGCAGGTGGAAAGAAAGTGACGCCCAACTCACCTATGGCCAATTGAAAACACCACGCCGCGTTTGCTCAACTCGTTCACCGCGCCCATCACGCCTCGGATTTCGGGCGCGGCGGTGACGATGCGGACGCCGCACTGGCTGCCGAGGCCATCGGAGGACATGAGCCAGTCTTCCGCGTCGACCATGTTGGACGCGCCGTACGCGTCCTCGAACGACGCGAAGCCGTCCGGGGCGGAGAGGAGGAACGGGGGCGCGTGCGCGCCGCGCTTGGCCATGTCGATGAACGGGCCTTCGGCGTGCCAGCCCAGGAGACTTGCAGATGTCGGGGTCGAAAACGGGCGCAGTAGGTCGAGGATTTTGGGGTACAGAGATTTCTCTTGCGTCTAGATTGAATGGGTAAATGAGGGTGATTGCTGCAAGGACCACTGTGTTTGACGAACGATAACCGTCGGGACGAGTCTGCGATTGCGCTTTAGGACAACGGATACAAGAACCTTGAAAACACCTACGAGGTTACACCGGTTTCGACAATCTTCTCTGCGACCAGCTTCATTCCTTGTTTGTAGGCTGCATCGTCACCGTCGTACACGGAGAAATCGAAGCCGTAGGCTCCGTTTATCTGGAGATCGATCAAGCCAGGGCTGTAGAATAAATGGTCGATTTCCAGTCCGCTAATGTGTTGCTTGGTTTGATTGCTTGCCTGAGGATATTTCCACCTAGATCGATGGTCCTGTCTGGTCTTTCTTTCCTTTGGAAGAAAGTGAGCTGCAAGAGGGGTCAGACAACCTTGTAAAAACATGAAACCGGCTCACCTGCGCGTCCAATATGACTCCACGGCGCTCATCGATCCAGAGGTCCTTCTCGATGAGTCCGCCATCCTCCTGGGGGAGCAGACAGTTAGTGAAGCAGACGAGGCCGTTGGGAGTCGACATCAGGGAGTGAAGAAGGATTAAGGTGGTGATGCTATGTTAATAACTGGGCCATATGTTGCAGGACCATGCGCCGCGCGCATCAGGAAAAACCGCCACCACAATAGTGCACTACGGAGTCAACATAGCCGGTGTCATCCTGTCGTTAGGTCCCCCTTTACATAGCCGCCATAGCCAACCCCGAAAGTTCTATAGCCGTCTGTAGTCCTCCATAGCGAACCGTGGGGCTACCTTTTTAGAGGCAGGCAACACCCAAAACGATGTTCTGAGGGATGACCCTCTTTTTCAACTACGACAGAGTACTTGGTTGAAGTCTCGCTGCAGGCGAAGGGAGAATGAACTTGTAATGGAAGAGAGCACTGACTACCGGATTCGAACTGGGGATCTCGCGAGAACACAACAAAATTGAGAGAAGAGAAAAGACACGTAGACTAAGAGACTGGTTAGGATATGATTGAATAGATCCGGGACATGGCAAGTCCACCCGGACAAATCTGAATTGTGTGTGGCTTCTCAACCGTTTTCAACTTGTCAGTTCAACACAATACTTCTGCAGTCATTCATGCCTCTGGGGTCTGGTCAGGAAAAATGTCAAGTAGTTGACCAAAACTGCGCACAGTGCCAACAAAGTGGAGTGAATTTCCCAAAATTTAACATTTCCATCTGTACCCTCCCCGGCTTATCACAGATGCACAAAATTTGCAGTTTATGTAGTTCCTCTGTTTCCGGGCTCACCACCTCTGTAAACAATGACCTGCCTATATCTTACTATGTCGGCTACATTGGCGACATCAGTTCAGTACTGACTACAGTGGCTATATCTCCTACCAGCCGGCTACATGGCACGACATACGACAACCTACACTAGTGGGCGACTACATATACTCTAGAGCGCTACTGGTATTTGCCCTTGACTACATAGGATTCAGTTTTTCCTGATGCGCGTCCGAAACGAAACAACCTTCGATTCCAATCCGATTGAACCCGATCCCATTGTTTATCACGCGTGGCTAATACATGGCCGCCTTGTGAATGTAGGACTACGACCCTCCGCCGGGCAGACGAGTGGCGGCCAGCGTAGAGGGAGGAAAGAGAAAGAGAACACCGCCAGCTCACGCGCCTTTTATGAACGCCCCATTCGGCCCGAGTATAATGGGATCATTGATTCCATCTGATGAAGTTGATCTTGGTGCGTTCCTGAACTCTCATTCAGGCAACACAGTTGAGAAGAGAAGAAAGGAAAACGGTCACTGCGGTTCAGAAATGGCATTTGCGGTATTTTCCAGTTTTTCTCTGAAGTATCTCCGGATCCAGTTCAATTAAAGGGAGATGCGTTCGTTTCTTTTTGGCATATTAAAAGGAAAGACTGAGCGTACTGAACCACAACGGGTGCAGTTCTTTAGTCGTCTCGAACGTTTGAACGAACAACGTTTGAACCGGTCCACTCTTTTGCCTTATCGTTTCTATCTTATGATTTATCTTCTCGTTTTCCCACGGTTCAACCCGCGACAGTGTGAACGAACCCAAAGCCCAGATCTAGACCACGATCCCCGCTATTCCCCCGTTGATGCGGCGTCGCTCGCCGCTCACCCGCAACAAAACAACTACTTGCGATCCAGCGCCGAACGGCAGCGTATCAGCATGATTATTTATACTGGTGGCCGGCGGAGATGACTTCCCCTGACCCAAACTAAGCACATATCTATCCACCCACCGCGACGCGACAGTCTACAGACACTCGACGCGCGCGCGGTGATTCTCGTCCCTCTTGATAGACACCCGATACCTGAAAGCTTCCTCGAATCCCCACGCCGTCCCCTCGTCAGCGGTTCACGCGGCCCCCTCAAAAAATAATCACGTCGCATCACCGCATCAACGGAACCATAAAATAACCCGCTATCTCGTCTTCAATCCACCCTGGTCCCTCGGCCTCCGCACCCTGGCACCCCATCACGCGGCCCAAGTCGACATGGGATTCAATGGACCCGCATCTCGCGCACTACATACAGATGCGGATTCATAAAAGATCCGGGCTGCGTACGAGATGCATGTCGTCTTGAATGTCACGATGTTCCCAACTTGAGAACGATGTACATTGGACGAATGGTAGAATTGCATTTGGTACATCATACAACGAGTTATTACAGGCTCCGTGGAATAAATATATTTGTTAGACACAGGTGGGTATAGTACGTGGTCTAAAATTGGTGGTGGGTGGTGGTGGTGATACAGAATCCAGGCGACGAAGGGAGGTCTCGCGAGGCAGGCTGCAAAAAGGGCTACGCTACTTTTTGTAAAACGAAGAAAAAGACTATGTACGCCGTACGGTAAGGAAAGAGAGACGTCGGGTGGGCTCCGGGGGTGGGTGGGTGGTTGTAATACAGATGAGGCGGGCGGGCAACAGAGCGACAGGCAGAGCAAGAGCGGACGAGCGAGCGAGTGAGAAGGAATTTGAAAAAAAATTGGAGCGACGACAGCTTGTGGGCATCAGCAAGACTGGACCTCCCATTCACCCCCCTCGCCCCCAGAAGCCGGCATGCTCTTCAGCGCGATCCGCACTCGCCGCTTCCCACCCGCAGTGGTGCTATCAGCGACAGAATACTCGGACGCGACCCCAAAGTCCGACTCGCTATAGTCCACCGACGACATGTCGTCCTGGCTGTTGTACATGAACGGCGAGGACGAGGACGAGTACGGCGAGCCATAGCCGCCGACGCCCAGGAACGGGTCGCTGTTAGACGAAGCCGGGTATCCACCGGCGTACGACGACTCCGAAGCAAGCGAGGCACCACCAACGCTTGGCTCGGGTTCCGACCCAAACCACATGCTGAAAGGAGGCGCCTCCTGTTTTGTGGCGTAGTTGCCTCCAGGGGAGGGAGCTCTTGATGAGACCGAGGAAGACGGGTTGTGTATCCGCACACGGATTTTTCCATCGTCCAATGGGGATGCATCAAAGGATATGTCAAGCCCGCCCAGCCCAGCTAGGGCGCCCGAATCTGCGTCGGAAAACTCGAGTTTCCGCGTTGTAGAAGCCGCCGAGTTATCTGTGACCCTCCGCTTGTCGTCGTCCATCTCCATGCCCGAGCTGCCCGACCGCGACCAATCGTAGTCGTTGGGGAGGAAAGAGTTGAAATCAAACGCGGAAGAAGACGGTGGCAGGGAGTGGGGAAGGGAAAATGATGTTGGGAGCGAGGTCGACGGCATTGCAAGCAGCGACGGCAGTGCGCATAGTAAAACCTGCTTGTTGGCCGGCATTCAATAATCTGCGATAAAATAGAAAGCTTGACGTTTGCATACCATAAGTCCTAAACTTGCTGCCGACTTGTGGGCCGACTGCATGCGAGGGGTAGGCGAGAGGGGGAACGAAGGTTCCGAAGGCTCGATCTTGACTGGTGGGACGTCACGGGAAGCGCTCTTAGCAGTAAGCTCGGCGTTTAGCTCGCGTTCCCGTTTTTCGGCTGCCTGCAGCTGGGCGCGAAGCTGCTCGATCTCGGAGACGAGGGCGTCGTTTGGGTCGGACTTTTTACTACTGCGGGGAACGGCAGTGCTAGGACTTCCGCTTCCGCCCTTTGCAATGGCGAGTAGCCTTGCATTTTCCTGCTCTAGCTCGGCGACACGGCTAGAGGGCAGGGGGAATGGTTCAGCGGCGTGGAAATGAAGGGGCGGCGGGAAGAAGGTTGACGTACACTTCCATGAGCTCAAACTCCTCGCGTTTACGCTGGCGACTGAGAAACGCCGCGGCACGATTTTTTACGAGGCGGGCCTCGCGCTTGCTGAGACCGGATACGTCGGGTGGGACAAAGTCCTTGCTGCTGATGCGCTCGCCGACTGTGCGCTTTTTTGGAAGAGAAAGCTCGGGGCTCGCTGAGCGCTTGCATGGGACGGGGTTGATGGAGATGGACAGCCGGGGGTGATGGGGCGACGACGGGGACTGGGACTCTGAGGGGGACGGTGAGAGCTGGGGAAAGTCGAAGAGCTGGTGTGTGGGTACGCAGTGGAGACTGTCGGAGGCGGGGAGCTTGAGCATCCTGGGTGCGGGGACGGGGGAGTCGCCGCCGACGGAGGACTCGGCGGAGTCGGGGTAGCTGTACTGGTATGGGACGTAGGAGTCTTGTGTGGGGGAGTACTGCTGGTAGTCGACGGGGGAGAGGAGGGGGGCGTCGCTGGATATAAGGTGGGCCATCGAAAGGGAAGGGGCGCTCATTTCAGATGAAGTAACAGACAGAACAACTTTTATGCCCGATTGATGCACTATATATCGCGTTAAATCCGGTGCTTCGAACAACCAAATCGGGTCCATGTATCTCACCTATGTTTTCTTCTGTCCTTGATGTCTCTGTCTATGTCTGGTCTATGTCTCGATATTCTCGTTCAGACGCGGCTGGGACGCGATATATCTTTCCTGGGTTGCGATATTTTCCTTTGGGTCGTAATATTTTCCTCTCTTTCACGAGACAAACCACGAAAAACCAGCCCCGAGAACCCCCCGACTCGCCGATAATTCGTTTCTGCGGTGTCTTGCCTTTTGTGGGCGTACTCGAACACGCTCGACACACGGATCTCCAGGGCTATCTTCGGGGAATGACTAGGCTTCAATACCGCTCACACCACGAGGATCGCACCGCGGCCCGTCTTGCCTCTTGTAACCTCTTTTTGCATAGACCACCGTCTCCTTCCACCTGTATTCTCAATCTGGTCCCTCCCTCTTCTGCCTCCGCTCGATTACGATCGCGGACCGGAATTATTTCATTCACCAACTTTTTGCTTCCGTCGGTGGGGTTTCACTCTGTTTCAGTTCCAGTTTTGACTTCGGCGTCCGTCGCAACCAGGTCCTGGCGCTACCTCAGCCACATACGGCTAATAAGACATTAACCTACTCCGGGTCCTGCTCTTACCCTGTGCTAAACTTACTTTTTGTATCGCCTATCGTCCCGTGCACCCCGGAACTACTAGTCCTCTCCTCGTCCTGGCCTGGCCTGAACTTGTGCTTGGTTCGGGCCCTGTTCGTGCTCGTGATGCTCTCCCATTATACGCCCCCTCGTCATTCGTGCGTGCATGGTACATATCTCTCTGCACCATCTCTATCATGCCCGCCAGCATCAAACTGTCAACCCCCTGCAGCTCCTCCCCGCGCCAGTATCGTATCGAGGCACCACCACTTCAAACTGAGACTTCCTCCTTCCTTCGCACTGTTCCGTCTCTCTCCTACTTTTTTTTTCGTTTCCATCTTTCGATCGTGTTTGATGGTCAAGTGTGAGACTGATCAAGTTGCCGGAAGGACGCCGTTCAATTAACGTGGACCCGCACTCGACTTTGCGATCTCAACAAGGACCCATCGCTATCCCCAGGACGATAAACGCAGGCAGTATTTCCCGACTTGGGAGCAACATTCTTCATCTGGGTGTGCGACATTCTGTTCAGATGCCCTCCCTCTCCCTTCTGCACTCATCCGCGGCAAACAAACCCCCCTCTGATGAGTCGCGCGCCCATGACTCGGATCCCCCCGTGAACGAGCCCAGATAAGTTCCCAACTGTCGCGACCCGCGAACGACTCTCCTCAAGGCTCCCATCACTGATTGATCGCGGGCGTCGACTCGAAGAGGTGGGGTGGGTCCGATTATTCGAACAAATCACGGAGATGGGTACATAGTAGCCCGTGCCCGTGCCCGCCAACCCCAGACGTCGACTGAGACACCCAAAACCCCGCCCGTCCCCGGCGACGGCCATCCTCGGACGGCATTCAAGTGAGTTGCAACAATTTCAAAGTGACGCTCGATGCAAGTGGGTACGCCGAGGAATCAAAGCGGAGGGCGGGAGTACGTATCCTAGCTATAGACCTCGCTGCAATTCCCGAACAAAAGCACTAGCAACGCAGCGAGGTCGGCGTCTTGGTGAGACCGTTTGAGCAGCGCGCGCGCCGTTCCAGTCAGTCACCCACAACAAAGATCCGCGCACGGAGCCTTGGCCCTTGGCGCGGACGTAGAGCGCTCGTTGACAAAAATTACACCAAGTGAGCATAAGTACTTTATCAGCAATATTTGGGACGGGCCCCTCGAAGCAGCTGCATGCAGCATTCAGACTCAGAGCGGATCTAAGCTCATTGTAACGTCAGGCCCGCAGTGCGTTCGAACGATTGAGCGAGATACGACTCTATCGATCCACGGGGAGCGGCCCTGGTAAAAGGATAACTCAATAGCGGCTGCGGGCTGCCTGCAGGCGTCCTAAACCTTGAAAGTGTGTGTTCGAGTTCATGCTGCGGCGGCGTACGATATATGAATGTATATTCTTGAATAACCAACCACGGAACTTGGAGGAGCGCTTTGACGCATGGCTTGGAAGTAGCGGGTACTTACATGTAAAATTGGTTGTAGTAGATAAAGAGTACAGCTCCGTGAAATAAGTACAGACGATAGCGAATTTACAGATAGCAGCAGCAGGGGAGCTCATCGTACATACACACTTCGGAGAATACTGCAACATTCACCCGTTCGAATTGAACTCAACTTCGAATTCCCTTCCCAAAATCAAAGCGTGTAAAAGAAACCCGGCTGCCCTTCGAGCGGCCCGGCAAGCTTGCCCGCCCTCGACAGCCGGTTCATGCGCGTAAAGTGCAGACTCGTAACCCCCACGAGGAACAGCAGCAGGAACTGCGCGCCGAGGGTGACCCAAAGCCCTGAATGATGATGCGCGTCGTATTATTAGTATTTTCCGCCGCACGCGACCCGCGAACTCGGAGTTCTCGACGCACCGGGGAGGTATCTCGGGAAATCCTTCTCTCTGTACACGGTCGACGCGATGATGCCGCCCACGCCCCCGAACGCCACCACGAGCGCGGAGCCTACGGACCTAAGTAGTGGGGTTCGAGGCTATGATTAGGACGGGATGCGTGCGGACGGACGATCGACGCTAATATAATACCAGTGCCACTTGCCTTTTGGAAGATCCGACAACATTGTTCGCGCTCTGCAGTGGCGCACCGCGAGTTAGTATCGGACGTGCGGCGTACGTTACATGGACTCACCCAGGCCAAGATACTCGGGATGCAGCCCGAGCTCCCTGCGTTCAGCAGGAATATCCCTGCCGCAAGACACGCATGTTTAGACGGATGGCGAGATGAGATGGTGTTCGATCGACGACGCACCAAAATATCTGACTTTGTTGTGCTCCGAAAACGCGGTGAGGCACAGACCGACGATGCTGATGAGCCCCTGGACGACAATGAACCCCGCGCGGTGTCTATGCTTGTCGGAAAGCCACGCGAAGAAGACCGCACAGAAAAACTGATCAAGTTCAAATTTAGCGGTGTGTTTCGTTGAGCGGCCTGAGAAGGAAACTCACTGCGGGTGCGTACGGAGGGGCGCTCTGCGAAAGGGTTCGATTGATTCCCGGCGCTGAGATGGGAATTGCTTACCAGAAGAAGCGACGCGGTTGTGCTCCATCCCAGGCCTTTGAGAATAATCGAAATAAAATATGCCAGGGCGTACCTTGAGACAAATCGTCAGCGGGCGGAAATCAAACGCAGGGAACTGAGCATACGCTGGCAAAGTACAGCACATAAACATCAGACCTGTAATAGCAATCGTTTCATGTTCAACGACAAGAGTTCGCAGGATGACCCACCATAGCTCCACAATGTCCAATCTCTGAACAACATGCGATGAATACGGGCAAGGGAAGAAAATTGAACATACCCACCCTAGATGATGCAGAACCTTTTGAACGGTTAATTCGTCAGGAACGGAGTCTCCGCGGTCGTCCTCTACACGCTGCAAAACAAAGGCAGTTTCGTCCGGTTTGAGGAAGGTATTCTGCTCCGGAAAGTCGGGCATCGTGAAGAAAAAGGTGACCGCTAGGAATAGCGTCAAAGCTCCCTCGATAATCTGCAGACGCTAATCAGTCCGGAAGTCTACACAGCAGCGAAAATCTTTACGAAGATCCAACGCCACCCGGCAATATTCTGTGGAGGTTCAGCTTAGACGGGAGGCTCGAAGAGATAATTGAACTGTGTACCCTTTTCCCATCAAGCAGACTGAAAACATACGCAAGGATGGGACTGAATCCACTAAGCGTGAGTGAAAGCAGATAGAAAAAGGCTAAACTAAGTTCGAAAAAAAAGTTGAACATGCCATCACTGATGTTGAAAAATCGAGACACAAACCGTTTTTGGACTTCGTAACGGGTGTACCAGCTGGAGATGATGTACACGATTCCGGGGAAGAATGAGGCCTCGCAGATGCCGAGAAGGACGCGGCAGAGAGTGAGAGTGCGCCAGGTCTGCACGAACGCCATCCCAACTTGCACTGCGCCTGAGACCGTGTCAATAAAAAAAATTGTCACATCCCGAAATTCAAAGCGAACCCCAGCTAATTGCGCACAGGGTGAGGTACTTGCGGGCCCCGACTTTTCGTACTATGAGATTGCCTGGGATTTGGCTGAGATACGAATCAGCTCCGTCGGCGGAGAAGGTGGTCAAGTACTAACAGCAGAATATATGGGGGAAAGTATAGAACGGACGCGATGGAATAGCGCTCGCCAATTTCGAGGTGCTGCAGGGTCGTGAGCGCCCCGAAGACGAGATAGTAAAGAGCAAACCAAGGCGGCACCCATTCCAGCCGTACGAGCGGCGCCAAGGTTGATGCGATCTGTGAGGAGGTATTAATGAGAGGTCCTACGAGGAACAAGCAGAGGTATTGACTAACCAATCAATGCGAATGAATAGAGCAAGGACAGGACCGGGATGAGATGCAAGTCAACAGAACGCCTGTGGGATGTTCAATTTGCGGGTCCAGAAGACGGTGGGAATATAAATACATTATTCGCCGTTCGTATCGAGCCTTGTCGCCGACGAGCTCGACCCCAGCCAGAGACACGGATGCAGAGGAATCATCCTTCTTCTCAGCATAGTCATCTTGAAGCAGAGAGGTCATTGGGAAAGACAAGCAAGGACGCAGAAGTGGGTCCCCATGGACTGCATCCCCGTCTCGACCTTTATAGCAGGGCTAACGAGACAAATGACGGCTCAAATGGCCGGGCTGCCCTCCATAAAAATCAAAGCACCTACCTCATCTGGTTAGTAGCGGTTATACTGCTTTATAATTGCCTTTGAAAGTCGCGTGCGATATCTATACGGGAGTAAGCGGTGAATAGAAGGTCGAGTCTTGAATCCACGCTTGTCGCTCCGGATGTAAATTGGATGAAAGTCGCATCCGTCTTCCCTCCATCCCCTATCCGAGAAGATCGGGACGTTCCCCGAACAAGCTCATTATCCGAAAACGGCCCAGCAGGGCTGGGTGGGAATTCAAAGTGACCGGCAGAAGCGCGAACCGGTTGAATATCCTTTAGGATGCGCTTCAACGACGAGGATGGTGAGCGCAATAAGAAATGGACAATACGCCTCGGGTGCCGGCATCGACGGTGATCAGCAAAGGCGTCCGCAGCCAACGCCCCTCCGATGCAGTTTTTGGGTTAGTTCAACTTGAAGTGTCAATCAAAATAAAAGTGAATACAAAAACATCAACGAGGGATGTCAGAGTGTGTACAGGAATCCGGGGTGTCCTTCTAGCTGGGTCGATTCCCGAACGGCCCATGCGTTTTGCCTCCGGAAATACCACGTTGTTGAACACAAGACAGCGAGTAGGACGACTTGAGAAATGATTGTGGCGACGATGCCAGGCAGGTAGCGGGGTGCCGAACTTTGAGTGAAGATGTTCGAGGCAATAAGCCCGCCGATGCCGCCTGCGGAGATAACCACGCTCGAGACGATGGCACGCTTCGAGTGGGAGACGATGTTGTTGGAGGACTTTTACCCCACCAAAAAAGCTCAGGCGCGGTAAAGGGGGTTAATGGCTCACGTACATATGCAAGAATTCCGATTACGGCGCCTGAAGAGCCAGCATTACTCAGGAACAAGCCTGGTCACGACAATTAACTGCCAAGAGGATGTGGGGAAGTTTGCCCACGCTTACCACCGTATCGCCACAAGCCCGACGGCGCAAAACCTGTCAACGCCCAGCCTGTTATTGCCGCCACACATTGAACGGCGATAAAAAGAGCGCGCTGGCGGTAGTGGTCCGATAGGCGGGAGAATAGTATCGTACTGATGCCCTGTAGACGCTCGTGAGTTCGGATAATCGGACCGAGACTGAGCGGTCGTACAGCAAACACGAAAGGCGGCGCACTCTGGAATCAAGGACCATGAGCATAGGTTCCTCTGGTATAAGCAAGCTCCACACCAAAAGAAGGGAAGCTGCGACGCTCCAGCCCAACCCCCGCAAAATGAGCGTCACGAAAAATCTACTCAAGCTTAGGACAGGGCTGAGATCACGACAACCAAAATCCTCACCCAACCCCATAGGTAGAAATGGTCGCGCACATGAACATCAACGCATACGCCCAAATCCGCCAATCGAACGCGTCGACAAACTTCTGCCAGGTGAGGAGGTCGGGCAGCGAATCCCCCCTATCGCTCTGCACTCGGTCGAGCACGATGGCTGTCTCTTCCGGGGAGAGGAAGTCGTTGCGGTCCGGGAACCCGGGGAGGCAAAACCACCCGAGGACGCCGAACGCGATGGTTAGCGCGCCTTCGATGATCTGAGTTGGGAGTCGATACCCTTTGCAAGGGAGGGAGACAAGGAGGGGCGCACGAATATCCATGCCCAGCCCGCTAGGCCCAGTTTCCCATGAAGGAGGCTGATAGCATATGCGAAAAAGGCGCTGAATCCTGCCAAGATAATCGCTACGACGTAAAATATGGCGAGTCTGCAAGAAACTGAGCGGTGCGAGACCGAGGGTCGCTCATCACAACTTACCGTGTCTGCACTTCATGTCGCGTATACCTAGAGATAGGAGTGCACATAAATCAATAGTCGTCTAGAATTCGCGGCCGTGAGTCAGGCCGGCCTCACCAAGTGCTTATTATGTACACCAACGAAGGGAAAAACCCAGCCTAGACGATCGTTCAGCTTATCGAAAAAGGCATACTGAGCGGACACGGACTTCCAAAGTGCCCAGGACAGCGCGGAGGAAGGCGAGCAGCTGCCAATTTGGCACGAAGCCCATGGCCAGCTAATAGACGGTCTTATGAGCATTCGACGGGCGGTTTCTAGACGCGAGACGGATACGGCAGCGACACGACTGACCTGCGCGGCGCCCCAGGAAATGACGCAAAAGCTCAGTAGGTTGCGTGGGCCCACTTTGCGTAGCAGCAGGTTGCTGGGGAGCTGGCTGGGATGGCGGGTATGCATCGTCAGTTTCGCCATGGCGTCGTGGTTTGAAGGGCTCACAATAGCGTGTAGGGCACGAAGTATACGCCCAAAACAATGCTGAAGCGCGAGCCGATGCTCAAGCCCTGTCAGGATTTCAGACGCGGGCGATATTCGGTCGAGGATATTGAACGCACGAGGTCTTCGTCCAGGCCAACGACGCGGGCGATAGATACATTCGTGCGGTCAACCAAGGCGATCGCATACAAAAAGCCCAAAATGGGAAGAAGTCGCCAATCCACTCGCCGTCTAGGGTGCGTCTCCTGTCAGGCATCATCCGGGGAGCGCGACGCGACATACATGATTCTCCCCTCCACTCTCGTCCTTGAGGGAACGCGCGCATCTGTCAAAAGAGCGTCGGCATCGTTCACATTCGCCGGCGCCGTCGTCGTGCCAGATTCCATCGACAAAGCCATGTTAGTTGTGCGGGTCTGATTGAGTTGAGCGAGGAGCCAGATCTCCTCCACACTTAAGTAGCCAGTAGAAGCATATTAGTCGTTAAGTGCTGTCGAAGACGGAAAACGGCGGCGTAGGAAGCAAAAGGATAGATAGAGTTCGTGCCGGAGGATGTGGGCGCCGAATAGCGCGCCGTTTGCTGGGGCCGTCGCCGAAACGACCCTGAGAAGGCGAGAAGACGAGGTACAGAGTGGCAAACAGAAACCCGCACGTCGAGTTGACTTGCGGATGAGTGATTGCTGGGCTTGTTTAGCATGCCTTAGACCACAAGTACCGCGGAATTGCAGTCCCTGACGTGCATCTAAAAAGTTAGCACTGAATCCAATAGGCCTAAAATGGCGACCCGTACTGCTCTTTATGTAACGGCCAAGGACGATAATGGGATCGTCAGTGCTCGAGAATAAAATAATCATAACTAGATCTCCTACCCCGCTCGTACACCACAGTAAGTACTGCCCATATCTAGTGTCAGACTATTGTACACTCGTTGGTACATTGATACACTTGGTATTCGCTGTAGATACTCTCGTCATCGCAGGGGTCGGGCATGAAAAGGCAACGGCATACCCTCCGGACTATCGTTCGGAACGTAAGGAGGATGCAGGCAAGTCCTTCTTGGAACCACCATCTACGGGTTCTTTCTCGGGGGTGTTCGGAGATGCACCACCATCCTCCAGGTACAGGCCATTTTGCTCGATGTACTCGACCACATTGGCGGGTAGGAGGTATCGGACGGAGAGGCCGCGTCGTATAAACAGGCGCACCTAGGTTGAGTGCTCGTGTTAGAAGAGTCAACAGGCGCGATAGAGAGTGCGGTTAGCGCGCCTTGGTGCTCGAAACGTCGTTCTGTATGAGCTGGGAGATAAGATGGATATTGTTGCGCCAACGGGCAAGACTATCGGTTGCTTGGTCCATGCCCGAGCCAGCCCGCTCAACGATGAATGTCCCATAGCGGCCTAGGATATGGTCGAGCTAAAAGGAATGCAATTAGCCAAAATGTAGTTTTGACAAAAATTAGCACACATCGGAATAACTCCAGACGCCTGGCTCGCTCATGGTACCGATCAAGTCCGACCCGGCGAGAAGCATAATACGAATACTGCGTTGCTCGCCGTCTGCGGTCCTGGCACCACCCAGCAGAGTATTGATGTGGTAGTCAAAATGATCGAGTACGACCGCCGTTCGTTGGTAGTCCTGGAAAGCCTCCCAAGGGTCGACCATAAGCCAGGACGAGGTGTCTTCCGCGCCGAGGGTACACATGTTCACCCTGCGGGCACGTCAGCGTCGAGTCGCCGATAGAGCGCGCGAACGGGGTGACAGAATCTACCCGATCGTGGAGTCCGGATCAAGCGCGGTGCGATATGGGTTTGGGCACTGCTGCGGCGCGCGAACGGGGCGGAGGGACGAGCGGCGCAACGCGCTGAGTATTACGGAAATATGCTCACCGATGCTGGGCACTGAGAAGACCTGGTTTCTTGTACATGTCGCTGACAGGACTGAGGTAACCGCCGACGATCTCGAAGTCTGTATTCTGGCGAACATAGTCCTTGGCCATCTCGAACATGCGGAGGTGGAGGTAGGTGACTGGGCTGAACGAGCCACAGGCGACGAGCACGATTGGAGTCTTTGCCGGATCGCGGAGCGTTTGAGCGAGCCTGTGGTGGGGGAACTCGTAATTCGGCGGGTTGGTGAAGTCCCTCGCCGAATGAGCCACAGCGGCCATTGTGGGTGGAGTAGAGGAAGGGAGAGAGAGAGCGACGATTAGAGGGTGGAGGAGCAAGGTGCAAAAGGTATAGGGGATTCCCTGGCCCGATTCTTTTTCCCACGATGTTGAGTCAGTCGACCACCTGGAGATTCTCCCAAAAATAATGGGGAAAGCTGTTGTGGCTCCGAAAACGCGGCTGCAGCGTGGATTTGGTACCAACTGGCGCTGGAATATATTTGCACATATCCCACAGCTTTGAAAATAAAAATGGAGAGCGGGCAGTGGCGGGCACGGTTGTCCGCTTAAAAACAAGCTCGGGGCGACCTCCGAGCCTTACCCGGTGCACCACTCAGCGCGCCCGGTGCCGAATGGCATATCGACATTCGCTCACTGGAGCAGTGAATGGCCTAGGCCTCATTCGACCTTCTGAAACGAAGCAAGATGTGGATCGATGATGCGACTCAATTTCCACGCAGCGATATTGCGCGATCCCGCAAATATCTTAGACTTGTGCTCATCGACAACCGGCCATCGGCCGAATTGTTTCGAGGAGACACTTATCTGCGGCCGAGTCTCAGCACCGATTCCACCGAACTTGCCATTTTTTTCACCCAAAGACAAAAATTGACCGGAAACGCGTTACTGCGGAAATATACGCGTAAGGTAGCTTGCGAGCAGCGAAGAAGGGGTCAGATTTCGCCTGGGTTCCTTTTTTGGCGTTTGGAGTCCAATTCTAAGTTAGCCAAAAAGAGACGCGTTATTGTGTCGTGTTGACCTCTCCTCTCATCTTGAACGTCATGTCTTCACGTCCAACCAAACGGCGCAAGACGTCCGACTCGGATTCGAGCTCAGAACGCGTACCATCACCGCGAATACCCACCTCTGGCGCCGTCAAGCTCTACATCGTCCAAGCCAAACTCAGCCCGCAGAACATCTCAGAACTTTTCTCTCTCGCGGAAACACACAACCTGAGGGTCGCAAAGTCGCAAAGGAGCCACGAGGAAATCCAGCTCGTCCTCTGTCCCAGCGCAGAAGAGTCGGACATCGTCATCACGAATGTCCACATGAGGCAGCGCCTTGAGCGACACCTCGACTGGGATCTAGCCGTCCGTGTCTGTCCTTGCATCTAATAACGTGCTGTACCGACGATCGCTTTCAGAAAGAAAAGGCTATAGTCACCCCGGAATGGCTCCACGATTCCGTCCGCCAGCGTACAATACTGCCGTGCGGTGACTATGCCGCCCTGTCCCAGCTGAAGAAGACCACGGTCGAACATTGCCCCGACTCTGACTGTGACAATGACGATGACGATGACCAGGGAACAAACGGCTCTACAGGCGCAGCAAGGTCAGATTCAGAGGAAATCGTAGAGATGACGAGGGTGCACCACACCAGCCGCTACGCATGTCTGCGTCGTTGTCCCATGGTGTGCCCAAATCAGCAGCTCGTCCAGCAACTAGGGATCATCCGCCGTTCTCGGGAGCTGGAAGGCAAGGATACGAGTGCCCTGAGCTACGATCGCGCGATATCCGTAGGTGTCTACCATGCACTGTAAGAAATCTCTGAACGATTGTGTTTGCTGCAGCTACTTAAAGGTTATTTTTACCCGTCTATCTACAATAAATTTCTCACTTTCTGGCCCAGCGTACCCCGAACGCCTGACTCGCTCGAAACTGTCCGACGTGTCGACCCTTCCTGGCATTGGCGAGAAGATGATCTCGAAGGTGTGCTCTCGCCCCAACGAAATAGTACGACGATCTACCAACACAATCCCCAGATCTCAGAATACGTCAAGGACGGGAGGATCAGGGAAAGCGGTTCGTTCGCCTCCCTCCCCAACGCTCAAAATCCCTCTCATCCATCATCCAACGACACACAGAAACGATCGCCGCCTCCGCGCGCTTCAAGTCCCTCTCCGAATTCACCACAATCTACGGCATCGGCGCCACCACCGCGCGCAAGCTCTTCGACACCTTCGGTCTCCGTACGCTCGCGGACCTGGAAGCGCACTACGCCTCGCCCGCGCGGCACATGCACAACTTCCGCGGGCGCGCTGACTCGGAGGAGCGCGGGCTCCGCACGCGCGCGCCGGTGCTGGACGTCAAGGCGGCCCTCGCGCTGCGGGGGGACCTGAACGAGAAGATCCCGCGCGTGGAGGTCGAGCTGATGCGCGATATCGTCATGGACGAAGTGGCCAAGCTCCGCCCGGGGTGTTTGAGTACCATCGTCGGCGGGTGAGCTCGCTTTCCTTCGTGTATTTGGTTTTCTCACTTATTCATTCCTTGGGTGATAGATACAGGCGGGGCAAGGCCGAGAGCAACGACGTCGACATCGTGATCACGCACCCGACGCTCGTGAGCGGCTCGGACCAGGTCAAGGGCCTCGGCGAGCTGCTCGTGAATTCGCTGTATAAACGAGGTTCGTCTCGAGCCCACTTACTCCTCCTCCCCCCCCTCCTCCAAAAGTAATTCCGCGCGCACAGGCCTCATCACCCACGTCATGCGTGCGTCTCCCTCCTCCCTCATCCTTCACACGCTCACCCCAACTAATGCGCACCAGACCTCTCCACCTTCCAGCCCCCGAACGCGCTCCGGACCTCGCACTGGGACACGCTCGAAAAAGCGCTTACGGTCTTCATCCTCCCGCCCGCGCCCGACGAGTCTGACTCGGGTTCGCGCCGCCGCGTCCACCGCCGCCTCGACCTCATATTCGCCGCGCCCGAGGCGTACTGGACGGCGATAACTGGGTGGTGCGTCCTCCTCCTCCCCCGTTTGGGTGCTTAGGCTCAGTGCGCATACACGTTAGGACGGGCTCCAAGATGTTCGAGCGCGACCTCCGGCTGTTCGCCAAAGTCGAGCGTGGGCTCAAATTCGACAGCACGGGCATGTACGAACATCCACCCTCTCAGTTTTGCGTCCTTGTGTTAATGAACCCCCAGCACCCGCCGCAGAGACAGCAAACCGTACTTCCCGCGCAGCGAGGAGGAGGTATTCGACATCCTGGGGCTGGAGTGGATCGATCCGTGTATGCGCAACGCCGATGTGTAAATAATGTATTATACATTTACTATCTCCGACTGCCTTCCGAGCCAAACTAGGTACCGAGCCATTTCGATAATATAGCCTATAAGCATATTGCACAGGGTGATTTAACACCTCTGGGATGGAGCGGGGTGTCTCAGGATATCGTGAACCAAATTTGGCGGCGGAGTGATGTGTTGATCAAAACCTGTGCCCCGGTTGTCTCCGGTTGGTGGGTGGGAATTGATGTTTTCTTATCTCCGAGCATAGCCGACGCTCTTTCCTCGCGCATTCCTCCGCCAATTCTGGCTCGATTCGGGACTTTGGGGCCTCTACTTGCTCCTGCTATGCTGGGGAATGTACTATAATGCCACTGTCCCCCGCAATCCCTCGAAATACTACGCTATACTGGGCAAGAACCACTCGACTTTGTTTTGGGTGACTCTGGGCCAAGACGTCGATGGTGGCTCGCCCAACGCTCCACCGACCCTCGGGCTGGGTTTATATATCGAGTATGCATATCCGAATGGTGTGGAACTTATACTTGAACCTTTCTTCATTGCTTTGATATCTTCTGTGGCCTCCTTCCCCGAGCCACCCATTTTCGTTGTCTCAGATTCACGGACCTTGTTTGGTGAATCCCTGGATGCGGAGGCCATCCTGCGTCTTTCAGTATGTGCCAATACTCACCATTGAGCCATATGTGCTCCAGTTTGAACAAACATCGCCCCTCTTTCTTGCAACGGAGTCGATTTTGTTGATCCGCCCAATTTCGCGGCTATGGCCGCCCAGAAGCGCATCTCATTGAGACGGTTCTGTGCCTTGGAGGTATGGCCAAAGTGCATAGAATAATGTTTTAGAACCCCCCTGAGTGAGTGTGAGTGCACTGGGACCCAGAAGACGTCCGTGAAATGGTAATTTGGCGGGGTGGCTCGAAAGGCCGTTTATGACCATTTTGGGGTAGCACCGAAAATAAATTCGGTGGGGACCAGCAACAAGGCCTAAAAATGCGGGAAAATATAGTAATCTACTCCTACGATGCCTGGCTCCATTCTAGGGTAGGTATCCCGGCAGTTACTGCATGGCAGGGGGAGGCCAGAGCGCAAAAGCTTTAAGGTGGCTCGATAGCCGGTTGCTGATAGTAGTCCATCCATTTATCGCTTTGTTTTGCATGTATTTTACACCGATGTATGTATGTAGTTGGTTTTTTAGTTCGCGAATGCCTGGATGCCGGTCATGGCGCGGCCGAGGATGAGGGCGTGGATGTCCTGGAGGGAGGTTAGCGGATAATACACGAAATTGGAATGGGAATGTCATACGTTCGTTCCTGTGGAGTTGTGAGCAAGTGACGGCGTCAGTGGAACGAACGGAAACGCACCTTCGTACGTGTTGGTAACTTGCAGATTCGCCGCATGCCGTCCAACATGGTACCTGCCTCAATCAACACCGAGTCCAGAGCAAAATATAAAAAAAGTCGACGCACTCATCGGCACAGGCATTCCCACCGAAGATATCCAGCACCGTCCGCGCATGCAACAGCGCCTTACCACAATTGTTCTTTTTCACGATGCTAACCATATTGGGCGACAGCTTCCCCGCGTCCTTCAGCCGCCCGACCTGCAGACTCGCGAGCAGGCCGAGCGCCGCCTCCGTCTGCGCCTCGACGAGCTTCTTCTGCACGAGCTGGAACGACGCGAGCGGGCGCTTGAACTGCTCCCGCTCGAGTGCGTACGCGAGCGCGCGCGCGATGCAGTCCTCGAGCGCGCCCATGACGCCCCATGAGATGCCGAAGCGCGCCGAGTTGAGGCATGAGAAGGGGGAGCCGAGGCCGAGGGAGGTGGGGAGGAGGGCGGCGTGCGAGACGCGGACCGAGTCCATGAAGATGGAGCCCGTGAGGGAGACGCGGAGCGCGAGCTTGTTCTTGATGGGCGGGGCGCTGAGGCCTTTCGCCTCCTGCTCATAGATTAATCAAGGTCGCGGTGGATTTTTGTTGGCAGCCCACTTTGTCCAGCACGAATCCGCGGATTTTGCCGTCCCACTTGCAGGTCGCCCAGATGACGAACACGTCGCTAGGGTGCTAGTTAGTAGGCGCATACGAATTGGTGCAGGAAGAACTCACGCGACCGGGGCGTTCGATATCCACGTCTTGCTGCCATTGATAATGAACCCACCGTCCGTCTCCTCCGCAGTAGTCTCCATCCCGGCCGGGTCGGACCCATGGTTTGGTTCGGTCAACCCCTGGAGAGGTTCAGTGCGCGTATTTTCCGAAAGCAAGAAGAATTCCGCACAAATGCGCCAATGATCTCTCCCGTGGCAAGGCGCGGGAGATATTTTTCCTTCTGCGCGTCCGACCCAAACTCGTGGATGGGATGCATGACCAGGGATGATTGGACCGAGGCAGTTGAGCGGTAGCCAGAGTCTACGCGCTCGATTTCGCGTTGGATGAGGCCATAAGCGACGCTGCTCACGCCCGCGCATCCATAGCCAGAGATGGTGGGTCCGAGGAGGCCGAGTTTGCCCATCTCAGGAAGGATGTCGTGGTTGAATTCTGTGCCGAAGATATAAACGAAACGTGAGCCTTGTTGATAGTAACGGGACATACCCTCCGTTCGCCAGCCATGCAAGACGCGGGGAAGTAGTTTCTCCTGTTTCCAAGTTATTGTAACGCCTAAAAGATAGGTAACAAACTTTCCTGGCAATATTCATGTGCTGTATCGCTAGGAATGGGGTCAGCTGAAGCGCACACAGGGGACAATTGCGAACCGGATGGCAATCTCCTCTTCCGTCAAGAGCGACTCGAGGTTGAGGGGATCCTAGTTCCGGTAATTCAGAGGGAGCCATGCTCAAACTAGAGAAAAGAGACCTCATGGTTCCAATTCGCAGAATCTATTGCAACGGGTCAAAAATGTTGCAATTCAAGGCAAGTAAACGGCAGACGGGTCGAGGCGAATCGAGCAGCGAGCAATGGAGCGCGTACACCGCGCTTTAGTAGGCGTCCAGATGCTAAAAGTGTCGAGGCCATGGGCGTTCAGTTCAAGCTCCGGGGAACCGGCTAGCTTTGACCGACAGTACGTAATGATGGCGGCTTTTGTCCCCAGGAACAGTAGGGAACAGTCCACTCGCTTTTTCGACTGAGAGGCCGAACGGCTGCTTGGAATACCCATAACCGCCGACAAACGAACGAAAAAAAACGGGATTCATCTGCCAAGGCGGGAAAGGCGTGTTGTCGGAGTCGTCCGAAGACCCGTTCGGTCCGGTTTCCCGTCCCCCTATATTTCATTTTCCCGTTTCCATATCTACGTTTGCAGTATATATATTCCATGTCTAGAGTATCTGTCGCTAGCTACTCTTGCCAAATATCCCCCATTTGCTGCGACTCGTCCGCTCCCTTTCTCGTCTTCTGAAAGGTTATGGGCCCCGACAGCGCCTAAACTACCCCGTACACTCTGTCGCTGATCCGCCACCTGCCCCATTCGGATCCGTTGGCGCCGCCTCGACCTCACGGCGACATCACCTACTCTGACCTACCTGACCTACCTTGACCTTGACCTGGCCGACCCTGACATACCCCGACCTACCTGACCTACCTGACCTACCTGACCGACAATGACTACCACCACTACCGACGCCCCTATCCACTCCGATGATCGGCACATCTTGCTTACCGACGCCGAGCGCTCTTACGATCCGTGGGAGTTCCGGATGCGTGCGGACGCGCGGGCGAAGAAGCTGATCGATGCCATCGAAGGGCGCGACACTGAACCGACCACTGGGCACTCGAGTAAGACCTGGAAGGGTTGGAGGGCCCGGCAGGATGCCGCGGCGGCTCTGATCATCAAGGGCTTGGACGACAGCCAGATTACCTATGTGCGCGGATTGGAGGATGATCCTGAGGCGATGTGGGAGAAATTGCGGTCGGTGCATGAGCCCGTTGGCCTTGGTGGCGCGACGGGCTTGTGGATCGAGTTTTTCTCCATGGCTTATGATGGGGTGTTGCCGATGAAGACTTTCCTGGGGCGCATCACCGGCACCGGCGAACGTCTGGAGCGGATCTACCAGATGAAACCGTCCGACGAGCAGACCATCGCGAAGATGCTCTCGGCATTGCCTGCCGAGTACTCTGGCATTTATCGCACGCTCAATGGAATGGCGCCCGGCGACATGACTTTGGACGCCGTGCAGAAGCAGATCTTGATGGAGGATAATACCATTCGCGCGGAGAAGGCGAAGAGGGGTGAAGCGACGGTGACGTTCAATCCGACGGCCTTGAAGGCCAATTCTGACGTGACGTGCGAGAACTGCAAGGCGGTTGGGCATACGAAGGCCCGATGCTGGCATGAGGGTGGGGATATGGAGGGGCAGTACCCCGACTGGTGGCTGGGGAAGCGCACTGGAACTTCGCGCGCCCTCGTTCCCGCTACCCATATGGCTCGCGTCCTCTGATCAATTCCGTGCGGACAATTTTCTTTCTTGACTTGATATCTGACCTTTCTTATCCCTGTCCCCTCCCCCCCCCCCCCCCCCCCTTTCCTCCCCCCGTTCCTTGCCACTTCCTATCCTCTTTGACTCTGTCCGCGTCTTCGTTCGCGTGGGAGTGTTGTCGGAGTCGTCCGAAGACCCGTTCGGTCCGGTTTCCCGTCCCCCTATATTTCATTTTCCCGTTTCCATATCTACGTTTGCAGTATATATATTCCATGTCTAGAGTATCTGTCGCTAGCTACTCTTGCCAAATATCCCCCATTTGCTGCGACTCGTCCGCTCCCTTTCTCGTCTTCTGAAAAGGCGCAGTGTCAGTCAGCCCGAAATAATTGCTAACTCGAAGCTGCGTCCGAAGGTAGGTTCGTGGAGGATATACTTGGGTTTCAGCCCATACTATATTCCGTGTTCAAAAACAATAGAATTTTGATGCTGAAAGCTGAAACCGTTACGGTTTTGGCAACGTCCAAGTCTTCCCCGCCCTCTGCAGCCAGATTCTGTACTTCCAGACGCGTTTTCACGCGAGCTTGACTGTCCCTGTCTTGTGATGAGTAATTTGGACACCCGCCGCTGCGCCGTGAGGTTGAACCCCCAGATTTGCTAAACTCAACCACAGAAGTCAACCGTGGGATGAGCTTGGTCAGCATACAGTGGCAGTGCACCACAGCTGTGTTCGCAACCACCATGTCCTCTGCGGCTGTTCCAAGCCCACCCATTACGCGCTCTGAAATCTGGTACGAGGATGGGAACGTCGTCCTACAGGTTCAGCAAACACGATTTCGGGTTTTCTGGGGTCTCCTAACGCAGCACTCTTCCTTCTTCCGCGACATGTATGGATTACCCCAACCGCCCGACCAACCCACCGTCGATGGCTGTCCCGTCATAATACTGCATGATGACCTCGCCGATGTTACTCACTTGATGCACGCTCTCCACACTCCGTTTCGTTTTTCCCCTTTGTACGAGGAATCAGAGACTAAGTTTTATGTCCCTTAGTACATTCCTGGCCCAGTCCGCGCTCCCACTCCCAGTCATAGGCGCTCTTATACGGTTGGGCAGAAAATATGACTTTCCCGATCTCTTCCATTCCGCCCTCGCGCGTTTGACCTTCGAAAACCCGACGACTCTCAAAGAATACGATGCTCTGTCCCCAATGAAGGCATACAGACCGACTCGCATTGTGACCTACCGCGGCGTCCTGATGGATATTATCACTCTGGCCAGGGAAAACGATCTACTCACCGTTCTCCCCTGTGCGTATTTTCGCGCGGTGCTGCATTACTCTGCCGTGAGCTGTTCATTGTCAAAGTTGGCTGTATCCACATTCAAATAAATCCCCGCAGAAAGAACTGTTCGATGGTTTCGACGAAACATCGGTTGTTCCAAGTCCCTTCGACCAACGGCAGTGCATATTGGGCCGTGACACCCTCATAAAGGCACGATTCGAACATCGCTACACCCTTGGTTGGCTCATGGGATTGGAGTTTCCCGGCTGCACCGCTCCTGCCGAATGTGCGCGGGCGCGTTTCATCCGACTGCAATTCTACATGCAATGCAACCCACTCTGGATTATGAACCGGTCCAAGCATCAGGAGCATGATATGTTCTGTGCCGTTTGTGAGCGCTTCGCCAGCAGCTACACGGCAGCCGGGAGGCAGAAACTATGGGATGATTTGCCTGGCTTTTTCGATCTTCCGCCCTGGGCCGAGTTGAAAAGTGATTTGTAGGTACATACCTTGTTTGCGAATATCGAGAACTGTCCCAAAGCTCCCCCCGTCCGGATCACATCGTGACTGTCTCAAAAGCCTTCCTCCTCAAGACTCGGTTACATGTCGTTCTTTAATTCATTCCAAGCGGGGAGCTCAAAGAAGGTAGGTAATTCTTCCCATATCTTCCGCCTGCCTGCCGTGCTTGAGTCGCCGATAATCTGCCTACATGCAGCGCAGAATTTTTTGTTCTTGTCGCTTGTCGGCACGAATCTCGACAAGGCGAGCATTGGAGGCTGGATGCGAGTGGAGTTCAGATAATCCCGGAGTCTGATCTCTCGCATTTTGGTGCATTGGCGGGGAAAACCGCACTGCTCGTTTGGGGTCCAGAAGCGGCACCAACCGCACGCGTAACCCTCCTGTAATTGGGTATTCAACAGTTTCTCGCGACCCATAACACATTGCCGGAGTTGGTCGGGAGTGAGCGTCGCTAGACTTCCGTCATTTCTTCGGACACCTTTGAATAAGTCATTCTACCATGCCAGTGTGATGAGCCAAGGCGGGGTGAGTGGTTAGGGTGAGGAACAAACCAATTCAGTGCTTTGCACGACGCGGTAGAATGCAAAGGGAAGGATAGTTTGGATATTGTTCTCTTGAGCCAGAGTTAATATGTCGAAGTCTACACCCGGGCAATGGGCAATGCGGGTCATGGTGTATGAGTCGAATATTAAGGCGTGGTATTCCTCAAAGGTGGCAGGGTTTTCGAACGTCAGGCGTTCCACCGCCGACTTTAACAATTCTGGGAATTTGTACCTGCGACCAAGACGAATCAGGGCTCCGATAATCGGGAGGGGGAGCGATGTCTGCGCCAAAAAGGTTCTGCGTTTCGGGGAGAAGTTAGCGTCTGACGAGTTATTGAATCGTGGCGCACGGACGGGGTATATAGCGCCTTGAGCAAGTACCGAACATCCACAAGTGCATCTGGAAGCTCGAGAAGCGGGCAATCCTCAACTGTAGGTTGGCTACGTGGCTGTGGTCGCCCTTGAAGATCACGAAAGTGCGACGAATGCATGGCCAGTAGACCCCAGTGGACGCGAAATTGCGTATTCTCGGCCTGAATGACGAGGCTGCCATCGATATGCCATATTTCGGACCGCGTAACGCCGTTTTCGGTGCGTTTGCGTTTGGTGGACATGGTGGTGAAAAGAAAGAAACGCCGGCGATCAATATTGTTCTGAAGGTTCGCACGGTTGCATTCCCTGAATTCAAATCGACATAAATGCCTGCCCCGAAAGTGGGAAGAATATATTCGTTTCGCATTCAAATATATTCCCAAGGAGGCGGATAAGTACTAGTAGGGCCCGCTGCCGCGGCAAAGCCCACTATCTGAGTTTTCATTGTATCTGTAGCTTTCTTATGGTAAAGCGGGTATGGCGACGACACAATACATTCAGCTATGTACAGTCTGTAGACAGCAGCGGCGGTTGACCGGCAGTGTGGTAGTCTCGGCCCAAAGTTCGCTCGGTCGGCGCTCGCGCGCCGACCAGCTCACATTGGGCGGAATTCGGCCGGCGCTTGCGCGCCGACCACTTGAGTAGGAAGCAAAGAGCAGAGCATGTCGCCGAGCCGATAGGCCGCCTGTACTTTCACTGTTCAGCCAGCAAGTTGCAATGATGATGGTAAGGATGGAATCAACTTGTCCTACAGAAAAAGTGATCGTAAAGGTGATCGTAAATTCGCTCAATGGAGATCTTGGAAAGCGTGAGAGATTAAGCCATTTTGAATTAGAGACCCACAACACCCACTAATTGATAGTGGGCATATTAATCATTTTTCAACTCAGCCCAAGGAGGGAGGTCAAAAAAGGCTGGTAACTCCTCCCACACCCTCTCCTTTCCCATTTCTACCGACTCCTTGCAATGCACATCACATGCCGCGCAGAGATGGGTATCTTGAGGTGTTGGTGGTAAAGCCCACACACTACCTTTACCATACAAATATGTTTGCAGAGTTTTGTTCCGCGTCCGAGTGCATCTCGAAAGATCGTTGCAGTCTTCGTCGTAGTCCCATTTCTCCAGCCATGCACAGGTATAACCAGGCTTGAACTGGATTGCTTTGAGTCTTTCGGAGGCTATGATACATCGGCGTTGGTCAATGGAAGCCAAAGTCGCCGTTGTTCCATCTCCTCTCGGAAGACCGTCAAAGTAGGAAGCCTATACGACGGAATCTAACATGTACCATTTCAAAAGAGAAGAAGGCTCACTGTGGGCATAAACATAGCGCGAACATAACAGCAGGGCAAAGCAGAGAGAAATCGTTTTCTCGGGCGAGAGCCAGCATGTCATAACGGAGGCCTGGGTAGAGAGTGATGCGCATCGTGCCACCAGCTTGATTTTTGTTTCGCAGATCGTACTCAGCGAGCGTCACGGTAGACGGATTTTCAAACGTGAAACGCGCAACTGCCGAATTGAACAGACTGCGAAAATCGTACTTCTTCCCCAGACGGACGAGGGCGGCGACCACCGGGAACGGGAGCGACTCTTGAAGAAGAAAGGTGCTATATCGTGAACCAGAGTAAACATGAGCGATCGTGCGTTGTAATTAGCTTTACGCACGGGTCGTACAAGACTTTCAGAAGATGTTCAACATCCAGGACCGAATCATGGAGAACAACGACAGGACACCCATCGACGCTTGCTTGATCAGGCGGTTGTGGCAGACCCTGCATGTCGCGGAAGAAAGATGAGTTGACCTGGAGGAAGGAGGTTATTATGCGTGATGAGACCCTTGCAACGGCTAACGCACCCCGAGGATGCTCCAATGGACGCGGAATTGCGTATTTTCCGCCTGCAGGACGACGCTGCCATCGCTGTACCATACTTCCGAACGAGTTATGCGCGCATCCTCTGTCCGTTGGCGCTTTGCGGGTGGGGAAGTCATCGCGGTCGCGGTACAAAACAAAGGACGCTGATCCGCTTCCTTCAGCCATCATCCATGTCCTCCCCGCCTGCTAAACGACAACGCACCGAAGACGCGCCGATTACGCGCTCAGAACTCTGGCATAACGATGGGAGTGTCGTCCTCCAGGCCGAAAGCACACAGTTTCGCGTTCACTGGTCGGTTTTGGGACGCAATTCGTCATTTTTTCGCGATATGCAGTCTTTGCCTCAGCCGCCTGACCAGCCAACGGTGGAAGGCTGCCCTGTGGTCGAGCTGCCAGACAATGCAATCGACGTGGAATTCGTACTGAAGGCGCTCTATACTCCGTTCGTCCGGCTCTGAGTTTGTGTCGCGTCGCTAGACTGATTCTGGACGCACGCTTCAGATCGTTCTTGGCACAGAAAACCCTTCCCTTCGCCGCCGTCGCCGCGCATGTTCGAATTGGTAGGAAATACGAATTTCGTGAACTGCTGGATCTCGCGGTGGCCCGTTTGACGGCCGACTTCCCGGTGACGCTCGAAGAATACGACGCCCTGGGGTCTTACAGACTGACCGGGGTCATATCCTACGCGGGTGTGGCTATCGACATTGTGGCATTGGCGCGAGAGAACAACATACTATCTATCCTGCCCGCTGCATACCTTCGTATCTTGCTAGCAACATCCTCCGCGGCGAGTAAAATGCTCTTAACTTCCGCAACCTGTTTTAAATAAGTCCGACTTCAGGATGACCTATTTGAGGGTCGCAGCAGACCTGACGGAACAAAGGCGTCTCTTAGCCCGATTGACCTCCGCCGATGCGTTTCGGCCCGGGAAAGAATTCTGAACACAAAGTCAAAACCAGGTTACTCGCGTGGATGGTGTCGGTCTTTTGTCCCTGGTATCGATTGCACTGGCCGCAAACGCTGTGCCGAGAGGCGCGACAGAATTCATCAGGTTTACCTCGACCACCCAACTTTCGGGCCGTTTGATAACATCAAGCCTAGTCTCCCACAGCCAGACTCTAAGAAAAAAATTGAATGATACGGGTAGTCGATTCAATTTTATATAGAGTCTGATTTTATTGGCACAGCCGAAGCCGGAAGTCAAATTCCCGTGACATCAACGTGACCTTCCCACGTTCCCAATCCGGATTTTAGGGCTTGTTGAGCTCCTCCGCGATTTGTGAGTCTGGAAATGGGGTCAGGGCCCACCCTTGGACCTAGAGGCTCTACAGTGAAGTTAAACCTCACTTATCCTGGCCATTTTGCGCTCGCGCCGCCGGTTTAACCCTCAAACCTGTGGATTTGACTCCATTGTAAGGAAAACAGTGTAGAAGTACTTGCCAACCATCCAGATAGGGATATCAATTGAGTTCCGAAGGATTCGCCCCTCGCTTCCCCGCACTTCAGTCGCAGAATATCCCGCAAAAGCCGTTTGTCCCGATTCGGAACGTGGGAAAGTCACGTTGATATCACGGGAATCTGACTTGCGGCTTGACCCTAACCAACAGATTCAGACTAGAGTTTAACCATTCTTTGAATTTTGTTTGGAGGGTGAAGTACCTCCACCCTGTTCACATCGACTCTCGTGTACGGTCGGCGGCATGGTCGCGGTTGAATTTCAATTCTGATCGTGATCAACGGAGCTTCTGTCAGGGGAACCCCCTCCCGACGCCCCTTTAAGCCCTCCGGTATCTCCCGTTGGCATTCCGCTTGTGACCGAGCCCGGGATCTCTGCCGATCACTCCGGTCACATGCGCCTGTATAGTACGTATTTAGAGTCCCGACCTAGCGTGGGAATCCTCAGAGTTTCTTCTCTTCGGATTCCCCTCGCTAGGTGTGTTATGCTTTCCTGTATTCTAGTGTACATTATTAATATACTTCGGATTCCCCTCGCTAGGACTCTTGAGTATTCTCGGGCCTCGAGGTTGCCCTTACAGCAGAAGAAACTCTCTAAGGGATTAACCGGTCAAGATTCCGACCTTTGGCTTGCCAGGCTCGGACCGCTCTGATAGCGCTCCCGCCTCGCCCAGCTCGAATCTTGCCCCCTCCTCCCGTCCCCTCGATCCCGTTATGGCCGACCCCGCTGCTGCCACTGGCACCGCCGAGGAGCGCATGACCCGGATTGAGGCGACCCTTGACCGCCTTATGGCTTTCCTCGATACCTCACCTCCCCAACGGGTGCCTTCCCCTGCCCCGTCCCCTGCTGCCCCAGCTCCGGACCCGGGTTCAGGAATCTTTGCCAACATCGTCCCTGGCGCAAAATCGGTCCTGCGACCAAACCCCCCGTTCGTCTTCGACGGCGATCGGACCCAGGGTCGGGCATTCCTCCATGCTGTCCGGTCCTACGTCCGCCTCCTCCCCGAGGCATTCACCGAAGGTGGTGAGCCCTCTGAGGTGAAGGTTGTCCGCTTTGCCATGTCCTTTATGGCAAAGGATTCTGCACAGCGCTGGGCAGAACGACACGAGGCCAAACCCACCTTCCCCTTCCCCACCTGGGCCGCCTTCGTTGCTGAATTCCGCCTCCGCTTCGTCGAGGAGAACGAGCAGGACCATGCCCTGCAGAAACTCGAGTCCCGTCAGTACTTCATGGGCTCCCGCGACGTCTTCCGCTACACGGACGACTTCGAAGACCTCGTCGACCTTGCCGGCTTCGACGATGAGCTCATCAAGGTCACCAAATACCGGACTGGGCTCGACCCGGCGATAAATCTCGCCATCACCGGGTCCAGCGACCCCCCTGACCTGCGCGACTACACTGCCTGGCGGCTCCGCGCATACCGCCAGTACGAGTCGCTCCTCCGAGCAAAGGCTGCCGCTTCCGGGTCGACTGGTCGTCTCTCGGTTGCGCCTGGCCGCGCTCGGGTGGTTCCTGCTCTCGCGGTCCCTGCACCACCACCGCAGAGGGTCGCTCCACCTTCTCTCCCCCCTCCTGTCCCCATGGACGTAGACCGTACTCGGGCTAGGAACCCCCCTCGTCGCGGATGCTTCCGGTGTGGAGACCCGAACCACTTCGCGCGAGACTGCACCACCCCCGTCGATGTCCGCACTGTCGATGTGCTGGACGAGGTCATCCAGCAGCTCAGTGCTGACATGCTTGACGAGCTTGTCGCCCGTTTAGCCTCTGCCGAGGTTGTTGCGGAACACGCGGCTGCGGTCGCCCAGGAGGATTTTCCCCTCCGCGCAGAGTGAGCGGTGCGCCCTCTGTCGCGTCCCCTAATCGTTTCAATGTCTTGTGTAATGAGTCTGACAATACACCTCTTGCATCACTTGAAACGATAGACGCACCCCCCGGCGGGCTAAAAATAGCGATGACGCACGACCCGGAGAAACAGGGCGTACTTTGCGCACTCTCGACAGCTCCGTGCGTCATTGTTGATGGCAAATCAGTGGCGGAGGGACCCGGGTTGTACAGCCACCGAACCAACTCCCCTGCACCGGTTCGAACCCCCGCGCCGGTATTTGACGATCCCCTCCGCTTGCGTCGTAAACCAATGTGGGAGCGCAAACTTCCCAAGCGCTTCACCATTGCGGCTGAGGCCAGCGCGAACTCCCTCCACCTCCCCCTCGAGATTGAGTCCACCGATGATGCTGTCAAACTATCGTTGTCTGGGCTTGTGGACTGTGGCGCTACCTCAGAGTTCATCGACTCGGAGTATGCTGCAGAAAACAAGGTCCCGCTCCGTCGACTCTCTCGTCCTATCCCGGTCTTCAATGTTGACGGCTCCCCAAACGAAGCCGGCAGCATCCGGGAAGTTGCAGATGTCATCCTCCGCTACAAGTCGCACAGCGAGCGCGCTGTGCTTGCTGTCACCCGGCTCGGCAAGCAGAAGCTTATTCTCGGGTTCTCCTGGCTCCGGAAGCACAACCCGGAGATCAACTGGGAAACCCGGGAGGTAAAAATGAGCCGCTGCCCCTCTGTTTGTACGACTTGCCGCGATGAGGCGAGGATCGAACGCCAGCACGCTAAAACTGCTGCTTCAATCCTTCGCCAGCTCCGTGCCGGCCCGATACCCCGCATCTGTGCTGTGGACACGGACCTTCGCTCTGGCGAGGATGACGATGACGAGTTCGAGGACGAGTTACCAGAGTTGTCTCCGGATGACTCTGATGACTCGGACGATGAGAACGACACGATTGAGGATGGAGACCGTATATTTTACACAACGTTCTCTCCTCCAGAAGACATCCGAGCCTCCGCTACAGTCTCTCAACGCCTAGCGGAAGCCCATGCCAAGAACTCCGCACCCGGTAAGGAACCCCTTCCCCAGTGGGTGCGTGACTTCGAGGATGTCTTCAGTCGGGAGTCCTTTGACTCGCTACCAGAGTGTCGGACTTGGGACCACGCCATCGAACTTGTCCCCGACTCAAAGCCCGCCAACTGTAAGGTCTACCCTATCTCACCCCTCGAACAACGCGAGCTCGACGCGTTCATCGAGGAGGGCCTTGCTACTGGTCGGATTCGGCCGTCGAAGTCTCCCATGGCTTCACCAGTCTTCTTCATCAAGAAGAAGGATGGTGGTCTCCGCTTCGTCCAAGATTACCGGGCGTTGAACGCGATGACCGTGAAGAACCGGTATCCACTTCCGCTGATCAACGACCTCATTAATCGTTTGAAAGGCGCACGGTTCTTCACGAAGCTTGACATCCGCTGGGGCTTCAACAACGTCCGGATCCGAAAGGGTGACGAGTGGAAGGCAGCGTTCCGCACCAACAGGGGACTCTTCGAACCCCTGGTGATGTACTTCGGCTTGACGAACTCCCCCGCGACCTTCCAGACCATGATGAATGACATTTTCCAGGATCTCATCATGTCTGGCGACGTCATGGTATACCTCGACGACATCCTCATCGCACATTCGGACATCACCCGGCATCGCGAGATTGTCCGGGAGGTGCTTCGACGTCTCCGGGAGCACAAGCTCTACTTGCGCCCGGAGAAGTGTGAATTCGAGAAGTCGTCGATCGAATACCTCGGAGTGATCATCTCGCACAACCGCGTCGAGATGGACCCTGTCAAGGTCGCTGGTGTTGCTGCCTGGCCGACGCCGGAGAACAAGAAGGATGTGCAGCAGTTTGTTGGCTTCACAAACTTCTACCGGCGGTTCATCCGAGCCTTCTCCGACATCGCCCGTCCGCTCTTTGACCTCACTGCGAAGGGCAAGGTGTGGGTCTGGACTGAGATCGAGGCCGCCGCGTTCCAAGCCCTCAAGGACGCTGTCACCTCTGATCCAGTCCTCATCCTCCCTGACGAGTCTCGGATGTACCGGCTTGAGGCGGATAGCTCCGACTTTGCCTCCGGAGCTGTCCTCTCGCAGGAAGGCTCTGACGGCAAGTGGCACCCTGTGGCGTTCTTCTCCAAGAGCTTGTCGCCAGTCCAGCGCAACTACGAGATCCACGACAAGGAGATGCTCGCTATCGTCCGGTCCCTCGAGGAGTGGCGACACTTCCTCGAGGGCGCGCAGCATCCCGTCGAGATCTGGACTGACCACAAGAACCTGGAGTATTTCCGGAAGTCGCAGAACCTCAACCGTAGACAGGCGCGGTGGTCGCTGTACCTGTCTCGGTTCGACTTTACGCTTCATCACAAGCCCGGAAAGCTCATGGGACGTCCCGATGCCCTCTCTCGTAGACCAGACCACGGGTCAGCTCCGGACAACCAGGATGTCACTCTCCTGAATCCGAAGCTGTTCCACCTTCGCGCTCTCGAAGGTGTCTCCGTCTCTGGTCCCGAGGCTGCAATCCTGCGCGACATCCGAGATGCACTGGCCGGTGAACCTGACCTCGAAGACCCCGTCGCTCTGGCGGCTCGGGAACTTTTGAAGGTCCGGAACGCCCGCTCTGCCCGCAGCGCTGAGTGGCATGTCGACGCCGGTCTCCTCTATTTCCGTGGCAAGCTTATTGTCCCCAGGGACAAGGACCTTCGCCGCCGGATTTTGGAGCAGCATCACGACACCCGGGTTGCTGGTCACGCCGGCCGCTTCAAGACGTTGGAGCTTGTCTCCCGGAACTACTGGTGGCCCCAGTTGTCCCGACACGTCGGCCGGTATGTTGCAACCTGCGACCTGTGCTGCCGCACCAAGGCAATCCGGAAGCTCCCAGTCGGAGAGCTGCACCCGACTGAGATTCCTCCGGAGCGCTGGCACACCGTGTCAGTAGACTTCGTCGTAGAGCTCCCTGAGGTGCACGGCTATGACGCCATCATGGTCGTAGTCGATGTCCTCGGGAAGCGTGCTCACTTCAATGAGTGCACGACCCACATCGACGCCGTCGGCGCTGCTCGGCTGTACTATCGCAATGTCTGGAGGCACCACGGCACCCCTGAGAAGTACATCTCTGACCGCGGTACGCAGTTCATTGCGGAGTTCACCACGGAGCTCTGGCGCCTTATCGGGATCGCTCCAGCCACCTCCACAGCCTACCACCCGCAGACCGATGGTCAGACCGAGCGTGTCAACCAGGAGATGGAGCAGTTCCTGCGTATATTCACCAATTATAAGCAGGATGACTGGGACTATCTCTTGCCGGCCGCGGAGTTTGCCTACAACAACCACATCCACTCTTCGACGCAGCAGGTCCCATTCATGACCGATACCGGTCGGCTCCCTCGCATGGGGTTTGAGCCCACTGGGGTACGCTCGAAGGTGGAGTCAGCAAACGAATTCCGCGATCGGATTGCCTCAGGTGTCTCGGAAGCCAAAGCTGCGCTGGTGAAGGCCAAGGAGGAGTACAAGCAGTACTATGACCGCCGGCGCACCCCAGCGCCGGACATCAAGGTTGGTGACCGTGTCTGGCTTGACGCATCGGACATCATGACCACTCGTCCATCGCAGGGCCTCTCGCACCGGCGCCTTGGCCCCTTTAAGGTGGTTAAGGTTGTCGGTCGAGGCGCCTACAAGCTGGAACTCCCGCCTCGACTCTCACGCCTCCACCCTGTCTTCCCCGTGGTAAAGTTGCAGCTGGCAGAGGACGACCCGTTTCCGGGACGTCCGGGCTATGACGAGCCTGCTCCAGTCCTCCCAGAGCAGCCTGGGGATGCCCCGGAATGGGAGATCGACAAGATTTTGGATGCTAAGATCCGATGGAAGTCATTATATTATATGGTGTCTTTCAAAGGGTACAACGCTTCACACAATCAGTGGGTCAAACATTCCGATGTCTTTGCTCCGGAAGCCGTTGCGGAGTATTATCGTACTCATCCAACCGCTCCACGGTCCATCTCAGTCGCAGCCTTCGACTCTCTCCCCTTCCGCGACCCTGCCCTCCACGTCCGGTCTATGCGTCGAGGCACCGCATTCCAAGGGGGGGATGATGTCAGGGGAACCCCCTCCCGACGCCCCTTTAAACCCTCCGGTATCTCCCGTTGGCATTCCGCTTGTGACCGAGCCCGGGATCTCTGCCGATCACTCCGGTCACATGCGCCTGTATAGTACGTATTTAGAGTCCCGACCTAGCGTGGGAATCCTCAGAGTTTCTTCTCTTCGGATTCCCCTCGCTAGGTGTGTTATGCTTTCCTGTATTCTAGTGTACATTATTAATATACTTCGGATTCCCCTCGCTAGGACTCTTGAGTATTCTCGGGCCTCGAGGTTGCCCTTACAGCTTCGGAGATTGAAACACGGCCACGTGCTACAACACATCGCTGTGTGCGGGCAAATCTGTTGACGTGTTTGAAGAAGTTCTGACTAGTCCAGAAATTGTAGAGTAAGGAATAGGTAACTAATCGTCCTCCTCTACACTCTTAAGCGGCTCAAGCCCCAGCTGTATGCATCTTTGCCCACATTCATGCTGGTCCACCAATGTCTGTATCCCTTTGTCTCCGTGATCTCCAGCGCCACTGTCCCTGACATGAAGTGAGCACCAGTCAGAACCAGAAAGTGCCAACATGGAACATACCCGGTGAGTGTGTGGGACATGAGATCAAAGAGGATGGCCGATTTATTTGATGCATCATGACTTTCAGACGCTAGACATCGTTTGTTAGCTCAGCAGTTTAACAATTGGCCGGAACGCTCACACTGGATATCGGCCAGGACCAAGGACTTGTTTGAATTGACATAGGTGAAATGTTGAAAGGTATTGACGGTGGCTCCCTGCTTGTCTGTGTAACGTGGGTGTTCAAGTGTGCCAGAATACTTCCTGAACTGAACATTTCCCCTCTCCCGTTCCAGAAGCCAAGTGATGGAGGTTATGGTGCCATTACTGATACTGAGCTCGCCTTTTTCGTCGTCTGCGAGTTCTGTGTAACTCAGTTTTGTGAGGCCCGATGCCGGAGAAGGATTGAAGGGGTCAGTCGACCCGGCGACACCCTCGCGAGCGAGAATGAAATCTGTGACTTCAAAGTCTGTGGAATTTCAGTATGCGGGAACTCAGGTAGCCAAACTCGACTTACCCGAGATATCCAGCTCCTCCACATCGCACACTTCCTTGAAGTTATCTAGAAAGAATTTTGCCCGGCCAAGAGTTGTTCCCTCTTTGACGAGCTCGTCGCGATTGGAAATCACTGAAACCGGCTGACCGTGGCCGATGGTATAACATTGCTTCGCCACATATGCCATATCGTTGTATTGCACCTGAGTCTTGAGTAAGCCAGGAGGAATTGAGACATGACCGTGTACAGAACCACTGACCTTGAAGACGAGCTTGGATCTTCCTTTACTGAAGGGATTATTCTGGAGTGTTGCTTGCACCGCCGTCGCATCGGTAGCAGACCAATTGATTGACTGCACCCCAGTGGCCGGGTCTGATGTCTGCTCGGCGATGAACAGTGTTACAGATGTTGCTGTACTCGCAGGAGCGGCCAAAGTGAACGACGACTTCAAAGAGTGTGCCCCACCCGAAGCTATAAATTCCGCACATTAGAGAAACCGGGTGGGAAGATGTTTTATTCGACGCACCGAGTCGAGTGCGCTTGAGAATTGAACTCCCGAGAGATACACTGGTGTTCTCGGTCCACACTCGCTTTTTTGATTTGAACAGTCCAGGGGGTGGCGGAACTCCCGTTCGAGCGTGAAACTGGGTCCTAACTGTCAGCTTTGTGTCCGACGAAGAGCTACCGCGCGGATCACACCTTCTCTACGTCAATGTGCGCTTCCATATACAATGTGGCAAACTTGCGATTCCGAAACTTGGTGGGCACAGTTTTGTCCAGGTTCTGGCCACAGTCCTTCAAGGTCATAAGGAAAACATCCCGGAAGTTTGCCTGAGGCTCTATTTCCAGGTAAACATTGTTCATACGGGAGAGCCTCATGTCGGAGCTGTTTAGTTCATTTTAGCTTCAGGTTCAACGTTGTAATCAAGGGACTAACCGAACAAGACTGGACTCTGAGCTATCCTCCCAACTAGAGTTGAAGCTTGCGATTCCATTCGCAACAATGTCTGTGGTAATCCTGTCAGTAGATCCTCGTACACGGTGACAAAATACTCGCACCTGAGAATTTAATCCCGGCCTCTCGGATGACCTCGAAGGTGGGCAGAAATTCGCAAGGCTTCGAATTCACAAAGGGCTCGAGAACAAAGACGTAGCACTCATTCGTTGCCAGGTTGTTGCTTTTGAGAGTCGCCATATTAGCTCCAGTGATTGCAACGGTGGATTGTTGAGGTTTAATGCTGGAACCATTGAAGTTGGCAGCATCTCTCCACTGGCCACGGTGAAACTGCCCAAGATTTCGAACACCCGCTGTCGGTGGGGTTTGAACTGCAGGTAATTTTTAATGTGATGCATGGCACAATAGTTGCACAAATACCTTGCTGGCCATTGTTTTGCTGCTGCTCCGACGCAGCTCCCGATGAGTTCGTGTTCGGACCGCGTCTCTCTACAGAGCAGAAGGAGTCAGTTGTATTCGATATTCAAGAAAACACCATGGCATACCGTTCTTTCTCTCGCAGAGGCCGCAATATTCGGTCAGGAGTCGCGCTGATGTGCTACCACAACCTGCACATTGTCCCAAAGCCTGGATGAAAGTGTGAGGACAGATGGATGCACAGTAAGGTCATTCTCACATTTATTCTGGCATGCTCCTCCGCTGAGGCATTCGCAATGAGCACACATTTATGGCAGCGTCCGATGTTTGCCTTGTACTGGAAGTGACGCAGGCAAGTATCTTCCCCGGTGCAAAATGCCGGATCGGTCTCTGAGCCCTCTCCAGCCATTTGATGCCTGGAACGATGAGACGAGGATGAGAGGGAGTTGCTGAATTTTACCATTGACCAGACTTGCTTAAATACCCCTACTGCGACCAGAAACGACCCCACGCTCATAGAGGATGCAGCGCCCTGCCGGACCGATCACTTGCCAATGACTCGGGATTCTCTCACGACAAATGAGACCCTATTGTTTCAGAGGCCTGACTGTTCCAAGCGCTCCCAGGTCTCCCATATCATGTCCATAGAATGGGGCAGCGAAGGGAGTCAGGATGGAATTTATTTGTTCGCTCACGCACGGATCAATCAAATTGCTCCCACGGTTGAAATTTAGACGGGCTCCCAAAAGGTGACCGGTAACACTCTTATTGTTAACGACTACCTCTATTGTTAACGGCTACTGACTCGTCTTTGGAACACCCGGAGCTTACCTGCAAACTAATGAATCCGTGAGATTCAGGATGACTCTAGCCGCCGTTCAATTGTTCAATTCGATGGAATTCACACCAGTATATCATTATCCCCGGCAGTGGTCGGGGTATAAAAGGGAGGCTCGACATCCTGTCTCCCCATGGTCAATACCACAGGTGCCAATGGCACTGACAACGGCATCTGTACGTCTCATCACACTGGCTTATGATCTTTCCAACCTCGCTCGCAGTTCCCCCCGACGACGAGCTCCGAAAAATCCTCCATGAGTTTGAACGCAAATCCCTTTCCCATGAGCTGCGCCTCCGGTATCTCCAAGAGAAGCATCACATTAAAATTGGGTTCGTTCTCGAACACACATTCCGTGTAATTACAAGCTCACAGAGTATTTAGATTGACAAAACTCAAGGCCTTGAATCGCCAATTCAATGTACCCAGCTCGCGCAAATTTCGGGCCGTCGAAGAGGCGACAGAAGCGATTGCAGATATAATCTCTCGCGATGTATACCAGGGTCAAGGGCCGGACACCGTCAAGAAAATCGCTTCCTTGAGATTGAATCTCACCATTCCTCGGTATGCATTTCCAGAGAGATGTCAATGTAAACCCCTTGTTGACGGTAAATTCAGGGATTTTGTCCGCGCCACAATGAAGGGACTTGTTGGTCAAAAGCCCTCTGACATGCGCCGGCCAGGCCGTGGTAGAGGCCCCAAAATTCGCACCGCACTGAATGCAATCGGTATCTTCCAGGAGATTCATGTGGATGGTCATGAAAAACTCGGTGAGAAGGCACTCCGAATGGGTCCTGGGATAGGAATAGACATCTACGGGATGCGGGATCACGTTGGGAAGATTCTTCTGCTCAAGGTGGTCCCAAACTCGCGACTGAGCGACACTGTTGGGCACTTGTTTCTAGATATGGTCTCTGATTTTCAAGGTATGTAAAAAAATTACATTTCCCTCTAGCAGCTGAAGTTTGAACTCCGATTCAAAACTGAATATCTTGCAGCTACCTCTGTCCAAGTAACGTTCGATGGCGGCAGTGAATTGGGTTGGTTAGCAGCCTTCCAAACCACGTTGAGGTGCGAGTTGTCTCCGGGTCATGGGCTTACCTGCAGTCCACTGATGAATTTGAGTACAGAGAGGTCTTTGCTCCCGAACTCTCGGCCGATGAATGGCGGCCTGTGGTTGCCGTCAAAAGCACAAGCAATATCACAATCGAATCGGCTTGGTCCTATGACCGGCAGTTTAATGGACGAACCCTCCGAGCAGTCATTGAAGAAGGCCGTATCCATCTCATTCCAGGAGATTTGCTTCACAGGCATGTTTCTCCCCGTCTGAGTGTTATAACCTGGTTAAAAAAATTCTTCAGAAGCCTCTTTCGTTGGCTCTGGTCCCAGATCGTTCAAATCGGACTCGATGAGTTTGTGGACTACTTCAACAACAAAAAGACTCGAAAGCAGCACGGTCGGATTCTGCCATCAGGTGTTGCGCCGAATGTTGTGTTTGACATGCCGGCCAACTATGGTCTCGAGAATCTCGCGATCCCGGTAACTCAGGCTGCATTAGATGAGCTTCGCAGTCTTATGGAGACACCACGCGAAGATGCCTTCCGTTGGGTTTCTGACGAGTTTGACGGGGTTGCGAGGGAGATTTATGTGAGCATGGGTTCACCGAAGCTTGAGGCGCTCTCCGGGTGGACTATTTTCAATGCCATGGCACCAGCACTCCGTGAAGTGGTAGATCCAGCTTGGTTATGATCATGTCGAGGTCGCGTCGAGGGTTCTACATACATACACGCTATATAAACCCCGTGGTCGTGTTTTGATCTCCGGGGCTCTGTCAATCAAAATCAAAAGTCAACCGCGACCATGCCGCCGACCGTACTCGTGTTAGCTGGACTGGATGTGAATTTCAGTCCTTCAATGCGCAGTTGCCTTCGTCGAGCCTTGAGATGCTAGAAGTAATGTGAGTTGTCAAATTTATGACAATTTCAGCAACAATAAGTCCAAAAAACACGCAGGTCAATGACGGGTGCGCACGGGTCGCGGGTCACCCGCCAACCCGCCAGCAGACCCGTACCCGCGCTCGCGGGTACGGGTTTTGACGGGTACGGGTACGGGTCAGCGCGCCAATACCCGCGGGAGACCCGTGACGATCACTAGGCCACGACATTAAGGACGGCAGCGATGAGGGCCAGGCTTTGAAAATCGACATGTACGCGAAATTGGGTTTGAGCAGGGGCAGAGGGACGTTTTCGTCATACATATGTATGCCGGGTCTCTGAGGGCCTCATCGACGTATTTTTGGTGCGCGGAAGGCAAAGAGTCGCGTCCCAAGCGAAAGAAAACTGCCACTCGAGTCGGCCCAAGTCTCCGGTTCCCACGGTTCAAAGTTGAACGCACTGCAAGTAAAACAACTCGGACGTTGATTCACGAAAACCGTCATCTCTGGGCGAGTTAAAGAAACGCTATGCAGTCTAATATGAGATCCGAGTCCCGATATCCACATGCCCTGATTGCACATAGAACAACATCGAATGCACGTATTGAGCTGTGATGAACGAATAGAGACACTACGGATCGTCCTTCAGCTCGGCCCAAGGTGGCAGGTCAAAAACTCCAGGTAGCTCCTCCCACATCTTCTTCCAACCTGCAGACACCAGTTTCTCCGCATCTTGGAAACAGGGTGAACAAAGACTTCCGCGCATAGGAACCAGCATTTCTTCCGTCATAATGCCGATGGTTTCCAAGTAGATAGTGATATAATCGTCACGGGCCAGTGAACACTTTGTAGGTCTGGCGCACTTGGCATGCCACTTTTGCAACGATCTGAGGATGTAGCCCGGGTTACACTGCATAGTGAGAAGTTGTTCCCGGCCTGCGATGCATCTACGCAAGTGGACCAAAGATAGAGAAGTAATGGTTCCGTCCTCCGTTGAGAAGCCATCGAAGAGTCCGTGCTGCGAGAGATATCAGCCACTGGCACACATTGGCTGAGACTTGACTAACGGCGTCATTCCACAACACTAAGCGAAGACATGCGCAAGGAAGAATAGACCATAAGTTGTTCTCGATAGCGAGAGTCACGGTATCGAAAACAAGACTTGCACAGGGAATTATACGCGTCGGAGTGTAATGCTTCCACTCGCCAACCCGTTGAGAAGGAAGAGCCCGGTATTCTTCCAACGAGGTGGGGTTTTCGAACGTGAGGCGTCCCAGCACAGAGTTGAATAAGTCTCGGAATTCGTATTTGCGGCTCAACCGGATGAGAGAAGCCACAGCCGCGAAAGGGATGGCCGCCTCAGCCAGGAACGTTCTACGTCGTTCGAAGTCAGTAAGCTTGGTTGCGCAACAAATAAGGTGACGGACGGGGTATATAGTGCCTTTAGAAGGAACTGCACGTCTACGGCAGTGTCTGAGAGTTGGACGATTGGGCAGCCGTCGGTCCTTGGTTGGTCAATGGGCTGTGGCAATCCCTGCATGTCGCGAAAGAACGGCGAACTGAGGCCTAGAATCGACCAATGGACGCGAAATTGGGTGTTTTCTGCCTGTAGCACGACGCTGCCGTCGCTGTGCCAGATATCAGAACGCGCAATAGGCGCGTCTTCGGTGCGCTGCCGTTTCGCCGGAGGTGGTGACATGGAGGAGGATAAACAAGATGGCACTGCATTAGACTGCATTGCCTCTTTGGGAAGACATCGCTCTTGCCGCGCGCTTCATGACCAGGACGGTCGTGGTCTCAACTCCTCGACGTCTGCTACACTTTGTGGCCTAGCACGAACGATGGGGAATACTCAGTCGGGATCAACATTAACACGCACCACTGCTGCGCTCGATTCATTCGTTGCGGAATTGGGGACGGACATAATCTATGAGAAGAGGTGTGTTACACAGATATCCCAATCCAGTGTCCCATTCAAGCCCTCCCGTAGTCTGGGCTCTGCCCGATTCCTCAAAACCGTGAAATCTCGACACCACAATGGTTATATGGTCATAAAAATATTCATCAAGCCCGACCCCGGCTTGTCCTTGAGGAATTATCATCGAAGGCTGAAAGGTTGGGATAGTTCTGCAACCCTGTGCCTCTCTTAATTTATTCCAGCCGACCGGGAGGCCTTGACGGACATTGCCAATATCTACAACTACCAATCTTTCGTTGAGACGGACAAAGCGGGCTATATCATTCGGCAATGGATAGCCAGCAATCTTTACGACCGTATCAGGTACGCCTCTACCGGTTTTCAGAATCCTATTCTCATTCTCCGCAGTACACGCCCGTTCCTGAGCATGATCGAGAAGAAATGGATCGCTTTCCAACTTTTGAACGCGCTTCGGGATGCTCGAAACCGCAAAGTATCTCATGGTGACATCAAGTCGGAGAATATACTCGTGACGTCCTGGAACTGGGTCTATCTATCCGACTTTGCGTCTTACAAACCCACCTACCTGCCCCTCGACGACCCTTCCGACTTTTCCTTCTTCTTTGACACCTCGGGGAGACGCACCTGTTACATCGCTCCTGAACGCTTCTATACTGCTGCCAATAACCCGGAAATCAGTGCAAAGAAGTCCAAGATTGCGATGGACGACAACGAAGGGAAACGAGACGGCAAGGTCACCGAGTCAATGGACTGTTTCAGTGCCGGATGCGTTATAGCGGAGCTCTTTTTAGAGGGCGCACCCCTCTTTACTCTCAGCCAGCTCTTCAAGTACAGAGAAGGCGAATACAGCGTGGATACCTATCTTGGGGCCATCGAGGACGAAGGTGTTCGGGTGAGTGCCTCTTCTCCGCCCACCATCCTTTCCTTATCCCGGGCAGTAGAACGTGATTAGACAAATGATCAACCTCGATCCAACGGCCCGACCGACCTTTGACACCCTTTTGCACACCTCGCGCGGAACCGTGTTCCCCGAGTCGTTCTACTCCTTCCTGCACAACTACGTCTCATCAATCAACGACCTACCGTCTAACCCGCCGTTTTCGAGTACGGCTCCGTCAACGGCAGCTACGCCGTCCATTGCACCGTCGATATCCGGTTCGACCGTCAGACCTAGCCCGTCCGTAGGGACTGGTCTTCCCGGTGTGGAAACGCCACCGGATGCGCTTCCCAGCGACTCGGATCATCGCCTAGACAGAATTTGGTCCGACTACGAGAGTGTAGAGCCCTATCTCGTTCCCGAGAGCGTGGAGGAGACCGTGATGAACGTCAAGGTGGAATACAACTCGACAACGACCATATCGCGGCCTTTTCAAGTGAGAATCCACTCTGTCATCTCATTCTAGAGTTAACCCCGATCCAGGACATCCTTCCTGTCGAATTAAACATTCCCAACCGCGATTCGAAGCTCCGGGGCGCCTTGCAGTCCGGCTCCCGCGCTGCTGAAGGTAGCGATATGTTGCAATACGCGAATAACAGCTGATATAAATTGGATTATAGATGGTCCCGCTCTCATCATTTTAGCTCTGGTGACTGCAAATGTGCGCAATTGCTCACTGCCCAGCTCCAAAGTCCGAGCCTTGGACGTTTTCCTGGCGTTGTCCTCGCATCTGACGGACGAGGCCAAGTTGGACCGTATGGTGCCCTATATTGTCGAGCTCCTGCATGACGAATCCGCCACCGTTCGTTCTGCAGCCATGCGGACCATGATACAGGTGGTGCGCCGACTTCAAAACTTTGACCCCGTTCATGTTTCTGATAGCGCTTCAATTGTAGCTGATGATGGTGACTGTCATAACTCCGTCGAATGCCTCGATTTTCCCGGAATACATCATCCCCAACATCAAGTATGTGGTGCAGGACCCTGAGGTTTCCGTGCGATGTACCTACGCGCAATGCATCGTACAACTGGCGGACACCGCCGTTAGATATCTAGAGATGGGGCAAGCGCTAAAGGCTCACGGCACTTTCAAGCTGTCCCCCGAGGCGCAGGAGTACGACCACGCGCGCTTTGAGGTGACGATGCATAGCGGGATGACAAATAGTAGTTGCTCACACACACCCTCAGGTTTCGTACGAAGCCAGCATGCAAGACCTGCAGAGCAATATTCAGGAGCATCTTTCTGCTCTCTTGATGGACCCGTCGAGCGTCGTTAAACGCGCTGTGCTCCATGACATATCCTCCATGTGCATCTTCCTCGGGAGGCAGAAGACGAATGACGTCCTGTTGAGCCATATGATCACGTATCTCAACGATCGCGACTGGCTCCTGCGCCACGCATTCTTCGAGAGCATCGTCGATGTCGCGGCCTGCGCCGGTGGAAGGAGTTTGGAGGAATACATCCTGCCGCTAATGATACAAGCCCTGTCAGGTATGTTTACGTCAGCACCGTTAAAACTAGCGCTGATTCCAGTCTCAGACGTGGAGGAGACCGTGGTCGCCAAAGTCCTCGCTTCATTAACGAGCTTGTGTGAACTGGGTTTATTCCAGAAAATGCGCATTTGGGAGTTGATGAGCGCGACTCTTGGATTTTTGTACCATCCGAATATGTGGATACGACAAGGTAATCTTCGGACGCCTCGGAGGCATCACCATCTGACTATAATCATTGTTCAGGCGCGGCTGCGTTTATCGTCTCCGCCGCCGCCCATCTGCCCCCCAGTGATGTTTGGTGCATTCTATATCCGTCGCTTCGCCATTTTTTGAAGTCAGACCTCGTCGTAATCGATGAACAGAGTCTGTTGACAGCGATGAAGCCTCCAGTAATTAATGAATCTCTCTGCCTCGGTATCCGCTCATTTTCTTTCTTTCCAGCTTTCCAGGCAGGTCTTCGATGCCGCCGTGCAGTGGGCAATGAAGGCGGAGAAGAGTACATTCTGGCGAGGGCAGCGGCGAATCACCTCCAAGACTGAATCTCCCCGCGAGAGTGTCGTCTCGCTGCGCAAGACGGGTACCATATCGAGAAACCCCAAATCTGATGAGTCAGTAAGCCCTCAACCTCATTCGATACACACTAACCGGTGCTTTACAGAGACGAAGCTCAGTTGATCAAGCTGCAGCAACTTGGTATGACATCAACTGAGGAAAGCAAGCTTCTGGCTATGAGAGATTATATCCTGAAGCTCGCGAACGCTATCTCTAGGTTTGTTATTTCCGCTGTCATCATCTATTCACCTCGTCTTACCAGACCACAGTTTCGCGTCTCGCTTGAGCTTTGAGCAGGAGCCGGACAAGAACCTCAAGTCCATTGGCGACATCGAATTGCCAAAGCTCGGAGTCACGCCACAGACTGTCTTCCTTAAGGCACGGTCGAGCGACTTTGGCGGCTCCCGCGGGTCTCGCGTTCATTCTCATGCACGAAAATCTTCGGCACTGGGTACTCCTTTGCTGAGTCCCGGGCTTATGAGCCGCGTCTCAAGCAACGATCATAGTGGTGCCCCATTCGAGGATTTACGTCGGAGACTCGCCACAATCAATGGCTCAAGCTCCTCCCTTCACATACCACATACCCCTCCCCGAGAACCCCGCAGTGCGCTATCCCCCATTACGGCGACTTCTGGGCTTCCTCCAGCCGTTGGTATCTCCTCCCCAATCGAACGGCCCGTCAGCCCGACAGAGTCGGTCGTATCCACCGCAAACTCGACGACTTTCCGACCTCTTAGTCGAATGCAGTTCGGTGTTGGGGATCAGAAGGCCGCCCCGGCGATTGGATCGTCGAAAACGAATGCCGTAGGACTTCTTGACGCGAGGTCCAAACTGCGGTCAGACGGGTCGCCGGAGCGGTCGGGGCGGTCCTCGCCTATGTCGATGTCGACGACCGTTCGCGGTCCATTGCGGCCTCGCAATCTCTCTCTCCTCCCCATTTCCACATATGGCAAGTTCTAATTGGTTGAGGGATCTGCCTGGTATTAATGCAGTTTTTGCAGACGGGCAGGAAGCCGGGATCAGCAACCTCCTGGAGAATCTGTACCTCGACAATAACCGCGAACTGCAACACGACTTTGGACCCAAAGTTCACGAAGGTCCGGTTCGGAGGAGAAATGCGGTTCGGCACACATTCGCGCCCCGGGATGGCACCGCTCGGCAAACCGAGGCGACGCTCGTCGCGCATTTGACTTCACACTCCGATGCGATAACGGCCCTCGCAGTCTCTCCTGACCATATGTTCTTCATCTCGGCTTCGGATGACAAGACGGTCAAAGTTTGGGATACGGCGCGGTTGGAGCGGAATGTGACGAGTAAACCTCGGCATACGTACGGCCAGCATCATGCGCGGGTCAAGTGCGTATGTATGCTGGAGAGCGTTCACTGCTTTGCGAGTGCCGCCGACGATGGGAGTCTACACGTTGTCCGCGTCCACATAACGCAGGGCGGTGCGCTGCCGAAGTACAACAAGCTGCAAGTTATACGCGGACACCAGGTCGAGCATTACTTGCAGGGCGAATACATCACATGCATGACGCATTATAATACTGGTCAGCTTTAACGGCCTTCGAAAGTCGACACCAACTAATCGGATTGACAGACACCTCCTCAAATCTCGTTTATGCCACCACTCATTCGATCATAACTATCCTCGACCTCCGAACGATGCGCGTCGTCCAAACCATGGAGAACCCCCGCCACTATGGCCCCATAACGTGTCTTTGCATCGACCGCAAGCGGTCTTGGATCGTCGTGGGCACTTCCACAGGTGTCCTGACGCTCTGGGACCGCCGCTTTGGCCTGCTGCTGAAGAGCTGGCATGTCGGCGTGGCGTCAACGGGCCGCTTCGTCCGCATACACCAGTGCGTCGTGCACCCGTCCAAAGGCCGCGGCAAGTGGGTCATGGTCACCGTCGAGGCCAGTTCGAAACGGAGTGGCACGGATCGCACGTTCACCAACCTGGTCGAGGTGTGGGATATAGAAAAGGCGGTTCTGGTGGAGACGTTCATCACGCGTACTGCGGGCGACAGCGAGCCGCTGCCGGAGCCGCACGAGCTGACGGGCGTCGACGCGGACATCAGCCCCGCGGCTGCCATCGCGGCCTTGGTGCATTCGAAGCAAAGCGCCATCGACGCGGCGGGGAAGCGGCCGCGGCCGTCGTCGCAGACGGCGTTCCCAGACGAGCTGCTTCCGCCTCCGTCGCCTGATGTGCGGGCTTTGGTCGTTGGACTTGATTTTGGGGGCCCGACGGGTGTACATCGGTCTGAGATGGTGGCTGAGGCGGGTACGGACGCGGGGCATGGGCGCAGGGGCTTCATGATTACGGGGTCGGAGGACCGTAAGCTGCGCCTTTGGGATCTGACCAGGTTGGAGCGAACGACGGTCCTGAGTGGGCTCGAATCGGAGCATGAGCGACCGACGTTTAGGTATCTACCCCCTTATCCTTTTCTTCTTCTGAGATACATTCTCTAACTGCCATTGCAGTACCTCCTCGTCCGAGTCGAGCACCGCGTCAACCTACGTCGAGACCTGGCCCAACCCCGCCGCTTCCGGCAGCCAGAGCAACCGCCCTGCGCAGCGGATGTCGCTCATCACGCACAACCAGCAGAACCTGTTAAAGTCGCACCAGGACGTCGTTACTGCGCTGGCGTGCATAGACTCGCCCTTTCGGGGTGGGATTGTCAGTGGGGATCGGGCAGGCGTGATCAAGATCTGGAGGGTTGAGCCTGGGGGGACGTGAAGTGAGGTGGGTTAGCGTAGTGTATAATATACGGTGTAATTTTTCGAGCGAACGATATAGATTCAGTCTAGGTTGTCATGGGGGGGCACGTCCTCAATAGAGGAAGAATCCAAGCCGCCGAATTTCCTTCCTTAATGTCTCATGCCTCCGCATATGCGTGCGTTGGTCTCACAGAAACAATTCGCGTCTCTGGGATGAACCAAGTAAAGCCCTGGACGATGTGGTGAAAGACACCAGTGGATGCGCAATGAAAGCAGACTGCCCGCTGGACTGGATGCGCTTGAACACAACCGACCACACCCACACCCCAAGTCTCTGCGAGACGCAGCGACACCAATTGTCATCGTCCCCTCACATCATCACACCACGACGAAAGTCGCACAAGCCCCACAAGAAAGATGGACGGCACCCAAAAACCCCTTGGTGGGCAAGGCGAAGAGATTGTACAAGTGTGGGCATGCGCATGTCATATTGCAATGGGATACGATACGAGGACTCTATTCTCAGATCGTCGAGGGGTAGAGCATCTGCGGGCGTGGATTAGATCGCGACGAGCTGAACAAGAGCAGGGGACACACGATGCGGACACTGGCGCCAAATGCGCGCGGGGGAAGGTTTGCGCGGAATTTTGCTTTTACGACGCCGGATCCACCGTGTGGCCGGGTGACACGGCTGGAAGGGGGAGAGTGAGCGGGAGTGGGAGTGCGAAAAGAGCAGCGACGGACCCCCAGATAACGCGGACCTTTGAGCCCTGAATCTCGCGCTTTGCCTTGTAGACGTATGCGACGCGCTTGCCGAGGTAGAACTGGGCGTCCTCCTTTGTTGCGAGGCCCTCGATCTGGATGAGGGACGTGTTGGGGCGGGTGTTGCGCTTTGCCCGTTTGTGGCCCAGCACACGGCCCTTGCTGTACAATCTTTTTCGGAGAGTCAGCAACGACATCCACAAAAGTGCCACCCAATCCTCCCAAGTATCCTTCCAATCCACACAAATTCGAGGCAGCAGGACGAGACGACGAACCTCGTAGAGCCCATCGATTCCTGGGGGATTTTAGGTGAGTTTTGGCGGTTGCGCGGTCAGAAAGTCGGGCGTCTTCTTCGCTTTCTGGTCGTGTTTGACTTTGTTATTTCCAAACTCGCTTAGGCCGACTCATGGACTATTACACCCTCCTCGCAGTCGACCCCACAGCAGACCCAGCTCACATAAAGGCCGCCTACCATCGCGCTCTCCTCGCCGCCCACCCCGACAAGAACCCAAACACCAAGACCGACATCCACGCAATCCAGCAGGCCTACCGCGTCCTCTCTGACGCCGCCCGCCGCGCTCAGCACGACAACGACCGCAAGCGCACACCCGCTGGCCCACGTCCCGCACAGGTTATCTCCCTCGCCGACTTTGACGAGCTGCCCGACCTCGATAAATGGACGCACACCTGTCGATGCGGCGGTTCTTACACTATTACCGGCGCGGACATGGAGGGCGGCATGCACCTGGTACCGTGCACGAGTTGTTCCGAGGTCGTGTGGGTCGGGTATGAGCTCGCGGAGGAGTGATCCTGCGGTTGTGCGCTCCCTGGGTGTTTAATGCTGCCGCATGCATGGACTCGGACACGTTACGAGCGCATCCCATTGCCTCATCCCACTTCACCACCGATCTGGGCTGGGGCTGGTCCACATCTACGCATCGACGTGTCTATGTGTTCTGTGTTTATCCAGCCACACTCGAATCCCGTCGCGTCCGACGCTTTCTCCGACTCCGACTTCAACGAGCGTGACGAAGAGAAGAGACTGGCAACGACGGCCTCTCGATAGCGATTCGAGGGGCGTCGAAGGGCCTCACACACCCGCAAAGACGTAGCTACGAGGCAGCCAAGGATGCGATATCTTTTCCTGACGATGGGTGAAGAAGAAGTTTCGGTGCTCGACTGCAAACACCTGGAAGCAATAGTTGGAGGCTGGTGTTATGCGGCCGCCGAGTCTTTTGCCAGCCGCGCACTCCTCCTCCTTCCAATCAAGATTCTCCTACGCTGCGGAGGTTGCAGCGATCTGTCGCGCCATCTCTCTGAATCCGCGTTGAGATTATTCTGTCGAAAGGTGCGCGGGCGCCTGGGATACGCCAATCCAGTGGCAGCGGTCGTTCTGGACAGACATGATATCTTGAACTGAGTTGCGAGTGGGAGAGGATTCATAAATGCGCAGAGGTGCGCGCCAGACCAGGTTATATTACGACAACTATAGAGGGTTTCTGGAATGGACATTATCCCATGCCTTGGGTATGAACGTTCATGAACATGCGCGCTTTCCGCCCACCAAGACTACAGCACGGTCCGAGAGTAATTTTGGGCGGGAGTGGTTGTTTGACGGAGTCACGGAGTGCTTAGAACGCACCTGAACGCGCAGCTTTCTTGGATGAGTTGGAGAGTAACTTGTAGTTCCGTTCAGAATCCTATCCGTTCAGGGCCTAACGACCTACATTTCGTAGCGAGGTATGAACAAGCGGCCGATGGAAGAAGACGTGCATTAGCGGGGGGTTCACATTGGCGGTCAGAGATAGTGGGTTCATTCCTCCTGCCAGGTCAGAGTTCTTTCGTCAACTCGCTCCAGGCAGGCAAGCCGAAAAAAATAGGCAACTCCTCCCAGATCCTCTTCCGCCCGGCCTCACGCAGCTCCGCGATCTGTTCGCTGCACGTAGCACAGTACCCTTGGGGTGCCGCCGCCTTGACCAGAGGACGTAAACTTTGCGGCCTGTCGAGAAAACCACTAAGCCGCCGTTTGTGTGTGTCTGTACAGCGGGCAAGGTCGGTGCAGTCGTTGGGGTTGGGGGCCCATGTTCGATACCACCCGCAGATATAACCCGGTTGAATCTGTGCAGTCAGGATTTTATCGCGGCCCAGGAGACATCGACGGAGATCGAGCGGGGCGAGGGAGGCGACAGTGCCGTCGCTGCGGGGTCGGTCATTGAGTAGCGCCTCCTGCAGGGAGCTAATGAGGACACAACCAATGAAAGACAACTGTTGGATACACACCAGGCCTCTCGCGACACCGACTGGATGAACAAAAGCAGAGTAGTAGGCACAGGGAAGGAGCGAGAGCAGATCATTCTCTCGTGCTAGGGCGATGATGTCGAAGTCAAGGGCGGGATAATGTACGATGCGCGCCGTGGTGAAGTTCCCGGCCACTCGTGCGGTGTACTCTTCCAGCGTTGTTGGGTTTTCAGACTTGAGGCGCTCGACTGCAGACTCATGGAGTTCGACGAACTCGTACTTTCGGCCAAGGCGAAAAAGGGCGCTGACAGCGGGGAAGGTCAGCATTGGGCGAGCAAGGAACGTGCTGAGCTTAAGTTGAGCATACAGGAAGAAGGGACAACGTGAACTGTTCGAACGGGGAATATAGCGCCTCGAGAAGGTACTCCACGTCGGTGGCCTCGTCCTGGATTGTCAGTAAGGGACACCCCTCGATAGTTGGCGCGTCAGACGGCGGAGGCAGCGGTTGCATGCCGCGAAAGAAGGGCGAGTGTTTAGTGAGGACGCCCCAGTGGACGCGAAATTGCGTGGTTTGAGCCTGTAGGACTAGACTGCCGTCGCTGTACCATATCTCTGAGCGAGTTATAGACGCGTCGTCCTCAGTTCGCTGGCGCTTTGCGGGTGGGGAAGTCATCACCGTAAGAAGAGAGTTTGCAACTATTGTGGCGGACAGCCCCTTTCTTCCTACCATCATGTCCTCCCCAGACGCGAAACGGCAACGCACCGAAGACGCGCCGATTACGCGCTCAGAACTCTGGCATGCCGATGGGAGTGTCGTCCTCCAGGCTGAAAACACCCAATTTCGCGTACATTGGGGCGTTTTAGGACGCAACTCTTCGTTTTTTCGCGACATGCAGTCGTTGCCTCAGCCGCCTGATCAGCCAACAGTGGAAGGATGTCCTGTGGTCGAGCTGCCGGATAATGTAACCGACGTGGAATTCGTACTGAAGGCGCTCTATACTCCGTTCGTCCGCATATATGCACTGAATTACATGCCACTGACGTCAATGCGTGCAGACCGTTCCTCTGTCAGACAGCACTCCCTCTTCCAGTCATTGCCGCGCACATACGCCTCGGAACGAAATATGACTTTCGTGGCTTGCTGGATTTGGCGCTCGAGCGTTTGACATATGAAAACCCGACGACTCTCGAGGAATACGATGCCCGTAAACTTTCGGACACCAGGCGCATCGTTTTCTACGATGGAATCGAATTTGACGTTATAACCTTGGCTCGAGAGAATAATATCTTGTCTGTCCTTCCCTGCGCTTTCTATCGTCTGGCAATTCGGGCTCACACGGACCCCGTGGTGAGATTCCCCCCGAGCCTGCCAACGAAAGACCTCTCACTGTTCTCTAGGAAAATTTGTTTGAAGGCGTCGAGAAGGCTGATGGTGCCCGGGCTTCGATTTCCCTCCATGACCTCCGTGTGTGTATGTCAGGCCGTGAAAAGCTCATGCGTGCGCAAATGCAAACACAGGGGGCACTTGGATGGTACAGGTTTTGGGGTCCTGGCGCGGATTGCACCAACACCAATTCCGCTCACTGCGCGAAGACGCGAGATGTTCGCCTTCGCGACTACTTGAACTATCCCTTTTTGAAGGCTCTCGCCGATTTTGACTGGCACGACAAAAAAAACAAGCGTCTGTGTGATGCATGCAAACGAGGCATCCAGGAGGCAATCAGCATTGGGCGCGGGAAAACATGGGACGATTTACCTGGGTTCTTCAACCTCCCACCTTGGAACGAGCTGAAAAACGAACTGTGACTGCTTGCCACTCCCTTTCGAGGGCTTACCTGCCCGCAATCTCAGCCATTTGTCGTTCTGGACCATCCATCGCGCTTGCTCGCTGCCCTACACATCCATCCGCACCCTCGTATTTATGAATGCTGGAACTCGCGCTGTACATCCCCGGCCGCTCATCGTAACCCGTCGAACAAGACGGCGGCCGTCTCCGGGACGAAGATCGACGAAGATCACTCGCCTCCCCAGCCACTGCTCCTCGTATCCACCCCCTTATCATACTCCCTGCCCCGCGGTTGCACCTCGCTGTCGGACCCGCATTGGTACCACCTCACCCGACTTGCCGCACACGCACTATCCTTCTGTTCCCTGCACACCCGCGTTTTGGGTCGAAACAACCCATTGTACACTCATCCTCACTCCACCTGCATTTACGCAGCATCGTTGATTTTTCTGTCGTACCAAATGCATTCTAGCGAATTTATTTCCTTCCAACCTCCATACCAAGTTACATCCGGAAAATTGCGCCGAGCCACGATGAATAAATAGTATGGAATAGGGTAGTCGAAGAAATTTACATTTCGTTCTCCAACTCACCCCACGGTGGGAGACCAAAGAAACCGGGTAACTCCTCCCATGCTTTCTTCCTCCCGGCCAAAGTGGCTTCCTTCGCACGCTGTTCACACTGCTCGCACAGATTGATATTGTGGCCTGACTTGTATTTCGAAAAAGTCCGCATCTTCGCAGCGTTCAGTAAGTGGGCCAAAAAAGGCAGCTCGCTTGAGTGAACAGTTTGCCGTGCCACTGCATTCGGCACTATCAAAATCCCATTTCACGAGCCATTCGAGTGTGTAGCCCTGTTGAAATTGTTTTGCGACAAGTGCTTCGCGGCCCATGACACAGCGGCGTTGATCTATTGGAGCGAGCGAGGCCACGGTTCCGTCCCCTCTCGGAATACCGTCGAAGTATGCGGCCTGGAGAAAAGTAAGTTTCCTTGACGGATGGTAACATCACCACGAACTTGAGGAGACTTCACTGCCAGATAATATGCACAGGGCAGGACCGACAAGATATTGTTCTCCCTCGCCAAAGCAATTACGTCGAATGCTTGACCAGGGTACCAAATGATGCGTTTTGGTGGTTTTGGTGAGCTTGGCTCAAGTTCAAATTGAAAAATTGAGGTGAAATCGCAAGTGAGGCGCTCCACCGCCAAGTGCAGTAAATCCTTGAAATCGTACTTGCGTCCACAGCGAAGGAGGGCGGCAACAACAGGGAGTGGAATAGTCTGTTCGAGGAGAAATGTCCTACGCTAGAAAATAAGTACATAGGGGCCCAGGGAACGAGATAACGAACGGGCTGTAGAGGACACCCAGTAGGTGGCCAATGTCGACGCACGAGTCCTGCAGAACAATCACCGGGCAGCCCTCGATGGTAGGTTCGTCGGTAGGCTGTGGCAAGTCCTGCAAGTTGTGAAAGAACGGCGAGTTGAGGGCCAAGACGGAAAAATGGACGCGGAATTGCATGTTTTGGGCCTGCAAAACAACACTCCCGTCGCGGTACCATATGTTTGAGCGCGTTATCGACGCGGTGGAGTCGGTGCGCTGCCGTTTGGCGGGAGGCGACATGGTGGCGGGTGGTAGAATGTCCATGTCGGTCTTCGCCAAACAAAGAGTCTACTGCTTTGGTCTTCATGCCCAAATTACATCTCAAACGCACACCTCAGGAAGAGGCCGACCACCGAGCTCGCAAGAGGAGGAAACACGACTCTAAACACCCACGCAAGAGTCCGGAGGCCGCTTGGAGTCATGACGCCGATAAACCAACTCGGAAATGGGATTCAAGCGACTCGGACAGAGACGACGAGGTGTACGGTCCCCAGCCACCGCAGCCCCAGGCGGGGCCTTCTTCCGAACCCCTCTACTCGGAAAGCTCGTACAAGCCTGACTATGATGCCATTCGAGCTGAACTGGAGGAGGCTCGGTTTCGGGAGAAGATGGCTGGCGCGTTCGACGATGATGACCGGCTGGACTCACTGGAGACGCGGATGAACGACTATGCACATGTTCCCGGCCGGTGGAGGGCGGGGCGCGCTCAGGCGGATTATGAGAATACCGCGGCCGATGATCTCTTCAAAGTAGATCCCAGGCACATGGACGACGAAGAGTATGCAGAGTGGATTAGAGCGGGCATGTACCGGTGCGTTCACTTCCCAACTACCCAGTCCCGAATGCTCAAATCGGTCTCGCAGAAAGACGCATGCACAGGAATACGCTGAGGAACAACAGAAGAAAGCCGCCCGAGATGCTCGACGCGCCGAGGAAAAAGCGCTCAAAGCTGAAACTGCGCGACTCGCGAAACTTGCCGAGGAGGATCGGAAGCGCAAGAAACTGGAGAAGGAAATTCGACGGTCAGATTACGCCCGAGAAGAGTACCATCTCCGGTGGAGGAAGCTCCTTGCTGCACCCCCCGACGGCGAGAGCCCACACGGTCTTCTCAGCTTCAGTGATATACCTTGGCCTGTAGTCTCTGCCCACCGCCAAAAACCGGATAAGAGGAGCAAAAGTGGTCCTCCTCCAACCGTATCCCTTGACGATCTCACGCTGGACGCTATGACCTCTTTTCTTGTCCCGTCTATGTCTGTGAACGGCGAAAAGGAGAAGAAGCTCCGCAAAGAAAAACTGCGAGAGACCTTCCTACGCTTTCACCCAGACAAATTTGAAGGGCGATTGATGAACCGCGTCCGAGAAAGCGACCGTGAGCGCGTAAGGGAGGCGATTGGAGTCGTGGTGAGGCAGTTGAATGTATTGATGGGAGAGGTATAGCATGATTTTCTGGCGCTTTCTAAATTAGTGAGTAAAAAGAGTCCCATAGTAGGTACAGTATTCAATGGTATACAACTCGAAGGTCCGACTAGATCACCAAACGAGGGAGAGAAATGCAAAGCAGATGGATGCTGATGATGATGCTGAGGTCAATGCGATAGTGTGTGGAATCAACCGCGGAAAGCACCACGGCCAGCCATGTTGTTTTCAGTCGGTGGCTGAGGCTGGCCATTGCCCCACTGCTGCTGTTGCTGGGGGTTTGGCGTCATCATCCGTTGAGGTCCGGGTGACATGCTCCTCGGTTGGCCCTGCGGGGTCATCATACGCTGAGGACCAGGGGACATGCTCCGCTGTTGTTGCTGCGGATTGGGCGTCATCATCCGCTGAGGACCAGGCGACATGCTCCGTTGTTGTTGCGGTGGCATCATCATCCCAGGGCCGGGAGACGCGCTACGCTGCGAGTACTGGGAGGCTTGTTGTTGATGATATCCCTGCGGAGGATACTGATCCTGCGGCGGATATTGCCCATTGAAGCTGTCGAACGGTTGGCCATGGCTCTGTTGTGGTCGATGAACTGGTGCCTCTCGGCCGCCAGTCGACATCGGCTCTTGGTAAAGCGACGGGGGAGTTGAGATCGACGCCTGCGACATTCCACCGTGATTATAGTAGTTTGTCCGTGGGCTGAGCAAGGGCTCGTTCATCGAATCCATTCGCGACAGTTCGATATCCGGGCCAACCGCAGGGCTATTGGGACCACCCGCGAGGTAATTGTCGTAGCCTGGGACTCGTGGTAACGTGGCATCGCTGGCGTAATAATGCGACTTGGCTGGATGCAGGGAGACGCTGCTGTCCCCGAAAACAGTGGTAGACGCCATGGACTGATTATCCCAGTCGTCCGCCCAGTTTTTGCGGTAAAGGCCGGGATCGTATTCGAGATCGCGCTGTGAATAGATGTCAGGTCGTTCTTCTTTTTGAAGATAATATGATACAACGCACCTGATCAATGGCAGCGATTTTGATGCCCTGCACGACCTGAGCCTCCATCTTCTGGCCTCCATACTCGTCCAGCTTGGCCTGGTCACGTCCGATTTTACCCTGGTAGACCTGGCCAAGCAATCCCATCATGTTCGCGTGAAGCATGGGCGTGAAAAGGTCGGCGTGGAGCGCCGGGTGGCCGAAGCGCTTCTCGAGTTTGTTAGCGCGGGCATCGGCGCGCTCCGAGTGGATCTTTGCAGCGTCAAGCTCGTTCGAGGTAGGGATGTAATACGTGAAGGCCGAGGCGAAGACGCGATCGATATAGATCTTGAATCCCGCAATCATGAGAATTGGTGGTAAGGTCGCCACCCATGTGTATGATTTCCAGCCATATTGCAGCCCAATAGCTGGGGAAGGGTCTCGGTAAATGCCCCCCGATTAGAGAGAGTGTACATACTGAGCGTGAGCACCAGCTGCATCAATACGACCGTGAACAACAGTCGATTAATCACGACATTCCACAATCGCTGTGGGTGCGTCAGTATCAAGTCGCATGGGACGATAACTCGAACATACTCCTCCGCTTTCCACCTTTGTGACGTATACGAACATGAGCTGCGTCGCTTGGTCAGAGGAAGAACGGCAGGACCTCAGATAAATTACCTGATACTTCTCAACGATAGAGCTCATCCAGAGTACCACCGCGGCCGCCAGGGCCACTAGTGGTGCGAGGGGAGCAAAGACGAGCCCGACGGAACCCATGAAGAGCTGTGTTGCTGCATTTGAGTATATCAATCGACCCAAGGAAAAATGACAAACAATGTTGGTACTAAAGTACGAAACCGTCAGTGACGGTACAGAACGAGTAAATGTCGTGGACTCACTAATAAATAGCGTATTGGAACTCTGGCGGCTGGGTCCATTCACGGATATCGCGGGGCGTCCGGCCAAATGCACTGAGCGGACGTCAGCGCTTCCCTGGGGAAGAATTTTGGGGAAAAAAATGCACCGAGTTTTGAATGACAGCCAGAGCAGATTGACGATCTGAGCCAGGTCGAACAAGACCAAGAACCCTCGCAGACTATATGAACCGTCGGTAAATTATACTTTGGTACGAGGGATGATTTCTTACGGGAAGAAGGTTAGCCAGTAACTGCTTTGATCGACTGTAGAAATGTGTTAGACGAATCTTGACATCGCGAGGTCCAGGCCGGCAAATGCCCGACAGATGCCTGACACAGAAATAGAGAGACATACTGTAAGTCCTGTTAATTGTATCCGGAAGAGCTGGGGAATGGTCAGACAAAGCCACAACAATCAGGGCATGGCGCACTATGGAGATTGTCAATGATCTCCTTGAAGCTCTTCTTTCCACCGATGGCTACTATGACCTGCTCGACAGAGCCTGTGAAGGTTTAGTATCATATGCAGGCGCCAGAGGGGAAGTCGTACGGAAGATGACACCAAACAGGGTGAATACAACGAGTTGACTGATGATCATGAAGGCAAAGTAACGCGCAACGACGGCACGATCGAGTTTGGAAGTCGTCAGCGCACCCATGTACTGATTCGGAAAGTTAGCGGTTAGTCGGGTGGCTGGACTAAAGCAACATACCTGCGAAAGACGACGCATGATGATGGGAAGGAAGAAGCCAAATATACCGGAGACGGCGGGCGGGAGTATACCAGATACAATGTCGAACGTCGCTTTCTGGTGATCGGCCCAGGTTTGGAGGAAAGGCACATAGACCGTCAACTAGGGAGGCATCAGTATTGACCAGAGCGAGGTCTCGAGCGACATACCGAGGCCAAATTCGCCAGGACGGAGATGATCAACAGAGGGACAGTGTTGAAGAAACAAACCACCGCGAGCCATATGAAGCCCATCATCCGTTTGCGAGCGAGTTCGCCATCGGACTTGTTCATATTTTCCCAAATAATATCTTTGGGATGTGGCGCCAGGGAGATGGTTGTCCCCCTCGGATGTTTGCTGCCCAACATCTTGGCGACAATATGGGCGTAGGGGACGGCAGCCATGCTCGCGAAACCGTAATTCTCCGGCTTGTGCTCATGGAAATGGTGGCGGTAGTCTTGGATCGCAGCCTCTGTCCGCTTCAATTTTTCCCTAATGTACCAGTCAACGAGGCGTGTGCATTGTTTGAATATCACTCACGTGTAAAACTCGATAGCGTCCTTCTTGGTACCTCCACATCCACACGTTGCACCAATTCGCACAGTTGGCCGTCTCTTCCCGATCTTCCCACCCCGCAGATATTTGACGAGATAAGTTTCGAGTTCACGGACGGTTTCATTGTGGTACTCTATAAGCTCTGGGAGCTTGCCGACCTTGCGACCGATGTGAACGCTGGTGGTTGGATAGGGTACTCTGACCGAGTCGAAGATCTCCTTGAGGCCGGTGTCGCTCTGACTAGACTTGGGGACGTGTAATACGGTGAGGGTCCGAGCGTAAAAGGCCCCTAGGTATTCCGGGGAGCGGAACCACGCCCTGCGCAGTTTGACCATCTCCCGCCAGTGAATGTAGACCAAGAACATGATGAGGAAGGTGATGAGATAGGTGACAGCGACATGGGCGAATAGGCCGTTGCCAGAAACGTCGCGGACGGTCATCATGCTGAGGGTATCCCGGGATTTCGCAGGGACGTTCCGGAGGTTGTAAATGATGTTTATGGGGATGAGTACGGCGCATGAGATGACCGCAATGCCTGTGAACAGCCATCGCATAAGTCGACCGAATCGGAGGAAGGCAGCCGCATCGAGCCCAATCTTATCCACGAGTTCGGGCTCCTTGGTGTGTATAAGTGGCGGGAGCCTGTCGCAGAGGGGATATATATGAGCATTCCAACTCGAATATCGAGCAGGCGCACCATCCACAGATTGAATCATCCATCCTGGGTGGACGCTTCGAATCTCCGACATGGTACTTGACTTTCGGCTCGTAAATGATCTGTAGGACGTAGGTTTGTCGGATGCGGTCAAGGGGAGGGGCAATATTACCTTGTTCTTGGGGCGTAATAGGTTGAATGCGAGGATAGTAACGACCGAAATGACACTCATGAGTGCGAGCTGCGAGTAGACTGCTTCCGGCTGCAAAGTCTTGAAATTCGCCTCAATTAACTTATTGGCATCGTCCACAACCGACATGGTTGTCGTTGTGTGCGGGGTAAGGTCGTTGGTGGTGGTGGAGGAGGGAGAGTGGGTTTCTTGTTTGTGACAATGCTGCACCGCCACTTTAGGCCTTGGCTCTCCCCAAACCCCGGCGGCGGCATAATAACGCGGCATGGCAACTTGCAGTCCCGCCGCCCGTGTCTCTACATGAATGCATCTGTTCTATGTCCCAGTTCCCTCCGATGTCGCGACATACAACACCAACCCGGCCAGGAACAGTCCCCCAAGATATCATTTTTAAGCTTTCGAAGACATCGCGGTTCTCTAGGGTTGTACTTCTCCAGGGTTGATCATGGCCCTTAGTCTTTGCATTTTTCCCTCTTTCTTTTCTTCCACGACATGGGCAGGCGGGAGGAATACTTCGTTGGTGAGCAGCCGTCCAAGTGAACCCGAGTTTCAACCACAACTCGACTCCAGAGGTCATCCTCAACGCGCGTAGGAAAGATAAAGGAGAGATCACAAAGTTCAACATCAATTCTCCGCACTGGGTGAGTTCTGCAAGTGCAGTAAATCCAGCCCACATTAACCGTCTGTCCGTAGCAATACCTCGTAAAGTGGGCGGGCTACCCCGATTCTGAAAACTCGTGCGTCTTCTTCAAAAGCCGTGGCAATACCCTTACCGCGTGTTAGCTACGAACCCGTCAGTGGGCTCGCGGACTGCAAACGACTTGTTCAAAGCTTCTGGGAAGCCGTCGGTGTTGAAGCATTCTTGAGCAATGCTCCTGGATTCGTGGTCCACGCTCCAGACGACTGGATCCGTGCGTTATTTCCTTGTCCCTGGTTCGCTACTAACATCCTCCCAAAGGCAAGGAAAAACTTTACTTTGCTGCTCTCGTCCCGCTCGATGAAGTCAAGGCCCAGAATAGGGACCCGAAACGAAAGGTTCCTCGCCATTCACTGATATTTCTGCCTCCATCTCACCATCTTATATAGCGTACCCCCAGTATCTCCCGCCCAAGGACCCCCAAAACGCCGGCCCCTGGTGCATCAATACTCAAACCCCCCTCCCGCGGCGAGACTTCTCCAAAAACCACTTCTCCAAAGAAGGTTGTGTCTTTTGCCCCCGACGCCGACGTCAGCGTTGTCCCCAAAATAACTGATGTCGAAAATACTGCCCAGTGGCATCGTGCCTCCCGCAAAAGGGCATACGATGATTCGGACGACGACGAACCCCCGATGACCCCCAATGTGTCGAACCACAATACTTCTTCTCCAACATCGGGCCTCAAGCTCAAGATCCGTATCCCCCGCCCAATTCGCCCTGCCGAAGTCCCTGTAGGATATTGGCCGCGCCTTCATTCTCAGCTAATACTTTTTTTCCAGCCGGTACTAGAATACACCGAGCCTGCCCCGCCGACAGAGCCCACGACCGAATCACCGGCCGCAAGCCCTACCGACTCGATCTTCTCAAGCCATGGCCTCTCGTCTCCGCCTCCAACTCCATCGCCGTCAACGCGTGGCATCAAATTCGTTGAGGACCTCGGCATCATCAACGCAAGCCTCTTGAGCACCAAATCCCGACTTGCAAAGGCCACGGTTGCTCCCGCTATCCCCAGAGCTTCTCCCGTCCCTGCCCCGCCTCCTAAGGAGAAGGAGAAACCGGTGCCATCCACCATCGCGGAGGACGATGCCATGGACGTCGATTCGGGCCCGCAGCTTGTTCCGGACCACATCATGAACCGTGATACTGGCGACGCAGATGATCTCGGCCCGATGCTGGCTTCAATGCATCCCTACGGCGACGATGCGAACTGCGCGTCGGGCTTCTACGACGCAAATGAAGACCGATATGCAGGGTATGTTTGTCTCAATTGCCAAAACCTTATTGGACGCTAATCACTTATCTTCCCTCCAGCCTCCCGAAAAACGGTGACCCACTGCCTCGATCCGAAGACGACATGGATATGGACACTGCTCCCTATCCGGATCCCGACCAATTCTTAGATACGATCATGTGAGCTGCTACTTCGTGTACCCTGTGCGTACCTGCGGCTGATTGCTTTTTCTGTGTTGAGACTTCCGCCTGTGCAGTAATTACAACATCCCTGCAATATTACACATCGCTTTCTAACTCACGGTTGGCTCAGGAAAGCTGGATACGACTACCGTCCCAATAGACCTCTCAATTCTCAGCTTGCTCCTTCGTAAGTGGAATCGACTCGCCCAAAGGAAACTACTCAGACGTGAAACCACCCTCAGTCAAAAGTGGTGCTGGACGGGCCGTGTCACGATCGGCGGCGCCGACACCGCTCAGACCCTCTGCGAACGCGCTACCCTTACTGACGCACCAGACGCATCTACCCCGTGCATCGCGTCCTTCGTACTCTCCACGCAGCCGCTTGAGCTGACAAATCTATTTGACATCGAGGACATCATCGCCTTCCTGACCCCCTGCCAACCGACCCCGCACCAATACGCAAGGCTCACTGCGGAGGGGGTGGATGCCGAGAATCTGCGGGTTTTCAGTGAATATATGGCGAGGAAGGAACAGGTTTGTGCTTTTGTGCTTTGCGTTGTTGTCCGACTCGCTGCTGATGAGTTCGACAGGCGGTGCTCCTACCCGCCATCATGCGCTCTGAACTCATCGGCGCCCTCCTGTTCATCTCATCATCTTCGACGCAGTTCCTTTCTCACCTCGGAATCCCGACAGAGTTCTATGCCGACCGGACATGCATAATCGTGACTCTCTTCCACGGTGACCCCGACGCGCCCGCCATCGGAGACCACTACAAGCAGGTCGTGCCCCCAGTCAAGCGCAATGTCGAGCGGGCCGTCTTGTCCCCTACGCGATGGCGGCAATCGATCCGCGAGGAAAAGGCGTACCACCTCGCCCTACACATCATTCAGCTCCCGGCATACGTCAGGGAGTTCGCGTTCAAGTACCCGTCGACGGTGTGGTGTCGACTCGCTGGCTCCGACGACGAGGATGGGCGGGAGGACCAGGAGACGCAGCTCCTCCGCCGTATTCTCAAGAGAAGAAAAGCCGGGATTGTACCATGTGAAGATCTATCTGCCGATGTGCATACTGTGTTCATACATGTCGGCGCGTTGAGAAACATCCACAATCTGCCTCATTTGATGGAACGTCGTCTTCGTGCCGATGTCCGATTTTGTCTGTATGGCACCCATGAGACGGTGCATCCTTCGCGTTGGGGATTCAAGGAGATTTATCTGCTCGGTATGCCTGACTACCTCTGCATCCTTATGCTTGTCATAATTGATTCTGTAGGTGGTGTTGTAACATTTACGCCCGAAGCGCTCGTCGACGATCCATGGGGCGTCCTCCGGACACTTCGCGAGATTGATGCGCACCGGCTGTGGACGTGCTATCTCCTTCCGCAGGTCGTGGGCATGGCTCATAAGCTGAGTCAAAGTCGTGAGGACGACAGCCCAGAGTATAGGTTCGTCCTCTCGTTATTACTGCGCTGTTCCCTCTCCAACCTCGGTTGCCACAGAGAGGCGCTGCCTTATACGCTGGATCAACTGTTCAGCGCAATCGAAAAAGGCTACGTTGGACTGTTTAACACCCCGCCTAATGATCCCTCCGACGAGCAGATCTCTCGGTGGGTGATTGACCACGTTCTCCTGCGACCCCAGACAACCGAAGCCGTCCTCGAGCACTGCAGCAAGGCTTTCGAGGATGCGTACATGTCGTCCCTGCCCGCTAACTGGGCCACGCTTGCCAAGAACGATGTCCTGGCGGATATGCGCCGGATGCAGGTGCAGCCGACTGTCGTTCAACAATATCGACGCTTCGTGGTGCTTGATGCTAGTCCGGATTCGTCGCGATATCGGGCTGGGGACGGCGTAGGTGGTGGTTTTACATTCAATGCGCATTGGCTCAATAACTTGACAGATCGAATGGGAAGCAGTGCGCAAATTTTCCTTCCAAGACAGTTTCAAGTGCGAGAGGCGTTGAGAGACGAATAATTTGTTATATCAGCTTTATGTTGTGCACCCGATTATCACCAGTGTATGTATCTGGAACTAACTATGACCCCCTTCTGAATATTCGGACAATCCCTCGACGCGTCGGGTCGATGACTGCGCGCGAAAACATGGGCGACAAGTAGAGTGCGGCCCCGATTCGAACAGGCAGCAAAGCCTACGGAGTATAAAATACACGAGAAGGACGGTCCCGAAAAACCAAGTACCTTTGTGGCAGCATAGGCCACAACCGCGTTGGCGACATCTCCCGCTATGCGGTCTGTATTCACAGGTGCCAGCTGGTCCTCGCGGCCGCCCTTCTCAAAGCCAAACACGCCGTAGCGCCTGCCCACTCGCGCGGCCCACTGCTGCCCGTCGTCTACCCATGTCCTGCATTTCTGCGCGACCCAATTGTCTTGTTCTGTGGGCAGCGCTTTGACGACGCGTTCACCGACGCCTAATGCGCGGGCAGAGTAGAATATGCCGACGAGAGGAACGAGTGCTGTGACCTCGTGGAGTATACCGAATGAGAGGACCAGGGAAGAGAGCGGGGCGCCTGTGCGAGCGGAGATGGCGGAGAGCGCTTCACGGTAGCGGTTTAAGGCCATCAGCGAGCGGCTATCAGCATCAGCCAAATTTTTATTCATGCTCTCCCGTCGCGTTCCCCAGCGAGCAGTAGCATTTCGCTATGCTAGCTCGGCGGCGACCACGGCGCCGACAACGCTCACCCAGGGCACGGCTGGGCTAAGGGATGAGCCCCCTCACCTCCACTACATCCTGGGCAATCGCGTCCTTTTGGGACGCACAGCAGACTCCAGCATTATCTCCCCCAAAGATGCGCTTGCCATTGTCCGTGCCGTAGAGCGGCGATTTGGCCGCGTCGCGGAATTCCGCGTCTATCCAGTACGCACAAAACCACTCGGAATTGTAGGTGCAAGAATTTAATTACCCTCCTAGGCCTCCCATTCCAACCGGTACTTCCAAAATACCGCCTACTTCACACTCTGGGACCCGGCTGCGTACGTCCGCGTGCCCGCGAAACCTACTCGAATCAGTGTCAAAGTGCCTGCCTCAGAGGAGGAAGGTTTTGAGAATGGCGGCATAGGTCTTGCAGACATCGCACCGTACCTCGACGCCCAGGACTGGGCAGGTGACGACGCGTCTCTCCCGCTCCCCGAAGAGGCTCCAACAGATGGCTCGCGAATCATCCAACTGGACATCGAACATTCGGGTGCGTTCTCTATCTAGTCTTTCGGTATCATAACCCTAAGACCACGCGTTCCAGAAAAACGCTTTCAAAATTTCAAGGGTTCCGTGCCAAACTCTATATCATACCTTCGGAACAGTATTATTCCCCATTTTGTGTCCTGGGGTGGTTTCGCTCCCTTAAAACCTCTACCCGAGCCCGTCAAGATAACTCGCAGTGACTTGTATTGCGGGTCGACGATCGACCAGCCCCACATGCGCAAACAGCTGGAAGTGTGGAAAAACTGGCTACAGGGGCAGCCAGTCACCTCAAAGCTGAGAAATGTACCGGCTCGAGAACCCCCGCCGTCTGCAGTCACAGAACCCTCGCCGTCTGCAGCCACAGAAGTTCGCAGTTCATCATTTCTTTAGTCCGAATTCTAACAACTCTCAAGGCGCAGGAAGTCGTTCAACCCGATGCACCCGAAGCCGATGTTCCAGAGGTTCAATTGAGCTCGGCGGAGCCCACCGATACCCCCTTGAGCTCAGCTGATACACTACCTTGGCTCGCTCCGGAAACACCACTGTCTAAGCCGGAGGAGCCCGCAGCTACTACGGAAACCTTGACTGAGCCCGAGCCAACGGAGCGCAAAACAACGGAATCCAAGGCAGCAAAGGCTCAGGCCGCCGCCCAGGCGAAAGCGAAGGCAAAGCCGGCCCCCGTGACCACCCCGATTCCCCCAGCCGCCGTGCGTCGCAGTGAGGCGCGCGCCGCGCGCACTGCTGTGCTCAAAACCCTGCCTAAACTTGAGCCGGCAAGCAAACCCAAGCCGAAACCAAAGGTTTCGTTCCCGATACCGTTGCAGCAGGGCCCGTCACTGCCTAAGCCGCCCAAGCCCGTTGTGAAGCTTGTTGCATCAGAGGAGAAGCCGAAGAAGAAACAGGAGGCAAAGGGTACTCAAACCGCGGAGCCTGAGAAAGCGAAGGCGAAGAAACCGGTGAAGGGGCAGAAGGAGCCTGAGCCGCCGATTGAGGTGGAGGAGCGGAAGACGGGGGTGGCAGCGCGGTTGAAGGGGTTGTTGGGCGGGTGGTTCTAGCGGAGTACGGAGGACGTGGGGATGGGTGAATAAATCATATCCAACTCGCAAATCTTCCGGCCCTCAGAGTCTTTCGAGTCAATCTCGCACCTCTAACTTTCTGATATGGTACACGCAGCAGCAGCAGAAGCTTGCTGAACGCAGATCTGTTGTTCTACAGGCAGAAAACGCGCAACTCCAGCACGACCGCCATGATGGCCGCGACTAGTCTCGTAAACCACTTTATATACTTTTTTGCGAAGACACTCGTTCACACGTATCGACGCGAAATCGACGGACGTGGAACTGTCGAATATTCACCTGCGTGTGCATCGCAGTCAGTTGTCCCAGTATTGTTTATGCCCAGTATTGTTTATGCCGATATTCAGTCGGTAGCCCGGGTTGCAAACGAACGTCGAGCTGGGAGTAGTTGCTTTGAACGGACCATTATATTTCTCTTAAAATCTCAGCTTCTATTCGGACAATGCCGACACCTCGGACAATGCCGAACACTCTTGCACCCGAACCACCATGTCGGAACCTGCAGCAAAACGGCAACGTACCGAAGACGCACCTATAACGCGCTCAGAGATCTGGTACAGCGACGGGAGTGTCGTTCTCCAAGCAGACAACACGCAATTTCGCGTCCACTTCTCGATCTTAGCCCTCAACTCGGCGTTCTTTCGTGACATGCAAGGATTGCCACAACCGCCTGACCAGCCCACCGTCGAGGGCTGCCCGGTGGTGGAACTCCCGGACGACGTAGCTGACGTCAAATATCTGCTGCAAGCTCTCTACACTCCGTAACTCCTATTCCATGTCTTGGGAATGCTTTTTTCTCAACGGCTACATGAACAGGACGCTGCTGGATGCCGCCGTTCCGCTTCCGCTGGTGGCCTCCCTCGTCCGGCTCGGAAGGAAGTACGATTTCAAAGATTTGCTCGCCTCGGCCGTGGCACGTCTCACGTACGAATACCCAACAACTCTCGACGAGTACATTGCTCGCCAATCGAATCCCCCCGCGGCAGCGCGTATCCTCCCGTACAAAGGCATCGGCTTTGACGTTGTGACCCTCGCCACGGAGAACAATATCTCTACCATCCTTCCAAGTGCATATAGCCGGCTCCTCATGCACTCTCTGGTAAGTTGTCGACCAAAAACCACCCCGTCGCTTCGAGCTGATCAAGAAAGGAACAAATATTCGATGGTATTACCCGTACGGATGGAACCTCGAGTTCTCTTTCCCCCTCCAACTTGCGTACATGCGTCGTGGGGCGCCAACGCATCTTGGTAAAACAATTTCAGCCTCAGCAGGCTCTCGGGTGGCTGCGGAAATGGGAATTCGATGATTGCGAAGCGCCAACACCAACATCGTGCAATCGCCACCGAGAGGCCTTTCTCCGTGCCTACATGGATCGTCAAGACGTCCTTGTTTTTACAACGAGCGCAGTCACCTGGGAGCGTCATTTTTGTGCTCCATGCACCAGACACATCACCGACTCGATCAAGGAGGGGACACAGAGAATGTGGGAAGAGTTACCCCGCTCCTTCAATCTTCCCCCTTGGTCGGAGTTGAAGAATGACCTCTAGTAGCATTGAGCAATGCAACTTAACGAATTTCACATAAGTATATCTGTCCTCATAACTTATACATGTTTTTTTTTCACTATTTGCACTTTTCTCACCCCCTCTCTTTCTCGTACGGTTTAGTTGCTCCCGTTTCTCTAGCTGACAATCCGCCGAACGAATTTGCAAGTAGCTTTCAAGCCAATTTCGAGCTTAAGTAACTGTAACTTATTAAGTATGTTGAAGTTGAGTTCGGACACCGGGCCGATCAACTCCTCTTTTGAACCACCATGTTGTCTTCACTCGCTCTCACTCGGCCTACCTCCCGCAAGCAGCGAGACACCGAGACCCATCGATAACTGGATCTGACATGTCCTCTCACTAGCTCACAATGTGCAGTTCCGAGGCTTTCATACATTTCGGCCAATTCAAGAGAACTCAAGTTCGCCTTGGAAGTTGACCGCAAGGTTGACCGTTTATCGTTCTTTCGTGAAATCCGGTTGCGGACCCAGCCTGACCTCCCATTGTCGAGGTTTCGTACACTGCGGATTATTTTTTAACCGATTCCTCCACCGCAGCTGCGTCCGTCTCCACATTTCATTTCGTTCGCCGCCGTTCACGGTGCATCGGTCATTCCTGTCCCCCTCCGTTCTACTTCCAGTCTTGTCTGTCCGCTTGCAAGTACCGATTCCGCAACCCATACCTGGACCCGCAGCCCATGGGCCATAGCCTCTAAATATCAATCGAAAGATACATTACCCTGGAAAAACACATTATCCTCGTCCATGGAAAAACATATTATGCTGTGGGCGCCGTCGGCCCTCGCTATCAGGATACCGTGCGGAACGACCACCGAGGAGACGCCCAAAAGCCGATATTGCCCGGCACCAAAGGGACGCTCGAGAATCCGTCTAGTGAGATTTCGTTTTGGTCTAGGTTCGGCATTGCTGGTGGATAGCAGAATCCGCGGAACCTCTTTACTATTCTTGAACTTTGGCTATTCTTGACTATTCTTGGCTCAGTGTGGTGAATGGGCTCGGCGAGAAGCTGTTCGTAGAGTGGGTTATTCGCCGAGGGTGGGGCTGTCGAAGGCTTCCAAAAGGTGCGGAATGCACGAGTGTTTCGCAGGTATACAGAGCCCGACTTGTATGCTACAAGGAAAATTCGGCGCCCAGTTTTTTTTACCTTCCCCATTGAGAAATGTAGTGTAGTCTGAAAAGTCCAAAGTCTTGGCCTTCAAGAAGCACTGGCAGATATTAAACGCTTTGACCTTTTCGGCATTGGATCCGAAGTGCCGAAGTCCGGTTTAGCGTCGGCGTACTGATAAGCGGCAAGCGGGTTTCTGCTAGACGCCGCGTCCTCACAGACTAGAGCTTCTGGGACTGCCAATTTCCCGATAACAGGAACGCACGTTCATCATTCAAACGCCTACTGCCTGGGAGCAGACTCCTTTATCGACCCTCCTTCCTACCGTAAAGAATTACGGGAAACAACTAGCGGTAAAACGGACCGGAACAAGGATAACGCCACGCCACTGGTTTCTGCGGAATCTCAACCACAAAACATACATACCTTCAGACGAGGTAGGTCGCTGTGCGCAGGCGACTGAGAGCGCATCTCCCGACTCTGCGGGAATCTCAGCTCTCACTCCAACAGGATTTCGAAGGCTCGCGAGCTCGTTGGGCATTCTCACTTACGGCCGTAAGAGAAACGGTTAATAAATCAATCGCCTACCGGGCCTGGGGACTTGCTTTACGATAGGACCGGAATCGTATACATATCGCGCGGAACTCGACGCACAAGCCGAAATATTTCAGTCCCCATGATGGCCTCCCCCCCTACCAAGCGCCAGCGGACCGAAGACACTGCGCCCATCACGCGTTCAGAACTCTGGCATACCGATGGGAGCGTCGTCCTCCAGGCGGAAAACACGCAATTTCGCGTCCACTTCAGCGTGTTGGCCATGCACTCGACCTTCTTCCGCGATTTGCAAGGATTACCACAACCCTCTGATCAACCCGATCCCACTGTCGATGGTTGTCCGGTAGTCGAACTGCAAGACACGGCCACGGATGTCGAACACCTGCTAAAGGCGGTCTACGAACCGTAAGGATGACCTTCTTGTCAATACTCTGCGCTCACGATCCACGAACTAATCCAGAACCTTTCTCGCGCAGGAGGCGGTCTCCTTTGCAGCCATCGCCGCCCTCGTCAGACTGGGCCGGAAATACGAATTCCGCAATCTACTAGACTCTGCGGTGTCCCGCGTAACCTTTGAGAACCCCACGACATTGGAGGAGTACGACGCGCGGTTACACAACGATAAATATATACCGACGCGAATCGTGCCGTATCCCGGGGTACTGTACGACGTGCTCGCGCTGGCGCGGGAGAACGACATACTGAGCGCGCTGCCGTGCGCGTATTATCGCGCCATCCGATTCCACTCCACCGTAAGTCCCCTGCGCCCAAATAAGCGACGACGGCCGCCCGCTGACCTGACCCTTCCTTCCAAATTAAAGAAACAGCTCCTCGATGGGATCCCGCGGGGGGACGGATCGACAGCCGTGCTCGCGCCGATCGACCAAAGACGGTGCATCCTCGCGCGAGAAAGCCTCGTCAACGTGCAGATCCAGATGGGGTACAGTCTTGGAATCCTGCGCTCGCGCACGGCGGAGCTCGTGAATTGCAGTGATTCGCCGAAATGCAGCGACTCGCTGCACCAGCGATTAGGTCACTACCTCGACCACGGCGGCCTGCGCGCGCTGGCGAAGTACCAGCCGGCGGGGGAGAAGGCTCTGTGCTCCTCGTGCACGCGGTATACCGTGAACCTGAACAACGCGGGGAGGAAGCGGACGTGGGAGGAGCTGCCGGGGTATTTTGAGCTGCCACCTTGGTCTGAATTGGAGGACGATTTGTAGCGTTTTGGCCCTCGCTCTCTGAGTCTTACTTGCTTTGCACATATATCCTGCCGGCGTCGCAGTCCTCTGGTTTCCCTTAGAATCTAGACATGCCGACCTCTTCATCGTCAGTATTTAAATTTAAATATGCGTTACATGTATGTTTGTACTGTTACTACCACTTTAATTGGAAAAGTGATTTCCGTCGACGCGGCATCGAGAAAGTGTCCCAGGGTGCGGTTGATGCTGAATCCCAACGCTTCATAGAGGGCGCAGGAACACGCTCGTAATATTATCTAGGAACTTCATAGTTTGTGGTCTGGGGAACGGTAGAGGAAATATAAGTATGTAGGATGAGGATGCCCATGTCACCGTTCGTTCCTGAGCTCGTTCCACGACGGCAGCCCAAAAGCACCAGGCACCTCGTCCCACAACTTCTCACTACCCAGCTCCCCAAGCTCCTCGTACTTGGATATACACAGCGGACAAAACTCGTCCGGGAGCGCTGGATTCCAGAACGGCCTGAACCCCGCTCTCGGTCCCAGCCGCACTTCGAGGAGCGCCCCTCTGAATTCAGCGCATTTTTTACTCCGGCACTCCTTCGGGCGTGGCTCGCGCAACCACGCAAGCGTGTACCCGCGCTGGAACTGCTTCATGGCGAGCTGTTGGTAGCCTATGACGCAGGTGCGCAGGTCCGCTGGGGATAGAGACGCTGTCGTCCCGTCTGGGCGTTGGACGCCGTCGAAGAGTATAGACTATGAAAATAAAAAGGCGGGCTCAGCGGGATCTGACATTCGTGGAAAGGGAGTAGGAGACTTGCAAGTGGACTTCCGACTCTATGACCATGGAGGCTGCGCAGGAGGCGGAGATACGCAACCGGGAGGATGGTAAACAGGCTATTTTGGCTCGCCAGGGTAACAATGTCGAAGAAGATGCCCTCGTAGAGCTCGAGGCGCACCATATCAGAAAGAGTCCCCGAATCCAAGACTTTGAACTCCCGTAGGGTTATGGGGTTCGCAACCGCGAGGATCTCCACGCCTAGGTGGAAAAGATCCCGAAACAGGTATTTGCGACCTAAACGAATGAGAGACCCCACAATTTCCAGGGAAAGGATTTTTTGCGCTAGAAGGCTGAGTTCCAAGTCAGCCCGGCCGCAGTAGGAATGAGGGGAGGGCACAGACGGGTCGTAGAGCGCGTTCAACAGGTGTTTGACGTCGATGCATGCGTCCTGGAGCTGTGAACAGTAGAATCAGTCCAGTCAAGGACGCGCACGATGACGGAGAGAGTCCAGATACCTCGATCACGGGGCAGCCTTCGACGGCGGGCTGGTCAAGGGGCTGCGGCAGGTCCTGCAAGTCGCGGAAGAACGGCGAGTTGAGGGCCAGCACGCTGAAATGGACGCGAAATTGCGTGTTTTCTGCCTGAAGGACGACGCTCCCGTCCTTATACCAGATTTCTGAGCGTGTTATCGACGCGTCCGAGTCGGTGCGCTGCCGTTTCGTTGGAGGTTGAGACATGGTCGAAGTCAAGAACTTTTGATCGGCCTGATCCGGCCATCCACTACAAAAAGATCACCTCGAAAAAACAATATGTACCTGTGATTGCAAAAGAAATCGGTGCATGCATGAAATGAGTGTGCTACAATCTGTCCGAGTCGTCCTCCGAGTGAAGTATGTACAAAAGTGAATATGAAAGAGATTCCGAGACGATGCGATGAAATATACAGGTACGGGTACTACAGGTGCGGTGCGGAGTATGAGTATAGTATGGTATCCGGAGAAGAATGCAGGTAAGCAAGTAACCAGTGCCCGCTCAACTTCTTGTCTTGGCGGCAGGAAGGGTGGAGCGATGCAGAAGAGAAGACCGTTCGTCATGAAAGTAGCTAGGCAGGTAGGTAGGCGGGGTAGTTGAGTGCGGCCAGCCAGTCAGCCAGCCCGCGCACGCCGCACACGGACATTGCATCTGAATCTGGGTTACAGACGGAGACGTAGACGCCGCGTAAGGAAGTGGTGGTTGCCATCGTTAGGTGTACAGTTCACAGCGGAATACTTGGTAGTTGGATGCGGCCAGCCCGCGAGCGCCGGACGCGGACATTGAATCTGAATCTGAATCGGGGTTGGAAACGTAGACGCCGCGCGAGTGCGGCCGGGTCGCAGCGGAGCGGCGAGGTAGGTGTCAACTTGTCGAGTATCATAGGCGCGCCTGCGGCCTATATATATCCCGCCGGCCGCGCGCTTGCCATGCAGTGGTGACGATGAGGATGTGGGCAGTGAGTCTATAAGTATTGATGAATGGATGTACTATGTCGATTCGGTGTTGAGTGAGCAAAGGAAGAAACGGCAGGGGGGCAGGGAGGGACGTACGAGGAAAGAAAGAGGACTTGCGGATGTATTGTCTATGTGCGGTGAAGTGCCGAGCAGTGGTTTGTTGTTGATTGAGGTCTTGTCTTGAAGAGGATGCTGAATGAAAGAACAGAATCTCGGTCGTGCGCGGAAGGAGCTGGTGCGTGCTAGAGGCACAGGAACAGGCGGCATCCGCGCAGGTGTACTGTGGCCTCGGACCCGGACTCGACGACGCGCGCTGGGACGATCTATGTATCTCTGTGTCAGTTTCCTTCAGAAGAAGGTTTGGTGGTGGGAGAAGTACGTACCGCGTCTGATGACGCGTCGCTCGAACGCGCCCCCGGGCCGTCACGGTCCCTGCGCATGAAGTCGTCGACCTTTGGGCGCGGCGGGATGGGCGCGATGCGTGCCGCCACCGTCGGGAGCTTAACAGCGCACGGGGCGACGGGTGCGGCGCGCGCGCCGAGGAAGATCAGCGCGAGGGGAACTGGAAATCGATAAATGTCAAGGATACGGTGCAAGTTGGTGGCGAATGCGCACGTAGCAGCCGCATCTCGTGTTCGCCACAGGGGCAGTTAGTCGTTAGTGGTCGTCGCGGTCGTGAGAGGGTCTTGCACAGGGAGGAATTAAAGGAAGGAAGAACTTGGAGGTTATAGCGTCTCCGCTTCTTTCAGCCGAGACAAAGCGCGTTTGGTTTGCGGTTTCGCGAGAGGGTTTGAAAGGGAGGCGACGCGAGCGAGCCTTTGTGGGATTTGTACCATGGCAAAGGAAACTTATTTTTGTGGACGAGGACAAGGTTGGCGCGAAACAAGGGCAGCGTGGGAGAAAGGAGAGTCTCCTGGAATTAGGGTTCGGTGAGGAACCCGGATGTTACTAACCTATGTTAATAACACGCTGTTAATAACTGTTAATAACTGTTATTAACCACGGCCTGAAAAAGGACTCAAAAAAAGGCGTGAACAACTGTGAATAACCCCCAGGCGCATGATAGGAAATGGCTCCTTCAGCCTTCTCTGTGAGTGGCCATATACGTTAAATTCTCTCCGAAATGCCGTGCCCGGTAGAAACAATTTCCAAAGGTGATTCGGAGGCGCACTGGAGATGTTGCCGCGTCTCCTGCAGAATCTTTACCACTCAGGGAACTCCGACTCACAGCAGCGGGCCCTAGATCACGAGTGGAATATTAATACGATTTGAATTCTGAGTCGGCCAAAATTAAAAGCGACAACGAGAGATTCAACCTCCTCCGACGTATACCATTGGCGCTCCAGTGCTACTGGATTTTGTTTTGGCCACTCCATCCGGCACCCCACCAACGGCCAGAGCTCCTACCGCTACCATTTCGGTCAATAAGCCTCAATCAATCAACGGAGACATCTAGGAGGGCGTCGGAGGGGGGTTTCTGAGGGTTTGCTAGCGCGAATACAGTTTTTTGGAGTTATTTACATTATTCACAGTAATTAACCGGTGTGAATAACCCCCAGCCAGCGGTCGATGTTACTAACAAATGTGACGAACTCTTGAGAGGTTCCTCACCGAACCCTACCTGGAATGTTGCGCTTTGACCACTATTCTCGTGCAAAAGGGACCGTTCAAGCTGGCTGTCTGTATGTCTCGGCGACTGTGTAAACGCGCGGGCCTCGTGGACAACCTTCGTTCGATGGCGCTGCTGTCTCTCTGGTCGTCCTTTTTGCAATCAGATTTGGATTTGGTCTTGCCCCCTCGTCGTCTCGAGCTCTGGACCCGTCTTGTTTTACTCTCCAACATAGGCCTGGACTGTTTCACTTTCCCGCGTTGTCGTTGTTCAAACCCAGTGAGAATCGGGGCTCGCCAGAGATCGCCCGATATTGCCGAGCATCGGCTAGCCTCGCATTTCCGCGCAGTTGCGATCGCGATACCAGGCGATGCCAGAGCGTGCCACGCGCTGAGAAAATGAGACTTTGCGATACTCAAGATCGTTCGGCATCGCGTTGGCATCGCCAGGTATCGTGTTGCATTGGATTTTCGACAAAATGAATATATTCCATTTATATTGCTACACGCGTATTCTACGCCTCCCGCGCGCGCTCCCCCTACCCGCCTCGCGCGCCCACCACCCTCATACCGCCCGCGCATCGTCGCGTCCGTCCTACAAGCGTCGCGGTCGAGGCCGAGACGAAGGCGGCCAGTGCGTTCAGCGTCGTGGTGGGTCGGGATGGCGAGAGAGCTCGCGAGCCTGGGGCGTCGGCATGCGGAGAGTGGTGTCGACAAGCGGAGAGGGAAAGGGGAGGGAGGGAGGCGGCGACTCGAACAATGCACGGCTGAAATACGGGTTTAGTGCCGATGCGCGTGTCTGAAGAGAGCGCGTACCATGTTCGAGCCGGAGTAGACACATCTGTGATGCTGTTACTTTAGTACGAAGACATCTGGTGTAGCGAGAGGACATACCAGAGCATGGAGGAAGACATGGGAGGGCAAGAACAGCATGTAAAGCTCAGAGGTCGTAGAGGAGTCGTGGTTAGCAATGTAAAGCAGAGCACACACCGCGCCATCTGAAAATGCTATCTGTTGGAGGCTTGAAATGGACAGGTAGGCTGCGGTAGACCTCGGAGGACATATTCGGGGAAGCGCGAAGGGATTTGGCGGCTTGGGACAGCCGATGGGGGAGGGAGGCACGCGCTGGGTCTGCAGCGAGATGGTGGCGGAAGGGAAGAGAGGTGCGCTGGCAACTGATGTGAGTCACCGCCAAATCACCGCGGCTCTCGGTGACCGAATGCGGGAGCCGTCCACTTTGACTCGAGTCGACTTAGAGAATTTCAAAGTCTGAGCCAGTCGAGCGGCCGACTCGGTGTCAAAAGGATTTTTGCTTGACGTCATTGACCGTCATCGTTTAACTTCAGCGTTCGATTCCAAGGCCGCCCGATACCTGGCGATACCACCGAGGCCACAGAAGACTGCGCGATACCTGACGAGCCCTGATTCTCACTGGGGTTCAAACGCGAGACAATAAAGCGATAAGAAGGGTTTTTCTGACGTCAACAATGACCACCTCGCGCTTCTCAAGTGAAAATTTCAACGTTCCTTAACCGCAACGCCCACACTCGTTTAAAAAAACATGTTGTCCTCCTCCCTCCTCGTCGCAGTAAGTCCATTCACAGGGCTATGTTATTTTACGCTGAAAACCGTCCCAGGTCCTCGCGCTCACTGGTGCCGCCGCCGCCCAGTCCTCGTCTGCCACGGCGTCTGCATCGTCCGCCATTGTCACCCACATAATCACCGTCTCAAACAACCAGACCGCAGACAATGCCTCAATGGTCTTCACACCCGTGCGTAGTACCCTCGTTTCCTCCGCCAACTAGCCTAAACCTCAACCATACAGCAATCGGTCAACGCCTCCCTCCACGACACCGTCATCTTCAACTGTCCGTCGTCCTCTTCCTTCCCATCTACGTACACCCTCAGCTAACAGCGCCGCCAGTCACCGAAGGCACCCACTCCGCCATCCAATCCTCCTTCGCCAACCCCTGCCAACCGGCGCACGACACCAACAGCACCGTAAACGGCTTCAACACCGGCCCCCGCCCCGCCGGCAACGGCACCTCAGTCACCCAATTCGTCATCGTCATGAACGAGGACATCATCAACGACACGCTGTGGTTCTACGACAACGCGACGTGCGGGATTGGCGGGGTGGGCGTTATCAATGCGGGGAATGTGACGGCGACGTGGGAGCCGTTGGATGCGTTTGTGGTGCGTGTTCCACTTCCAACGAGAGAGGAAGGTAGGATGAGAAACTGACGGGAGCGAATTGCAGCGCAACGCCGTCCGTCTGAACGGCACCGGCGCAACAACATCGTCCGCCGCGCCCTCCGCCACGGGCGCCACCGGCTCCGGCTCCTCCTCGGGCGGCGGCAGCGGTGGTAGCCAGAGCGGCAGCGGCGACTCCCCCAGCGCCGCCCTCGCCGTGCGCATCGCGCCCGCAGTCATCCTCGCGCCTCTACTTGCCCTCCTTGCCCTCTGCATCTAGGTGCTCGACGAACGGCACACAAAACTCACAGGCGCACGGACGGACTGACTGACTATCTTTGCTATCGATATCTGTCTACATACATAGACCTCTCTTTTCTTGGATATCCATGCTTGCGCATACACGCACCCACCTCATACCCAGTTCTTACCCCCCCTTCCCGCCGCTCACCTCATGTCGCGTATGTAGCTATTTCTACATGTATTGACTTTGCGGTTTTTGCCATGTTTTCTTTTGGTGTACTTAGTATTGTATAGTTCATATGCAATACATACGTGTGGCTGTAGATGAGCTGAAGCGCGACACGAGCGCGAGAAGGGCCTGCGTTTTGGACGGAAAAGATTCGTGCATGAGCTCCTTTCAAGATGTTCGCGCCGCCGCTCTTCACATCATCAACAAGGCCTCGTTCTCGTCCCCCCCAGCGATCCGTCCACCCCAGCCCCAATTCAAGCCCAGACATCGAGGAAATCAAAACGCTCCTCCGCGTGTTGATCGGTACTCTGAAGGTCTCGCTACTTGGCGAGTAGTTCGAGTCTATGTGTATGATTCGTTATATAAAACATCATACAGGACTGAAATTACAATATAATCGCTTTCTTGACGCCGTATCGCGGAGCGACGAAGAGTTCCGGTGTCCCGACGACCTCGAGGTCATGAGGATATACTTTATACAAAACCTTGAGCTTCCAGGGGTAGACGTAGAGTCCTTCGCCATCATCCCCCTCGTCCGTGATATAGACGTGCTCAAGCGACGGCGCGAAATGAGCCGCGCGGGTTATCACCCAGCGCAGAGCTGCATGGGCGTGCAGACAACCCGAGATCTGTTCTCCGGCGGCGGAGGGTGGCAACTCCCACGGCGCCTCTCCTTCCCAGGAGAGGTGTCTGTACACGCCGTGTAGCTCCAACCGTCGCAGGGAGGGAAAGAAGGCGAGGGGCGAAACGAGATCCTCCTGGTGATATTATCAGGACGAAAGCAGTGGTCAACACGGAGGAGAGAAGCTTACAGTGGCGAGCGGACAGCGACTGAAACGGGGCATTGAGAGAGACAATGCCGAGAGTTGAGGAGCCAGTAAGCTGACCATTCGCAGGGCAGAAGCACCGACCGCCGAAGAGATCGAGATGTCGACCTGCGTTACCGGCCAATCCTCGACGAGTAACCCTGGTTGGGAACAGGTCGTCGTGAAACCCGTGAGTGCGAGCTTGCGCTGGAGGCCCTCTCCTTCAACTGCACTGATAAACTGCTGTCCAAAGTGTATGTCGGGATTGCCTGCCCAGATGGACCCAGATAGGTCCGTGGGGCCGCTAAACCTGAGGCTCTTCAAGCATCTGTGGCGTTCGATAAAATCAAGACCAGGCAACCAGGACATGGGGTATCTCGGTTGGGGGTCCACCCTGATTTCGAGTTCCTTTAAACCGGGGAACGAGAAGGCCTCGGGGCTTACGCGGTGTTCAACGTCCAAACGAAGCCGCTTGAACCTGAGACCGCGACTCGTCGCCGAGTTTAGTTCGGGAGACTGAAGTCTGAAACGCCGGTCCAATATGGCGAGATGGACCAGAACTTTCGAAAGAGGGAGAGGTGTCGACAGTAAGCTGCTCACTGGCAGAGCGTCTAAATGTTCGTCGGATATTGCGACAGTTTCCAGACTGTGATGTGCGTTTACAGTGGTAAGGATGTCAGCATCGAGGTCCCGCGCATCCATGTCGAGGCATTTAAGACACGGCAGACGAGGAAGGAGCGTTTGAAGGGCGCCCGGGGATTTCATTTTTGGAAGAACGAGCTTCCTACAAACAAGAAATGAAAACGCGGAGAGAGAAGCAGTGAATAGGGACGGACTTGATCAGACGCGCAAACTCTGGATCATCCGCAGCCCTGGACTCGAGCGCGACGATTTCCTTCACGTCCCGGAGTTGAATGGTGGAGAAGAGTGCCCGAAGACATAGCTCTCGCAGCGACCGGTTTGTCAACGAAAGCGAACGAATTGAGACTAAAGATGCTTCGGAGAGGTGGTCAATGACCATGAGCAGCAGCTCGGCGGGCAGTCGCGACGCCATGAACGCAGTGGGAGAGCGGGGACTTGGCGGGGACACACATTGAGAGCGGGGTCACAGATTCGGTCACAGCGCATTCAGACGCGGCCACGTGAGTCACGCGTGTCTTGTCAAATCAACATCCCAGCACACTGGCAGCCATCCTCAAACATCATCGTCCCAGATAATAACTCGCAGCGCTGAATTTGTATGGATTGCACTCATTTCCGATACCTGCACAATACTGTCCATGAAGCAGCCAGGGCGGAGAGAAATTTGGACGGTGTGGGGAGTGACGCTGGAACCCAGCCTAGTTCGGATACCGAGGAGAAGCGGTTTGATTCAGCGAGTCTCTGAAAGCGCGTTAGGTCGCCGCAAAGTAGACTGCGTAAAGTCAAAGTGAGGAGAGCGCATCGATATCGGTGGAAAGATCAGATACCAGTTTCTGAGAAGATGATGGTAGGAGACACTGCGTGCTTTGGGTTTGAAGGAATGATGTTTCGAGAAAATGTTGTTGGTAACGGAGGAAACAAAGTTATGAGTTTTGGTCTGTCGGGAGAGACTATAACGGAGGCGCGTCAGATTCCAACGAAGCGAACTCACTTGAAGCGAGTTCGATGACTCCGAGGGGACAGTGGGTCAGCTTTTGACTTAAACATGCATTTTCGACAAAACACGTTGGTCCACACGGCTGTTCCATGGACCCCGTTTGAGAGCACCGTCGACTGATTCAACCTGCCACTACCGGCGCAAAATTGATTGGAAATCCAAGGCCGCGGATTCACGGGTGTCAGTGTAATAGTGCCCGATGATATGCGTAGAGAAGAAGGTCGTTTTCTCGCGCCAGGGTCAGCATGTCAAAGAGCATGTTGGAATTAGAGCAGGAAACACTACAGGTCGTTCTTCAACTCGTCCCAAGCCGGAAGGTCAAAAAAGGACGGCAACTCATTCCATATTCTCCTTCTTCCCGCCGCCATGGACTCTTCAACATGCTGGAGACACAGGCCACACTGTGCCATGCTCAGGATAGCACGGTCCAGCGCTGAGATCCACACTTTCGACATATAGCGTTGAAAAGCCCGGGATGGGCTAAGACAATCGTCCGTCGCGCCGTCCCAACACCGCAACCATCCAATGGTATAACCAGGCTGAGACTGCTTCAGAAAGACCTTCTCGCGTCCCAACAGGCAGCGACGTTGGTCCACTGGTGCTAGGGACGCGACTGTTCCATCCCGTTGAAGAATCCCGTCGAGCAATGGAATCTGGCATAGCATTGACTGGAACCTTCGAGGCGCGGATAGACAGCAAACTCACCTGGGAGTACCTTGCCAGTATCCGATAGTAGGCGCAGGGAAGAACGGACAATAAGTTGTTTTCTCGCGCCAGAGTCAGGATGTCGAAGAGCAAGCCATGGTAGGGCACGATGCGGGTCGGTGAGTACTTTCCATCGACAAGCAGAGCATCATATGCTTCCAGGGTTGTGGGGTTTTCAAATGTGAGGCGCTCGACCGCCATGTCCAACAAAGTGCGAAAGTCGTATTTACGCGTCAACCGAATCAAGGCGGCGATGACGGGCAGAGGGATCGCCGTCTGCGCCATGAAAGAGCTGTGCGGAATTTTTGAGCGCGTTGTCCATCTCGAGTTACGAGTTACAGTACGCACAAATCGTAAAGCACCCGCAACAAATGCTCAACGTCAATGCACGCGTCACCCGCGAGTTCGACGACAGGACATCCTTCTACGGTGGGCTGGTCGGGCGGCTGGGGGAGGTCCTCAAGATCGCGGAAGAAGGAGGAATGCTGGGATAACAGCGAAAAATGGACGCGGAATTGGGTGTTTTCTGCCTATAGGATGACGCTTCCATCCTTGTACCAGATATCGGAGGCGTCTTCGGTGCGCTGTCGTTTCGTCGGCGGTGGGGACATCGTGGATTGGGACAGGAGTGATTAGGTAAGAGCGTGCTCCTCTCTCTCTTCTCACCCTCTTCCACTCTGAAAGAACTTTCAAGTTCAAGTGAGGCTCAATTGAAGGCGCTATGCTTTTTTCACTGACGATACTCGGGCCCACGTCCAGGACCAGCTGATGCTGGTCCACAACGAGCGACATGATAAACGACACAGTAATAAATGGCAAATTGTGCCATAACTACGCCCGCCTCCAGAGCTCGAAATTCAAATTCAGAGTCCCAATGCCTGCCTAAAATCGGCGAGCTCTTCGCACTTGTCCGCGCCGAGGCAACGATGCTGCAGGCTGGCGACGTGGAAATCGAGTATCTTGAGCTCTCCTTCGGAATCCTGGACAACATTGCGGGGAGCCAGGTCGTTGTGGAGAATACCAACCGAATGCATCTCGACCACCTTGGAGAAGAGCGCAAGCATCTGTGGACACGTTAGGACATAACTTGACGAAGATGGTGCTGGGACGTACTGCTGAGTTGTCAAATCTTTGAAGGTCTTCAAGGCTTTCCCGCAGTTCTCCAAAACGAGGGCGACTGATCCAATATTGTTTCGGAACACGCCATAGAACCGCGGGGAAATCGCCGACTTGCCAGACGCTGCAAGGACGCGGTACACTTCACCTTCCTCACGCACAAGGTTCTTGTCCAGCTCCAACTGATCTCCATCGTCCCGCTCGCCCTCTTCGTCGAACGTTCCGAGCGAAACGACCATCTTGACGACGATCGGGACCACGACTAAATCATCTTCCTCGCCACCATCCTCCGGAATCATTACCCCCGACCACACGGTAGCGATTGAGGTCTCTGCGATGACGCTTTCGAGGAGGATACCGACATTGGTGATGGTAGTCGACGCCGGATGATCTGAGCCCGTAGGATGGCCAGTGGATTTATCCGGAAACGGGGAGGTGTCCCTCGATTTGTCGGTGAAAGTCGTGGCCGTCGACGGACTCGTCGGCACCGATGAGCTTTGTTCGCTGAATAGCGGCGATGGGACGCTTGTGCCAGTGGAGGCGGAAGACTGGTCACTGCGAGTCGAGCCCACCGACCCTCGACGCTGCTCGTCTGTGGTGCGCTGAGCCAATAGCACCCCAAGACCAAGGCTGCCAGTAAAGTAAGCCGAATGGTAGTCCGGGCCCCGAGGAGCCGCGTTGGTGTCCGGGACAGCTTTGGGACCAACTCGTCTGAAGTGGCTAAATCCGTCTGACCACAGGTGTTTTTCCCTCGATCGGAACGCGAGATGGACCATCTGGCGAGAAGATGAGTGATACGGCCAGTGTTTTGAACGAGCAGCGACTTACCTGTGGGTCAATGCTCAGCTCGTCGGCCCTCTTCTTTCGCCTCTTCGCCAGTCGTTCGTCGCGGTCCTGATCTTGTTTCGACTTGTCTCCACCTCCACCGCCTCGCCCACCTCCACCGCCTCGCCCACCTCCGCCGCCTCGCCCACCTCTGCCTCCTCGCCCACCTTTACCGCCTCGCCTACCCGCTCCCCCTGAACCGCCTCGACCGCCTCTTCCTCCTCCGGGAGGTCCATCACTACCGTCATCTTCGTCTGAACCATCCGTCTGGTCATCCTCATCATCTCCCTGGTCATCCTCATCATCTTCCTGGTCATCCTCATCATCCGTCTGGTCAGTTCCCGCAGCCCGTTGTTCCTCGAGAGTCTCGCCACCATACGGCTCCTTCCAAAGCGGTACATCCTCTTCAAGATGCCGGTCGTAGCGTTCAACTGCATCGTCGTATGCGTAGACTGTGAGGGCAGTCATCTGAAGGAGAGGAGTATCACTGTACTCGAAGAAATCGGAGACAACTAAAGCTGCGTCTGCGCGTCGACGCATCAAAACAACTCCGATATTGTGGCAAGTAAGACGAGAAACGGTTCCATTGTGATGAACCATCTGTGACCAGACCTATTGGGGGACAGTCAGCACTGGCTTTCCGTTCGGTGGAACTACAAACCTGGATCAGGATATATGACGCATGGAGCACCCATTTCAGCAGTCCCTCTTGTAATTCGAGTGGTAGGTCCAAATCCGCATCGGCACATGCCTGCGTGTAGGCTTCGGTCAAGGCCTGTTCGTGCAGTGATATCGGCGTATCGTTGTCGCTGTCATCCGTGACGGTCCGCTTCCGCTTCTTGGCCGTGCGCTCCTCTTCTCTCGGTATCTTATACTTTTCGTTGTACCCCTCAGCGACGCCGAGCAGGCGCGTAATGATGGTCAACAGTTGCAATTCTGTCCCAGACTCTGATCTATCCGTCCCAGATTCTTTGTCCAATGGAATCTCTGGAGGTTCTCGGTTGCCCGCTCGGTGCGACTTCCTGAACTTTGGGCATTTTTGGCAATCATTTTGCAGCCAAAATCTGGTCAGATAGCCTTTCTGGAGACACCACAAGATGATGTATATTCCAAGTATCATTCGTGGACCTCCTGCGCGGATGTTTTTGTACTCCTCTGTGTACAGCACGCGAAAGTAGGGTTCGCGAAGATCCTTGGCTGTGGTAGTCGCGCCAGTAACCGAGGGCCACAAGGACTTCCACTCCTCTTCAGTATCGTCGTTGGTCGGTTGGCATCCAATTAAGAGATCTGGTATAGTGTGAGGTTCGGAGCTGTCGTCCGCTCCAAACACAGGCAGGAACCGAACATCTTCGTTTGTGAGGTCAAACCGACTGACTGTCGCCCAAAAGCACGCAACGCCGTGCATACTGGTCTGCGCCGCCTTAACATCGGGCTCCCCTGTCGTTGTTCGTCGGACGAGATTGTCGAACCCCCCTATGGCTTCGAATGCTTGAATCATTTTCTGGACATTGAGCGACTGGTTTGCCACAGATCTCCGCTCATTCAGAGCATTAATCAAAGTTCTCTCGAGCATGGCCAGAATGTCTGGATTGTGCTCGAGTTTGGCCAACTGCAGGGGACGTGGAATGTGCAAGTCGTATTCGATGGGTAGTCGGGTTTTTTCGCTGCCGACGTGTTTTTCCCCGCATTTGAGGGCACGGACGGGTTTGCGGAGGAATTCGAGAATATCGTGAATGTTGCCACTTTCTGCCATGGTGGTTTGTGGAGGAAGCAAGGTGGGCGAGTGGCGTGGGACGCCACACAAGTAAGCACGTGGCCGCGTCTGAATGCCATTGTCCACTGTGACCGAATCTGTGACCCCGCTCTCAATTGGCTCTCTCACTGCATTCATGGCGTCGCGACTGCCCGCCGAGCTGCTGCTCATGGTCATTGACCACCTCTCCGAAACATCTCCTGACTCAATTCGTTCACTTTCGTTGACAAACCGGTCGCTGCGAGAGCTATGTCTTCGGGCACTCTTCTCCACCATTCAACTCCGGGACGTGAAGGAAATCGTCGCGCTCGAGTCCAGGGCTGCGGATGACCCAGAGTTTGCGCGTCTGATCAAGTCTGTCCCTATCCACTGCTTCTCTCTCCGCGTTTTCATTTCTTGTTTGTAGGAAGCTCGTTCTTCCAAAAATGAAATCCCCGGGCACCCTTCAAACTCTCCTTCCTCGTCTGCCGTCCCTAAAATGGCTCGACATGGATGCGCGGGCCCTCGATGCTGACATCCTTACCACTGTAAACGCACATCGCAGTCTGGAAACTGTCGCCATATCCGACGAACATTTAGGCGCTATAAGCAGCCTACTTTCCGGCCGTCTATCCTTCTCAAAAATCCTGGTGCGCTTGGCAATATTGGACTGCCGCACTGCACTTCAGTCTCCCGAACTGCATTCGGTGACGAGTCGCGGCCTCAGATTCACCCGCCTTTGTCTAAATGTTGCACGACGCATAAGCCCCGAGGCCTTCTCGTTCCCGGGTTTGGAAGAAATCGAAGTCACGGTGGACCGCCAACCGAGATACCCCATGTCCTGGTTGCCGGCCTTTATCGAACGCCATGGGTATTTGAAAAGCCTCAGGTTTGGGGGCTCTGGTTCCCCCTGGGCAGGTAATCCCGACATACGCTTCGGACAGCGATTTATCGATGCAGTTGAGCGGGAGGGCCTCCATCGAAAGCTCGCGCTCACGAGCCTCACGACCACCTGTTCGCAGTCAGGGGCATTCGTCGAGGATTGGCCGGTGACGCAGGTCGATATCTCGATTTTCAAGGCGGTCGGTGCTTCTGCCCTGCGGATGATCGGCCGACTGGCTCCTCAACTCTCGACATTGAAACTGTCGATGCCCCGTTTTAGTCGCTGTCCGCTTGCCCTAGTAAGCTTCGCTTCTCTACGTTTAATGATTTTCGTACTGATAGGACTACCAGGAGGATCTCGTTTCGCCTCTGGCCTTCTTTCCCTCCCTGCGACGGTTGGAACTACACGGCGTGTACATACATCTTTCTTGGGACGGAGAGGCGCCGTGGGATTTGCCACCCTCCACCAACGGAGAACAGATGTCAGGTTGCCTGCACGCCCATGCAGCTTTCCGCTGGTTGGCAACCCGCGCTGCTCATCTCGCACCGTCGCTTGAGAATGTCTATATCACGGATGAGGGGGATGATCGCGAAGGAGTTTGGGTCTACCCTTGGAAGCTGAAGGTTTTGTACGACGTATATCCCAATCACGACCTCGCGCTCGTCGGGACACCGGTGCTCTTCGTCGCTCCGCGATACGGCGTCAAGAAAGCCAAGATAGTGTAATTTCAGTCATGTATTAATGTTCCATAACAAATCATACCCCAGGCGAAATTTCAAGTTCCGTTAGCATCTACTCCGAAGTATCATAGGTATGTATGTAGAGCCGAGCTGACATGGGGCAAGCGGTATCAACTATGTATGTACACCAGCATGGAGTTGACCCATATCCTTTATACATTGAAGTTGAGAATCTCCTCCGGCGAGGCGGTAATAAGAAATTGTGCGAAATCACTGTGCCAGATTGGCTCGACGGGGAAGCCCGCTCCTGACATTTCGTCCGAATTGCCTTCAGACCACCATGGGCTGGAGGGCCCATTCACAGATGCCCGGGGGGATGTGTAGTCGTTGTCAGGCACGAGCGTCGGAGTACGAGGGGAATTGAGCGCGTCAGTCTCAGGCATGTTCGGAATATATGGGCCAGCTGCCGGGGATGCGTAGACGTTGTCGGGCGCGAACGTCGGGGTGTGGGGGAAATCGAGCGCGTCGGTCTCAAGAATGTTCGGGATACATGGAGCCTCGGGCTCGGGGGTGGGCGGGGGCGAAGGCAAGGCCGAACTCGGCGTTTTGGGCGTCGGTGTTGCAGATACGTCGGAGATTTCACACCAAGTCGTCGAGGTTGCCTGTGGATGATTAGAGACGGGACAACCAAGAAAATTTTGGACGCTTACCGGGAGTTTCCAGGACGAAAGCTGCGGCACTTTTGGCTTCTACACATAGATAGTTGAACTTCCGTTGAGGCGGAGGATGAAGGAAACAAAGTGTACCTTCTGAATCCGCACAGGAGTTCGTGGACTTGCCGTAGGTCGGCGGTTCTTTGTACCTTTTCTCTGTAAGGACACAACCAGGTGTCATTCAGGAGACCGAGGCTCCGTCAAAGGGACCACTTGCCGTTTTGGCGGTAGGAAGGAAGGAAGGAAGGAAGATGTATAACTGCAGAGGTCCCAATAAGGAACAAGCAGGCACTGTACCGACGTACAACGCGTCCAAATGTACGTTACAGTTATCTACTGCTAAGACGCTGTGGTAGCCTATCTACCCTCCGAGGAGAGTAATAGACATCTCACGAAAAAGCTACATAGACAGGTCAGAGTGCGAATATTTAATCCGGAATCCTAAATACAAGGGGATAGTAGCGGGGAGTCTCCTGGTACAGACTCAGGACAAGGAATATGTACTTCGCAAATATTTGAACCGCTTTTCTCGACGCTACCAGCCTCAGCATGAAGTCGTAGTTCGAAATGACCGTGTACGACCCCCACACCACCGGATCGCAGGGTGCCAGCGAATCCAGGAAGTTGCGTCTGAGCTCCACTAGGCCCGCGTCGTGAATGCAGTCAAACAGCGCGTGTACCTCGTCTTCCACCGCCGCCCGGCAGAACCTGCACAGTCTGAAGTTCCGCGGAACGGCACTCCTGTACCGACTTGGATACCGGAGGCGCTCGGAACTTAGGTTGTGGTCCCCCAGTAGCAGGCCGGTCATGGCCGTTCGATGAGCGGGAACGCTCACCAGCACCAGATAATGGCGCAGGCGTCGAGTGACCAAGGCAAGGGCCTTGTTCTCGCCCATCTCAACCCGGTTACGCAACATGTGAGTCTTCACCATGCTGTCGATGTCGCGCTGAAGGTCAGCGTCGACCCCACTGGTAATCCGCTTGATGATGTCGTTAATGGAGTCGATGGAGAGGAGGTCGTCGGCGCCAACGTCGATGGGGTTGGGGAGTTGCTGCAGCATGATTACCAAGTCTGACGCCCACCCCGACTTCCCCTCGCGCAGCAAAGCGATTGAGTCCATCAGCGCGTCATACACCACGCGATTAGGACCCACTCCCACCATGTACTTCAAGCGGCCCAGCGCCAGGAGCAGCCGCCGGATGCGAATCGGCATTTGACCGGTTTCCGTGAATAATACCGCGAGCATCGAGCGAGGGTTCAGGCCGAGCAGTCGACGAAGGAAGAGGTGCTGAACATCGATATGGTCCTTGATGAGCCCCCCGTCGACGTCGAGAGCCAGTTCACACCCCGATATCAGGTAGCAGTCCACCCTTGCCATGTAGAGAGTCAGTCCCTCCCGCACGGGTAGCGTGCCTATCCTGTGCCTGAGCGCGAACACAGCGTTACTGATACACCTCGCCTTGGACGCTTTGGCGTTATAATGCCTAGCGAGAACGTTGGCGTGGATAGAAGTGAACAAAATTCCCACGTATTTGAATTCGAACACGAGCTCGACAACGAGTTCTCCGATGCGCAACTCCGGCAGTACCGCCGGGAGAGGCCCGAAGATCATCCATTTCGACTTCTTGGCGCTCACGAAGGTCCGCTTGTTCGTGCCCCAGACGAAGAACATTGTTACCTTCGCCTGGAACGCTGGGAAAGAGGTCGACATGATGAGGTTGTCATCCGCTTGCTCGAGACCGAGGCTCCGTCAAAGGGACCACTTGCCGTTTTGGCGGTAGGGGGTTCCGAAGGCTCGGTTGGAATGTTGCTTGTGCTACTGTCAGTGGAACTCGTATTGACTAGGCGTTTTCGCTGCTCTGCCGATAAAGCGCAGACTTTAGTTGGATGAGATCGTCGGCATGGGACGCGATTCACTTATCCATTGTGGGCGGGGATAAACGTCGAAAGCTGCGACTTCCGTGCGCAACAAGTCGAGACCAACCTCGTTCCAAAATTGGCGGAGGTCTGCTTCACAGCCGGAGAGGTTTTCGAAGGGCTGCCAGCTGTGGAAGGTATAAGGCATAAGAATTACCCTCAAAGGATGTACCTGTTGACAGAGTCGGGGTATCCCAGCCACTGAATTGAATGAACATGGGTGGTGGTTGCATATTGGGAGCAAGCTGGCGTTACCTTTATTAAATACTCCTGGAATACTGCGTTATTTGCCAAATGTAAGAAAGATAATGCAAGCGTTACCCATCCGCGACCAAAGTTTTTAGAGGCCGGGTCGTCGCAATCTTGCGGAAGGGAGCCGGTTCGCCGAGCTCCCAAAAAGGCTTCTAGTAAAGAGGGCAATATTGAGCCGAATTCTACGCGCTCAACCACTAGCTTACCGACGCCAAAGTACTCTGCGGCTGCGTTGCCTTTCGACTTGCGCGCCAGTTTGCGTGGACTGGTGCTTTTGGGCATGGAGGTTGGAAAGAAAGAGAGCGGTCAACGGAGAGTTCCAGAGCTTTGAACAAGCTCTCGCCCAGGGACGCCGGGTTCTATTATTGGCTTCGATAATCTGCCAGACTCAGGGTCGACAAGAAGAGCGAATCTAGGAGGAAAGCGAATCTAGGTTTTTGATGCGCCGTCTGGGCTGGAGACCATGAAGGGAGTGTCGGTCGCCCCAATAACGCATGAAAACAGCTGAAAGAATTTTCCGCGGCAAAGCGCCCGGTGAAACGAGCGACAGAAATCGAAACACAGAGTCGAACTTTGAGTTGAACCACGGTTTGGACTTGTTGAAAACGCACGCTATCGCTGACAAATCACCGTCCCTCTCTTCCACAACCTCAATTCACCATGGCTGAGCGTAAAGGTGCGCAAATCCTCCGCTCGGACTCTACGTGTACTCACAGAGCGACCCAGTTCTCAACAAGTACTTCCCGCCGGACTTCGACCCCGATCTCATCCCGAGGCGGCGGGGCCCCAAAAACTCTCAACAAGTAGTCCGTCTCATGGCCCCGTTCTCGATGTACGTGCTCCGACGCTCCCATTGGATCGACGATCTGACCGTGCCAATAGGCGATGTAACACCTGCGGAGAATATATCTACAAAGGCAAGAAGTTCAATGCCCGGAAAGAGACGGTCGACGGGGAAGACTACTATGGAATCAAGATCTTCCGGTTTTACATTAAATGGTGCGTCTACTCACTGTCCACGAACTACTACCTTCTAAGAGCTCGAACAGCACCTTATGCTCCGCCGAGATCACATTCAAGACGGACCCCAAGAACACAGACTATCTGGCAGAACATGGCGCATCTCGGAATTTTGAGCCCTGGCGAGAGGAACGCGAGGTCGAGGAGGTGGACCGGCTGGCCAAGCTGGAAGAAGAAGAGAACAACCCGATGAAAGTTCTGGAGAATCGGACGACAGACTCGAAGCGTGAGATGGACATTCTGGACGCGCTGCAGGACATCCGGGCACGAAACGCACGAAACGAGCGGGTCGGAAACTCCTCTGTCGATCTTCTCGCGCGAATAGATGTTCAGGAACTTGAGAACGAGGAGGATATGGAACGGAAGCGGATAGAGGAGGAGGACGAGAAGCTCGTGCGGGAGGTTTTCGCCCAGGTCACGATGCCTGCCAGCTCCTCGTCTCATGTTGCGACCGACGGAGACGAGGAGACGCCGGCTCCAGCCCCAACAGTGGTCACTGTGAAGCGAAAGGCGGAGGACATTGAGCCATCCCTGCTTAGTCTTCTCCCCGACTCGGCTCGGACCCTCATATCGTCCAAGACCAGCGCTATCCACACCATGAAGAAGGCCAAGGTGGACAGCAAGAAGTCTCTGGGCATCGTTGTAAAGAAGAAGAAAGTGAAGACTTGATGTTCTCCTGCTGAGTCCAGGATGTATCGGACGCGTCCATCACCTCTCAGGGTCTCCTGTACGTTCTCTGCACACTTCCGTGTAACTTTGTATCATTATTCCAGCCCTCGATTCCGGCTTCGCAGCGGTGGGCGGCAGCACTGTCAAGCTGCCTGGGATGCGAACACAGATGTCCCCGCGACCTTTCTCGCGACCTTTCTCGCGCAGAGAGAACGCGCGCGCAGTTTCAGAGTTCCCTCCAGCTGTGTAGTAGTAAAGCCTGAGTGGGTCTGTCGAAATCTTTCGAATGTAAAAAGAAATGTCTGCATAGCCGGTGTTTGCTCCGTGTTTGCCTGCTCTCCAACTTTTGCTAGACGTTTCCAAGTTCTTGTCCCTTTCGTATCTTCATGGCTCAGCCCGCTCCCCTCCCAGCCTCCACGGCCAACTGGCACTGGAAGAACAAGAATGTTACGCGCTGGGGCAAGGAATGGTTCGAGCGCGAGTTGACCAGCATCAGCATAACCGGCAAAGACACCGAGGTTGTCGCGATATCGAGCGTTGACGATGTCGACGGCGACATAGAACTGGGTCAGAGAAAGTCCAAGTGTGTCTCCCTGCGATGCCACGTCTCGTCTGGCCAACTGAAATATCTCGCGTAGATTGATCACTATATTCGACTGCAGGGTGGTCTGCGCCTGGTCGGGAACCGCGTCGGATGGAACAGAAGTCGCGGGCACAGTAACCATCCCCGAGGTGTCCCACGAAATCACCCTGGATGGCTTGTCTGACTACGTCGTATGTCGGATTCAAAATACTAGTATCTGCACTCACATTTCCTCGCTCAGTACGAATGGAATCTTACCACCCCGCCCTCGCCAGAGGTGAATTCGATCTACGCCCTTGCAAAATCCCGACTCCCGACCGCGCTCGAAACCAAATTCGCCGAATTCGCGGTCGCCTTGGTTGAGACCCACGGCAAAGATCTCACCGTCAGCGGAGATCCCAGCCGATCCGGAACCCCCGCCCCCGCCGCGTCGACGTCAGATACCGCGTCTGGCGCCTCTGCGGCGGCTCCTCCGGCGCCAAAACCTGCTGAGAAGAAAAGCAACATAAACACCACCAAAATTACTGTGCAGGGCTCGTTTATGGCTTCGGCGGACGATCTCTTTGGGCTATTGACAGATGAGAAGCGCATTCCGATGTGGACGCGTGCCGCCGCGCAAGTTAGCCTTTAGATTGCCTTCCTCCGAGATTTTCGCTCACACAAAAATATTTAGTCTGCCGGCAAAGTCGATACGGACTACGTTCTCTTCGGCGGCGGTGTCAAGGGCAAATACGTCTCTCTCACGCGCCCTTCAGAGATTGTGCAGACTTGGGCTTTGCAGAGTCCGACCTGGCCATCTGGTACGCTTGCTGCCAACCGACGCAGGCCCAGATTTTAACCCCAAGTCAACAGGACACCACGCGACGCTCACTACCAGCATCGTCCAAGGATCCGATTCCACCACTGTAACCTTTGTGCTTGATGGAGTGCCGACCGGAATGGAAGACGAGATCAAGCGCAACATCGAAGGCTACTAGTACGTCTCCCACCTTGATTGTGTTTTCACGGCTGTTCACTCCTATACAGCATCCAGGGCTTCAAATCGATTGGGTACGTCCAGCTCATCCCGTCCCCTCCATCCCCCATGCGCCCCCCGCAAAAGCGTCTGCCGCCCCAACCTGTGATCCTGCAAGCTGGGCGTGAATCATATGCGACTGCCTTGACGCTGGCCGTGCTGATCTTGATTGCGGCGTTCGCTATACCGTATCTGTCGAGCTCCTCCCCCCCTGCCCACAAGTAACTTTATAAATAAAAGTAGCCGAGTGCTAATTATTGCGTTTGCATTTTTTTCGGACTCTAGGTTGGGCAGTTCGCTTTCTTAGATGAAGGCGGATATGTGCGCGTGTGACGGCGACGACGACGAGCTTGTATGACGTTTGAAGCGGTAGAAAGGAATATAAGTACAGATCTAGGCGTAGTGTGAAGTATCTGGGGAATAATAGAAACGAGTTACGCCCTCTATAATTCCGAGGATAGGGAGCGAGCGCGACGTCGCTTGGAGGACTGGCTGCTCTCTTCGTCGTCGTCCTCCCGCTCCCGCTTTGAACTATGCCCAGAATCCGACTCGGTCGGCCCCTCGCCGTTCTCATTCCTCTTACGGCGTTCCTCAGCCTCCTGGCGCTGATTCTCCTTCTCCACCTCTTGCAGGAAGCCAAGCCATTTATCCTTCGCGGGCCCTGGGGGCATGCCGTTCGTGCCGTCGTACAGCGTCGGGTCGACCTTCATGTGCTGCAGTATGTTGGTTTGCAGATAGTATCCGTTCCATGAGCAGGCCTTCACTGCGTCCGCTACGGTGGACGTAGTGCCCTCTGCGCGCTCGAGGACGCGCTCCATCGTCGACAGCGAGGGGATGTCGTGGAAGGTGGCGTCGAGCTTGTCGAGCTTGCCTTGGAGGCTCCGGATGTAACTGCGGGTGGGGCAGAGGAAGGGCTGGTTGGGATGGGAGGGGTGCGTGGCGTGGCCTTGGTAAAGTAGCTTGTTGCCTACGCGGAGGATCTCCTGTGCCACGGGTCGGGCTCGTAGTTTTGAGGGTCCTGCGACGGGGGGAGGGGCGCGTGGCGCCAAGTTCAAAGGCATGCGGGCATTTTCGTTGTTTGGCCCCGGGGCGGCTGCAACGAGAGGATGAGGTGGTGGTGCAGCGACGACCTTGGTGTTGACACGAGGAAGGGTGGGCGTGGTCACTTCCGGCTTGGGAGAAACGGCTTTCACAGGCGCTGGTCCGATAGACGGCCTGATAGTGTAGTCAGACTCTGCGGTTCAAGGAGATGGGAGAGGATACTTACGCAGGAAAGAATATAAGTAGTAGTCGTTTAATGAGGACATGCGACGCCGCATTCGCAGGCCGGACGTTTTCCTTCTACACTCATTGTCGGTTAATATCCGTGCGAACCAAGAGCAGTAGACCTAGAGTTCACCTTTGCCAGGGCTTGAAGTCTTTTGCGGGGGAGCGCCCAGAGGTCTGCTTCATTCTGCGGGGCAAACGAGTCGGTTGTGGGCATGGTTGTTGTGGGAGGCAAGCAAGAGAGGTTGGTTCAGGAGATAGCTGCCGCCGTCAGTGATGATATACCGTATTGGGGTCGGGGCCAAAGCGCAGGACAATGCAAGAACAAGAACAAAGGAGAGTGGGCCGGCTGATCGCGAGGGCTTGGACAATTTAGATGGCGAGGATTCATGGGGCCTTCGGGCCCAGCTCGCTTCAAGTGCTTTGCAAAAGTTCTTTCCAAAAAAAATGAGAGCGGCAGGCTTCTTCTCCCTGGGGCCGGCGGTCTGTGGTGGTTCAATTCCTTCATTCAGGTTCCAAATTCTGCGCTGCAACATTGGGTCGTTCAGTTGGTTTTGCTGGAAAAGGCCTGCTAATCCCGACGAGTTTTTTGAGTTTGACGGTCATGGTTCGGGAGAAGGCGGGGTGGCTGTACACGTGGTCGCATCAAAACTTGCTTTGAACCTGCAACGTCCCAGGAACAAAGCAAGCAACAAAGCAGCGCCCTCACAAGTCATTTCTCGCGCGGAAGGCCCGCAAAGAACAATGAGAACAACGCAACGACCTTGTTCCCAAATTGGACACCGACGCTTTGGCCCCGACATGCGGCCCTTTATTGTCTAGCGGGCTTGATATATAAACTTGAACCATACCCTCAACCGCTCTCAAGTCGTTCTCCTGCAATCTCGAAATTACAATGGACGCTACCGCCCTTGCAAGTCTATCGCGCCAAAAGATCGTTGCTCTCGCGAAAGTACGCACACGGCCTGAAAGCTCACCCGCGTAGACAGGCTCAACGTTTCCCGCAGGCTCATAAGATCAAGGGCAACCTCAGCAACAAAGAAATCATACGACAGCTCGTGGAACTGTTTCCTGACGGCGTTCCGTGAGTTTTATTTACTTCCCTCGAGTGGCACAATATTTGTTTAAACATTCGACGTGGATACAGACCTGCCCCTGCGAAAGGGTTTGTCAACGCAGTCAAGGGCGCGTTCAAAGCTATCGGGAGCAGGGTTGGGAGTCTGGCCCCCGAGTCTTCGCGCAACTTGAACGCCAACCAGCCAACTCCAGTGACTCCGGTTCCGACGACTGAGGCCAATGCCAGCTCGTCGCGGACCCACAGGTCTACCGGGAGGTCCCCAGAAAGCCGACCCTCGCTCTCGTATTCCGATACCGCGAATCTCATCTGGACGCCGCCGCCGCCGAAAGCGAAAGCCACGATTGACACGCCCGACAAGAGTCCTTCACTTGCTCCGACTGAGATCGTGGATCCGGCTCCTCCTTCTCCATACACGCACTCGAATGCTGCGATGACGAACCTTGTCCGACCGCCTTCGCCTCCAAAGGATGATGACCCTTTGCATTCTCTGTCGGTGCGCGCCGATTACGATGAGGAAGAGGAGTATAACGAGGAAGACTACGACGAGGAGTACGACGACTACGACGACGAATCGTCGGAAGAGGAAGCGCCTGAGGCGACCCATGCAGCCGACCCTGAGGACGTCAAACGCCTCATCCAAGACATGGCCGCCATCTCTGCACGCAACAAAGTCTACACTGAGAAAGCTACGCTCATGTTCCAGCGTGCGGAGGCACTGCAAGAGCAGACGGCGCACCTGCGCACGGCCCTGGTCGTCGAGCAGACGCGACGTCAGCGCATGGAGGACTATTACCGGAATTGGCGCCCGATGGACCCGGACTGGTCCTACGCCGCTATGTGGGGCGGGGAGCTCACGTTTGCGCCGGTTTTGGCGCGCTTCGACGACCCGCAGCTGAAAGGGAGTTTGCTTATGGAGCAGGAGGTGTCGTCCGGGGATGATGAGGCGCTTGTGGCGCATTGGTATCGGCAGGATGCGGAGTTTAAGGCGAGGAGGAGGCAGAGGGAGGGCGCCAAGGCAAAGGCGCGCGGGACGGACGTCGAGTGGGTGTCGTCGGACGAGACACAGTCGGACGAGGAGATGTTTTATGCGCCGTTTGTGTTGTATGTTCCTTTCCTTTTTTCCTGGGCGAACAGGCCACTGACTCACTCTTGCCCAGACGGCCAGAAAACGACGACGGGACTATTCCGGATGAACAGTGTCTTGTGCACCCTCTCAAGTTCGTCCTCTAATCACTCTTCCTTGAAATATTTGACTGATATCTGTCTATTCAGCCGCCAGAGCGAAGGCATCCTGTTAAACCGAGCCCCGGACATTGTCGTTCGGCACCCTGTCAAACGGGCGCGCGAAGAAGATGACGACGGAGCTGACGCCGACGACGAGGCAACCCGGCATTCGCCCCGTCCGCGGTTCGAGCGAACAACCGTCGCGCTCCCGGTTCCTGACATGAGCCATCCCGAGTTTGAGCTGGTGAGAGACCGTGGGTTGGCGATGGCGATGGGCAAGACGGCATTTCCGCCCAATTGGCGAGGGCTTGGCCATTTTCGCGGAGGATGGTGGGTTTCGAGACCGATCCCACCGCTGGCACCTGGAAACTCTGGGATGCGGCGTTGATGGTGGTATTTTTCCCACACTTCTATTTTCGCGTCTCACTGCCCTGCTGCTTGCGTCCTGTCATGTCCTGAATTGATGATTTCTGTCGTTATTTCTCTCCCTTGAGGATGTGCTGGTCTGAAAGAACAGGGAGGCGATATTGGCGGAGGATGTCTGTGCTGTTTGTTGTGTGATGTTGTGACGGCTACGTATCCAGAACCCACACATTGCACCTTTCCCAATCGTGAAGCCGAGAACGCCCGGCGGGAGCCTTCCGCTCAAAAATAAGTGGCACGTCGATCACATACCTGCGCTTGGACCGCCCGCGGAACCACGTAAAGCCTGTTCCTTCTCTTCCCCTTCTCTCTTCTCACCGCCATGTTCCCTCCCTTCCCCAGCATCCCCACCCCTCCTCCCCCCCGCCACAATGAATCCCAATGGAGGCGCCTCATACCCTCCCTTTGCCCACCAGGGGATTAACCCCGCGATGCTCGCGTCCTACAACCAACCACACCAGCAGCAGCAGCAATACGGCGGCGGTGGCGGCGTCAGCCCTGCCCAGCTCCTCAATGGCATGGGCAATATGCAGCAGCAGCAGCATCAGCACAATCCTCAACAGATGATGAACGGCGCGGGCAGTATGAACCCGTCCGCCCTCTCTGCAGCCGCAAACGCGGGCATGTCCGGTGGCGGCGGCGCTCCATTCATGAACGGCGCCGGCCCTCCCTCCGCTCATATGAATCCCCAGGTGCAACAGCAGCAGCAACAACAACCCCAGTTCAACGCACAGACCATGCAACTACTTGCCGGTGTCGGAATAACGCGTGAGCAAATACTCGCGATGAGCCCCCCCGAACGCCAGGCCGCGATGCGCAGCGCCGTCATGCATATGCAGCAGCAACAGCAACAACAACAATTACGAAACCAGCAGGCGCAACAGCAGCAGCAACATTTCGCGCCCGACACGGCGTCTTACGATCGTCCCGGGAGCGCGATGGGAATGCGCAGTCCGGTGGGTATGGCTCTAGGTGGTGGCGAATACCAACCTCAACCCCCACCCCCACAGCAAAATGGCTTTCCAAAGCATGCCCCTCCACAATTCGGGCCTGGCCCTCCCACTTTCGGTGGCGGTCATCCGCAGGGAATGCCGCCCCAGCAGCAACAACCGATCATGCCCCAACAGAACGCACCACAACACTCGTTTGGCGCGCCGGGGTCTCCCTCGTTTGGCACGCCGGGGTCGCCTTATAATCGCCCAATACAGAGACTACCTCCCGCAGATGGACCACCCCAAGTACTGCGCTCCAACTCAATGGGTCCGCCGTCGGGAATGATGCGCCCCTCCTCGTCCGGCCCCGAGGCGAACGGGTATCCGCATCCGAACGGCGGGACACCCAACCATCAGAGAGCGCCTTCATTCGGTCCCCAGCCACCCGTCGCGCCGCAACGCCGCTCGAGCATCCCTCGCTCCATGTCCCCAATAAAACGCGCCCCGTCGACACCCACGCACCACGAGGCCGTAGCCGCCATACCCTCGCTCCCTCCGCCCGCAGCCCTCCCACCGCCGCCTCCCGCGCCCGGCTCCTCCCTCCCTCCGCTCCCCGCCTCGGTGAGCCTCAACCCAAGCATAACGCGCGTCACCATCGTCCCCCTCGCGACCTCGCTCGCCGCCATCCCACCCATCAGCAGCGACGAGGTCGAGTCGATCAAGGGGTGGATGAAGGTGGACAAGGGCTACGAGGGCGTGTATCGCGACATGAAGGTGCGCATGGCGGCGGAGCTTCGGGACGTGATGGGGCCGCGGAGCATACCCTGGTGGGAGAAGGGCACGCTCGACCACAATGCGAGTCGGTTTTTGCAGGGGCGGGAAAAGTTTGAGGTGAGGTATCCGTATCGAAAGCGAGACGCGGAGAGGGAGCGTGAGAGGGATCCTCGGAAGAAGCCGCCGAAGAGGGAGGGATTGAAGTTGTATGTGTCGCGCTCATTTGAAGCTGGTCCTCCCCCGATTAACGCGTTTTAGACCGCGCAAGCTCGATCCTGACGACGCTAATCGCCCCGAAGAGCTGGTTCCTATTCGTCTAGAGTTTGATGTCGAGCACCACAAGATTCGGGATACGTTTGTGTGGGATATGAATGGTAGCCATCTTTATTTTATTTACCGGTCGGGCCTCTGATGCGCCCCCCGCCAGCATGCGTCGTTAGCCCCGAGCACTTTGCGCAGACGGTGGTGGAGGATTATAACCTTGCCCCGATCTACCACGGCGTCATCGTCAAGTCCATCCAAGATCAGCTTAGTGACTACCGCGCGCACTCGGCGAATTACGAGGGGGACAGCTGGAACGTGCTGAAGAGCGCGGATCATAATAATACCGGGGCAGGGACATTAGAGGGCGAGAGCGCCGAGTGGTGGTCTAATTGGCGGAAGAGGCTCCGGACGGAGTATCGTTTTGTGCGGAAGGAGAAGACGGGGAGGGAGCAGGAGAGGAGGAAGCGGAGGAAGATTGTGAAGGACGAGGAGACGGAGAATGAGCAGCCGATGGCGGTTGAGGATTTTGATGTTGTTGAGAAGAGCCTGCATGAGGATATGCGCATTCTGATTCGGGTGCGTTCTGTTTATGTTGCGTTGTTTTTGTGGGTGCTTACGATGCGTTTGGCGCACAACAGCTGGACATTATCGTTGGGTCTATCAAGCTCGATGATCAGTTTGAGTGGGACCTCGATAATGCTGCGGCGTCGCCCGAGAATTTTGCCGACATTTACACGCAAGAGTTGGGTTTGGGCGGCGAGTTCAAGTGAGTGTCGACGTTTTTTGGTGCCGCTGGAGTTATTGAAGGGCTGCTGCAGGACTGCCATCGTTCATGCAATCAGGGAACAGGTGCATGCTTACCAAAAGTCGTTGTACCTTGTTGGGCACCCTATGGATGGTACGGCTGTGCAGGACGATGACCTCCGGAATTCCTTCCTTCCCAGTCTCTCCTCCGGTGCGCGCGCGATAGACCAGGTGCAGGCGTTCACCCCACTGCTGAACTACCTGAGCGACGGGGAACTGGAGCGCAACGAGAAGGAGCGCGACAAGGATTACAACAAGCGCCGAAAGAGGAACCGGGGTGGACGTCGGGGTGTTGCGTTGCCCGAAAGGGAGCCAATACGCACGTATCGCACCCCAGCAATTGGGTTCCCTGAGCCGGACGCTGCGACCCTTGCCGCTGCTGCTGCGGCGACTGCGCCAATGTCCAGACGCGCGGCGGCTGCTGCTGCTTCGGTCACAATTGCCAATCTCGTCGCATCGGAGAACGGGGATCGTGCATTTACGCCTTCGTCCCTCCCTGCGCTGCCCGCACCACCGCCGCTCGTCCTGAAGGAGAAGGAGACGAAAGGCTTCTTCAAGCCTCCGCCGTATGATACGTCCGTGCTGCGTCCACGCGCCAAGGTGCCGGCGCCGATCCCGTCGACTGCGGTGGATAGTTCGACGCTGCCTCCGCCGCTTGAAAACGACCCGCCTCCGGCGCCGACTGCCACCTCGCGTACGCGCGCACCGGTCTCAATGCCAGATAACCGCACCCCGCGGGCTGTCAGTTCGAAGCGAGCAAAGGAACTCGAGCGTTCGGCGAAGGAGAGAGAGTTTGCGGATGGGCAGCAGCAGAATCTGATCAATGGCGTGTGGCATTGCTCGAACTGCGGCTGCCCCGAGAGTATTGCTGTTGGGCGGCGCAAGGGACCGTTGGGCGACAAATCGCAGTGCGGGACGTGTGGGAAGTACTGGCATCGGTACCGCAAGCCGCGCCCGGTGGAGTATAATTCAGACTATGAGCACCATGCGGCTGGTTTGAGGCGGGAGGTGGATTCGGCGAGACGACGTAGGGGCCGAGCGGCTGCGACACCATTGGATATTTCGGAGCCACCGACGCCGCGGGATATTGGGGAGGGTCCGTCGCGTCAGTCTCCCCTTCGTGATACCTCGCCGGTTTCGAGCGAGTCTAGTGCGTCGGAGATGCCGTTGGCGCAGCGGATCAGGATCAACCATCTTCCCCCGTCTTCGCCCCCGCCTGTGGGGCAGAGCTCGCCTCCAGTTTCTGCTGCTGCTGCTCCGACTTCGACTCGGGCACCTATACCATCGCCGGTGGTTGAGCCTGCTTCGATTCCAGCTCCTCCGCCTCAATCTTCCGCTCCCTCGAGCGCCGCTGCGCCTCCTACGACCGCAACACCACCTGCACCCGCAGCTGCCCCTCCGCTTGTTCCCGTTGGCCCGAGACCAGTCGAGGTGAGTATTTCATGTAGACGACTTAACAGTACCTAAAGTTTCTGCATCAGCCTCCACGATGGCTTCAAGAAGCAATGGCCGCTATGCATCTGCATCCAGATTACACGAACGATAGATACGAAGCCGTGGTTAAAGCGAATGGCCGGGAGTGGGAGTGGCGCCTCAAGTGTCTAGATTGCCCTGGCAAAGTGAGATCTCTTCTCCTTCCTCCGTGTTTGTGTTTCCTGCTGACACGGCCGTTAATTGCAGATTTATATAACTGGCCCTGGGGAGACGCTGAACAACTACGAGCTGCATTTGAAAAATCGCTTGCATCGGCAGCGTGTAAACGAGCGGATCCGCAATTCTACGCTTTCATAGGCGGTTCTGCTGTTATTTTTTGTATCGTTATCTGTATTCTTGAACTCGCTTCAACTCCTCTCGTAGAGTCTTTTGTTTGTCTTTTATGCGTCCTGAGAATAGATAGTTACCTGCGGCGACCGTCAAGTGAGTCACCAGCAGTCATCCCAGCGGCATTCTCAGCGGCATTTTGGACTGCGCCTCGACGGCGGCGATGGCTTGGCGCACACGTGTAATAGCGGGAAACACTGCATAAACTTGAACCTCAACCTGTACTACCATAATGGCCAGCGTACCATTCCGAATATTCAACCGCACCCTTCACTCTTTTGCCGTACTTTCTCCGAGAACCCTCACTCAACGCGTCTCCTTCGGACCGCGCTTCTATTCTACCGCGCCGCCACCAAAACCCCCGGCTCCTCCACGTCCACCAAAGATTCCTACGCGGCCTGCTGTACATGCAGAGCATGCAGAGGCGGAAAGTGCAGGAAAGGCGCGCGACCAGATAGACGGGAGCCAGGCGTTCGCGCCGCAGCCATTTAACGTGCCTGGCAGTCCGATATTTGGAGGCAACTCTTTGCGCGACGCGGCACTCACTACTGTGGTCGGTCTCTTAATGGGTGCGCTACAACGAACGCTTGATTTCTGCGAGCGCGTCCTGATCTCGACGCGTCAGTTTTTGTCGGCGGTGTCGCCTATGTACGATGGTATAAATATAATGTGCTGCGAAAGGTACGCTTCGCAGCAAATAGACCAAGCTTCCACTCTCACGCACGGTCGTAGATTGAGAACGCTTTTGCGGCTGGATATGACCCTGCGCTGGAGTTGGCGACGTACCAGAATAAACCGCCGAAGAAGACTCAGGGTCTGTTGAAGGAGGATCCTGTCGACGAGCTGGACTTTGACGAGGACGGACCCTGGACAGAGCATCTCCGGAGAAAGGAACAAGGCTGGATCGACGCTATTGTTAAAGGAGAAGAGCCGGGGCATTACTTTGTGCTCCTTGGACCGAAAGTAAGTTTCGCGTTTCTGAAATATTGACGCGAATTCATTGCTTGTGCAGGGTTCCGGGAAAGGCACGATGATATTCGATGCTATGACGGCAATTGAGGCTGACGGAGTCGCGATGCTGGATGCCCATCCCGACCTGGAGGTTTGTTTCATCGTGTCTGGAGGAATAACCGCCTCAATGTAATCGTCAGGTCTTCCGCCTGAAACTGGGCAAAGCGATCAACTACGAATACAACGAGGATTCGCAGACTGGTCTCTTTCAGCGCCGTGATCCCAGAGAAGGTGGCTTTCCTGCATGCATTCCTTTAGTTCCTGGCTTAGTCGATTCGCATAGGTGGACCTGCCCTTGACATTGAGCGAGGTATAACCTGGCCATGTCTTAAAATCGCGATTTGCGAGACTCACTAGCGTCGTTCAGCCATGAACAAGTTGGAAAAGGTCGCCTTGAAAGCTGCTCGCAAACGGGGCAAACCTCTCGTCCTGATAGTAAATAATGTGCACTTTTTCAAGAACGACGACGACGGTAGGAGTATGTTGTTACAGCTGCAGCAGCGTGCTGAGGCTTGGGCGGCAAGCGGTTTGTTTTCTTTCACCAGCGCAAGACTCTGCTCATTCCAACTCACTCATACAGGGATCGTCACTTGTGTGTTTATGACGTTGGAACTTACTGCCTTCGTTCTCGCACTTTGGTACTGACTGTTCACAGGGACGATTTTTGGCCATTTTATGTGATGCGTGCGTGGTTTTCACTCTGTCCTTGCACATCTAACGGATGAATGTAGGCAAGACCGCATCGCGGATGCACGCAAGTCGACCGCTAACTCGTTCAGCCATCTGCTAACAGTCATCCAGGTTTTATCTATCTACGACCTGGACAATAAAGAAGCCATGCATGCCGCAACCCGCATGCATATGAGCCTGAAGAAGAAAAACATATCTCCCTCTGTTGTCCAGGAGGCTATCAACCTCGTTGGCGGACGCCTTTCGTATATAAACAAGGTAATTGTCGCTTTCGTTAGTTAGCAACCACCGTTCTCATGCATCCCGTCAGGTCGCCCGGTCGAAAGACATGATGGAAATGGCGGAGCACATACTCGCCGTGGAAAAAGCGTGGCTATCTAGTCAGATTGGTCGGTCCTTCTCTCACAAGATAGTATACACAAGGCTAAGTCGGAGCAGGCTTGATTCCTGACTGCGACGACGATGTTATGGAGTACTTACTTTCTTTCTTCTGCGACTGATGTCACTTACTTATTGTCAGTGAGCAAAAATGGAGCAGGTGCAGGCCTTTTCATCGGCGTCAATTAATCCAGCGTTGCTGACAAGTCTGCCTGCATCACTATTTTAGCTGTTCCTGGCTCCTCCTTCGCGAGTTTGTCCGGATGCGCAAGGAGCAGGAACGCGTTAGGGATGAAGCGATTGCCGCTGGCACGCTGGATAAAGACGACGTGGATCTCCCCCTGCCTGCGATTCCATACGTGCGTTGTTATCTTTCCTTCCACTCCCAGGTGATGTATGTATTGACCCAAATTTCAGTGGAGGTGTAGGCAGATTATGACGCGAGCGGATTTCTTAGAAGGTGCGTGCGTTCTGCCTGGAGCTCTTCATCTGATTGCATGTTCCCGCTGCAGACTTGGATAGAGCAAACATCATCGCCATAGACGTACGTTTCGCGGGTTTTTTTCTCATTGTGCGAGTTCATATGGTCTACATACAGGTCCAACATGATGTCCGACCGGATTCCATGCTCATTCTCCATGCCTCGCGTCAAGTTGTAGAAGAAGAGGGTTTCGACGAGCTTCTCGACAACGTTCGGGATCGTATCGACGAGATTGAGAGCTTACACCGGACTCGAGAGCTTACGGTTTGTGGTTTCCGTGTTACGGTCCTCCATTGCTTCTAACTAATTTTCTCTGTGTACGCATAGTTCAAGGACGTGGATGCCGGGGACAAAATCCGACTCGTAGTGGACAAGGGGGGAGGCCGAAAGGTGTAGGATATGGTTGTTGTGAACTTCGACATAATTTATTGCTCAGTGATCGCGTTCAAGCTCAAGCTTCAAACGAAAGAGGAGAGGGTCGGGGGTCCATCTTTGTGGACCTCCCGAGCAAAAGTAGCTTGTGTATTCCACTCCCCGCCCAGGTTGCGTATGGCCAGCAGCCCAGGCAAAAAAAAAGCCAAAAAAAAAAAAAGTGTACGTAGTGTATGTAGGAATGTAGAGATAGAGAAAGACCGAGAGACTAGTAAATAGTGGCAAGAGTTACATACAGCGTCCATTGGGACTGTGATTGAGCAGGATGACTGGCCTGCCTACTATGCAGAGATGGACACCGGCTTCACATCCTGCTTCTCCTTTTTCGCATTCGCCGCTTCCTCCGCCTCCTTCACGGCCTTTTCAGCCTGCGTTTTCTTCTCCTCAATCTCCTTCATCTGCTTCTCGAGCTTCTCCTTCACATTCGCGTTCCCACTCTTGAACGTCACACTGCGGTGATGGCTCTGCGCAGCGCCGATCGAGCCCGTCTCCGGCGTCGGCACGTTCACGAGCGGTGCGCTGGTCGACAGGCCGCGGTGGAAGGTCGTGGGGAGCACTCGGCCCTCGGGGTGCTGGAAGTGGCAGTTCGCGCGCGTGCACGCGGCGCCGAAGTGGCATTGCTGAGCAAAGTGCGGGTTGGACGCTGCGTTGGAGGGATGCGATGGAGGGTGCGTGAAGGTGCAGCCCGCGCGCGTGCACGCAGCGCCAAAGCGGCAAGGCACACTGGCAGGCGAGGAGGGGTGATGGTGGGTCGGAGGAGGATGGTGAGGCTGGTTGTGTGCCTGCGGAGGGGGCTGGGACGCAGCTGGAATGATAGATGTCAGAACGCGTAGTAGGAATGCACAATGAATTGAATCTACCTTGAGGATTAAGCACCGCCGGGCTAACATGAGCTTTGATGCAGTCCTTGTCCTTGCAGTCCTTCCCCTTGTCGCAAGCCTCGTTGCTCAACACGACTCCACTCTCCGGAGTGGCAACGGGGGAAGCATGAGAGTACCGACAGTGCGCATTGGTGCATTTAAGACCGAATTTGCACAATGTGGGAGACTGCGGCCGTTCCGGAAGAATGAATCCGGTGAGACCGCCAGTCGCCGGCGCTGGAGGTGCAGAGGCCGGAGTCGGCGTAGGTGCAACGATGGGGATCGCATGGGATGGACCATTCGTTGGTGCGTCCGCGATTGTTTTCGGTCCAGGGGACGACACACCACCTCCCCTGCCGCCACCTCCCCGACCCATCCCGCGCCCTCGCAGACCTCCCCGCCCTCTCCCGTTGTGGTTCCCGTTCCCGCCCATCTGCCCTTGGAACCCGTTGTTATCCATCCCTCCGGGAAACATCGACATGTCGCCTGGCATCCCTCCGAATTGAGGACCACCGAACTGGCCCGTCGCAGGGTTGATTATGCCCATGCTCGACGCCATTTGTGCCATTAATGCCATTTGATTCATCATCATCTCCTGCAGCATCATAGGGTTGTTCATTGGGTTGGCCATCATCTCCATACCCATGGGAAACCCAGCGTTCATCATCATCGCCTGCTGCTCGGGCGTGGGGTTGCCGACGATGTTGTCAATCCGGGACTGGATGTCGTCCTGGCCGTAGTTATTACGCATCGGAGCGCCGCCGGGCCCACTGACTCGGTCGAGCAGACTGCGTGGGTTCGAGGACGACTGTCCGTCCCGGAGCATGGCGCGGGGGCCCGTAGGGACGTCCGTCCGGCGAATCTTGTTGGAGTGGTTCGGGGAGATGGAGCGAGCAGACGCAGAGCGCTTCTGGCCCGAGGGTGGGATGGCTTGGGAGATGGCTTGTTGATATACGCCATTCCGGGGACGCCGCGATGGCTCAGCTGAGGCCGCCTCTGGCGCCGCCTGCGGTGCTGCTGGTTCGGGAGCACTCTGCGAGGTTGAGGGTTCCGCTTGGGCGGGTGATGTTGCCTCGGAAGCTCCCTTGGCGGCCTCGGCGAATAACCAGTCGGTAAAACTGGGGTCTGGGAGGATTCGTTAGCAAGGTGAAAATCCTTGGAGGTGGGGATGGTACCAAAGTCAGACCCTATTACTGTACAAGGAGGTATGTTAGTAGATGCAGTGAAGTTAAAATCCAAGGTGAAAGACGCACAGTCTTCTAATTCGCTAGTTATTTGAGCTAAGAATGGGGTCAGAAAACAATCAACCAAGTCCACTGGAGACGCAACACACAAGCAGTCTTATTGTTGATGATCATAATGGTAATGTATTCGGCCATGACTGCGTCTACAATCCAGAGGCTTAGATACGGTGGGTTTTCAGACAACAGAGACTGACCAGGCTCGGGACTGTAATTCCGTTTCGTGAGCTCATCCTGGATGGATTGCTGGGGAATATGTGAGCCACGGAAGATATCAAGGAGAGAGGTACGCACTTGGAGGGCAGTGGCTCGCTCAGTACCGATTGTGAGTCCAAACGGCATCGTCGACGAGGGCAGAGATGAGGCGTAACACTCTTTCCCACGCTCTGCTTACCCATCACTATCAGGCGCGCGCTGGGCGCCAATTTCATGTTATTGTCCTCAAAATCACATTATTCGCAAGAAAATACCATTGAATCTACATACAACTACGGTTATCCTTATCGTGAGCCGTCCGACTGTGAGAGACTCACATCGTAGCGTCTTGTACAAGCTTGAACGATTTTGTGATATGAGGAAGTAAGTATGAGGACGTGAATGAACAAGAATGTTCCAGCAACCTTGAACGCTTGCAAGCTTGAACGGTGAGATGAAGTTGACAGGATCCGTCCGACACCTTTCAATCGTGCACGAGTCTGCGTGCTGAGGAAGGAGGAAAAAAGTTCCGTCTATGCATATGGCCGTGCATGATCATGAGCAATGTGGCGGGAATGAATGAGGACAACGTTGGGATACGGTGCATTTATTTTGTGGCGAAAGTAGAAAGCACATCAAGAACTTGAAGACAGTCCCAGTTTCATCCTCGGAGATGGTTGTGAGCGCTAGCAGGAATGGATGTTCAGGATCGACGGCCAGCATACTTTTCACGATCCACGCGGTAACAAGGTCCATGTCGCCTGTTGACTCGGGGAATATTCGACCCTTGGGGAAACGAGTTCACCCGCTGAGCTTCCAGCGGAAGAGATTGCAATTGCCGTCCATATACCATTACGGCTACCCGAGGTTTGAAGTTGGGCGGTCGTTTAGTTTGATAGTTGTTGGCGCGTATAGTACGCAGGCAATCGGCGGACTTGCTAGTCGAGCCCAGGATTCCCAAAGAGATAGAAGTGGAGAACGGGGCGCTCATCGTCATCTGTAACAGCGCTCTCGGTCCATAAAGATGGAAATGCAAAATCGTCTTGTCCCGTTTAGGCACGGCGCTCGCAAGGAAGGGCGCAAGGCTGTGACTGTGAACGCCACACCGAACATGCCTCTTCCCCGTCAAAATGACTCGGAGAAAGACGACAGAGGGCGGATTTTTGTCAGTGCAGGGATTGCAAGCGGGGGAGTCTCAAGGTTGGAGTCAACTTCAACTTCGGACATGTCGGCCGGTGTTTCGGCCGAATCCTGTTTTCAACCACTCGGCCAACTCCGGGCTGGGTTTTCAACCACAGTCAACTTTCACCGCGACTCCGCGCACATAATCACCCCTGCTTGAGCGAGGGATAACCGATAATTATCTGGGGCGATGGCGCCATCGACGCGTCTAATTCGCTGGAAATAGGCACTCTGTCAACCAAGAAGTTTGTTGCCTCGCGCACTACTTGCGCGCCAAAGACGTTGGAATTTTCGAGCGAGTCAGGCGTCCCGGTCAGGCTCTCCCATCCTTCCCTGTAAAATCGTGCTTAGGTCAGAAGACCTTACAGGTTCACTGGTCCTAAGTGCTAAGGGCGACGTACGCACGATACTCAAAATATTCACAGTGCTTCGGTCCCGCGCGAACTGACCGGCGGCCGATACACATTGTAAAGGCTTTCATCTCCCCGGATTTGAATTGCAATGTCTTCATAAAAAGCTTATAATACATTGGCGTCAGTCTTCATTCAATGTGAACGTACAGCCTCACAAACGTTGGTGGATTCCAATTCATCCCTTGCGGTCTGTATTCCTGCTTCTGCTCAGCAATTATGCCGTCCATGGATACAGCGCACCACAACTGTTCCGAGTATGCGCAGTGCCCGAATGATCGTGGCGCGGACGTTTTCTGGTGCGCTTAAAGCACGACGAGCAGTAAGTATCGGTCTTCGATTGCGACAACTATCAAGGAACTAATAATGAACGAGTTAGCACTTTAAATGATATCCTAACGACGAATGCATTTGGTTCACGCACATATCAAGAAACTGCCAGCTGTGCGATTCATCGCGAGTAGAGTTCCCGAGTAGCATTGCATCTATTTGACCTGAACAAGAAACCACAGCAAGGGCCTTTGAGAGGAACATTTCCCGACCCGTCAGATTACAAGACCCCGTCAGTCTGAGCCACAATCAGATACTCGTCCCACACCCCATAGCACCGCAAAAATCGAACTGGAGCCCGGACATTGCATAGCGAATCCATTTTCGGGTGCTTTGGAGGGGAGGGGCGGCGTCTCCCTAGGTCGGGAGCGGTCATCTGGCATTCAGACGCGGGTGGGCGTCAAGAGGAACATCGTAGGCGTCTAGAGCACAAGTAGACGCCTGTGGGCGCCAAAGGAAGGCGAACCGCCACCAACCATAATGATTATCTCGCGCGAGATTGGCGCCCACGCTGCACAGCTTGGGATGTTGTTGTTGGCAGGTCGCACGAAAAAAGGTCGGCGAACATGAGAAAGATGACAGAAGATGACATCCTGTAATCTTGGTTCGATGTGCCTTTTTCAGGAAATTCTTGTGCGATCAGGGAGGTAACCGCGGAGGTGCCAGGCGGGAACCGTGAGGCGATGTGCCATCCCACAGCGGGAAAACGCAGAGACAGAGGGTGGGAGACACCGTCCGTCCATCAGAATACGGCGACAGAGAAAGCAGCCATATTGAATACGGCAGACGCGGAGTGGTGGTGCGGTTTAACGGAATTGAGAAAAATCATTCGTATATTTAGGCGACAGACGGCTGGAGTTGGGTTCGCAGGGAGATAAGGAGAGGAGCGTACCTCCGCCGACAGCATGAACAAGTGAAGACTGTAGAGTGCGGAGATTATCAAGGACCAGATGTAGATGCGCGGGTGTGCGAATCGGCGACGGTGTTGGGGTTGGGATGACTCGACAGAGCGTCATAGTATAATGGGAGGAGCCACGCAGACAGCGCGCCCACTATTCGCACAGCACCCACAACAACAACACAATTCCCCGAGTAAGATGATAGAAATGCATATGAGGGATGACAAGACGCCTCTCCAAGCAACGGAGATCCGCGGCGGCGCAGCTGAAAAAGGACCATACACGGAAGGCGTGGCTCGAGTCCTGTTGGGCGAAGCGAGAGGCGAAGTCCACAGCAACGTGTTTTGCTGTCCGTCGCGGGAGTAGCGAGCTTCGTCGCGTGCGCTGCGGCAGAAACATTCGCACCATAGTCAATCCAGGTCAGGGTCAGTCTGCCGTTCAATGAGTACGTGAAATAATCATCTCGAGAATCGGATGAGTGGGTGGGTTGAACTCCTCGAAGGAGGTACCGAAACGCCATTGCCATCCGCGAACAATCCCGCGAACGGCGTTATATTGTCTCGTCTGAGGTTTTTTTTGGGGATGGATGGATGTATTCGCGGTAGTTCGCGGTAATGGGGAGACCGGAGACAGCTTCTCTTCGATATTAGGCATTCAACGACGCGGCGCTGGCATGACAAAAATCCATCAAAGCAGCCGCTGGAAGGACAATGGACTTGTTGAACGCGCCATAAAGCAGGTGGAAAATCGACATATGATACAACTATATGCCTGTCGAAGTCAGGTCTAGTGGCCGCCAGTACCTACCTGGAATGGACTGGTGCAGCCAGGGGCTGTCGACGAGCATCATAGCAGCGGAAGAAATACAGTCGCTGATACGCGCAGTCGGGCTTCGCGAGGCGGTGCAAGCTGAAGCGAAGCAGCGGTGAGGCCTGGGAAGCCCCCATCGGGATATGGACGCCCAGGAAAGAGGTGCCGGAAAGCGGTGGATATGTCGACCGGCCGCGGGTGGTCCCACAAGTCGAGGACGTGGAAATGTAGCCGACGATGCCTGACTGTCCGTGATGGGTCCCGAGTACAGCACGCTGCCGCGCTGATGAGCGGAGCGAAAGACGAAATGGGGCCGCCGCGCGCTGTGCGCCACGATCAGAACAAGTCGTTTCAGCGATCAGTCCAACCTTGCCAGAAACGGACGAGATCGGCAGAAGCAGGTAGGGCCAGCGGCCCAGCGCACTCAGTGAAATCGATGGAGAGCACGCCAAATTCGCAGTATGTCAATTTTTATTGGGTTTGTTGTATCGACAAGTAAGGACGGTGTGGTGAGAGACGACTCAGAGTAGGTAAAAATTACATTATGTAGATGCGACAAAAGCCCAACAAGATGAGATGCGAAAAAGTCAGCTGCGTGTGTGAGAAGAAACAAGATCGAGCCAGAATTAATACAGCAGGGAACGAGATAATAAGTAGATGAGTGCGGGTATCGAGTCCGATATGTGGTTGGATGCAGTTGGTGATACAGTTGCATGAGGACAGGAGCCAAAAAAATATGCGGCGGATGCGATGATGAGGGAAGAGATGCGGCGGCGGGCTACCAAACGGCGGGGATAGCATAGGCAAACATTTTGGCCTTTAGCGGGTGAATCGGTGGCAACTCGCCCGCCAGCGTGAGGCCGGGCGAGTCGTAATGGTGGTTTATCCTGGCGGTCAAGTCCACGGGCCCAGTGGGCGTCGGTGGCGAGATGGACGACGCAGGCGAGGTCGTGTTGGAATGACTGTGGGGTGGCGTATCGGGAGTCATGGGGGACGTCGACTTCTTGTACAACGGAGGGGGGACGATAGGTGGCGGTGGCGGGGGGTACACCTTCGTCGGCGTCGGTTGGCGCTGCTGGCCAAACGCGGGAATGGGGCTCGTGGTGGAATTGGGCTCGGGAATGGGGGTTGCAGAGGTGGATGCAGCAGCCTTTGCGGCGCGCTTCGACACCATATGCAGGGAATAGGTGGGGTAAGGGCCCTTTGAGCCCGGGGGAAAGTCCCGCTGGACCATGGCCTCGAAGTTGGACAAGATGGGGTTGTCGACGGTGAGTTCCCAATCGAGGTAACTGCACATCTCGCGCTCCATCTGGTTGATCTCGCGGAGGGTAAACATGCCCTGGGCGACGATGCTCCACGATTTATTCGAGTAGGTGTCGTCGCAGATGACCTTTGAGGCGATCATAAAGGCGGAGATGAAGAGACGGTGGCCGGATGAGCCGCGCGCTGTGGGGAAGCGCGCTTTTAGGCGCTGCAGCAAGACGAGAGCCGCATAAGTGACGGCTTGATGCAGCTTGGTGCGATGGAGGGCATATGCGATAAAATAGGGTAGTTTCGCCTGCGAATGGGTAGATTGCGGGGGAAAGGGGGGGCATGCAAAGAGGTGCGTGATGAACCGTGCGCTGAGCTGAGCGATGTATTCGTAGCCATAGTAAGGGTCTGTCTTTGGGGGCTGGGATTGCGGCTGTTGTTTTTATAAGAGACTGGAGAAAGAGAGAAAGACATGCGCCGACGAACTGGAGGGACAGAATATGCGGAGTGGCGGGGGGCATTGAGGGGGACCTTCTTGGGGATGTGATGGGGCTGGGGCTGCTGTGCATGGATTGTGGCCATTATTGCGTAGAGTCACGGGACGGCGAGCAGGACGGTGGGTATTCGGGCGTCTATAACGGGGCCAAGGTCAACGATCTGCAGGACATGGCAGAGATTTAAGGAAAGGCAAGCGAGTGCGAAGGAGTGGGTCCATCATAAAAACTTTTTGTCCCCCACGTGTGGACGAGTTGTATCCGAATGCGGCAAGTGCGAACGAGATATCAACAGTTACTCACAGATTAGTGGCCCACGGATTAGGCAGCAGTAGAGTACCGGGGGAGAGCAAGGAGGGTGCCAGTGGTAAGGATACCGCGGTATATATACGGGAGGGACAGACAGACACCGATGGGGTGTCGGGGCAGCGTGAGTGTTATAAGAAAAGGGCGGAGATGGCTGTGTTTGGTGGCGGCGTTACCGTCACAAGGCGATCCTCGCTCCCCTCTGTGCCTCAGCGCTCCCTGAGTGTCGCATCCCCTCGCATCCCGGGACCCTATGCTACGCTGTAACACTCCGAACGACAAGGGGATTTCCTCCCTAATCCTGCATTCCCCCGTACTCAATGCGGGGCTAAGCAAAACTTAATTCAGTCCGTTCACCGTCTCAGTCCACCTGCATTCTCAACGCCGCACCATATGCATCCAACGCCGTCCCCGTACAACCCGGCAGCCACTCGGTGTCAACTCCGCCGGCAAACAACGGCCTCTACCCCGACCCGTGTGTCCGTGTCCCCGGCGGAGACCGTCGCACGCCTATTTCAGCTCGCTGTGTTCCCGTGTTGAATGCCCGCGTCTACACCATCTCCGGGTGCCAACCCACCGCCCTTGCGCATGTTTATCTCCATGAATTACTGCAGATTACTGCGCGCCAACACTGCTTCATCCGCACCCGAGCCGCAACTCTGCCTTGCGATTCTCGTCGGACCTTTCACTACCTGCGAAGCACGGGTTCGCGCTGCCTTTGGCTCATTTTAGCCAAAGGCTCTTTGCGCTCCCAAACGGGCCACCGAACGTCTGTTGGAAAAGTAGTCGGCCTTCGGCCCGACAAGGCTGTGTTCAATACCCTTCCCCAATTCGCGCTTCGTTGTCCAGCAGATCTCTGCCCAGGGAACAATCGTCTTTTATTCGCGGATCGATCCTTGTTGCAATGACACTTTCTGTGAACTTTGTCCGCGTTGTTTCGCTTCGGAGGTGGGCACGACTGTTGAGCGAGGCTCGGTTGCAGCCCGCAAAGCAACGTATCTGGCCGTAACAGCTCTGCTATTCGGGGCCATTAGAAAGCCTCTCCATCTGCGTGGGTCCAGTTCTCCGTCTACCCACCGCGGCGGACTTATTTGTCTTCTTCTTCCCGGGCTCTAGAGACAGTCCGAAGTTATCAAAGAACATCCTGCTTTGTGACTTGACTCGGGAACTCAACAACCAAGGTGTATTGCACGGCCGTGTTATACATACTACAGCACTCCACGCCGCTGGCTGTTGGCTCAACACCACCACCCCGAAACACTCCATTGCGGGAGGGAGCTTTAGGAGTATGTGTTTTCTATGTTTATAGACTACATTTTTACTCCAGCAAAACGTATGTGATACTCTCCCGAGCCAGCCCCGAGTCAACAACACTACCTTTTTGGTGCCCTGTTCTCCGTCGATTGCATTGCTGTAACTTGCTCAACTGCGTGGCGGCAATCTGCTCAACTGTGGGGTGAAACGAGGAAACAGCCTGATTCTGACTCATGGGCAGGGCAAGGTGGTTCCCGGTCTGCTGCTGTCGAAAAGGGGCCTTCGATATTTGTTCGTCAAGGCCGTTTTGATCCACGAAATAATGAGGAGACGAGAAAATACACCAGTTCAACAGCGCTGGCGTCTCATCGAGATGCATGTCATCGGTGTGTCCCTAGTATCTTTCTTCTGAATCACAGCAACGGGCTACGAGCAACATTTCAAAGAATCATCATTACAACTCGAATGAATCCTGAATTTCCCCTCCCCCCTTTTTTTTCATTTGTTTTAGTTCAACCGGACGTTGCAGCGGGGCTCTTTCTCCGACATCGGCCGATCAACGCCATGTCGACTGGATTCTGCCGCTCCCGAACAAATGCCAGAGGAGGTCGTCGTCGGTTCTTGCGAGGGGCGACATCGAGTCGAGTATAATTATCACCGCGGTACGCTACCGATGCTATGCCAATGTCATGCCGCGGATAGCACCCCGGGGACATTGGGCGGGCGGCTGAGGGGAGAATCGGAGCTCCAATGGGGCCTCGACGGCTGTTCGCAAAGTTCTGAATGAATGAACGAACGAACGGACGGATGGATGCGCGGTCGACGCACTTCATTTAAGAGTAGTGCGGAGTCCGAGTCGCGTTCAGTGACGAGTTCGGGCGTCAGACGTTGGCGTCCGAGGGAGCCATGTACCTCGATTGTAACGTATCATCCAATTGCCTGGGTGACCTAGCCGAGAGGGCGACAAGAGCTTAAGCACTGGTTGACTCTCGCTGGCATGCGTCAACCGACATGCACCGGGTTGCCCGGGACTCTATTCCTTTCTTGCGAGATTAAACACTGGATTCGGGTTCCAGTTTACCTTATGTACGCGTACGCGTTTGCGCTTGAAGACGAACGATCACATCAGCTGACCGCGCCACACCTTACCTCTTGCTCTTCCCACCAACTCCTCTTCCTCCTCCCGTTGATCCTTACAGTGTGTTAACATCTGGCATTCATTCCCAGTACTCCGAACTCCAGCGCAACACGCACTCCACGTCCACCTGCACTAAATCTTGACCCGGGAACGCCTCACACGTCCACCGTATTGCCAAACCGTGGCTCGACGCCACTCAGCCCGAGGAGGATTCAGAATCCCCCCCGAAGCCGAGCAATGCCCGACGGTTCTCCATTTACCCCGTCCCCCCTGTGAAGGCGGCGGCCCGCGCGAACTCGGGAATCCGCCTTATATCGGGTTGGGTTGTGCGGCTCCACGTCGACGTGCATCGATGCACAGTGCTCTTTCGAACGCAAGTCGATCCGGTCCCGGGCCCTTGGCGCGTGTAAAGGAAACAAAGCTATAGTAGGTGGCTCGAAACGAACGACGATATCGGACCTTGGACAACGAAGCGCGATGACCTGAAGGTCAAAATCATCTTTCAGGCCCATTATCACCGCTTTTTCTTTCTTTCTTCCTATGTCTTCCGTGCAACGTCCGTGTTGGACGTCCCGTCCTCCTTGAAACGTGTTCGCTCCCGAAAAAAATCATTCATAAATGCTACTTCCTTGATCCCCTCCCTCCCATTATATCGTTTCGACGGCATTACCGTTCTCAACGCAGATACGGGGATTCACTTCCTGTGTGCGGGCCAAAGTTTTTTTCCCTCGCACAGCTCTGACTCGGGAGGTACCATCACGCGAATTGGAGTCCTTGGGCGCCAACTCAAAAACTCAATCTAATCTCACACCCGGTCGGGCCTGTTCCTCGCCACCATCTGAATCTGATATGCCGCCGCCGCAAAAGCGATGAAATAATAGCCCAACTATCGGGATGTCGGGTTCTGTGGCACCGCAAGCGTATATACGGGGTTTTCACCGCACCATTGCATTTCGATCCGTGCCATTCGCAGGGTCCGACAGCATTCAACTTGATTTTAGTGTACAGCGGGTAGGTCGGAACGAACTGTGGGCCTGAGAATCTTGATGAAAAGTGATAGAAAAAGATTTTGACATTGCTCGAAGAGGTAAACGGTCTATTTCGGAGTTGCCGTTTATAGTTCCGCGATTACCATAAGCGGGTTCGTAGTGCTCTCCACTTCTTCCTCCACAAAGCTCCGATAGAACACCCAGGCATCCACGTATTCCTCGCCGTTGCCATCTTTGCGCCGTAGTCGACCAGCCTGGGGGATCAAGCCGGCCTTCTTGAAGTTCAGGCCCTCCCACAATCTACAATTCAAGTTCCCGCCGTCAGCGACGGTGGACACTGGCAAGTAGGAGGTGCTTACTTGACCGAAGCCGTGTTGTTCGTGTAAACGAGGTTAAAAACACTTGCGCGATATTCAAGCTTGGGCGCATGATGAACATACGATTTAGCGGGTTATTTTCATCCGCTGGGGACGGTCCCCTCCAGAAAACTTGGTGTCCACAATCCTCCCCGGCGGAGGCCGTGGAAAGGATTTGGAATAATCCGACCTTGTCGGGCCAGCCAAGTAATTGTGCAACCTGCAGGTCTCGCCGAGTTAGTCTTCGGAGACAAGGGCACGTCGTCAGTCGCGCAGTGAGGCGAGCCTCTCACAAACCTTTTGCGTCTCAAACCTTTTATTTTTTGCTTGCTTCCACTCCACTGCATTCCACCACTCTCTTCCTCCTCGCGTTGGAGTCCATACAGCTATGATTCAAAACAGGTATTACATGCGACAAGACTAATTAACAACCGAGAGCGGCAGGTAACAAAAAGGAAGAGCAAAAGGCAGCAAAAAAAGAAACACAACAGCAGCGGAAAAAATAGGTAAGTAACAATCTAGTATAGCAAGAGCAAAACAGGGGGTGCGGGCGCTGCGCAGCGGCACAGGCTTTTGGCAATAAATAAATATTCCCCGTTGGGAATCGCGAGATGCGAGGAAACAAGAGGCCAAATCGAATCTGATAGGATACCAACCGTTCCGTTCGTTCGTTGTTCGCTCGCTCGTTCCGTCCGTCCGCGCACACCGCCTTCGCTCGTCCCCCCCCCCCAAACCAAACCTGACCAACCATCCAGCCCAGCGGACGTGCGCAGCCAGCAACAAGCAGCGCACGACCAGCGCTTAGAGAACCAGTCAACCCAACGTAACCGCCCGTCCGCTTCATTGCTTCCCCAACTCCATCCCGCCATATCATCCGCTAAACCATTGCTCAAAGTCGCGCTCAAAATTCAGATCCCTGTCCCCGCGGAACAGCCCCACATCAAACTCGTCCAGCCCATTCGTCACGTTCTGAATAAAGTCGGTCGAGAAGATGTTATCCGCCGGCGCGGACGCGGACGGGAAACCCATCCCCACCGGGTTCATCAGCATCCCAGGCGACTGCGCCATCGCCTGATTCTGCTGGTTCTGCCGCTGTTGTTGCCGCTGTTGTTGCTGCTGTTGTTGCCCGCCCGTCGGGTTGGGTGTGGGCGGCGCCGTTCCCGGCGGGTTCGGGTTCGAGAGCGGCTGGTTCCTCGGCGAGCCCTCGGGCATCCCGTTCGACGGACCCTTGTTGTCCTTGGTCGGTCCGTTCTGATCCTTCGGCGGGGTGGTAGTGCTCTCCACTTCTTCCTCCACAAACCTCCGATAGAACACCCAGGCATCCACGTATTCTTCGCCGTTGCCATCTTTGCGCCGTAGTCGACCAGCCTGGGGGATCAAGCCGGCCTTCTTGAAGTTCAGGCCCTCCCACAGTCTACAATTCCCGCCGTCAGCGACGGTGGACACTGGCAAGTAGGAGGTGCTTACTTGACCGAAGCCGCGTTGTTCGTGTAAACGAGGTTGAAAACACTTGCGCGATATCCAAGCTTGGGCGCATAATGAACATACGATTTGGCGAGGGCAGAGCCGCTGCCCTTGCCGCGATGGATCGGAGGAACCACGAATCCTCCATTGCAGATCTAGTGTTGGTCATGAAGGGAGTGGAAGGAAAGTATACTCGACACCAACATGCGACGATCTTCCGGGATAATTAGGTTTGACCTGGACAAAGGTTACATGTAAGGCTGAACGAGATTTTTCGGACGACCAACATAATAGTAACCCGCAACACACTCTTCCCAAGTCCTTTGCTGTCTGGCTTCCTCAAGAGTCAAGTTCGTTTCACTCCCTTCAGGTCCCTCAACGCCGGCCGAGGAGAATATTGCCAGGAACACGTCCCCGGAGAAGAAGTAGGACTCGAAAGCGTCAAGAGGTAAGGATTCTTGCGGATAAGTCATTCCATCGTCCACTTCTTTGGCCATTACGACGCCTGCGAGGACAGAAGTATCAACTTGAAATCGGGGGCTCTATTTTAGTGGGGTTAAGCACCGAGATAGTCTATCAGGCCATCGAACGCTCGAGCAGTTGAGACTGTGAGGTGGTGAACAGTCACGGAGGGTCGTGTGGCCGTGCTTTCCTCAGCCACGACGCGCCCGATGTGCCAGAAAGTGCTAGTAAGCGGCCCAGACGCGGTATGAGTGGAAGATCTGACAATCGCGCCGTAGGCAGACATGGTGGTTCAGGAAGAGGCGCGGTTTCGAGTTGAGGACATCGCGGTCCGAATTGGGTCTGATGGGTTGCCGACGGATGTTGTACATCGAGCCTGGAACCAAACACTCGCTTTGCCAAGCCCCGCCATGTCGCAGACTAAATTACACAGGAGCCGGGCTACAGCCTTCCCGCCACTCCCCTGACGATCGAAAGAAGAGCATGGAGGCATACTTTCGTGCCTCAACTATTCCCCGACCCTCGCACATCCGCCAACTTGAACTGGGTAAGATTCGATGAAATTCCCAGTTGACTTGAAGCCTCAGCGCTCGACTGCACCTTTGGTTTTCTTCTTTGAAGAAGGACACCCTATTTGTCTCGCTTTCCTGTGTCTTGGCTGTCTTAGACATCCGCTCCCTGAATGACTTGTATATAAGTCGGGGAATTTAAGTTGTATACCCCTCTTTCACCATGGGCTTCGACTCTCAACCTTTCGAAGACGCATTCGATGCTGGAAGAACGCTGGCACCGGCGGCGGTGGGGTCGCAAGTGTTGACGATGAGCGCCATTTCGCTCGTAACGCTGGTCTTATTCAACATTTTGCGACCGAGGAACAAAGTAAACGCTTCGCACGACAATTATGCCACCGTTCTGACGCTTCTTCAGATCGTCTACGAGCCCAAAGTGAAATACCACGTTGGAGATAAATCTCCTCCTCGAATTGCAGACACCTTTTGTGGATGGCTTCCACCGCTCCTGCACTCGAAGGAACCCGAGCTTTTGGACAAGCTCGGCCTGGATGCAGTAGCCTTTCTTCGCTTCCTCCGACTCATGCGCGCCATCTTCGCTGGGACAGCTTTCCTGGGATGCGCCATCCTTATTCCGGTCGACTTTCTCTACAACCGTGCCCACGTCAAACACCAAAAGCGCGATGCGTTGAGCATGTTGACCATCCGCGACGTCAAGGGCCAAAGCATCTACGCTCATGTTTTGGTTTCGTACCTTATCACCATTCTCGTCCTTGGTTTCGTTTATCTTCACGGGCACGCCATGGTGGAACTCCGAAACAAGTGGTTCAAGTCCCCCGAATACATGAAGTCGTTCTACGCTCGGACGCTCAGTATTATCAACGTTCCCAAGAACCTTCAAACTGACGTCGGTTTGAATGAAATCGTCGCCAAAGCCTCGCCGTATCCTATCACCTCAGTTCATATGGCAAGAACTGTCGGCGATCTTCCGCAGTTGATCGAATATCACAACCAGACCGTCCGAGACTTTGAGGCCGTACTTGTCAAGTTTCTCAAAGGCGGAGTCCACAACAAAGCCCGCCCAGTCATCGTTTTCGGCGGCTGCTGTGGTCTTGGCGCGGTGCATAAAGATGCGATCGAATATTACACGTGAGCCAACAATCGTACCTTCTCATCAACTTCGCTGAACTTCCTGCTGCCAGCAACAAATTGAAGAAAACCGAGGCTGCCGTCGAGGACTATCGTTCTCGAATCGATGCCCGCAGACCAGAGAACTATGGATTCGCCTCTCTGGCTGCAGTCCCGTACGCCCATATTGCAGCGAGGAACTTGGCCGGCAAGCATCCTCGGGGAGCTACCGTCACGCTGGCTCCGAATCCGAAAGACATCGTTGAGTCTGTTCCTGCCTATCCGAAACAGAGTCATCTGACTTTGCGCACAGATATGGTCGAACATGAACAAATCCAGAAAGTCGCTTTCCGTCAAGCGTTTGATTGGCTTTGGATGGCTCTGCATTATCTGCTTCCTAAGTCTTATTCCCTTGCTTTTGGTCGCTGCGCTCGCCAACCTCGATAGTGTACGTCCTTCTTCCTTCGGAGTCGCCCGAAATGCTCATACCTCGGCCACAGGTCGCGGCTGCAGGGTACCTTCCCTTTTTAGACAACTGGTCCGACCGTTCATCTGCGACATACGCCATCGTTTCCGGTGTCGTCCCTCCAGCAGTCTCCGGACTGTTTACTGTATTCCTTCCCCGTATAATGCGTTGGCTTGGCAAGTATCAGGGTGCATTGACACATGCACATCTCGACCGCGCCGTCGTTGCGCGATACTTTGCGTTCCTGGTCATCAGTCAGCTCATCGTGTTCACCTTGATTGGCGTGATAATCAGCAAGTTCATCTCTCTTCTTCGTCGAATGTCAATCAATTATTTCCAGACTCTGTCACCGAGCTCATCGAACTCATTGGAAAGCACGCTACTAGCAAAGAAATCATTGCCAATCTAGACAGTGAGTCTCCCTTCGACGCCGACTCGCGCAACAAACCCGGACTGACGCTCCATAGAATTGCCTGGCAGGATCAACAAGACGTACATCAACACCTCGACCTACTGGTTAAAATTCTTTCCGTACGTCGTTACTGCTATGTATGCCGCCCGTATATCAAAGCTTTCACAGGCTCCGTGGGTTCCTGGTCGTTTTCGACTTGGCCCAAATCCTCAATTTGGTTTGGATCTCGTTCAAGACTCGGTAAGTTAACCGATCTCCCTTTCAAACGATGCGTGCTCACGTCAGCGATAGCGTCTTCGGCCGGACACCCAGGGATATCAGAGAGTGGACTCAACCACCGACGTGAGCCTATTCCCTATTTCACCCCCATGATCATCTGACGGACTGTTGATTTCTTTTAGCTTCGAGGCAAGTTCCATCCCACCTCTTGTGTTCCGAAACATAAAATAACACCCTGATCTCGTAGTATGCGATTTACTAGTGCGTACTTGAGCATTTTCATGTTGACTTGAAACTCATATCCAATGCAGTTCCAACCTGGTGAGCTTTGTTAGCTTAGCATATCTGAGGGACGCACGCTGAGCGGGTGCCAGCTTTTCATGGGCGCTGTTGGTCTAATCTTTGCTCCTCTGGTCCCGCTGGTTGCATTAGCAGCTGCCATTGTATTTTGGATAAGCTCATGGGTGTACAAGGTAAGAAAGTTCCGTCAATCCTTTCCGATAAGACGATAAAACGATTCCGCTCCAGTACCAGTTGATGTTTGTCTTCGTAACCAAGGTCGAAACAGGCGGAGTGAGTCGTTAGCGTTTATTATCCTGGACTTGACTGATGGGTTGCAGCGCTTGTGGAACGTCATCATCAACCGAGTTCTATTCTCGCTATTTCTCATGCAGTGTCTCATGATCCTCAGTGAGTCCTTTCTAGTCTGGATATACGGAGTTCTGATGAGAAAAAAAAGCAATTGGGTTACAAATCAGCTTCACTTCTGTGAAAATGATCCTAGCTGCGCCTCCCATTCTGATGCTCGTCATCTTCAAGATCTACATCGACCGTAAATTCAACAAGAACTTTTACTACTATTTGCCCGACGAGGATGAGCTCCGTGCAGCTCACATCCATTCGACTCGATCGGATGCCGTCAAGCAAAAGCTGCAGAATCGCTTTGGGCACCCCTCGCTGCATTCAGAATTATTTACGCCGATGGTGCACGCCGACCAGATGCATCTCCTGCGCCAAGTTTATGGTGGCAAGATCGAGGAGACCACAGAAGAAGGCAAGGGTGCGAGAGCAAATGTTGAGGTTCTGGACGGATTGCGAATTGCTGCCATCCCACAGGTAGATTCACCCTATTCCTTTTTCATTGCGCCATCTGACGAAACCCACAGAGCGACCTTCAGTACGATCCGGTTCTGTACAGTCGCGATCGCGGAGAGTACGACAACGATCGATACTCACTGGCATCGTCGTCCCTGCTAAGCCCTACCATGTCCCACTACAAGAGCAACAACGGCACCCCTCCCCCACTCCATTACGCACGGCAATCTTACATTGGGTCCGATGTAGATAGTCCGGGCTTCAACGCTCAGAGCATCCTAACGTCATCGTCCGGCGACCAGCGGCCCCAAAGCATGCTCAGCCCGAGCCTTTCGCCCCCGTCGCAGGGCTATTTCGAGCCCCACATTTCGCAGGGGCCTGCGGTGCAACATCAACCGTCAATGCAAACGACACACTCTTATATCCCTCAGCCACCGATGGCGCATCAAGGGCATGAACCTCGGCGACCCTCCGGGTCACGCCCCACGTCGTATCTCCACGCAGAGCACGAGCGTCAGCACCAGTCGGTGTCGATGTACTCGCAGGACTCGGCCGAGCGCCGGGCGTCATCCCAGATGCACCCGCAGAGTCCTCACGGACAGTTCCCGTCGCACTCTACGACGGCGATGCCTCAAACGACATCATATCCTCATCCTGCACACTATTCCATGCCCGCATCCCCGTCCACTTCCACTCTCCGGCCGCAGCGTCTGTCTTCTGGCGTCGGGTATATGGAGCATTATCAAGAATCCTCTGCACCCACCGGGTTCCCCGAGGAGGTGCGGCCCCGGCCCCATCGTCTGTCTATGGGGCATCTTCAAGAATCCTCGGCGACTGCTGGGTTTATCGAGGAGGTTCCTCGTCGTACAGAGCACCGAGTATTCCAATTCGGTGCTCCCGCAAGTCCCCCGATACCGCCCGAGGGACCCGAAGAACCCTTTGCGCCGCCCGAGTTTATTGAGGAGATGCCTCGTCAACCCGAGCAGCCGGTATTCCAATTCGGTGCTCCCGTTAGCTCCTCTCCAGCATCAGAAGGACCAACATTCCCAGAGGCGCGTGTGTCGTTTGTGGAATCGCGTTTCCAACATCAGTAGAACCGTAAAAAGTCTGGTCTCCTCGCTGTAGAATCTTTTTATCTTGGGTCTTGTGTGCACAAAAAAATTGATCGTTTCTTTTCAAAAACGAGCGCAAATTTAAATCGCCGCGTCTCCAACTCGCTGCGGAGCAAGGTATGTAAAGTGTTCATCCCTTAGCGTCTGTACGACGAGAGCGGAGAAGACGACGGATGCGCGAGATGTCACATGTGACAATTCGCGTCACCATCTCACATCTCTCTCAACCCTGCGAAACGCTCACCTCACGTCGCGCTTGTCTCGGTTTCCACACCCTCCTCCTCAACCATGTCGAGTGGAAATTTGGACTCTTTCATTGTCTCTGCGCGACCCCAACCCCAATCTATCGCGAATTCGCAGGAAATACGCGACCGAGGCTCGCTGTTCGTGGCCACAATTTACCCCGCGACTTCGCCTGCGCTGGCCGCTGCAGCAATCGCCCATCTAAAGACTGTACACGCGCAGAAACCCGCCTCACACGAAATGAGCGCGTTTCGTTGTATGGTACTCAAAACGGGTGCGACTGGCCTCAGTGGTCCAGACGACTTCGAGCTGCGCGAGGGAAGTGCAGATGATGGTGCGTCTTTGCCCGCACCCTGAGCAATGCATCGACTGATTCGGGCACCAAGGCGAGCGCTGGGGCGGCGAAAAGATACTGAATGTAATGCGCAAGCAGGGCGAGTGATTCTCCACGGGTCAAACACTGCACAGAAATACTCACCCGCGACGCAGGCGTTATTGACGCGGCAGTCATTGTGAGCCGTTGGTATGGCGGAATAATGCTCGGACCTGCTCGATTCACGCACATCGAGAACTGTGCTTCGGAGGCCTGCCGCGAATTCAACCGCCGGGAGCAAGTGAAGGAGTGTTTGGCGACACTGCACACGTTGGACGATATTTTGGCCCAGCTCCGGGCTGAACTTGCTGAATCCACGCGTCTGACTCCTGCTTCCACCAAGATCCCGGATTACTCTGGCTGGATAGACTGGGATCTGCCCAAGGCGCGACGACTTATCCGCGCGAGGGAAGGCGCGATTAAGAGTGTCAAGGAACTCATTGTAAAACACCAGCAATCGGGAATGCAGGGATAACGGCGCATTGTATACCACAAGTACGCAACGATGAACTATGTGCAGCCATTCATCCAACTAAACCAGACAGCAGCACTATTTCGTCGATGTCTGGCTTCACGGCCGCCGGGCGGATCCACATCCTGTAAATATCGTCTCGCCCACGTCCACGTTCGCGGGTTCAACCACATGCGCAACATCCTCCCCACGGAACCCGTCCCGACCACCCGCCGCCCACACCCCTTCTGGCTCGTCCGGCTTCTAACTTGGCGGAAGACGACAATCATCACTCTTTCTTTGATCTGTCCGCAAAGCGACAACCTCTTGACCAACCAAAAGAAGCAGAGCGGCGCGTCGTCCCTATTTGTCTGTTCGCCCTGTTGACTCGGGACCCGCATCTTGACTCGGGAACTCGGGACTCTTTGCATCCATGATTTGGCGAAGATAGGAAGGGATGTCTGATGGATGTCTGTATATGCAGCGGACGCCAGCCGATCTGCGGGTGGCGCGTCGCGTTCATTGATGACCATGACCAGCGATGAACGATGGTAGAGGACTGGACATATCGGGATTCTGGAGTGATAGGTCGCGAGTGGATCCTTTTGTGCCTATTCGGCCGACGAATGCGAGCAATAAAATTAATCTCGAGGGACGCAGTTTCGACAAGCTTAACCCGAAACGTTGCACGATCTGCGTTCGGTTTATTGAATCGGTGTGCCTAGGCGAATCCGGGACGGATGTGCGTACAGGCGAGTAAGTGCAAACTCAATGAATGAAAGGTTGAAGCTATCGAACGAAGATCGCGATGCGCCTTTTTACCAAGACTGAATCGAATGCACGTAAAATACGAAACTGAGGGGTGTCGAATAAGGGTGACGCCATATCAATACTGAACCCAAGTACCCTGGATTTTTTTTCGTGCAAGGCGGAAATGAATTTCGCTGAGTCCCTCTCTTCATTCGAGGTCGAAGAGAGGGAAGTTCCAGGGAGAGAGAGAGAATCGGTTAACGGCGCAAGCAGTACAATGTAGCTAAGATGCCGGCGTAGTAACTACGCAATAAAATAAGGGTATCGAGTGATAATAAGTATCGTCCACTGTCTGTGATTCGCGATTCGTTCAAAGTATCCAATCTGCGGTGGTTTCTGCGTGGTGCGGCGTGCGGGTATCTCGGGTAGAATAAGTGCAGGGTGACCTGAGGGAAGTTCCAGGTTCAGATCAAGAACAGAAAAAAAGTGACGAGATGAAGAGGTAGCGCTTCGAACGGATAGAAAGTAAGCGTACGCCAGGCTTTCTGTGCGGATATGTTGCAGACAAAGTAGGCTGCCCCACTCCATGAACAGAACGGTTATCGCCACTGCGTTGAATTAAGAGCTTGGGCGCTGCGAATAGGCGAGGAGTAACGCGGGGGGAGGCTCTTCAAATCCGTGAGATAAAGGCCTGCGACTTCAAGTGACTGAGATCCAGGGTCCGTTCGGGATGCTGTTGAGGATGCAGAAGGAGGTTTTAAACTGGAGAACGAGGTAATGAAGAAGACCGGACTCGGGGAAAGGGAACCGACAGCACGCAGGGAAGGGAGGTAGAACAGTGAAAGACGATTCCATATTCTGACGAAGAAGGACGATGTCATCGAGGACACGGAACGAGAATCGAGAATGGAGACGCACCTTTTGTCACCCTTAGGACTTCCAGATGGGAAAGGAAGAAGGCGGAAACGTATAAAACAACATGCAAACTCCAGAGGAATCGAACCAGCAAGCACTACTCGTCGTCCTAGTCTTTTCTATACAACCCCCCGGGCAAAAGTCCAATTAAAACAAAAACACCGTATAGGATAACTTTCTGCCCCAGCAACCGCCCACCACACCTCTACCGCGCACAAGCACAGGCAACCACACCGGACAAGAAGAGGAGCGACGGTCTACTTGCTGCCGTAGCGCGTCTTGCGGCCGATGTCGAAGGGAACGTATTTGTATTTGATCATGTGTCTGTGTGGGCGGGTGAGTATGTTATCAGGAGAATTGAGGTAGAGAGGAAACAGCCGGTGAGACGAGAGTAAGAGGCGGATGCGCGCCGTGGAATGTAGCAGGGTGAAGGGTCAAGCCCAGGGATGTGAGAAGGAGGAGGAAGGAAGGCCAAACACGCACTGAATTTGCCTTCGCATCGTCAGAGCAAAGAGCACGAAAAAATAGACAACAAGTATGGGCCAGTACACAGGCACGTCAAACACCTCGGAAACCGTGCAAAACAGGCCGATCAGCGTTGCACGCGTTGCGGATAACCTTGAAGCACACAAGGTCAGTTTTTTTTTTGCCTTTTCATTCTAGCACAACGCAGATCGCGGAGGACCGCACACGCACCAAAACTGCCACTCCGGCAAACGCCTAACAAACGGCCGGAACTCGTCGTCGCGCGCGCTGGGGAGTGGGGACGTGTCGCCACCACCCTCCTCCGCGTCATCTGCCATGAGGTCCTCCTGCAGCGACGGGTCGAATTTCGGCTGCAGGAACGCAAGGAGGAGGTTGAGGAGGTAGATGGCGAGCGCGTAGCAGACTGCGCGGGTACGCTAAACTTAGTTGCTGGTCCTTGAAGCTGGACTGCGTGGATACATACCGATGTACCACTATCAATAAAATTTAGCAAGTCAGCGACATTTTTCTGGAGTGCGGACAAGGAAGAGGGTACGCACGCCCTGGGAGATAACAATGCGGAGCATAAAGACAGCAAGGAGGCCGGCAGTGGCGATCCAGCGGTTCAGCGTATACGGTGTCCATCGGTCCAAAAGTTGCTGGTACTGGCGCTGAACACGGGTAAATTGACCCTGCAGGTTCTGCACGGGAGTCTGTTCCATGTCGTCGGCGTTCATCATGGTCGTCGGGCGTCGTCCAAGGTGGCGGTAGTTCGTGCCGTCGGCGTTCGTGTCAAAGGGACCGTGAGAATTATTTACTCGAAACAATTTGCCTTGAACCAAGAACTATCTTGTAATGCCCCTACTTTTCAACGCCTTCTTCCTCGGCCTCGGTTCCTCCGACTCGTCGCCCTCATCATCGCTGTACTTCGCCCGCTTAAGTTTGGCCCCGCACTGAATTTGCCGGGTGCCTTCGCATCGTCAGGACAAAGAGCACGAAAAAGTACACAACAAGTGCGGGCCAGTATAGGCACGTCGAACACCTCAGAAACCGTGCAAAAAGGGCGATCAGCGTTGCACGCGTCGCGGATAACCTTGACGCACGCAAGGTCAGTTTTTTTCCCTTTTCATGATAGCACAACGCAAATCGCGGAGGACCGCACACGCACCAAAACTGCCACTCCGGCAAACACCTAACAAACGCGGGACTTGTTGAAGTTGTCGCCACCGTCATCTACCATGAGGTCCTCCTGCAGCGACGGGTCGAATGTCGGCTGCAGGAACGCAAGGAGGAAGTTGAGGAGGTAGATGGCGAGCACGAAGCAGACTGCGCGGGTACGCTGAACTTAGTTGCTGGTCTTTGAATGTAGACGCCGCTAATGCATACCGATGTACCACTGCCGAAAAAAATAGGAAGTTAGCGATATTATTATGGAGCGCGGACAAGAAAGAGGGTACGTACGCCCTGGGAGATAATAATGCGGAGCATAAAGACAGCAAGAAGACCGGCAGTGGCGATCCAGCGGTTCAGCGTATACGGTGTCCATCGGTCCAAAAGCTGCTGGTACTGGCGCTGGACGCGGGTAAATTGACCCTGCAGGTTTTGTACAGGAGTCGGTTCCATGTCGGCGTTCATCATGTTCGTCGGGCGTCGTCCAAGGTGGCGGTGGGTTAGGGCCCGTACTAAATACACGCGTCAAGTGTATGCTGCCGTGAGTCGGAGTCCGGGGCGCGTACGGCGCTGCGTTCGTGTCAAGCAGGTTGACACGAGCACACGAACTACTTTACTTGAAACAATTTTGTTTTTGAGAACCAAGAATTAATTAGTACATACTACTGCGGCCACGCTCCTCACCCACGACGCCAAGTTGAAGCACCGGGACTCCTACTTTTTCAACGCCTTCTTCTTCCTCGGCCTCTCTTCCTCCGATTCGTCGCCCTCATCATCGCTGTCCTTTGCCCGCTTTGCCTTGGCCACTGGTGCCTTCACCTTGGACTTGACCACCGCCTTACGCTGCGCCTCTTCCTCACCATCCTCCCCATCGTCGTCTGAAGCAAATGGATCATCCTCTACTTGTTTTTTCTTGGGTTGTGCCTTCGCGGCTGGTTTCGCAGCGGCAGGCTTATCTGCGGTAGCAGCCTTCGGGGCGGCCGCCTTCGCTTCATTGAGGTTCTCAAAGTACGCGTCTTTGAGGGCCTGCGGACTCGGATTTGAGTACAGTAGTCAAATAAACATGCGGTGAACCCACCTTGGCCTCTTTCTCGGAAAGTAGCGCGGTCGTCTTCCATGTCTTTAAAAATTCTCAATCAACTGCATGTTTTGAATAATTGGGCGCACCGTCGATGGCAGTCCGCTCGCGTGTTTACTGTCGATTCCGAGCGCCGTGTACAGGTTAGATTTGACCCCGCTCAGGCTCATCCCGTGCTCCCGCAGGAGCACCTTCATCACCTACACAACGTGTCAGTTGCGCTCAGTTATTAGATGCATTTTGGAATCTACTTCGGTAACTGCGTCCTTGTCATACACATTCGGCATGTAGATGCAGATGAGGTGCTGCGTCGCATTGCCGCCATCCGGCGATGTTGCAACCTTGGCGCGGAAGGCGGCTGTTGCGGCGAGGGGACCTGACACGATAGAGGCTGTTGTTTTCCATCGAACAGTCAGCTAGGATGTAGAGTGGGGAGAACGCGCACGCGACTTACTCGCGAGACTCGACCATATCGCGTCGACTCTGTCCGGCGGCGCGAACGAAAGCCTGTAATTGAATTTTCTTCAGTCCCTGCGTGGTGCAGGAAAATCAGACCCACCATTTCCCAGAAACGAACCCATGCTTGACTGCAATCTCCTTGAATTTCTCTGTGGCCTCCGCTTGCGCCTGTCGCAGAATCCTATGATTTACGCGTCCACATTCACAAGAAACGCGTACCTCCTCTCGCACCTCCTTCTTCCCCTTCGCGCCTAAACACGTTCAAAAAGCGTTATATGGTAAACCCCACAACAACGACTCGGAGACAAAACGCACCCGTCTTCTTACTTGACCTGGCCGGGATGCTCGCGTCGTTCTTGATCTCCTCTACGCGCGCGGTAATTTCTTTCACTACGCGTTCCTCTCCTCAGCATAATAACCAATAGGACGAAGTCAAGAAGCACGGACATAAAGCCTCCCCCTCCTCGAGCGCCTCCTCGGCACCCTTGTCTTCCTGGCTCGGGTGAACTGCCTTTTACCCAGATCCACTAACAAGGCCTCTGTCTGAGCTCATAGTGGAGGGCGCGCTACTCACAGGCTTCGTCCCGTCGTTCTGCACCATCGACGGCTTGTACTACCTCGCGTTCGTCAGCGCATGATTGAACCAAAGAGAACTAGGTCACTTTCTTGACAAAATCAGCCAGCGGCAGCTCGGAGTCCTCTGTCCATGCGTAGGTGTACTTTGTGGGGAGTTTGTCTTCACCGGACATGATTGTCTTGCTGAAGACGCGTTATTATAATGTGAAGGCTGACAATAGGGAGAGGAGGTTGAGGACGCCACGGTCACGCGCGGATCAAATGTGGCGGGCGTCTAAATAGCGCGTCTAATTACAAGGCGCGTCAACACAATCCAAACTCCTTCTCCAGAAATGCCCGTCTATTTACAAGGGGCGTCAAACACAAATCCAAACTCCTGCTCCAGAAAAGCCCGCGTTTGCCCTGTCTCCGGACATCTAATAGCGCGTCTAATTATGAGGCGCGTCAAACACAAACCCAAACTCCTTCTCCAGAAATTCCCGCATGGGCCCCGTCTGCATGGCCACATGCTCGATGTCCCGTGGACCGGCAGCGTCCCCCTCCGTCCCTCCCGTCGTATGCCACTCGGGCCCGCCGCACACCATCAGCCTTTACCATATGCTCCGCGAACATCACGCTCCGTCGCGCGCCCCCCGTCCCCGGTAATAACTTGGTCACCAAGAAGAACCCAGTGAACGCTGCGAGGCCATGCGCCTGCGAGTAGTGGTCGTAGAGCCCGATGTCTCGTACTGTGATTGAGGCCAGCAGGAAGTGATACTGATGGGCCCAGATACTCGGCTCGTCGGGTGTGGGTGCATTTGGGTGGGAAGTGAAGCCGGAAGGCAAAGAGGAGGTGCGACGGTACATCGTCCACCCCGGGATGATATCGATTGGCGGCGTGTCGGCGGGGTCGTGCGGAAGGGGCTGATGCCGCATCGTCCACGCCTCGAAGGGGTTGAGTCCAGCAACCGTGGCGCCGTCGCGTAGAGGCATCCTGCATTTCATCAGTATTCCACGCTCGGCAGAAAATAAGTGGACGAACGGAATGGGACACCCCCCCGCCCCCGAAGCCAACGTCAAGCACATAGCGCTCCCCCGCTCCCAGTCCAATCCACAACGAGCACAAGATGGGTGTGATCGTCCCCCATTTGTCTTTGACTACCGTATCCGCCGGGTCGAGATTTGCCCAGTTCTTGAAAACCTTCGTGGCGCACTCGGACACGCGAAAAACCCAGGCCGCGAAGCAAAGTCGCGAAGGTTGGGTTGTTGGCCCAGCAGTATCCGCCGGCGTGTTGGTTCACGATGCGCTCGAACGCCGCAGTCCCCACCGGCATCGAGTACAGTGAGCTGCGGAGTACGATGGGCTGGGAGGATCCCGTCCACGCCTCCCTCGGGACATGCATTACCGTTGTATCTTTTGGGACATGATAATGGTGTTGCAGATAGACCTCGGATAGCAACTCGAGCGACGGCGCGGAGTCCGCCAGCGACGCGGGGAGTTGGATCCGTGCGAGATACGCCGCGATCTGGTCAGCGCTCAGCGCATCGGTCGCAAATGTGGCTCGATACTGATGGCAGTGCCCGATACTGAAGCCAGATACTGAGCGGAGTTTGAATCAGGTAATCAATTGCTGATGTGCACGAGTTCGATTCCGACGGTGTGCGTTTTGAGCTTTTCCCTATATCTTGCCGCACAGGCCGCCGTAACATGCAAAACCATTTCTGTGAGGCTTCTGGTGGTATCTTAGGCTTCTAAATTAATTGGAAGCACAGTGAAAGAGCACCAAAAGTTGAGTTTCACCAAACCAACATTGCTAGATTTCTCAACATTCACTGTGGTTTAAATGGGAATTGAAAGACTCTGGGAGTCGCCCACCAGGCAGCAGGGAAGAGACAGAACATGGCTATCAGCATTGGGTGGACAATGTGTTGCAAACCAGTTGAACTGGTTGGAGATTATGGTTGAATTGCCAGGTAACTTTGAGATAGACATGTAACGGGGCAGCTACGGCTGTTGGAATGACACTGTATAAGGTCAGCTATGGTTTCTGGAGGAGCTTAGAGTCCAAACCGTGTCAAATCAACCCATTTTTCAACCCTTTTCCAATCTGGGTGGAAATCAAACTCCGCTAGGTATCCTGAAACTCCGCTCAGTATCGGAAAGTTTCCATAGGCCGCGCGCAGCGCCCGGAAAAAAAAAGAAAATAATTGGGGGAGCTCCGGCAAGTGTTTAGAGCAGGTAAACATTTAATTCAGAGTTATCAATCCGGTGTATGGTTTCTTTAAGGCTTTATTTCAGTATCGGAATCAAGGGTGGTGATGTTTGGCAAAGGGCTCTGATGACCGGAAGTCTCCGAAATGAGCTCGTTAACCAGAATGAAATAAATGTTGCTCCTCAGGATCCTAACTGTCTGCTGCTTCCATCTGGCTAATCTTCCTCTTTCCTCCCCTCCCTTCTTGCAATATTTAGTTTTCTTTATTCTTTATTTTTTAATTTCCACACACCTCCACCAGTATCGAGCCGCAAATGTTGGTTCGCGGGCCATGGAAAGAGGATTCCTCGAGTCATCGGAGTTTCGGAGTTGAAACCTGAACGGATCAAACGACACAGCCACCCGACGCCTCTCTAATCGCACTCTCTTGAAATCATCCCACTCGACCAAATCGTTCTCGGAATCACCGGCGAATCTTACTTGCGATTCGGGTTATCTGAAATGAGCACCCAACCTGAGAAGCATAAAGAGTGGACGAGCGAGAAATCGACGCGAAGTAGGATCGAGGGAATACTGTAGGCGGACCTCAGTTTGCCGATGCGCACACTGATTTCCCTCGCAGTAAAGAAGGGTTGGAGAAGAGGCGCGACCAAGCGCTCAAGGGCAAGCTCCAACTCGAGCACTCTCTCGGGCTCGGCGCGAAACCTAACATCATACCACCCGGCGAAATAACTATTAACGGGCCACCGCGCACCGTGGAAATTGGCTGGCATCCGGTGGCTGGTAAATTTTTCACTGCGCTCTTCCGTGATGAAGATGCGCGATACAATCTCGGTTGGCAGGCTTTGCTGGCAAATGGTTCGCTGAGAAGAGCGGGCTGGGTAAACTGATCACCGAGAAAATCGGTAGCAAGTGCCCTGACCCGACTCAGCACTGGGCAGTGCTTGTGGGGGACTATGTGCACGAACTTTGGATGGACGAAAGCTTGTAATTTCGACGCTAATCCGTCAAATTTCATTCTAACCAACCTTTAACCTCCAGGCATGTCATCTACATCAACGAGAAGATCAACAGAGAGGAATGGCATACGTTCGAGGTTGGGAAGACGCGGTTCAGCGACGAAGCCCTTCGTCAAGCAGGCCTGTTTATTTTTCACCCTTGCCTGCGTAAAGTCTAACAGACGTCCAGGGGAAATGGTGATCCAGGACATGCACATCAAGCCCGGACCTCTCTACAACCTCATCGAGAACAATTGCCAGAACTTTACGACCCTGATGATAGACAAGATTCAGGTAGGTAAGCACAAGGAATTCGCCACCGCCCTGGCTGTCTACCAGAGGGCAACCGGCGATGGGACGGTCAAGGAGCTTTTCGTCGAGGCGGAGAACAACCCAGACAATGACCCCGCACTCAAGCCCGAGACGCCCCCGGAAGGCTCGGTGAACCTCGCCCAGAAGGTGATGGACGCGAACACGACCAAGTTGGACAATCACCACTCTCTCAAGAGTCGGTGGAAGAGTGTGTTTTCCAAGGATTAGTATTTCATTGTATTAGTGATGCCGAGTTGTTGTATAATGGATGTTACAGTAAAACAAGACCGAGCAGTAGGGCAGGAATAAGCCCATGCTCAGCGGCCCCGCAAACACTCGTGACGTGTTCATAGATAGCACTCAACCGCCGACGCGGCCGCTACTAACGCCGTCCGGATTCACAAGTTTCTGTAGTAAGTTACGGAGGTCGGTGTCTCGGTGACAGGAAAAAGGCAACGCGCAAGGCGGAGTCGAGACAGAAATTGAACCACATTCAGTTGGGAAAGAAATTTTTACTTGAGGTTTCACTCCTGCCTCGAGACGTCTGCCGCTACTTTTTCAGGCTTATCTCAGCCTTCTGCGGTTCGCGGTTGCTGTGCCTCAGCTAGATGTGCCAAGTCCGAGAAACAGTATGTACAATATTTTGAAACTCAGCAGATCGGTCAGTTAGAAAAATTACAATGCGCCAAAAAAAAATTAGCAACTACGACGTCGGACCCCCAATGCTCTCGTGAGTTCTCAGCTTCTTGGTCTTTCTCTCCTCTCCACCCTCCTGCGACGGAG